>OZ059833.1:11231842-12653946 GCA_964057195.1 Orthosia cruda | reverse complement strand
TAATGCACACAATGTTATTATTCTTTATTCAATTTTTTTATTTTGTTTTTTTTTTATTTGAATCCTTATCTTGAAACAGCACATTTCACTCGTGTTGTCCGGGTTCCACAATTTCCACTTCAAAGGGTACGTGGACTGCAAAATAAATAAAAATGTCAGTATAAATAGTAGACAGATAACATCTTTATGATTTATTAATTTTTCTACTTCTACTCTAATCTCGAGATTCTATAAAAAACAGCTTAGACCGCGAAGTCACCGGCTTTTGGCCGTACCTTCGGCACGTACATCAGCACTGGAGTGTGACCTGTTTGCTGGGAGATGGATTGATGTGTGTCGTGAATGTTACGTTTTTGTGAGAAGCGAAAGATAGATTATAAATAATTGAATAGGTATTCTTTGTATATTTTTACTTCTGTAAGTTTTTTTTTATTGTTGTTATTTCCTGTTATTTTTTTCTTTTTGTATTTTCTTCTATGTTTTTTTATATCATGTGTTTTTTTTAAGAATAAGAATTTTCTCCAGTGTGTCTAAGAATATGTTTTGTTAAAACACTTGTAAGTGTTGAGCTACTTTCCAAGTTAACAGCGATGGTGCAAGAAAAACAGCTGTTATATAACTTTACAGCATTTTTTTTACTGTTTGTATTGGAAGCTGAAGTGCCACAGGGATCTGTCCTTGGCGCAGTTTTGAATAACATATTTGCTGCATCATATGGATGCTGTTAACTGTTTCAACAATAAGGACAAAAACCATTAAAAATAGATCTCCAAAAAACTTGGCAGAAAACAACAATACTGTTGATACAAATGCAGATGACGAAAAACTAACGAAATCAAAAAAAGGTAAACAGAACAATAATCTGTAAGATTTTTCACCAGTGTGTATACGGATGTGTTTCTAAATACCTCATTAATTGTTTGTGTTGAGCTACTTTCAAAGTTTTTAATTATTTTTTATTTGTATATAGGTATATTTAATTTTGCCTAATTCTTGTATGTTTCGTTTTAGTAGTTTTTTTCATGTGTTATTTGCATTGTATAACGCCTTAGGTAAAGTAAAGTTAAACATGGCATGTATACTTAAATAAATAATTAATATATCGATAAATGATTGTGAAGTAAACATTTCGAACAATATAGTTCGACCAATCAGTGCACCAGTCTATACTCTACAGACAATCAGTTTTTTTTTGGTGTAATAGTTAAATTGTAGTTGGTAAGTGGTGTTGTTGGTTAGGTGCCAGTACTTACACAGCTCACATGAATGTCATAGAGTTCATACGCCCCAATGTTAACGCAGTACTGGCCGTGCGCCCGCTCGATGCCAAACTATCAATATTGATAACTTACTACTTTTGAACAGTTTTGTTTCCAATATATTATTTGATTTACATATGCTATGTTAATTATGAAGAAATTCCAGCCATAATTTTTCTGTATAAAAATATTTTTAAACATCCAAGTCGTTTTGGAGGAGTTTCCAAAGTTGCGAAAAAATATTGTGTTGTTAATTATTTTTTTAAAGCAAAACTATTAGTTACACGAAAAAAGCCTTGTGTTCAAAATTATGCTCATGATTCAATAATACATATATTTTTTTTCAAACCTTTTAACCTAGCCTAAAAAATACCATCAACATCGGATGTTTTCGGTGTGTCAGTGTTTTACCTTGAACCGGGGTGGTCCGTGATGATGATGTACGTGAAGATGATGCTAATGATATCCGTGATGATAATGATCATGTCGTGATGATGATAAAAACTACCTGACTGTACCCTCAGTCACCTTAGAAGGAACCCCCTTAAACAGAGTCGCACAGTTGATGCGGCAAGCAAATGTGGAAAGTGCACATAGGGCGTTGGCTGTACGATGTAACATGTTGTAAGTAAATATAAGTTTAAAAAAATACATAAAACCCGACTGCTAAAAATTAATTAACTGAAAAGAGAATAACAAGTACTCGATATAATTCATATATATTAAATATTATGAGGTGCTGCCAGCGGTATAATATAACTAGCTGACCACCGCGGCTTCGCTCCCGTCAACAGGCTATCAATCTACCTACCACTACCTACCTACGCTACCTACCCTACAAACAAACAAACTGTTCAGCTTTACAATATTAGTATACTCGTAGATGTTGATAAAACTCCTTCGCAAATGAACAAATTTGATTACCATATAAAAGGTAATAAATCTTAAAAGATAATATTAAACATAATTAAGCCGTCGCTTTTTTTTTAACTTTTAAAGAGGAACAATTCCATGATATGTACATGATATTTGCATAACTGAAACCGTTTACTCAGCGCACGCAACGGTAGCTGTCAAAAAGGAATAATTTTGCCCGTTTTTGCAACATTTTTCATTTATGCTCCGCTCATATTGGTTGTAACCTTCCTCGATAAATGGGCTATCCAACAATAAAATAATTTTCCAATTCCAACCAGTAGTTCCTGAGATTAGCGCGTTCAAACAAACAAACTCTTCAGATTTATACTATTATATATGATAATTAATTTTTCTCAAAAATGGTATGTATTGTTGCCTCAACGTCTCTAAAAAGTATCCAGAAAGTAAACTCTACCGGAGACTTATTCACAACTGTCCAGTAAGAAGCGAGATTTTAAATTTGGAATCTCCTAATGTCCAGTAAGTAAGTATGTAATTTAGTCACTGGACAGTAGGTCATCCACTTTAGATCTGCTTAGAAAAAAAAACATAGTACCAGACACAGATTAGAGTTTAGCCATTATAACATGGTTATATGGGGGAGGCTCCAAATATATATCTATCTCTCTTTTTGGTATGACATTTTATGATATAGATATATTTTTGGAGCCTTAAACAGCCATTTTATAGTCTGTGACACTTAACGCGACGCAGAAAAAGTATGCACGTCGCTTTTTGTACTTAGTAATGTTGTAGAAATATAGTGTGGGATTTTAATTATGTTTGTATTTAGTAATTTCAGTTTATAAATCATGTTGGATTAACACTTTTTTCAAATACAATAATTTACATTTTTTTACTAAAACATTCATGTAATGTAAAACTTTTTAGTAAAAATAAACAACGTCTGGTGGGATTTCACATTCAATTGCAACAATTGTGTCTTAATTTATCGCGTGATCATAGATAATCCCAAAAAAATTGTTCAAGCGAATTTTGATTTGACAGCTGAGGCCGAATTAACAAAACAAATAAATGTAATGCCCCAGGTAAATCGATCACAATATCTATCAGTAATTGCCCAGATATGAATGTAACCTTCAATATTAATTAAACGAATTTGTTGTTAAACTTTCTTAAATTTTTGAGAAAAGCATTATACAAGCCTCAACCAGTAAGAAAGCCATCCTGGCCTCGTATATAATCTGTCAAGATTATGACATATGAGGTATGCTGATATATGCTGTAGAGCGTGCTATAGAAATGGACGTACATACATACATACGCTCGAAAAACGTTACTCTTCCGCAGTCGGGAAAAACGCAACTAATGAAAATCACGCTATGAAAAGTATAAAACAAGAAAATATTCTTATAGAATAGCCGTGGTCGTATGGCACCTTGCCATAGAGATTGCTTACTTTACTTTTTGGGGTTCCGTACCCAAAGGGTAAAACCGGGAACCTATTACTAAGACTCCACGGTTCGTCTGTCTGTTTGTCACCAGGATTTATTTATCTTAAGAACCGTGATAGCTAGACAGTTGAGATTTTTAACAGATGATGTATTTCTGTTGCTGCTATAACAACAAATACAAAAAAATTCGCGCACGAAGGATTCCGTACCATTATCGCAAAAACGTTATTTATTGAAGAATTCTGTTGTATATCTCCGAAGTTCTTCATCAGATCTTATCCAAATTAAAATGGGACCAATTTCGGAACATACTTTGTCAAACAAAAAAAGATTTTTTTAAATCGGTTCACAATTGACGGAGATATCAGAGAACGTGCACAAAAAAAAAAAAAAACATACATAATGTCGAACATAGAACCTCCTCCTTTTTGGGAAGTCGGTTAAAAATAAAAACCGGCGGTTCAACAAATTTCCGTGCGTTCAAGTGTTTTTGCCTTACCTATTATTGGAAACAAATATAGCAGATGACCAGATATCACAATGTTAGGACCCATTAATAATAATAATTTTTATCCGTGGTGCTAGGCAACTGGGCTTATCCCAGTTGTTAACGACCCTTTGTTTCTATTGGCCTTGTTTGTTCTGTCTCCTGCTTGATATGGAGGAAAGTGGAAATTTTTATTTTTTTCCTACTCCTCCTTTATTCTTTTCTGATTAATTTCGTTGCGGGATCCAAGACAGTTCAATTCATACTCCGGATCTTCGTCGAGATTCATTGCCTCGGCGCTTTTCTGTTGGTCGCCACTGTTGATTCTGGCTTTTAAGGAGTTGCAGTGGTTTGGGAATAGTGCGGTGGGATTGTCACAATAAAAAAAATACAAACCGGCGGGTATCTCCCAATGCTGAGGTTGTAGTTCAAGGTTTGCGCTTGTTCTTTCACGACTGGGCACGAAGTGTAGTCGCAGGCGTTGTCAGAACCAAAACTTAAAAACGGAGTATCCACTGCCGATATCCACCATACCATCGTCTTCAGATTGCTTCCGGAGAAGTCTGTGGGCGTTCAACAACGAAATAATAATAATTTATTTAATAATTAGCTTCTGAATGATACCGAGTTAAAAAGTATCTTATGTGTTAATCCAAGTTATACCTAAACTATCTGTGTGCACATCCAAATAATACGTTCAGCTGTTTTTGCGTCATTGAAACGCAAAAATACTAAGTTTTATATTTGTAATATTAAATTATTTCGGACAACCATTTCGTTAGTAAAAAAATACATTATGACTAGTGTTAGTAAAAAAAAATGAAGTGGCAGGTGTCGGAATCAGGTCGTGCAGAGAATTATATAGCAGGAGATAATCTTCCTAATTCCTCGTCCTCGTTGGTCCGGAGTGTCGCGTATTATATGTTGCCAGGTCTTGTCGTCGGTGTTTATTGAGATAGTTGGATCCACCCCGGGGATTCTTAAAACCTCTTGCCATCCCGTAACCTCGATTGCTACCGTAGCCGAGAGTAGATTGGCTGCCGGGCACTAGTAGCCATGTATTTAGTTTGCTTATCATGGTTTGGAGGGTTTTGCCATAATCGCCCAGCTTGGCAGGCGGGTTGGCAATCGCAGTACAATTGCACAGAGAACGCTGCTGCCCATTCTCTGGTAAATAAGTCCGTTAGTCGCCTCTAACTACACCCACGATGGATGGATGGTGCTATTCTTTACGTCCGACACCATACAGTTAAATGCCATGCTGAAGAACTATAGGCCCATCTCACTTCTTAGCCATGTCTACAAGCTGTTTTCAAGAGTCATCACGAATCGTCTCGCGCGCAGGTTTGACGATTTACAGCCAACCGAACAAGCCGGTTTCCGTAAAGGCTTCAACAACTTAGACGGCATAAATACGCTGCGGCAGGTTATACAGAAGACAGCAGAGTACAACCTTAGCGTTTGTGGACTACGAGAAAGCCTTCGATTCGATCGAGACTTGGGCTATACTGCAGTTTCTACAACGGTGCCAAATCGACTACCGGTACATCGAACTGTTGAAGTGTTTGTACAAAATCGCCTCTATGTCAGTCCGACTTCAGTATCAGACCTCGAAACCTAACCTTCTGCAGCGAGGTGTGTGACAGGGAGACGTCATATCTCCGAAACTGTTTACAGCTGCACTGGAGGATATTCTCAAGGTTCTGGAGTAGAGAGACCTAGGCATCAACTTTGATAGTGAGTAAATTACTCACCTTCGATTTGCCGACGATAAAGTGATCATAGCTGAGACTATGGAGGACCTCAGTGCAATGCTCGATGACCTCAGTGGAGCTGCCGAAAATTGGGTCTAAAAATGGTCATGTTTGATGCCCGTATTGTTGTAACACCCACTCCTATCAAGGTCGGACACTCTACACTCGAAGTTGTGGGCAACTATGTCTACCTGGGACAAGCGATCCAGTTGGGTAGGGACAACTTCGAGAAAGAGGTCAACCGTCGAATGCGACTCGGTTGGACAGCGTTCGGAAAGTTGCGCGGTATTTTCTCGTCCAACTTACCGCATTGTCTCGACGAAAGTCTCACACCAGTGTGTGTTTCTAGTTATGATCTATGGCTCTGAGATGCGATCTCTCACAATGGGCCTCATCAGAAAGCTTACAGTCACACAAAGGGCAATGGAGAGGGTTATAGTAGGAGTATCCATGCGTGATCGAATCAGAAATGTAGAGATCCGCAAGAGAACCAGTGTAACCGACATAGCCCGAAGAATTGCCAAACTTAAGTGGCAGTGGGCAGGGCACCTTGCTCGCAGAACGGATGGCAGATGGGGCAGAAAAGTTCTGGAGTGGCGACCGCGAACCGGAAGACTTTGCGTTGGAAGGCCTCCCACCAGGTAGACCGATGACCTGGTGAAGGTTGCGGGGATGTGGGACTCACGGGGCCGGTCATTGTGGCGATGCTTGGGGTAGGCCCATGTCCAGCAGTGGACGTCTTTCGGCTGATTTGATGTTGATGATGATCAATTTTTTGGCACAACAAATTATATATTATACAAAACAACGTCAAAATTCTATTGCAATCCGTACAAATGTGAAATGGTAACTTACAAATCAACTTATAATACACAACTTTAGTGTTGTGTATTATAATTCTATCTATAACTTGAGTGAATGGCGTTGCATTCAAATTATATGTAAGTCTTAGTTCACAAAGCGTTGCACTGCACGTTTTTATGCAGATGCTGGGATCACGCGACGCACGGCATCACACATCATGTCTTTTACAGAATAAACAGCGGGATGTTGCCTTTTGACGTAACACCACGGCTGTTTTCCCAGAAGGGCTAGGCAGCGGTGCACCTTTATTATTTCGGTATTTATGATTAAGTCCCGGGAATAGGGGGCGAGCCATCAGCCAGGCACAAGTCCAAACTCCGGTTTGCAACTGTTGGTGGTACAAAACTTAAAAAAAAATAAACATTACAATGCCACGTAAACCACGGGTAAAGTGTAGTATAGTGCGAGTACTACTCGGTCAAAATAACTGTGCACCTGGCGCTGTCACGTCACTCTGACGTTCGACTCTGATCACTATTGGCGAACGAGGTTAACACAAGGCGCCGCGCGGGTAGTTGGGAGTGGGATCGAGGTGCCATTTATTTTGATCGTGTTATATTTTGAGCTTACTTGGTGTAAAGTCAAAGGATATGGTTGCGTTGGAGTTCTGCTTGAAGACGCATATATTGTGTTTAGGGCAGGGGCTGATGCGCACCTCGCTGACCTTGCAGATATCATCATTTGCTAGAACAAAAAGACACAAACATCAATTTTATTGTCGACTAATGCAGAAAAAATTGAGAATGAAAGAACGTAGGATGCCAGAGTCGTGCGGTCTCATCCCATTCAAAGAAACTGTCTCGACGTACTCTACTGATTATTCGATTTATCTATCGATACCGATTGATTATTAGATGGTGATCTATCTATCGCCGTGGAACGGAACCGAACACGGTCAATTTTCAAAAAATAATCGGTATACTCAGATGAAAAACGCTAGTTACGTGGCACGGTTTCTTTGTATAGGATGAGGCATCTTTGTATAGGATATTATATGTGCCAAAGTAAACGACGCAGCTCCAGCATTTTTGCACACAACCTCGGCAAAAATTACCATTCATACAGAAAAATCCAGATTCTGTGTCGACTTGTGCAAAAAATATTTAGATATAAGCGATTATAGAATGCAAGAGCGAGCGAAGTGAGCTCGATAATGTCTGTTCTCTGCGTTTTTGTTTCACACACATGGATACCGAACTCCAAACTACGCCATGCTTATACATAATATGTTGGTCTTGTTTCTATAGCACGCTCTACAGCCCAAACGACAGATTATAACCCAAATGGCGGGTTATAGACATAGGCTGTATCATTTTAAATAAGCCCTCTAAAAAAAGTGGCGACACAATTTTTGTTTTCGTTTTCGTAACAATTTGGGTATCAAATGAAAGCTATAACAGACCATTTCAAAAACATTTATATCGTAACACTTTTATGTTACCATTTAGGCATAAATTCAAGACAAACGTTACTTTGATAGCAAAATAAATTATTATTTTTAGCAGTCGGGTGTTTTGTTTTTACCCGGCTGCAAGGAAAGGGTTATGTTTTTCGCGCGTATCTTGTATGTATGTATGTAATATTCTTTCTAACCTCGTATCTTTACCATTTGATGGATTTTTATAATTAATACATCGTTAGATAGGTCTTGGCCGCCCAAGTGTTCTTAGATAAGGCCCGTTAAAAAAGAAAACGTCTACTTATGGGCGCCATATTGTGGGGGTTGCAATATTTTTTCTTCGGGACCCATCGAGTGGGGTTACAAAATCAATTTGAATGAGGTTTTTAGAGGAGTTTACAAACATATAAACTACTTATATGTTTAAAAGTCATTCTAAAAAAACATAACTAAAAAGTTGTAAATAAAAAAAGTTAATTTAAAAATCAAAAACCCGCCTGCTTAAGAAGCGAACTAAAGGATACATATTCGTAAACTGGCTGACCCACTGATCCTCCGGCTGCACAGCATGATTTTTTCTTGTTTACAGCTTTTTAGTTCGCTTCTTAAGCAGGCGGGTTTTAGTTCGTTTTTGACAATGGCGATCGCCACATTTTCGATGATAGATTGTCACTTGTCTAGGGCTTCAGGCGGCCACCCTGTTCGCCCTATGAAAGAACCAGCCTAGGGCGTCTGCATCGTCTTTTCATGTTTGGCGCCCCGGGCTGTCGCTCGTGCTCACCCTGCCCTAAAGTCAGCTCTGCCAACATAGTCGGGTACACTATTACTATACTCTCAGTAGTCGCGAGTGGAATAACACGACATATAATGATAATAATTATGTCGAGTACGAGTATATTTTGTACTGTGTAGTTGACAATCATTCTATTATTGGTTGAAATACGAATCTTACGCAAGTGTTCGCGTGACATCTAACCTTGTCTTCTACAACAGAGATTAAAGTTCTTCTCGTACCAGCAAGTGCGTTAAGTACGATAGAGATAAAATGTTCTAAGAACACGTCGTCTATTGTTTTTGTTGAGTGCAACTAGATAACTAGGTACATAATAATATGTATGTAAGAACGTGAGGAAGAGTTACAGATGGATACCAATATTTTACATGGAGCTATTGAAAGCCTATCCGACCTCCGAAACCAAGGAATTGGTTGACAAATTCCTCTCGCCAAGACTGGTGACAGATTTCAGGCTTCTGGCTACCCGTACTTACCAACTTTCAAATATGTACGAATGACAATCGAAGGCTTAAAATGCTTTCTGAGGCATGGAGGAGTGTCGGTATATAAAGAGTGGTCACCCATCCACGGACCGACCTTGGTAAGCGTTGCAAAAATCAAAATCAAAATTTCTTTATTCAATTAAGCTATTACGCGGCACTTTGAACGTAAAAAAATATAACTAATAATAATTGTTATTGTTATGGAGAAGAACGGAAAAGAAACTCCACACTTACTCTTTAAAAAAAAAGTATTTTACAAGTATTTGGTTACATTATTCTCGTTAGAAAAATACATTAGGTGATAACGATGTAAAAAAACGTGCACTTAAAAGCGTCTATAGTTAAACAAACAATTAAAAATACAATAAATAGGTAATTAAAAACAGGCCGAGGCAGCTAAGTTATGACCAATACCAACTGATGGCGCCCGTTCACGAACATGACGCATGGATCGGCACCACTCAACTTAACCTCGAAGATCGACCCGTGCGGTTGTTATAACAAAACTATTTAAATGGGACCTAGAACTAGTCGTAGGCGCTTAGACACGCGCAAGGTGGACCAAAAAACTAGTAATCCGATACTGATGGTCGGCAAATTTAAGATGAAAATGAGATAAGGCGTTCTTGATGATGTGAATATCGGAGGAAAACGTTTCTCCCTTCATAGTTGCAAAATGTTGAGAAATAAAATACCCCCGACTTCTTGAGAAATTGAATTAAGAATTTGAAGTTGAGTATTTGTCAAACTCTACTTTGCTTGAAATCCAGTTAAATACTTTGGCAGTACCGGTTCACACGTTCTCCAAATACTTAATTCATACAGCCGCCTTATGTGTCACTTTCTCGTGATTTTTGTAAAGTTAGAAAGTCAATTATGTAATGATGCATCATCATTTAAGATCAGAAGTTATTAGTACAGTACCTTCTTTCGTAAGTAATTCACACGACACAATCGATAACGAAACAAAACAGAGCAGGAAACATAATTGTGATATGGGAATTTCATGTTTAATAAAACGGTGCTGATTGTATTGCTTGGTACCTATATTTTTATCCGCTAAGGATATCAGGTAGTTTATTCCAAAACAGAAAATATCCATAGCCGTCGAATGGCGATCAGAAAACTAGTAAGAAGGTGTCTAAAAGGAGAGTCTCCTCCAAGGCAATCTCTTAATAATCAAATCTCCAAATTTTAACGCTGTACAAACTGAGAAACTATTTTCCAGTTATTTTGGCTTACGTGATGTGAGTTAAATAAAGGGATATCATAAAATCATAATGACAGTAGTAAGAAGATACTTGTTAAGTCCTTGGCTTCGCCAAAAAACAATTTGACGAAATGCACACAGTTTTGCTTGCACAAAACCCTTTAATTTTTGTTTCCTGAGTTAAATTTAAAACCATTGCCGAGCACTATTGAATTGTCAAGTCGGACTGTCCACAAGATAAAGCTAGATGCACATACAACGCGTAGGTAGATCTCTATAGTGAAGAAAGTACACGAAACGATTACAATAATGATTACAAAGTGATTACTTGGTTGATAGGTCCCTTTTCTCTCAAAATATCTCTACGTCACTGAGATTTGGTGTTAGATAACTCAATTATGGAAGCACGCCTTTGTACATTAAGCTGTACTAAAATTGTATTGTGTTCAATAAATAATATGAATATGAAGATATTAAATTCAATAGAAAATAAAGAAGTTTGCTTACATTCGTCACAGGCCGAGAAATTCGCAAGATCTGCGGCCCCGATGGCCAGCAAGGCAGCGAACAGCACAATATTCACCAGAGCCATCTTGAAATCAAATAGCGAGTGTGTCGCTTCTCTGCCGAACGGTTATTATAAATATATTATATTATCAGTGACACTTGCGACCCGGAGACATGTCACAGATAAACGATAAATAACGACGACAATACGACATAGTTTATTGTGTCTGTTGACTGACGTGTTACGGTCAATGTGTGTAATGATCGATAATTGTGAGTGATTAGCTTGTAGCTATTCATTATTAGTTTTGTTTGGGTGGATGCGCTAATTGTTTAATTAGGTTTAATTGATTGTGGGTCAGATTTGTTAATTTATTGTGATGGTTTTAGCTTGGATTTTCCCACGCAAAGTTCTTCCTAATCTCGTTCCACTTCTCTCTTTCTAGAGATAAAAAAGCGGGCCCCAAATAAACATATTATGTTTATTTGGGGCCCGCTTTTTTCGAAAGAATCCAGCTCATCCCGCCATCTGAAGGATCCAGCTCATCCAGCCATCTGAAAGATCCAGATCATCACGACCATTGTGAGTCGAACGTACCTTCGAAACAATGGTTCTCTGAGTTCGGCCTATTGGTCGTCAGACATACGTGTCCAACCTAATTATCTATATATCTATATATATAAAATAAGAAACTGACTGACTGACTGACTGATCGATCAACGCACAGCCTAAACCGCTAGGCCTAGAACCATGAAATTTGGCAGAAAGGTTCCTCAAGTGGCGTGAGTGAGCACTAAGAAAGGATTTTTGGAAATTTCACCCCAAAGGGGGTTAAAAAGGGGTTGAAAGTTTGTATGTAATTTCTACAGTTTGTAAGATGGACACGTAAAATTTTAGATTTACGCTCTTGGTTGATAAAAAGAATTGATGTATTTATTGGTTTTTGGAAATTCGTCCCTAAACGGGTAAAAAGGGGGTTGAAAGTTTGTATGTAATTTCTACAGTTTGAAAGTTGGACACGTGAAATTTTAGATTTAATCTCTAGGTAGATAAAAAAAACCATGTATTTATTAGTTTTTGGAAATTCTACCCCTATGGGGATAAAATAGGGGTTGAAACTTTATATGAAATTTCTTCGGTTTGGAGGGTAAAATATCTAAAATTATGGTTTACGCTCTTGATTAATAAAAAAAAGTAATGAGTTTATTGATTGCCGGCAATTCTACCCCTAATGGAGGTTAAAAGTGGCAATTTTTTGGGCTTATATATTTGAAACTTGGCGTAATTACTAACAGCAAATATTTTATATATTTTAAATTGTTTTTAAAGTAAAGGTTGTCATTACAAGTTTTTCAAAACTACTCCATAAATACAATTTAAGGGATGTTAAAGTTTGTATGGCAAATCTTATTTCTTGGATTAATAAACTTGAAACTTGGGACAAATACTAACCTAAGTAAATAAGGATATTATTATTAGTCTTTCGAAACTACCCCTAAAAGATGAATGAAGATGGTGCTGAAGATCTTGGTTAATAAATTTGAAATTTGGCACAAATACTAACCTTAATAAATAATGTTGTTTTTAGTTATACGTTTTTCTGAACTATCCCCAAAATACTATTTAGGGGGTGATCAAGGTTTTTGAAGTATTTTATTACACATAGCTTCTTTATATGATGTAGGGGAGCACTAAGGAGGATTTTTTGGTAATTCAACCTTTAAAGAGACATTTATTTGTATAAAAACATTTTTACAAAAAAATATTACCGACTTCCAACAAAAAACACTACAATTTTTTATTAATTTTTTTTTTTAAACCAAATAGTTTTTTCATTTTTCACTTTTTAGGTATACCTAATAGCACAGATTACCTCCCAATAGATTCCGCATAGAAGACAACTTACGCGCACCACACATCAGCCTATTTAGGCTGATATAACTCAGTGCACGAAATGATCTCTTTAGTGTCGACCAGACATTAGAGCTGTGGGGACGCAAGCTATTTCTAGTTTCAATTCTGCTTAAAAAATAGTTATCAACGTTTTGTCTTAAAAAAAATTGCGAATAGTGCAATAAAATGGTGTGGCAAATCAACCAGCCCTTCAAGTTCAAAAAAAGATGGGTTAATATTCCACCAGTAGGCAAACTAATAAATATTGACCAATCTAAAAAAGGTCAAGTTAAAATGGTTATCAAATCAAAATTGCAAACTTTACAGTAGCGCTCGTTGATGTCTTTTGTGAAAGTCCCTTTCACTCATAAGGAATTATTATATTGCTATCTTTTTCCCACAGAAGTAAAAATGTTGAGACAAATACGTTTTTTGCTTATCGAAAAGTATCGATGATCAATGTTTAATTAGGTATACAGGAGAATAAAATAATTTTGTTAAAATTGATTATTTAAAAATTAACAAATTAGTTTATTTTTACTTTGAACTAATTGTGCTCTACTCATAACAAGAGCTCAGAGTGGCCCTGTTTACATAGGATTACAATTGAATTAAATCACTTTTGGCCAAAATCAAAATATTTGTATTTTCTTTATCATTATTAAAGTAATTATAAAATCGCCGGCTAAGAAATTTTACATAAAATACCATTCTGTTTGATAAATATCGATATTTTTATCGACATTTAATGCGCATGTCCCGTCACTACGACAGGTACCGTGACCTTGAATAGCCAATCACGGCGCACTTGTCACTCCCCGCGCAACCCGTGCCTTCCGCCAAATTTGGTGATCTCGGAATCAAACAAAACAGTAGGCATGCGGTATCTATTGGGAGGTAATCTGTGACCTAATAGGCAATTTGCCTTTAGTAAGGTACTTAATTATTTTTTTGTGTATATTCATCGATATCTCCGTCAAACAACACTGGACAAACGGTCCAGTTCGGTAGTTCCAAATCGAAGAAGGGGTCATCTTAGTGCCGTAAGATTATTCAAAAAACCTTTGACTTTCCTAAAACATCTTCTGGGGGTAATTCTGAAAAACTAATGATGGCAATTTATTATTGCCCAAGGAATAAGATTTTTAACCGACTTTCTAAAAATGAGGAGGTTCTATGTCCTCTAAATCCTAACTTAAACCGTAGATATCTACGATATCTCTTTTATTATTGATTAAACAATAGCTTATTTTTGATCGCCTTCACTAACTGCACATAGTTTAGTTAAATAAAATACGAAATCATGCGAACGAAGTCGCGGGCGGAGTGCTAGTATTGTATTATAGAAGTTTTCAGAGTGACATCAGTACGTTTTTTTATGGAACGTAACGTTGTATTCCTGCTTGTTTGTCAGTAAATGGCAGTCAATTGACACTCTTCATCAAAAAGTAATACAATATAATACGGAAACTCTAAATTCATTACTTTCTTCAAAGTTTGTTGCACAGTGCTAAACTTCGTTACGGGTAGTCAGACGCCAGGAAATGTGACACCAGGGCTCTTGCCAAGGGTCGTGTTACCCAGTTACTGGGTTGTGGAGGTCAGGTACGCATTCGCTCCATGTAAAATACTGCTACTCAGCTTAATCTGGAAGCCGACTGGTTTGACTGGAACTATGTTGGGGAAAGGCTAGGCAGAGGCTATATACATCGTGTCTTTTAATCAGCAAATGCGATGGTCCAAATGTGATCATGTGACATGTCGATAGCGATTTCATAAATTTTAGACTTTTTCCAATCATTATGGCGACGCTACCGTTGATAGAATGTCAGTTTTCTAACAGACCTTCCCACGAAAGATGTGGCTACTTTAGCCAGTTTGAAACCTGGTTGAACTAATTGGTCCCTATTTCTAGTAACGTAATTGTGTTTGTTGCCGGTTTTACTATAAAGATGTAAATTCTTTCTCACGTACATGATGATCTCATAAATATATTATGGACGAGGAACAGTCATGACGTTAATGTCCTTAAACAGTTCCCTTGATCCCTTGGAATCGCACCGGCGAAGATTGTATATCGCCCTGACGGCTTGTTTTTGCAGAATAAATATTGACTCAATGTCTGCAACCCTTCCTCTTAGTAAGATACCGTATACTATGAAAGTAACTAAAATAGACCAGCCTCGCGGTATCTACATCAGTAAATTGACGAATTTTCTAACAGCATAAGCTGCCGAACTTAGCCGCCATGCAAGTTTTATTAAATAAGGACCCCATTGAGATGATAACCTTGAGTCTAGCGTGATCCCCAGGAAAACCGTTTTATCGTGCTTGTCCTTGTTTAATATAATGTCACAATCAGTACTTTTGACATTTGGCAAGGCAAATTTTAAGCACTTGGTTTTTTTACCATTTAAAACTAAACTATTGGCAGTGAACCAATCCTGAACCTGCCATGGTGCGTTATTTACATCGTAAACCTGACAAGTACATCTATTTATTTTAAAAACTAGCACTCCGCCCGCGACTTCGTTCGCATGATTTCGTATTTTATTTAACTAAACTATGTGCAGTTAGTGAAGGCGATCAAAAATAAGCTATTGTTTAATCAATAATAAAAGGGATATCGTAGATATCTACGGTTTAAGTTAGGATTTAGAGGACATAGAACCTCCTCATTTTTGGAAAGTCGGTTAAAAATCTTATTCCTTGGGCAATAATAAATTGCCATCATGAGTTTTTCAGAATTACCCCCAGAAGATGTTTTAGGAAAGTCAAAGGTTTTTTGAATAATCTTACGGCACTAAGATGACCCCTTCTTCGATTTGGAACTACCGAACTGGACCGTTTGTCCAGTGTTGTTTGACGGAGATATCGATGAATATACACAAAAAAATAATTAAGTACCTTACTAAAGGCAAATTGCCTATTAGGTATACCTAAAAAGTGAATAATGAAAAAATTGTTTATTAAAAAAAAAAAAAAATGAATAAAAAATTGTAGTGTTTTTTGTTGGAAGTCGGTAATATTTTTTTGTAAAATGTTTTTATACAAATAAATGTCTCTTTAAAGGTTGAATTACCAAAAAATCCTCCTTAGTGCTCCCCTACATCATATAAAGAAGCTATGTGCAATAAAATACTTCAAAAACCTTGATCACCCCCTAAATAGTATTTTGGGGATAGCTCAGAAAAACGAATAACTAAAAACAACATTATTTATTAAGGTTAGTATTTGTGCCAAATTTCAAATTTATTAACCAAGATCTTCAGCACCATCTTCATTCATCTTTTAGGGGTAGTTTCGAAAGACTAATAATAATATCCTTATTTACTTAGGTTAGTATTTGTCCCAAGTTTCAAGTTTATTAATCCAAGAAATAAGATTTGCCATACAAACTTTAACATCCCTTAAATTGTATTTATGGAGTAGTTTTGAAAAACTTGTAATGACAACCTTTACTTTAAAAACAATTTAAAATATATAAAATATTTGCTGTTAGTAATTACACCAAGTTTCAAATATATAAGCCCAAAAAATTGCCACTTTTAACCTCCATTAGGGGTAGAATTGCCGGCAATCAATAAACTCATTACTTTTTTTATTAATCAAGAGCGTAAACCATAATTTTAGATATTTTACCTTCCAAACCGAAGAAATTTCATATAAAGTTTCAACCCCTATTTTATCCCCATAGGGGTAGAATTTCCAAAAACTAATAAATACATGTTTTTTTTTATCTACCTAGAGATTAAATCTAAAATTTCACGTGTCCAACTTTCAAACTGTAGAAATTACATACAAACTTTCAACCCCCTTTTTACCCGTTTAGGGACGAATTTCCAAAAACCAATATATTAATTCTTTTTATGAACCAAAAGCGTAAATCTAAAATTTGACGTGTCCAACTTACAAACTGCAGAAATTACATACAAACTTTCAACCCTCTTTTTACCCCCTTAGGAGTCGAATTTCCAAAAACCAATAAACACATTTTTTTTATCAACTAAGAGCGTAAATGTAGAATTTCACGTGTTCATCTTACAAACTGTAGAAATTACATACAAACATTCAACCACCTTTTTACCCCCTTAGGGTTGGAATTATCAAAAACTAAAAAAAACATTTTTTTTTATCAACCAAGAGCGTAATGTAGAATTTAATGTGTCCAATTTACAAATTGTAAAAACTTCATACAAACTTTCAACCCCCTTTTTACACCCTTAGGGGTCGAATTTCCAAAAACCAATAAATACATTACTTCTTTTTATCAACCAAGAACATAAATCTTAAATTTCACATGTCCATCTTACAATCTGTAGAAATTTCATACAAACTTTCAACCCCCTTTTTACCCCTTTAGTGGTCGAATTTCCAAAAACCAATAAATACATCAATTCTTTTTATCAACCAAGAGCGTAAATCTAAAATTTTACGTGTCCATCTTACAAACTGTAGAAATTACATACAAACTTTCAACCCCTTTTTAACCCCCTTTGGGGTGAAATTTCCAAAAATCCTTTCTTAGTGCTCACTCACGCCACTTGAGGAAACTTTCTGCCAAATTTCATGGTTCTAGGCCTAGCGGTTTAGGCTGTGCGTTGATCGATCAGTCAGTCAGTCAGTCAGTCAGTCAGTTTCTTCTTTTATATATATAGATAGATTAATGATGTCATCAGCAAATAACACCATGTTTAGTTTGTTTGCCAATAAACGGGGTAAATTGTTTATGTATATTTAAAATAAGAAAGGACCTAAAATTGAGCCCTGGGGTACCCCCATTTTCACATTTAACACCATTTATTTGAACTAATTGCTGTCTACCATTCAAATAAGAATTTACCAAACTTAACGCTGATTGGCCTAGCCCGTAATGCTCAAGTTTCAGAAGTAATGTTTCATGATTAACGCAATCAAATGCCTTCGACAGGTTGCAGGAGATACCTATGGCATTTTGTGCCTCTTCCCATGCATTAAAGATGTGCTTTAATAGGGTGACACCAGCGTCAGATGTACAATGTCCTTTGATGAAACCATACTGTTTATCATGCAAGATGTTATTCTTATTAAAATGAATGAGCATTTGATTAAGCATTATTTATAGCATTATTGTTGTTCGGTTGTTAGGGTTTTCAAAAACCTTGCTGAAAACCAGCAACACGGATACTGGTTTATAATTATTTGTTTCTTTAAGCACTAAATGATAAATTCCTTCACTTGATAAATAGGAACATGGTTCTCACATACTTACAAATATTGCAAACATAGGTAAATTACCTAATTCAACAACAATGGAACAGTGTGCGAGTCAATTTTTTTATCAAACAGAGAAGAAAATAAAGCTTTTATCTATCTATAATTATGAATATAATACAAATTAGGTTTGTAGTTATAATAAAAACTATAAGCGTTTTCTTCTTGAAAGTATTATTGCACATTGTTTGAACCACTGAGAATTTTTTTTTCATAAAATATTACCATCGTTCACTGTGAGGTCCTGGTAATTTAACTTACTGATTGCAGTGCTGTTAAATTTATATAATTTACCGTGTTATTGGTCTGGATTGAATCTGCACTTGTTGTATTGGTATATTGGACTCAAAGGTTACTAGTAGCCCACTATGATCCGAAGGCAGACAATTCATAAGGGCTTTGTTTAAGTAGTCAAAGCAACAAAAAACATTATCAATAAATGTAGCTGTAGTCACAGTTGTTCGGGTTAGTTCCAGAAACACATGTGACAAATTAAATGATTTGAAGAGATTTAATCTACTGCCACTGCTATCTGAATTATTTTCTAAAATATTTATATTAAAGTAACTATAGATTATGACTAGTTTATTACCAGTTGTAAGTTTTGCCAAAACATCTTCCATCACTGACTTAAATATGCAGTAGTTTTTATAATTGGGAATTCTGTAAACGCACACTATATCATGCTTATCCAGCTCAACGCAGGACAGTTCAACACTATGTTCAACTGATAGATCTACAATTCGATGCCCGCACGGAAAAAATATTTGTATGACCCATAGATAGTTGTTCCGGCTCTAGGTGTTGTGTATGTGAGTTTATATGTTTGTAAACGCACCCACGATACAGGAAGAAATTCCTAGTGTGGGGCAATGTCTTTCAAAAAATACAAAATCTAAACAAAACAAACAATATCTTTACAAGGTTTTAATTTAATACCACTTTTAATTAATATAAGTGAACCTCCACGCAACATAACATTTCTGTTAAAACATCTGCCCACAGTATAATTTTCATAATTAAAAGCCTTAAAAAAAACAAACATTGTCTTTTCTAAAAACAGTTCTATTTCAAATTTCTTTGCAAAAAAACCTTGAAAATTTTGATGTGGTAATTTCAAGGAATTCTGCTTAGCCCCTTTTTTAAATTAACTTTTGTGAGAGCAAGAAGGTACCTTCTTGTTGGTGGATGTTCTTCTTACTATTTCGGTGTTGGTACCCTCCCTTGTCCTACAAACTAGTTTAAAGTATAAATATTAATAGCAGAAATGCTAATGTTATTAAAGATACTGATCACCTGTAAATTAGTATTAGTACTAATATCAACTACAGTAAATGACTTCGACATACTATTTATGTCTGAGTTTAGGTTTAAAGTAAAAGTTAATAGCCTCGCTATTTGACGTCTTACCCTGATAGGCAGATAAACTGTATTGCCTGTTGACTTCCACACCAGTAGATCTATCGTTAGTCAATCAATCGTCGGTCGATGAAATTGATCGACGTCGGTCGAATAGTTTGGTAGTGGTTTATGATAAAGTAGGAAGGAACTGTTGATTGACACGAATAATAATACTAATAATAAGAGTCTGTGGCTCGACTTGACAGACGGCTGGCAAATTTTTTTCTCTACGATTTTTTTTAACAAAATATGCAATTTAAAGTATCTAAGTAAATTGTGCAGAACACCATGAAACCAAGAAAAAAAAATACAACCGACTTCCAAATAAAAAACAAAAAAGTGAAAAATAACTTCAATTTCGGAAGTCAGTGTTCTTGTTTTATTTTCTTCGTTTTTTGACACCGACTTCCGAAATTGAAGTTATTTTTCACTTTTTTGTTTTTTTATTTGGAAGTCGGTTGTATTTTTTGTAAAAAGTTTTTTTATTATTCACTTTTTTGTTGTGCTACACAATTTATATAGGCTAGGTACCAATAATGCCCATAGTGAAACCAGAATAGATTTACCCAATAACATGAAACTTAAACAAATTTGGTCGAATAAGGGTATACCAAGGTGAACTGTTTACACCTGCGTACCCCTTTAGAGCGTACTAGTGTGATGTTATGTTATGAAATGGTGTAAACAATAAACATAAATGCGATTGCAGCTATCCCGAGTGATTTGCCGTCATTTATTGAAGAGTTCTGATGTGTATCTCCGAAGTTCTTTATCAGATCTTGATGAAAATTAAATGGGACCACATGACAAACACCAGCTTTCAAATAAAAAAAGAATCATCAAAATCGGTTAACCCAGTAACAAGTTCTGAGGTAACACACATAAAAAAAAAAAAAAATACAGTCGAATTGAGGACCTCCTCCTTTTTTTGAAGTCGGTTAAAAATAACACAATAATTTTATCATCAATAACCGATTTATAAATGGAACATGAAACGAGAAAAATTATGACAACGTCATGCTAACGAGAGCTGCCGCCGCTAGACAAGCACGCCTACCACCTCCGGCCTCGTCGCCCAGCTCCGCCTCGCCGCCGCCGGAAACCAGCCTCACCGTGAGTGCTGTGGCACCGGCCGTGGCAGTTGCGTCGAGCTTAAGCGACGAGTACTTCTCTCCGCCGACGACACCACCACCTGCGCGTCGACGGGGAGGACGCCGGCCGCCGGACCGCTTAGGACCTCGAGGCTTACCGGTCTCTGATAGGGTCCCAGCACCCGGCGGAAGTGTGCAGCGCATGAGATGGACACAATCCATTAACGAAAATGTCATGCGCGCATACTTTGGGGCTACAGAGGGAGGAAACAACCTGACCGCGTACCGTGTCCGGATGCTCTCTTTGTTTCAGGTGCTTGAGCCAGCCGTCAACGTTTCGGCCCAACGACTTTCGGATCAGGTGCGGGCCATCCAGCGTAATCGTATGTTGGATGATACTGTACTTGATCGCCTCCGAACGGAAATGGGTAACTGTGTCACTGCCCCATCGTCGCAGGCTGTGGTGCTACCACAGTCCAACCACGCTGACGAGGAGAGTAGGGTACTTACGTTTGTAACCCTGTCAGGGTTATAAACGTAAGTACCCAGTGCAATGAGGAATTGAGGAGTGCTTTGGAGTGTGCTATTCGGGAGTATCGCAACATGCCACCCGAACTTAGGCCACGATTACCTCGTTTGCCCATGCATAACAAGAATAGGGCGCTGCCGCGCTGGTGGCTGGTCTGGATTCGCAGTTGTCAAACTATTTTGATGACTGCGAAGACCTCACTGATACACATTCGATTATGTACTGCGCGGCTGTAGCGGCATGTCGTGTAGCTCATGTCAAATTTGCAGATGACAGAGCTACACGACCTAAACCAGCCGTACCGGCTTGGCAGTGCAGGATCGAACATCGTATTGGTGGGGCCAGAGCACTCATCGGCAAACTAATTTGTTTCAGGGAGGGCAATAGTCGCCCAAGAGTGATGCGCTTTGTGAGACGGGCGTTTTCGGGGACTGATGTCAGCCCCCGAGACTATATATCCCATGTCACAGAGCGCATCGACTTCCTGAAACAAAAAGTGTATGCATGGGCAAACCGTATTCGTAGGTACAGGCGGAGAGTGGAGCGATACACCCAGAATCGCACATTCCAAAGAAATGAAAGGTGGGTTTATCGGGCTTGGGAGCGACCCGACCAAGGTGTGACTGATACGCACCTGCCGGATGATGGCGCTATGTGTTCATTCTGGCGCAGCATCTGGTCGGTGCCTGTCAGTCACACCGAAGGTGAATGGACTCGAGGGGTCGAACGAGCGTGTGATCCAATACAAGAAATGGGGGCTATCACGATCAACCCCCAAGATGTAGCCCGTGCAGTCCATCCGTTGCCGAACTGGAAATCTCCAGGACCGGACGGACTGCACAACTTTTGGATCAAGTGGCTACAAAGGTCGCACGCTCGTTTGGCATCTCAGTACCAGGCAGCCTTAGAGTCTGGTTCGCTACACAAGTTCCTTACAACAGGAATAACCCACCTGCTCCACAAGTCTGGTAGCACCGCGGAACCCAAAAATTATAGACCAATTACATGTTTACCAACGGTCTATAAGGTTCTTACATCCATTTTGAGAGTTAAAATTAATAAACACGTCGACGATAACTCCATCATGTCGGTCTCTCAGAATGGATGTAGGAACGGGTCCCGCGGTACTAAGGAGCTACTCCTTATTGATATGGCCATTAGCCAACAGGTTCGGCGTTCCCGAAAGGATCTGTCGACATGTTGGATAGATTATAAGAAGGCCTATGACTCGGTGCCTCATACATGGCTCATGAGGGTGCTAGAATTGTATAAAATAGATACAACTCTACGCACCTTCCTGATGTCGTGTATGAGGCAATGGAGCACAGTCCTTCGCTATCCAGGATGTCGAAATATCCAGAGGAATAGCGAACCTGTAAGGATCGAGTGAGGTATATTCCAGGGCGATAGTTTGAGTCCACTTTGGTTTTGCCTAGCCTTGAATCCTCTAAGCATGATGCTGCAGAATTCAGGGCTAGGCTATCGGATGAAGAGAGGTGGTCAGGTTATATCTCACCTCCTTTACATGGATGACTTGAAGCTCTTTGCCCCCAGCAGTCTTCAGCTGATGGAGCTACTAAAGGTTACTGAAACTTTTAGTAGCGCCATCAGGATGGAGTTTGGTGTGGACAAATGTGCAGTCATGCATGTAAAGCGAGGGGAGATTGTGGAATCCGTAGGAATTCAACTTGCGGATTCCATAAACCTGAGATCCCTCTCTCCAAACGAAACCTATAAGTATTTGGGTATGTCGGAAGCGTTAGGTATCAGTACTACTGAAATGAAGCAATCGTTGAAGGAACGCTTCTTCGGCCGCCTGAAGAAGGTATTCAATAGCCTTCTCTCGGGCGGAAACAAGGTGCGCGCCTTCAACGGTTGGGTCATGCCGGTACTGATGTACTCTTTCGGCATACTCAAATGGACTCAAATGGAACTTGACGCCCTGGATAGGCGGGTCCGTACACTGCTGACTGCATATCGAATGCATCACCCACGATCGTCAGTCATGAGATTGTATATCCCGCGGAAGTGTGGAGCCCGAGGCTTTTTAAATGCCAAAAACCTCCACAACCGCGAGATATGCAATCTCAGAGAATATTTTCTAAACACCGACGTGGGTATTCATCGAGATGTAGTAGCAGTGGACAAGGGACTCACCCCGCTCTCCTTGGCGAATGAGAACTAGCGCAAGCCTGTAGTGCTTGACACTAACGACCGCAAGGAGGTATGGCAGAGTAAGGAGCTTCACGGACGCTTTTTCCGGGTCCTACATGGGTCCGATGTAGACCAATCAGCGTCCGTAGCCTGGCTGCGATTCGGTGACCTCTTTGGGGAAACCGAAGGTTTCGTCTGTGCAATTATGGACGAAGTTATCATGACGAATAACTACCGGAGATTTATTGTGAAGGATGGCACGGTTGACAACTGTCGGGCATGTCACCGTCCGGGTGAATCGATCCGCCACATTATCTCTGGTTGTTCTCGTCTAGCTAACGAAGAGTACTTGCATAGGCACAACCTTGTAGCCAGGATTATCCATCAGCAACTTGCTCTGAAATACACTCTTGTGGCTTCGGAGGTGCCGTACTACAGGTATGTGCCCGACCCAGTTCTCGAGAATGGCAATATCACATTGTACTGGGATCGGTCCATCATCACTGACAGGACTATTATCGCTAATAAGCCTGATATAGTGGTGGTGGACCGAATCGAGAGGCGTGCAATGATTGTTGACATAACTGTCCCGCATGACGGGAACCTCGTGAAAGCCGAGAAAGATAAGCAAATCAAGTATCTTGACTTGGCTCGCGAGGTTGTCAGCATGTGGGATGTGGATACAGCGATCATGGTACCGATAGTCGTGTCAGCCCATGGCTTAATAGCCACGAGCCTCGACCAACACCTTAGGAGGCTCTCGTTAGGCGGCTGGGTCAAGGGCCTGATCCAGAAAGCAGTACTGCTGGACACGGCTCGTATTGTTAGGAGGTTCCTCTCTCTGGAGCCCTGACCGCCGGTAGCTTGGACCCTGTTCCCGATACCGGTGGGCCTCTATTTTTTATATTTTTAAATGTTTTCTTTTTTGTGTGTATTAAAAATATTTAAAAATGTAAGCAATAAGAAATAAGTTAAATTAAAGACTTCATAATAACCCCACCGCAGTATATCTACGTTGACGTCGTGGTGGGGCTTGCGCGCTTCAATGATCCCTAGGTCTGCGTCGGTAGATGTTACTTTGCCGAAACATGCCTAAGGTGAGGGCCAGACTAAGATAGATACAATCCGCAGGGCAGCTTTGTGGCGAGCTGGTGGGCAGTGGCGACCCCACGGACCTGATCTCTAGGGAGATTTTTTGTCCCTCATCTCCGGCTTACCTTTATTGGCCGGTTGGAGTGAACACTGACGGGGAACAGAGCTTCCACTTCTCTCTTGCCTTAATTGGCTGGCTTGAGTGGAGACTCGCAAGAGCAAACGTGCTCGGAGGAAGGAAGTATTTCAGCTAGGGCTGGTAAGGACTTGACCATCTTCCGGGCTCTGGGATAGTTGCGATAGCCGTGGAATACCGCTCCACTCCTCAAGCACCTCAGGCTATGTTGCCTCCTTGGCGCTTCGTCACTTAAGTGCTAGCGACCGTTCCTGGGGGCCCATTAATTGAGTGTGCAAGTCACCCCCTGCCATTTTGTAGCCGTGTTCAACAGTGGTCAGGCAGGGGCCAATAGCCGTCCTATAGTTCTAGGCACTTGGTCCACTAAGCTAATCAAACCTATAGCCCAATATCTTTTTCTCCAAATTTTTCAATAGTCCTGCACCAACCGGGGATTGTCCTTGGGTGCACTTACTTTGTGCATACAGGGATAATCGCCGGCTGGTGTCACATTTCATTTAAAGATGTCTTTACAAGGCCTCTACCAGTTGGCTCCGGCCCCTGGCACGCCTTTCAAAGGGCCAGGACCCCAGGGTCCTGAGATGTTTAAAGACATATAAATAATAATAATAATGTTTATTTCCAATAATTACTTAACAAAGGTTAAGAAAGAGAACCAGTTAAATAAAATTAAGTGGTGAATTAAAAAATATTTATTCTACATAATATATTTACATAAAACTCCCTCAAATACGCAAAGGGAATAAAGAGATAAAATAAACTGAGTACGTTGTTCTATTTCGTTGTCTTCGTGCATTGAATATTTAAAACCTAACTAATTTCTATTTACAAGCTATTTATATACAATTTAATACATATTTTTTACATACGCCGAGTAAACTCTTTGGCATACCATTTCTGAGTGCATATTTTAACTTATAAGTAGGTACAATCGTAAAATATCATTTCTATAAAAATAATTTCGGATATTACTCCGAGTTGTCATATTTATAGTCTTGTCATGGAATTGTAGGGACAATGGGCAGAAACCGGCAGTTTGCAGTTTTATTAATTTTTGCTCTCACCATTTTCAATTATTATTATGATTAATTGTTTCAAGGCGCAATGTAGCACTTATAACAAATTTGAAAGAGCCTCATATTAAAACATCTTTGAAAAATACATTTATTTTCAATACTTTAACGACAACTTAATATTTTAATTACATTCACGTTTTCTGTGTTAATAGTGGGTTTACATAACAACAACAGATAATTCGAGATATCATTTCGAAGAAAGCACAAGCTACTACCGGTGGGCCTTTATAGTACGTTGACGCACGGTGTAATAATGTCTCAAGTGTTAAAATGTAACGTTTGCAATATCGTCATTGACGAATTATTAGCTTATGTGCAAAACAAAATTTCTGTAATTGATGAAGAAACGCTAAAGAGAATATGTGTGTCTGCATTCACTAGCAGTGAAATCAGCAAATCAAAGTCGTTGTTATTCGAATCGCTGCCAACGGATCAACGTAAAATCACAAGAAAAAGGAAAGGGAAGGAAGAAAGAGACCTAGACGACATCGTTAGTGTGTTCAAAAGTACAGATCCGGATGTGATTCCAGTTTTTGTGGCAAAGGTGCTTGAAAAACTACCCCCAATATTGTTCGATCATCTTGATTGCACTAAACTACTTAAAGATATACTGAAGTTAAACTCAGAAATTGAAAATATCGTCAATACTTATGCTACTGTCAAACAGCTTGAGGATCTAAGAGCAGATATACGTGATTTAAAGCACGCATCACTACCTCCACCAAGTTATCCGTCTGGGTATGTGAATATGAGACGGGGTGCTTGGAATCAGGAGAGTGGGCCTATAGGGATGACTTTGAGCCACAACTACACCTCGGACGAACATGACGTGCAACAGTCGCATACTAGTAAGCAGAAAAACTCCCCCACATCGATGCCGTCCCCTGATAATAATTGTCAAGTGGGTATTGTGTGTACGCCGTTACCGCGAGTCATGCAGAAAGATGAGTCACCTAGCGTACCCGTCGCGGCGGCGAAGTCGGTGGCGCAGGCGGTCAGCTGTGTTGGAGGTTTGGAGGGGCGAGACAGGCCGTTATCTAAGATTGCTAGCCCAATTATATCCAAACACACAAAACGAGTTGAACAGAAACCTAATGAGAATATCGTTGGTCAAGTTGTGCGTCAACTACCCGAGATCGCAAAAACAAATTGTGAAAAGGAAGATACTCCTTGGCAAACTGTAAATAAGAAAAGAAAACATAAGTACAGGTATTTGGGCGAAAGAGGAAAAGCTGAGCCACCAATATCTTCCTTTAAAGCTGCCAATAAGAAAATACCTATTTTCATAACAAATGTGCATCTTGATACGTTGGAATCCGATATAGTAGACCATATAAAATTAAAAACACAGGAGAGGGTATTCCTTGAAAAGATCAACACGAAAAAAGTGTTGGATCACAAAGCTTTCAAATTCTTTGTGTCGGAGTCTAAAGTGGATATGTTTTTAGACGAAACTACATGGCCTGAGGGTATTATCTTTAGGCGCTTCGTTCACTATAAATATCGAAAGGCGGACGAAGGGTCCGCTGCATTCGGCCCAGTGTCCTCTGATAATGGATAGTACGACCTATAAGTTTGCCAGCTATAATTGTAAGAACGTAAAGAGTGCGCTCAGCGATGTTCAACGTTTATGTGACGAGTGTGTACTGATAGCACTACAGGAAACTTGGCTGCTTCCAGAAGAGTTGGCGTATCTGAGTTGCATAGATAGCAGATTTGGTTCCAGTGGGACATCGGCTGTTGACACGACGGCGGGCCTAATGCGCGGCAGGCCTCACGGTGGGACGGCGCTGCTGTGGAATACAAGTGTTTTTCCTAGTGTTACAGTGATAGACTGCGATAATCCGCGTGTGTGTGCTATTCGTGTTAATGCGGCCGATAGTCCATTGATAGTAGTGTGTGTCTATATGCCGACAAACAAATCAGACAACCTGCCGATGTTTACTGATTGCATAGGAACTGTAAGTGCTATTAGTAATGACTATGTAAACGAACCTATTTTTATTTTAGGGGATTTCAATGCTCATCCTGGAGAATTATTTTTTAATGAGTTGAATATTTTATGTGATGATTTTAATTGGGTAATTTGTGATGTTAATATGTTAGGATTGACCTCGGAAACATTTACCTACATAGATCAAGCCTGTGGGTCGAAGCGCTGGCTTGATCATTGTGTTATGTCGCAATCAGCTGTTGTCTCTGTGTGCAATGTGTACGTTAATTATGACGTGCTGTGGTCGGACCATTTTCCCGTGATATGTGAATGTAAACTAGAACATTTGACTCCTCTTAGAATTGCGTCATGTGTCACTGACAATCGGGTCATGTGGGGCGAAAAAACCGCAGACGACATCACACAATATCGAACTGAATGTCATAAACGTCTCAGACTTATTGATTTTCCGAATGAATTTCGAAGGTGTAGTGATCAGTACTGTAATGACCTGACTCACAGCACAGTTATTGACAAAATGTACTCCGACATCGTGCTGGCGGTATCACAGGCTGCGGTGGGGAACCGGGGGGGCAAGCGTAAGCAGAGTAAACGTCCACCTAGAACCATTGTTGGATGGAGTAAAATTGTGAGCGACAGTCACGGGGCGGCCAGGGCGAGTTTTCGGGAATGGCGGTTGTGTGGTAGTCCGACTACTGGTGTTATGTTTGCTAAAATGTGTGAGACCAGAAAAATATTTAAGTCGCGTTTAAAATGGTGTCGGAACCATCAAAACCAGCTACAAATGGATGTTCTGGCAGCTAAACATAGCACGAAGGATTTTAAGGGGTTCTGGAAAAGTACTAACCGTTTGAGGATACGGCCTGGTCTCCCCGTGAGTGTTGACGGGACGAGTGATTTGAAGGGTATAGCTGACAAATTTAAAAACAACTTTTTTGTAAGATCACCGTTGGGATCGTCCTCTTCACTGGGGCGGGGTGGTGTGAGTGGGGAATATGTTAATACCAGAATATCAGCCAGGGATGTTTCATTGGCAGTAAAATCGATTTCCCATGGGAAATCACCTGGTCATGACGGCTTGGGTGTGGAGCATATACAGCATGCTGGGCCTCATATGTGCAGGGTGTTGGCTATGTTCTACAACTTTTGTATTTCACACTCATACCTGCCGGCTGACATGTTGAGGACTATCGTAGTGCCTGTAGTAAAAAACAAAGCTGGGGATTTGTCGGATATATCTAACTATAGACCTATTTCTCTAGCTACAATAGTTGCAAAAGTGTTTGACAGCATTCTTAATACACAATTAAACAAATACATAAAGCTACATGACAATCAGTTCGGGTTTCGGCCGGGAGTGTCTACAGAAGCTGCAATATTGTGTCTTAAGAGTGCTGTTAAATACTACACCGAGAGATCAACATCTGTGTGCGCTTGCTTCCTCGATCTTTCCAAAGCCTTTGACCTGGTCTCTTATGATATCTTGTGGAACAAGATGAGATCATCCCAGATACCGTATGAACTTATTAACATCTTTAAGTATTGGTACGGGAACCAGGTGAACAACGTAAAGTGGGCAGGCACTTTGTCGGACCCCTATAGGTTGGAATGTGGGGTGAGGCAGGGGGGGTTGAGCTCTCCCTCCATTTTTAACCTGTATGTGAATGGACTGATCGAGGCGCTCAGCGAGCAACATATCGGTTGTCACATAGATGGCGTCTGTTTTAATAACATCAGCTACGCGGACGATATGGTGCTGCTGAGCGCCTCGGTCTGTGGACTCAGGAGGCTGATGAGTGTATGTGAGGAATACGCAGCTGATCACGGGCTCCGTTATAATGTCAGGAAGAGTCAATGCATGGTTTTTCAAGGTGGGCCTAGGAAAGTGCGAGATATGCCACCCATAAAGCTGAATGGCGTACCCTTGGAAAGGGTCGACATTTTTAAGTACTTAGGACATTTATTGACTCCTACCTTGAAAGATGACGCGGACGTTGAGCGGGAGCGGCGGGCGCTGTCGGTCAGAGCGAACATGGTTATCCGCAGGTTTGCACGTTGCTCTAAAGATGTTAAAATAACTCTTTTTAGAGCCTACTGCACTACACTGTACACGTGCAGCTTGTGGACTGACTATACGCAAAAGTCTTACAGCGCCCTTCGTGTCCAGTTCAATAACGCGTTCAGGATGATGTTGGCGCTCCCCCGCTTTTGCAGCGCATCGACTATGTTTGCAGAAGCGCGCGTGGATTGCTTCCACGCCACTATGCGCAAGAGAGCCACGTCGCTGGTGCGGCGAGTGCGGGGGAGCGCTAACAACATGCTGGCCGCGCTCGCGGGAAGGCTTGATTGCTCCATCATCTCCCACTGTTGTAAGCGACATGTGGCAGGCTGATGCGACTGACAGACCTGGTTTTTTTTTTTTTTTTTTTATATGAATAATGAATGTTAATTGAGTTATTTTTATTTTATTTTTAGTGTTAGACTTATTATAATATAATTGAATTAAGTAAATGAAATTGTTTTTAATATTGTGTATGTAATGTGACTGTGTAAATGTATTATTTCTATTATGAGTCAGTGATACTTGAATTAAATGATTTTATTTTTTTTTATTATTTTTTATTTCAAGCAACAAATATTTTTTAAAGATTCCAAGTAAATTTCAACTTTAACCTTTGCGAGTAAAGTTATTTTTGATAACCTGTACACAGATTACTGTTTAGTAGGTATCTCTCAAAACTGAGATAGTAAAAAACTTTTTAACAAAAAATACAACCGACTTCCAAATAAAAACACTACAAAGTGAAAAATAACTTCAATTTCGGAAATCGGTGTCACTGTTTTGGGATCTTCGTTTTTTGACACCGACTTCCGAAATTGAAGTTATTTTTCACTTTGTAGTGTTTTTATTTGGAAGTCGGTTGTATTTTTTGTTAAAAAGTTTTTTATTTTTCACTTTTTAGTTGTGGGTACATAACGGACCAATTCTCCAAAGTTTAGCCAGAATAGATTAACCCAGAAACATGAAACCTTAACAAAAACGGTGGATTTAGAGTATACCAGGGTGAACTGTTCACACCTGCGTACCCCTTTAAAGCGTGCTAGTGTGATGTTATGTTATGAAATGATGTAAACAATAAACAGACATCCGATTGCAGCTATCCCGAGTGATCTGCTGTCAATTATTGAAGAGTTCTGATGTTTATCTCCGAAGTTCTTCATCTGATCTTGACCAAATTTAAATGGGACCACATGACAAGCACCAGCTTTCAAATAAAAAAAGAATCATCATAATCGGATCACCCAGTAACAAGTTCTGAGGTAACATACAAAAAATAAAAAAATACAGTCGAATTGAGAACCTCCTCCTTTTTTGCGAAGTCGGTTAAAAAAGACTAGTTATTTTACTTTAGAGTGTTACCAATCGGTCGATCGTCGATCGAGATTTTTTCCTACTACACAAAAGTTAACATGGTGTTAGTAGTTGTTGTCACAGTAGGAACTTGTAGATCGACGCAGGCTGGTGATTCATCGATAGATGAATGGTATAGATCGACGATTAATCAACTGGTATGATACTCTTATATTTTGTTAGAGGAAAAGAAACTTAATCGTAAGTATGAGGATGTTTTTAACTTGACCTATTTAATTTATGAGAATTTTTCCTCGAACATGATTGAATCATAGAAACTATCAGTAAAAGATAAAGTCTTCTTGGAATGTCATGTTTCGTTGTTCTGAGTTTTTTTTTTTGCACAATAGTTTTTTAGGAATTACCCATAAATAATAATATAAAGTGAGATAGACAAAGAGTTACAGTTTTAAATGAAATAGGTACCTATTGGAATAACCGCGCGCAGTCCCTCGTCGACCAATTTTCACACTTAAGGTTACACTAGTCGGAAATTCTTCCATACAAACGTAGTCTGGCGATTACTCCACTGTTTGACGGTGTACGTTCAAAATTAAAAATGATATCAATTTGTCTCATCATTATCTAGCCCTGTATCGAAACAGAAAAGTAAAAAAATACAATATTTGAAAGTTATGAGCGTCGAAAGTTCCATATTTAAACACTAATTTTAACGCATCTTTGGGCGGCAATAAATACTATAAGAAGAAGGAAAATTGCAAAACGGCCTCCATATAGATTAGTAATTCAACAATGCAAATAATTTTATTTCTACTGCTCATCATAGCATCAATCTCTTTCGCACGTTTCGGATGAGACAGCATGCATTTTAACCCCGCGCACAAAATAGTTCGTGCCGTTGACTAGGGGAACCTTAAGTCGTTAATAACAAGGTTGAAAATGGTCGATCGGGCATTTTATTGAGTACTTAGGATCTTTAATCATCACTTTAATACAGTTTGAAAATCATTGCATCACCCTGAAGGTGACAAATACTTGAACAAAAATGCTTTTTCAGGAAAAAGAAAAATCCGTTTTACTCGTTCGTTATGTTTTAAGTTATATTTTTAAGTAGTTATTAGTTAAGTAAAATAAAATAAGTAGTGGAACAAAGGACATTATTATTTTAATTACCTATATATTTTTCTTAATTTTTGATTCGGTCCTAAGAGCACATAAAAGTTAATAATATTATTGATTTTGTTTTTACAAGTCTTCTTAAAGAAACTGGTTTTATTTTTAAAACTGTATCCTTAAGTTACCTACATCGAAATAATACTTGAACTAATTACACGTCTTATTGAGCTACTCCCATATAATTCAGTCTTCTCAACGCAAAATAATCCTTAACTCAAACACATAAAGTTCAATTTCAAACGATAGCCAGGGTGGTGGTTGTGTTATGCTGGTCATCTCTGGATGACATGTGGTGTATGTCCTGGTGGATGCCTGCCTCCTTCAGGATCCTCATCCGGGGTCCGAGAGGGACTCCCAGGGCTCGAAGCTTGTCTTCTCCGACGTAGGGAAGCTCTGCAGCACCTACTTTCTCCTTTTCTAGAAGGGCTGCGTATTTCTGTGAAAAGAAATGGTTTGGATTAGTATAAAACATCGCGGAGTCCTATGCCCAGAAGCTTTAATTGCCCCTTGGCCATAAGGCCAGCACTCTGAAAAATGCAGAAGCTACTTTTAATCTTGACAGAATGGTGTCATCGTGAGCATCGTTCGCTCTTATCACAATTCATTTAGAGTTCATAATGTAACTCAGACAGTGGCATTATTTCTGTAATTTATTTTATCACCACTGCTCTCAAAATGGTGTAGGAAAACATCGTGAGGAAACCGGCATGTCCAAGAACCAAACATTCAAAATCAATTTCAAAATCATTTTTTTTTTTTTTTTACGTATGCCAACGTGGGCACTTATAAAACGTCGACAAAAGGTGCACGGTTCGGGTTGGTCGTTTCCTATGGAGAAGAACCGGCAAGAAACTCCATGGTTACTCTTTTAAAAATGGTTTGGTTTCACAATATTTCCATGTTACAGCATTAGTACTTAGATATGGGGGGACAACGTAGGCCCGACAATAAGTCGTAAGAAAAAAAAAAAAGTTATATAAAAAGTTAGCATATAGCAGGCCTACAATGTTCACACATTCACAAAACAATTGGTAAAAGAATCTATATAAAGGTAAAAAAAAAAGAAGTATAACAAGACTAAATTTAACATGTGGCACAAATGTTGTATCAGTGCTGTAACTATTCATAGCAAAGGGCTACTCGTATAAAGATGATTGAAAACCATTGTAAAAAGTCTAATTAAAAGAAGGAAAGAAAAAATAAGATTGAGAATAGTTAGAGACATCCACATATTTGTGCCATTTAGAAGAGGGAGCTAAGGCCAAAATTTTTATCTTCAACTTCTTCTTAACAGGGATACGTCTGATGTAGTTTTTAAACTTTCCATCGGTCAGTTCTATAACCGAAGACAAGTAACACTTTCATATAAGTTCTCAACTTACTTCGTATCCAAGTTTCTTGAGGAACAACCTCATGAGGGGGGGCTCGTCGCCGAAGAACTTGGTGAGTCTCTTGACGCGGTCAGGGTTGCTGAAGGAGTACGGGTCCAGGTGGCGCCCGTGGCTGCCGGAGCGGATGTACTGCTGCGATCTGGAAGTTAAAGGTGTTTAGGAATTAGATCCATTAGTACATAATATACCCGTCCCCAGTACATAATATACCCTACTCCTCCTGGAGGAGCTATGACACATACAGTTACAGTGTATACCATATAACAGCAAATGGCAATACGGCACGCCCCGTAGAAAATGGCGGAAGGAACTCTACGCTATTCTTAAGGTTACACTAGTCAAACATTCTTCCATACAAAGGTAGTCTAGCGAATTCTGTACTGTTTCACGTTCAAAATATTAAATATATCAATTTGTCTCATCATTATTTAGCCCTGTATGAAAACAAAAAAGGAAACAAATAAAATATTAGAAAGTTATGAGCGTCGAAAGTCCCATATTTCAACACTAATTTTAACGCATCTTTGGGTGGAATGAAATACAATAAGAATAAGGAAAATTGCAAAACGGCCTCCATACAGGGATAGATTAGTAATTCAACAATGCAAATAATTTTATTTTGAATATATACATTTAGTCGTTTTTCATGATATCTAGACTCCCAAAGGTCTGTTTATAAAATTACACGCGCTCGTTTTCATCCTAAATCATCATCCATTTGGATGCAAATTTGCAAAAGTGCTTATTCGTACGCGAACTAACTTCTTACTGCTCATCACAGCATCTATCTCATTCGCACGTTTTGTTGGATGAGACATCATGCATTTTAACCCCGCGCAGAAAATAGTTCGTGCCGTTAACTAAGGGAATCTTAAAGATTGGATACATACAACAATGGATAAGGAAAAGTGGAGGGATGGAGTAGAACATGAATCAGTAAGTAGCTTAACAAAATATAAGGAGAGATATTCATCAATGTCATCCTAAAATTTAACTGAAAGCTACCCTATAGCTTTAGAATGAAAATAATAACACTTACTTGTACATATGCCTGAGTGCGGCTATCTCGGCCCTGATGTTGTCCATCTCCTGCATGACGAGGTGCTGCGTCCGCATCTCACTGGAGAGGTGCGCCACCGAGCGCGCCAGCGTCACCACGTGCGACTCCAGCCGCTGGAACCGCTTGTTGATGCCCTGGGAGAGGAGGAGGATTTATACAATGCATCATCGAGAAATGTATCGTGTATCAGCTGCAAAGGATTGTCTTAGAAAGTATTTAAGTTTCTAAAGGCGACCAGCGGTCCCAGACAAAGACAAATTCTATGACTGTAACGATTGCCGAAAGTCCAAAATGTTTGGGATTGATATGAAATATTACGTGGTCACTTTCTCCAGAAAACTTGAGAAAGTTTTTTTAAAGTTATACTGAGATGGTTGAATAGGATGTAACGTACACACAGAGGTGATAAGTTTGAAGACCTTGGTAAATCTTTTTTTAGGAATCCATGCCTCAAAATGAAAAAACAGTAACCTTATAGGATGACTTTTATTGTCCGCCTGTCTGTATAATATCTCAAAAACGCGTGGAGGTATCGAGTTGAAATTAATATTGTATACTCAAATATGCAACGCCTTGCAACTGTGAAAACATTAAACTTCTAGAAAGAAAGACAATATCGACGCAATCAAGAGATGCAGCCGTTAATGACGCATATTTTACACTCGCAAGAGAAACAAAATCTACAGGCTACTTGCGTTGACCTATAATCATGAAATTTGGCAAGAAGCAACTTATAATAAAAGTAAATTAGAACCTACATCAAAATAGTACATTATGGTACAAGTGTGTAATGTTGGTGATTACCGCTGAGGCGCCATTGAGACCCGAGCCGTTAGGTGAGGGTCTTAAGAGAGCCGAGGACGGTAATCATCAATACACGCGTGAATCATACAACATTTTTCAACACACTTGTGAAGAAAATAATACTAAAAAAATATTTCCAACAGTGAAAACGAGTTGTGATTTTTTTTTCGCAATGGCGGGCAAAATTATTCAGTTCTCCTATGCGCGCGCATCTAACAATGGCGATCGGCCATAGACTAAAATAATGAGTTATCTTTTTTTTGGCTTTTCGCGGATAGCGTTTAGCCACGTACAAAATGGGGAATTTCAAGTTTTCTTTATTACAAACAAAAACAAAAGGTATATTTAAGTGAAAGTTATATTTATTAAACACGTACAAGTTGAAATTATCTATTTCAATACGAAGTTGCATGAAATGTGTTGCATTTGTACTATTGAGCACGATCTTTTTTGTATCGAATATTTTTTAAGAACAAAGCAACTCAACCAATAAATAAAAAAAAAAAACTCTTTATCTCACTTGTGAATAATAGTAATGAAAAAGTCACAGTTTGATATTAGGTGTCATTATGTGCCTCATTGCGGTGAAATTAGAGCCACTTTATGAGCAAGTGTGTTGAAAAATAGTACATTACTGCAGCGGCCAGCAAAAGAGGCATTGATGGACGAACGTGTAAATGTGGGCCGAGGCGAAGCCGAGGCACACATACGTAAGTCCATCAATACCTAGTTGTGGCCAAGGCTTGTATAGTACTTTTCTCAAATATGCGCGGAAATTTAAACTAAGTAGTACCAAGAACTAATTTTGTCAAAATCAGTGACGAACAACAATAATTGTTCCCGCGTTAGTGTTCATTTGTTTTTTTTTTCAATAAACTGCGTTCTATTTGCAAGCCAGTTCGAAATTTAAATAAAACCTTTGATAAGTTACCTCCTTGGTGGCCATGCTTCGGAGAAAAAGATCGTTCCATTTTTAAATAACACGACAGATATGAGTTCACTATGTAATTTATTTGGCCGCTAGACACGACAGATATGGATTTTCATACAACTTTTGCCGGCCGCTGCGCGCATGTATTAGGCCAGTACAGCAATTTCAATTTATCTAGAAGAAGGTTGTCGAAATAATGTTCAAATTTCCAAGCATGTTTGAGAAAATGATTATTAACTTGTTCGCAGTTGGTAAACTGACCGCGACTTATGTCGATGTATGCGGACTACATTGTCCCTCAATTCTGTTTATCTTATCTTTAGAGTAATGTTCGGTGCCGTCATAGTTCATGAACTTCAGTAATATTATTTAATTATATTATTGAGTGTAGCTGTTTGTACGGAACCCTGAGTGCGCGAGTCCGACTCGGTATGCGATGATGTGGTCGACGATATAGCACGCTTACCTAGAAGTAACCTATTCACTCTTGACTTAAAGACCCCTAGGTTGTAGTACCGGGAAACAAAGACTGGCCGGGAATTCCACTTTTTAGCTGTACTTACGCACAATGAAAGCACATATTTACAAAACGCTTTGTGCGTATGGGCGAGAAGTCTACAATGTACCGATGGCGCATTGCCGTACGTCTTGTATCATCTTCCTAGCCTTTCCCAACTATCTAAGGGCCGATTTCACCGAATAAATTAATCGCGATTACTTCAACTAAACTCAGTTTATGCAAATACAGCGTTCTGATTGGTTGAGACCACTGATAAACTCCCAATTAGAACACTGTATATAAATACCGATGGCGCATTGCCGTACGTCTTGTATCATCTTCCTAGCCTTTCCCAACTATCTAAGGGCCGATTTCACCGAATAAATTAATCGCGATTACTTCAACTAAACTCAGTTTATGCAAATACAGCGTTCTGATTGGTTGAGACCACTGATAAACTCCCAATTAGAACACTGTATATAAATAAACTGAGTTTAGTTTAACTAATCGCGATTAGTATCATTAGTGAAATCGGCCCTTAGAGTCAGCTCTTAATCTAACTTTATTCTGTCGTATACCAACTTTCAGACCTCCACAACCCAGTTGCTAGGGTACACGATAAACCTTGGGACGGGTGATCAGACCTTTGGGACTATTGCTTGATTGGTCCGAATTTATTTAAGTATCATACGTAATCTGCTGCGATACTTCATCCTGACTAAAATTCTATACAGAGCAAATAAAAAACTTTTTAACATAAAAATACTACCGACTTCCAAATAACAAAACTACAAAGTGAAAAATTTTATTTTTGGCAGTCGGTGTCTTCGGTAGGTAACAATTTTTTGCGTTATGGTCAACGACTTCCAAAAATAAAGTTCTTTTCACTTTGTAGTTTTGTTATTTGGAAGTCGATAGTATTTATTTGTAAAATAAATACTATCGACTCTATATCGATTTTTGGGGGCCGAGTCACCCACGTCCGTAGGAAAGTACCCCATGCGATACCCTACACGTGGTCCCCGGGTGGTGCCAATCAGGTGACAATAACTGGTGGTAGGCTTCGGCCGAAGGCTTGCGACCACCCGCCGGGCAAAGACGTACCGCCAAGCGGCCTAGCCGTGTTCCGGTGCGATGCCCGGTGTAGCCACTTCAGGAGATGGGTCGAGATGGCGGTTCTATTGCAGACAGACCAGCCTGGCACGTGCTGTTATGGGCGTATCGGGTGACTGGTCGCGGAGAGTAGCGGGATCCGAGGCACGGTGCACCGCTGGCCGACCGCAGGTAGTTGGGGGCCCAAGTAGTGTGCCAGCCCCACACGAAAGGCTGCCCCGCCAACTGACGAAAAATCCCGGAATGCACCATCGTGCTGGTTGGCGACCAGAAGGGAGGGCCCGATGGTCATTCCCGGGGGGGCTCGGGCGTCCCCGCAGTCTCCAGACTAGTCCCCCAATGATGGCGTCCATTCAGTGCGTGTCTGAAGGTAAGCAGCGTGAAGCCACATCTCACTTCCCTCTCCTAACCTTTCTTCACTCACTCGCAAATGATGAAAAAGAGAAAAATGTTTAAAGTTGAACAGCGGCTGCACCCCCTCCCACTCAAAGTGCACCTCACTAACATCAGAGGTCTGCACTCAAATCACATAGCAGTCCATCATCACCTGGAGACTGATAAGCCGGCTCTCTTTTTTCTTTCGGAGACGCAGATCAGATGTCCGTCAGATGTATCGTACCTAACATACCCTGGGTATACCCTGGAGCACAATTTTAAGCAATGCGCGGGTGTATGCATGTATGCCCGAGACGACATCTGTTATCGGCGTCTCCGAAACCTTGAGGACTCTAGGTTCTCTGTGCTGTGGGCTTTAGTGGACATGGGCCTTGATAAAATTGTTTACGCCTGTGTCTACCGCTCGCACAGCGGGGATCAGGAGACAACCAGGCTCACTGAGTACCTTAGTGAGGCGGCTGATACGGCACAGCAACGGTACCCTTCTGCCCAATTGGTGTTACTGGGGGACTTTAATGCCCACCACCAGGAGTGGCTTTTCCCGTACCAGCGCACTGATCATGCTGGGCGGGAGACGAGAAAGCTTGCGCTTGCGTTAAATCTCGCCCAGCTGGTCCAGGGGGCAACGAGGGTGCCGGATGTTGATTCGCACACAGCCAATTGCTTGGACCTTCTGATGACTACAGATCCAGACCGCTACTCGGTGTCGGTATCTTCACCTTTGGGTAGTTCCGACCATTGTCTGGTGAAGTCCGTATCCGTCCACTCCCCACCCGATCCCAGCCCAAGAGGCGCTCGGCGGGTTTGGCGGTACAAGTCAGCAGATTGGGATGGGATGCGTTCTTTTTTCGCATCGTATCCTTGGCAGCCTACTTGCTTCTCTATGGTTGATCCTTCGTCGTGCGCGGACGCCGTGTCGGATGTGTTGCGTCAGGGAATGGAGTACTTCATTCCGTTCTCTGACGTTGCAATGTCTAGCGCTGACCGGCCATGGTTTGGCGCCGAGTGCAAGCGCGCCAACACGCTCAAACATGAGGCGTACCTGGCATGGGTCGACGCTCGGAAGCGCAAAGCAAGCGACGTGGGTCAGCGCAAGAGAGCCTACAATAGGGCTGCCAAGTCCTGCAAGAAGGTGATGCTAAGATCTCGATTTGACCACATAAGCCGTATTGGGACCAAACTTGCTTCCTACCCAGCGGGTAGTAAAGCGTTTTGGTCCCTGGCTAAGTCGGTTGAATCAAACTTCTGCCGTCCCTCACTACCACCACTGCTGAAGCCCGACGGGTCACTGGCCCACTCCGCTGAGGAGAAAGCAAACTTGTTTGCCTCTCTTTTTGCGGAATCTTCGCGTCTGGATTCTGGTGACGCGCGGCCCACTCCTTCTCCTGATTGTTGCGAGACGAGTATGTCGGACATTCGCATACATCAAAAGGACGTTCGTAGGGTGCTGCGCAATCTTGACGTGAACAAAGCTAGTGGCCCCGACGGAATTCCAGCAATTGTTCTCAGAACCTGTGCGCCTGAATTGTCTCCGATCCTGACACGCCTGTTTCGCCTTTCATATGAGACGGGAAAAGTGCCGAATGCCTGGAAGCAAGCTAACGTTCAGCCTGTGCCCAAAAAGGGCAGTCGGGCTGACCCGGCCAACTACAGACCCATTTCAATAACGTCCATCCTCTGCAAGAGTATGGAACGAGTGCTTAATTCCAAGCTCCTGGCATACCTAGAAGCTAACGACATCCTCAGTGACCGCCAATATGGCTTCCGCCAAAATCGGTCAACTGGGGATCTTCTAGCGTATGCCATTCACATCTGGAGTGAGGCCATAGAGAGACACGGGGAAGCGCTTGCCGTCTCCCTCGACATCTCGAAGGCTTTTGACAGGGTCTGGCATGAAAGCCTTATTGGTAAGCTTCCTTCATTCGGTTTGCCCAGTGGTCTGTGCGATTGGATTGCAGACTTCCTGAGGGGCCGGTCCATTCGAGTGGTTATTGATGGCCGCTCGTCTGAATTACTGGATATTAATGCCGGGGTCCCACAGGGGTCAGTACTCTCAGCAACGTTGTTCTTGCTGCACATAAATGATCTGCTAAAACCCGGCACCTTTGGGTATGCAGACGACAGCACTGTAGCTGAGAGATACGTGTCCAACGCGCGCGCTACTGGACCTCAGATCCGGTCTCTCCGGGAGGCCATGGTTGGGCGCTTGAATCTGTCCTTGGAGGCAGTCTCCGAATGGGGCGATGCCAATCTGGTCAAGTTCAATGCTGCTAAGACCCAGGCGTGTCTTTTTTCCGCTAAAAGGAGCCAATTCCACCCGGCTCCTTCCTTCAGAGGTGTGACCGTGCCGATAACTGACCATCTTGAGATTCTTGGCATTACGTTGACATCGACGCTCAATTTTGGTCCATTCATTGAGGCAAAAGCTCAGCTGGCTTCCAAAAAATTGGGGATACTCGCGAAGGTGAGACGGTACTTCACGCCAGAACAGCTGCTCAACTTATATCAAGCGCAAGTTCGATCATGCATGGAATACTGCTCTCATCTCTGGGACGGATCTGCCAAGTACCAGCTGGATGCACTTGATGCGATCGAAAGACGGGCTAAGAGGCTCATCGACAATGAAGTATTGGCCGAATCTAGGCTCCAGAACCTCGAACATCGGCGCCGAGTTGCCAGTCTGTCGGTTTTTTATCGGTTACATTTCGGGGAGTGTGCGTTGGAATTGCATGAACTAATTCCTCCTAGCCCGTTCCATCATCGGACTACAAGACGTACGGCGTTGCGTCATCGGTACATGGTGGACATCCCACCCATACGCACCAAACGTTTTGGGAATTCCTTTATTATGCGTACAGCAAAGGAGTGGAATTCCCTGCCGGAGTCTGTATTTCCTGATACCTACAACCTGGGAGTCTTTAAGTCAAGAGTGAATAGGTTTCTTCTAGGCAAGCGTGCTTCATCGTCGGCCACATCATCGCTTACCATCAGGTGAGATAGTGGTCAAACGCAAGCCTATCAATAATAAAAAAAAAAAAAAAAAAAAAAAAAAATAGATTTTTTTGTTTTACACTTTTTAGTCGTACCTACCTAATAGGCAAGTAGTTACGTAAGGTACCTATAATGCCAGAATAGATTACCCGAATATCATGAAACTGAACATAACCGGTGAAATGAGAGTGTACCAAGGTGAACTGTACACATCTGCGTACCCCTTTAGAGTGTAATGGCGAGATGTAATGTTATGAAATGATATAAAGTAGTATAAACAATAAACAGACATGCGATTGCAGCAATCCCGAGAGATTTGCCGTCATTTATTGAAGAGTTCTGTTGTATATCTTCGAAGTTCTTCTCCAGATCTTCACCAAATTAAAATGGGAACAATTTCAGAAGATTCACATTCAAACAAAAAAAAAAATCTGTCAATAATTGACGGAAATATCGCTGAACATACTTTAAAAAATCGAACATAAAGTCGAACATACAACCCTCCTCCTTTTTGGTAAGTCGATTAAAAAATTACCTTCAGATCATGCTTCTTTCGTTGTTCGTTGGAACTTCGTCTCTTGTCTCTCACGGGTCTACTGCTGACGGAACTGGACGGAAGCGAAGACATACTGCCATACCGACGCTTTGATGATAACCTGAAAAATGTTCATACAAGGTTTAGAAAAACAAGAAGACCAGACCAGACCTGATAAATAGAACAAGGATAGACGAAAAAAGTGCCATTGTCAATGCAAACGAGCAGCACAAGGATTCTATGATAAATAGGCTCTGTATATACTAAACTACTAAGACTAGTACGTAGTAGTAGTAGTAAGACTACTATTTTACTCCTTTGTATAGAAATAGAAACTCTTAAAACTTATTAGGTAGAGGCCCAGTTTCTAGAACGCTAAATTAATGTCACAAATTATCACAATCGCACTTGCTTTTAAGATGGGTAAATAATTACTCATAACAGCCAATCGCATCATTTGACTTGAATTTGGTTTGTGGCGCATCGATAATTTCTTCCAGAAACCGGGGGACAAACGATTAGATGGGGAGTTTCTCATCACTTCTTTCTCCTAGCACAACCAAGAAGTGTCCTTAGCATAATTTAAATAAATGAATTAGTATTTCATTACTCACCTAGACTCCCAAGTAGGCTGCTTGGCGAGGCTGGTGGGCTTCCTCACACCGAGCAGCTGCAGCACCTCCGCGTACATGTTCTCTAGCCCGCGCAGCTGGCGGCGGATGGCGCGCGCGTCGCCTGACGACGAGCTGTCCGAGCGGCCCTCCAGCAGCGACGACAGGTCCAGGCTGCGGGTGGTGGTGGACGTCATGTCGGTTGTGTCTAGACCGAACACTGGAAGAGTCAAATGTGTTTGGTTACTTTGTATCCTTGTGATTGAGAGGCGAGATATGCCCTTCCGTTATCTTTATGAGAAGATCTCTTATCCTTTGCCTGAAGTGGTTCAGATAATAACGTGGTATTATTATTTACTTCAATGACTTTATATATGGCAGATTGTTAAAAATAGTCGCGCTGAGATCACAAAAAATCTGTTGTTTAATATTATATTCTGCAACGAATCAATATGATCACAGATCAGTAACGAGCCTTTCCAAAGCCATTTCTCACAAAGGGATCTTCAAACAAAATTATTTGTTCAAAGAAATTATGTAGAACTTACGATGTTTCTTGTAATGGTGGTCTCTCTTCGAAGAGTGTTTCTTATGTGAATGCCACCGTGGAGATTCGCGACCTCGACGACGTTCCTCCGGGTACTCCGACGAACGACCCGGTAGACTGGAACAGACATGATTAGATAAGTATAAAAAAGCAGAGGAAATCTGATATCTGTTAGTTAAAGGGGCTGTATTACCATCATAATGTTAGATGCTACTATACTTCTCCCTAAAATTATACCCTGAACTACTGTTACTTGTCGGAGATAGATGACGACTTTCGACGAATAAATTGCAGACTGTAGGCTTACCCCCTTTTTAATCCTCTCGTCCATTCATGACAGACTGTGTCACAGGATATAAAAACTTTGTTGGTGTGCACTTCGTAACTATTTCATCTGATTTTACCTTAATGCATTGTTCATCTAGAAATAAGCAATCTCCTGAAGTGATCTAATATTTACCTATTCCTCTTGTGCATGTCCGAGGATGGTGACAGCGGTGGAAGCGGCGGTGTGACCGAGGTGTCTGATGTGGCTGACGAGTCCAGGCGCATGTTGGCTAGCTTTGGTTCCAAGATGTGGCGCAGCTCGCACTCTACCCAGTCGTTTTCTACACCTGCAAAATTAGTAAAGACTGAAATATTGACTTTATAAAATCAACTAATTCTAAACAATCTAGCCTAACCTAACTGCTTTTGTTATATTTTAAGAATATGGATTATTATGGCTTTAAGAAAATGTGTGTGCTAGTTGGCGACTGTTGAACTGTGTGCTGCAGTTTTAAAATCTCGTTTGCATGACACAGGTGAGCAGAAAATTATGAAATATATTTTTTTATCCTGATCTAAAAAATGCCGGCGGCGCGGTTTGGCGATTTGGATTCGTTCTGGGCGGGACGGAGAAGACCAAATTCAAAGAACGATGAAAAACTATGGCCTTATACCTTTTTTCCAGCAGTGGGATAACATAGGTTAAGAGCCTACATACGCTTTAGTGCCGTAAAACGGTAACTTTCTAAAGCATACTCCTCAGTAACAGCTAGGTTAAAAGGATTGAAAAAAAAAATATTATTGATTCATGTACATAATTTTGAACACAAGGTTTTTTCGTGAACTAATAGTTTTGCTTTAAAAAAATAATTAACAACACGATATTTTTTCGCAACTTTTGGAAACTCCTCCAAAATGACTTGGATGTTTAAAAATATTTTTATACAGAAAAATTGATGGCTGGAATTTCTTCATACCTAACATAGCATATGGAAATCAAATAATATTTTGCAAACAAAACTGTTCAAAAGGAGGTTCAATTTTGATATTTTGGCATCGAGCGGGCGCACGGCTAGTACTGCGTTACATTGCGTATATATCGCCTTAACTAAAACTCAATCCTGAGCTCAAATATGCTTAAAATGTTAAAATCTTAATAAACTCCTACTTTGTCCCTGCGGCTGCTGGCTAGTCCCAGGCTGCGGCGGCCTTGTGCCCAGCGCGTCGGAGTCCACAGAGGTGTCGTGCAGGGGCTCCGGTCGCCGGCCACTCGAGTACGCCACGCTGCCTCGACCGGAGTCCACGTTGGACGACTGGCCTCCGTTCTTGTCATAGTCTGGAATGTTTTGGGAAACATTGTTAATACAGAGGAACAACATGAAGATTAGATCAGGCGCTAGCAGTATCGAGGTGGACCGACGACCTGAAGAAGAGATATGAGAGGACCTAAGAGGAATATACTAAATCCAATGTCGTATTGGAAGAAGAGAGCATCTAATCTATCTTAGCTGATTGGTTAACAGAGACAGAACAAATGTAATCTATCCAGATGGAACTAAGGTAGAAGTATGATACTACAGGGTGGGCCATAAGGGTGTTGGCGGTTTAAATATTCGATTTAAAAAAAACTACGAAACATAACACAAATATATTTGTATTGTTAAAAAGTAGAAGCATAGGATTTTTTAAGACTTAAAAATAATGTTGTCCAAATGGCTTCCCTCGGCTGCTTGGCACTCTTGGAACCGAAGTCGCAAATTTTGGAAAACTCGTTGAAAAGTTGTTCTCGGTATTTTGTTACTTTCCTGAATAATATTCCTCTTCAGCTGCTCTAAATTGGTCGGATTATTCTCGTAAACTACCGATTTGAGGTAGCCCCATAGAAAATAATCGCATGGAGAGAGATCGGGGCTACGTGGGGGCCATTCAATATCCCCCCTTTTCGAGATGAGTTTTCCGGGAAAAACATTTTTCTATGGATACCCTAGCCGTATGACATGTGGCCCCATCCTGTTGAAACCACATCCTCGAGGTATTGCCTCGAAGTTCTTGCAAAGCTGGCACCAAAAAGTCTGTTATCATGTTGCAATAATTGTTAGCTCTAACCGTCATCGCTTGCCCTCTTTCGTCCTCAAAAAAGTATGGCCCAATAATACCGGTTGACGTTATCCCAGCCCACACGACAAGCTTAGGGCTGTGAAGTGGACGTTCATGCAAGCGTCGGGGATTAGTCTCGGACCAGAACCGACAATTTTGTTTGAAAATTTCAAACTTTTCAACGAGTTTTCCAAAATTTGCGACTTCGGTTCCAAGAGTGCCAAGCAGCCGAGGGAAGCCATTTGGACAACATTATTTTTAAGTCTTAAAAATTCCTATGCTTCTACTTTTTAACAATACAAATATATTTGTGTTATGTTTCGTAGTTTTTTTTAAATCGAATATTTAAACCGCCAACACCCTTATGGCCCACCCTGTATATGAAATACTTAACTAATTGGTTTTAATAGGTATAGCTATCTATCTAGATGAAACTTAGGTAGAAGTGTAACATCAAATAAAAAAATACTAAGTTTTAAGAGGTAAAGCTATCTTAATCGTAACCTTTTATGTAAATGCGGAAGCAAAAGAGTAGGACTACTTTTTCATCATTTTGATAAAACTAAGTAGTTACCAACTTCTATCGATAAAGCTTAAATGTCAATAGTTCCATAAAAGATTTATTGCGCCACCTTGTAGCCAATTAAAGATACAAACGTGTTTTTAACGACTGTATAATTTGTTTCTCTCTATTTTTGTCAACTTAGGGATCGCTTTACAAGATTTATGATAGGCATAAATCTTTACGAGGTATCAAAGATTTAAGATATAGAAAGAGAGCAGAAGAACAAATTTTGTAATATGATATAGTCTTTGGATTTTAAAATATTAGTTTTACAAACGTGTCATTTTGTTCAAATTCAGATTCTATCATTAAAAAAAAACCGGCCAAGTGCGAGTCGGACTCGCGCACGAAGGGTCCGTGCCATTATCGCAAAAAAACGGCAAATGTTCACGTTTGTTGTATGGGAGCGCCCCACTAAAATGTTTATTTTATTCTAGTTTTAGTATTTGTTGTTACAGCGGCAACAATCTGTCAACTGTCTAGCTATCACGGCTCATGAGATACAGCCTGGTGACAGACAGACAGACAGTGGAGTCTTAGTAATAGAGTCCCGTTTTTACCCTTTGGGCATGGAACCCGAAAAATCTGCTGTATTGGACGAGCTATGGGCAACTCACCAGATATACTTTCATAGAATACATACCTGAACTAGCACCCGATCCTGCTCCTTTCTTCCCATGTGCCTTGAGATCTTCTATTCTATTCGGCGTCTGTCTCGACGAAGACGGCTGAGGGTTATATGCTTCAGCCTTCCCACTCGAGTGATAAACACTGTCAGCTGACTTCTGGCTGGCACTCTCATCATTCCTCTCCTGTGACGTTGAAGGATCTTCTCTGTCCTTCTTATGTCCTATCGAATCTGGAGTTCTACGTTCTTTGTGAATTTCTGGGGTCCTACGTTCTTTATGGCTGTCCGGTGTTCTTCTTTCCTTATGGCTATCGGGAGTTCTTCTTTCCTTATGACTATCCGGTGTTCTTCTGTACACGTTTTCTTGCATCCTTTCCTGTCTTTGCGATTCTACGGAGCGTCCACTTGTTCGGATTCTTTCTTCGTAACTTGATCTGCCTTGGGCTGCTAGTCTAGCTCTGAATCCTCCATCATCAGATTCTCGTTCCTCGCAATTTCGTGGATGTTCATTTGGTGTATGATCCAGAAGGTTTCCATGTGAATTCCTTCGCCCAGGATCGTGTATCTGAGGAGTTGTGACCTCTGGTCTGTGTTGTGGTTCATCTAGGAGGTGAGGATGTGAGGTCGCTCTTCTCCCTTCCACGAAGCCTCTCTGTCGCACTATTTCTCTCTCTAATTGCTGTGGACTTCTGAGATCCGGCCTTGAATGTGAGTTGTCAAACTGGAATAAAATATTTAATGAGTTAAATAGGGGTCTTTACAGGTTCATTTTGTCGTAGAACTAACAACTAGATCATAAAAAATGTTAATTACACGAATGATGAAGGTGAAGTCGATGACCGGTATTATTAATAAAAGCACAATAATAAATGTAAATATGTTCATATTCTGATGAAAGGAAACGGTTGTAAAAGCAGACGATATTCCTGATAGTTAATGCGTTGTAAAACAAGTTATTTTATAATCGCTAAAGGAAGTGCGAAGTTGCTCGGTTTCCTTAACGCTTGCAGATGTGGAGATGTCTATAAAATATTATGACTAGATAATTCAAAGTAGCTTTGATTTTGTAATATACTTGTAGCGGAGACTGATGATTCTATGCTGGATTGTAGGTTGAAGACCTATTCCTTTGCTTCTTGTGATTACGATGACAGCTTCCTGTTTTTGAAAATACCGTCAATGACCAGGCAAGACATTCTACATGTTTGAATCCAATATATTAACAAAGGAAGAAATACATGAGGCTAGTATTTGCAAAGCGGACATTAACCTTTTCAGTGTTGCAAAATAAACAACAAGCCCTAATACAATTAACAATGTAAATAAAGAAACACTGGACGAATACAAGTACTTAGACAAAGAGAACAATGCTCTAATAAAGCTAGTTTCTTGTAAAAATCTTTTGCTTCGTCGTGTCGGCGAAGGCGACTATACACAGGTTATAATTGGCGCGTACTCGTGGGAACAAGTCGTTAATTGTTGGGAACCTTTGTTTCAATGAGAAAAGAACATGGGAGTAGGTGGAGCAAGTGTTACGACAGTTGGACTTACTGTTTGAAGAATGTACTCAATTCGATATTCATTGGAACGATTTTTATTGTAATTGGTAGACGGGTTTGGCATTGGTTTTGAAAAGTGAATTAATTGCGTTTGTTAGTTGGTATGGATTTTGAAATTGGTGCTTTGATTTCTTTTTTGAGTTTCACAAGTGGTTCAAAATTGAAGATTATGAAAGATTTTCACACGTTTATTGATTAGGTACCATACGAGTAGCTATTTCAACAGTCAAAACTGAAGATTTCATCATTTCCATTTTCCAATTCTAATTGGGTTATTTCTGCTGTCTGCCCATTATTATCTTCGACGTTTGGTATTATGTTCAGAAATATCAATAAATCAACTTGTATATTGTTTTTACCTTTGTGAATGAATCTTTAATATCACAGCTTTCCAAACATTAATTATGTCAGAAAAACCTCTGCCGATGTTTTTATCGTCTCTAAAGCCTATTGTTTCAACAAATGAGTTTGTTGTACTCCTGTATACAAACACTTTCTTAACTACATATGTCTTAATTGTAGGTTTCTGATTTCATTACTGAATGACTGATGAAATGGATCTATGACTTCCAAATCTGCATTTACAACTATTTTAGCAAAGTCATTACATTATTTTCTTTTATACCTAAAGTCCAGTTTATGGCTGGGTGCAGGCACTATTTTAGTAATCTTTATCACGTTAAAGCTCTTGCCTCTATTATTTCATGTCTATCATATTTTTTTCTCTTCCAGACTTAGTAATATTGGATTATTGATTTCAGTATCATCTAGCCTATGATTATGAACTTCCTTACCTGTGATTGCGGCCCAGTCTTTAACGACGTAAAATTCGCCATTGATCTAACATCCATATCTCTCTGGTACAACGCACTCCTTCGTCCAGGAGGTCCATATTGCTGGTACAAGGCATCAGCTCCTAAGGCTTGAGGCTGTCGGTGGGGTGTGCTAGCTAGCATTTCCTGGGACCTGGCTTGGGTACTCATCATCATGTGGGACTGGACCATCTGCTGCTGCTGTATTAGTTGTCTGTGGAAAATGATATAGAGGTAATGATGTTCTTGGGTCATTTATCAATGTTCGCCTGTCCTATGTTGCAGGCGCAACTATGAGGTTACAGTACCTAGTTTAGTTTAGTTTAGTTTCGACGGGCTGTTTCCGCAACTCCACGACCAAGCGCGTATTTTGCGTACAGTACCTATACGTGAGATTCATGTCGTTGATTGAAAATGATAAATGGTTTTTCGTTCGGTTTTAATTGATTCCATATCAGATTGAAATGCCTTCTAAATGTTACGCTCCCACATAGATAGCGGCTGAATACTGAATACCTTTGCAATTATGGCTTCAAACTAGTCCATTACCCACGCAGTATGGTGTTATTAGTTGCAGTTGAATATACTGGTAAATCTCTGAATTTACGATAGCCGAAATAGGCTTTATGGTGGTCCTATTAATAGGCATCACCAGGATGCAACACGATTATATTTGCATTTAAAATGCAGTCAGCGGAAGTGTTAAAAATAAATTAAACATTATGCCATAATAGCTAACGGGACTTCGTTACACATTAAAGGAAGGAGTGGGTTTATAACTCTATTAAAACTAGGTGTCTTACCTGTGAGGCGAAGGACTAGGATACGCCATGTTATTCGCGATGCCGTGACTGTACTGCATTTCCGGTCTCGCCTGCGTCATCGGCCTCCCATAGATCCCTTGGTCCACCTTCCTCGGTCCACTCTCTCTAGGCGTTACTTGTTCAGGCTCAGGCCTCTCTGGTCTCTTCCTCTCTTCACTGTTATTCAAACTAGGTTCTTGTTCATTGTTCTTCTCGCCTTCATTGGCATCTTTACTCTTAAACCTGCTTGAGATCATGTCTTTGAGCGTGTGGTAAGTTTTACTGACAGACTTCGCACTTTTTGGGGCGTCTCTTGTGTTATCCTTCCCAGTTTCGACTGTTACTGTGATGAGTTGGGAATTGTTCGGCGTGTCAAGTTTTCCGTACGTTTTGGCTGGTATGGGAGGTTTGGGTGAGTCGTAGTTTTGCATGTTTCTGGCCACAGCTCCTTGGTTCTGGTTCATGTAGCCGTACTGCTCGTGATACTGTCTGAAGCCATCTCCAGACGTGCCAGCTTGCTGGTTCTGCGTGAGAAACAGTATGTATTAAGTATCGTGTGTTATTGTTGGTCGTGCCATGGGAAGCGCACACAATGGGTTGTTAGGGGCTCGGATTGTTAGAAGCCGTGTTTGGCGTAGCTGTAAATGTGGTAACTTTGGTGAAAGGCGCATTAATAAAGATGGAAATTAAGAAAATAAGTGGCTTGTATGCTACCGAAAGTTTTGTTATTAATTGGTCTTTGGTTGTTTATATGTATATTCGTGTAAATTAATAATTATGAGATTATTGATCACGTTTGAAATATTATGAATATTCTTATTTCATTATCATCTTCCCGCCCTTATCCCATGTATTATTAGTATTCTTATTTAATTTAAATAATTATTTACATTGTTTAATAGGCAATAAAATATACCTAAATGTTTTTGTAATTTTTTTTACTATGTATCTTAGTAGGTCTAACGAAATTATGAACTTGTGTTAAACATTTTTATTTCTTCAAAGTCACATTACTACATAATTATGAGGAACCTTGCTGTCTCCAACAACCAACAGCTGATGTTTCCTTAATATCTGTAAGGAGTCCAGATTAAGCAATATCATAAAACCATAGACACTGTAGATATTAAACACTGCCTACCCTCCTAAACAACCGGATACAGCTGACATAATAAAATCTTTACATAAAACTCAAATTCACACCATTTTTCATAAATCAAAAAACTATCAATACTAACATTTTCCAGCGCGAATTCCACCATTTTTCATAAACACAGACACTTCACATGACAACACGACTTTGGTTCTTAAAGATCTAAATAATACTGGTGTCGTGCGCCGGCGCAACACCGGATGCGCGTGCGGCGCGATCGGATCCGACCGCTGCCGACGATACGTGCGGCCTACCTGTGACGAATCGAGTGATGTGCTAGGGGGAGTGAGGAATGAGTAATGGTAGGTCTGGTGAGAATTTTCACATTGTGATTGGTACAGGCTATTGTTTTTGTTAAATGTGTTACGTATTTTAATGTTCTTTATAATTGGCGCACGGTTGGCGCAGTGGTTGAGCGATTGACTGCTGCGCTGCGTGTCGCGGGTTCGATTCCCGCACGGAACAAATATTTGTATGATCTACAGATAGTTGTTCCGGCTCTGGCTGTTTGTGTATGTGAGTTTATATGTTTGTAAACGCACCTACGATACAGGAAGAAATTCCTAGTGTGGGGCAACGTTTAAAAAAGAAAAAAAAAAAAAAAAAATAAAAAAAAAAAAAAAAAAAAAAATTGCTCACCCCGACTTCTGAGTTAAGAATTTAATGTTAACTATTTGTCAAAATCTTCTTTAGCCTGAAAACCAATCTAACTTTGGCTTTTAACTAGGATTTGACAGATTATTAAATGCAAATACTCAGAAACCAGTCATTAACTTAATTGTAGGAATTAACTATCCTACCTTCCTACATACCTTCAGTACCAGACTTTTCGAAGACATCACACTAACCAATCAAAATCTATCAGAAACTCTAGCACAGAAACCGTCGAATTTTATGGTTGTTTTAAGCGATGAACAAGCTGCAACAGCACCGTTTTGTTTGCAATTGGCATGTGCTTCCCACTAAAAGGTCAATATTGGCACGAATGGCACAAAAACTAAAAAACCCAGAACCATGCAACCTTTAGCATGCGCATGTGTTACTTATGAGTGTGATCTCCGGAGCAAAAAAACTCAGGGTAGGCCAGAGTTTACTGCAGCTGTTTTACGCACTTATTTTTATGAAACAGAATTGTCATTTACTGTTTTTTAAAAAATTTAAATACATCACTTCACACTAACGTTTTAAGAGGCGAAAGTTTGTGAGTATTTGTGTTTGTTACTTCTTCATGGTCAAACGGCTGGACGGATCTTGATGAAATTTGGCACAGAGATAGAATAAAGTCTTGAATAGCACATAGGACACTTTTATCCCGGCAATATGTTCCCTTGGGAAAATTTTCGACATTCACGCGGGCAAAGCCGCTAGCAGAAGCTAGTTATTTTAATAAAATCACTTTAAATAATATTAATAACATAATTTGTATAAGAAAATGCCCCCTATATCTAAGGTTGCTATCCTACCATACGCGAATCAATTAATACGTTGCGTCAAATATTGTATTGTATGTACTATTTATTTTATTACTATTTTTATCGATATGTTTTATGTATGTTTTTGTGTGAATTTAAATATGGCATAACACACATTTTCATTTCAGTTTAATCTCATTTCAAATGACGTAGAAATTACATTTAAGTTTCAGTAGTGTGTTGTATGGTACTTCACGCCAGAACAGCTGCTTAGCTTGTATCAAGCGCAAGTTCGATCATGCATGGAGTACTGTTCTTATCTCTGGGACGGATCTGCCAAATACCAGCTTGATGATTAGAATTAATATTTGTTTCGATATATTTACCATGTATATTTTGTTTTTGGACTTTTTTAGACTTTAGTTCTCGTGATCATGGCGCTTGTAACGGTGCCGAAATATCGAGCTCTCAACCAAAAACAAAATATACATGGTAAATATCCCGAAACAAATATTAATTCTAATGATTGTGACCATGTCAGCTTAAAAACTTATACCAGCTTGATGCTCTAGTAGAGTCAATCGAAAAGCGGGCCAAGAGGCTCGGCGATGAGGCACTGGTTAAGTCAAAGCTCCAGAGCCTTGAACATCGTCACCGAGTTGCCAGCTTGTCGGTTTTTATTGGTTACATTTCGGGGATTGTGCGATGGAATTGTATGATGTAATTCCACCCAGCCTGTTCCATCATCGGACTATCAGACGTACGGCGATGCGTCATCGGTACATAGTGGACATCCCACCCATACGCACTAAACGTTTTGAGAATACTTTTATTATGCGTACAGCTAAGGAGTGGAATTCCCTGCCGGAGTCGGTGTTTCCCGATAGCTACAATCTAGGGATCTTTAAGTCAAGAGTGAATAGGTTACTTCTAGGCAAGCGTGATTCATCGTCGACCATCATCGCTTACTATCAGGTGAGATAGTGGTCAAGCGCGAGCCTATATTTCATGGAAAAAAAAATACACTTAAATGTTTTATATTCACCAAGTTTTCGTTCAAACAATACCACCTTACACCTATTTCTTGATCAATAGCCGTTAATAGTTCCTTAGTTTCGTAATTTCTAGCCCATAATGTTAGATCGTGGGTAATAATTCATGGCCGTGACCGTACACCGTCATTTATAAACTTCGATGTTATGGTTCGAAACACTTTCATACGCCCTTTAGTTTCTTTTTGATGGGGTTTAAAAGCTTTTAAAAAAGGTATAGATTGAGGTTCGTTAGTGGGGTCCGGGTTCGACGTTGATGAACATAGCTTGGTAAAACTATTAGTTATGTTTTAGTTAAAAGAATTATAGTATTGAACAAAGCTTTTTCCAGGTTTAAAGAATACCTAAGCCTGTGGTAAGTCGACGCATGTTGAGAGATTACTAAAGAAAAATAAGTATGTGAGAATATGTGTGTGTATGTGTGCTGTGCGCGCTATACGTGTGCTGTGGGTAGGTATACATATATCTAATTTGATGTTAAAGTTTAGTTTAAATCCATAAATGTTTAAAGGATTTGGCAAGAATCACAGGTAGACCTTGGCCAGGATTAAGATTTGGTCTAACCAGGATAGTTTTTATACCAGTAGAACGTTTTCTACTGGTATTAAGAGTATCCTGTGTATATCATTGGTACGACCTTGGAATAATTTGCGACATAGACGTGAAGCCTCTGGCAAAAGCTAGTTTATAAGACATTTAGTGTGATTGTATTGATGGACTGTGTGCGATATGAGTCTATAAGAAACGATTTGTTTAGTGCCCTGAGGTTGAACCGACTTGATGTAGGCAAGTTCCGTAGGCCATCATGAGGCAATGGGCGGAGAGGCTGGAGACTCCCAGCGCAGGTCACTGGACTGTTGGGGCTATCCAGCCAATCCTGGAGGAGTGGATACGGAGGCGACACGGGACGTTGTCGTTCCGTTTAGTGCAGGTATTATCGGGGCATGGCTGCTTTGGCAAATACCTGCACACAGTGGCAAGACGGGAGGCGACCCCCATGTGTCACCAGTGCGGTTGCAACCAGGACACGGCCCTGCATACTCTCGAGCAGTGCCCTGCCTGGGAGGCGCAGCGTCGTTTTATGACGGCAGAAATTGGCCAAGACCTGTCACTGCCAGCCATTGTTAGGGCAATGGTCGGCAGTGAAAGGGCATGGGAGGTGGTTGCGTCTTTCTGCGAGGATGTTATCTCGCAGAAAGAAGCGGCGGAGCGGGCCAGGGAGGCAGACTCTCTCGCTGACCCGATTCGTCGCAGAAGGGCAGGACGGCGCAGGCGGCGAAACGCCGACCTGATGCCGCCATAACAGGGGTCAGCGAATGATAGATCGGGGTTTCTATCGTTCATGCTGCACGGCCCCTGGAGTTGTGGTGATATCCCAGTGCACCCGGATATCGCCAAAGGAGAATGGAGCCCGGAGGCGGGCAAAGAAGAAGGAGCCCAGAAGTGGGCCACGCTGGATGGGTCGCGAATGTCATGCGTAGCAGTTCTCGCGGCCCACCCATCAAGGCAAAAGTAGGTGCACAGGCGGAGTTTTTAGTGGGTGCAAGCCCCACATAACCGCGTCGTGTCCCCGGACGGCGCGGTATGCGTTAGGCATTTTCGTAGACTTATGTCTCAACCAAATGGTGATGAAGCGAAGCGTCTGTTCAATTTCATGACTCTAATCTGATGAATAGTAGGTACATAGTGTGTATTTAGGGTATGATGGGACTGTCATACGCATGGCGATTATAAAAGTCCCTAATTAAATAAATAAAGAAAAAAAAATAACATTTAGAGCAATAGCGCACTAGCGGCTAGGCGGCAGCGGATCGAAGCGACGCATTTGCAGCCCGTGTTCAGTCGCTGGCCGCTGCGGCCACTGAGATCAATTACATTGTAGTTAAATCACCAGTGTGCGCGCACTAGCCGCGGCGGCAGTTTTTGTGGAACTACAGTGTGATTTGTGATCATCGCGATGTCCTTGGCAGAAATGCAGTGGCGAAATTTAGTTACAGTTCCGGTGATTGATGGACTTAATTTTCTTAACATTTCTTCAAACGAAGACTTGCTCATCCGCAAATAATTAAAGAACTTGTCATCATATTGCTGAAGTTCGGTGAAATAAGTATGAAATAATCCCTTTGTTCGCCTTTCACGTAGCAAGGGATGAACCCAAAATTTTTTCCTTTTCTTTTTCCGCTTCTTACTTATAAGATACAAAAGTACTGCGGCCGGCCCGCGCGTCGTGGCCGCGCTGCCAGGTCGCTAGTGCGCTATTGCTCTTAGGGTCATGGGACCGAAGGAAGGGGGATGAAGGAGGAACGAAATACTTCATACAAACACAGAGACACTAGAAAGAGAGAGACAAAAGTCACATTTAACTAACACATGATTAGACATCGGATTATATTATACCCTAATTTTATAACGTTATTGCATATTTTAGTACATTTTATTTGATTAATTAATAATACAACTAATTAATTAATTATTTTCTGCAGAAATGGCGCCAAATTTCATGTTATTTCTAATAACACGTTAAGGAACGTCGTTAAAATAAATTCATGTAAAGCCCATGTACGCTCGTCATAGCGAGTCGGCACTTATCGAGTAATGCTCGGCACACAACCGTTGTTTCTCCGTACGCACCTCACTGTGGCGCGCGCGCACCATGAATTTTTATGGGTTATTTCGTACCACCGCCTCCTATTGGGTTTCATAACATTTACTAACACTGCCAGGGTTTGAGCTGTTCTAATACAAGCGGCGGCAGTTAAATACCACCCTAATACTTTCTTTCTTTACTATTTTAATATCACAAGAGCGTCATCAATAGACAGTCAAGTTTAAGAACACGCACTAGCTTCTGCCTACGATTACGTCCGTGGAAGTCACGTATACCTTACTTAAATCATAAATCTTAATACTTTCGGTAATTTGCAGGTATGTGCTCACCTGCCGAGAGCATTAATTAGAACACCGCGTTGAGCATTCGCTGTAACGTTACATTACTTGGCAATGCTGGAAAAATTGCTCTAGTGTCGGTCACCTCCATGTTAAGAATAACGATAATATGCACACTATCTGGGTGATTTGGGGATAAAGTAACTGTTCCAAAATACCTTTGTAAACAACACTATAAGGTGTTTTAGTTATAGAAAAAAGTGCGTGACATTTAGCCACGAGTAACAAGTTAAAAATAATAGGAGCCTGTTCCTATCCCACTGCAGGGCAAAGGTCTCTTCTCATACACAGAAGGCACGAGTAGTTAGTTTCTAGCAAAACGAGGGCCACATATTTTTCTAATAACATTCAGGTAAGCGCTTCAGTCTACTCCGACTAATTGGAATTCCAGGCTGGATTCAAGACACGATTGTGCCATTTCTGCTAACTTGTATGGACCTGTTTGAAGGCTGCGCCATCGTTTATTTACGTGGGCTCGCTTGGGAAGTTGGAATACTTAAACTATTTTATAAGTTAAACGCTATATGCAGACGGCAGGACTCATTGCTTGCAGAACGGATGGCCGTCGGGGCCGAAAAGTTCTGGAGGTCCGACCGTGAACTGAACGCAACGTTGGAAGGCCTCCCACTAGGTGGAGCGGCGAGGCTGCGGGAGTCCGGTGGAAGCGAGACGCACAGGACTGATCAGTGTGGCGACGCTTGGGGGAGGTCTATGTCCAGCAGTGGACGTCTTTTGGCTGAAATGATGATGATAAAACGCTATGCTTAACTCATTCACTTTTATGTTATTTAAAGTGATGCTATACGAACTTGTTTGACTGAAGTTTGAATTCTCCTTGGTTATGGCGGTCAATCTCAGCAGAGACTATAGCTATCGATTTGGGCAATATTATAGACTACAAGTTTGTGCGCAAACATAGGTTCACTCCCTTTTTACATCACTGTCATAGTCCGATGGGACGGCTATCTATATACGACCAGAGAGAGATCAAGCACAGGACCAACAGCAGTGCCGTAGATAGCGTTATCATTTGTTACTTAAAGATGTTGATAGAGAGGCAGCAAATGGACCATTTGACATAATAACTTGCCAAAAACGAAGGGGGAGTTCGTCATTCTTAGTCTTCAATACATTGATTAATTCGGAAATAAATTATACCTAATTCACAGGAAAAGAATATTGGGACTAGCGAATTTTTGACTTGCTATCAAGCACTATAATGGTGAACAAAACTGACAGAATTTCAAAAGACTGACTCGTGAAGGATTTGAACCTCCGCCCTCCGATGGTCAAGTATTGAATTATATCGGTGCTCTAACCTACTGAGCTAACGAGTCTTGTTGCTTTCAGGCAAAATCACCGACCACTAGTCTAGACATGACGTCAGGATTACTCATGCACTGAAATGAAAAGTGTAGATATATCTTAATGCAAGAAATTTGTGATAATTTTCAACAAAACTGTTAGGCTCAGTACCAACATGATAGATGTTACATCTCATAGCACAAATACAGTATATAAATTATTACCAAACTATTCTGAATACTGCGACTGACGGAGGGACTTGACTGCGATTGAAAAGACTGACCCGCAATAGCAGACTATAGACGTGGATACAAAAGGAAGGCCCCAAACACAATACTGCAAATTGAAACCTTGCGAATTCGCAACGCATAAAACAGCAACAAGTCGTAGATTATCCGATGCGACGTCGCTCCGCAGTTTTGTGTTTGACCCCGAAGAAGGGGGCCTGTGCCCAGCTGACAGTGAGACATAATAGGATAATTATTTAGGTAGACAGAACCAGATTTGCCCCACTATAATGTGGCAATCTGTACCCTTCTCTGGTAGTTAGGATTCTCTTTGTGACAATACTCTTAACTAGTCGCGTGAAATGAGAAGAATGATTTATTAAGTCATGATGATAGATGGATTTTCAGAGGAATGAAGAGAGAGAATGAAAGCGTAGCGGTTGACAGAAGACAGAAAGAAAACGTGTTTATTTTAAGTAATATGAGACAAGGGCAGGAATATGATGTTAATTAAATGTGATAATATTGTAGCTCCATGTTAGTCACAATAACTCAACAAAATTGCAAAAGACTGACTCGTGAAGGAATTGAACCTCCGCCCTCCGATGGTCAAGTATTGAATTATATCGGTGCTCTAACCTACTGAACTAACGAGTCTTATTTCTTCTGGCCGAAAATATTGACCACTAATCTAAACGTGACGTCAGGATTACTCATGCACTGAAACTAAAAGCGTAAATACAAAAATTCAGGCCATGTATTTGTGATAATTTTCAAGAAAACTTTTGGCTCTATACCAAAGTCATATATTATGTGTGACGTCTCTAAAGTGCATAGAAAAAAACACTCTAGGAATGTACTACTACAGTATATACATTTTTACCTAGGTAACTGAACATTATATCTTTTTAACAAGTACAAGATGGACGCACAGACCGAAAAGACGCGACGGTTGACGCGGGCGAAAGCAGGAAACGTGTCGACTTCAAATAACATGAGACAAGGGCAGGCAGATGATGTGTGGCTTAGTTAGCACCATGTTAAATACCATGATAATAAAAAACGAAAATTGCAAAAGACTGACTCGTGAAGGATTTGAACCTCCGCCCTCCGATGGTCAAGAATTTAATTATATCGGTGCTCTAACCTACTGAGCTAACGAGTCTTGTTGTCATAAGCCGAAATGTTTGTCCACTATCGTCCAAGTGACATTACTCATGCACTTCAGTAGCTAGTAAAGAAATGATAAACATTATGCAAGACTGCTTCAAAGGGATAGGATCTCATGGGTAGGAATAGCAGTCGGCAGGCTCCAAGTACGATTTAAACGAAGCCAATTAAAGAGCTATCCAGGCGGCTATATACTAGTGGGAAAGTGCCAAATTGACATGAAAATAGAAAAGGAGCTTGGCGACACAAACTGTTTGGTTTTTCAAATTGAATGAACCGCTTACGATAAGCCAAACCTGTACCTATACTGTTACCTTAAGAAATAAAGAAAATAAAAATATACAACAAGCGCAAAAGACTGACTCGTGAAGGATTTAAACCTCCGCCCTCCGATGGTCAAACACTGAATTATATCGGCACTCTAACCTACTGAGCTAACGAGTCTTATTGTCATAAGCCGAAATGTTTGTCCACTATCGTCCAAGTGACATTATTATTACTCATGCACTTCAGTACCTAGCAAATATATGATAAACATTATGCAAGACTGCTTCAAAGGGATAGGATCTCATGGGTAGGAATAGCAGTCGGCAGGCTGCAAGTACGATTTAAACGAAGCCAATGACAGAGCTATCCAGGTGGCTATATTCTAGTTGGAAAGTGCCAAATTGACATGAAAATAGGTAGAAGCTTGGCGACACAAACTGTTTGTTTTTTTTCGATAAGCCAAACCTGTTCCTATACAGTTACCTTAAGAAATAAAGATACATAAAAATATACAACAAGCGCAAAAGACTGACTCGTTAAGGATTTGAACCTCCGCCCTCCGATGGTCAAACACTGAATTATATCGGCACTCTAACCTACTGAGCTAACGAGTCCTGTTACTGATAACTGAAAATTGTGAACACTATCGTCTATATTACGCCATAATTACTTTATAGCAGTTTCCTCGTTACGACGTGTTGGAGGGATTTCCAATTACATGATAAGATAATCATAAATTCATGCATTTGATTAAATATCTATCAGACGCATCGCTCATTTCTTCCTACAATGACTTAGTATTACTTAGTATGAAACGAAAGTCCTTTCAAATGGGTTTATGATCGATAAATTTAGCTTATCTACTGGCATCAGCTGGCGCGAGGAGCAACTACCAACCAACATTTTCTTATTGTTAAGATCCTTGATAATAAAATTAACATATTCATTTAGTCAGTTGTATCTAACTGCCAGAACTAAATATTGATCTTTCATGCTTGTCATAACGTGGCTCCTTCACCAATTGTGTAGAGATTGAGATAAATTATCATGTATCACTGATTTCAAGTCCGAACTTTCGATGGTAACAGATAGAGCCTATTTTTGGTGCGTGATTCACCTTTGGTGTTTTGATAATGTCGTTACTAAGGTGGTATTGATATTTTCAATATGTAAGCAACGATACATGGAGGTCTATTTTTCTGAAGGTATGCAGCATTTCACCGGTTTAATTGAAATTCCAGTTTTTTTTAAGTTCTGCCTCTAGAGTCTGGATTTGAGCATCGCATTGCCCCTTTTTACAAATAATTTTGGAATACTAGATTTAAAATAATTTCCTGGTAGAAAACTGTTGCCTGGGAAATAGTACGATTGAAAGGGGTTTATATAGTAGAACAGACGTCAATGGTAACTAAATCAGCATATGCGGGCCTCGGATTATATTGAATTCTATATTAAGCTTGGTTTCTCCAATGTCAAAGTAGATATGGCCATTAACCAAAAGGTTTGGCGTTCCCGAAAGGATCTGTCGACATGGCTGGATAGATTATAAGAAGGCCTATGACTCGGTGCCTCATACATGGCTCATGAGGGTGCTTGAATTGTATAAAATATATACAACTCTACGCACCTTCCTGATGTCGTGTATGGGAGCACAGTCCTTCGCTATCCAGGATGTCGAAATATCCAGAGGAATAGGGAACCTGTAAGGATCGAGCGAGGTATATTCCAGGGCGATAGTTTGAGTCCACTTTGGTTTTGCCTGGCCCTGAATACTCTAAGCATGCTGCTGGAGAATTGCAAATTGCCTTGAAAGGCAGAGATAGCTCTGCAAAAAACTTTCTAATGAATTTTCTTCTTAAAAATTGTGAACAGTCCAGTAAACATACAATACAATACAATTATCCATACAATTATCTTGCAGATTTTTCATATCTTTGCCAGCAATTGAAATGCATGAGTAGTTCTGACGTCACTTGGACGATAGTGGTCGAACTATTCTGCTTGTGTCAACAAGACTCGTTAGCTCAGTAGGTTAGAGCACCGATATAATTCAATACTTGACCATCGGAGGGCGGAGGTTCAAATCCTTCACGAGTCAGAAAATATCCTTTTTTCATAATTTTTAAACTTAAGTCTTTATTTTGACCATTGAACTATTGAATAGACCATCCAATAACGATAGAAATAACGGAGTTACTTTTTTTCGAGGAACTGAAGTGTTCACTCAGTGTATAACACTTAGAGAGATACCAGATTGTAAGCTCTATAAGTCTTTATGATGGGTCTATGATCACGTGAGATTCTGATTATAAGTTGATTTTAAATGTTATTGGATTATCCATCTGGTTTTTTCAGTAGCATCCCGGCGCCTGGTTTTGTCTTCTGTTCATGGTAATAAACTCACCCCCTATTACATGGGACTTAACTATAGCTGGCGAATTGTGGGAGTACTATAGGTGAACATCTGCCTAACCTTTTGGGGAATACTGGCGTGATGTTATGTTGTTTCAACTATTTCCAGTATTAAATGGATTTTATGGGTATAATTGTCATAATATAATATATTGGCCCAGTGGTAAAGGCCCAAAGGGCCAACTAGGCCCACGACCTTACAACTTACGTGTTGTAAGGTCGTGGGTTCGTATATTACAGCTTAACATTTGTATATGATCATTGGTCCAATTCTTTCCTTACCGCTAAGAAACTATTGGATGTTTATATCTTGCTCATCTTTTTATCTTTTGCTTGGATTTTATGCGTTTTAAAGGTAGGTCGCTGTCTCCAAATATGTGCGATGCGACTGTACCTATTATTTTTTTAAACCCCCGACGGAAGAAGAGGGATGTTATATAAGTTTGACGTGTGTTGCTGTGTATCTGTGTGTCTGTCTGTGGCATCATAGCGCCTCAACGGATGAACCGATTTTGTTTTTTTTTTTTTTTTTTGAAATTTGATTGTGTCGAGAGCGTTCTTAGCTATGTTTGAATAAAACCGGTTCAGCCGTTCAAAAGTTATGGGCGTTTTACTGTTTGAATCGGGATGTTTTCGCAAGATAAATGTTTCGGGGGGTTTTTTAAATTTTACTTGTTCAATAAACAATAAACAAATGCATTATTGACAATCTTAACTTAAAACAGAAAATGACGAGCACTTTTTAAATGTCATTATGAAGAAAGTGTGCGGTAAAATAATTATGTCGTAATATTAACAATTGTGTTTGCGATTTACAGATATGTGTAATTAGACTCGTTAGATCAATAGGTTATATTGAGACCGCCGATATAATTCAATGCTGACCATGGCGGAGGGCGGTTCAAATCCATCACGAGTCTTCTGCAAATTTTCTTTGTTGATTTAGAAGCAATGAAACCCCTTGGTGATAATTGATAATTTTCGGCAACTCTATTAGCTTCTAAGTTGTACTGGTTTAAAGGATGTCGCAAAAATCACAAGATAAAGAAGAAGCAACTCTAGATGACAACTGATATGCCTGAAGCGTTCGTGATTGGACGGTGTTTACAGCCCTGACTTATTTAGGTCGTGGGTTCGAACCCGGTCTGGCACTTTATTTGGTGTTATTTAATTCTTCGAAACTGAATTTGGAAGAAAATGGTAAAGAAAATATTGTGAAGAATCAGCCATATTTGGGAACCAAAAATTTGAAGATATTATGAAATTCACCCAGCCGCACTAGACCCGCGTGTTGAATTATGGAACTCGTGCAGGAGCCTGTGTACGATTATCCAGCAGTAGAAATGTTATAGGCAATATTATTATAGTGTATAATATAATGAATATTATACACCCGATATGAATTAAATGATTCGTATCGGGATTGATGATTGAATGATCGAATCAAAAAAATATCCACAAATTATCCTAAAATAGACGGACGAAAGGATAATGACGATGAGGAATATATCTGACTGCTTTTTCAAACTCATATAACAAGCTCAGCTGTTAAGCAGTTTGATGATGAAACAATAGATGACGCTACATGCTTAACTCCGCTATGCTTGTTTCCCAACAAAATAATTGCCACACTTATGCGGCAGTGGGTAGGTCACATTGCTTGCAGAAAGGCCGAAGCATGCATTTCGCGGAGACTTATGTTCAGCTGTGGACTTTTTTCGGCAGGTTTGACGATGAGGATTCATAACTCATCATGAGCAGTGGTGTCTCAGTCCTGAGTTACGGTTCCTATAACAAAAAATCGAAGACTTGAAACATAGGTAAAACAACCCGCTCTGGGCCGCGTAGGTAGGCTCATTTATATTATGATGCTTGTGTTCCAGCAGACTCACGAAACTCACGTAGACACACGAAAGGATGATGAATGTATTGCCCAATTCTTTTATCAGACTCCTATTGAATAGCTTTATGTTGAAACAGTAGATGGCGCTATATGTTTACTTACAGTCTCCCCAAAATAAAAAATAAACCCTAGACCGGGCCTTTCCGATACCGCAAACTATTGATACCAGTGTTTACCTAATATTATCAAAGCATTTTACACATATACATAAGAATTGTGTCTAACCAAATTAAGAAAATCCACAGATTATCTCAGAAAATCATATAGAAATGCACAATAATATTAAAAAAAAATACAAACCTTACCAAAACAAATTTGCAAAAGGTTGACTCGTGAAGGACTCGAACCTCCGACCTCCGATGGTAAATTGGGTATTGGTACAGAATATTATAATTTTTCGGCGCTCTGACCAACTGAGCTAACGAGCCTTGTTATTCAAGGCTCAAAACTGCGAGCTCTATCGTGAATATGACGTCATGATAGTTGACGATATGATTCATCGCTTGACCATCGGATGGCGGAGGTTCAAATCTTTCACGAATCAGTTTTTTGAAAGTTTTTGTTGTTGATTTAGTAGCAACAAAACCCCCTTGAAGAATAGGTCAAAGGAAACAAAAAACTATTAGCTTCTAAGCTCCACCGGTTCGAAGGATGCCGCAGAAATCACAAGAGGAAGATGAAGCATCTCTAGGTAATAATTGATATGCCTTGCGACAGTGATGGACCACCCTTAGTTAGGTCATAGGTTCGAACACAGGCTGGCACATTATTTTGTTTTATCTATTTATTCGACACTAAACTTAAACCGGTGAAGAAAACATTGTGAAGAAACCGCCATGTTTGAGAACCAAAAATTTGAAGATACGAGTATATGTAATCCATCTAGCTGCACTGTGCCCCATGATGGACTATGGCACACTCCCTCTCGACTGAGGAGGCTAAGTGCCAGCAGTGGTAATAAAATAGAATATCTTTATTTCGGACACAAAAATCCATAGAGTGTTAGTAACATAGAAAAACTTATTACTAATGTAATGTAATGTTATGTGCTGAATATTATGCAACCGACACGAATCGAATCAAATGTTTCGAAATAAATGAATAAATCTAATCTTCCTGTTGAATTTGGAAAAACCGTATAATGTTACGAATGAGGAAAAAAAATCTATATATTACGGCATATTTTTATTTTCTTTTTAAGAACGTTGCCTCTCACTAGGAATTTCTCCCTGTATCGTGGGTGCGTTTACAAACGTATAAACTCAAATACACAAACACCCAGAGCCGGAACAACTATCTGTAGATCATACAAATATTCGTTCCGTGCGGGAATCGAAGCCGCGACACGCAGCGTAGCAGTCAATTGCTCAACTACTGCGCCAACCGTGGGCCCAATATTGACTATAGTGCTCACAACTTTCAGGTATAACTAACAAGACTCGTTAGCTCAGTAGGTTAGAGCCCCGAAATAAATTATTGAATGTGTCATGTGCTATAAGTACTTTTGGGTCCGTTTTAGTAAACCAGCAAAAAAGAGAAGAATTAAAAACTAATAGGTACTACTATCACCGTTGCACATGAGAAATTCCAAATGAAAAGCCCAATTATGTTTTGCCATAACTACGAATAGAAAACAAGACCGTATCTCAGCAGTAGTGCTTGTGGCCACAAGACCTACGAGGCAGGACTAGAATAGACTCCCTTTTCCGCACTTAGACTCCCATGTGGTCCGTTGTGTGTGGGGTTTCCGGCTAAAGTAGCCAGCTTAGCTCCGTCCAAAAGCACAGAAGCTTCCTGGTGGCTTCACAGGCTTTGCGGAGTGACCTCATCGTTCCGAGTATTTCTTCACGTTGGGAAGCCACGGCCTCGCAGTCCAGGATGACGTGGGCAGCTGACTCCTCGGCGTTAAAACAGCCCCTGCAAAGTGGGCTATCTGTGGAGCCTATGTTAAAAAGAAGTTTGTTAAGAGGGCTATGACCCGTTATTGTCCCTATGATTATTCTGAGGTTATTTCTACTTAGGCTAAGAAGTTTTTTGGTTAATCACGGACTTACATTCGGTAAGGCCGTTCTTGACTGTCTACAGCCTGTAGCCCTGTGTGTCCATCTGTTGTTATGCCGTTCGGTTGATCTTTGGCGGATCCATGCAAGAATTTGTTAGAAAGGCAGGGGGAGAAGTGGGTAAGGGCCTAGCACTATCGTCTCGGAACCTCTCCTTGCAATTTCATCCACGGCATCATTGCCCACTATGTCCCTTGATCCACTGTAGGGTGATTCGATTGGATGTCAATATACTCTCCAGAGCAAGTGGCAAGACTATAAGAAGGCCCAGGTTAATAATTTGAGCGTTTTAAGCCAATGGTGATGCGGATTTTCTGCTACTTTTTTGTTTAGTTGCTCAATAGTGGGTGGATAGCCGGTGAATAATTTCAACGATACTGACGTCATTTTCACGATTGCGGCTGTAGTTTTCGACGAGAATGAACAAGACTCGTTAGCTCAGTAGGTTAGAGCACCGATATAATTAAAATCTTGACCATCGGAGGGCGGAGGTTCAAATCCTTCACGAGTCAGCCTTTTGCAGTTTTGTTTTGGTATTCTTTTTATCCATTTGTTAGTGATGTTTTGGGTCCAGTTTTCTGACAAGAGAGATACAGAAGAATTTTAAGACGAGTCACAGGCATTACCTCTGAATACCACTAAAGACAAAAAAAAAAGACATTTCGAAGGAAGCTCACATGATTTGAGCATAAAAATTAAGAAAAGCGCTCTCTGTCTGTACTAGTTTGAGCAGTGGTCACTGATATCACACAAAATGTTGAATAATATTGCGTAATAAATAAATTTATTCCTAGTTTCCTAATTTAAGTAAGTACCTACCTAATAATTTATGTTTGTGTTATTGCGCTGGATTTGATTTCTACGTTTGATACTACACAAAAGAGACGAAGTTGTCTAATCCTTGACTAGAGTTGCTACCATCTATTCAGAAAATGCAAAATAGACCCTGCAGCTTTCATCAGACGTATTCAGTAGATCATAGATATTTACATTCTCTGAGTTATGCAGTACATATATATAGTGGAACATACAATAACGATATTTTTTGGTAATAAGCCAAATATTCTATCCAGCTGTTGATGCATATAACAGTGCATGAATAATCTTGACGTCACGTCTAGACTAGAGTTGGGAGTTTTTGCCTGAAAGTAACAAGACTCGTTAGCTCAGTAGGTTAGAGCACCGATATAATTTAATACTTGACCATCGGAGGGCGGAGGTTCAAATCCTTCACGAGTCAGCATCGTCCTTTTTTGCCCGTTTAAGGAAAGGGTTATGTTTTTCGCGCGTAGCTTGTATTGTATGTAAGTAATATTCATTATTACGTCATATCTTTCAAACCTATGGGCGGATTTATATCATTATGACTATCGTTAGATACGTCTTGAACACCCAAGAGTTCTTAGATAAGTGACGATAAAAAAAACTAACATGTCGGATTATGGGCGCCATAATAACAAAGTGGGAAACCAATTTTTTTTCTTCAAAGGCCATCGAAGCCTTTCGGGGGTATCAAAATGAAGGGTTTTAAGAGGTGGTTACAAAAATATATAGAACTTATACGTTTAAATGTAATTAGAAAAATATTAAACTTTTATGGTTCAGTAGAGTAGTAGTAAATAAAATAAAAATGCATAATCAAAAACCTGATTGCTTGAGAAGCGAACTAAAAAGAAGTTAACCAGAAGAAAATCAGGCTGTGCATTCGGAGGATACGTAGGTATTAGTGAGGTGGCTGACATATTCTTAAGCAGTTGGATTTTTTACCCGACTGCCGAAGGAGGGCGATGTGTTTATCAGTCTATGTATGTATGTATATATGTATGTAGGTTTGTTCCTATGTGGCGATCTAGAGACCAAACGCGATGGCCGATTTTGATGATTCTTATGTCAATCGATTCGTCTTAACCCTGCGAGTGTCACTGGCTACATTAAAATTGGAAAAGAAAAAATTGCGGATTTTGGGCGCCATTTAGTGGGAGAAAATTTTTTTTTGTCCTTCCAAACCCATCGTGTGGGGTATCAAAATAAGCGTTAAGACGAATCGATTGACGCAAGAATCAACAAAATCGGCCAACGCGGTTGGTCTCTAGAACGCCACATAGGAACAAACATACATACATACGAGTTACTTACATACATATATACATACATAGACTGATAAACACATTACCCTCCTTCGGCAGACGGGTTAAAACTACGAACTGTTAGGTAAGGCGTGAGGCAAAACAAATGGGAGAGCGAGCGTAGTCTGCTTGAGAATTTTATATCCCAGCCTCGGGTAGCTAAGATTTTCTTAAACCATTTATATGGCCAGATTTTAGAACTTTCTTTGTGTACCTTAGCATAAAATACGCATAACAAACTAAAAAGAACCTCGCCTCGGATAGGCTAGATTTTCTTTTCTTCTTCAAAAGTTACGGGTGACAGGCTACTATTTAAAAGAAGAATTTTTAGACTGGTGTCAGATGCCCAGGCTTCTGACTACCCGTAACGACAGTCCAAGTTGTACAAAAGACAGCCAGGACCAACGGCTTAACGTGATTGCCGAGGCATTGCTTGCCTCAGTGTGTAATGGATGGTCATGCACCGACCTCGGTAGGCGTTGCTTAACCCTAAAAATCGACCCATGCGGCTGTTATTATTAAGCCACAAGCTTTGACTAGAATAGAATATACTTTATTGTACACCAAAAAAAAGTTACAAATCTCTTTTACAAGAACCTTATTTCTATGGGTACGAAGGCGGCCTTATCGCTGACAGCGATATCTACCAGAAAACCTTTGAATGGACCTAAAGACCTTAGAATAAAACAGGGGGTAGTATGTGGTGTAAGCTTCAGTAATACAGAATAGTTGTGGGATAAGTGGTAGGTACTTCTGATAACGCGTTTGATTTGTTCCTAAACAATCATGACGTCATATTCATGATAGAGCTCGCGGTTTTCAACTGGGAATAACAAGGCTCGTTAGCTCAGTAGGTCAGAGCGCCGAACTGTTGCAGAATTAAGATAATATATAATCGGAGGTTCGAATCCTTCTTAAAATTTATCATTATAGTACTTCGCTATCGGAGGTCGGAGGTTCGAATCCTTCACGAGTCAGTCTTTTGCAATTTTGTTTTGGTATTTAATTGGTATTGTTGTGCAATTATCTAAACTATATAATAATATTATAAAAAGGTAAAGTTTGTGAGTTTGTGTTGTTGTGAGGTTGTAGGGGGTAATCTTTGGTTCTACTGAAACGAAAACTCTTTCACTAGTAGAAAGCTACATTATTCTTGAGTGGCATAGGCTATAATTTATTTACAAAAAAAATTGAGATCCTTATGAACATTGCAATAATATAACCCAAAGTAGCAAAATTTTGCCTATAAAATTATTCTTTGGGGTGCGCTGAGAAAACTATTGATGATACATAAAAATTATGTACTACATAATTAAAGTACTCATTATTAACTACAAAAAAGTCTCCTACAGAATTTACCTAACTATCATAGTTACGTCACAATAGCTGCTTTTATGTTCTAAATTTTAATTAGATCGCCGGTAGAAACAAAATTTGGTTACCTACTCGTGTACATTCGTACCTATTGTAGTATTAATTCTTATTCATATAAATAGTTTAACAAATTGGTAGGTAAGTAGGGTAGGTGTATAGGGTAGGTGCGTGGGGTAGTTGTGTAGGGTAGGTAGGGTAGATAGGGTAGCTAGGGTAGTTAGGTAGCCAGTTGACGGGAGGGAATGTAATATCTATTGGACTGCCTCGTTGGTCTAGGCAAGCGCTACTATACTGAACATGAGGTCCTGGGTTTGATTCCCGGGTTGGGCTGTTGTAGTGTTATTGGATTTTTCTTTCTCGAAATTTTTAGTAGCAGCCCGGAGTCTAGATTTGTGCCTGGACTTAAACATAATTGGTGAAATGTGGGTAATACTATCGTAGCACCGTTGCCTAACCCTTCGGGGGATACCGGCGTGATGTTATTTTATATTATGAAGGTAGGTACCTGATAAAGCTCTGATAAAGTTACGAAAGTACTTCACTTCACGCCAAAACAGCTGCTTAAGTTGTATCAAACGCAAGTTCGATCATGCATGGAGTACCTACTGTTCTCATATCTGGGGGTCTACTCCCTATCTCCATCAACGAAGTTACGGAGCCCGACCGAAAGTACTCCGAAACTATATGGAGTGAAAAGTTTAAAAAGTGTTAAGTTCAATTTTTCGGTCGGGTAAAAACACATCGGAAGTAGGTACAACTGTCAAATTATGTTGTCATTGATTCTTAGTTCGGGACCCGAACGAATCATCCATCCGTAGGCGATACGGAGTAGGAAATGGCCCGTAATGAAGGCCGAAACTACGGACTTCGTGCTTAGGGAGTATATCCTTGGGACGGATCTGCCAAATAACAGTTTGATGCGTCGATCGAAAAACGGGCCAAGAGGCTCATCGGCAATGAGGCACTGGTCGAGTCAAAGCTCCAGAGCTTTGAACGTCGTCGCCGAGTTGCCAGCTTGTCGGTTTTTTATCGGTTGCATTTCGGGGAGTGTGCGATGGAATTGCATGATCTAATTCCGCTTAGCTCGTTTCATCATCGGATTACAAGACGTACGGCAATGTGCCATCGGTCCATGGTGGAATCCCACCCATACGCACTAAACGTTTTGCATATACTTTATTTTGCGTACAGCTAAGGATTGGAATTCCCTGCCGGAGTATGTGCTCCCCGATAGCTATAACCTTTGAGTTTAGAGTGAATAGGTTACTTCTAGGCAAGCGTGTTTCACCTTTAACCACGTCATCGCTTACCATCAGGTGAGATAGTGGTCAAGCGCGAGCCTAGCCAAAAGATAACCCTTTTGTTTTGTTCCTGTTCAACGTCAGTGAGTGAGTAATGAACAATCATGCTCACTCACAGTTTTGAGCCGGGGATCATAAGGGTCGTTAGCTCAGTTGGTCAGAGCGCCAAAAATCTATATAATTCTGTACAAAACCCATCGGAGGTCGGAGGTTCGAATCCTTCACGAGTCAACCTTTTGAAATTTTGTTTTGGTAATGTTTTTAGTATTTTGTTTGATATTTTTGTACAATTATTATAGATGATTTTTTCAATTTTTAACACCAATACTTTTTTAATTTTTCTCAGATTGTTGTTAAATGAGAGTTTATTATATTCGTGACAATCTACAATCTAAGAAGTCCAATGACGTTTCTCATTTTACATGCTGCGATAACTTTGCACGTAATAAATAAAAAAATACAGAATTCCAAATAATTATTATGTACCCATACACTAACAACGAGTTTATTTCGTAAGTATCAAGTTTAATTATTACTTATTAAGTATTTTTTCAACACACTTGCTCATAAAACGGCTCTAATTTCACCGCAATTAGGCACATAATGATACCTGTAATCAAACTGTGACTTTTTCATTACTATTATTCACAAGTGAGTACTAGAGATTTTTTTTAAATTTATTGGTTGAGTTGCTTTGTTCTTAAAAAAGTTTCGAATTAAAAAGATCTTGCTCAATAGTAAAAATGCATCACATTTCATGCAACTTCGTATTTAAATAGATAATTTCAACTTGTACGTGTTTAAACACTCAAATAAAACTTTCACTCAAATATAACTTTTGTTTTTCTCTGTAATAATGAAAACTTGAAATGCCGCATTTTGTACGTGGCTAAAACGCTATCCGCGAAAAGCCAAAAAAAAGAAACCTCATTATTTTTAGTCTATGGCCGATCGCCATTGTTAGATGCGCGCGCATAGGCAAACTGATTAATTTTGCCCGCCATTGCGAAAAAAAATCCACAACTCGTTTTCACTGTAGGAAATGATTTTATTGTATTACTTTCTTCACAAGTGTGTTGAAAAACGACGTATGATACACGTGTGTATTGATGATAACCGTCCTCGGCTCTCTTAAGACCCTCACCTGACGGCTCGGGTCTCAATGGCGCCTCAGCGGTAGTCACCAACATTACACACTTGTACCATAATGTACTATTATAGCTGTCAATCCGAACAAGTAGATGTTACAATTTGTAATGTGTCTCTACAAATATAAGTCATCATCATCCTTTTGATGTTCCCACTGTTGGGCCTTAGGCCTCCTCTCAAATGGGCTATCCACCACGCGGGATGTGTTATATCTATTTAACCATAAGAAATCGACATTATTAGGTATGTAACCTTCGCTTTGCTAATTGGACTCAAACACTCAAGCAGGCCCAAATTAGTAAATTCTTCAATCGAATAGGTTGGTCTGGTGGTTGCATGCGCTACTGAGATGAAGTCTTGAATTCGAGTCCCGGGTTGTGCAAATTGTTATTGGGCTTACCCATCAAATTTTTTTTTGTTGCTGCCGGGTCGGAATTGTACTCGCTTTATGGCAATAGATTTGCATGAGGTATGGGACTTAAACATAACTGCCTAACTCCTCGGAGAATATTTGCGTAATGTTGTGAAATAAGTGGTAAGTAGGTACTTCTCTGATAATGCTTCTGTTGTGTTCCTCTACAGCGTCAGCGAGTGAGTAATCTACAGTTATGACGTCATATTCATGATAGTGCTCGCAGTTTTGAGCCTAGAATAACAAGGCTCGTTAGCTCAGTTGGTCAGAGCGCCGAAAGAATTTTCAAAATAATATAAAACAGTTTCACCATCGGAGGTCGGAGGTTCGAATCCTTCACGAGTCAACCTTTTGCAATTTTGTTTTGGTAATGTTTTTATTTTTTGTTGATATTATTGTGCAATTATAGTTGATTTTCTCATTTGGTTAGACCAATAATTAGGTCATTTTTCTCGGATTGTGGTTAAATGAAATAAGTAAGTTTATCAATTGTGAACACAGGTACAAGTAGTGTCTCTGTATATAAATATTTAAATATATACAATATATATATTTATTATTATATATATCAAATATTTCCTTGTTAAATATTTAACTACAATATTAATAAATTGACATATTATTATGTTCGTTTTGCTCATGAGACTAACTCAAGCTGCCCTAAGTTAGCCGAGTTAGTTTGGTCGAATGGTTGGTCTAGTGGTCGCAAACGATACTGGTGAGCATGAGGTCCAGGTTTCGATTCGCGAGTCGGGCACAGTGATATTGGGTTTCCCATTAGGAATTTCTCAGTATCAGACCGGTGGTTCGACTTATGCCCGGACGTAGGTGCACCGTGGTATGGCGAAATGTTGTGAAATAAGTGGTTGGTAACTTTGTTTTTGTTTACGGCAGGAAACCATCAAAAGGCGCCTGAACTATTGGGGAAAATACCAGGGTGTGGGAGATTTTTACCTCACTAAAACCACCCCGGTGATCACAATCAGCACTTAGAAGGAGCCCCGTGACCTCACAACACCCCCGTACCTCCTCTGTGCAACGCCTGGTAGGGCACATCTCTGCCTCCCCTGAGCCTCGCTGTGCATGGCAGTACGTGATCACTGTAAGTGGTAGGTATTTACTACTGATAATCCATTCGTTTTGTTCCTGTACGGCGTCATTTAGCGAATAATCAACAATCATGAGTTATATTCACGATAGAGCTCGCAGTTTTGAGCCGGGGATCATAAGGGTCGTTAGCTCAGTTGGTCAGAGCGCCGAACAACTTAAAAAAATCTGTTCCAATACCCACTTTACCATCGGAGGTCGGAGGTTCGAATCCTTCACGAGTCAACCTTTTGCAATTTTGTTATGGTAATATTTTTTTTTATATTATTGTGCATTTGATTATCAACCAACATCAAGAAGGAGAAGGTTCTCAATTCGACTGTATGCTTTTTTTTTGTATGTTTTTTTTTACGCGATTACTCCGCCAGTTGTGGACCGAAGTGGATCAACTGATGAAGAAGACCACAGATGGCCACTGGAATTCCTTAATTATAAGTATGTCACGGGTATAAGATATCTCGAATAGTTAAACAACTAAGCGTGATGCATTGCGCAGTCTATCAAGTACGGCATCATCCAACATACGGATACGTTGGATGATCCGCACCTGATCCGACAGACGTTGGGCCGAAACGTTGACAGCTGGTTCAAGCAACTGAAACAGAGAGAGCATCCGACCACGGTACGCAGTCAGGTTAATTCCCCCCTCTGTTGCTCCAAAGTATGCGCGCATAAAGTTTTCATTGATTGATTGCGTCTATCGCATGCGCTGCACACTTCCACCGGGAGCGGGGACCCTGTCAGAGGCATGACATAGTCGCATGATGAAGCATACACTTATAAATAAATGGTACTGATAAAAATGGTACCATCAAACTGATCTGATGATGAAGCCGGAAGGTAGGTAGGCACTGGAACTCCGAAATAAAACAATGTACTTATCCTAGTGGTTTTTAAGTTTACTGGAATTGTCATGAGGTGTAGGTACTTTGGCTATTACTGATTTTCATAGTAATTTGAGGTACCAAAAAATATGTCCCAGTGTCCATCCAGCAGTAGGAATATTATACACCCGATATGAATACAATTTATCCATAAATCATCCTAAAATAGACGGACAAAAGGATAATGACGATGAAGAATATATCTGACTGCTTTTTCAAACTCATACAACAAGCTCAGCTGTTGAGCAGTTTGATGATGAAACAATAGATGGCGCTACACGCTTAACTCCGCCATGCTTGTTTCCCAACAAAATAATTGCCACACTTATGCGGCAGTGGGTAGGTCACATTGCTTGCAGAAAGGCCGAAGCATGCATTTCGCGGAGACTTATGTTCAGCTGTGGACTTTTTTCGGCAGGTTTGACGATGAGGATTCATAACTCATCATGAGCAGTGGTGTCTCAGTCCTGAGTTACGGTTCCTATAACAAAAAATCGAAGACTTGAAACATAAGTAAACCAACCCGCTCTGGGCCGCGTGGTAGGTTATGTCACATTCTGATTTATATGATGCTTGTGTCCCAGCAGACTCACGAAACTCACGTAGACACACGAAAAGATGAGGAATGCATTGCATTTCTTTTATCAGACTCCTATTGAATGTTGAAACAGTAGATGGCGCTATATGTTTACTTACAGTCTCCCCAAAATAAAAAATACCCCAGACCGGGCCTTTCCGATACCGCAAACTATTGAGACCAGGGATTACCTAATATTATCAAAGCATTTAACACATATACATAAGAATTGTGTCTAACCAAATTAAGAAAATCCACAGATTATCTCAGAAAATCATATAGAAATGCACAATAATATAAAAAATAAATACAAACCTTACCAAAACAAATTTGCAAAAGGTTGACTCGTGAAGGACTCGAACCTCCGACCTCCGATGGTGAATTGGGTATTGGTACAGAATATTATAATTTTTCGGCGCTCTGACCAACTGAGCTAACGAGCCTTGTTATTCAAGGCTCAAAACTGCAAGCTCTATCGTGAATATGACGTCATGATTGTTGACGATATGATTCATCGCTTGACCATCGGATGGCGGAGGTTCAAATCTTTCACGAATCAGTTTTTTGAAAGTTTTTGTTGTTGATTTAGTAGCAACGAAACCCCCTTGAAGAATAGGTCAAAGGAAACAAAAAACTATTAGCTTCTAAGCTCCACCGGTTCGAAGGATGCCGCAGAAATCACAAGAGGAAGATGAAGCATCTCTAGGTAATAATTGATATGCCTTGCGACAGTGATGGACCACCCTTAGTTAGGTCGTAGGTTCGAACACAGGCTAGCACTTTATTTTGTTTATTTATTCGACACTAAACTTAAACCGGTGAAGAAAACATTGTGAAGAAACCGCCATGTTTGAGAACCAAAAATTTGAAGATACGAGTATATGTAATCCATCTAGCTGCACTGTGCCCCATGATGGACTATGGCACACTCCCTCTCGACTGAGGAGGCTAAGTGCCAGCAGTGGTAATAAAATAGAATATCTTTATTTCGGACACAAAAATCCATAGAGTGTTAGTAACATAGAAAAACTTATTACTAATGTAATGTAATGTTATGTGCTGAATATTATGCAACCGACACGAATCGAATCAAATGTTTCGATATAAATGAATAGATCTAATCTTCCTGTTGAATTTGGAAAAACCGTATAATGTTACGAATGAGGAAAAAAAATCTATATATTACGGAATATTTTTATTTTCTTTTTAAGAACGTTGCCTCTCACTAGGAATTTCTCCCTGTATCGTGGGTGCGTTTACAAACGTATAAACTCAAATACACAAACACCCAGAGCCGGATTTCGCCGGAACAACTATCTGTAGATCATACAAATATTCGTTCCGTGCGGAAATCGAAGCCGCGACACGCAGCGTAGCAGTCAATTGCTCAACCACTGCGCCAACCGTGGGCCCAATATTGACTATAGTGCTCACAACTTTCAGGTATAACTAACAAGACTCGTTAGCTCATTAGGTTAGTGCCCCGAAATAAATTATTGAATGTGTCATGTGCTATAAGTATTTTGGGTCCGATTTTGTAAAACATTAAAAAAGAGAAGAATTAAAAACTAATAGGTACTACTATCACCGTTGCACATGAGAAATTCCAAATGAAAAGCCCAATTATGTTTTGCCATAACTACGAATAGAAAACAAGACCGTATCTCAGCAGGAGTGCTTGTGGCCACAAGACCTACGAGGCAGGACTAGAATAGACTCCCTTTTCCGCACTTAGCATCCCATGTGGTCCGTTGTGTGTGGGGTTTCCGCCTAAAGTAGCCAGCTTAGCTCCTTCCAAAAGCACAGAAGCTTCCTGGTGGCTTCACAGGTTTTGCGGAGCGACCTCACCGTTCCGAGGATTTCTTCACGTTGGGAAGCCACGGCCTCGCAGTCCAGGATGACGTGGGCGGCTGACTCCTCGGCGTTAAAAAAGGCCCTTCAAAGTGGGCTGTCTGTGGCGCCTATGTTAAAAAGATGTTTGTTAAGAGGGCTATGACCCGTAATTGTCCCTATGATTATTCTGAGGTTATTTCTACTTAGACTAAGAAGTTTTTGGTTAACCGCGGGTTTACAATCGGTAAGGCCGTTCTTGACTGTCTACCGTCTCTAGCCCGTGTCCATCTGTTGTTATGGTGTTATGCAGTTCGGTTAATCTTTAGGGGATCCATGCAAGAATTTGTGAGAAAGGCAGGGGGAGAAGTGGGTACGGGCCTAGCACTATCGTCTCGGAACCTCTCCTTGCAAGTTCATCCGCGGCATCATTGCCTAAAGACCCACTATGTCCCTTGATCCACTATAGGGTGATTCGATTGGATGTCAATATACTCTCCAGGGCAAGTGGCAAGACAATAAGAAGGCCCAGGTTAATAATTTGAGCGTTTTAAGCTAATGGTGATGCGGATTTTCTGCTACTTTTTTGTTTAGTTGTTCAATAGTGGGTGGATAGCCGGTGAATAATTTCAATGATATTGACGTCATTTTCACGATTGTGGCTGTAGTTTTCGACGAGAATGAACAAGACTCGTTAGCTCAGTAGGTTAGAGCACCGATATAATTCTAATCTTGACCATCGGAGGGCGGAGGTTCAAATCCTTCACGAGTCAGCCTTTTGCAGTTTTGTTTTGGTATTTTTTTTATCCATTTGTTAATGATGTTTTGGGTCGAGTTTTCTGACAAGAGAGATACAGAAGAATTTTAAGACGAGTCACAGGCATTACCTCTGAATACCACTATTATAAAGACAAAAAAAAGACATTTCGAAGGAAGCTCACATGATTTGAGCATAAAAATTAAGATCTCTCTCTGTCTGTACTAGTTTGAGCAGTGGTCACTGATAGCACACACGATGTTGAATAATATTGCGTTATAAATAAATTTATTCCTAGTTTCCTAATTTAAGTAAGTACCTACCTAATAATTTATGTTTGTGTTATTGCGCTGGATTTGATTTCTACGTTAGATACTACACAAAAGAGAGAAAGATTGTCCTTGACTAGAGTTGCTACCATCTATTCAGAAAATGCAAAATAGACCCTGCAGCATTAATCAGTGCTATTCAGTAGATCATAGATATTTACATTCTCTGAGTTATGCAGTACATATATATAGTGGAACATACAATAACGATATTTTTTGGTAATAAGCCAAATATTCTATCCAGCTGTTGATGCATATAACAGTGCATGAATAATCTTGACGTCACGTCTAGACTAGAGGTGGGAGTTTTTGCCTGAAAGTAACAAGACTCGTTAGCTCAGTAGGTTAGAGCACCGATATAATTTAATACTTGACCATCGGAGGGCGGAGGTTCAAATCCTTCACGAGTCAGCATCGTCCTTTTTTGCCCGTTTAAGGAAAGGGTTATGTTTTTCGCGCCTAGCTTGTATTGTATGTAAGTAATATTCCTTATTACGCCATATCTTTCAAACCTATGTGCGGATTTATATAATTAAGACTATCGTTAGATTCGTCTTGAACACCCAAGAGTTCTTAGATAAGTGACGATAAAAAAAACTAACATGTCGGATTATGGGCGCCATAATAACAAAGTGGGAAACCAATTTTTTTTCTTCAAAGGCCATCGAAGCCTTTCGGGGGTATCAAAATGAAGGGTTTTAAGAGGTGGTTACAAAAATATATAGAACTTATACGTTTAAATGTAATTAGAAAAATATTCAACTTTTATAGTTCAGTAGAGTAGTAGTAAATAAAATAAAAATGCATAATCAAAAACCTGATTGCTTGAGAAGCGAACTAAAAAGAAGTTAACCAGAAGAAAATCAGGCTGTGCATTCGGAGGATACGTAGGTATTAGCGAGGTGGCTGACATATTCTTAAGCAGTTGGATTTTTTACCCGACTGCCGAAGGAGGGTGATGTGTTTATCAGTCTATGTATGTATGTAGGTTTGTTCCTATGTGGCGTTCTAGAGACCAAACGCGTTGGCCGATTTTGATGATTCTTACGTCAATCGATTCGTCTTAACCCTGCGAGTGTCACTGGCTACATTAAAATTGGAAAAGAAAAAATTGCGGATTTTGGGCGCCATTTTGCGGGAGAATTTTTTTTTTGTCCTTCCAAACCCATCGTGTGGGGTATCAAAATAAGCGTTAAGACGAATCGATTGACGCAAGAATCAACAAAATCGGCCAACGCGGTTGGTCTCTAGAACGCCACATAGGAACAAACATACATACATACGAGTTACTTACATACATATATACATACATAGACTGATAAACACATTACCCTCCTTCGGCAGACGGGTTAAAACTACGAACTGTTAGGTAAGGCGTGAGGCAAAACAAATGGGAGAGCGAGCGTAGTCTGCTTGAGAATTTTATATCCCAGCCTCGGGTAGCTAAGATTTTCTTAAACCATTTATATGGCCAGATTTTAGAACTTTCTTTGTGTACCTTAGCATAAAAGACGCATAACAAACTAAAAAGAACCTCGCCTCGGATAGGCTAGATTTTCTTTTCTTCTTCAAAAGTTACGGGTGACAGGCTACTATTTAAAAGAAGAATTTTTAGACTGGTGTCAGATGCCCAGGCTTCTGACTACCCGTAACGACAGTCCAAGTTGTACAAAAGACAGCCAGGACCAACGGCTTAACGTGATTGCCGAGGCATTGCTTGCCTCAGTGTGTAATGGATGGTCATGCACCGACCTCGGTAGGCGTTGCTTAACCCTAAAGATCGACCCATGCGGCTGTTATTATTAAGCCACAAGCTTTGACTAGAATAGAATATACTTTATTGTACACCAAAAAAAAGTTACAAATTTCTTTTACAAGAACCTTATTTCTATGGGTACAAAGGCGGCCTTATCGCCACCCAAAGGTGTTCTTTAGACCACCCAAAGGTTGTCTGGTAGATATCGCTGTCAGCGATAAGACCGCCTTTGTACCCATAGTATTAAGTTGCTAAAATATATGTGTAATTTCTCTGTTTGGTGTACAATAAAGTATATTCTATTCTATTCTATTCTATCGCTGACAGCGATATCTACCAGAAAACCTTTGAATGGACCTAAAGAACTGAGAATAAAACAGGGGGTAGTCTGTGGTGTAAGCTTCAGTAATAGAGAATAGTTGTGGGATAAGTGGTAGGTACTTCTGATAACGCGTTTGATTTGTTACTAAACAATCATGACGTCATATTCATGATAGAGCTCGCGGTTTTCAACTGGGAATAACAAGGCTCGTTAGCTCAGTAGGTCAGAGCGCCGAACTGTTGCAGAATTAAGATAATATATAATCGGAGGTTCGAATCCTTCTTAAAATTTATCATTATAGTACTTCGCTATCGGAGGTCGGAGGTTCGAATCCTTCACGAGTCAGTCTTTTGCAATTTTCTTTTGGTATTTAATTGGTATTGTTGTGCAATTACCTGAACTATATAATAATATTATAAAAAGGTAAAGTTTGTGTTGTTGTGAGGTTGTAGGGGGTAAATCTCTGGTTCTACTGAACCGAAATCTCTTTCACCAGTAGAAAGCTACATTATTCTTGAGTGGCATAGGCTATAATTTATTTACAAAAAAATTAGAGATCCTTATGAACATTGCAATAATATAACCCAAAGTAGCAAAATTTTGCCTATAAAATTATTCTTTGGGGTGCGCTGAGAAAACTATTGATGATACATAAAAATTATGTACTACATAATTAAAGTACTCATTATTAACTACAAAAAAGTCACCTAGAGAATTTATCTAACTATAATAGTTAAGTCACAATAGCAGCTTTTATGTTCTAAATTTTAATTGGATCGCCGGAAGAAACGAAATTTTGTTACCTACTCGTACATTCGTACCTATTGTAGTATTAATTCTTATTCATATAAATAGTTTAACAAATTGGTACGTAGGTAGGGTAGGTGGATAGGGTAGGTGCGTAGGGTAGTTATGTAGGGTAGGTGGGTAGGGTAGATAGGGTAGCTAGGGTAGTTAGGTAGCCAGTTGACGGGAGGGAATGTAATATCTATTGGACTGCCTCGTTGGTCTAGGCAAGCGCTACTATACTGAACATGAGGTCCTGGGTTTGATTCCCGGGTTGGGCTGTTGAAGTGTTATTGGATTTTTCTTTCTCGAAATTTTTAGTAGCAGCCCGGAGTGTAGATTTGTGCCTGGACTTAAACATAATTGGTGAAATGTGGGTAATACTATCGTAGCACCGTTGCCTAACCCTTCGGGGGATACCGGCGTGATGTTATTTTATATTATGAAGGTAGGTACCTGATAAAGCTCTGATAAAGTTACGAAAGTACTTCACTTCACGCCAAAACAGCTGCTTAAGTTGTATCAAACGCAAGTTCGATCATGCATGGAGTACCTACTGTTCTCATATCTGGGGGTCTACTCCCTATCTCCATCAACGAAGTTACGGAGCCCGACCGAAAGTACTCCGAAACTATATGGAGTGAAAAGTTTAAAAAGTGTTAAGTTCAATTTTTCGGTCGGGTAAAAACACATCGGTAGTAGGTACAACTGTCAAATTATGTTGTCATTGATTCTTAGTTCGGGACCCGAACGAATCATCCATCCGTAGGCGATACGGAGTAGGAAATGCCCGTAATGAAGGCCGAAACTACGGACTTCGTGCTTAGGGAGTATATCCTTGGGACGGATCTGCCAAATAACAGTTTGATGCGTCGATCGAAAAACGGGCCAAGAGGCTCATCGGCAATGAGGCACTGGTCGAGTCAAAGCTCCAGAGCTTTGAACGTCGTCGCCGAGTTGCCAGCTTGTCGGTTTTTTATCGGTTGCATTTCGGGGAGTGTGCGATGGAATTGCATGATCTAATTCCGCTTAGCTCGTTTCATCATCGGATTACAAGACGTACGGCAATGTGCCATCGGTCCATGGTGGAATCCCACCCATACGCACTAAACGTTTTGCATATACTTTATTTTGCGTACAGTTAGCTGTACGCAAAATAAAGTATATGCAAAACGATTGGAATTCCCTGCCGGAGTATGTGCTCCCCGATAGCTATAACCTTTAAGTTTAGAGTGAATAGGTTACTTCTAGGCAAGCGTGTTTCACCTTTAACCACGTCATCGCTTACCATCAGGTGAGATAGTGGTCAAGCGCGAGCCTAGCCAAAAGATAACCCTTTTGTTTTGTTCCTGTTCAACGTCAGTGAGTGAGTAATGAATAATCATGCTCACTCACAGTTTTGAGCCGGGGATCATAAGGGTCGTTAGCTCAGTTGGTCAGAGCGCCAAAAATCTATATAATTCTGTACAAAACCCATCGGAGGTCGGAGGTTCGAATCCTTCACGAGTCAACCTTTTGAAATTTTGTTTTGGTAATGTTTTTAGTATTTTGTTTGATATTTTTGTACAATTATTATAGATGATTTTTTCAATTTTTAACACCAATACTTTTGTAATTTTTCTCAGATTGTTGTTAAATGAGAGTTTATTATATTCCTGACAATCTACAATCTAAGAAGTCCAATGACGTTTCTCATTTTACATGCTGCGATAACTTTGCACGTAATAAATAAAAAAATACAGAATTCCAAATAATTATTATGTACCCATACACTAACAACGAGTTTATTTCGTAAGTATCAAGTTTAATTATTACTTATTAAGTATTTTTTCAACACACTTGCTCATAAAACGGCTCTAATTTCACCGCAATTAGGCACATAATGATACCTGTAATCAAACTGTGACTTTTTCATTGCTATTATTCACAAGTGAGTACTAGAGATTTTTTTTAAATTTATTGGTTGAGTTCACTGACCTCTATCATACAAGTACACTGGACTAAACATACTATATGAAATGACAGTTGATTTTTGTGCTGATTCAAAGCGCCCCGCTCGAGCGTATCAGGAACTAAAATTGACACATTTAGAGATAGGATACTACCGATATTTCTAAAAATTAGGTAATACTAATATATTTGACTGGAAATATTATAATATTGTAACTAATATATATAGTAGACTTGGCAAGGCGTATCACTCATTTACTGTATTGACTTCTCGTAGTATGTTGGAACTAAATATCTCATATTGGTGATGAATGTTAGGTATATGAATGCCTAATAATCAGTAATAATATGTTCAAAAGCGATGTGTAATACTAAATTCTGGAATCATCATCATGATCACCCACAGCCCGACTTCGCCCACTGCTGAGCACAGGCCTCTCTCTTGTACCAATCACTACGTTCCTGAACCTGAAATTAATTCTGGAACAATATCATGATAATTATAATTTTATTAACAAATGTTTTGAAGTCAAACAATTTATTATCTGCATCTGAAACAGAGCTGAAAACTGATTTCAGCGGGGTTAGGGTCATCTCGATAACTTATTTTCATTACTTTATTAAATATATATTTATATATTTATTTAGGTATGTATCATATAATATATGTATATATGTGCATGTTAAGCAATTAAAAATATATTTTGTTGTTAAATTGTTGCCACGATTTAAACAATGCACCTGCCATGTTATCTCTTCACCACCCTTGGTTGACTGGTAGAGAATGCCTAAGGCATTAAGTCCGCCATTGTACCTTTGTGCATGAATATAAGTCTTCACCTTGCTGGAATGCGATGTCACTCTTATTTGCACCTTAACACTACAGAGACAAGATCTCAGCGATGAGAGCGAGAAATACGTCCGTTGTAAATGATTATCCATCTCATTTATTATTATATAAATGATGTTCCCTTCACGAATCCGATGGGCGTACAACTAGTGTACTTGAGCGAGGAGATACTTGCTCAAATGTGATAGTTTTTAGGATAAGTTGTTAGCCTAACCCCATATTTAAATCTCACTGATCTGACAGTAATGCGCTATAACTTTACTAGCTCGCTATCCACTAGTTTATAGCTTGCAATCTGACTGAAAATATTTTTTAGTAACCTTTACAGCAATTATTCTATTACTTAAAAATTAATCATAATAAAAATAACTAGTTTTTTTTTCTCTTACGTATTAAATTATTCTCACGATCGATAAAACCCATAAAAGTATTTTACCGAAAGCTGTGTCCCATCTCTAATATTAGTTCCATGCGACTCTCACGTTAATTCACGTTGCTATCAGCGCCAAAATGGCGATAATCAAATGTCTTCATTTTGTCATCGTTAATATGAAGTCCAGTGTACTTGTATGATAGAGGTCAGTGGTTGAGTTGCTTTGTTCTTAAAAAAGTTTCGAATTAAAAAGATCTTGCTCAATAGTAAAAATGCATCACATTTCATGCAAGTTCGTATTTAAATAGATAATTTCAACTTGTACGTGTTTAAACACTCAAATAAAACTTTCACTCAAATATAACTTTTGTTTTTCTCTGTAATAAAGAAAACTTGAAATGCCGCATTTTGTACGTGGCTAAAACGCTATCCGCGATAAGCCAAAAAAAAGAAACCTCATTATTTTTAGTCTATGGCCGATCGCCATTGTTAGATGCGCGCGCATAGGCAAACTGATTAATTTTGCCCGCCATTGCGAAAAAAAATCCACAACTCGTTTTCACTGTAGGAAATGATTTTATTGTATTACTTTCTTCACAAGTGTGTTGAAAAACGACGTATGATACACGTGTGTATTGATGATAACCGTCCTCGGCTCTCTTAAGACCCTCACCTGACGGCTCGGGTCTCAATGGCGCCTCAGCGGTAATCACCAACATTACACACTTGTACCATAATGTACTATTATAGCTGTCAAATCCGAATTATTATATTGTCTCATCTATAATAATGTGAATACAGGTACAAGTAGATGTTACAATTTGTAATGTGTCTCTACAAATATAAGTCATCATCATCCTTTTGATGTTCCCACTGTTGGGCCTTAGGCCTCCTCTCAAATGGGCTATCCACCACGCGGGATGTGTTATATCTATTTAACCATAAGAAATCGACATTATTAGGTATGTAACCTTCGCTTTGCTAATTGGACTCAAACACTCAAGCAGGCCCAAGTTAGTAAATTCTTCAATCGAATAGGTTGGTCTGGTGGTTGCATGCGCTACTGAGATGAAGTCTTGAATTCGAGTCCCGGGTTGTGCAAATTGTTATTGGGCTTACCCATCAAATTTTTTTTTGTTGCTGCCGGGTCGGAATTGTACTCGCTTTATGGCAATAGATTCGCATGAGGTATGGGACTTAAACATAACTGCCTAACTCCTCGGAGAATATTTGCGTAATGTTGTGAAATAAGTGGTAAGTAGGTACTTCTCTGATAATGCTTCTGTTGTGTTCCTCTACAGCGTCAGCGAGTGAGTAATCTACAGTTATGACGTCATATTCATGATAGTGCTCGCAGTTTTGAGCCTAGAATAACAAGGCTCGTTAGCTCAGTTGGTCAGAGCGCCGAAAGAATTTTCAAAATAATATAAAACAGTTTCACCATCGGAGGTCGGAGGTTCGAATCCTTCACGAGTCAACCTTTTGCAATTTTATTTTGGTAATGTTTTTATTTTTTGTTGATATTATCGTGCAATTATAGTTGATTTTCTCATTTGGTTAGACCAATAATTAGGTATTTTTTCTCGGATTGTTGTTAAATCAAATAAGTAAGTTTATCAATAACACAGGTACAAGTAGTGTCTCTGTATATAAATATTAAAATATATATATATTTATTATTATATATATCAAATATTAAAATGAACACAGGTACAAGTGGTGTCTCTGTATATAAATATTAAAATATATATATATATATATATATATATTTATTATTTATCTTATTCTGTTAAATATTTAACTACAATATTAATAAATTGACATATTATTATGTTCGTTTTGCTCATGAGACTAACTAAAGCTGCCCTAAGTTAGCCGAGTTAGTTAGTTTGGTCGAATGGTTGGTCTAGTGGTCGCAAACTCTACTGCTGAGCATGAAGTCCAGGGTTCGATTCGCGAGTCGGGCATAGTAATATTGGGTTTCCCATTAGGAATTTCTCAGTATCAGCCCGGTGGTTCGACTTATGCCCGGACGTAGGTGCACCGTGGTATGGCGAAATGTTGTGAAATAAGTGGTTGGTAACTTTGTTTTTGTTTACGGCAGGAAACCATCAAAAGGCGCCTGAACTATTGGGGAAAAGACCAGGGTGTGGGAGATTTTTACCTCACTAAAACCACCCCGGTGATCACAATCAGCACTTAGAAGGAGCCCCGTGACCTCACAACACCCCCGTACCTCCTCTGTGCAACGCCTGGTAGGGCACATCTCTGCCTCCCCTGAGCCTCGCTGTGCATGGCAGCACGTGATCACTGTAAGTGGTAGGTATTTACTACTGATAATCCATTCGTTTTGTTCCTGTACAGCGTCAGTGAGCGAATAATAAACAATCATATTCACGATAGATAGAGCTCGAAGTTTTGAGCCGGGGATCATAAGAGTTGTTAGCTCAGTTGGTAAGAGCGCCGAAAAACCAAAAAAAAACTGTTCCAATACCCACTTTACCATCGGAGGTCGGAGGTTCGTATCCTTCCTTCCTTTTGCAATTTTGTTATGGTAATATTTTTTTTTATATTATTGTGCATTTGATTATCAACCAACATCAAGAAGGAGAAGGTTCTCAATTCGACTGTATGCTTTTTTTTTGTATGTTTTTTTTTACGCGATTACTCCGCCAGTTGTGGACCGAAGTGGATCAACTGATGAAGAAGACCACAGATGGCCACTGGAATTCCTTAATTATAAGTATGTCACGGGTATAAGATATCTCGAATAGTTGAACGACTAAGCGTGATTCATTGCGCAGTCTATCAAGTACGGCATCATCCAACATACGGATACGTTGGATGATCCGCACCTGATCCGACAGACGTTGGGCCGAAACGTTGACAGCTGGTTCAAGCAACTGAAACAGAGAGAGCATCCGACCACGGTACGCAGTCAGGTTAATTCCCCCCTCTGTAGCTCCAAAGTATGCGCGCATAACGTTTTCATTGATTGATTGCGTCCATCGCATGCGCTGCAAACTTCCACCGGGAGCGGGGACCCTGTCAGAGGCATGACATAGTCGCATGATGAAGCATACACTTATAAATAAATGGTACTGATAAAAATGGTACCATCAAACTGATCTGATGATGAAGCCGGAAGGTAGGTAGGCACTGGAACTCCGAAATAAAACAATGTACTTATCCTAGTGGTTTTTAAGTTTACTGGAATTGTCATGAGGTGTAGGTACTTTGGCTATTACTGATTTTCATAGTAATTTGAGGTACCAAAAAATACAGGCTTCTAAAAAAAACACAACTTTCTTGTCCGATGTCGGTGTTGAAAAACGAAAAACAATAGGTACCAAAGACACCGACTTCGGCAAAGAAAGTTTTTTTCGCTTTGTTGTGTTTTTTTTCTCAATTTTGTTTGAACAATAGGTACTTGTGTCATTCTTTTATTATTTTTAAATGCATTGTCACAGTAGATTGCATAACTACAAATATTATTATGAATAATAAACAAGGTGTTATAACTATTTAACTATATTAAATTGACATTTTTAGTTACATGAGCAAAGTTATTCAAGTCTTTGGTCGAATGGTTGGTCTAGAGTTCTAAGCGCTATCTACGTGCTACGGGTAAGCATGAGGTCCGGGATTTGATTCTCGAGTGGGGCAAAATGTTATTAGGTTTTTACTTTAGACATTTCTCACCGGGCTGTCTCGACTTGTGCCCGAGTGATGGCAATAGGCTGGCCCCCATAACATGGGGCTTAAACATGGCTAAATGATCGTCTGCCTAGCCCCTCGGGGAATGGAGGCGTAATGTTGTTACGTAAGTGGTAGGTACTATGGGCCAAAGCTACATCTGATCACTTTGAAAACAAAATCCCGTGCACAAGATGACCACAGCTGCGTCCGCCCTTATTTCGTCGACCATAGCCAAATTACTTGTTTGATTTTACTACCGTCTTTTTTTAATTACAAGAACAAGGGGCAGACAGGTACTAGAGAAACAGTCACCCGATGCTGCGATGCTATTGGTTGATGAGTATGTCGGCGTTAATTTAGCGGGCGAGCCCTGCAAGCTAAAATAGTCCTTATGGTGATCAGATATAGCTTTGGTCGATTGTACCTACTTTTGATAACGTTTTGTTCGGTTCCTGTACAGCGTCAGCGAGTGAGTAACCAACAGTCATGACGTCATATTCACGATACAGCTCGCAGTTTTGAGCCAAGAATAACAAGGCTCGTTAGCTCAGTTGGTCAGAGCGCCGAAAAACTTATTGCAAACTGTACCAAAACCTATATACCATCGGAGGTCGGAGGTTCGAATCCTTCACGAGTCAACCTTTTGCAATTTTGTTTTGGTAGTGTTTTTTTTTATTTTGTTTGTTATTATTGTGCAATTCAAGTTGAATTTCTCAATTTGGTTAGATTAATACTAATGTAATTTTTCTCAGATTGTTTTTAAATTCTTTGATAATATGGGGTAAACACTGGTATCAATAGGTAGGTGGTATCGGAAAAGCCCGGCCTGGGGTTTTTATGTTTACGGTTTGAATTCATTTATTTCTAAAGATTACAAATCACTTGTACAGAAATAAATACTATACATTACTTGAATTATACATTTTTGTTGTCCAGGAGTAGCAAGAGCTTTATAGTGTTAACATTACGAATATATGAAGGTAATTGTTAAAAGCTTTTTATTGTCTACCGCCGTGCGGCGCGTTGGCGCGGTCAACGTGCAGTGACTCTTGTTGAGGAAACATTATGACTGTACATAACGCCATCTACTGTTTCAACATAAAACTATTCAATTGGAGTCTGATTAAAGAGTAGGATACTCGTTTGTCTATTTTAGGGTACTCATTACCATTCCGTTGAAAGACGTTCACAGCTGGACATAGGCCTATGCCAGGTATGGATGCTTGAACCTTGCAGCCTCATCGATCATTTTTTTAGCGAGTAATGTGTCCTGCACACTGCTGCATAAGTGTGGCAATAATTCTTTTGTTTGGTTGGGAAACTATGACTAAACTTATAGCGCCATCTATTGTTTTAACATCAAACTGTTAAAGAGCTGAGCTTGTTGTTGTTATACGAGTTTGATAAAGGAGTCTGAAATATTCCTCATCGTCATTATCCTTTCGTTCGTCTATTTTAGGATGTGTGATGGATGATTTTTATCGATTGCAACACTTTTAATCGTAATCAATTCCTTTAATAGCACTTTAATTATCATTATCCTTCCGTCACAAGTCGACTATTGGTCATAGGCTTCCAAGCATCGCCACATCAAAGTATCAATCTGCAAAATCAAAAGATAGGAATCCACTGGATGTGATACGTGATTATGATCCAATTAAATTGATAATAGATTTCTCCAATATTATCAAAGGATTTAACAACAATTCGAAAAGGATGATGAAGCATGGATTTGGTCAAACCCAATAGAGTGCAACTATTGCACAAGAACTCCGTGAAAATACCAAAAACATTACCAAACCAAAAATTGCAAAATACTGACTCGTGAAGGATTTGAACCTCCGCCCTCCGATGGTCAAGTATTGAATTATATCGGTGCTCTAACCTACTGAGCTAACGAGTCTTGTTCTCCCCGCCTGAAAATTGCAACCGCTATCGTGAAGATGACGTCATGATTCCGTCACAAACCCATTGGAATGCTTCATGAATGTTGGTTGTGGGAGGAAAAACACACCCACTTATTATTTTCCAAGTTGTCATCAACCTCAAACTAGTCTCTGGATTCCAACTAAGAATTTACTAGGGAAAAACAAGATATCCTTTTCCTTTAATCTACTTTGCTTGCGAATATAAAATCAAAATAATTGACAGTCAGATCGCGTCTTGTGACGTCATCACTTCGATCCCGACCTTGGCTGTTCAAGTGCATGACGCATCCCCACTTATCTGTACACAACTCTACATCCACTCAAATAAGATTGAATATCGATTGACAATCAGATATTATTGTTTTGTTCAGAACGATGGCAGTGACCGATGCGGCATTTTCGCATAACGATGAGCAAAAAAATATTTTGTGTCAGCCTAGAATAAATGGTATCAATTATGTCGAGGTTATAAATTTTTATGGTGTTTTCTTACAAGATCTTGCGGTGAAATTATGGCAAAAAAAATATTCTAGGATAAAAAGAAGAATGGTGATTGATGAAAATTGATGGCCTTTGAAGAAAAATAAAATGTATAGTCTGGCATTATTATCGTCAAGCATTTACGATGTCTGTGATCCTCTGGAGTAAAATAGTACGAGTTTAATAATGGAATGGTGCTAAAATGCTATTACGAAGAAGATGAAAGAACAAGTTTGGTGACAAATAAAAGAACTTTGACAGACTACATCTTTGCTCGTTAGTACTTCAGATGAGCATAAAGTCCTGGGTCAAATTTCTAGACCGAGTAAAGTGTAATAGAATTCTACTTCTTCGTTTGGCCCTAAAATTAGCCGCTGCCACGGTGTCGTCGGTGGCATCGCAAAAATTACCCTGGTTGCATGTTTCAAGGCACAGAGAACAGGACAGGAAGTAGAGCATGGTTTTCGACTCGGCCCTATTTTGCGAGGTTAGAGTTACACCATCCTCTAGGGATTTTCGAAGTAGTTCAGAGACGATTATTGGGTTATTTTATCCGGAATTTTTCGATTTACCCGGTTGACGTCAATATGATCGCCTACTAGGTACTTACTCGCATAATGTGGTCATAAAAACCTCCGATAACTGATCGAAACTGAGATCAAGTCAATCAATGAGATTGGCTACCAACGGCAGAGGTTTATCCCCACATTGTCGAGTAAACACCTGAACTGGATACAAAAGCTTGCAACAACGCTCAGTTAAAATCTCTCGCAGCAAATTCCGCAAATCTCGAACTTAGATCACAAACCTAAGTGCTAATTACATCGCAAGCACTAAAGATAAGCTCTCAGATACAAGATAACAAGTTACAGCACACATTACTTAGGGGCGAGGAACTTTATCTCTGTGGTAACTTCACGCTTGTTAGCTGACAGGAAGAAGCAGAGTTGTAAGATATTCATGGGGTTAATGGGTTCTTTTGTAGGGGGTTTTGTAGGTAATAGAAAGGGTTAGAAAGTTCAGGTCATTGAAGGTCATAATTAACTAGATAACCACAAAAAGATATGACCATTATGACCACAATTTTATTATATGATTGTTATGAAAAGTCTCTAATATTGATCAAGTAGTATCCTAAAAATCAAAAAAAAACCTACCACGTAAAAGATGGCGGGACGAGCTCGATAAATTAAATTGTAGTCTATATTAGTCCTGAGACTGAAACAGCTGGATGTCATGGGGAAGGCCTCTGTCCAGTAGTGGGATGATAAAGGCGGACAGTAGCTAGTGCTCTATGAACTTTTACTAATGGATCTCATTAAGAATCCCATTTCCTTAAAGACCTTCAATCAAAATGACAGAATAAGAGATGCCAAATTAGCTGTAGATTTTTTTTTAATCTAATATAGTCTCGCGCTTGACCACTATCTCACCTGATAGTAAGCGATGATGTGGTCGACGGTGGAGCACGCTTGCCTAGAAGTAACCCATTCACTCTTGACTTAAAGACCCCTAGATTGTAGCTATCGGGAAACACAGACTCCGGCAGGGAATTCCACTCCTTAGCTGTACGCATAATAAAAGTATTCTCAAAACTTTTACGTTTAGTGCGTATGGGTGGGATGTCCACCATATATCGATGACGCATCGCCGTACGTCTGGTAGTCCGATGATGGAACGGGCTGGGTGGAATTAAATCATGCAATTCCATCGCACACTCCCCGAAATGTAACCGATAAAAAACCGACAAGCTGGCAACTCGGCGACGATGTTCAAGGCTCTGGAGCTTTGACTTGACCAGCGCCTCATCGCTGATGAGCCTCTTGGCCCGCTTTTCGATCGACTCTAGTGCATCAAGCTGGTATTTGGCAGATCCGTCCCAGAGATGAGAACAGTACTCCACGCATGCATGATTCAATATCAGTTAACTACTATCAAGTAGTTAAGTCAAGTAACTAACCAAAGACATGTTTCTCAAACAATAACGAATCAGGCATGTCATTTCACTCTTCTTATTTAAATACTAGAGTTGACCCAATTTCTCTTTAGTTTGAGGCCGAAGATAACCGTCTACGTCCACCTCTATTACATGGATTAATAAAGTACAGTTCGAGGCACTATTCGGCTCAATAGTGAGGTGCAGTTTATCGATAGAATCCGTTAGACCATCGATGTTTATGGATATTGTTACGGGCGGTCATTATCTTAGTAGGTTTATGCAGGGGTGTTGGATAAAGATGAACTGGTGTTTTAAAGTTTCGAAATATAGTTTTCTCACACACTCACTCTGAACTTATATTAAAAAGAGCTAAAATTGTTTGTTTTTTTAAGGGGATTTTATCTGGAGGCACTGATCCATCATCATCTTCAATCATCCTGTCCTTATCCCATGTTACTTGGGGTCGCCGCAACATGTTTTCTTCTTCCATAGCGTCCTGTCTCCCGTCACGCTGTCACCGATTCCATCTTCTTTTATATCACTCCTCACACAATCCATTCATCTTTTCTTTGGCCGTCCCCTCCCTCTCCATCCATCCACATTTATATTCATAACTCTTTTAGTAACATGTGTTTCATCCCTCGTTATCACATGACCATAGCAGGATAAACGGTTTCCTATCAACTTTTCTTTCACTGACGCCACTTTCAAACTTCCTCTAATATACTCATTTCGATCTGATTATGGAAATTCTTAATCATCGGAAGCTACACTATTGCTGAGTGTCATATGTTATGTTTTATCCCGAAAAAATGCACGGCGAGATAGCCTATGCGAAAAAAGCCGTGGCAAAAGGCTAGTGATAAAATAATTTGGAGATGGGTAGGCAAATGGGAGCCTTTAATCAACCTAGATAGAAAGATTTGGATGATTTTAAGGTTGGTGTTTGGACAAATCCTTTTTGTTACAGATATAGCAGTAAGAAAGGATTTAGATATAAGACCTGGCGGAATATCCAGGGTGTTACAATCCCAGTAAAGTTTCCTTAGATAAGCTAAAGTTTACACAGATAAAGTTGCTCATTGCATAATATTATTATTATTTTCCATATTACCCAACACCGTCATACCTGCTTAACCCATTAGGCAACCTATGCGTAACGAAATGACGTAAAATTATAATATAAAAAAACAATTTCATGGTTGGGTACCCTGAATAATTTTAACCATACCTAAGTGGAGTCTATTTAAGTTTATCATCGAACATTCTGAATATTTAATGGGTTTTTTGCCATCCCTAGGGCATTCATAGATTACTATAGATTGTTCCTACTCTATACTTTAGACAACTTAGACCAATGAGCTTTGATATCTAGAAGTCTAGAGTCTGTAATCAGCTAGTCATGGTAATTTACGGAATATGAAAGTTGAGTATGATGTCCGGGAGTTTAAGGTGTTTTGTGTTACAAGGTAAAATTTGTAAATGCTATTAAAAACTGTTGTGCTGGTAATCTTGATGGGTCTTTGGAAGAAATAAAAATTTCGTTCTGTGATACAGTAGGTAAACTTTTCGTTAGCCTGCAAGTTGGTCAACAAAGTTGTTTAGTAAAGATGTCACTTGCCACTTGACCTGCACAAGGAATTCTCATCGTAGTCCGTATATGCACTTACCTTCGCCGCGAATAGGTAAAATGTCTAGTTACTTTAATAAAAGTAATTATTTTAAATGAATTAAATTGCGTGCAGTTTAAAATGCTTCGGGGGGGTGACCATAAGCTACAGATGTATACAAGTCATATACATCTGTCCCTTACACACATTCAATATAACCTTACTGCAAAAGCACATGGTCACCGCCCTGTCGGGTCACCGTGTCCCGTGAGTTATTTTGTAAGATCAAAATAACACCATATTCGGACGTAGGTAAAGATTTGTAGATCTAGGGTACCAATGAAAATCAGCATTATGCTGAGTGGAAGCCTTCTTGCCACAACCACGACATTCATATGCTTTTAGTTGTACGCACATTGATACTATTCATCTTTTTTTTTATTTGTTTTAATAACATAACTTAAGAACTAACAACACTATCGTTAAGGATTTAACTTAAGCAAAATCTACTAATACGGTTCTTGTTCGTGTAATGTACGAAAGTTTGTATGTCGTTTTGTGGCAATTAAAAACTTTTTCTTCTTCTTCCTTTCTAGATAATAATAGTTGAAAGTGAACTACTATGGTGCGAAATATATGTCATGTCAATCATCGCAAACGCACCATCGTCGTGCAAAGTTACCACACTTGTTATTACAAAATATTTAGATCATTTCTCTACCAAACCGCATTTTCAATATAATTTATCTGCATGAACACATTATTATTATTAGATCACTTACCTCAGCATGAGTCCATGCCGACAGAGCTTTGGGCGGTGTGTCAGGAGCGACGGCACCAAGTCTGCCTCTCTTCCGCGCTTCCTGAAGAATGGGCACCTTGGAGTTCTTGTCACCAGAGGACAGGATTACCTCACGTTCTATCTGTTGGGAGAACATGGTATTTGCAGACTTCATATAGGTCTTGTATTAAAGGGTAATTTATTCGCAAAAGTTTCACTCTTGGAGTTAGATAAAAACAAATGGAACGCAGCATTCTGGGCGTAAAGAGACAGGACAGGGTTCAAACATTAGGCTGCCTTTTAAATGGGAAAAGCAGCGTGATGTTTGAAATAAAAGGGACTTGAGCGAGATCTTCGAAGGTTAAATAAGACAATATTTATTATTTATTAAAACTTCATGCAACATACAGATACATAGGCGGACTTAATGCCTGAGGCATTCTCTACCAGTCAACCAAGGATGGTAGAGAGATAACATGGCAGGTGCATAAAAAATATAAATAATATAGTAAAAATTGAAGAATAGTTATAATAAACATACATATATGTTTCCTATAATAAATATATGTATATATAAGTGATAGAAAGGTGATTGGAGATGACTCTGCTATTGGTGTAGAATGTAATGCGGATTGAAGATTATGAACCTTTTTTTTTTTTTTATTTGTGATGGGTTTGCTCTTGACTCTAGTCTAAGTCATAGGTGACAGAGACAGAGTCGACGATGGAGTGAGCTTACCCAGAAGGAGCCTGTTTACTCTAACTTTGAAGATATTCGGGTTGAATGCGTTCGGAAACACAGACGCAGAACCTTATTAAAAAGATCAGCAGACTTTGAGAGGTAGAACTTGGAGGCTATAGTGTTATTAGAATAGATTAATACGATTATTTTCTATTCAAATAAGATTACGACATAAAGGAAAAGGAAGTTCATTTAACTCTATGATATATTAATATGATCATTTATAAAACTCTCTCAGGTCTCGATTATAAAAAAGCTGCAATAAAAAACCACAATCTAATATTAATGAACCTAAGCACAGAATATATAATAGTATTATAAAGAGTGAGCAAATATTTAGATGCAGCGGCACTTTGCTCTGAAGCTGTTTGATGATGATAAACATGTTAAACAAATTTGTGTGCTGTTTTCATAATCATAAAGTCGTTCTTTAAATATTTGTCTTGCTTAGGTAAGTTATGACAAATATTTCGTATTTTTACGTTTTCTTGTTTGGTTAGTAAGTATTAGTAAGACCATTTCCATGTGCGCATTACAAAAACGTAATTCAAATGTGTCTTCGAAGATCTTTCGTTTTCGTATATACGAAAGATCTGCCGACAAATGCATTGCATCGAAACCTAATTTTTTAACGTTTTGGTAAACTTTAACTTTACACCTAAAAATTGGATTTTCCCACAGATCATAGAAACAACAGTTGTTTAGAAACACTGTTATTTCTATGTTCTGTGGATTTCCATACCGGAGTATGTTTCTACTGGGAGGTTTAAATCCGAGAGTGAATATTACTTCACCCTAAGGGTCTCCAACGTTTACCACTTTATAATTTATCTTCTGGAGATTGGTTCAGAGGTCAAACGCGAGCCTATCAATATGCAGACTTTAGCTTCAATGGTTTAGCTGCTAGACTCTTGTGACAGAGAGATAGATAGACGAACGGATGGACCAGAGCATTATTGTTCACAAAATGACATACAACGTAGAGTGATCATAAAGTTGATATACAAAGGAAACATAAAAACCAAGACCGAGAGTTACCTTTACATTTAGCTAATCGTGGTTAGTGCTGTAAATACTGAAGCCCACCCTGGCAGTAGCTCCTTGTAACTTTAGTAGTAACTTGCCACTAATGAATATACATAAGGATAGTGATCATGGACTTGTTAATGACCTCACGACTATTTCCTTTAAAGACCTTGGCAATTTGCCCAGAATGTACAAGGTACTAAGTATTTACAACTGTGGTGTACGTGTGGAACAGTCATGTTTCTGTCTATATAAATGGCCGTAGACCAGTCTAAAGCTACAAGAAATTGAAAGCCTGAGGAGAAATTTAGCTCGAGTTTGTATTATGCCTCTATCTTTCCCCAGCTCCAATAAAACCTTGCTTGAATTTTTTTCTCAATGCCAGTACATTTTAAACCCTGTGATTTATTCAGCCCTCAGAAACTCTCATTGGCTTAGCAAAACAAATATAGCAATTAGTCTTATATGTTAAAGTTGTCATGAGACTAGAACATAGACGAAGTTCAATAGATACTCAAAACACAAAAAAGACTCTCACCAACCCAAAGTTTGCAGCGACGACCATCCAAAAAATGTACACTACACTTTTACTCAATTCAACAAACTCTAATCAAACATTTAAATAAAGATTCTCGATTAAATCACACACGTCTCCTCAGCAGATAAACGTTGTAACAATGAAGCACTTTCACTCAGACTCCGAGAAACAAAAACAACAGATTCACATGTATCGGAGAAATCGCGGATATACTGAGATCCAATCATGATTTGTATATCGCATGTAAGTGGAGTGAATGATACTTAAACTTTTATGATCCATGAAAAAGAAAGAGTGTTTACGATGGAACAGTTATTATTATGTAAAGTATAAATTACAATGGACGTTATCTTTGATGGGTTTGATATATTTTACGACCTACTTGCTGTCAATATACTGAATGATTGTTTAATCGTTCTAAGGTTTGCTGCGGACTCAATTCTGAGTAAACCTCGGCGATGGCGATTTGACTGTTTTTCCATCTTTCGTTCCTATTTTTACCCGATTGCCGAAGGAGGGTAATGTGTTTATCAGTCTATGTATGTAAGTATGTATGTAAGTATGTATGTATGTTTGTACCTATGTGGCGGTCCAGAGACCAAACGCGTTGGCCGATTTTGATGATTCTTACGTCAATCGATTCGTCTTAACCCTGCGAGTGTCACTGGCTACATGAAAATTGGAAAATAAAAATATGGCGAATTTTGGGCGACATTTTGTCAGGGAGAAATTTTTTTTTTGCTTCCAAACCTATCGTGTGGGGTATCAAAATAAAGGGGTTTAAGAGGTGATTTCAAAAATATATAACACTTATATATTTAAGAGTACCTAATTAAAAACAAATAACTAAAAAGTTTTAAATAAAAAAAGATGATTAAAAATATCAAAAAACCCAACTGCTTAAAAAGCGAACTAAAAAGACGTAAACAAGAAGAAAATCATGCTGTGCAGTCGGAGGATACATCTGGTGTTGGTCAGCCAGCTCGCGTATTAAGCAGTCGGGTTTTTTGATTTTTAACCGACTTCCCAAAAAGGAGGAGGTTCTATGTTCGACTTCAAGTTTGTTTTTTTTTTTTTTTTTTTTTTTTTTTTTTTTTTGTGTATGTTCACCGATTACTCCGTCAATTGTGGACCGATTTTGAAAATTCTTTTTTTGTTTGAAAAAGTATGTTCCGAAATTGGTCCCATTTTAATTTGGTGAAGATCTGATGAAGAACTTCGGAGATATACAACAGAACTCTTCAATAAATAACGGCAAATCTCTGGGGATTGCTGCAATCGCATGTCTGTTTGTTGTTTATAACATTTCATAACATAACATCACGCCAATTCGCTCTTAAGGGGTAAGCAGACCTCTCATTTCACCGGTTATGTTCAAGTTTCATGAAATCTATTCTGGCGAAATAGTTCCCTTACTAACTTGCCTATTAGGTACGTACAACTAAAAAGTGAAAAATAAAAAAACTTTTTGCAAAAAAATACTACCGACTTCCAAATACAAACTACAAAGTGAAAAATAACTTAATTTTTTGAAGTCGGTGTCCATAACGCAAAAAAATGGTACCTACGAAAGACACCGACTTCAAAAAATTAAGTTATTTTTCACTTTGTAGTTTGTATTTGGAAGTCGGTAGTATTTTTTTGCAAAAAGTTTTTTTATTTTAATTAACTTTTTCATGCTTCTTTCTTTCTTTTCTCACCATGTACAAAATATAATAATTGCATGTGTACATTCCACCGCATATCATTGCAAGTGTTACCACTAATGTGTGGGTCGACTGTACCGTAAATAATAAGAAAAATCTAGGGCTTGCAAACTCATACTAATTGTCAAAGGCATTTCAAATATGCAGATAGTTTAAAGGGTCCAGCAATTTTTTTAAAAAGTCATTGTATTGTACTGACTTTAAAACATTTTGTTTTTACCGGAAATTCCCGTCGTTTATAAAGACTTACTAAAATAATGTAATGATCCTAAAGTCTAGAAGATTATACTTTGAAATGATGTTCCTTTATGTTGTGTGTAATCACAGGTACGACTGCTCAAAAATTCCCAAAATTGTCCTTGTATTTCCTTCCGTTACTTGTTCCTAGAAGTATTTTGAGGCGAGAGGTGCGAGGCTGCGAGCGCGCCCACGTTTCGCTGTTTCTTCTTGTGAACGAACGCTGGCTGGAGCCACCGCACCTCTTCGTCGTATTTGTAATGGTTTTAATGAACCCCATAATGAAATTTATTCTGTTTGTCTTTTAGTATAATATTATCTGTTTAATATTCAATGTTGCCATAGTACCTAGTATATTATAATTTGCACACCTCATTAGGTTATACCTTTTATACTTGTAACACCTTTTTAACATGTATTATGCAAATAAATTATTTGATTTGATTTGAATGAACATTGAAACAACAACAACACAACGAGTTGAACATATTTGCAATAAATTTTTCTTCCAACTATGCTTTAATTTCATCACAATCACACTAAAAACTCAGTACAAAGCGAGTCTTTAATGCTCTAGAGAAATAAAAATGTATGAAATTTCATTATTGCACAGTTTATTTTTTAATCGCACCAAAAGGCCAATCTCAATGGATTAGCTCTATTCAGCCAGCCGATATCAATACTTTTTTTTTTACGTACGTATTATTCGTTTCTATCCTACTTGTTCCAAATTTAAAAAAAATATTGCTGCTAACTCTGATTTAAAAATGAAAGAAATTTAAAAAAGTAATTTGGCGGGAACTTTGTTAATTTTGTTTGACCGTTTGACAATATTTTTGGAAACGATAAAGTGTGATACTATCTGATTTTGAGTGCTTCGGCTTCGAATTAAAATGGAATCATCTAGCGACACATTAACTCCGGAAAACATTCTAAATGAAGCCAACAGTGTTATAGAAAATATTTTAATTTCAATAATTTAACTTCTATTTTAACTGTTTGATATGAGTTTCTTTTATCTACTATTCCTATAGGTAATAGTTGAAAGAAAAGCAGATTATGCACCTCGCCTTAGGTAATTTATATTGCCCTCGTGCCTGTTAGATTAGAGCCCTCGCTAACGCTCGGGCTCTAAATCAGGCACTCGGGGCAATAATAAATTACTTTGTGCTAGATGCAATAATCTACTATTGTAACTGCCGTAATGAAGCAATAAAAAGCCTTTAATTTGCTATTGTAACAGAAATTAAAATTATTTGTTTTGTTGTGTTGTATAACATTCTAATATAATCATCATCATCAGCATTTTTTGAACGTTCCCACTGCTGGGACACAGGCCTCCTCTCTGTGATAGAGATAATGGGGCATATACCAACACGCGGGCCCAGTCCGGGTTGGTTCTTCGAATTTTTGGTACTAAGACATGCCGGTTTCCTCACGATGTTTTCCTTCACCGATTTGAGAGCAATAAAAATAATTTACACAAAGTAAAGCGTCTGCCTGGGTTCGAACCCACGATCTACAACACGTAAGTCGGGGCCGTTACCACTGGGCCACCACTGCTCTAACATTCTAATATACAAAACATAATAATTATGATGTGGCTTATGGTGTGGGTTGCGCATTTGTATCATGTGCTTATTTTATTCGTATTTTAATGCGTAACTATTGGTTATTCCTAAATAAATAAATTAAACAGGCGGTTGGGGATGAGAAGATCGACTGAATTTGAACTTTCTTTTTGAAATTCCTTTACAATTGCTTAAAAACACAATATCTAATAAAGTTTCTCCAAGGTGTTGTAGCTTTCCATAAAACATTATCGCCATTACGATGCATATTATATTTAAACACATAACGAAACATACTTATACGACTGATAAAAAACTCAATCTATCTAGCTTCTATTTATTAAAGGCAATGTACCGACTGACATATCAAAGCCCTGTCTAAACCACTAAGGATAGAAATTTTGAGAGGATATTGATTTTATAATGTTGGTGTAATTTAAGAAAGGATTTTTTGAAATTCATCCCCTAAAGGGGTGAAATAGGGGATGAAAATTTATACGGTCATTTTTATTTACTATAAGACCGTCTGGGAGCTCAGTTAGATTTTCCACAACTGACCAATCCTGAAGTAAGAAAAACCCGGGGCTGGAATCATATGTGGTATAAAGATTCTCAAACTACCAGGAAATCAGAATCACGAAGAAGTACAAAATTACAAAATCTATATTAAACCAGAGCGAAACCGTGGCGGGCGAATAGTATCTTATAAAGTTTATCCAATGTGTTGTAGCTCACCATAAAAACTTTGCCACCGTTGCGATACATAATTTATCGTACACAGAAGCTATCTAAACACACAACACATAACTTGCATGTCAGTAACCCGAGTCCCCTCGGCTCGGGCCAGCCACTTAACTAGTGGACTTGCCTCCGCCTGTGACAGCCAAGAATGACGGAAGGACGGACGGGGATAAATTGTTTGCATGCGAGGTAGATGTCACTGGCAAAGCTCGTGTAGATGTAAACGATGGGTTAACGTGTTATTCTGTTAACGGTGTGGTAGTAAATGTTTAAGTTGTTGATGGGTGTGATTGTGGATAGGTTGATGTTAGATGTTTGTTTGAATCGGAAAAGCATATAATAAAGGAGAATGAGAGAAATCGCTGAGATCTCTTGTGTCTTTTAAAGCCAACATGCAAGTAATCATAGCTAGTTGTAGTCGTGATGATGAGAAATTTTTAAGCGATAAAGATTGTGTATAAAAACATAGGACAAGGGCAGGAAAACGATGACGATGGTGATGAACGATTGGGGAAAGTCCAAAATGAATGGAATAAATTAGTGCTACCGAAATGCCTCGTAGTACTTCCCTTAAATTTTGACTTTTAAACAATATCGCTGATAGAATGTCTATTTGTATAGACTAGAGCTTTTCGTATAAGGTAGGTACTATTAATAACTAAAGGTCATGATTGGTGATTGCAGTTTCTTTAGCAGTTATAATTGTACAGAAGGATAGGAGAATGACTATCCTTTTACAAGATACTGTTGAAAAAGATTTAAATGATGTTCTTTATAACCACAAAAGTCATTATTCTTTTCGATATAATCAAAATCAAGCAATACTTACAGGAAACTTGTTGGAATGTGTGTGAAGCGCAGCCGGCAATGAGGGTGCGGGCGCGCCGGGGAGTGCTGCCTCGGGCGCTGGCGGCATCCTGTACGGAGGCCCACCTTCAATTGTACCTGAAAGTAAGATAAAAAGTAAAACTAAAGATGGTAGCAGAGGATGTGATTGATGGACTATATGGAAGAGAAAATCTCTGAACTGTTTACCAACTGATTAGCAGACTCTTTATTTAAAGGGCCGTCGATTCATAATCCAAATTTTCAAAATAAGACTAAAATTTGATTATAGAATGTGCTACGGAATCGTGAAACTGTGTCGAGATTTTCATAAATATGTCTAAGATGATAGATCATATTTATATGATAATGTAATATAGACTTATGAATCATAATATCGTCTTTGAAAAAAGATTTTTGACGTTTGTTATTTTGGATGGATAGGATATAGGATATATATGATCCAAGATATATGATAGTGTTATACCCCTCTATAAAGGTGGTGACAAAGGAAATGATACTACTGTGGACTACTGCGAAGTTAACTTGTGGTGACCCCATCATTGGGCTATGGGCGAGAGAAATATAATGAGCAGGGGCTGTGTGGACGGGAATTATTTATACGATGTGCAGAGAAAGGAACAATAGCACAAAAAACAACATACAAGAGGTAAAAAGAAAAATAAAACAACAAACACTGTTTGTTGTTTTCTTTTTCTCTAATAATAACATAACAATAATATTATTAGAACGCTACTGAATGGTGTTCTAATGTCCAGTAGCATTCTTTTCTAGGATCAACACAGGAAGATGTAAATGAAGAAAAGTAAAATGAATAGAGGAGTTTAATAAACAATCGTGGCATTTAGTCGGCGTGTGTGTCAGTACTGCACAAGAAGATTAAATAAACAAATAATCGTAATATTTTTTTTCTCCTCAATAACATTCAAACCGTCGTATATAAAAATTACTTCGATTCTAATTACTAACACTAAATCAAACATTGAGACTCAAAATCTTCCATCCCTTGCATTTTTCTTAATTTCAGTCCATGGAATAATTTTTTGTCTCCTAATAGCTGAAATGCCAAGTATAATAAACGCATCTTACATACATAAAAACATCAAGAAGAAATATGAGCACATAATAATGAGAAAATATAGCCGTTGTCGACAGCTGAGTGCTCTGCAAAGGAAACCATAAAAAATTGCGAAGATTGGACTCATTAAGTTAATGCGTTATGTAATGACAATAATATCAGTGATATTAAGCGAGTCTTTCTCATGATTTGTTGTGGTACAAGTCACAAGAATATGAAATAAATATTCTGGTAAATCTGTTATCTGGCACGGATATTTCAGTTGCCTGATCGCTCAAATTGGGATACAAAAGTGCTGGGTGCAGAGTAAAGAAAGTTAATAAATAATTAATAAATATATAATTAATTTTATGAATTAAAGTGACTTAATCCATCACTCTCGCATTGGGAATATAAAAGCGAAAAAGTCAATCCATGAATTCGTGAGACTGATTGCTACCTAGTTAATAGGAACAAGAGATAGACTCATGAAATAGTCTCAGAATTATTTAGTACGATTAGAAAAAATATCGATCAGGAGAAGGAAAAGAAAAAAAAAAACTTCTGCAACAGGCTACAAGTTTCTACCTTGTTCCAACCGTCGCGATGATAGCTAGCTTCCTGCAAGGCTCGATGGCATCCGACTGACAATTGAATGACCCTGATTGGATCAAATTGTGTAGTCCTAACTCAATTGTGATCATTAAGATCTTGTAATGATGGTTCAGATGTCGCCAGGATTTACAACACTGATTTTTAATATTAAAGGCTTTTGCAATTAAGAAGTCAAGAAAAGTTGTGTGCCTTTAAGTTTGTGCTAAATAAATTTATTTACTGTCTTTTCTTTTGTTCTAAGTGCAAACATGAATCTTTACTATTCATACCGTTAAAAATGAGAATAAATTATCAATGAGATAAAAAAATTAAAATATTTTACTCTAGGTGCTATTAAAACTGTACCTAATATCAGAGATGTAAAGCCACAGGATGTCAATGATGACTTTTAAGTACTCCCAGTAAGTGTTCTGGTAAAGTGGTGTGGTGAAGAACATCGAAGGCAAACCGCAGTGATCTATCGATTGCTGCGGGCATGTGAGTGCGGAACGGTGGAAACAAATAGGTTTTGTTAAATTGCCTGCACATGCTACTTCTGGGTTAAACATTAACTGCGAATTTTGAAAGGAAATAACCAACAACCTAGATCAATGTAAATTATTGACTGTGAATCGGATGATGAATAAAAATAATTTATTTACATTTTCCTCGTGTTTTGATGGTAATATTTTGATGACGTTACGCAATTCTCAACATATTTATGATGAGAATTGCATAACGTATAATTAATGGGGTGAGAAAGTGACAAATACAGATTAATTGAGTACATGTGTTCGTTTTACCTCAATACATGTAATTAAGTCAATTTCTATTTTCTTTCGGTTAAAGTCGTTAATATTCGAATAAGGGTCAAGCCCTACTGTACTATTCTACTCGAACTCTGAGATATACTACTATAAATCTTTTGTAGTACATCTCAGAGTTCGAGGAAATCTCAAAACGGAAAGTAATTAATAAGTATAAATCAAGAGAGCTATAATTACTACAGCCTATTATGGTATCTATCGCTATTTTCCATATTATAACGATTACATCGAAGAAGAAGTAAAAAATAAGAAAACGCCTACCCGTTAAACCATGATCACGGTTATCACAAGCTACGAATCGATCGGCCAAATGAGTGATGCTCCAGTATTTTTTGCGACAGTCATTAAATTAAGATGAGACGTACAAAAACATGTTTGAGGTGCCAACGACCGGCGTTTCGGAGTCAGCTGTGAACCGGTCCGCGGCCGGAACGGTACCGTTTGTATTGACTTACATTGACGACATTGTGTATTGTACACCCGATTGGAGGACCCATGCATACTGTACGTTCTTGAAATCTTGACAGTTAATATACCTAAGATGCAGCGTGTTACCATTAACTATGAAAATAATAATATACCTACTTACACAAATTTGGTAAGATATTCAACAAAATCGTGGCGTATCTAGTCGTTTATCAAATAATTTCATGAAATTCTAGCTTATATTTGTAAAATGTTTTGTTTTAAAGATTTTGCTGTAAGTACGAAAAGTTTAACGGTGTATCTATTGGAAGTTGTTGTCGATAGGCTTTCTTGATAAAATATTCATATGCACCAGTTTAAATTAGAGTAAAAACATTATGTAAACGAAGCCGGTAAAAAATTAAATCAATACATCAACTATAATCGATTACGAAACATCAACGTGGCGGATTATACCTATTGGTTAATTAATCACATGATTAACCCACCTTTATTATTTATAGTAGATAAGGAACGGAAGTTATTACGATATATTATTAAATATTGTTATGCAAGTGATTTTAATCTGAAAACAATAGTAAAAGTATTCAGAGCGTGTTGTGCAGCGTTGCCGAATGTAGTGAAACAATATGGCGGAGGTCTTGGCGGCAAAAAGGAAGGGACATGTGGCTGTAACTTTTGTGTGGTTTGCAAAATTAATCTTCAGCCTGTGGACGTTTTTGTTGATTAATAATAGTTATTATTTTTGTTTTCTTTATGTTTTTGGTTATCTAGTTTTCTCTTTCTAATATTTCGTGTTAATTAATGTTTCTAGCTATAATTTATTATAAGATGTCATTAAAATCAATTCAATATATACTTTGTGAAATCTTTATTTAAGTAGATATATATCTATTCTTAAAACTTTACATACTTTGCGTATCAAATGTAGATAAGTGCTAGATAATGTTGCCTGATTTTTATCTATATTCTGAGAAAACATCGTTAAGCATCTCAAAGAAGTAACAGTTACGTTTACTTTAAAAATCCATCTCACGATTGCAGATTTAACGGATCCGTCAAACGTTGTTCGTTGCGTAGCTAATATAGACATTGAAATAATGACATTAAAGTACAACATTGATGGGCTTAAGCTTGAGGGTTTTTCCGAAGAGCAGGTGCTTTAACTTGACTTTTAGCTACACATCTGTTTTGTTTCACTTAAAAGTTATTGCTTAATAACTTTTTAACTTTAACGTTTTTCAATGGCATGCTTTCTTTATTCTACTGTTGAACTGTTACATTCTAAATATAGACATCTATCTATATAGTAGGTAATAGGATATAAAACGACTATGTTTAATTCTAATTTTAAAAACTCTTGATGTCGGGCAATGTTAAAAACAAATGCAAAATATACAGAGTTATTCTATTAATTTTAGTTAAATAGCCTTCTCCTCGTCCTCGTTTCATTCTCCTCCTCGTGCTTCGTTATATATCAAAATAGATAATGGATTTTAATAACGCCACGTTATCATATGACATTTAGCGGCCATAACTTCTATATTAATATATCCTAAATCTGTACGATATTATATATAGCTTAAAATATTTCACTTTACATGCTTATCTCTCATTTTAATACTTGTTGTATTTAATTTGAGCAGAATTTATCGCTTTGCATTTTTCAAACCGTGGACATAAAATAAGTATTCCAAGAAGATTAAAATTAAAATCATGTTTTCTAAAGTCTAGTCTGTCTGTATATCTTTATAACAGGTCATGACAAAACGATAAATTATAAGACTAAAAAGAGATACAGAAATAGTAACGAACAAATGTTTTATATCCAAATGTATACAATTTCGTAACTTATTGCCGTTTTGGACACTTGAATGGCACAGTCAGTGGGTGTATCAAGCGAATGCATGAACCATGAATTAATTACACAGTCAGATTTAGTTACGACCTCGTTACAGGCAGTCCATATTTGGTATTAAAAGCCTGTTAACTCATGTAAATGTATCAAATATATCAATAGGTGCTTTGTATGTTACGTTCGCAGTTAATTGGGTAAATATTCACATACATTTATCAAATAAACTAGGTACATATAAAAATACATTTCGAATAGTCCAAATTGGAAAAATGTACATAGAGTAAGTAAGAAAGCATGATGTACACGCAAAAACACATTTAAAATGTTAAAGTATATGTTGATAAACCGAGTTTATCAACTAACACATACAAAATGTTTCTTTTTTGTTTTGTAAAAGTACTTAGAATTGTAATTGATTGAAAGACTAGACATAACCAAGAGCTTAAGAGGAAATGCGGTCTCAGAGCTTCGACTGAATGTCCTTAGTAAAAAGTATAATTCGAGGTTTGGCTCTCGCTTATTTCCTCCTTCCAATATTGGACCAATTTTAAAAGATATTCCATGAACTGAAAAAATAAAGATATACAAGCTCGTATACCGTGCCCCTAAGTTTTCGTTTTTCATTTATAGTGGTAATTTTTTGGGGAATTCTAGTGCTTTTAAAGATAATGTTTCATCAAAAAGGAAAACATAGGGGCACAATAGTTTTTTTTTTCTTCTTATGCAATATCTTGCGCTGGTCGATCTTCAAGGTTAAGCAACGCTTAACGAGGTCGGTCCGTGGATGGGTGACCATTTCAACATACCGAGTTTCCTCCGTGCCTCGGAAAGCACGTTAAGCCGTTGGTCCCGACTGTCATTTGAAGATCTTTGACAGTCGTTACTAGTAGTCAGAAGCTTGAGATCTAACATCAGTCTTGCCAAGGGGTACCGTGATACACAGTTACTGGATTGTGGAAGTCAGATACGCAGTCGCTACTGTATAACCCTGGTACTCAGCTGAATGCGGTTAGACTGGAAGCCGACCCCAACATAGTTGGGAAAAGGCTAGGTAGATTGATTGATGTGTAGTAGTTGCCGTGTGGTAGGGGCAAACTTTAAACACAGGTTGCCGATGTATTTCGTCTACCGGGCATATCTCCTTGTTTATTATATCTAAATATCTATGCTATCGCATTTCCTCTTAAAAGTTCAATTCCAACTCTCAATATTTTTAGTCTTGTTTCCAGATACAATCATTTAAACCCTCTTTAATTCCCTCCACCTTTCCCAATACAAAGGCACATCGAAATAGTTTCCTAACATTTTCTATAGGAACTACTTCTATTGTCATGTGTCCTGTCAACCGTCAAATCTAGGCGCCATTGTTCCACGCACCTTGAGTCCAAGACCTGACAGGCTGACAGGTGACCTTGGTGCAGCAGGTCGGGTTCTATCGATTGTTATTAATAATTTTCTATTGTTTTGTTTGTCTACTTGTAAAATTGAGGCTGGTATATCATTGTTATATTAGTTAGCTGTTGTCAAAATCTACTGGGTGGTACCTATTTGAATTTTTATTCTTATTCCAGGATGCAGTGCTTTGTTCTTTACTGTTTTATTTAGTTCAATATTGTTACAACTAAATTAACAGTATATTTATCATTTTAGTTTTTTTTTATTAGGTACTTCTTTAGATGAAATATTCCTAAAATATAATAGAAAGCACTTTTTTAGAAAACACATTTAGAGTCTAATTTACAAATTACTTCAACTTCATCTTTTGATGTAATCTCTCCTCTTGTTACATAATTTTTGCACTCAGCCATAACTAATCTGTGTGAATTTATCTCATCACATTAATTAATATTATCACCTATTTGGATGCTATTTCTGATTCGAAAGTCTAGATGGTCAATTTAGCTAACGTGACAACCTCATATCTCATCTCAATTATTTTCTTACATAAAACTGTTAAAGGAGACATAAATTTCCCTGTCATACCACTACGTGACTACTTATTTTATACCTACTAATGTATTCTTGATATTTACTAGGTTCTAACGAGCATTAAGTTTTGGAGTCACTAATTGTAGGTTTGCGAATAAGTTACTGTGAAGACACTTAAATAACCGTAACAGGAATATAAAGTAATAGATAGGCCAATTTAATCATTGTAATTCGCTTTTTAAAATAACTAGAGCAAAGACAAATTACATTCTATTAAAGAAAACTTCGCGACAGAGATTGTAAAATGACATACATTTATAGGATCGTCAGGCACTGTCGAAATTACGTGTCGTGTACCTGCATTTCGACAAATTCAAAAATTAGATGTTTTTTTTATCATAATTTGATATTTAATTAATTTTTATTCTTGACCTATTTTTACTATTGATTATTTTAAATGGAATGTAGATTATTATTTGATTTTGTTATGCTATAAGCGATATATAAAAAAAAAAGTTGCGATTCAATAATCATTCTCATTGGCAGGTGTAGCCCATAAGAGTTAACTTGAGCCCTGAGCGCCGTTGTGTATCACCTACTGCGCTCAGGTTTCAAATTAACTCTTGCGAGTTTTAGTAAAAGTCTCGTTAAGAATTAATGTTTAATCTCTGCTAATATAGCTCACAATAAATGAATAATTTAATTTGAAGTTATAGTGGTTTTTAAGTAGGTGAAAAATGGGAGCGCTAAGAAATAATTTATTCTCAAAGTGGGCAGTAGACAAAATAAGTTTGGGAACCCCTGCTCTAGAATAATCATGATGATGCGACTAGTGACTACATCTAGCTTAAAATATGAATTTGATAAGCACGAAGATTTTAATACAAAATTTCAAGTTACATAAAATCTAGAAGCTATAAAGAGTTTTTAAACTAGTTTTGATGTAATTAACTGACTTTATGATGTAAGAGTTCCGGCCAATAGAAATTATATCATGATTCTATCTTTATATCAACATACTATTATAGAACAGGAATTAAACTTATTATGTCTAGTGAACTAATACTGGATTACTGCTTCTCTCCCCATGGGTGTATGTTAATGTCCACAACATTTTAATGCGGTCGGTAAAAGCTTTCCCGTTCTTTTCTAGAATTCACGCTTAGGAATGTTACTTCCATTACTTTCTTGCTATGAGACGTCTTTTACTAAGTAAATGGCGTTATTGAAATAAATCCTGCAAAGTCAACTTTGACTATATTTGTTGAGAGAGCATTGAATGATACTGGCGCAGAAGCGAGAATGAGTACAAGTCAAGAGAAGTCTTTGCTTAGGAGGTGATGATGATGTTAGAATGGAAGCAGTATCCATTTGGATATTGATAGCACTAGTAAAGTGCTATCAATTTTATTTACATTTTTTTATACATATTCAATTATACAATAATATATTTATTGTAGAGCATGTATACACAATAATGTGTAAGCTGTGATTATCTATAATTGAATATGTATAATAGGAAAATGTGAACCAATTATTTAATTTTCTTTATAAGTTTTTATCGTTATTTAACTCGTTGGTGATCCTAAATAACTATATAAAACGACAACAGAAAGATTTACTATCGTTGTTGTAAGTGTGGTAGACGAAGATACTTTTCTTATAGACATCTTCATGTTCGTAGTGGCGGACTTGCATAAAACCTATATGTGTTCAGTTGCAGTTACGCATATGGAAATAGCCACAGGTTATCAACCCACAGGCAACACTGCAGTGATCATTGACACTTACAACTTGAGTAGAAAGATTAACTGTCGATAAGATACTGTTTCTCATTTCTAAATGGATATTCCAGATAGTTTTCATGACTCTTTAAAGATTCCAGGTAGTCTGCTCGTAAGTATTTGATGGGATGTTTAGCGATATTAGCTATACTTATTTTAAAAACTACATTTTTATTAAGAAATAAGCTCCTCTAGCTTAAGCATGCAATGGTCATTTCCCGTGACAACTTGCGTGCCGTTTCGCTTGGTGATCTTAGGATGGGTTTAACGATATAATCATCTTTACGGCTTTAATTCCTTCTTAGGTTAAGTAGAGGTTCTTAATTGAGTATTGATTGGGTCTACTACGCTTTATTAGCTGCAGTTAGAAATATAAAATGTCTTAAACCTATGCCATTCTTTGTTTCTGCGTCTGCTTGATGAATCGTTATTCATTAAGTTCAATTGAATTCAAAGCAATATTGTTATTTAAGTATTCAACTCATCATGGTACTTTACTGTGGTTTTACTTTACGATTAATGAGATACAAATTATAACGTCTACACAGCCTAGGCTTCTTCTAAGAAGTCATTATCTTCAAGCAAGTCTGTAACAGTATTAATAAAAGATAATGTAATAGGATGTTCTTGCAGGATCTGACATAGATTTGTTCGCACACCAACCGTGACGTGAATTTTAATTATAAAACTGTCAGTTTATGCCAAATTCTATTTCTTCTATATTCTCGTCTATTTTGTGCTAAGGATTATTGTTGTTACTTGAAATTCTATAGTATACTGGACTTTACTGGCACTGAGTCGTTTTTAGTGAAAACAGATATTGTAGGGCAGAATTCGAATGTTGATTTTAGTAGATTTATTATTTAAAAAAGAACGGCTAATTATAACAGAGGTGAACTTTAAGTACACCAGGCGAATGCAAAGGAAATGAATAAAAACAGGAAGGTAAAGAAAAATACTCTTGTACTCGATTTACTTCATTATAATTTAAGTATATCGAGACATTGGGAACAATTATTTCGGGGTTACAATGGTAATTTATAATTCTTTTGACATCCATGCAGAAGATTAATATAAAGTAAGTTAAGCCACAACAGAAAAGTTGCTCAACAGAAATGATTTCTCCAAACGAAAGTTCTTATAAGAATCTCGCTGATCGTAACAAAGTTGTTTTCGAACGACAGGTGTAGCAAAAATGTATTAATGTTAATACTTTACTTGTCCAAAAATATTTTAATTTCATCATTGAAAGCAATAGTGGTACCAAGTTTTCAAAGTAGACTTCTTACATAACCTTCCAAGATTGTACACTTTTCTGCCCATGTTCATGTTACTTGGGGTCTGGACATCATTAATTTTTCTTCCATTCTTTACTGTCAACCGTCACAATACCCATGATTGTTCTTTAATATATCTTAATAACTTTCGTCTCAAATTTGGAATTTAGTTATATCGCCTGTCGAAAACAACCTTCATTCCCCGCTGCCCAGCTCTAGCAAGCGAAGTTTTTTTACCTCATACCTTTTCAAGCAAAGTTGCTACTGCTGCTGCTAGAGAGTATTGTTTTGCTCTATGAAAGACAAAGCACCACAGTTATGTGAACCTTGTGAACTTTAAGAAGTCTGTGAACCTTATTTTGTGCCACTTGCATACAACAAAATTGAGGTCTAATAAGAACATCGCTCATAATTCCAAGCAGAAAGCATGTGCCTTAATCCCGCCACAAAGCTCTCCACGTACGTTTTATAACTACTGAATAAAGCAAGGACACATACCGGACCGTCCGAAGTGCACAATGAACCACTTGATGAAATTTAACGGTTACACACAATACTTCAAGTCAACGGTATCGATTCAACCGCGAACCATTCACACGACAACACAATAACAAATCTTATGAGATACAAAACAAAGATTCACTTGGAATTTAAACTTTGGAGTATAAGTAAGAAGGTTTTTGCTTAAAATTGAATACAGAATGTAGTAACAAGACATTCACCTGTCAGAGGCGCGCGCGCACTGGCGGGCAAGCGCGGCAGGCGGCCGGCTACAGAACCCGTTTCGTAGAAAAAAGCGCTCCTTCCCGCCTCCGCCGCCATCATTGCGACCCTTTGCATATTCCCCTGTTCACTATTCATCACTGCGCCGCCACTATCCCCGGGTAATTCTCGCAGCCGCTCCGGCACAAGCTGCGCCTCTTGCTCGATTCTACGCTCATTCTCCGCCGCCACGCTCATGGTCAGCCGCGGTTCCTTCAGATCCACTTGATTAGCGACGCCGTTTACTACTGCGTTAGGATTTCTCGGTACCGCGATCGGTATTCTGCCATAAACAGGTTTGTTTGTGTACTTTTGCGAGTTATCTATGTTGTTCGGTGGATTAGCAAAAGCGTTTACTTTCAATATTTCATTCGCCTGCTGCAGTAGTCGACGCTGTATCGTTTCTATCTCGCTTCTCGACGCTTTCGAGTTCTCCGACAGCTCGGCTATCAGTTGATTGACGTTGAATTCAGCCATTTTGTTGGTCATTACTTGCGACTGCGAGGTGGAGGCTTCAGCGATTTCTCGAACATTATCTTTAGCGATATCTGATCTCTTGGCTTTGACTTTCATGTCTCGATTATCAGGTGGGGTGACCACTATCGTCGGTATGTGTTCTTTTGATTTGGATTCCTTTTTGTCGCGTTTCACTTTCTTTACAATTCTGCTTGCCATTACATTGTTAAACACCTATTGTTGATTGTTTGAGCTTTTTCAGGTTCTTCATGCATTTTGTTTTGAGTGATCATTTAATTTTACTTAAGTAGATCTTAAAAAAAAATTAAAATTAATATGATTGTTGAATATTTATATTGAGGTTTACAAGTTAATATTTCATCGGACTGTTAATTTGTAACGAACAAGGTATGGATTTTACTAATTTCACATAGACATTAAATTAACAAATAAGAATATCTATAAGTGCATCAGTTGACTGTAGTAATTAAGATATAACACCTGATTGCGATGCACTTACTCGCCTATAATTGTATTCATAGAATTAAAATCATCGAATAGTTAATATTGTATCTTCATTATTAAGAGACTAATGTGTTTATGGGTATTTCAAACCATTCCAATATATATTAAATTAAGGTATTAAAAAACACTTTGTCTCCGTTAGAACATTTATGGGATCTTAGATATCGATAAATTAAAATTAAATGCCATTTATGTAGGTAAGTTGACGATGGTTTGCGGATTCTGAGTTCAGTTTTAGAATCAATAAAGTCGTAATAATTAATACTGTCAGAAAAAATATATAATAATCTTACTAATATTTTATATGTGAAAGTTTGGGTGTATGTTTGTTACTCAATCACGCCAGAACGGCTGAACGTATTTGGATGAAATTTGGCATAGAGATAGATTACAGTTTGCTAGTTTTTTATCCCGGTATAATGTTCCCTTGTGATGATAAAACAGTTTTCACGCGGACGAAACCGCTGGCAGAAGCTAGTATATTATATGTTAAAGCTCTTAGTAAAGATAGATAAACTTACATTCAGACATCTGATAGAAATAAGTAATACGGGAATATAAAATAATCTGGTCCAAAAAAAGCACAACAAATTAGAACTCATCCGGATTAAAGTTATAGTTACGCAGTGAACCTAAAGGAAACATAGATAGTCGGTTCGTTAAACCCCGCCTTTCACGACATTATAAAGCATCGACTTAAACAATCAACTTCTCCTTTAAAAGCTACTTAACTTCTTATTCATAAGACAAATAGGTAATCGGAAGTAATTTTACATACAATATATGATATGGCTCCGAAATTCAATTTGCAGGAGATTATTTGATCCTTTAGTTAGGGTAACATGACTCCAAATTGAAGATAAATTGAATGATATTTTGTCTATACAACGTTAGTCAACATAGAACAATCCTGTAGCGATTTAGCCAGGATTTTCTATTATAGAATAAATTGTATCTAAGTTTCTAAACACATTGTAATCATAACAAATCAATCTGTCTAGAATTTTCCAACTTCGAATATTTTATTCGGGTCGCCTTTCAGTCTTACCGGGTATACTAGTATTTTATATGGATGAACTGTATATCTGGCCTCCACAACCCATTAACTGGGTAAGACGATACTCTTTGGGAAGACTTGTGTCAGGTTGCCTTGTTTCTGACTATTCGTAACGAGTTTCAAAGATCTACAAATGCCAGCCGGGACCGACGGCGTAACGTGCTTTCCAAGGCTCGAAGGAGTCTTGCTATGTTATTCGGAGAGTTTTGATGGTCATAAGTCAATGGGCCGACTTCGGCAAGCGTTGTTTAATTTGAAGACCGACCCGGTTGTTATTATAAAGCCACTTCCTCCTCTTGTAATCATAATGCATAAGGAAGATAATGGTGTTCCAGATAAGCAACCTGTTTTAGTTATCAATCCAAATCATGAAAGACAAGTTGTTTCTACAAGAATCTTGTAACATCAGAAAGAGTGGGTGAAAATCCAGTACGAAAAAATCACGAAATATAAATACTCAGCAGTATGTATGAATGAAAGTGCTGTTATCATTATCTATCCTGAATCTAAGGCACACATTTATATCTGTAGTAAACCAAAAAATATTTTTATAAAATTTTCACACAACCACCTGATTTTCACACAATCATTATTATGAAAATGAATCAATTCTTGATAAATTTTATGTTATTTTAAAACTTTGAAAAGCGTCTTTAGAATTCGTTAAAGTAACTTTGAGAATCGCAGCGGCACTACCAAATCGGCTTCACCTAATTTTGTTTAGGACAAGACAAGAAAATAAACTCACTGATATAGTCTTGCGTACGACCCGGGTTCGCCAAATGCGTTTGCTTGTACAACGCTGGCATACTTTCGAGTTTCTTAACCTTTTGTTATACTTCATTTTCGATGGGAATTATTTCACTATACTTCCCATGTTTCTGTATGTATTGTTCGCACCTTTATTTTATGTGGTTAATGGGAATGTAAATTGTGTCAACTTTACCATAAGGTGGCGTTGTGTTGTCAGATGTGGGAAGTAGATGTAGATCTATCACTGTTTTGTATTACAGTTTTCATGTCATTTTAGACAGTACTACATTGATAACTGCAGTCTTTAATTTTTCGTATAATTTATTAAATTTATTAGAAAATGGACGTCTAAATCGAGATTGTTTTAGAAACTAGAGTTGATTCATCAGAATCAACTCTAGTTTCTAAAACAATCGCAAGCAAACTTTGGGAAATAATTAAAAACAAGCTACTGTCGGTCCTTAATCCTTATTTTCAAGTAAAGTCATGTCTCGCAATGTAAAATGAATAAGCATTTACATTTCTCACAGGGCAACCATTTGCATTTCTAAACAAGTCCGTCGACACTCGACATGCTCATGTTTTAATATTTCAATAGGCGAAGTGATAATCCATTAGCATATAGTGTCAACTAAATGCAAATCATCGTCTATGGTAACTTTGAACTTTATAACAATAGTTTGCAAACCATGAGTGTCTTCAACAACATCTGTAGATGGGTTCAGAAGAAATATTGCTAACGTAACTTCATTCGAAGTTTTATCATCTGCAAAATCATACTTGTTGAATTGTTTATCTGAAGCTAGATCCTTGTTTCTTTGTCTGCTGTGTCAGAACAATGGGCTTTAATTCCTTATCGTTTATCATTTCGCAAATTGTAAGGGTCGATTAGGATAATGGTGGATTGCAGATTTTGTGATTATTTGGCAAGTATACTTTATTTTGGCAATTTATCATTTCTGAAGGTATTTTTTGGGAAGCCAAAATAAAGGATATTTAAATACGTATCATCGCTATGGCCGTGGCACAATTGCACGTTTCTCAAGGTATGTGGCGTAAGCAATGCCAAATATGTCGGTTTTTAAAGACATTTCTCAAAATATGAGTCACTGGAACTGAAATCACGCAGGCAGGCAGTCTACCAGTAACGATATATAATCATATGTAGCTGTGTATATAAAATGTACAATTTTATGTCTGTGTGTGAGTCAGTTTGAGGTGATACTAGCTTTCTCTGTAGAACATACATGAAGTAAACTTGGCATTTTATGGGTACATGATTTTAGAAGCCTTATTATTATATAATGTAAGGTGCAACAATGAAGTATATTGAAGATGCAATGAACAGGGCTTACACAGTATTAAAGAGTCGAAAAATATTAAAGAATGAAAAAAATTCGTTGAATGTTCACTTGGCAAGGTTTTGAAAGGCAGAGCGTAGGATGGCTGATTCATCATCATCTATCTTGTAGGATGTGAGGGTGTCAGTGAAAACAATCGCTAAGAAATTTTGGTTGACACTAAAGATATTTCAAATGTCACATGAGGCTACTTTGGAAACAGTGATTGACTAATTGTATCATAATGAGGGGTAAGCATAATGTAAAAAAACTTTATCCAAATTTTCATAACAGAATAATCAAATATTTATATATAAAATTAGGTAGTGGTATAGCTTCCTCTATTATGTAGCTTTAGGCGTTGATATTGTTTTAAGATCAGGGGGGTGACCATCAGCTCTTAGAGTAAGGTTATTTTGTGTGTGTGTAAGGGACAGAAGTATATGACGTGTATATATATGTCAGTTAATCTATCTCAAAATAACCTTACTCTAAGAGCTTATGGTCACCCCCCTGTTGACCTCAATGTGGATTGAGCTGGTTGATATAAAGGTACTATAAACCAGATATCAAAGGTTAATAAGCTTCATATTATCATCTTGGCAGTTTTATTGAATAATCCAAGCCTACGTCTAGAGTTCTAGACCCCAGCTTATTTAAGGTGTCTACAGACGACCAGGCTCTTCTACATCAAGCATAATTATTACTGTAAGTATTATAACGGGTAGGTACTTGGCTAACTGCCCATTGGACTGCCGGATTTACTTGTATGGAGTCGTTTCCAACTTTTCTATGGATACAGGATGTCCCGATTTGTAGGGCTTAACAGATTGGCTGAAGGGCCGTCATATCCTGATGTATCGGTTAGTTATCCATTCTATTGTAGTCCAAGTTTCTATGCATTGATTTTCGTACGGGAGGTTTTACTGAAGGTGATGTTTCGGTGAGGAAAGAAAATAATAATGAAGCTTTCTGAGCTTCGAGAAAATGCGGGCGTTCACCCACTCACTGGTCAGAGCAGATCAAAGTGATAACGGGACTGTAACTCTGAGAATTCTTTGAGGCAGATTGGTCTGGAAGCCACTCGTTAGTAAGTTAGTCAAAACTCTCCAGAACAGCCATCAGTAATGAAGAAAACGAGTAAGAAGGGAATGTCTGAGTTATCGTTATCGTTTTTAGAGTCAGAAGAGACAAAGGGCAACGACTGGGTATAGAATTTTGTTGAATTGTAGAAGGCCAATTGCAATAGGCTCTTGACAAACAGACTATCTTGCAAGAAACGATTCTAAACTACCCAAGTCGTTATTCAAATGTTCCGTAAAGCTCTTAAGTCTAGACGAGTCTTTACAGCTATCGTTTAGCTAGTCAAGTTAAGCAGTTGCTCGTTTTAACGCCGCATTGTAATCTACCAACTTAAGCTCCTATGATTCACTGGATTTGCAATTTAGATTCTACACCTACTATTCAAGAAGGATTTATTTCGCGGCTTTGTTGGCTTTTATAACAACTACTGAAATCTTAAGGTATTGTTTATAGGTATATCAGTAGTTTTATATCCCACTAGATTCTGCCCGCGTAAAAATTGTGTTATCATCCCAAGGGAATAAAAAAACAAATTTTATTTTATTCTAGTAGATCCAGAGATTACCCCCTACAACCTCATAAACTTTACCTCTTTATAATATTAGTATAGATATGCCAATGAGCCAATAGTCATCATTCTCAACCCGTTAGTCCTTTGTAGACTATGGATCCCAAAGTCATTCTCTAATAACATCACCATAATCTCTCGCCATTAATTTCGTTGTCATAATCACCGTACTTTGTTGACAGATTAGCATTCTGAAATAATTATTGTTGTCGTAGGTCAATATTAAGGAAAGTGTTGGCCACGTTCCTGTCACAATAATTAATTTGCCTTAGTCCCCCAGACTAAAATCAAACTCCATGTTTGAAAAATAATGGTTAATTTGTACTCGTGTTAAAATAAAGAAAACTAGAAAGGATTTCACTATTGAGTTGACAACAAAAAGCCATTTGAAGGAGAAGACAAACTGTACTGACCAATAAAATAGTATAAAGGCAAGATGTTGACTCGAGTTATATTAGATAGCTAAAATGTCGGTTATTCCGTCAGTTTTCATTCATTTCACGGATCGACTTCCATAACCATATGACGAGCGTCGAATCAGACAATCAAATATTTTGAAAGATACCAGGTCAGGGTTTCCTTGATTGTCTAAGATTACTACCTTCACGCCACTTAATCCGTACGGTACCTACTATCCACACTATTGTATAGGTGACTAATTAACTCTTCTAACTGATCTATTGTTAGTGGGCATCCGACTGTGGTTCCTTTAGCGGTCTCCAAACCTATTGTGTGGTCAACGACTTAAGAAAATGTTGGCGAAAATTGATGTTGATGTCTTTTTTGTTTTGGGAGGCTTTCTCTGTTAGGTTTGGATTCCCATCAAATTTTACGTAAATTGGTGGGTAGTATTATTTACCGGTGTAGTGATGGTTTAGGGAGCTCTTCCTAACAGTGAGTGTGGTTTGGGCATTGGCTGATTTGATCCTGACGACGATTTGTTTTTTTATATTAATATTTATCTATAGGTTAGTACCTATTGTGTGTGCCAAATAAACAAGATTCCTATCTTTATGTTTTCTTTCTTTTGTTTCCTGGTCATCTTATTATCAATAGTAATGAGCAAACATATTGCTGTTTAATCCTACATTGGTTGTATTGAGAAAAAAATATCACATGCTTTACACAAATGTATAGCTAAATCAGGTTAGTATTCAAATATGTATTTGATTCATTAACACCAATTTGTCAAAAGTCAATCGACAAACCTAGTTTCAAAATCATGACCATAAAAGTAGATCTGTAATTAATGAAAACGACACTAAATTGATTGCAATTAAGCATTCAATAAAAACAAATGCTACGACTAGCCTTCTATAAAAACGAATAAATATAAATTGCTATACATTAAACAAAATTGTCGGTATTACAAGAAGCTGTGAATCACTCTGTAAGATGTAATTTTTCTATTGTGGTTACATGAAATGATGCTGTAATAAAGATAGTCTTCATAAAAAGTGATTTCCTGAACGCGATTGTACAGAGCATGAATATGAATGTCTATGACGTCATGAACTGTATTGTCGTATAGGTAAAAATGACAGTTTATTTTTTATAAACTTGTTTTTTTATTGTCCTCTGAACGAGAAGAGACCTTTGCCCTCTATTGGGAATAACAGGCTGGTATAGATAGTTCAACTTATCTGTGCGCACGGCGCTATGTGTGCGTGCATTATGCATTTGTGTGGCAGTGATGCTGCAGTCGTCGTCCGAGCTAACAACCACCCACACATGCTTACCCACAAATAGCGCCGCGCGCAAAGATGAGTTGAACTATGCTATTAGAATATTAGACTTTTATTATTGTAGTCATCAGTTAAAAGATGTTCTTAGGATACCGTACTGAAAATATTGAAGAATTGTCTCTGGTCTGAACTATTTAATAATATTTAGTGACACCTAAATAAACTTTTCAATAAGTTTTTGAAGAAATAATACCTAACTTGTCAACGAATTCTTGTGGTATTTTAGAGTCACCGGAATAAGATATAAATTTACTTTTTGCTTATTAAACCTGACACATCCGGAATCTTAAAGCTACAAAACTAGAATAAATGTTTAAAAAAAGTCCTTTTCTACGTAAACTACAAATTAACAGTCCGTGGAAATTCACACATTTGGTAAAATACACAATTGGAAGCCTCACGCAATAAATATCGCAAGTCTTTGAACAAACAAAACGAAATGTTTGCTTTACTGAGTAACAGAACGAAAGAACGGGATCCAGTACATGTGCGGAGATTTAATTACTTATTTGAATATCTTTTGTTTGTTTAAAATGGAGGAAAAATCTAAGTTTAGTTTAGTAGGCTGAATAGAGGTTTCTTTCCAGCGTTTTTTTTCTCAAAATCGATGGCGTTCTGTTCGTTGCACTGGTTCCAAATTCAAAACAGTTTTATTTTATATTTTACAGTTGAAAATTTTTTTTTTTTTATTTCGGTATTTATTTTTTTATTTACTGTATTTAAACTTTGCTATTGCCAGCATCATTGAAAATTATTATCGTCGTAGCTCGCCTTTATTTATCCTGCTCAAAACTCAACCGTTAAAAACCTGAATAATAAAGCACTGACTCAAAACAAACATTGCATTTTTTTTTCCACTTTAATAACCTTGGTCTCACTTCACATCACATATACACTTGACAAAAAAGTCTTAAAAAATAAAATTACTTCGGATAAAATAAGTTCGCGGGTACAGTAGAGCACAGAGGTGCGCGGGCGCACAAATTACACTGAACGCCTTGCGGTTGCCTTTGCGTACATTGGGGGATCGAGATTCGCTTTCGTAGCCTCAAGTGATGTAGACTTTAGAAAAAGAAAAGAAATAGACCTGGCCATACATAGCATGGTCATAAATAGCAAACCTTTTTGGATAATTAAAGCGCGAAGGTTTGAAAGTGCTAATTTGACGTTGGTAGTGCAAAGTGTAAATTCGATATTTGTAAGAATTTATTGTTGTTTCTGTTTGTTCAATGTGTGGGAGGAGTAATGTTTTATTTTATTATTCTGTAAAGTGATTTTGAAAGTTTGTTTATCTCAAGTTTGTTCATTTGCATACGTCATTGATCACGAGATAGTCAAAATGACATTATATTCAGCGTTATTTTAGGTGAACTTGATACGTATACTTAGTATAACTTAGGGTCCTTAACTAATGTAGGTACTCCTTATTTATTTCGAGCCCAACAAAAGGCTAAGTGCTTTTTTATATCTTCTCCACAGATTGTTGCTTACTGACCAACACAACATTAATCTCTTAAAAGATATTTCTTAATACTCATCTGTCTTGTATAATTCCATAAACCACTCATATTCTCATTCAATAAAATAACATTATAAAATTCGAAAGCCGTAATGATCAAGCAATTTCTTTTAATTCACTTCTTACTGGCCAGTTACACAAACCGGCATGATTCGAGAAAATCATCTCGCTATGTCACTTCGTCAGGCGCCATCTTGGAAAATGAATTGAAAGCGCGGAATGGCGCGAAACCAGTTTGACGTAAGAGATATGATTCTAGTTAGCTGTGAAGATATCCCGTTGAGTCTTATTAATTTGAAGTGAGTAATGCAATGGGAAATGATGATTCATTAGATAAATCTAGTTCAATATCTCATAAACTAAGGTGTGCTACTAGAACGCTTATAGAAATTTCTTAGGGTCGGTGCAGCATGTCTTGTTGTTCCACCCTTTTTGACTTCCTCTCAATAGCCACCTCTATTATTATGGACAATGATATTCTAATAAACAGATACGTTATACACTCACAAAACAATCGAAAAAAGTTATCCGCGCAGCAGCGGCAGCACACATACACACTTTACATTCTTCTGACATTTCACTACAAGTCAAAATGATGCAAAAGGGATGGCATGTCAAAACCAACAAGAAAAAAGAGACTACTTGTGTTTGTCACTTGCGCGTGAATGTAAACAAAAATTATTCTGGCCACCAATGTATTTACCATCTCTTTCTTTTTTCTAACCTTCAAATATCAGAATATTAGGAAAAAAAGGGAAATTGAGTTATATTGCGTACTAACATATGGTTTGAGATCCCTTGTGTTTTATGTACTTTGGTATCATAATTGGTACAGTTTCTAAATATACACGACGGCATTTTTTAAATTTTGTTTTTGTTACAACAAAGCCTATCGCTCGTCGCCATGCTTGACATAAGACTAAAGACGATACGTCACAATTATGACGTATTCGAGTCTTCACAATGCGCGCACTCATAACATATCTGTTTACTAGAACATTATTGATTATGGATATAACATTTTTGATATTGTAAAATACAGGAGAATTATCCATAATGCCATGTTTTCAAGTTTAAATTTAATCTTGATCTCTTTCTGGGAATCGAGTTACGAATGAAAAAAAATCCTTTGCTTTTTATTGATGAAATACCTCATGGCTCTTACTTAACTGAATGAAACTGCAATCTCAACATTCCGGAGAACTTATTAGATGAACCTTTTAAATCTGTAATGTCATTTAATTTACTTGGTATTTAAGTTGGTCCCTGTAAATGGGTCCTAACAGTCGTGTTTTAAATGTTGCTTGGTAGCTGGTAACCCTTGCCTCACAGACGGGGTTTATATTAATTAATTAAGCGCCGGCTAACAGTTATCTCTTAACTCCTGTTACTGATACAGATAACACGCCATTAGATAAAATGTATCCGCTGAGCGCTGGTCCAACAGGAACGCAGAGATAAATAAGGTATGCATTTGTATAATTTATTCAGACTCTGATGAAGTTAAATATTTTGCTAATAAATCTTCTTATATATTTGTGATGATGGAGATGTTGTCAATGTGATATCAATGCTTATACCAGTTATAACTAACCTACAATCTAACACACTTAGACAAAGGACTTGTTATTGGGTACATACATACCCAATAACGTACCCCCTTGTCTAAGTGTGTGACAAAGATACATACCTATTTCATGGTTTTCCTTTCGCGGAGAAGAAAATGACGAAGGGCGTATAACTTTGAGCTTAGTCTGATTATGCTAGGATCATAAAAGAACTGTGAGGAGCATGGATAAAACTAATAGAACGTAAAAATGTCAAAATAAGTTTAAAAACTATGATAACACGACATGACATGATGTGAATTTTTATTAAAATATAGTGCTAGAAGTATATTTTGGCATGATATTGTCAGGGAGAGAGCACTGTAAATAAAATATTGTAAATATTTATGTAAATTGTATTGAAAAAGCCAGATGGCGGATTAATAAAACTTATTTTTAATACTATTCGTTCTGTTCCCACAGACAAGCCGTGAAAACGGTTTTGTGTGGCATAGTTCTTAAGTTAAGATTTTATAAACTTGTATTTTAATAAATAAATAATAAAATTAATGCCGATTTTGGACACGCGTAAAAGATTCTTGTATAGCTGTTTTAATATTACATGTTTTGGCTATAAGATTACTCAGAAATAATTAAGGGCAGAACATCGACCATGATACAAATAACTGCCCTATTCTAAACAACACTAGCTCTACATACAATGGTGCGCTACCGGGGGTCACAGATGGCTACCCCAGCTAATGTGCTATGGTCTACCGCGGACCATGGCCCAAGACGCTAGGGGAAAAAACTTAGGCTGATGAACCTACCGTGCTATATGGGAACTGCTACTCATGGTGGATAGGGAAATTGTCGGTTATTGCGGCTTAATTGTATGGCAGTGTATGGGAAGCCGTTGAGTATTGTTCGAATATGTGTGGCTTTCTTTTTGTAAGGAGGAAAAATGTGAACGGCTGTATTAGTATCAGGGCTTGAGGAAAAGTGTTAGTTTACTTTTTCTCACAATTCAAGAAAGCATTAGGTAAGATTCAGACGTAAAGCATTTATTTCAAGGGAATACAGGGGTGATGACAAAAAAGTTAGATTGCCTAAAAATATTGGACACGGATATTTTTGTAAACAAAAAAACCTTTTTAACAAAAAAACAAACCGACTTCCGAAAAAAAAAACTGCAAAGTAAAAAATAACTTTCTTTTCCGAAGTTGGTATCTTTGGTATCTATTATTTTACGTGTTTTGACACCGACTTCGGAAGAAAGTTATTTTTCACTTTGCAGTTTTTCTTCAGAAGTCGGTTTGTTTTTTATTTATCTCTTTTTAGTTTTTATAGGTACCTCCAATTGCCATAAAAAAGCAGATATAGCCAAAGTACATCTCATAACGATCCCAATAAGCCCAAACACGACTAGGATACATTGTTTTATTTTTGAGTTCCAGTGCGTACCTGCGCTTCATCATCAGATCAGTTCGATGGTACCATTTTCATCAGTATTTTATTTACAGGTATTTGCTTCATCATAGTCGTTTATCTATTCGAGATATGTAATACCTGTGACATGCTTAGCATTAAGAAGTTCCATTGGCCATCTGTGGTCTTCTTCACCAGTTCCACTTCGCTAAATGATACTTTCTGAGTGCAAATTATTGCATTGTTGATGAAAATACCAAAATCGCTATATGTATGCTTATAATATTTGTGGAGTTCCCTCGATTTCTCCAAGATCCCATCATCAGATCCTGACCTGATGACTATGGGACCAACTAAGAAGTATACGCTTTCAAACAAAAGAAGATTTTTCACCCGGTCCAGGCGTCTTTGAGTAATCGGGGCACAAACAAAAAAAAAAAAGAGTCCGACGAATTGAGAACCTCCTCCTTTTTTTGAAGTCGGTTAAAAATGGCGACGCTATAGTGCGTTTAAATATCGTGTGACGTCACGTCGTACTAAATTTTATACTGACTATTGACGTCACAAGCCCGACTCCTGAAATTTGTTGCACTTTATCTTTGTCAATTTTTATTTATTTGACAAGGCAAAAAATACGCGTCCAATATTATTTTAAAATCTCACTGACAGACTAAATAGAAACAACCTTATTACACCAATCACAGTCACTGTTGAATTGTGTTTTAGTATCTTATTAGCACCTGGCTGCCTTGTATTATTTAGGAGTTAACATCGGGCAAATATGTGTGTGATATAAGTACACTTCTACCTAGGGGAAAGTTGCTTTTGATTACAGGGGAATGTACATTTTTTTTGAGAGTACAGCCCCCGTACCCTGACGTGATAAAACTATCATAGTTCGACTTCAAAAAAAACCGACTGCTTAAAAAGCGAACTAAAAAGATGTAAACAAGAAGAAAATCATGCTGTGCAGTCGGAGGATACATCTGGTTTTGGTGAGCCAGCTCGCGAATATGTATCCTCCGACCGCGATTTTTTTTTTATTTACATCTTTTTAGTTATTTTTTTTAATTAGGTACATTTAAACATATAAGTGTGAAATATTTTTGAAATCACCGTTTTTAAATCCTTTATTTTCATACCCCACACAATGGGTTTGAAAGAAAAAAAATCCCCGACAAAATGGCGCCCAACATGCGCCATTGTTTTCGTTTCCAATTTTTATGTAGCCAGTGACACTCGCAGGGTTAAGATGAATCGATTGACGTAAGAATCCTCAAAATCGGCCGATGCGTATGGTCTCTAGAACGCCACATAGGAACAAACATACATACATAGACTGATAAACACATTATCCTCCTTCGGCAGTCGGGTAAAAAGGGACAGATGTATACAAGTCACAAACATCTATCACTTACACACACTCAAAATAACCTTGCTCTAATAGCTTATGGTCATCCCCCAGGTGTGACGTCACGATTCTTTTTTTTTCAGGTGTGTAGAAAGATTGCTTGTATCTAAAAGACAAGTAATAAATCATGTGTTAGTAACTTGAATAGGTACTATTTAATAGCTTAGCAAAGATACAAGCTTTTGACCGGCAAATTGTTGGTAATGATAGGTGGTGAGTGATAGTATCTCTGAATCAAAACATTCGTTTTGTACATGCACGTAACGAGATAGTTTCAAAACAATAGGTCGGTGTGTGGATCGAGGTGCAATTTTATTCTGTGTTTTTGACAATTAACTATATGTTCGTATGTATACGTTGTAATTAAAGAAGAGTTCGGTATGGTCTGCATTCTAAAATATCAGTTGTATGATGTGATATAGCTAGAATGCAGTAATTACAGAATTGTAGACTTAAAGAGAAGTATGGAAAAAGAAGACAGCGCCGACCCTAAATCCTTTGAGATAAGTCTTGTCTCCCTTGAAGCAAGAAGTTTGCAGAATCATCACAAAAATGGTTTGTTGGTTTCGGATTCTCTATAACATTGTTTTTTTGTATGTATATAAATATTTTTTTTTTTTTTTTTCTATATATCCTTCCCACAGAACAGAAAAAACGCCTTCCTTACTTAGTCGCAAAATCGCTTCCTGCGTCTGTCCCTATGTATGCTTAGGCAACGGATTTTGATGCGGTTTTTTAATAGATAGTGTAATTCAAGAGGAAGGTTTATATGTATAATACTGGCAGAAGCTAGTATATATATACAATTTTCTCTATTCACCCTATCATTTAATAATTTTATTATTTTTAATTAGCTGAACTTGTAAAGGACTATATATACCGCAATTTCTTATAATTTTGAAGATAAAATATGCTGTAAAATTACCTAAACTGGGACCTATTCGGACCCTACTTTTTTACCTCTGCACCATCCTAAGGTCGACTTGCAGAAAATGCTTAAAGCATTAAGTCCGCCTTTGTACTTGTGCATAAAGTTTTAATATTTAAATAAATAAGAGTAAGAAAATGTCGAGGTATTGTCATAGTTTTCATTTTGCTTAGCATGAAAAAGAAATAGGCCAAACTTTTGTGTGCTATCTGCTAGGCAGATTCGGATTCCAGTTTCAGTCTAACCTGATGCTGTCTAATACCAAAATTTTTCATTTTCACGCTAAAACTTGAATTCCAACTAAACCTGCTAAAACATTGAAACTACCAAACTATTTCTTAAGCTAATAGCACTAAACTTGGTTGAGATAAGTGGTGACTTATGTTCCACTGTTCTAAGTTAGCAAATTGGCGTGTAGAACATTTGGCATTGCATCATATTCAACGCCATTGTCACTTGAAAGGAACTTGGAGTTGTACATGTAGAGTTATTTGTAACTTAGGTTGTGTGTAACAATTACAGACACCTGCACGCCCAATGTGGTTGTGGAGGCTTCAGAGAATTCAAATATCTTGTGTTCTGTAAAAAACCGACCAAGTGCGTATAGGACTTTGCACAATTAGGGTTCCGTACCAAAGAAAAAGCTCATTTATAAATATATTGGTATTTTTTAGTAAAGTATACGTAAAAAAACAACATTATTACCAAATTTCAAGTTCCTAGGTCAATGGGAAGTTACAAAATTCTTCGGAACAAAATTGTGTGACAGACGACGGACAGACAGGTAGACAGACATGTGTGTGAGTGACAGTAATAGCGCTCCATTTGGACCCTTCAGATACGGAACCCTAAAAATGTTTATTTCTTTTAAATAATTTAAAGCTAAGCTTAGCAACATCATAATCTGTATAAACCAACCAATTTACACTTAGACGAGTCTAGGTGACACTGCTGCTTTACTTCACTTCACTGCACTGGGTCCAAAGTAATCGGCTGCAGCTGAGTACCAGTATTTTACATGGAACGACTGCCTACATGGCCTTCAAAACTCAGTAACTACCTACTTCACGACAGATTTTCAGACTTCTGACTACCAGCAACGACTGTCAAAAATCAAGATTCATAACATTGGTGTTAGGACTTTCATCACTCGTAGGACCAAAATTAAAATAAAAGAGACGTGAAATATTTCGTAACTTGTTTTCTTTTAAAAGAAAGACTTTCGTTTAGGTTTAACCGAGGTGCCATTCACAACAACGTTGTGTTCAAAATCATAAACATCATTAATTTAGTTTCAAACAGCGACAATGAAAGGCATGACAAGCCAGAATCATCTTTCATTAAGTTATAGGAAGTGACGAATAGCCCAACATGGCCCATTGTATAGACACAAGAGCCAAGAGTTACTCAACCAATATAATCTCAGTGATCAAGTGAACGTAAAGTTTTTCTGTAATTATATTCACGTCACTGGGATGTGTAGGAAGCGTTTCTTCACTGTATCTAGTTTGTTCACAGTCGGCTGAACATTGCGTTCCATGTGTGTTGTTTGTTAGGTATGCGTAAAAAATGTTTGTCTATCAATGATTGTAGCTGGTCTGGTTTGCTGGAATACGGGTTTGTTGAAAAGACTGGTAGGAGTAGCTTTATTGGGGGGTGTATAAACTTAAAAACTACTGGACCGATTTTGAAAAATCTTTCACCGTTGCAAAGTACACTATCCCCGGGTGACATGGGCTACTTTTTGTCCCTTTATTCCCGCGGGAAAGGGACTATGCAGGTGAAACCGCGAGGCGTCCACTAGTATTATATAAAATCAACCTAAATATAGAGCTCTAAAAAAATGTTGTCTTTAGGTAATAGCGAATAATTAGTTTTGTAACAAAACTTGATGCTGAAAGTAGACGAGCGTGCAACGGCGATTCTTCAACTAAAGGTTCCTTGGATTTGTGGACAAACCACGCTTTGTGTAAACGTCAACTCTTTCTCGGTCAAGTTTAAAAAAAAACGATGCCCACACTAGGAATTTCGCCTGTATCGTGTGTGGGTTTAACTCAACGTTGCCACATTTCAACAATTGTCGAACTCCCGAAAGATTTATTAGTAGGTATCATGCTGAAGTTGGAGTATGACTAAGTTTATCCAGCGACCACAATAAGGCACGAAGGCAGACCCAAGCAAAAACTTTTCAAGATCCATATTTGCACTGTGCCAGACAGAAGAAGACCATGTGTGGCAGGCCGACTGGACGATGCCGGTAGATTGACACAACCCAAACCTCCTGCTAAGCCCCACAATATCAGCACGCTTCTTGTCTTGCACGCAGTGATTACCCCACACGTTACGCCACGCCACGCTCGGCGGCGCGTGTCGCTCCGCTTGCGCCCGCGCATCGTGAGTAAGAATGCAGGACAAAAACATGGCTTCCTAGCGTAAGCTGGGAGGTTTCTGACAAGACCATTATGTGGTAGACATGGATAGATGGAGGTTTTGCATGTGATTTAGATGTAATCTTTGCTGATGATTATGGGTATCTCGGAAGGGAGCGTAAAAATGTTTTGTTGCGATTTCATAGCTTGTTATCTTCTCTACCATAAGAATATACCTGTAGAGGCATATATACCGTTACCTATGAATTAATGACCTTACACAAATCCTGCTTCGCGTAAGCAGAGTTATCGGCACGATTTAAACATATACAACACAGTCCGACAACAACCGTTGGTCAGTTGTCCACCAGATGGGATGGGGGAGGGTCGGAGGATCCTCCCTTTTCAATGCAGACTTGCGGGCATTTACACCCTGTTCAGCATACCTCCAAATACCTAGCTATTTGCTCGTTTTACGTAGAACTAAAAGTTCGCGAAGAATAAGGAGAACTTTTTTGGCTTCACATATACTGAAATATTGACATTTTCCACAATTCACAACATGTGTAGACGACGAGGTAGTCCCAATGCAACAATGCTAGACGATGTATTCTGACCTCGCTTAAATATTGATATAATGAATATTTTAACAATTCGTAAGTTTTGCTAATATAAGAGTAAGGGAACAAAGAGTATATTTGTGCTTGCGCACACACTTGTGCATTATAATATCGCCCGCGCCGATGTCTCCGATGAGATGAGAGAGGTCGAAATTCGTAATGCGATGAGCACTTGGGCAGCCTTTTTTCATACCATACTGCACTTGAAATCAATCAAATCTATACGTAAATCAGAAAGACACAAACAACCATATTCTGCATGACCCCATGAATCACTTAAATCAGGACAGTCTGCCAAAGAGGCTCACTTGTGGCAACTGTACTTGTGAGTAGGAGCCGCAAGAAACCACCGTATCTAAACATTATCTGGAACGTGCGAGTTTGTTAACTAGCTACTACTAGCTACTACCGGTCTGGGGCTATAGTGCTCAAAGTTTATTTCTCGTTTGACAGAATTAAATTGCTAGTCTACCTAGATTTTCTATTAGGGGTTCTACAAATTAAGGACAATTTTGAGGAAGATATAGACGTGTTGCGGGGATCCACTGGATGCAGGACGCACGGGACCGGTCAATGTGGCAACGCTTGGGGGAGGCCTATGTCCAGCAGTGGACGTCTTTCGGCTGATATGATGATGATGATGATAGCCGTGTTTTGATAGAATTTTTGGCTTAGAACAGCACTGAATCTTACCATCAGAACTATCTCATTGTCCAGCCCATAACTGCTAATAATATGTTTATTAGACAGTTATGTACAGGGTGAAATAGTAGTTTATGCTATAGCAAGCGATGCTGGACTGAGTACAACAACATCCTGAGGTTTTGCTATCAACGAAAACAGCTTTTAGAAAGTATCATTCTAAGGGCGAAAAATATGGGCCTATGTTGAGCACCACTGTCCAAATCAATAGAGACATAACACTTTATGAGCACGCTGTTTATAGCGTAATGACTGTTTGTTAAGTTTTTTGCTCAAAATGAAACTAGTGCGAGCAAAGAAATGATTTGTGGAAAATTGACGATGTAGAAATGAATAGAAAAGTTTTTGTGAGTCGAGAGAAGTCTGGATTGATACTTGTATGCTAATTTAATTGAGATAAAGATTCCTTGAGTGGTATATAGAATTTCTATTTAAATGTATTTTTCAGTCGCATTGTGTTATTAAATGAAAATAGAAGCAGTTATAGTTTACACATGGTTTTCATATAGGCACTTTATTTTTTCGTTGTAAGAGGCTATGAAATTTCTATGTGATGACTAAGATTAATTGTCATTGTTATGGTGCAAAAATATGGCTCTTGTTTCTTCTTTTGCTAGATAACTTGGATCCAGTAGAGTAGTAATCGAGACACAATTATAAAGCCATTGTGTCTCGCGTAAATCTGCGTTCCGGCAGATAATATTATATGATAAAATACAAGGGGTTAGTAGTAGTTTTAGTGGAATCAGTAACAATAGGTAAGTAGACACTTATTTGTGCTTTTTACGTACTTGCACCTAAAACTTTCAAATAGTTTTTTGCCAATAAGACCCTCGGTCAACCTATAAAGAATTTCACTGAATATAGAACCCATTTCCGAAAGGTCACCGGAACGTTACGTTCTCTGTATCGATAAAAAAAAAATCTCCCAGCTCACATAAAGGCGATGCTTGTACAGTCCCTAATCTTTCCAATAATTGACTATGGAGATGTGTGCTACTATGACCTGAATGCAGAACTACTCAATAAACTTGACCGCCTTCTAAATAACTGCATTCGATTTGTCTTCAACCTCCGGAAGTACGATCATGTATCTCCACACCGATCCCTTTTAAAATGGTTACCCATTCGTAAGCGTAGAGCGCTGAGGGCCTTGACTACCCTGTTTTCTTTTATTGATAATCCTACTTCTCCTTCTTATCTGTCTTCTCACGTTCAATTCCTTTGCTCTGCTCACAGTAAGAATCTTCGCTCCAGCAATATCGTCTTCTACAATGTCCCTCTCACCGCGCTGGGTTTATCCACTCGTCCTTCTTTGTCCAGGCAATCTCCCTTTGGAACGCGCTCCCTCAGAACATCAGGATGGCAACCAGTCGGCTTTCTTTCAAATTGAAGGCACGTGAGCACATTCGCAAGAAGTTTGCAGAATCATCACAAAATTGATTTGTTCGTTTCGGATTCTCTATAACATTGTTTATATGTATGTATGTATCTAAGTATATATTTATTCTTCCTTTTTTTTTTTTTTCTTTTATAATTATATACTCTTTTCTCTATTCATCCTATAATTTAGTTGCACCTGCCTTGTTTTATCTCTGCACCACCCTAAGGTCGACTGGTAGAAAATGCCTAAGGCATTAAGTCCGCCTTTGTACTTATGCATAAAGTTTTAATAAATAAATAAATAAATTTCCTTCATACTTAAGGCCATAAAAACTACTTTATTATTCGTTTCAACAAGTATTAGCTGATTCTTATTTTAAATTATCCATAATAAGTAAGTAGGAATCTACTAATCAGTGTTTTGAAAATATCCTGGGTATGGCTCCATGTATTTATAATAAAATTCCAGACGCCATAAAAGAATTAAATTTTACACAATTTAAGAAAAAAATGAAATTGTTCTTAATTGATAAATGTCATTATAATATTGACGAATACTTAAATGACGAATTAATTTAGAATTACAATTATCGTATAAAATATAGACATTCATTATTTTGACATAGATTTATTTTCTTTTGACATTTTAATAATTCCTCATTTAGGTCTGACATAATTGGAGTATTAAATAATATGTAATTGTTCAATTTATTTTCTTATTTAATACCATAACTAATTAACTATGCATGATTTTCAATTATTTGTAATCCTCAGCTAGATTTGTACACCATGTTTGTACGCCTCCTGGCATAACATAGCGCTCTGTTCATCAAACATAACATCTGTATTTACTTACCTATGTTAACAAATAAATAAATTGAATTGAATTGAAATAATGATTAAAACGTTTTAATAAATAAGGCAGTTAGTATTAAGGCGCAGATACTCCGCAGTAGCTGATTTTAAAATGAGAATCACTTCTAAACTGCTAGTCGTAGTTTTTTGGAAAAATATAATTGTTACATTGGAATATTTTCTTAATAATTTAATATAAGAACATTTTGAGTTTTATTCGTATAACATAGTGTAATTAATTTGTAAAAAACCACCGAGAGTATTTTAATAAAATTTTCACCATCTCAAAGACAATTTAATTTTCTACACTTTGATCTGAAGTTTTTTTTTTAATGTCATATATAATAAGGAAAGTGCAAAAAACTACTGAATTTTGGGTCGCGCGGGTGTGAAACGAGTGTGCGTTTTGTTACCTCAAGGTTGTGGGCGACTGTCATCGTCTAAAGACCCCTTACGCTAATTCGTTAACACACTGGATCCAAATTTAAATTCACCTGTCCACATACTCGCATTACGAAACTAAATCTCTCACTCGAAGGTTACCGTCCCAACCTGAATGATTAGCACTACAAAGTGTGGTACTTGCCATACGATGGTTGCGCAAGAGTTCCAATTGAATCGTTATTCCGACCGCAATTACTGTAATTGTTATTAGAATTAATATTCGACTAGTCGTTGCCTCTGGCTTTGGTTGCGTGACCTATGGATCTTTTGGCCTTATGAATTGGATTAAGGTTGAATGGAGAAGGTAAAGACCTTGGAATGTGGGAAGGGGTTAACTTATAACCAGAGTAAGGGATTTTAAAGAACTAGGTACTTTAAGTGATATAAATTTTAGGTCACAAATTGCAGATTTTTGACAAACCAGTGTATTATTGTATTGATCTCTGCGCTTGAGTATGTTAACTTAAACAAAAAATCTAGTCAGTGTTGGTTTGCTCAGACCTACCTTCGTCTGGTTTATCATCCTTTCAAGATTGGAGGCTATTTCCTTGCGTAAAGATTTACCCTGTACGGTTCACGATGATATAATAATAAATTGTTGTAGGTAAGTTAAATTAACTTCATTATATCGAATGACCAGTTCCTGCCGACAGCAGAACTTTCCCGTTTAAGTGGTGACTCTGCTGTTTGCTTAACTTAAGATGTTACTTAATCTCCATTAGATTATAACATCAACAAACTTTCTACGAGTAAATTGGTTTACAATTATTATGGTAACTTACATAATATTGCAAAGGCTATGGAATATATTTTGTAAACGTTAATAAACGCTGTTTTTACCCGTCTGCAAGGAAAGGTTTATGTTTTTCGCGCTTATCTTGTATGTATGTAATGTTCTTTATTACCTCATATCCTTCAAACCGCTAGACGGATTTATAAAATAACGACGTCTTTAGATACGTCTTGACCGCCAAAGTATTCTTAGAAAAAAGTGTCAAAAAAAACAAACATGGCGGATTTTGGGCGCCATATTGTGGGGTGCTATTTTTATTTTCTTCCAAACCCATTGAGTGCCTGAGTGGGGTATCAAAATGAAGGATTTTAAGAGGTGGTTACAAACATATGTACCACTTTTGGGTTTAAAAGTAATACGAAAAAAATAAAGAAAAACTTAAGTAATAAATCAAAAACCCGACTGTACGCCCACCCTAACATACGTCACGTAAGGCCGCAGTAATGTTAAGGGTGTGACAGTACATGAAACTATATGGTACGTTAAAAGACCTACTAAGACCTCACAGCCTAACAGTCCCTACGACCCTAAGACCTATAAGCCCTACAGCCCTAACCTACCATATACCTAGTGTGTGATAAATAAATATATAGATAAGTTCAGGATGTCTGCACCATGCGACCTAAGGTTACAGACGGATAGTGGGCAGGAATTCCAGGTTCGGGAAGGGTAAACTCACTGCCAGTCCAGCAGACTCACAGGACTAATCAGAGATGGCTAAAGGTGTCTTGGCCACAGTCAGGGGTAATGAGACAAGAATATAAAATTCAAATCTGATTTATTTACAATATTTTACAGCTTATATACTATTTTATCTTAATACACACTAACGTACAAATTTGTTTGTGTTGTATGCGTGTAAGTTGCAACAAAACAGTATTTTATCTGGGCCGCGCATCAGCCGGGCCGAATGCTGAGTCCACAGATTACCTCCCAGGAGGTAATCTGTGGCTGAGTCAATGTCCAAAGGTAACATTGAACACCGACTGCTTAAGAAGCGAACTAAATATATGTAAACCAGAAGAAAATCATCTTGTGCAGTCGGTGAATACATATTCGCGAGCTGGCTGAACAACTGATAACGTTTTTTACTTCTAAATTTGTTCAAATTGAATCCAAGGTTACATTATGTTTGCTGTGCGGTATGTATGTAGGTATGTTACCAGCAATACCAGCGTCAGAATTGGAATGGTGATAGGCGTATAGGCGACATAATATTATTGTCATGTTACAAAAAATGCTTTATTCAATATTAGTCCAAGAGCTACTCTCCAAAGCTACGGAAAACAAAACCATAAAATTAATTGGCCTCATCTAATTTAGCACAAAAATTAAATAAATGTAATTTTTTGTTACAGGGCACCAAGGAATGTGAAATTGGTGAACGTTTATTATGCAAAAAGGCTATTTGGAGCTATTTTAGAGCTGTTACAATTTATAATAAACGCTTCTTTTGTAAACCACCAAGTTCGCAACTAATACTTATACCAGTAGCTGAAACAAAGCTTTTTTTCACAACATGCGATCCTCAAAAGTCTTTACACCGCTACTTCGACCTACGACGGTTAGCACACCTGCCGATTGTGGGCTCATCGCGGTAGAGGGAGGCAGGGGTCGACAAGGGAAGGCAGTACAGTAGGGTTGTCAGATCTTAAAACTAGGAAGTAAAAGCTTGATAAACCGGACTTTTGGGTCAAATATATATCCAAATTGTTTTGGTCTTCTTCATAAGTATGCCTCATTAGCGTTTTAAATTCTAATGAAATACCCAACAGCATAACATAATGGACCCCTCTTTATTATGCCATTCTTAGTGAAAATCGTAGCGGCTGGTAAAATGTAAAAATCATAACTCCAAAGTCAAAGTATTTACGATTATATCAATTAAAGTTAACTAAACCATAATCAGGGACTTTTGAATTGTCAAGGAGTCGGTCAGCCAGGAAGGTAAAGTTAATTGCACATTCGAAAGTATACATTTATTTAACAAACGCTGTACAGGCCAGACACCATCTAATTTGACCGGACTTACATCTAAAACGCTTATGTACAACTTTATTCGTCTGACAACCCTAGTCCGCAGAGATGCGCAAGGGTGCAAAATATCAAGGACCGGGACCGGAAGCGAGGCACCTGTGCACACTCCCCACGCTCCAGGCTATGAAGTAAGCGGACTGAGCGTGCTTTGTTTTTAGCTTTTTGGAATTTGAATATGGAACGCTGGTTTTGTAATTGATGTGCATCATACAAATGAATAAAACAATAAGTAGGTTTATTTGTAGGTAATTAAGATCATAGGAAACTTGTGTGTTTTAACTTGCAATATTAATTTTCTGTATAGTTAAATGTTTGCTTGCTTACAAATCCGAACAGGTGACGACTCAAAAGATTAGTGAATTGGGAAGTCAAATGTGTAGATGTAATAAGTGATAAAGCTGGTGCTGAAATCTCTAAGCAAAACTGTTACTTTATAAATAACTAGCGTACGCCTCCCGATTTCACCCGCATAGTTCCCGTTCCCGGGGAATACAGGGATGAAAACTATGTCCTATTTCACCCGTGGATAGTGTAGCTTACCAACGGTGAAATATTTTTTGAAATCGGTCCAGTAGTTTTTAAGTTTATTCGTTACATACAAAAATACAAATCTTTCATCTTTATAATATTAGTATAGACTAAGTTGCTTTTAAGTAATTGGTTTCCTAAGAATATTTCAGATCTATAAACGTCTACTTAGGCCCATTTTGAGATGGACTTGTAGGTATGAGATTATAAACAATCCCGCTTACTTCTTGGCCCTATTTTTAGAAAGTTCATTATAGAGCGACGACGGTTGAAGTTGAATGAACACTAAATGTCTGGATGGGGCGCTTTTTGCGAGAAATTCTTGTACACATTACTTTTAGCTGTTACATTATGTGCACATTTTATACGTGGTGTGGTAGCGTGGGTAAATAAATGTTAGTCAGATATTGGCAATTTGGCGCGTGTTTTTTATTCCCCTTATATTTTGATAATTTTATTTATCCAGAAAAGTTTGGTTTTTCTGATGTATTCATGACTTGTGTGCTTATTCGGAGTTTTTTAACGTAATCTCTCGTGATTAACGTAAACGATCTATTATGTCAAAATGTATACAAAAAAAGAGGTTTCTCTTAATCGTCACCAGATGGCGCTTAACCAGTTTAAATACAAATTGACGTATACGTTAACGCGATTAAGCGTGAGTAAAAACTCGCACTAAGGCTTCTGAAACAGATTTGGAGATGAATTGATCGCTGTGTTTATTTGGGGTTGTATGTCCACTATTATATTATATGATAGGTACCTACGTTTTGTCTGTGGAAGAGTAGTATGTTCTGCTACTAGCGCCACGAGCTTTTTTTAAAAAAATAAGGCTCTAGCCATTCAAATCTAATGCTTTCCTTACGGTTGTTTTCGAATGGACTTCTACGTTAAGAGTGCTCCAGTTGGCAGCAGGAACTATTTTGTGGGCAGGGTTAAAATGCATGCGAAAACACGTGCGAAAGGGATGAGTGAGTGAAAGGGAAGTGTTTGATTTTATGAACACACCTTTGGAAATATGGATGTCATGAAAAAACTGCTGAATGTATCTGCTCAAAATAAAATTATTTGCATGTTTGAACTACTAATCTAGATAGATTAGTAGTTCAAACATGCAAATACAAATAAATTGCAAAAAATTCACCATACAGAGATCTGTATGGTGAATGTTTTGCAATTTTCCTTCTTCTTAAGGTATTTATTTTTGCTCAAAGATGCGGTAAAATTATTGTGAAATATGGAACTTTCGACGCTCATAACTTTCAAATATAGGATTTTTTTACTTTTTGTTTCCATACAGTGCTAGATAATGATGAACTTGAAAAATTGGTATACTTTTTTATTTTGAACGTACACCGTCAAACCGTAATTGCCATACTAGGTTTTATGGAAGAATGACCGACTAGGGCACCCTTAACTGCGAAAATTAAGTTTAAAGTTTTTAGTGCCCTCATGTCAAACATCAAAACTGTTTTAGACATGCCATTTCTTATGGCATGAAACAAGATTTAAAAGTGCACAATCTTTAGTCAGAAGGTTGCAAGGTCCGATCGTAACATACGATTATTACGAGATTTATAAAACACTAGCTGAACCTCGCGGTTTCACTCGCATCTTTGATTACTACTCCGCTCCTATTAGTCATAGCGTGATGTTTTATAGCCTATAACCTTCCTCAATAATCGGGCTATCGAATAGTGAAATAATTTTTAAAATCGGACCAGTAGATCCTGAGATTAGCGCGTTCAAACAAACAAACAAACAAACAAACTCTTCAGCTTTATAATATTAAGTATAGATTTAGACATAATTATAATGTGACCTAAATACTTAAGTGTTAGAGATATATTATGGCAGTAAATATAATTATGTGTTATAGCAAAATTGTGAGCTGTGTGCAGTTTCAAACGATTATCGTCGTTGTTAATGCAACTTTAATTTTAGGTTTAGAGTTTGGATCAGGCGCCTCTTTGCGAGGAGATCTCGAATCGCTAAGGTATTATGTCACGCCTCTCTGCAGGATTGACTAATGATGACCACATACAAGTAGACCGTTCAGGACCAAGAATTATGCTGTTTAGGTGAAGCTATGATCTTTGTGGGATGGCTGGTAGCAGCTGAGTGACAGTGGCCGAGTATTGAGTTAAGGCCGTACCCTGACCAAAACACCGCCGTGGCATCAGTTACGCCCAGATAAAAAAAAAAAACTTGCTAAAATCGAATTTTGAAAAAATTAATCTTACAATATGTTTGTTATTTAATTGTCTATCCATTAGTGTTAGTACAAACATTAATTAATGAACACTTTACGAGGAGATGCATGCTATCAATCATTATTTCTCAGTTTTTATGGTTTTGTTGGAAGGAGATTAGTGAAACATTATAATTAATAAAAAAAAGTAATACCATTTTGGAATCAATAATATGTAGAAATTTAATGTATTTTTATTACTTCATATTTCTTTTTAAGTAACGGTAGGCTCCTAAAAACTGCACGAAAAACAGCTAGCACGGCGTTTTGCTAGAACCAGTATGTCCAGCAATGAAAAAAATACTGTTATTAATGGAAGTATGAGTATGATAGTGATCAACTGATCATACAATGACGGTATCAGTTTGCGATAATAGACTTGCATACATATTCGCGGTTATGAGACATTATTCGCGAGCTGGCTGACCAATACCAGATGTATCCTCCGACTGCACAGCATGATTTTCTTCTTGTTTACGTCTTTTTAGTTCTAGCTTTAGCTAGCTAATTAAAAAATCTATAAACCAGACCGCTTAAGGTCTGGTTTTTAGATTTTTTAATTAACTTTTTTATTTATAACTTTTTAGTTATTTTTTTTTTACTAATTAGGTACATTTAAACATATAAGTGTATATATTTTTGAAACCACCTCTTCAAACCCTTTAAAAAATTAGGTACCTACAATAAGGCGCCCAAAATCCGCCATTTTCTATTTACCTATTTTAATGTAGCGAGTGACACTCGCACAATTATGACAAATCGAATGACGTAAGAATCATCAAAATCAGTCCATGCGTTTGGTCTCTGGAACGCCACATAGGACAAACATACATACATACAAAGACTGATAAACGCATTACCCTCCTTCGGCAGTTGGGTAAAAATAAGAGCCATTTGCAGGACATTCAGATTCAGATCACACATTTAGCATCCCAAAAGTACTTTTAGGTACTACCGTCATGTATATTATAGGTACAACAAAAAATTGCAAACTAGAAACAGACTTGTCATGTCACCCAATAAGGCTAACAAAAAAAAGATTTTTTATACCAGTATCGAATGTAGATTACAATCTAACGACCTGTCACATTTAACACTTGCACTACTTAATACTGTGCGTGGGTGGACGTTTAGACTCATGTAACTTAAACGGTCCACTTACTTATCAGTTCGGTTTAAAAATAACTCTTCCTCACAGAGCACGGACACGCCTTAGCGGCCATTGAAAGATTGAAAGAAAATTGTTTATTTGACTCAAACTTCCAGGATTTGTTGTGTACAAATCCAAAAAAAAAGTCAAAATATAAAATTTTACATAACTCTCGTATATGGGCACTTATGTCACAAGCTGTGTGCAAGGTTCCCATTGGTGGTTTCCTACGGAGAAGAACCGTCATGAAACATACGCTCAGCACACAACTTTCGCGGACACAAAGGATGCTATATTCTAACCCAATAAACGCGGCATAAAGTTATACCAGGTATAACAAAGGAATAACCATACATTTTCATAGGTTTATACTTGGTATAACTTTATTCTGTGTTTATTAGTAAGAGGGCTAGTCATTTTCTCCGCTTGACTTAATTAAATTGACAGTTTCACGTTGTTATTTATTGGAAGGTTTGTCGGTTTGTCCGTTGTCCGAATGGAGGAAGTTTCCTTCAAAAAGACCAAGTATATTAGCCTTAGTAACGGCACTGCCGGCAATTCCGTTCTCTATGCTCTTCCTACACATCGGAGTCTTTGATCTTTTAACAAGTTAATCTGGATACTCCTACACGGTAACCGAGGTTATTACATGGATGATTAAGTTCTGGTTCGATTGCCTGATAATGTTATTGGTTTACTAGGATTTCCGTATTGACCAAGTCAGTAAAAAACATGTTTGTGAAGAATTTTAAGTTAGGAATAAATTACTCCATAGTGATAAAGCTTTAGGTAAAACTACGGCGTATATTGCAGCTTTTAAATATAATTGAACCAAAATGGATTTTCAAACAGTGAAGTTATTTTATGTAAAAGACTTTACCAAAACCACCAGCAATGAAGCTCTGCTTGGCAATGCAATTTTCCTTTTTATCTGTATTTATCAAGATGTTCGTGAAAATAGAATTAAGGAATTGGAATTTAGGAAGGTTTTAATTAACACTATGTTGTGATTTTTTATTTTGTAGAAAACTGACAGCTGCCATTGCTGCCAACAACCATTTTTTTGTGTTGCTAGCTTGGAGCATAATGTTTTAGGTAAGGCTCAATCATAAGTGATTCATAGAATCGATGTGACATGACTCTTCAATTTAGTTTGACTAATTGGTGTAAATAAATGTTTTATGAATTTAAACTTATATTATACCAGTATTAAGTTTATACACATAGTACATACATTTTTATTGTTATAATTATGAAACCAACAATAAAATAAATGCGATCGATAGAATAAAGTCTGACAATAATGAGAAGATTTTTTTTTTTTTTTTTTTTTTTTTTTTTTTTAAACGTTGCCCCACACTAGGAATTTCTTCCTGTATCGTGGGTGCGTTTACAAACATATAAACTCACATACACAACACCCAGAGCCGGAACAACTATGTGTAGGTCATACAAATATTTGTTCCGTGCGGGAATCGAACCCGCGACACGCAGTGCAGCAGTCAATCGCTCAACCACTGCGCCAACCGTGCGCCCACAATTTAAATAAGAGCCGCTAGTTTCTTAACAAATGTTATAATTTTGGCGTAAAATAGTTCATTAACCCCCGACGGAAAAAGAGGGGTGTTATAAGTTTGAGGTGTGTTGCTGTGTATCTGTGTGTCTGTGTATCTGTGTGTCTGTCTGTGGCATCATAGCGCCTCAACGGATGAACCGATTTTGATTGAGTTTTTTTTTGTTTGAAAGGTGATTGTATCGAGAGTGTTCTTAGCTATGTTTGAATAAAATCGGTTCAGCCGTTCAGAAGTTATGCGCGTTTTATGGTTTAGGTCGTGATGTTTTCGCAAGATGTGTCGGGGGTTTTTAAAATTTTGAAATTTTACTTGTTTTTCGATCTAATTTGATTTTCGATCACTCAGGATAAAGAAAAGATAAAGTGTCAACCCCCCGAATTTCAATTTAGTCTATGAAATAAAAAATCAGAGATGAGGCTGGTGGCTGGTGCTAACCAAATAAAGTTAAACTTTACCATATATCAATTAAAACACAGGTGTAGCAATTAAGCCCAAGCTTGCACCTTTACTTTGCAAAGGCGTAAATTTCATCAAAAACAGGAACCCGTGACGTTTTCTCTCATTCCTCTTCCATCTGATATTTATCACTAGAATGTCAGCCTACTAATCATGGCATTATCTCAAGGTGTAAACAAGTATCAATTATTTTAACTAGCAGTTAAGGAGATAACATATCACGAGTGGTTAGCGGTTAAATACAGTACTGTTATTAAATATGTAGTTATGATAGATCTTGTGTTTGATAATCCGGAATTTGCTTGCGTAAGCTTTGGTGTTGTCTATAAATAAATATATGTATACAAAGGCTGTTGACAAAAATTAGCTATTTATTCAGTCAGTTAGATAACCTAAAATAGCAATTTAGTCCGTCTGTTAGATAACCTAAAAATATTAGACACGTATTTTTACTTTTGCCTGAAAAAAAAAATACGATGATACAGTGCGTTGAAATATCGAGCGACGTCACGGTGTGCTACACTTTATACTGACAAAGTGACGTCACGAGCTCCCACTCCTGAACTTTGATGCGCTAATACGTGTTGAATATTATTTAATAATCTCACTGACGGACTAAATTGAATTATTATTTATCTACCCAGGAAACATCCGTATTTTTACCTTGATAAATTTCAATCATACTTGACATAAATTTAAGCAAAAATTGTATTTATTGTATTGCCTTATGATTTTTAAATAAACTTTATTATTATTATTATTATTATTATAATCTATCGGCAAAGGTGATAGTCGAAATGTCAAAATGTAACGAAATTATATGTGACTTATCACGAGGCATTTCGATAGCAAGTTTTTACTAGCAATGCCGTGACGCGAAGAAGATGGTTGAAAAGCTAAAATTTAAGGGATTGGTCACGTGACACTGCGACGCTTGGCATTCCCATAGATACATTTTTCTTTTTTTTTCCAATCGCGATTGCGGCGATTTCGTTGACAGAATGCAACTTGTCATCACATAGCTTTAGGGCGTTTTCGGACTACATTCGATCCGTGTCCGTGATCTGAGTTCCTAGATCAAAATGTTTTGAATTATGACAGATTATGACGGATAGAGTTTGGATGTAGTGCGTAAAATTCCCTTAAAGAAGTGGTACGACTATTTCGGAACCAACCTTTCACCACAAGGGCCATTCCCGCCTTTCTGGAAATTGACAGCTAAACTTGACAGATTCACTAGGGTTGATACTTTACTGATTCCGAATTAAAAAAAAGAGTAGGTTAGTAGTAGTAGTAGTTATAGGGTAGATAGAGCATCAAATATCCATTAAATATCACGACGCCATATACGACGAAGATTGGAGGGTAATAAGATGTAACAATAGTGTGAAAATGATACTACTAAAAACATTAAATTGTGAAAAGCACCAAGCTCGACAAAAATATAAATGTTAAAAAAACGTATTTTAATCAGAAAACCCGACTGCTTAAGAAGCGAACTAAAAATATTTACTTAAACAAGAAGAAAATTATGCTGTGCAGTCGGAGGAAACATATTTGTGAGCTGGATGACTTAAACCATATTATTACAAAGACCTTATACTTCGTATTATTATGACAAGTTTCATAGCCTTTCCAATTTTGTCTATGGACTTAAAATAATTTATTATATTCCTAGATATTGAATTTCTAACTTGTCATCTTGAAAAATTTGACCTTTATAATTATAAAATGAACGAAAGCACGAATAAAAAAAATAAAGGTATATTCGGTCTGTAATAATAAATAAAGGTAACCCAGCCAATACGACAGTACTTAATGTATGAATGACGTGACACACGCCCGGACAAAGCACTCATGACAGCCGCGACTGAGCTCGGTCCAATATTGCCCAATATTCCCTATAAAATAGCAATGTCAATGTGTGTGTGAAAAATGACGCTTTGTTCGTAGTGGCCTCTCTGTCTGCGCCGCCGCCCGCTTACGTACTTTGTGCTTTCACTGACATGGATCGGATGTATTGCCCTTTTCAACTAGTTAACTCAACCAATGATTTAAAATTTCAGTAAAACGCGTTTATTCGTCAATTGTTAGTCTAACAAAATATCAAATATTTAACTTATAACCTTATTTGACTATTTGTAAGACCAACAATTGACTAGCATTTAATTGAAATTTGAATCGGCAAGCTTTATTATATTGATCGGAAGACATTACTGCAGCTTTGTGTGTTCCAATCAAGAGACCAAAGCTTCTGGTTGGAGCAGTCTTAATTAATTATGATCCTAAAGTGTGCAAGAGAGAAGATGGACCTGATATAGTAACAAATTGCCTTCGAAAGATTCAGCTGTAGTCTCTTTCAATTCTACATAAATTGTTCTCTTTAGACGTCCTCATTTTCTAAGACATTCACGAGGTGTATAAAAACAAAACATAATTAATTAAATCTTACTGTTACATAAGTATTCCTAATGGTTACTTGTATAATGCGTTAATAACATTACCCTCCTTTTACATTCGTTTCAGTTGCCCAATAAGTTGATGGAATCGTAAAATAAACGTGAAGTTAATAATCAAAGTAATTAACATACTAACAATAGACAAACTAAATGTTATATTATCTGTGGCTATGATTATTACCTTCCTATTTAACTGCTTTGACACAATGACACAGATAAAAAGTGCAGTTTCTATCTTGGCATTTGCTTGATTACTGTTCAAAGTAAGATACTGGGAGAGGGAGTTAATGATATTACAGTTTAGGAAAAAAAACTATAATGATTTGGAAAGTAATGTTTTTCAACTCACCGTTAAAATAATACAAAACATAACCTACAAAATAAAGCGCACATGTAAGTAATTCGGGGCTGCTCATACTTATTACGAAACACAAACTAAGATTACTTTTTGAATGAAATAATCTCATTCAACACAAAATTGTATTCATTCCATTCAGCAAAGCAGTTTGGATACCACATCCTTTTACAGAAACATGACCGGCTGCCGATGCAAATGGTCATGTGCCCAAAAATTACCAATATGCACAGTCTCACTAACGAAATGGAATTAAACACCCACTTGTGGTACAAGAACATTATAGTTTCGACCTTATTATTTGACCCAAATATGGTCAGCTACCTAATCTTTAGTTCTGCTTATTTCCTTAATAAATTTGGCTTCCTCATTCTTCTATAACTGATCGTAATTAGCATTAGAGGAATCAATTTGGTATGGCTTTTTTGCGTTAGGAGTGTTTTTTTTTTGCCTTTTTTGAATGTACAAGCAAGAAGCTTCTAATAAGACCACACACTGACTTCGCTTAGGTATTAGAATTTCAAATTAATAGCTTATAAGTGCTTAAAATAGTTAACTTGGTTTAGAGCAAGATTAATTTTGTATGTAATGTAATAAAAATGTGTCATAGTGTGCGTATAGAATTTAGACAGAATATATATGCTAAGCCTTTTATTTATTACCTAAGAGCTATTTTCATAGCAGCTATTTTAAAATTAAAAACCACTCTCATTTCGTTATTTTTATATATTTAAAAAAAATATTTTATATTTTAGTTAGGCTCGCGTTTGACCACTATCTCACTTTAATTCTCACTCATCATTAATTTGTATGCCAGTTAAGTAAATCAGAAGGTAAAAGCTATCATTTGATACTTTTCTACAATAATCTTATACAAATTGTGGCTCATATTCCATAATGATAGTGGAAAAATAAAATGCATCATATTACAGACAGACTCAATGAGCGCTATTTTTGAAATAAATACCATATTTGGTGTAAGGTCCAAGTGATAAGAGATCGAGTTTCAGTTACGGCATGTAATTCACCGTTTTGTGCTGAATAATATATTGCTGAAGGACTATTTCATAAGCTTTATTTCGAATTAGCAGATTAAGGGAGAGACTTGTGTCCAGCTATGGTTAATTTAGAACTGGTAGTACAACAGTTCAGTTGGGATCAATGTGTATTAGGATGACTAATTCTTTCGCCAAGGATACTATAATACACTTACAACTTAAATGGCAGTGGGCAGGGCACATTGCTCGCAGAACGGATGGCCGCTGGGGCCGAAAAGTACTGGAATGGCGACCGCAAACTGGAAGACGATGCGTTGGAAGGCCTCCCACTAGGTAGACCGATGACCTGATAAGGTTGTGGGAAGGCGCTGGATGAAAAGATGAGGAGACTATGTCCAGCAGTGGATGTCTTTCGGCTGAAATGATGATGACTATAATACACCGCAATGGATTAACTAGGATTTAGGAGTACCTCCACGCTATTACCAACTTCTGAAAGCTCCTTAAATTAATTGTCCTTGTTCAAGATGTCCCTAAGCCTTAGAAAGGCTTGGGCAACTTTTTAGCAAAACTCTGTCATTATCATTCTATCACAAAACTACGAATGTCTACTAAAACTACTTAAGAAAGTAAGAAACAATCAATTAGTTCATAACTTAGACCACAGCCCACCAAGTTACCTGAGGTCTACTTAAGCACAACAAAGGATCGCATGCGTCATGCGCATCGGAGGAGGTATGCCCGAGACCGACCTCACTTAAGCACACGCGATCTCACTTAATTCCAATTTAATTTACTTACACAGAACTTAAATTAACAATGAATGTAGAAGGATAAAAGGGTTGAAGAATTTTGAAAAGAAAGAAAGATGGTTGCGGTAATTAGGAAGATATTTTCTTTTTTTGATAATTTTAGAGTTTGTGTGAGTTCTGGAAAAATAATACTTGTATATTATAGCAGTATTTGGACGAAATACACTTCGTTTGCAAGAAAAACATGTTGGGCCACAGTCTTTTTTCATTACATCGTAGAAAACCTTCTCTGTATACCTTATAATAGGATCTTAAGAGAAAATACGGTTGGCGGAGCTCCGACTGAATTTACTTAGTAAAAGGTCATAATTCGTGGTTTGACTTTTGCCTATTTCTTCCTCCAATATTAGACCAAATTAAAAGATATTCCTTAAACTGAAAAATAAAGTTTTTTATTTTTATTTGTTGTGGGTTTGCTCTTGACTCTAGTCTAGATCAGAGGTGACAGAGACTATATATACTGTGCCATTATGTTTTTCTTTTTGATGCTACATTATTTTTAAAAGCACTAGAACCCTCAGAAAATGCTCAAAATTGCACTGTCAACAGAGGCCTAGTGTACAAATTTGACAACTATAAATGAATAAAGAAAAACATAGGAGCAGAGTATATATCTTTATGTATCAGTGTATGCAATATTTATTAAATTGGTTCAATATTGGAGAAGGAAATAAGTGAGAGCCTGACCTCGAATTATGACTTTTTACTAAGGAAATTCATTCGGAGCTTTGCGGTAGCTTTCCCTCTTAATAAAGCGGATAAAGACTCCCATAGACAGGTGTGACATTACAATGTGTCAACGCTTTTTCTAAGTCTATGAGCTCTGGAGCGATTTTAGAAGAATTTCGAAAGTCTGTAGAATTCTTAGATTTTTTCAAAACAATGAAACATTGAACTATCAATGCCTACGCTTATGAGTCCATACCGAAGCCGCAGAAAAAGTCAAACTTATAATTAGTCAACATATTATTTTGAAAACCGTGTCAGATTCACATTAAGTACGTGTTATTTATTCGAAGAAAAATTTGGACATAATCAATTTTTAAACAGCTGACCGATACACGACAGCTTTTATGACGCAACTCTAGCTGAGTTGCGTCATAAAAGCAAGCTACAAACTTGAATAAAAATGTCGTCAATCAGCACATAATTATAAATAAATAATACCAGCTTGTATCTGATCCACCGCTGAACAAAAGCTTCTAATACAGTACAGATGTATAGAAAAAATCTCTATATCAATAAATCAAAGATTTTTACAGTCAACAGCCAGATCATCCATACAGCGCCATCTATGAAATAGATCACGAACTATACAACTAAGTAAATCCACGTGTGACGTGAGCGTAGACAGAGATCTAAGTGTTTACTAAGTTGTTCTTGACACCAATGTACTGTACTGTACTTAACGTTTTGAGGTTAGAAAATTGCAAGTTGTTGTTTGTGTTTTATAATGGTCATGTTTATCTCGGAAACTGCTAGCCTGATTTTGATGTGACTTACTTTGGAAGATAGTTAAAGGGACCAACTTTAAATTAAGTAAAGATTCGTGTTATTTTAAATACAAGAATTAAAGTAATGCTGAATTTGCCATCCGCTTATTTTTCTGCCAAATTCATACTTCTAAAAAACTTACTTTCATAGTACTCATAGTTGGATGGGGACCCCAAAATTCCTCTTCTTCGAGGATCCAGCTTGACAAACTCTTAATACACAACATACAAATACAAAAACACCGAAAAACACAACACAATCACACTGAAAACTTAGAAAAATATTTTTCCAACACACAACCGAAACACCACACTGGCCACTTGGAAAAAAATCTTTTATTTTTTATTTTGCTTAATTTTGACGTTACATAAAAGGTTTTCCCGTTTCGAATACACGTATGTCCATTGAGGCTGTGATTTCGATCTGAGATAAGTTTTCTGATCACGCACACTACGTCTGCCGGTGTGGACTGTTCGATGCCAACTCCTGCGCCTGCACTGTGTCAGGTGGAAACCTTATGTTTGAGGTTTTTTGTTTAATTTTTTTGTGGTTCGAAAGTGATGTATGTTTTTATTTGGCGTAACTGTGAATAAATGCTTTGTTTTTCTGAAGGTCAGAAATATTTTATTGCAGTGGGTAAAGGAGCACTACACTGGTTTATTTTTTCGTTTTTTACCGCTGTTTTCATTGTGATTAGGAAACCTTATGAGTTCCTAAGGGTGGCTTGGGTGGGTCTATGGGTCCATTAGTAATGGCAGACATTTTACCACAAATAAAATACGCATATTTTTAAAGCATAGGTAGTTTACGTTCTAAACCGACTACCACACAAAGAATCCTTACAAGCTTCCAAAAATCGTCTGTGTCTGCGCAGCTGGAAAGCATCAAAGCACTGTGATATCGCTTTCTCACTCTAACACGCATAAATTATGTTTCTTTGCTCTGTGCATCCTGCTTGCACGTTTTTTGTAGAAGGATGCATGAATTAGTAAAAAATTAGACGGTTTCAAATTATAGGATGTGGAGTCCTGTGTTCAATGAGGTAAAAAAAGGTTGTACAAGGGGTAGGTGGAGTAGGAAATCATATTGAACTATAGTGCTAGATGTTAAGGTTCAATTTAGCTTGTACTTAGATAGATTCATGTTTACTAGCTTTTACAATGTAGACTCTTATAAGCCCAGGATTATAAAAACCTGTTAAATAAATATTTCTGTAGTGGTAGACTAGTGGTTTGTCGGAAATAAACTTAAACAAAAAGAAAATTTCTATCACCATAAGTCAACTAGGGTTATCCCAAGTTTTTACGTCTTCTGGGAATCGATCCCAGGTTTTTTGGCAAAGTCAATGATCGCAAACGGTAGTATCTATGTTTACCGTATTTTAGATATCGATGCAAATTTGGCTAGTTGGTACAACAGGCATGCCACTGTCAATTCAAAATAAAAATATACTAGAAGGTAAAAAAAAAAAAAAAAAAAAAATCCTAGGAGTAAAACATAATACAAAACAAACATTACTTCCATCAAACAGAAATTAATGTAAATCAATCGAAGTTCTAATAAAGACAATTCAAAGAACCGACGTCCGTGTGCTTTGCTATTTAATTTTCATATTGCATACTGACCGAAATACGTGGAACCGATGGTCGGAGCCGTGACTTGGTTCAGGTATACCGCCTGGTCGTGCACTGACCCTTCGATTGACAGCCCCTGAGGTTCTTGGCGTCCCATTTTCTGTGAATACACGAACGAGTGTATTTTTATATAGCATTTTTTATTATTGAGTACAGCGCCATCTATGGAAGACGACGTGTACTAGGTGGAGTGGTAGTCGCATTAATGAGAAAGTGATGATTTCGTTCGAATTAAGATAGATAGATGTCACAACCTGTAGCTTATTAAAAGGCTGGAGCTAAATAAATGGGTAAGGTTGATGAACATAATTTGATACAGTTAATTAAAAGCGGAATTTATAAGAGTCCATTGTTTGCGTTTCTTACAAACAGATGGGAGATTAAAATTATTTATTTACCTGTATATCACTATTGTCTTTGTTTCTTTGTTCTTGGCTCAAGTTAATATTTTTAGTTTGCATTTTCTCCCATCCGGAGCTGTGAGCCCCACCTGTGAATAAAAAAAATGTATTTATATTATACTTTCTAAACAGCGTTTTGTATTAACTAGATTTATCACTTCCCACACTACTTAAATTTTTATTGTTATTATTTTTCTTAAAATACTTTCAAGTTCAAATGTCATCGCCGTATACAAACAAAATACCTGTGACTAAAATTAGAAATTCTATCAAAAATTTACAATAAATTGAAAAGCAATTTTTTTCCTATTAATATTTTAGCAACGAAGTAGATAAGTTTTTCTAACTTAGACGGCGACTCGCAATATGGAATTATAACGGCAAAAAAATGTTAAATATTTCAGCAGAGTAACAGTCAGAAGAAACTGGAACCCGTTCAATATAAAGTTCAACTTTGTATTTCTTTCAAAGTGAGGGTAGATGAGTAAACAGGGACTGCGAAACGAAAGTAACGACTTTTTTGTGACCATCTTGCAACCAGACAGCGGTGATTACAGAAGGCAAACTTCATCCAAACAAGTTCTTGACTTCTTGCCCTTGTCTCATGTGTTAGCGATCTTTATATCACACCAATTGATTTTTCTGTGTTGGCAATAATTCAACTTGTCAGGTTGGTAAACGATTAGTTTGCACTTCTCGTTTCCCGCCCATTCCAAGGTGTGGCTCATACCATCAAAGCTCCCTAGAGTAAATAATATTCTGTCAGTCAGTCCATCTTTGATCTAGGAGCGATAAATAACTATTAGGGTAAGTGCTTCTGCTCTATAACCTGTATTCTATTTTTTTTTCTTTTTTTTAAGGGCTTTATCGCTAAGCGATAACATCGCCCTGTAACATCAACATAATCACTTACTAACTACCTACAGTTAAAATCATCTATTTTAAAACAAAAAAATGCCAGTTTGTACAGGATTCCGGCTTGATCCGATAAAGGGAAAGCCAGAATGGAATTACACTCTCCAATATCGTAATTATATGTGGATCCAAGTAAAGTAAATCTTAGAACTCCATTCCGAACACACTCAATCAAAACATTTTTTTTGGTCAATTCAATTATACACTGGTAGCTGTGGTTGGATGGTCTTATACCAAATACTAGTTAAAATATTCACTCTATACATCTGAACACTGCTGTTTGATTATTTTGATGTAATCAGTAAAAGAGGAGGGATATTTACGGGAATTCCATCTGTCACGGCCTGGTTAGCTAATAGATCCACTCTTTCATTATCCTCAATCTGTACGTGCGACGGGATCCACTGTAAAATTACCGAAATAAAAGTTCCGACCAACCTGTATTCTATAGACTGTGTTTTATAAACTGTTTTCTATAAACTGTGTTTTGTGTAACCGTGTATTTGATATGAGAATACTAATTATAATTTACATCGCCATTCCCGCTGAAATACCCACACAAGGTCTTTAGGTTAATCTTTTAGTTAGAAGACAACATAATGTTACTTGGGTTTGCATCGTTTTCTTCTTCCTTTCTCTCAACAGTCACTCATTGTTCCCTCATATCACTCCTCACGCAATCCATCCATCTTTTCTTTGTCCTCCATTTCCCTCGCCATCCATCCACACTTATATAATATTCATCAGTCTTTTAATCACCATCAGCACCCCTCCATATAACATGCCCTATATAAGACAAACTTCTTATTTGGTCTCAACTTTTTCCTTTACGCGGGGTTAGCTTTCCAAGTCGAACTAGGCACAACAAACGATTTCCTTTTAAAACCTTTCTTGTGGAATACTGGATAATTGAGCATCGTTCTGTTAGGTAATTCACCAGTCCAAAATCATTACAGTCCATTGGTTAAAATGAGCAGGATTACTATGACTTCTATAGATGTGGAATGGAATCATGCATGACCCAAGTACCTTGTCAAAAATAAGGACAGCTTTATGATGTTAGAAAAAAACAATATTAGGTAAGACTAGGTGCTAACTATATTTGGTTTTTTGGCTTTAAAGAGTTTCAAGTAGAAGTTGTGGTTAGTGGGTCTTCTGGACCCTCGTTTGTTAGAATTTCAATCGTAATATTTGAGGAGTTTTGAGTTACTTTTGTGTTTTACGAGAAAATTCAAAGATATTTTTTTCAACCTTGGTCCGTGATTAAAAAGAAAAGTTTTATGTTATTCGGACTTTTTTGCAGAAAATCCATTTTTTTAGGACACTGACTTTTACAATGTTCTTTTAAAAGTTTTCTGTTAATTAAAGTTTTATGGGTTTCATTTGATTAGTGGGCTTTTACTATCGACTTTAAAACGTAAGCTCTAATCAAGATTTTTACGATGATTGATGTCAAACTGATGAGAAACTGAAAAGGATTCAAGTCCGTGAAAGACTGTCAGTTATTTAATAGATACGGGAAAGAGCGTTATTATATGATTATTTAATCAAAATCAAAATATATCTTTTTATTTCACGTAGGCCTACATGGGCACTTACAAACGTCGACAAAAGGTGCATGGTTCAGGTTAGTCGTTTCCTATGGAGAAGAACCGGCAAGAAACTCCATGGTTACTCTTTTAAAAACTGTTTTGGTTTTACAATATTTCCATATTAAAGCATTAGTACTAAGATATGGGGGGACAACGTAGGCCCGACAATAAGTCGTAAGAAACTAAAAAATAAGATTATATATTAAAAAGAAAAAAACGAGATAAAAAGTTAACAAATTTTAACAAGCATCTAGAAATCTAGAAGGCCTATTTATTATTAACGAAAAGTTTAATGATGCTTAATTAATATTACTCTCCTAACAACAAGCCCCAAAAACTGAAGGATAAAGCAAAAAAAATACGCAGACATTATAACAAGAGATAGATTAGAGAACAGGGATAATAAAAATAATAAATGGATTATATCTGGCCCGCGGCTGATTTATATTTTCAAGTCTCCCCGTTTTAATATCTTTAATGTAGGAAATATTTTACCTTTTAATGTAAAGACACTCTCAAACAGAGGAAGAATCTTCAGTTCGGTGGAAAAGTGATTTAATAACGCTTCTGGTGATATTTGTCTCCTGGTGTGAAAGATGACTGAGAACACAATGGGGGTTCCGTAGCGCGAAGTTTACTCCAATTTCAGGCGAATGAAAACTGATCTTTGAAATTTTACTCATCCTGAATTTAGGTCAGATTTAATGATGCAATTAGTTTGCCCTAAAATCCTGACAAGATTTGGGTTTCAGAAATTTCAATTCTGTTTTAGTTTGTCGAGGTCTGCCCAGGCATTTTTCTAGGCTGAATTATACTTACTAAGTTATTGTTAGGAGAGACTGCATGCCGATTAAAACATCGCGAGCAGATAAAGTTCGTCGTATTGAACATAGTTTTAACTAAGTCACCAAACACGACGTAGGTAGTAAGTAGGTAATTTGCGAGTTCTGTGATACTACTAAGCGCCATTCCATCTTTTTTGCTCGGCGGGCTGTGGTGGGGCGGCTGCTGCTGGTGCAGAAAACCTCATACGGCGTAAATATAACAACCTTTTTTAATCATCAAGTGCTCATCGAGTTTTTCGAGGCATTAGAGAGACAAAGCTAGTCGACTCTGCGTGTGTGACGTACGTGACCAGAGGCTTTTTCTTTAGTCAGAGAGTCAGCATTGCCATTCAACGTGGCAATGCTGCTAGCGTTCTGGCCACGTTTCCCATTGAGCTCTTTGCCCTGTCCCCATATAGGTTTGTTTTGTTATTAGTTTTATGTTTTCGAATATTCAATTGTATATAATATATTAAAGGAAAATAATCTCCTTAATATCAGCTGTGATAAATTAAATGATTTAAAGAGATTTACTAAGATAAATGTTCTATGGGATGGGATAGTTTACGCTGGAATTATTATTTACGTAGTTACCTTTAACCGAAATAATAGCTTCCTGCAAGTTCTATAGCAGTAATCTAACCCCCGATTTCTGAATTAAGTATTTAAAGTTGAGTATTTGTCAAAATCTACTTTAGCCTGAAAAACGGTCAATCATTGTCATTTTAGTAGGTTTGTCACGTAATTAGTGCCAAATTCTCAATTCAAAAACCGGCCATATGGATCCTAACATGATGAAAATGACCCGCAGTGGGACAGTTTCAGGCTGGTAATACCTATTACCTTATACATAATTATTATTAGCAAATGCAATACAAACCATGAAACTGTCACCACTGAAACCAGAGGCATTAACCATTGTCATTCTACCAGCTATGGCGATTGTTGAAATGCCAAAATGTATAGAATTGATCCAGTGATATTTCGATCATCATCATCATCATACTTTTAATGTTTCCACTGCTGGGACACAGGCCTTCTCTCCGTAATCCACCACGCGCCATTGCGGTTTGGTGGATGTCACATGTCTTCGAATTTTTGGTTTTAGGAGATGTCGGCAGTTTCCTCACGATGTTTTCCTTCATCGAACACAAATATCGAGCCATCTTCACATTTCATTTAGCGGTTGTCGATCCCGTACAATTATGAAATTTTATCAATCGCCATCGCAACGCTTTCGTTGATAAACGTCACTTAACTGTCTGGAGCTTCAGTATTGACAAACCGAAGCAACAAATCATTGATCTAGCACAAAACAATCGATAACAATGGATCATCGTGGTTCCGATAAACCTCAACCACAGCATCCTGTCTAATATTCCCGCGAGTATGATACAATTGAAGTTTTTATACTTTTTGTGAGGCTATGGTGTTTCCGATCAGTATGGTTTGCTTCGTGGTTAAAATGTATTTGTTGTCTTTTCATTCGCTGTATCATTTTGAAATTCATCATCCACTTGCCCTTATCCCAAAGTGAGGGTCATATTTTCTTCTTTAATACTTCTCTATTTGCCGACATATCAATAGGGTGACTATTGAGATAACGGCAAATCCGTTCTAGCAATATCATCTTTCACACCATTAATCGTTTATTCGATCTTCCCCTCATCTAAATTAAAACTTAAAACTTTTCTTACGATTTTGCTATCACCGGTGCCACTGCAAGACAGACTTCCACTTCTTTCTGAAATATTTCTTCATGATTTCTTCGTACGTTCTAGAAACTTTGTATTTTGCTCAGAAAACTATATAAACTATCTGTTGAATCTGAAATTATCTGCACTGACGCAGTTTGCAAACTGAGACTTATGGACCACACGCCTCAATGAATTCTAATGCGAAGAATTTATTGTGGGAATTTGTAAAGTTTATTTGTGCTTTTATGTTCTTGTGCTCTATATATTAGTGATCGAAGGCTATAAAGAATAGTTCGGCGAAAAATGAAAACATGTTCTTTTTTCTTTATACTTCTCTGTTAGTTGTCATCTTAATATCGCCCCCTGCCTAGACATATCGATTTTCACACTGTCCAAATATTATATCTACGTGTATACTCAAACTAACCTTACGTGCAGTATTGTCCAGTGGATCAATTACGTTAGGATCTGACAAAAGTTCGTTGCCACTTGATACTTGAATTTTAGTAAATTTAGCTAGTTTCTAATAAAATTGACCTTCACAGTAACGTAGATAAACTCCAAGATAATCGATCTCTAATATATTCCATTCCACTGCGAGTATACTAAATGGTTAGTGATGCTAACCAGTTACCAAATACCATCTAGTAAGCCCAGTGAAACCGATCACAGATGAGAGATTAATGCACATAGATTTTGTGCGTTCTCTTGCACAAAGCTGAGTACCTAGTTCCCTATATATGGAGTAAGTCGTGACTAGAGGTCCGTGTGTAAATGTTACAAATTTACACTTTAGTATGGTTATTATTTGCTAAGATGGTTATTTCTGTGGGAGAATTTGGTAAGGAAAAGTGACTGGATTCCTTTGGTGTGAATATCAATGGGATAAGAAAAGATTATTTTGATGTTGGTGATGTTCTTCAGTAAGCCCAGGTCAGCAGTACCCATAACAGAGCGCGTGTGTGACTTGATGCAAGAGAATGTCCGTAAGTGACGCGGAAAAAGGAGTGACATTATTTATCCAAAAATACTAGTCTTAAAGTAGATGAAAGTTAATATGATGACTAATCAGTCTAGCATTTTTCTTACAAATAAACTAAATGTGTGAAAGTCTGTCTGTTTAGATGTTGGCAACCAATCTCATTTTTCAGCGGCTCTACGGGTTTGAATGCAAAGACAGACCATATCCCGGATTAAATAAGTCTTATAACTTGCAATCACTATAGTTCGTTTCTGTGGCATCATTTTCGACTTTCTTATGATGAGCTGAATAATTTACTCTGATTCATAATTTAAGTGATCGTTAAACAATCTAAGACAGGCTGTAAAATGTGGCAGTTATAGGTAGTAAGTCGTGCCTGACCATTGACACTGATAATAATTTCATTTCCAATATTTACGACTTTGAATAGCTTTTCCCTGACACCAAACGAATTACGTAGGTATATCGAACTGTCCTTATATTGTTTATCCCTCATATGATCTGCAATAATTGTTGAAATGTGTAAAAGGTGACAATTTTGTCTAAAAAGTTTGTGACACGTCAACTGAAGAGAAAAATATTAAATCACGGGAATTAAACGCGATGATTTGGATTGTTTATTTACCTATTTCACCCGACGTTTCGGCGTTTCGTTTCGGCGGAGTTTAGGTAAATAAACAATCGAAATCATCGCGTTAAATTCCCGTGATATAATGTTACGCGAAAGTTTTAAAGTTAATAACTGGAGAGAAGACTAAAACTGTACATATATTTATGGGATATTATAAATTGCATATCAAATAAATAATCGCCTGTCAATACATACTCATCATTTCTATTCTTATTTACATCTAATAACTTACTTCACTACAAATAAACTAAACGTTTAACAAAACTCAAACTGCAGATAAAACGAAATTATACATCAATATAACATTACTTTTTTTCTCATAATGCAATACTGTTAAATTTATTTTTGTACAAAAATACTACATACATAGCATAAATACTGACTGCACAGCAAATTTTCCATATTCCAACAGTCCAAGAGCGAGCGCAGCGAGCTCGGGAGCCTAGGGCACCCCGACACGGACAGGGTAGGTTCAAACGAGATGACGGGCGCTGAGTTCGCTCGCTTTGCTCGCTCACTTCAGCTCCCGTCATCTCGTTCGTGTTAGGTTACTTTAGACCCTGCGTACAAAAATACTATAAAAACATCCGTCGACATTGATACATAATATAAAAATAGAAGCTATATTTAAAAGAAAAAGAGTTAACATGTATAATGTGCATTATGATTATTAGCTGTGCATTGATGAAAAAGCTTTTGCTTTAGGAAAAATCGCTGTACGCTGCGAAAATAAATTGTAGTGTGTTTAGTGATATTTTGAGTTGAATATTTTGCTATGCAATCAGTAATTTTGATGGGAATTCGGAATCTTATTGCGTAGAAAAAGGATATTTTTTGATTTGCGTTTAAATACTACCCTATATTTATTTGTTATTCCTAATCCATGCTCTAAAATGAATGGACTGTGTGAGTGTATCCCGAAAAAGATGATAATATGCCGAAAAAGATGATAATGGCGAAAAATATGACAATATACTGAAAAAGATGGCAATATTCTGAAAAAGATGACAATATGCCGAAAAAGGATACTGAAATAACTACTAATAGAGTAGCATGGAATAATGAATCAAGATACGCTGACCTCAATTAAATTGAGATAAGATCAAGAGAATGACCATGATGATCTATAAACTGAAATGATCATCTAACGAAGTAATAGACGATAGGCCACTATCTAACAGGAACTGAGGACTTCACCGTAATTATCACACTAACTCAAACTGCAAAATTCAAGACCAACAACCTAGTCCAACATTCCGATCAACAGAGAGGAAATCCTAATGGTCCGTATTCCTCATTATACCAATAAGGTTTTAATACAAACACCGTGTTGTACGGAAGTGTACTCGTCGGACAGCCCCGTGGTTCTGTTCCCACGCACTTTCCACCCAGTGTAGTTGAATGTTGGCTTTATTTTAGTTAATTGGTTACTGGATATGGCTGATACGTAGCGCTCCTGTGGCGTATTGAAATTAGGAGGCTTCTATTTTCGGTGGAGAGAGGTGAAATTATTCAGAAACGGGGCTGGAATGCTTTACATTAGCTTATTATAATATAACGCTTGTATTACCCGAAGGATAAGAAAAAAGTGTATCTATAGTACTATTCCATGACCAGTTCCATGGAAAACATGGTCAAAACATGTTCAGTTCCATGGAATAGCGGGCGAATCATCAACCGGTAAAACGCAAATAGAAACTTTGGGCAACGAAAATTCTAGATGGAATAACCCAATCTCAATTTTTCCGACCCTGAAAACGAACACAGGACCTCAAGCTCAACATTAGCGCTTGTGACCATTAACTGACGAAGCAGTTGCTAATTCATACAAAGATGTATATTTTTAACCCCGGACGGAAAAAGAGGGGTGTTATAAGTTTGACCTGAGTACTTGTGTGTATGTGTGTATCTGTCTGTGGCATTATGGTTCCTAAACGGATGAACCGATAAAGTTTTAGTTTTTTGTTTGACTTTATCGATAGTGTTCTTAGCTATGTTTGATGCAAATCGGTTCAGCCGTTCAAAAGTTATGGACGTTATACAATTTAACCGGGGTGTTTCCGCTAAATATCGTGTCATATTGTCGATCGAAGCGCATATCTACTATTAGATAAATTATGTAGCAAACAATAAAATGTGTCGGGGGTTTTTTAAATTTTACTTGTTCTACAGTCTCTGTATTCTAGTCGAGCGAGACCTCTGGGCGAGGGGTTTTAGGTTCGTTCCTCGGGTGGGTAATTATGTTTTTCCACTCGCTGAGAAGTATCGAAAGTTTTGATAAAGACGTCTCTAGCTGTGATGGATCTATCTATGTAAGAAAATATTATTCGCAGTGAGTCTGTTTATATATTTACTAGCTCTTGCCAGCGGCTTCACCTGCGTGAAAAGTGATTTATCATCCCGAGAGAACATTATACCGGGATAAAAAAGAGCCTATGTGCTATTCCAGATTATATTTAGATTCATCCAGATCCGTTTAGCCGTTCTGGCATGATTGGGTAACAAACATACATCCACACTTCCACACACACATCCATCCAAATTATAACATTTTTTTATAAATTTTTGATACTAGCTGTGCCCGCGGCTTCGCTCCCGTCAACTGACTGCCTACCCTACCCTAATTACATTCCTGCCTACCCTACTTACCTACCTTCCAATTATTTTTCTAGGGCCATCATTCTTTCGCAGAGAAACTTAACGCCGCTATTCACAAAATGACTTCAAATGCACAACGCCATTTTTATCGAATATTGAGTTCAACGAGTATCTAAATTGCGTATATTGTGATAATTTTACTTCTTGAACACTTTAATAAATTCATCTAACTTTTGACAGATAGAACCGATTGTGTGATGAAACAAAAACTTAGTAATATTTCAAGTTACGCCCAATTTTTGTGTATTAAAGTTATCTATACTGGTTTCGTGAGTTTTACATGACGCGTGCATAAATAAACAGACAAACAGACAAAAATACCAAAAATGCTGGCAATGTGTTCTGTTGGTTAACCTTTAACACCCTGTTTATATTTTTGGAAATATTTTCGATATACAAAAACGACTTATCTACAGATTTATTATATGTATTGATAATGATGATATTGATGATTAGTAAGATTCTCTGCCGGAATTAGATAGTCTCACCACCGTTCCTTCGGAAGTCCTAACGCCAGAGTCACGTCTTTAATACGTAATTAGTTTTTATTAGACACCGGATGATCTTATGTTGATCACACAATACAGGATGTGTTCATATTTTACTGTGGTGGTGTTATTAATTTAATCAAAACTATCAGTAGGAAACGTGTGAATAATTATTGTAAGTCTACTAACTAGAATACAAGGATATGTTAGAAGGTAAACTTACCTAAAGGTTTTTAGCAAGATTTCTTTTTAGCAACATTTTTTGCTTTTATATGGGTAAGGTAACGCACAGACAAACAGACAGATATTTTTTTTTTATGTAGTAAGAGTTTGTAACGTGTTTACTGTGTGAAAAATAATTAGCTCACTTCAGGCTCACTTTACCGAAGTCATGCTGAGGTAGGAGCCTTTTTGGTCTCGCACGGGGATTTTAATATTGTTTTTTTTTTTTGTTTTTGCTTATTTTTCGTGTCTCTTGTGCGGGCCACAAATACATATTTTTCTTTATTTTTATCACGGTGAGATGTCTGCAGAATCGATCAGCTGACCCTTAGCATTATTTCTCGTGGGAGTTGAAAAAAAAAACCAATAAAAAAACTATATCTCATTGTTTCTTTTCAATATATTATATTATGTTCAATAAATGATTTCTTAAAGTTAACTTGTATATACAAATGTGTTTCATTACTCCATAAAATTCTATGTTTCTTCCAACGTAGTCTATGTAAAATGTATGCAAATGACAGACATTATCCAAGGACGAAGAAATTCAAGACCTTGGGCTTCCAAGAAAGAAGTGTCATAAAACTGTAGCTTTTTACGATTTCATCGTTTACTACACAGTTTTGTTTGAAACTTTGTGTTGTTTATAGGTAGGTAAAGCTTTAATTTATTTAAACTGAAGAAAATATCACTACATAATTAATTTTACGGATCATCATCATATCAGCCGAAAGACGTCCACTGCTGGACATAGGCCTCCCCCAAGCGTCGCCACATTGACCGGTCCCGTGTGTCCCGCATTTTGCGAATGTCTATACGCCCCAATATAACGCAGTACTGGCCGTGCGCCCGCTCGATGCCAAAATATCAAAATTGAATCTCCTTTTGAACAGTTTTGTTTGCAAAATATTATTTGATTTACATATGCTGTGTTAGGTATGAAGAAATTCCAGCCATCAATTTTTCTGTATAAAATTACTTTTAAACATCCAAGTCGTTTTGGAGGAGTTTCCAAAAGTTGCGAAAAAATATCGTGTTGTTAATTATTTTTTTAAAGCAAAACTATTAGTTACACGAAAAAACCTTGTGTTCACCTTTGGCACTAAAGCGTATGTAGGCCCTTAAGGGCCTACATACGCTTTAGTGCCGTAAAACGGTAACTTTCTAAAGCATACTCCTCAGTAACGGCTAGGTTAAAAGGTTTGCAAAAAATATATATTTATTATTGATTCATGTACATAATTTTGAACACAAGGTTTTTTCGTGTAACTAATAGTTTTGCTTTAAAAAAATAATTAACAACACGATATTTTTTCGCAACTTTTGGAAACTCCTCCAAAACGACTTGGATGTTTAAAAGTAATTTTATACAGAAAAATTGATGGCTGGAATTTCTTCATACCTAACACAGCATATGTAAATCAAATAATATTTTGCAAACAAAACTGTTCAAAAGGAGATTCAATTTTGATATTTTGGCATCGAGCGGGCGCACGGCCAGTACTGCGTTACATTGGGGCGTATATATACCCTTTACATAAACTTAAACATAAGTTTTTATATAAGCCATATCGGTTGACGTATGTGATGTAGAGGAATGAAAGACACAAGACCTCAATAAAGTTTAAGTACGAATGTAGGATGGCTTCATAAGTAGTAGAATATCAAATAAAAGATGGCTGGTGTAAGGATAGAAAAACGTGGACTACTGAGATGAAGGCTGAGGGAGATAAATGAAAGAACAAGACATGTTGCAGTGACCACAAATAAATTGAGACAAGAGGCTCTAAACAAAGTGTCATCCCACAAGGGAAATCTCCATCTTAGCATACAATTTTAAGGCATAATATTGTTAGGCATAACATTTCCGAAGCGTTTTTAAATTTTATTAGCATAATAATACTATGGCATAATAATACTGTGGCACAATAATACTGTGGCATAATAATACTTTGGCATAATGCAAAGGTTAGAATAACTGTCATTTGATCTTATATGATTTGGCATAATTTGGAGTTGCATAATTTTTTAAGGCATAATATTTTTTGAAACTGCATTTAAAAATAGGTGTATTATCTTACGTTTTCCTTTCCTTTATTTATCTTCTTTCTTATTTAGTACATTTTTAAATATAAAAAAAGAAACATACATGGTTGCTTTGTTCTTACATTATTATTATGATTTGGGAATCACTCTAATGGATTAGGTTAAGGTGCGGCGTGGTTGTCCTTGAAAATGTTTGTTTTTAAATGGGATATCCCATCGTAAATACCATAAAAATATGCTTCATTATTATTATGCCAACAGTATTTATGGCAATAAACATTATGGCAAAACATTTATGCCTTATAATATTATGCTGAAATTCGTTATTCTAATTTAAATTATGTTTACGTATATATTTTATGCTTATCATTAGTAAACCTACCGTAAAGGATGGCGATCATCGAAATGCCAAAATGTAAGGGATATTTCGAAATCAAACATGTTCATTCATGTGATATTTCGAAAAATTATGGGTTGTTGACAATCCCATATGTTGTTAATGCTTTTCACGTTTTTCCATTCGCGATCGCACGCTTTCGTTGGTAGAATGTCACTTATCTATAGCCTCAGGACAGGAGGAAGATGATCGAAGTATCAAATTTATTGTTATAGCTTCAACATAATTCTTGTTTATATGTTACTGTAACTCTGTAGTCTTACCAGTAAAAATAATTTATGATAATCGCTTATTTCAGGCAACCACAAGGTAAATATTAGGACATTCGAACATGATCAAAAAAATACCAATATGAATTGAAAACATTTCTGTTAAAAATATTCGTTTGAAAACATCTTGTTATCATTTTACGGTTAATGAATTAATAAGTGAAGCTAATCAATCAGTCCTTAATTGTTCTCATAATTTCGTAACACAGCGTGTAAATCCTAAGATTTACCATGTGATTGCTAGTCAAAGCCCGAAATTAGCGATTATCACAGATAATTTCGGACCTTACCAGTAAGACTTGGTAAATCCTATGTTTTACCGTAGTTACGGTTTAAGACATTTATTTCTCAAAAAGAATACAATTCACTTAATACGAGAAATACAAGATAATCATAAAACTAAATATAAGAATTACTTAAGAAGAAGGTACTCGTAAATAAGTAAGTTAGTTAGTAGATACACAATTTTTTTAGTGTTGTGGGTAAAAGGAAAAAATAAGTGTACTTATTACATATCGATTCTTGAAGGCAAGTCAATAGCAATTACACATTCTACCATTAATATGTATTGTAATGTTTCGGAAATACAGAGTAGATATCCTAATTATGTTTTTTTTTATGTTTAGCAAATTGGTAAATGATGACAATTGTTACAGATGTAAATTAAATTGGTGTGGTAATAAATATAACCCGTATTTAAAACCTAGAAAAATCCTTTAAAATGTGGTGCTTTATGGTTTTTTTGTATAAAGTAAAGGACTGTATCTCTTTAATGTCATTGGGTAATTTATTATACAACTCTGCCCCTTCGTATAGTATATTTTTTATTCCGGCAAATGTTGTTTTTTCGTCTAGTGCTACGTTTTTGTGATTGGCCTTTTGTTGTAAATGTTATTTTAGAGTGTATATTTTTATTTAATAGCTTATGTACTAATATGCATGTGTTATATTTATATATCTGTGATAGTGTCATCAATTTTGTTTCTTTATAATTTTTTTCTGTCGGAGTAGTTCGGGCTTTTGCAGAAACATTTACAAATCTCTTTAATATTTACCCTAGAAATATCTTATTCATTGAGAATAACGAGCTGTCAGAAAGTTTCAGAAACTTAAAAACAAATGTTTACATTTTTATTCGATTTACATAAGTTATGATTGAAGTTGGGTCGTTTTTCTTTCTCGCGCCACTGTTCTTGATAGTTCATGAATTCATGATTTATCGAAGATGCTCAAGATATTGAAACATATGTTTTTTTACATTTTCGTTTTCTTTTTTAGGGTTCCGTACCCAAAGGATAAAAACGGGACCCTATTAGACTAAGACTCCGCGTTCCTCTGTCTGTCTGTAACCAGGCTGTTTCTCATGAATCGTGATAAATAGAATAAAATAAATATTTAAGTAGGGCTCCCATACAACAAACGTGATTTTTTTGCCGTTTTTGCGAAAATGGTACGGAACCCATCGTGCGCGAATCCGACTCGCACTTGACCGGTTTTTTATTAACGACTTCAAAAAACATAGTTATTAATTCGATACGTATGCATGTAATATTGTTGGAACTGCACAATATTCACATTATATGTTACTCTATGTGAGCTTCTAAACAAGTATGCCAAATTTCATAAGTGTATATATGTTTATATGTATTTATGTTTGTCAACGCATTTCTTCAAAAGTACTTATCAGATCGAGATCATTCTTTTTGTATTGGATTGAGTATCTCTCAACTCAGGGAATAGCGCAAGTTTTATCAAAATCCGTCCAGTAATTTTCAAGATATGGAGCATACAACCGAACTCCTTAGCGACAAACAGCGCGAATGTGTAAATTGAGTTATTATGGGTATTTTGGCAAGCCTTTAGATACCTTACTTTAGAACTTGCTATAAACAGAGAAATAAAAGCGGGAGGCACGTTTTTGACCACGTGATGGTAAACGATGACGTAGTCGACGGACGGTGACGGAGCTTGTCATAAAGTATATTACTCTTTGGTTTTAGGTATCAAGAAACACAGGCTTCGGCTTTTTACTAATAACCCGTTTTATAACATATTGAGATGATCTGTGTATAAATATCTACTTAAATCAAATTATTGATTTTTTCTAAACTAATATTATAAAAAGGTATTTATTTGTTTGTTTATAAAGTCTGAAAAGGTTACGAAATTGTTTTCACTGTTAGGAAAGCTACACTATTTTTGATTATCATAGACAGGCTTTTCTGCAGCTGCTCAACTTGTATAAAGCGCAAGTACGGTCATGCATGTAGTACTGCTGTCACCTCTGGGACGGATCTGCCAAATACCAGCTTGATGCACTTGAGGCGATTGACAGGCGGGGCAAGAGGTTCATTGGCAACGACGCACTCGGCCTTTAAAAGCTCCAGAGCTTACATCAGCGCCGAGTTGCCAGCTTGTCGGTTTTTTATCGGTTACATTTCGATTAGTGTGCGACGGAACTGCACAATTTGATTCCGCCTAGCCCTTTTCATCTTCGCTTATAGTCGAGATAGTGTCCAAACACGAGACTATCGTTAAAAAAAAATGCGATTCATGTAGGTGTAGGATATGCTACGGGATTGAAACTATGGCCAAACACTTTTCGAGAATATTCTAAAACTTTTGATATTAAATATATTCTGGCCGGATATTGCACGGTTCAAAAACCAATTTTATGACTATTACCGTTTTTACAAGCGAACATTAAACGGGTACATTTGTACCCATCAATATTTCATGCTCTGCTCATCAACCGATTTATAAGCAGCGGTTGAAGGGTTATCTACCTTTAGTATAATAGCCGGAGGGCCAATTAGGGGTTATTCCATTCACAAAACTACCTCGGCCACGCCACGGGTTAAGATTAGTTAATTCGAGTTTAAGGGGCCTTGTACACTGACTGAGCTTGCCTTCAGTTTTGGGAGTGAAAAAGCTTGTTAATATATTTTTTACAAAAGTCAAACCAACATCCGAAAGAAACCATTACAAAGACAGACACATCTTTAGTTTCTGACGTCGGTGTTTCGTACGAATATTGTGCAATTCTAACAATATTGAATACATACGGGTCAAAATAATAATATAAATAAATATATAAATTTATTTATTGGAAGTCGGTTAACAAGGAAGGGAATACTAAAAGGTTCAACTAGCGACGGCACGAATTATTTTGTGCGCGAGGTTAAAATGCATGCCATCTCATCCGACAACACGTGCGAATGAGATAGATGCTGTGATGAGCAGTGAGAAGCTAGTTTGCGTACGAATTAGCACTTTTGCGAATTTGTATCGAAATGGATGATGATTTAGGACGAAAACGAGCGCGCGAAATTTTATAAACAGACCTTTGGGAGTCTAGATATCATGAAAAAACTACTAAATGTATATTTTCCAAATATTTTATTTGCATTGTTGTATTATTAATCTATCCCTGTATGGAGGCCGTTTTCAAATTTTCTTTATTCTTATGGTATTTATTTCCGCCCAAAGATGCGTTAAAATTTGTGTTAAAATATGGAACTTTTGACGCTCATAACTATCAAATATTTTATTTTTTTACTTTTTTGTTTCCATACAGGGCTAGATAATGATGAGACAAATTGATATCATTTTTTATTTTGAACGTACATTGTGAAACAGTGGAGTAATCGCTAGACTACGTTTGTATGGAAGAATGATCGAATAGTGTAACCTGAACTTTGCATAAGGATTCTGTGCAATAGTTACAATTTTGTTAATAAATAATCTTAGCTTTTTACCCAGTCTCTTAATTAGAGAGTTCAATTTATATGATGAAACCAGATAAGTTAATAAATTATTGATGAAATTGCTACTTATGGATGGAGGAAAGTTCGTGAGAGAATTCACACGTTCACAATGCAGAGTAGTAACAAGGTATGATCCAGAGACGAGAAGTTTGTAATCTATATGAAATGAATACCTTCCAGTTTATGTAGGAACCGCAGGAAACATGTAATTTACATAATTGGGTAATATTACAGAGCAATCTTTTTACTATTGTTGACATTGAATAGATTAAACAATACACCTGCCATGCTATCTCTTCACCATTTTAGTTGAATGGTGAAGATCTCGGTTCAACTTTATACCTTTGTGCAAGTAATCTAAATAAATATTTCAGTGAGAGAAAATCATAATGCCTTTACATTTTACAAAAACTAAAATCGCACGTTGTTCAATCACACGTACTGAAAACTTACCCGAACTTGAAAGTAATAGGTACCTACTGAACAACTGATTTGTATTTCATATTTCCGAATTCTATCCGTCACGGGATCTTAGCGCTAATAAAGTAAATTTGGTTCAAATAAATGTCATTAGATGGCGCATCGACTTGTTATTGAATGTGTGTACAATTGTATGTTCTTTTTTAATCAATTTAGGAGAGCTAAGCACAAAATTATGGAATATTGGGCTTTTAATTCACATTTCAAAAATTATTTGAACGGATAATTTATAATTGGTTCCAATAGATGGCGCGGTTTTAAATTTCTGAGGCATGCCATTAGATTGTTTAAATTTTTATTTGTACACATTTTGGTACAAAGAAACTGTAAAAATGTGCAAAAAATACTATTAAACAAATCATCACTGTATTTTAAAAAAAAATGTCACGAACCGTTTTACTTGCAAGTCGCTGCTAACACCATCTATAGACGTGGAACGGAACCGAACGCGATCGAAGTACTTATAAAAATAATCAGTATAATCAGACGAAAAACGCTAGTTACGTCGGCACGGTTTCTTTGTATGGGATGATGTAGTATGCTAGTATTATATTATCTGTGCTATCAGTAAACAATTTTGTTAAACTGTCAAAATTAAAGTGAATGTTACACAATTAGGCTACAGAAAAAACAAAATACCTCTGGATGTAAACACGAAACAAACCCTTACCCACAGTAATCCATCAGCCAAACCCACGCAAAACCGAACACAGAATTCAGATTTCCAGCGCATTTCAATCAACGTCAGACTGGCCGTACGTCATTTGACGTACTGGCGTTGTAACAATTCCAGCGTCAGGTGCCATTCCATTCATATGCCTGGCACATGCTCAGTAGAACATGTTCATTAGGGCTCCTCAGAAGACTTAGTGCAACTGAGAGACACACACAGCAGTTGGTGGTTCCATTTTACAAGCTTTTTACAGGGTTTTATTTAACTTGCTATGTATGTATGTACGTATATGTAAGTGTGTTCGGGTCAAGTCTTGCAACAGAATTTTAATGCAGTTATCCTCCACCGATTAATATGAAATTTTGCATACGATGACAATACATACTTAGCTAAATGACTTCATTCTTAAGCCAATATGGCAAATGGCCCAAGATGGCGGACTAATTATTTTTTGTGCACTGCCATGATATGGGTATCAAATGAAAGGGTTTGCTCAGAAGAGTACGAAAAAAGCTTGTTTAAAAAAATACTTTTAAAAAATATTTTTTTTATTAACTTACTTATGTATGTTCGCGTTCGGGAAAAAGCTTGCAACTGAATTTTAAAGCAGTTATCCTCAACCGGTTAAGATGAAATTTTGCTTACACTTTTGGTTTGGATGACAATGCACCGTAAGCTAAAAAATTGTTAAAAAAAAGGGATTCGAAATTTTTTTGTCATGGACAACAATTATACTGATTAGCAGATTCTAAATTCAAATTGTCTATAGGAAATTTAAATTAAGAATCTGCTAATAAGTGCTTAAAATAATCATAATTAATGATTAAAAAGTTTTATAAATATGTACGGCCCAAAGACCATAGCGACAATTTCTTTTTTTAATGTTTTTTTGTTTAAACGTCATTTCTAGATTTTACTTCTTATGTTGTGATGTTGTTCTTATAATTTAGGCAAGTGTGTTTCTGTATTCTATTTTCTTGCACCGAACAAAAGAGTTATAGTTATCTACAGTACAATCATTTTCTCAATTTCCGTCGGCAAACTTCGTGTTTCTATCAGTTGCTCTTTGCACTTGGAGCAGACCGGAAGCTCTCAATCAACTTGGAAGTATATAGAGTTGTTAATACTCTTATAACTTAATGCAATTTATTTAAAATTGGGAGAAAAGCTATCAAAGCTGTTCGTATGTTGTATAAAGTATTACTTTGACTCCTTTTACTCCTTTTTATCTCAAAGAACGCTTTCAGTTCCTCTGTGACACCCATTCTAGGTTCTTGAGATCATCGGATAATCTAAAATTAAGTATTAGTATGCATTCCACTTCCTTCTTTGACAAATCTTTCACAATTCAAGCAGCTCGGTTGTGGAATGTATTACCTGTTGAAGTGAGACGTGCTCAAACACTGCCAACGTTCAAGAAAATGATGAAGGAGCATTACTTTTCACTATAATTTTTATTCTTCTCCTTTCTCTGTTATATATTTGATATGTATTAGTATATTAAGTAATATTGTATGTATGTCTTGTATGTTATTAAGTCTAAGTCATATTATTTTTGATATTTTGTGCACTGTCAGCCCTAAATTCTTTTCCTATCATTCATTTCATCCAAAGGTTGTCTGTAAGAGATTGCCTATTGCGATAAGACCGCCCATTATACACTTGTATATTTGAACGTTTGTCCTGTATGTTTTTATGTGGTGTACAATAAAGTGTATAATAAATAAATAAAGTACTTAGTTCTGAATTCAAATTACTATACACAATAAATCTAATAATTGATGGACATGGAAATTAGCATTCGTTTGTATTCGAAAATGCGATGATTGCCGAGGGACATTAAGAAAATAGTTGTATTGTATCTATCTATCCTGTCTGTCTTGTGTGTGAGCACTCTCCTTTAACGTGAAGCGCCGGAACGAACCCGTTTGGTTTATACTTTTAATTTAATGGTTGCCACGAGATAATTGTATCATCGTGTCTGCAACAATTTGGTACTATTTGTAACGTCTCGCTCGTGTCCGACAGATGATAATTGAGCCTGGTTATTGGGAATCTGTAACAGACTACAGTTCATCTATAAATTAATGTAGGCCGTGAAGAGTCCATTGCAAATTTGATATAAATAGTAATGGATGATATTGAGTCTTCAAATGAGAACTGCCGGAGTCTGTTTCCTGATAGCTACAACTTGTATTGGATGTCTATTGTGTCTTGAAATGGGAACTGCCGGAGTCTGTTTCCTGATAGCTACAACTTGTATTGGATGTCTATTGTGTCTTGAAATGGGAACTGCCGGAGTCTGTTTCCTGATAGCTACAACTTGTATTAGATGTCTATTGTGTCTTGAAATGGGAACTGCCGGCGGCTGTTTCCTGATAGCTACAACTTAGGGGGTTTTCAAGTCGAGAATGAATAGGTTACTTCTATGCAAGCGTGTTTTCCGTCGACCACATAATCGCTTACCATCAGGTGAGATAGTGGTCAAGCGCGAGACCATCGTTAAATAAATATAAAAAAATACAAGTAGCTCTTACCTACCGCGTGTGATGTGTATAGTTCACCCTGGTACTCTCTCATTTCAACGGCTATGTTCAAGTTTTATGTTATTCGGGTAATCTTTTCTGGCATAATTTTGTGCATTATAGATACCTTAATATAAAACTTGCTCATTGTGTACCTCCACTAAAATAAATGTTTAAAAAAAAATTAGGAACACCAACATCCTAAATTGAAGTTTTTCTTCACTTTGTTGTGCTTTGTATGTAAAAACCTTTTTTTAGCAAAATATCTTCTTGAAAATTTACTATCTACTAAGCAAGGAAAGCAATATCCCTTGATAATTGTAAGAAGGCCATCTGAATTAATATTCTTATTATCTACAAATCTCGCAATTGGATCTACTGTGTACCTATTCCATTTTTGATGCAGTCATTGACTACATTGCTGATACCTACCAAGCTGAATAGCGAGGTGTTAAAAAATAGCACAGATAATATAAAATCTTTACCACTCATTCAAACACTCAAGATTACAACAAAGAAATCGCCCTACAAAGTTTTTCTAATAAAAACCACAGCTTATAAAGCAGTAAAAAAAATACTATGTTAAACCAACATCGAATTACCATAGCCAACGACTCCTGATTCACATTTAAATAATTACCGGCTTGACTGAACTTTTAAACCAGAGATTTTGAAGAACGTTTTAGTAAAACAGTAGCGGGAACTGACTGTTAAGATAGAGTTAATTACCGTTTAAACTTGGTTAATTGGACTATGAATATTATCTTTATGCTCCGTTTGAAGTTCGGTTTCAGTTACTGAAGATCCAGCGAACACAAAATTAAATCAAACTGGTATTTGGGCTTTCATTTCTATGAAAATTTGCTGACCTCGGCTTTTAGTGAAACCAACTACAACAACATTATCAATAGAACCCACCATGAGCATAATGATGATATGTAGGTAGTATATGTTATTATTTTTTGATTTATTTCTCATCTTTACTAAGTTAATTTAAGTACTACTAATACTATTGTTAAGGGTTTAGCATATGCATGTTCTTATATTGTATGTCGTGTGTATTGTAAGTTAATCAAACTGGTATTTGGGCTTTCATTTCTATGAAAATTTGCTGACCTCGTCTTTTAGTGAAACCAACTACAACAACATTATCAATAGAACCCACCATGAGCATGATGATGAAATGTAGGAAGTATATATTATTATTGTTTGATTTATTTCTCATCTTTACTAAGTTAATTTAAGTACTACTAATACTATTGTTAAGAGTTTAGCATAAGCATGTTCTTATATTGTATGTCGTTTTGTGACAAATAAACACGTTTTCTTTTCTTATTTCTTTCTCTTAGAGCAAGGTTATATCCATTGTGCTTAAGGGACTAATGTATATGATTTTTATACATCTGTCCCTTACACAACTTAACTCATTGGATGTACATGAGTGATTGCTATCGTAACGTGACAACTCTGAATTAAAGGAACATGTTTTCTGGCATCCCGGCATTTTTTTATCGCATAACTTGCTCCTTAAAACAGGGAGAGGTCTAAGGAAAAGTCTTTTCACATTAGGTACCTACTGATAAAACTAGGGTTAATAATAATTTATAGGCAATTTATAATTAAATATCTACAGTTCTTCTTGAATATTTTCGAAGTACCTATTACCAGGGAAGAGCTTCATATAAAAGCTAGTAAAATTTTATTGTCACGTCTCGGCAACATGGCTGGAATTCAGTTATAAAATTAGCCCTGCAACTTTATATAAGGTTATCACACGTTATACGTTACCTATATACCTATTTAATATAACTGGTAGACATTTTAATAACTTAACAATATTCTGGACCACAAAACACTACAATATTACCATATAACCTTGTGTAAAATTAACCTAAACCAATAGCCACTGTTACCTACGACATTGTGATAGTTGCTCATTCAGTTTTATTTGACCAACACAATTCCACACCTTCACTTCATTTTCATTTTTATTCTCCCCATGATTTCACACCTTCCAGACTCACTATACTATTGAGGTCGTGAAAATTATTCCGCTTTTTCCATCCATCGCTGGACCATCATTCATATATTATGCCAAGGCAGCTTTCTTGCCTATATTTGTGTGACAGGACTAAAAACTTGAGAATGTATCAATAGGCATCAGGAATGTATCGAGGTAGGCTTTACCGAGCGACTTGAATCGATAAGATTATATCTGACGGTTCTTATGTGATATAAGTATGTGTTATTAATACAATGTTTTAAAACACCTTCGTACGCTTAGCACCTAAGAGCTATAAGGCTACCGCAGACAGATCCATTGCGAAGACACTTTTTCATAGAAGATTCTCTCTGTTTTTTTTTTTTGATTCACAACTGTGGCGACGCCTCCTGGTCCTGTTTCATAGGTCAATCTTTAGTGTAGACAGATTCGAATTTGTTAGTTTATATTCATAGTTATTATGTTCATTATTTTTATTTTTTTTTAAGACATTGACTCACACACTGTTCCGTTGTTGTTGAATTAGGTATTTTACCTATGTTTGCAATATTTGTAAGTATGTGAGAACCATGTTCCTATTTATAAAATTAATGAATTTACCTGTTAATGCTTTTAATGCTTTATACCTGTACGTTGTATAGTGTGTAGTGTTATTCTGGGTGCATGGTCCTCACATATATGAATTTATTAATGTATGTACTTATGTAAATATTGTAAGACACCAATTTTTAAAAAAATAGTATGTTTGGGGTTTTTTGTGCATTCTTCTCCATAACAAGCAACTTTTCTGAATGCACGGTAGAATCAACTTTTATTATTGTAAATTTTAATTTGTGTTTGACGTTAAAAAGTGCCGCTTTTTGGCCTAGTTGAATAAATATATTTGACTTTGACTTTGCCTGACCAGATCCGTCCAGCCGTTTGACCGTGAAGATATAACAAACATAAAAACACACACACACTCACAAACTTTGGCCTTTATAATTTTATTATCATCACACTCACACTCTCACAGTGATGAGTGCATTAGATAGAAAAATTATATGAAAATGGTCGCCTCGTCGTTGTCGCATTGTCTTGTCTGTTGTGTCGTGTCGTGTGTCGTGCGCGGGCCTTTATTGGTTGGGACTGGATTCGGATTAAAATCTCATGTCACGCAAAATCTGATAGTTACTATATCTACTACCATTTTTATCTTTCTGGAATCGCTGACATACGCATAAGTATCAAAAGATATTTTTAGCTTATTGATATCGATTTGTACTTTATATTCAACATACATATTTCATGTTTCTTTGAACGTGTTAGTAACGTTTTTTGTGATATATAAAAATATAAAAAGGTGAGTGTAACTATTCTATCCACCTGAGCATATGTCTTATCATTCCCTTTCTCCATTTATTTAGGGTCGGAGCATCATGGCTTCTTCTCTCTTAGGAGGAGCTCGTGGCTAAGTAATAACAGCCGCGCGGGTCGATCTTCAAGGTTAAGCAACGCTAACTGAGGGCGGTCTGTGGATGGGTGCATTCTCTACAGAGCGAGATTCTTTCGCGCCTCAGACAGCGCGTTACGCCGTTTGCCCCGGCTGTCATTTGAAGATCTTTGACAGACGTTGCGGGTAGTCAGAAGCCTGAAATCTGAAACCAGTCTTGCCAAGGGGTATCGTGTTAACCAGTCACTAGGTTGTGGAGGTCAGATAGTCAGTCGCGGCATGTATAAAATTCTTTTTAACAAAATTATATTATTTTATATTTTGTTTAACTATTTTTAGTGTTGGTACCTCATATTACTATGAAAATCATTTATAGCCAAAGTAAATCTCATTTCAATTCCAATAAGCCCAAACACGACTAGGATACATTGTTTTATTACGGAGTTTCAGTGCTTACCTTCCGGCTTCATCATCAGATTAGTTCGATGGTACCATGTTAGTGCCAAGGGCTAAGGCAAATTTATTAAAGTTTGTCCCTTTGTCAAGGGCCGCGCGTATTATAAATAATATACTATCGGAAGATGTGTTCCATAGCCTGCCGAAATTTGTGTCAGGAGCACAAAGGTGCATTGAAGGAGGCATACAAATTTGAATTGCTTCCTTTTTAAATTTTTGTTGTTTTATTTTATTATTAAATTTTTATGTTTAAATATATAGTGTATAACATTATTTATTCTGTGGTATAACATCGTATTGGAATACTATAAGATGTTGTACTTATTGGTGTAAAATAAATAAATAAAATAAAATTTTCAGCAGTACCTACCATTTATCTGTAGTCGTTTATCTTTGCGAGTTAGCTTAAACCTATGAAATACTTGTTAAGGAGTTCCAGTGGCCATCTGTGCTCTTCTTCATCAGTTCCACTTCACCAAATTATACTTTCTGAATGAAAATGCTTGCCATGTTATTGAAACGCCCTCGATTGCCATGTGATCCCATCATCAGATTCCTGGTGACAATGGGACCACCTCGAGAGTAAACTCGTTCAAACAAAAAAAAAAATTTCAAATCCGTCTTTATATGACGGAGTTGCGCAATCAAACAAAAAAATAACATCCGAATTGAGAACCTCCTCCTTTTTGGGAAATCTTTACTAACTTAATTTAAGTTCTACTAATACTACTGTTAAGAGCATACGCATGTATTTATATTCTAAGTCGTTTTTTGACAATTATACACTTTTTCATTCTTTTCTTTCTATGTCTTCTTCTGCCATTCTTCTTTATTAGTTGTCATCTCAGAAGTCACCCCATTTCTAGACATATTTAATTCACCCTAGAGTCTCTAGAAAATCCTAAATTTTTATTATACATTTAATAACACATCTGCATATTAGTCTCTAAACATCGCAGCGTCGTGATTTTATACATTAGTGTGTTTATCTTTCACAAAGCCTGTCTTTCCACCTTCTTTGATGGCTTTATTTCTTTATAATAAGTAAATAACTTTAGTAAAGTAAATTAATAATAAGCAATGCAATATGTATAATGGTAATATTCCGGCAATGTTAATTGAATAAAGTCTCTACAAATTATCCAACTTTTAACTTAAGATACGGACTTTTGCAAAACACTTAAAAAATACATTTCCTACAAAATTTCGCGCGACAAAACAAAGGAAGTTCGCACATTACTTTTATTTAATGTCCCAACTTCCTATGGCTTTAAAACACGGGTAATGTGCTGGCAGTAGTGATAGTAAGTAAGGACCGTTATTTGTGACTTAATCATGACCAGTGGCGCCTTTCATAGACATGCATTAATTAAATTACGTTTAAAGCGCAGGCCACACTGGAAACGAAGCGCAAAAAGCAATATCGTTTAGCTTCGCTCATGTGGACCAACTATGAGAATTAAGCAAAGCTAAGTGAGCTGAATGAAGTGAAATAACAACATTTTAATGCTATTCTGTAGACGTCTCACCGTGATGACTCATTTCACCTTTGAGCTTAAGGTTACACTAGTTGAAAATTCTTCCATACAAACGTAGTCTGGCAATTACTCCACTGTGTGACGGTGTACGTTCAAAATAAATAATGATATCAATGTGTCTCATCATTATCTAGCCCTGTAGCGAAGCAAAAAAATACAATATTTGAAAGTTATGAGCGTCGAAAGTTCCATATTTCAACACTAATTGTAACTCATTTTTGGGCGGAAATAAATACCATCAGAAGAAGGAAAATTGCAAAACGGCCTCCATACAGAGATAGATTAGGAATTCAACAATGCAAATAATTTTATTTTAAAATATACATTTAGTAGTTTTTTCATGATATCCCAAAGGTCTGTTCATAAAATTTCGCGCGCTCGTTTTCGTCCTCGAGAACTAGCTTCTTACCGCTCATCACAGCATCAATCTCATTCGCACGTGTTGTCGGATGAGACAGCATGCATTTTAACCCCGCGCACAAAATAGTTCGTGCCGTTGACTAGGGGAACCTTAAAGACAACTGTTATTCCCTAGGGACTCTAGAGTTGGTTGGAATATCAGCTAACTTCGAGCTAATTTCACATAAATCATCATAGTGAGATGTCTGCAGAAACGACTGTTTCGTTAGATTGTTGAGCGCGGGGGCTTACCATCAACCCCTCGCTCGGGGCGGCTCTTCGCGTCTCTGGATTATTTGTTTCACCAGGTCAGTGGCTCTAGACGCGGTAACTACATGAGCTAATCTAAACGAACTAAGCTTCGTTTCGCTTCATTCCCAGTGTGACATGCACTTAAGTGACTGTCAATGAACGTTTTGTGATCGGCTTCTATAGTACGAGTACAATGCTACAATGACGGATTGTTTGGTTTACTAACGGTATCATTTCGTTTGCTCATTGCTGCACTATTTCATTGAAATAACCTGACGGTAGCTCTTTTTAATAACTTCTAGATAATTGAAATAAGGAACAGCACAAAACGGAGCTGTAATTTCAGTGATTGAAAACAGTCAAGGGTCAAAAGTGCAGTATCACTCTACCCAAAACTAAATTGCCCAAAATCTATTTCACGACTAGTTTTCTTTTTTTATTGTTGATATGCTTGCGCTTGACCACTATCTCACCTGATAGTAAGCGATGATGTGGTCGACTATAAAACACAATTGCCTATAAGTAAAATATTCACTCTTGACTTAAAGACTCCCAGGTTGTAGCTATCAGGAAATATAGACTCCGGCAGAGAATTCTACTCCTTTGCTGTTTTGGGAATAATAAAAGTATTCCCAAAACGTTTGTTGCGTATTGGTGGGATGTCCACCGTGTACCGATGACGCATTGCAGTACGTTTTGTAGCCCTATGATGGAACGGGCTAGGATGAATTAGTTAATGCAATTCCAACGCACACTCCCCGAAATGTAACCGATAAAAAACCGACAGGCTGGCAACTCGGTGCCGATGTTCAAGGCTCCGGAGTCTAGACTCGACCAGCATCTCATTGCCGATGAGCCTCTTGGCCCGTTTATTTGATACTTTGGGTTCTATACTTACTACAATTTTGACCCTTGACTGCACCTAGGTAACTATAATGTTACTGTACGTGACGGTAAAAGCAAGAACAATATTGTAAAAAATAATAAACTTACCACGTACGGCGTACCTATAAGTACAGACAGCAACAAAAGCACCTAGTGCGCCAACAACTACCCATTACGGACAAAGTTTTATGCAATTTTTAATTCTTTCTTAGCGATGCGTGAGTTATTAGGGCGGGGAATGACCATTATAATCCGGTTTAATGCGGTTCCAACCAGAATATTGCTATTGTTTTTTTTATTTCACTATAACCTACCCACTTACTCAGTTTAAAAATACTGAAGGTACTTTTATATAGTCTGTGCAGATTGAGGATATTAGATCGTGGCAACGGTATTTTTTTTTAAATAATTGATTTATTTTTGACCGAAAATCTGTTTATTGCAGTCACGATTTCGATAAAATGTATTGAATATTTAAAAAAAAAGCTGAAACGATATTTTAAACTAAAACTATTAAATTAAAAGGAAGAAAGGGATTCCCCTACAGTGGGACACTACAGGCTCATAATAAATAATCAAAAAGTTAGGCTAGTAAGTACGAAAGCTCTAGTCTTACGCAACTTTAGTTAGAGCTTGAATGAATAAGATGATATTTTTATACTCTCTACATAAATCTACATATAAAAATCAAAGGAAGTAAGTAAGAAAACCCTGATTGCCTTTCCTACATTCCAACAATGCATTTCTTTCGAAGCACTCGAAGTAATGTGAACGCATAATATTAAGCGCAAACGTATGAAAACAAACATGATTATGCAGTGCATAATTTGTGATCGTGTTTACATTAGGCTACAATAACTTCCAGCTGCATATATTAACTTTAAAGGTGCCTTTCGGGTATAAAATATTGGTCTTTTGATCTATAAATGGTTTTAAATGGCATGCTTACAGCATTTTGACCATTTATTTGGTGCTGAATACTGATGCTACGCTTAAAATATTACATTTTGACTTATCCAAAGATTAATTTGTCAAGGCATTGTGTGCAACTATTTAATTTTAAAAGAGTTAGATGTCTACTGGATGCGAGGTAGTGACCGGACGATGTGACGATGCTTTGGAAAGACCTGATAGTCGTGGAAGTCTTTTAGCTGAGATGATGAAGATGATGGAGTAAAATAACTAACATTCATAAGTATGATAGGTGATAAAAAAGTCGCTTTGTTGTGTTTTGTGTTGGAAGTCGGTTTGATTTTTTGTTAAAAAGTTTTTTATTTTATACTTTTTAGATTTGGTAGATACCTCCATTTAACATGAAAATCATTTATAGCCAAAGTACATCTTATGACGATTCTAATAACCCCAAACACGACTAGGATACATTGATTTATTTCGGAGTTCCAGTGGCCATCTGTGGTCTTCTTCATCAGTTCCACTTCACCAAATGATACTATCTAAGTGCAAATGATTGCATTGCTGATGGAAATACCAAAAATCGGTGTCTTTGGTAGGTACCTGTTTTTCCGTTTTTTGACACCGACTTCGGGCAAGAAAGTTATTTTTCGCTTTGTAGTGTTTTGTTTTGGAAGACGGTTTGATTTTTTTGTTAAAAAGTTTTTTTCATCTATAAATTTGTTAGCCTCACAAATGGTCAAATAAATTGAAAAAGTAATTAATTGATCATTTGTTAGACTAACAACTGATGAATAAACGCGTTTTATCTAAATTTCAAACCATTGGTTAGCATATTGAGTTGAAAACTTATAAAAAAACTGGACCTGAGTATTTGTCAAACAATTCAAACCTGTTAACAACTTAACAAATATTAGTAATTTTATAGAAATACTACCTTCTGCCAACGCACATACGGGTATTTGATACAAAAAACTGGCCAAAACCTTTTTTTTGGTAATTTTGGGTCAATTGTGCCTCCTAGTTATTTTTCATATTAATTTTAGTATAACCCAATCATTTCTATACCCTTTTCTCCAAAGGGACTTACGTGTGAAATAAAATCGAAATAAAATAAAACATTATTTTCTATTTCAAGCATTATGGTGATTTATTTGTACAATAACTAATAAAAAAAGCATTTAAAAATACACAATGATTTAAAAATAACGCTTACTTTTTACATAACCTTACAAAATACATAAATGAAAAGCTATGTACAAACTGTAACTGTTTTTTTTTCGAAAAAAACCTATTTTTGTTCAGAGGCTATAATTCATAGGGGCGGAAAAAGCCGAAGGTTTTTCTCTTGATATGAAATCTAGAAGGTTCAAAGAACACGATTATGTATAAACTTTAGCTTAACTATGTTTATCTGATACTTAATTTGACGAAGGAAACCTATTTTACGTGTTTTTTTTTGCATAAAAATACTCATGACTTTATGGTACAATTAAAGAATGAAAAAGTGATCCTAACAGTAGCACAATAGATTCAAAATAAAGTTCATACCTGTGCCTGAAGATTCCATGATGGTTTTTGGGGTTTGCACTAAACACAACAGTATGATTAGTCTTAAACAGCAATTGAAATTTGCGAGCGCCGAGAAAACAAACGTGTCACTAGCACAACAGATGAGTTCCGACTGACGTTGAGGGCGCATGGAGCGCTCTAGCCCCTTCTGGGTACCGGTTTCTTAATGAATAGAGTGTCCCATTGTTAAAACATAACAAAGGATAGCTGCGCGGTTACTTTTGTAAAAATGACTTTTGGCCAGTTTTTTGTATCAAATACCCGTATGTGCAACGGCTGCGCCCACGTGAAAATCAAAAATTATCCCGAGGGAACATATTCCCGGGATAAAACGTCCGAGATCCGTCCATTCGTTTGAGCGTAAAGAAGTAACAAACACACTCACAATCTTTCGCCTTTATACACTTGGGAGCAAATAAATCGAGCCACTACCTTTTTTCACGTAAAATGGTAAATATTTTTGGTAATATGGAACGTATCAATTCGAACTATATATCGCCTAAAAGTTTAGTTAATAACCTTTACAATGAGGGTAAATTATTGAATAATAACCTTATTGAATGATAAATTATTGGCTCTGCAAGAAAAATGGTAATTTTGATAGAAAATTTAGTAGGGCTAAAACAGTCCATAAAAACAATAAAAAACAAAATTATTGCAAAAAAAATATTCTTAATAACTGGTATTACCCCCCCGGGCCCTGATACATTCTTGTAGCCTATTAGTCATCGATCTGATCAGCGTTACGATGACATATTGTGGTATGTTCTCCCACTCTTCAAGCACAGCGACTTTAAGCTCGGGAATGGATGAAACAGCGGGAACCCTGGCTCGGACTCTCCGTTTTAGCTCGTCCCATAGGTGTTCGATCGGGTTCAAATCGGGACTTCGTGCTGGCCATACCATTTGTTGAATCCCGATCGCAGACAAGTATTCCGTAACGATCTGCGCGGTATGAGGTCTCGCATTGTCATGCATAAACGAGAAATTTTCTCCGACAAAACCAGCATACGGCATTACGTGGTTTTCAAGAATGTCAGTTATGTATCGGTCAGCTGTTAATCCACGTCTACCACTGCCATCGTTGGCGGGGTCGACGAAGACAAGTTCCGTTTTTCCGTCTAGAGAAATTCCTCCCCACACCATACAAGAACCACCACCAAAACTCACCGTTTCTCGAATGCAACATTGGGCAAATCTTTCACCAGGACGTCTATACACTCGGTTTCTCCCGTCATTGCTAAAAAGACAGATTCTTGACTCGTCAGAAAACAAAACTGACCTCCAGTCTTCTAACGTCCAATTAATGTGTTCTCGAGCAAACTCCAAGCGAGATCGGCGATGAGCTACAGTCAATTTTGGGCCAGTTGCTGGTTTGTGTGATGTTAAATTTCGTTCTTTTAGTCTTCGTCTCACTGTCCACCTACTGATTGCGACTCCTCGAACGTCACGTAACGCTTGCTGTAGCTGAACAGCATTAATTCCACGGTCGCGCAACGAATTGGTTGCAATAAAGCGGTCGTCACGTTCTGTTGTTGCCCGTGGTCGGCCAGTTCCAGGTCGCCGAACAAAAGCAGCAGTCTCCAGATACCTGCGGTATACCCGCTGTACCTTTGAACGACTCAAATGAAGTCTGCGTGCCACTTCACGTTGTCCGTGTCCAACCTCAAGTAAAGCTACAACTTGGGCAGCTTCCGTCGGTGTAGTATCCATTTTATCAGGTTATTTTGATTACACAGACACAGATAAAGACAACAATAACAAGTAATATGGGTATGATTAACAAAAACCTCAAATTTAATCTTTTCTTAACAGAGTACAATAAAAATGTCATAAGCAAATTAAATGCGATAATTTTATTCTACCCTTTAAACTTTAATAAAAATGAAATTTTGACAACTAACTACCCTCATTGTAAAGGTTATTAAATACCCTTTTAGGCGATATATGTTTCGAATCGATGCGTTCCTTAATACCAAAAATAATTACCATAATGCGTGAAAAAGGAAGTGGCTCGATTTATTTGCTCCCAAGTGTAGTTTGATTTGCTTTTCTCTAAACAGGTCCATTCAAGTGTTTGTGACCCTACAGCATAAAGCAATAATTCGTAAACTTCCGTTCAAACTCGTTAGTAATAACTATATGATGTCTTAGACCACCTTTTAGGAAGTCGAACATAAAAAAATATTTACTTATGGCTTTTTAAACATAAAACTATATTTATGGCTTTTTTTTTGTTTTTTGACTTGATTCTGTGCGGCCAATTAATTTACGTATCCTCTGTAAAACGTGATTTATTGGTTAATTGAACTGAGCTGTTTAAGTAGAAATTTTTAATTTTAAACTGCCTTCTTGACGTAGTAGTCGCAAGCGCTACTCCTGCGCATGCATGCGGTGAGCACGCGGTTCTGGCACAGACATAAATCTAACTAGATAACGCCTCCATCTGAAAACCAAGCGCGCCACTTTTTCACAAACAATTTAAAAACAAATTTACTTACCAATGAAAGAAGACATTTCCAATGCCTCTGCCAAATTTTTCAATAAAATTTTCACAGCTCAATATAGCATAATTAGGCCTTTTACTGGGAATAGAGAGGGCTATGCTCGGCATTTCCTTGCGTGATCACGTCAGAAATGATGATATCCGCAGGAGAACCAAAGTTACCGACATAGCCCGAAGAATTGCCAAACTTAAGCGGCAGTGGACAGGGCACATTGCTCGCAGAACGGATGGCCGATGGCGCCCGTAAGTTCTGGAATGGCGACCGCGAACCGGAAGACGATACATTGGAAGGCCTCCCAATAGGTGGACCGATGACTTGGTTAAGGTTGCGGGAAGGCGCTGGATGCGAGACGCACGGGATCGGTCAATGTGACGACGCCTGGGGGAGGCCTATGTCCAGCAGTGGACGTCTTTCGGCTGAAATGATGATCATGATGCATTTTCCTAGATATCGGTGGATGTCCCGTGCCGATAATGCTAAATGAAAAGCTTAAAGTACGGTCATTGATCGTACTTTTACTCCGTTTTTTGACACGCGAAGTACATACAATCGCGTCATTTAGTTATATTTATATCTATCTGTGGGTTCTGGTTTCGATTCCTGGCTCGGATAAAGTGTTATTGCGTTATCCATCTGCAATTTATACCTCGAGTTTGGATCTGGTTGGCTTTGGAAATTAAACAATACTTGCGAAATGTGGGTGCTCTTTCTTTTATTTCTATACCTACATAAACCTCTGTCTAACCCTTCGAAGAATATAGGAGTAATGATATGGTAAATAATGATAATTTTAGATCCTTACTACGCAGAATTATTTTGAAATATATTATTTATACTAAAACTAACTATTTTGTTGTTTGTAATACAGATAAACACATTTTTGTCATTATATTGGTTTTATTTTTCATCACTGACTTTGTTAGTCGCCACAAACTCAGATCAAATAAAAAGTCAAGATGGAACGTTGCAAACAACAAAGTGACGCCGTTTCAAACTATGCCTTGCCGTACAAATACACAAGTACACGCACTCACGTACAACGAAATTACGCCTTAGCTTGTCATTCGAGCTCACAGATCACATAATAAAGCTCAACTGACAAGCTAAGGGGTAGTTTCGCTGTACGTGTGCGCGTTTAATTGTGTATTTTGAACCGGATTCACTTTGTTTTTTGCAACGTTCCATCTTGACTTTTATTTGATCTGAGCCCACAAAGTACTATATTATCGTCAAGTTATTTATTGTCTTGTTTATAAAATGCTGATTTCTTCAAACCAAAGCCAGGCAGGTTCCACTGTGTTACGGGTCGTCAATTTTACGCTGTCTTGATCGCCTTTCCCCTCCGATTACAATCTTTAATCGGTTCGTCGCCACATCCTTTACCGCGATATGATCTTGTTCATAATTATGACATTTTCTCTTCCGATGAACGTGACTTAATGAGGTAGGTAAAACATGACAAGGTTTTTATAGGATAGGTAGGTACAACATAATATTAAAAATTGTTACATAGCATGAACAAACACAGGCAGATCATACGTGTTTTTCAATAGAAGGCGATATTTAGTAAGCCATAGCTAGTGCTTTTTAACCGACTTCAAAAAAAGGAGGAGGTTCTCAATTCGTCGGAATCTTTTCTTTATTTTTTTTATGTATGTTCCCCGATTACTCAAGACACCTGGACCGATGTGAAAAATTCATATTTTGTTTGAAAGCGTATACTTCACAAGTGGTCCCATACTCATCAGGTCAGGATCTGATGATGGGATCCTAAAGAAATCGAGGGAAATCCTCAAATATTATAGGCATACATATAGGGATTTTGGTATTTCCATCAGCAATGCAATCATTTGCACTCAGATAGTATCATTTGGTGAAGTGAAACTGATGAAGAAGACCACAGATGGCCACTGGAACTCCGAAATAAAGCAATGTATCCTGGTCGTGTTTGGCCTTATTAAGATCTTCATTAGATGTACTTTGGCTTTAAATGATTTTCGTGTTAATTGGAGGTTTCTACCAAAACTAAAAAGAGTAAAATAAAAAACTTTTTAAATTATAAAGCGAAAAATTACTTTCTTTTCCGAAGTCGGTGTCTTTGGTACTTGTTTTTTTCCGTTTTTTGACACCGACTTTGGGAAAGAAAGTTATTTTTCGCTTTGTAGCGTTTTGTTTTGGAAGTCGGTTTGATTTTTTTGTTAGAAAGTCTTTTGTTTATCCCTTTTTAGTTTTGATAGGAATCTCCAAATATCATGAAAATCATTTATAGCCAAAGTAAATCTCATGATAATTTCAATAAGCCCAAAAACAATGGACCCTCCATTGTTTTATTTCGGAGTTCCAGTGCCTACTTTCCGGCTTCATCATCAGGTCAGTTCGATGATGCCATTTTCATCATTATCATTTATTTACAAGTATTTGCTTCATCACAGTCGGTTAGCTATTCGATATATCTTATACCCGCGACATACTTAGCATTATGGAGAGACAGATGGCCACTGGAAAGTGGCCATCTGTGGTCTTCTTCATCAGTTCCATTTCACCAAATGACACACTCTAAGTGTAAATGATTGCGTAGTTGATAAAATATCAAAATCGCTATATATATAATATTTGAGGAGTTCTATCGATTTCTTTAAGAGGCCATCATCAAATTCTGGTTTTCTTATCATGATACCTCCCTTGGGATATCTCCTTTCCAGCAAAAACAGAATCATCAAAATCGGTTCATAAACGACGAAGTTATCCGCGAACACACATACAAAAACAACATATATACAGTCGAATTGAGAAACCTCCTCCTTATTGGGCAGTCGGTTAATAACACGCATTTTACCGAAATGTCAAACCAATTTTTTTTTCTTTTTATAAAAACGTTGCCCCACACTAGGAATTTTTTCCTGTATCGTGGGTGCGTTTACAAACATATAAACTCACATACACAAACACCCAGAGCAGGAACAACTATCTGTAGGTCATACAAATATTTGTTCCGTGCGGTAATCGAACCCGCGACACGCAGCGCAGCAGTCAATTGCTTAACCACTGTGCCAACCGTGCACCCAAGTTCATTGGTTAACATATTTACTCAAGGGTTAACTATCGATAGTAAAACTGGGCCTTGGGGTAATAAACTGTCCCGACGTACTGATTATTTGATTTATTTTTCGATATCGATTGATTATTAGATGGTGATCTATCTATCGCCGTGGAAAATAACCGAACGCGATCGATTTACAAAAAATAATCTGTATAATCAGATGAAAAACGCTAGTTACGTGGCACGGTTTCTTTGTATGGAATGAGGCATCTGTATGCTAGTATTACATTATCTGTGATCTTAGTAAGCAATTTTTAGGGTTCCGTAGCCAAATGGCAAGAAACGGAAACCTTATGGATTCGTCATGTCTGTCTGTCCGTCCGTATGTCACAGCCACTTTTTTTCGAAACTATAAGAACTATGCTGTTGTAACTTGGTAAGTAGATGTATTCTGTGAACCGCATTAAGATTATCACACAAAAATAGAAAAAATTCAATGAATTTTGGGGGTTCCCCATACTTAGAACTGAAACTTAAATATTTTTTTCATCAAACCCTTACGCATGGAAAGGTCTTAATCTATGGATAGGTCTTCAAAAATGATATTGAGGTTTCTTATTTTTTCGTTTTCTAAAATGAATAGTTTGCGCGAGAGACACTTCCAAAGTGGTAAAATGTGTCCCCCCTGTAATTTCTAAAATAAGAGAATGATAAAACTAAAAAAAAGTTAATTCTGAAAATCTGGTCTTGGTCAGCCAGCTCGCGAATAGGTATCCTCCGACTGCACAGCATGAATTTCTTCTTGTTTACGTCTTTTTAGTTCGCGTTTTAAGCATTCGGGTTTTTTGATTTTTTTAATTAACTTTTTTTATTTACAACATTTTAGTTATTTTTTTTAAGATTAAGCACATTTAAACATATAAGTGTTATATATTTTAGAAATCATCTCTTAAAACCCTTTATTTTGATACCCCACACGAAGGGTTTGGAAGGAAAAAAAAATCCCCCACAAAATGGCGCCCAAAAACCGGCATTTTTTATTTTTCAATTTTAATGTAGCCAGTGACACTCGCAGGGTTAAGACGAATCGATTGATGTAAGAATCATCAAAATCGGCCAATGCGTTTGGTCTCTAGAAAGCCAGATAGGAACAAACATACATACATACATAGACTGATAAACACATTTTCCTCCTTCGGCAGTCGGGTAAAAAATATATGATGTACATTACCTTGTAAACTTCCACCGAAAATTGGTTTGATGGAGATCTAGTAAATAGTTTTTTTTTAATACTTCATAAATCGTAAACCGCAATTTACCAAGTACGGAACCCTTCGTGCGCGAGTCCGACTCGCACTTGGCCGGTTTTATTTACTAAAATTTTAAGAATGATTGTGCCTTTTCGGTACGAGAAGTGGCCTTTGCCTTGCAGGTGGAACAGTACCAGGTTGAAATTAAACTTGACTTGATTAGCGCTACTGCTGGGCACGAAGGCCTGGGTTCGACTCCCAGGTCTAGCAAAGAGTTGTTGGATTATTCCATCTGGGATTACTCAATAGCAGCCCGGTTGATGGCAATAGGCTCATCCCCTATTGCAGGGGTTACCAATTACTTTAACTTGGGGTCCGTTTCCGTTTATGACCTGGTGAGAGCAGTGGTGGCCCAGTGGCATCGGCCGTGACTTACAAGTTGTAGGTCGTGGGCTCGAACCCAGGCAGGTGCTTTACTTTGTGTAAATTATTTTATCACCATTGCTCTCAAAAACGGTGAAGGAAAACATCGTGAGGAAACCGGCATGTCCTAGAACCAAAAATTCGAAGATATGTGACATCCACCAACCCGCACTGGGTCCGCGTGGTGGATTATGGCCCATCCCCTCTCACATAGAGGAGGATTGTGTCCCAGCAGTGGGAACATTAATAGGCTGATGATGATGATGAGGGTAGTGGAATTCCGCTGGATGCGAGACACACGGGACCGGTCAGTGTGGCGAAACAATTGGGGAAGTCCTATGTCCAGCAGTGGGCGTCTTTCGGGTGATATGATGATGATAGGGTCCTTTTCTTAAAATAATATGACCGTCGAGGTCCGTAATGTTTACTGTGGGGACGTAGCCAGAAAGCGCTACTTAAATAAAACTCTGGATTCACTGTTCTAGTTATATTTCAGCAGCAAGGTGCCTACCCATAGGCACCTTCTATCAGACTCACATCAAAGCTCAGAGGAGCCCTTATATACACGGGTAAAGTCTAGCGAAAACATCTTCAATTATTTTATATTCTAAATTCATATTACCTTTCAAGTAATACTTATTGCCAGTGTTAATATAGGCAAGTAGGTTGCCTTCTAGTTAAGCAGAGTCCTCACATGAGCTACGCCCCTACGAATAGACGCTCAGAATCATATGAAGTGCTTCTATTCTATGTCTTGAAAGGTTACATGAATCCTACCTTATCCTAACTCGAATATTTACCTAACAGAGGAATCACATTTACAATTGAGGTACGACCCTTAAAAGGGGAAGGCTTAATCATGACAAACGAGTTATCGGACGCTCCGATATGTGCTTTTAACTTCAGCTAACGTGCACACACACACTAACAAATCTACGCCGTCATGCCTGAACCTCCTTGACCAAAACCTCTGAAAAAGGAACAAGGCGTCCTCCCAACTCTAACAAGAATGACGCGTCAACTCACATCGACCCGGATGGGGTTTAATCTCAAAAATTCAAATATGATACAATTTTTCGATCTCGTGCGTTCATCAGGCCAGAGAAGGAAAGGCTGGATCGCATCGAATTTCTAATCCTATTCATAGAGCTTGCACCAGGGTTTATTATTATAAATGCATTTATTTTATTAAACATCAGACATAAACTGGACCAATGATGTCAACTCGACATCCTTTGCAAAGGCTATGCCCCGTTAGCAAAGTCGGTTTCAGTTATGACGATTACTTTAAGAAACCTATACTAATACCCTGGCTTCTGCCTATGCCTTAATCGCATAACCAATAATCATTTCTTCGATGCGTGGCCAACGTTGCCAGCCTCTTCTTCCCCCTGCGGCTCACAACTCATCAGCACATCATCAGCACATGCAACGGAAAGAACTAATTTAATTATATATATCGATACTATTTGAGAATATCGATAAAAAAACTATCGATACATTTTTTCCTACTTTCCCATCCCTATTAACTTCAATATGTCAAATTTGATAGTTGTCATATATTTATTTTATTTTTATTTGACAACAGGCCTCTTCCTATATGGAAACCTTACTAACCTTAACCTATTCTTACCTATTTAAACCTATCTCGTATCCTACTCTAACATTAAAAAGTTTTTCTATCTATCTATTTACATGCATCTATCCTAGGCCACACTCCTTTTCGCCAATTTCTATCCATGTGGAATGGACCTTATATCTCTACATAACTAGTCCTAACTATGGTTCGGCCTAACTAATCTGTGGCTAATACGGCGCATAGAGTAAAATTAAATTTAATTATGGTGTGAACACTGTGCTTTATTATATTGTTTATGGCATTATGTGTCAAACCAATTCTTATAATGAAAACTATGCTTATTTTTGACATGGTTTAGACACTGTCCCTTTTTTGTATTATCTGTGTGACTACGTGTCAAACCAATTCTTATAATGACATCTATGCTTTCAAAGCATTTTTTCGCCTTAGGGGCATAAAAGACTTTTCTATTAATTTTTGACTGTTTCTGACTTAGTCCTTATGGATTTGCATTTGGACTTCGTCAGTAATTTCAAAAGCTAATCTTATTTAGTAAATAAAGACAAGGCAGAGGGATATTTAATTTCATAAAAACATATACAGATAAATAATTCAAATAATCATTCGCATTTAGTTTCATTCGATGCCCAGCGCGCATCGCAAATTCCTTCTAAGTTGGACCGTATTCATTTGCATGACATGAAAAGAAAACATTGGTTATTAAAGCACAAAATATAAGACAACATTAAATAAATAATTTTGCATAATACAATATTTACAACATTTTATACCTAATCTTCTTTCTATAAAATTTCCAAAATTTGCATTTTACGAGTTCGAATTGCTTTATGTATTCGCAATGCAAAAATCTTTGTACAATGTTACATCGAAGGAAAATATGAAGTGAATTTTTCCTTGCAACAATCATAGTAATCTTACTTGAACCAAACCTTGCTCCCCAAGAAGTTTTATTAACAATTCTTTCGTATTTAATTCGAATAATTTTTTTATTGATCGCCTTCTTTGAATTTATATTGGCGCAATAATAAATCTTACTAAAGACTCTTTTGAATTTCCTATGGATCTCTTTCGGTTTATTTCGAGATAAACCTTTCTTAATGGCTGTCAACTTTTTTCTTTTCAAAATGACTTTTAAAAAATTCTGTTTTATGTCAGATTGAAAATTTTCAATATTATTTTCAATTTTATGGTTGAAATCAATGGAATTCTTATGCATTTTAATATCCGAGACATATTGGTGTCCCGATGGAACCACAACTAGTTGTGCCGACAAAATCTCATCACTGTTCTCTGCAAGACAAATGGAATTAGTGGAGTCAATTAGACTGGACCGATACATCACAATACCCGCGTCCAGGCACTCGCTGTTGGATAGGGAGTCCAACTCCTCGTCAGCCGGGCCGTCCGCGCACTCGCCCTGGAACGACGACGAAGACTCCACCTCCAACTGGACATCGACGGGGCCGTCATCTCCGCTGGTCTGGTCACCTTCGTGCTCCAACATGCAGCTCCCTCCGTCGGTGTGATCGCCATTGCCATCAACTGCGTCGCCTTCTCCGTCAACGTGGTCAACGCTTTTTTCACTGCACTGTATATTGTTTTGTGTTTGTTCGTCCTTAATCACGATACTAGAAAATAAATGTGCATTAACATCCTCACACAATACATCAGGTTGTTTTTTATCTGCTTTTATTTCAGCGATTATTATGCGCTGTTCGCAATAACGACATCTGCGGTGAAAAATTGAGAATTCACTCCTCAAGCGATCGCATAACACTTCAAAGTCCATATCATATTTAAAAATCATACGGTAAAAATAATATGCAGCCCCCTGCAGGAATCCTCCCAAGATGAGGCTGTAGTCGCTCTCTCTCCATTCATTTATTTCGGCCACCGACTTGAATTCGGTTAAAAATTCCTCTAGACAATACCCGTTCGTTCCCGTGTAATAACTATCCATCATGCTTGCTTTATGCTCAATTACACTAAATAATAAAACCACTTAGCTTTACTCCGACTCTTCTTTATATTTCCATCCGCTTAAGGGAGGGAATGAGAGGTAACAACCCTCTCTGTTAAAACTTATCTCGCTTTATGTACGCCGATAGGGCTTCGTGCACTGTATATCGCCATGCACACGCGAACTTCTGTCTTTAAACACTTTCAACGTTTTTCACTCACTTACTACGTATACTGTACGCCGTATACACGCGTATTTATTTTTCATATTTTCTTATCTTCTGGGATTCTGTACTGTACCCGGCGCCTCCACCATTTGTGGGGACGTAGCCAGAAAGCGCTACTTAAATAAAACTCTGGATTCACTGTTCTAGTTATATTTCAGCAGCAAGGTGCCTACCCATAGGCACCTTCTATCAGACTCACATCAAAGCTCAGAGGAGCCCTTATATACACGGGTAAAGTCTAGCGAAAACATCTTCAATTATTTTATATTCTAAATTCATATTACCTTTCAAGTAATACTTATTGCCAGTGTTAATATAGGCAAGTAGGTTGCCTTCTAGTTAAGCAGAGTCCTCACATTACACTGTAAAGCCAACTACTCCCCCGTCTACCTCCGCCTTAAGATTTAAAAAAAATATGTAATTAATGCATTTTTTGCCTTGACCTATCCGTCCGACTAAAAACTCCGTTTGGACTAAAGTTGGTGCAGACTATTGTCATTAAATCTTGGAGATGTTCTTCGGCAAGTCTACTCCCGCCCTTCCCCACCACAACGATGACGCTGAAGATCTCGCGCTCCACGCTCGTCCTTTTCGAATGGACCGCAGTAAAGACAAACCGCGGGCAAAATGATTAAATTATGTGCTCAAGTAATACAAGTAAATTATATTGTACTGTCCACACAAAATATGTCGACGGTCCGGATCCGAACCGCGGTCCGCCTTTTTGTGACCCCTGCCACATTGCACAGGACTTAAACAAACTCGTGAAAAGGTATGGTAAGTAAGGTTTAGGTGCACCTCTACTTAACCCTTCGGGCAATACAGGCATGAAGTTATGTTTATGTATTTGTACTTTGAGTATAGCAAATTTATCATTACTAGCTAACTACATCAGTCTAAGTTCGTGGAACTGCGTTTAACAGTGCCTAAACATGAGTTTAAAAAAATTAGGACGTGAGACGTCCAAGTAGAGCTGTGATCTTTGCAAGGTGGCTGAATGAACGGGATGAATGAATAGAGGATGAGTTGAATGGCGAGAGTTTGAATGCAAATTAAATCAATGAATGAACATGCACAAAAGAAAGATAAAGCATCTGTGGACAATGTGATCAAAATAAAAAATTGGATCTGAGGAACTCTGACGCGTACTTACGAATATAGAATTTGTGCATAAACATTCATTGATACATCAGTGGACTTGGCCCATCTAATACGTTAGATATACACAGGGCAGTATATGATATGTCTCTGAGCTATTTTAATTTCTAGTTTAGGAATCATAGCCTCACAAAAAGCACAAACATTGTAAACATCCAAGCTGTAAGCTCTATTGTCCAATAAGTAATTCTAATTTAATATGTTAGAACAGAGGCTAATCCCAAGGCCACACCTACTAACTCCGAATATAAATTATAATAAGGTCCTCTGGGCGTGTCAACTGTCATGTTGCCTTTCGACTCGGTTTGTTTCTAACTAAAATAAAGTTTTTAGACGTGGTTCACTTAGGCAACCACTTATCATTTATTTGGAATTTCATGAAAATAGATTTCATGCTGAAAACATCAACAGACGGTGACCAAGGCACAAAAACTATGTGCAAAAGGACCAAAACATAAAAAAAAGAAAACTTACGGTACCAAAAAGGATCAATCCAAAAATCCTAGATTCAAACTCACCCGAAAAAAATATCTACACGCACTTCCACACAAACACACACATACACAGCACTCACGTTTGGCGGTTACGCACCCAATCAGTTTTCAGATCACGACAGTGCGCGCGCGCTTCGGAGAACGCGTGTGTCTGATGCGCGCGCTCGATCCCTACTGGTTTCAAACTTCGCGTCGATAGTGTTCCTAGAAATTGGTTCGATAGGTTTTCGATTTTTGAAATTTGGTTTTTGGAACTGTGGGCTTCGACTGTGTGGCCAGTATTCGAAATTTGAAAGCTCTGTAACACTGAGTTTTCGTCCTAGTTCAAAGATAATCAATAAGATAGGATCTTTCAAACGGACAGATGGCTTAGAGTTTGTTGTGCCACTTTTTCTTCATTCTATCACGAACAGCAAACGGGCGCGTTTTTGGGGACTAAGGGATAAGTGTAATTTTCAGTTGACATTAAAAAGTGCAAAATAAAGGTAAGAATAAAAGATTTAAATTTAGACTTCGATGACAGACAATCGATATACGTGATTTTGCAATACGAAATTAAATCAACTATCTTTGTAACAAGAAATGTAAAATGATATTCACAAACAAAATAACTTTTACAAAAAAAAAAACTTATTTTAACACACATGTTTATAACTTAAAAACAAAACAGAAGGCATCCCGCCAATCACAGCGCTGACGCCTTTACTAACTTTTTTCTACATTTTATTATTCCGGACGGACGTTCCACTATGTGAATATCCTGAGTGCACATTGAACCGAAACGCGTTATGGAGAGGATAAAAACCGTTTTAACTTTTTTCATGTTGCGGACATTGTTTTTTTTTTTTGGTCAGTAAGGCAATATGGCACAGTGAGTTGTTGATAGGAAGAGACTGGCAACATAAATACAGATTAGAATGACCACGTTAAAAAAATGTGGTATAGATACAATGAAACCATAAGTCTGGTCTAGTGATCGCTTTGAAAACCTGGGTTAGATTCCTATGTCGGGAATTTTTTTATTTGGTTTTCTATCTGAAATTTCAGTAGCATTCCGGAGTGTGGATTTGTGCCCAGTTAATGGCAATAGGAGCCTATTACATGAGACTTAAAAAAAGAGAGGTGTCTTACAGACACCCGTATGTTTATTGCGTATCTTTTGCAGGAGCAAAACGATAGCGATTAAACGCTTTATGTCATAAAAGTCGGAATTACCTGCAGGGTAGGTATGGTAGGTCCTACACAATCGTTTGCTAATCGCTCGCTGTTTGTCAAATGCACTTATTTAAAAAAAACCGCCAATAACTCTTTACTTTTGTATTGAAGAACAATTCTTGCGCAAAAATCGCTATCGTTTTGCTCTAGCAAAAGATACATAATAAGCCTGCCGGTTGGATCTGAGTTTGATTATAGTACATTATAATACAAGTGTGTAACGTTGGTGATTACCGCTGAGGCGCCATTGAGACCCGAGCCGTTAGGTGAGGGTCTTAAGAGAGCCGAGGACGGTAATCATCAATACACACGTGTATCATACGACGTTTTTCAACACACTTGTGAAGAAAATAATACAAAAAAATCATTTCCAACAGTGAAAACGAGTTGTGAATTTTTTTTCGCAATGGCGGGCAAAATTAATCAGTTTTCATATGCGCGCGCATCTAACAATGGCGATCGGCCATAGACTAAAAATAATGAGTTATCTTTTTTTTGGCTTTTCGCGGATACCGTTTTAGCCACGTACAAAATGGGGAATTTCAAGTTTTCTTTATTACAGACAAAAACAAAAGTTATATTTAAGTGAAAGTTTTATTTATTAAACACGTACAAGTTAACATTATCTATTTAAATACGAAGTTGCATGAGATGTGTTGCATTTTTTACTATTGAGCAGGATCTTTTTTGTATCGAAACTTTTTTAAGAACAAAGTAACTCAACCAAGAAATAAAAAAAAAGAAACTCTTTATCTCACTTGTGAATAATAGTAATGAACAAGTAAAATTTAAAAATTTAAAAAACCCCCGACACATTTATCTTGCGAAAACATCCCGATTCAAACAGTAAAACGCCCATAACTTTTGAACGGCTGAACCGTTTTTTTTTAAACATAGCTAAGAACACTCTCGACACAATCACCTTGCCAACAAAAAAAACTAAATCAAAATCGGTTCATCCGTTGAGGCGCTATGATGCCACAGACAGACACACAGATACACAGATACACAGATACACAGATACACAGATACACAGATACACAGACACACAGATACACAGATACACAGATACACAGATACACAGCAACACACCTCAAACTTATAACACCCCTCTTTTTCCGTCGGGGGTTAAAAAGTCACAGTTTGATAACAGGTGTCATTATGTGCCTAATTGCGGTGAAATTAGAGCCACTTTATGTGCAAGTGTGTTGAAAATTTAATTTTAATTTTTTTTAAATTTATTGTTTGAGTTGCTTTGTTCTTAAAAAATATAACTTTTGTTTTCGTCTGTAATAAAGAAAACTTGAAATACCCCATTTTGTACGTGGCTAAAACGCTATCCGCGAAAAGCCAAAAAAAAGATAACTCATTATTTTTAATCTATGGCCGATCGCCATTGTTAGATGCGCGCGCATATGAAAACTGATTAATTTTGCCCGCCATTGCGAAAAAAAATTCACAACTCGTTTTCACTGTTGGAAATGATTTTTTTGTATTATTTTCTTCACATGTGTGTTGAAAAACGTCGTATGATACACGTGTGTATTGATGATTACCATCCTCGGCTCTCTTAAGACCCTCACCTAACGGCTCGGGTCTCAATGGCGCCTCAGCGATAATCACCAACATTACACACTTGTACCATAATGTACTATTACAGTCTTTCAGTTTCGTAAAATATGACGAAACGAAAATAACTACAACACAGCTGATGCTCCGTGTAAGCACACAATAGCGGCTTCTAGAGTATGTACTGTATGTATCTAGTCAGCGCGCGCTCGTACGTCTTCGGTTTTCTTCGTGTGCCTCTGGCTCTCTCGTCGGCGACTTAGTCCAGGAATATTAGGAGTTTTACCTCGGAATGCTATAAATTTGTATTAACCTTTATTTTGACACCCTAAAACTTGTCTCAAACCCTACTTATCGTAGGGTGTCCGCGACTACAGATATTGCAACTCGATTTTAACAAATTTGTTGCACTGCGCGCGCTCTGCCCTCTATCTCGAAAATGGTTCAAGATATAAAAAAATGTTTGAACTAAAGTTGTAGAGAATTTAATCCTCTACGATATTTATAATAAATAAAAATAGCATAAAACCCATAGGAAAGAAGATATTTGCAATAAATGAGTATTTAAAGCGATTTTTTGACCTTTGACCTTGGAATATCTGTAGTCGCGGATAACCTACGATAAGTAGGGTTTGAGGCAAGTTTTAGGGTATCAAAATAAAGGTTTATACAAGTTTATAGCTGACTATCTCTCTCGAGATACTTGATTTGACTAATATTCTCGGACTATCTCCCTTTTGTGCGGATCTTCGCTTTTACTATCCTTCATGCAGCACGCTGTGCCTCGCACAATTTATCACGCAAAAGCGAATATTTATATTTATTTAAATTAATAAAAAATAATACTTAGACGTTAAAATATAAAACATATATATACAATTGAATATTCTAAAAAAATAAAATACCTATATACAAATACAAAGGGGAGACGGTAAAAAGCTCATTGTGCATCAAAAAATTCGTCCACATCGATGTCAATGGGAAACGTGCCCAGAACGCTGGCAGCATTGCCACGTTGAATGGCAATGCTGATTCTCTGGCCGAAGAAAAGGCCAGCCCTCTGGTCACGTGAAGACGAGCTTTGTGCTAATTTCTCGAAAAACACGATGCGCACTCGGACCCCATGGACCTAATGTTTCAACCCCAAACGGCTCAAACATATAACTTCCAATAAGGTTGTTATATTTGCGCCGTTTGAGGTTTTCTGCACCAGCAGCAGCCGCCCCAGCACAGCCTACCGTGCTTAGAAGATGGGATGGCGCAAGGGTGTCGACACATGCTGCATCCCACACCAAAGGTCTACCCACCTTCCAAGGCATATTGGTCATCCCGTCTGGTCTCTTCCCATCGTCGCGTGCCAAGCCATTGGGTTCTAAAACTGCTGGCACCCCGGCGGTGACAAGAGCACGACGTATGATGTCATTAATGCTGGCGTGCCGTGCTATCCGGCCAGCGCTCCTGCTGCACGATAGGCCATGGTGACCGAGGCGGTCGACTGCTTCACCACATTGACAACGATGTGAAGCTCCGCTAGGAGCACCCAAACGCAGACATGTAGCGATCCGGAAGGTGGAAGGACGGTAATGCCTGTAGCCAGAGGCCCGACTCCCACGTTAAAATTATAATAACATTTTCATATTCTCAAAATTGACGGCAAGCTGAATCGATTGAACAATTTCTAGGTGACCGGGAAGTGCCTCAAAAATCACTGCAAACACGTAGTTTCTTCGGTCTAGCCCCTCATCCCGCAAACAAAACAGAACTATAAAGTACGATAAGGAACTCCGTTACAGTAACTGGTGAAAATTGGGCGTAACTACTATAGTATCTACGATTATACCTCTGCTGAACCTTTTTTGAGAATACTGGCGTGATACTTATGTTATGTTAGGGAACAAATCGCGTCTTTTACTGACAGTTCTGAAACATTAAAGAAAAGCGTGCGACATAGTTTTTCCATCGCAATCTTTAGCGTGATATCGCAGTTTCTACTCCATACTTATCGAGAAATCATCATTGTTCACAGTTTATGGAACTGTTAACATCTGTGTAAAACGTTGCAATTACATTGAACGTGCGGGTTAACAGTATTCCATATAAAAACTTAGTATATCTGTTTAGTAATTACTAGTTTATTAAGTGTTTATTCTGTACGTCTTTGTGTTGTGAGAATGACATGGGATTTTTTGGTAATGGACTATCTTTAGAGTCAGTCAGGTGCACTGTGCGTAATAATTGCTCATCTTCGTTATTTCATCGAACAGAATTACCCTAGGAAACTAAACTTTTAAGTTCTAGTTATTTCAAAATCATTATACACTTTTTGTAGATATGTGCTGTGCATTTATTCTATACTAGCGGACGCCTCGCGGTTTCACTCGCGTATAAAGAATTTTTGAAATCGGTCCAGTAGTTTTTATGTTTACATACAAATCTTTCCTCTTTATAATATTATTATTAGTATAGATATAGATCTAGAGACAAGACTAGCTTCTGTCAGCGAATATCCCGTGATAAAAAGTATCCTATGTTCTATTCCAGACAATAATCCATCATCATCATCATCATCATCATCAGCCTATAGCAGTCCACTGCTGGACATAAGCCTCTCCAATTGCACGCCATTTGGTTCGATTTTCGGCAACTGTCATCCAGCTGCTACCAGTCACCCTGCGAAGGTCGTCGCTCCACCTAGTCTGAGGGCGTCCTACCTTACGTTTACCGGTTCGCGGTCTCCACTCAAGAACACGTTTACCCCAACGGTCATCGGTTCTACGACTTATATGCAATAATCTATCTCTGTACCAAATTTCATTATGATCCGTCCAGCCGTTTGAGCGTGAAGAGGTAACGAACATACAAACACACACACACACACACTCACAACATTTCGCCTTTGTAATATTAGTGTGATCAGCACAGAGTGATCAAATACTGAGCAAAGACTTTATTCCACTGCTTCTGGTTATATTACCTTATTTAAAAATATCTGCACTGTTTAGAAACTGCTACGTAGACTGTATGTAATTCCAATTTCTCTATAGAAAATTCTTATTAATAATCTTCTGCTAATTAATTGCTAAAAACTTCAGAAATTTACCTACTAAAATTTTATAAAGGCGGCAGTTTGTGAGTGTGTATGTTTGTAACTCTTTTACGCAAAAACTACTGAACGGATCTGGATGCAATTTTGCATAGAGGTAGATTATAGTCTGCAAAAGCACATAGGATATTTTTTTATCTCGGGAATATATTCTCTTGGAATAACCTGTCATGCGGGCGGTAGAAGTTAGTAATAAATAAAACCTATTAATTGTGCTGATACTTTTACGTTGTGTGTTTTGAGCGTGACAAATAACCTTTAACACTTGAATTTTAATCTAAATAGACCGATAAAAACATTATACGCACAGGAGAGTGCTATCGTTACAAAAAGTATAGTTATGTTATGTCTAACATTTCGCGATAATTTCCCAGCACAAACATTTTCTCCTACTGCAAATCATAATGTTTATATAAAAAAAATACAACCGACTTTCAAATAAAAAAACAAAAAAGTGAAAAATAACTTCAATTTCGGAAGTCGGTGTTCTTGTTTTATTTTCTTCGTTTTTTGACACTGACTTCCGAAATTGAAGTTATTTTTCACTTTTTTGTTTTTTTATTTGGAAGTCGGTTGTATTTTTTGTAAAAGGTTTTTTTATTTTTCACTTTTTAGTTGTGCTACACAATTTATATAGGCTAGGTACCAATAATGCCCATAGTGAAACCAGAATAGATTTACCCAATAACATTAAACTTAAACAAATTCGGTCGAATAAGGGTATACCAAAGTGAACTGTTTACACCTGCGTACCCCTTTAGAGCGTACTAGTGTGATGTTATGTTATGAAATGGTGTAAACAATAAACATAAATGCGATTGCAGCTATCCCGAATGATATGCCGTCATTTATTGAAGAGTTCTGATGTATATCTCCGAAGTTCTTTATCAGATCTTGATGAAAATTAAATGGGACCACATGACAAACACCAGCTTTCAAATAAAAAAATAATCATTAAAATCGGTTCACCCAGTAACAAGTTCTGAGGTAACACATATAAAAAAAAAAAAAATACAGTCGAATTGAGAACCTCCTCCTTTTTTTGAAGTCGGTTAAAAATTGTCAGGCACTTAAAAGTTGGACACTTTGAACAGATTCGGTTCGCCATCCATAAGGATATCGTCTAACCTAAGTAATTCGTTTGTAAAGGTCGGATGGTCATTACCCTTTGAAAAATACTGAAATTCACTCTTACTTGGTAGTCTAGACGATAATTTCAAGGACAACAACCCGATTTAAGCTAAGATTTAAGGCAGCTTCTGACGCCATTTATTTCATTCAAAAATTCTACAAACACCCTTCGCTAATATATTGCAAAACTTCTTCTAAATAAATCCACGTGATTCCCGTACATTAACACATGTAACAGGGATTGCTGTTTTTATTGAAGATACTATCATTATTATTATACTAAAAGCTGTCCATTGCTGAACCGGGTCCTCTATCACTGCGTCTTGTATTTCTCGCATCCAATGTACTCCCGTGGCCTTCACCAGGTTATCCGTCTATCTCGAGGGAGCACAATCAATTTTACGCATTCTGGCACGCGATCACCTCTCCAGGTTTGAGATATACTTATAATATGTTCAATGCCCACTACCTTTTAAGTTTGGCAATCCTTTGAGCTGTCGGTAAACTTGAAAATCTCTTCATTTCTAATTCGATTCTTCCTGGAAATGAAATGGAGCTGGTTTTTAAAATAATAATAAGCTCGCGTTTGATTATATCTCACCTGATGGAAAGCGACGATGTAGTCGACGGTGAAGAACGCTTGCCTATCCTCTCCATTGCAAAGCTGACTCAAGCAAGAATTTCAGTTTAGATTATTTTCTTAAAATATGCAACAGCCATCATACCTATTGCGTAGTTGTCGAGTTATAAAAACTAAATGAACTGTTTTGTATGTGAGGTGCAACTAATCGACGCCCGCGCAGGTATGACTCATTCAGCCTCGGACGTCAGCTAAAACTAAAAATAGTTTAAGGATAACTTTTGTGCGAATTAAACAGATTTTATGCACAAAATGACCTTATGTAATCAAAGGATTAGTTAGTTTATACCACTGCCCCTTTCAAAAAGCTTATTTTATTCACTGAAAACAGTGAATAAAAAGCACTTTTAATAACTGTTTCGGTGTTTGAATTTAAAACACACCAATATATTCGACCTCCATCTCAATGCTGTATAACCTCCTTGCGAAAAAAATACTCAATACAAACTCCTTGTGCAAAGAATACTCGATTTTTAAACTCCTTTATCGATTTAATTTGGAATTTGATTACATTTAGCATTTTAATAATGATTTTGATTTTAGTCTAGGATGTTTAGTGAATACTTATAATAATATTTGGATTGTAATTCTTATATTAATTGCATTGGTGTTTAATTAATTATATATTCATATATAAGACCCCTGAAACACAGGTGCTGTTACCTAGCTCAGAGGTCAGGGATTCAAAATTTTAGCAATTTTTTACATGTGGTCCATTTATTTATTTTTTTATTATTATTCCTTGTGCTTTTCGCTTAAATATTAATTTTTCTCGTAGTCATGGTATAAAATATATTATGCAAATCGCGAATAAAACGGATTAATATCGAGGACCATGAATAACTTGCGTTGCTCAGGACTCTAACCATAGAAATCTAATATCTATGACTCTAACGCTTGAATCACTCCCAACGGTCGTGATTCATCTGTTAGAATCCTTCACTTGTTCGTGATTCATCTATGGCCCTCGCTTTAAATCCGTCCTTTATGCACTAGTTGCATAATATACTATTATTCCTCTTAAGGCAAAATTCTTTAGAAACCTGCTTATTCCTAATTTGTAACAAATAGGAAAAGCCTAAATATAATAAAAAATTAAAATTGATTGTTTGACCCCAGAAAAGTGCAGAGTTCCTTTGGGACTGAGGGCCTACCCTGCCGGAGGAAAAGGCAATAATATTTCAACTTCTTCAGATTTCAGTGCAGATATTATGGTTTTTTCTAAGAAGAGCAAAAGTGGAAAGTTTAAAATGTACTTATTGGCAAAAACTACTCTATATTGACCCTATGTAGTATGTACACAGAACAAAGAAAAGTGAATTCGAATCCTCGTAGAGGGATGTACGGTACAGTGGAACCAATCAAACTGAAAAAGTCAATTTCAAATAGAAATTAGATAAGAATTATTTCGTGTTAAAACTTATCCTTTGATTTGTTATTTAGGAGAAAAATCTTGTTATTTCCACCTCATAGATGATAAGAGATTCGATTTTCGTAAGAAGTTGAAATTGAATTTCGAACTAATTTAACTTTTTATTTCGTTGGAGGTTTTCGAGTGCGAAATAAAACTTCATTATAATGAGGACGCCCTGTTTTCTTCGTGATGTGGAAGAAAAGAATTTGTCTAAGTTGATAAAAAAATATTTGTCGGTTTTCCTCATCTCAGCCGAAAATATGATTATTTTTGTTTGGCTGCACGATATCTCATAAATTTCGTTCCTAACACTGTGTTACCAAGTACAAGTATGTTAGGTTTATGAAAAATGTCCTTCTGCTTTCTTAAGTTAGTTTAGCTTTTCTGTAACCAAGTTTTCTTCCTGTGATAATGAAAGTACCTTTATTCTAATTAGGGTAGGCTCATCATCATGCATCATCAACTAACTCCTCTTGTCCAGAGGTTTGTATTTGTAATTCTATCAGCGATGCCGGTTTTTTTAACCGATTTGGGAAATCGGTTAAAAAAACCGGCATCGGAAAAGGAGGACGTTTTAATTCATATGTAGTTTACTTTTTATTTTTTTATGTTTGTTTGGGCATAACTCCGTCATAAATAAACGGATTTGGAAAATTCTGATGGTAAAGATCTGATGAAGAACTTCGGCGATATACAACAGAACTCTTCAATAAATAACGGCAAATCTCTCGGGGTTGCTGAAATCGCGTGTCTGTTTATTGTTTACACCATTTCATAACATACCATCACACCAGTATGCTTTAAACGGGTACGCAGATGTATACAGTTCACCCTGGTACACTCTCATTCCACCGATTATGTTCAAGTTACATGTAATTCGGGTAATCTATTCTGGCTTCACTATAAAGGTATCATACTATAGAACTTGTCCATTATGTACCAGTAAAAAGTGATAAATAAAAACTTTACCACCAACAACCAAAAAATTAAACTGACTTCTAACGCAAAACACTGCAAGGCGAAAAATAATAAGAAAACATAGAAGACGGTTTTATTTTTTTGTTAAAAGTTTTTTATTAATGGTAGGCTCCCGCTTGACCACTATCTTACCTGATGGTAAACGATGATTTAGTCGACCATGAAACACGCTTGCCTAGAAGTAACCTATTCACTATTACTGCTATACAGACCACAGCAAGGGATTCCACACCTTTGCTGTACGCATTATAAAAGTATTCCCAAAATGTTTAGTGCGTATGGGTGGGATGTCCACCATGTACCGATGGCGCATCGTACATGGTGGACGTCGGTGTTACGTCTTGTAGTCCGATGAGGGAACGGGCTAGGAGGAATTAGTTCATACAATTCCATCGCACATTCCTCGAAATGCAACCGATTGTCGAAATGCCAAAATGTAAGTTATAGTTAGTGATTACGTGATTGTTCGACAGCGCTTGGCTATCCTTTTGACGTTATACCAATCACTATCGTGAAGCTTTCGTTGATAGAATCCTCCTGGACTACAATGTTGAATTTGCAAAACGTTGAATTCGCTAAATGTCTGCATGGCCATCATATAATTGAGTACTTGCTTATTCATTATCATCATGTTTCTGCCCATGTTCCATATTAAAGAGAGCTGTCTATCTCGTTAAAAATAACCTCTCTTGAACGAGAACAACCCTTCAAACGAAAGGGAAGTTATAGTGTCACTATTTGTAGCCAAAACACATGGCCAACTTTTTTACAGCCAGCCGTAAAAACCGTGGGAATAAAATATTTAACGAGCGTGAAAATATAACTTTTTTGTTTGAAAATGTACATTGAATTCTGGCTCTAACATTTTAGACAGCGCAAAAATATTAAAACAATGGACATCTGGAACGGACAGGTTACTGACTATTTTAACAAAAATTCTAGCATTGTTGTTTTTGTTTCAAAATGTGCAAAATGTTTCTACGTTTGCAGAATATTTATTTCAGAGTTGTTATGCTCAACTTTGACAACAATTGTTTTTTTGTGTATGTGTAAAAGGTATGTTCTGGCAGTATCTATTGATTCGGTTATGAACATTCTTTTAGTTATTGAAAGACAAATTGTAGCCAAGTGTTAGTCACACCACCGGAGAATTTCATTGGACAAAACGACTTGATCAAAATATTTTAATACGAACTCAATTAGAAATGGCACGGGTTGCTTCTTAAGGCGCAGATACACCTCAGTAGCTGATTTTAAAATAAGAATCACGTCTAAACGGCAAGCCGTAATTTTTTGGAAAAATATAATTATGTTACGTTAGACCATGTTCTTAATGATTTGATCTAAGAAAATGTTGAGTTGAATTCGTATAACATAGTGTAATTAATTTGTAAAGTTATGTCTAACTCGGACAAAAAAACAAAAATAGCACCAAAACCGCCGGGTGTATTATAATGAAAGTTTCATATTAGACTATGTTATTCATTTTGATATTAGATTTTTTTAAACTCATAGTATAATATGAAAAGTCCAAAAAACTACCGAATTTTGGAACACGCGGTTGTGAAACGAGTGCGCGTTTAGTTCCTTCAAGGTCGTTGTCTTAAACAAGGTTGTTGGTACCTTTAAGACCACTAAGCTTAATTACATAAAAGGGAATACATTAAGCACCAACATTCAAAAGATATTCAGAGCAAAGGATCTGTTACTGAGCTGGGAAACTGTGTCAATGAGGCTCGGGTAAGATTAGAGCAAGGATTATATCTTAAAAGACCTGTCTCTTGTACAAGAGAACGTAAATAATTCCACTGAAACGGGACTAGGCGAATGTTTCAACGGCTTGTTTGATTGCGTAACCTTACAGAGTAAAACACTTTTTGGTCTAACAAAATCTAGAAAGGGCATCCTCTGTCTACAAAAGGAATGGGCACTCGTGCGTCGATGTTACATATCAAGATATTATCGGTCACTATTTTTAGAGCGACGAGCAGGTGAGAGTTATTTTATGTTTTGGACGTAGGTTGAATAGGCTGAAGTCCCACAAACTAGCATTGAAAAGGGAGGATCCTCTGACCGTGTTGTATACATTCAAATCGCGCCCGAAACTTTGCTTGCGCGATGCAGGATTTGTGTGACGTCACGTCATAGGTTCGTAGGATGCTGCTACATACTTGTTCCCTTTTGTCTCATAAACCTATGCATCAACCCCTCATTGATCTACTGGTTGCAAGTGCTACTGTTGAGCGTGGGGTTCTGGGTTCGATTCTCGGGTCGAGCAAACTGTTATTGGGTTTTTTCCATCTGGCATTTCTAGCAGCCTGCCAGTCTGGATTTGTGCCCGGAGAATGGCAATAGGCCCGTCCCCTATTACATGGGACAAACATAATTTGTGCACCTCCTTTAGGGGGAACAAAATATTTCATACATTACCTTTCTTATGTTATGAACTCCTTTGTCAATCAATCGAGCAATTTACCTTATCCCTCAAACTACTATCATAAATCGTGACAATCTAAGAAGTCGGATTTGACAGCAATAAAAATCATCATCATCATTTCAGCCGAAAGCCGTCCACTGCTGGACATAGGCCTCCCCCAGGCGTCGCCACATTGACCGATCCTGTGCGTCTCGTATCCAGCGCATTCCCGCAATCTTATCCAGGTTATCGGTTCACCTAGTGGGAGGCCTTCCAACGCATCGTCTTTCGGTTCGCGGTCGCCATGCCAGAACTTTTCAGCGCCTATAAAAAAACTTAATAATAATTAAAATTGATGATTACGAACGAATGTTACTCGTTGTTATAGTGTATAGATAACATAGTAATTAATTAGGATTATGAATTTGATTATTCAATTTCTTACATACATAGTTATCGTGGCATGTAAAATGAGAAGCTTCATCGGATTTCTAAGATTGTCACGATTGTAGTTTACACATAATCAATATCTCTGCCCCATAAAGTATGTGACAGCTACGTAGGCAGGCAATATCTCTTGTCTACTGTTAACAATGTTACAGATATGTTACAAGGAGCGCCTGTCAAACTGACAACTCCTTTGCAAGTTACTGGCCTAACGTGCACTAGGCTAGTGCCAAGAATGTACCACACTGACAGACACCAAACCAAGTAAGACTTTTTCCCAGGAGAATAAAACACAGCAAATAAAAATACGTTTTTTTATTCAGATTAACATGAACACAATCAAGCAATTTTATCATATTTCTATGAAACACTGTAGATCGAAAACTGGATTGCTTATTGAATACCAAATATGACAAGTTTGAGGAATCTAAATAAACATTCCTTGCAAACGAACACTGATCTTATGTCGAAGATTTTAAGGATGAGAATTGAAGTTTGGGGTGCTTTTAATATCCAAGTCAGGGAAACTATAGAGTTCGGTACAGAAGGTAAAGTTTTGATCAATACACAACATCAAGAATGCAATATGACCCAAATTTTGTAAGGCCATTTATAAAATACATAGATTTGAATAGTCAACAGTCACAGTGTTTACCTGGATATGTACGAATCTGAGTCTGAATTCCTCTGCCTTACAGTAGCCTGTGGCACAGTTACAGGCTGATATTAATAATTTTATTTTCAAAATATTGAATATTTTAACTAAAATTTAACTATAGAATATAAGGGTAGCCCCGTGGATTGTTATTCAATCTAAGATAGGAATATAATCAAACTCCGGTAAAGTATGAGAAAAAGTAACACTGTTCTAAGTGTTATAAACTCATTCTTTTTTTTTCCTGTTTTTTTTTGTCATTGATAGGCAAACAAGCAGGCAGCCCACCGTTTTCGAAAAGGACTCTTTTCTATAGTTAGTTAAAGCTGTCCTTGTTGTTAATTTACGGAAAGACCTCAGAAGTTCTGCTTTTAGTAAGTATTTTGTTTTACCCGACGATATTTTAACTTTCCCTGCATTGTCGCCATGCATTGTACAGACTAAAACTTCTGTCCCTTGCCTGTGTTATCCGTCGCATATGGTACACTGACATGAAAGGGATTCACACCCGCAAGGTCAAAGCTACCGACACTTCCTGACATAACTTCTTTATTTTATTTTTTATGCCTGCAGCCATGTGCCAAACGATTGAAGCGCTTCTTTTGTTTTATTTTATTTTTGTCGGCTTTCAGATTTCATTGTTTGAGCTTTGGTACTGATCAAGTTTTGAAGGTATTTAAATTGGTATAGAGCTATGTGCGAATCAGTGCAGTTGAGAAATTGGGCAAGTCTCTACAGTAATGCGTGTCCGGGGTCGCGGGCGTTCGGATTGAGGACTCTGTTCGCCCACCAAGTGACTTCAGGAAAGACGGAATCACGTGCTGCCGTCTACAGGTGTTTTTTCAGCTTCGCCAGGGATATTCCCTAATAGGCGTTGCACAGAGAGGGTTCCGGGGTGGTCTTTTAAGAAGTGACGGGGACCCCTTCCATGTGCAAACGGTGATCACTGGGGTGGTTTTACTGAGGTAATAAAAAAATCCCACACACCCTGCTTTTTTTCCTAAAAGTCCAGGCGCCTTTTGAGGATTTCCGTTTTTTTTTGTAAGCAAATATAAATTGTATAAATGAAAATCCAAGTTAGCAAGCACCTACCAGTACGTTCCAAGTACATGCTAACACTACCAAATTCCACTGATTTTGTGTTTAAAGAGTTCGGTATCGTTTGGGTCGTCTAGCTAGGATCTTGGACTTGAGCACGTTAATGTCAAAATAATATAAGCCAACAAATCACAACTGTCCATTGCCAGTTTGAGTTAATTTGAGCATGAGCATGAGTATCTGGAATACAGGCCCTAGAGTATTAAAAAGTATTTTCTAACTTTTGTCTATCTTTTGTCCCACAGCCTTGCAAAGGTCTCCCCCAGACTTTGCCATATTGAATATTTATTTATGTATTTCGTTATTTATTTATTTACTTTAACATAACATGGCCAAATGCCAATTACATTAGTTAAAAACATTCCATACTCCAGCCAATCCGTCAGTGACGAGTCCAAATCGTCACGCAAGCATTTGTTAGGACCTGCCTCTGTGACGACACCTGTCTTCAGGTACCCACGATCTTAACCCATGTCTTGATGTGTCCTATAATTTAGCCAGGATATTTTACTGCTACTAACAGATAAAGATATAGTCAATTAATTAGTCCGTTTATAACTGGCGTCTTGACAGTAACACGGTCATTTAAACTCTAATACTCGTAGAAGATACTAGTACGTTAGGCCGTTTGTACACGCTAAGAAAATGTGCCTAGTCTGCTGCAGACAAGTAAACGAAAATAATTTTACTGGATCTAGGTACGAAAACTTTTGTCCGCAGCAGCCCACAGCGATACAGCGCTTGTTGAGCAGACAATATTTTTTCTAGCATCGTGGATTTTAGTTATTGTGTAGAAACGACACGAATACTTGCGTAGGCCTGGTGAATTTTCTTAGCATGTATAAGCAACTTTATTCGCCCCAGTAGGTAGAGGGGTCTTAAGGTGATATACGCAAACCTAATTTGTTGGTGTGGGACGGGAATGGGCTATAAAATGACTGTTAACGGTTGTGTTTTCTGCTCAGTCCAGTTTCTTTGCTATTTTATCGTAGTATTATTGGTAAAGAGAATTTTGTCTGTGACCTTAATTAATTGCTAATTGCAATCGTTAATTTCAGAGGATTGGTCGATATGTCGAAGCTCGGGGGAGGCCTATAATATATAATATGTCCAGAAGTGGACGTCTTTCGGCTGAAATGACGATGATGATGAAAAAGACATACTTATTTTATCTAATGTTGTATTATGAGTAACATTTTTTACTCGTACATATTTTTACTGATTTGAATGCTCAGAATAAAAAATGTCTGCTGGCTTTTAAAACGTCAGATACACGTATATTCAATTAAAGTATTCGAAAATCGAATAACGCTATCTACTCAAAATTTCCACCGAATTTTATCACATTACACTTAAACACCGTAACTTTTTCCCTCACTTTCCATTATATCATACACACCTTTGACGAATCCAAACTGACGTCCCTATATTACACGTCAGACTGACTGACTGTTTCACTTTGCATCATATTAGTAATTCCACGCATTGCCATACACGGCCATGCATGCATCGCCACGCTGCGCCAAACTTAATTACACTTACATAGTCCACACAGTGGTCTTATGACGTCACTCTTAATGGGCGTAGAAGCGAGTTAATGGCTCTGGAACGGTGTTAATGGAACGGCCGCGAATGCGAGGATGTTAGTCGGGACTAGATTAAGTTGCATGGCCGGAATTGTTGATGGTTTGGATTTATCTTGGATGGCAGCACTTAACAAATAGTGATTATTATATATAGCATGGATGATGCTTATTCTAATTCAGCGGCTGTATACAAATTGAAGATTCTATTAAAATAACGATTAAAATTGGGATAATCCCACCGCACTATTCCCAAATCACTGCAACTCCTGAAAGTCAGAATCAACAGTGGTGACCAACAGAAAAGTGCTGAGGCATTGAAGCTCGACGATGTCGTGGCGAATGAATTTAACTGTCTTGGATCCGGCAACGAAATTAATCAGAAAAGAATAAAGCAGGAGTAGAAAAATACAAATGCCCGCTTCTGAAGTAATAACGATTGACAAACGATTAAAATGGTTGGAATTGACCATGTAGCATTACGGCAGCGTATATCATAAGCATAAAGTGTATCATTTAATACACTCCCAATTTTAACACTACATACATAGCCTCATAAGGTGGACCGATGACCTTAACAAGATAGCTGGAAGTGCTGGAACAGACTGGATGTGGGTGACGGAAGACTAGGTGTTCAATAGAGGACTGAGATAGGCTGAATTGATGAGATCAAACAATGTAACTTATCCAATTTAACTTTACAAGCTTCCAATGAAGAAACTTAATCTATCTTTGAATTGATTTGTGTTTATTTATTGAAAACGTCGAACTATTCCAAGGAAGCTGGTTATTGCCGGTCCTATAGACACAAGCAACCCCAAGGGGCTTGCCGATGTGTTGTCTGTTGTACCGGCAACAAAGAATTTCCATTTAAATTACATAGTTTTGCAGGTCCCTGTAGGATATGAAAATGTCCTTGGACTCTTCTAAGTGGTACTTTATAATACATATATACTTTATGATACTGATTGACAAAATTTTAAAACAAAATAATATGAAATTGACCAAGTTACATATCTCTTGTCAATCTTGTGTATTTGGAAGGGAAAGTTTTTGAATTGAAAAATATATGTTAAGAATGTGTCACCCTTCAAAGTTTGCCAGGTTATCAAGCTAAAGTAGAGTTTGACATACTTAACTTGAAAATTTTAGTTCGGGATTTAGACTTTTAGCTATTGCTGATAGCATTGTTTTCTTATAGATATCAAATATGCTCATTGGAGACTAATTTGACCACAAAACGAGCTGTCCTCATATAGGTCGTGCCGATCAGAAAGAAAAAAAGATAATGTTCAGTTATCATTAATTCCCTACTAACTCCCAGAAATAAACCAAAAATATGTTACAAAAGGTAGAATATAAAAATAATAGCCCTCACATAGCGTGAGTATGGCAACTAAAAAGAGCAATACAACACCATTGGGTAATAAAAATAATTTTACGATCCAAATAAATCAGTAGACGCACATCTAGAACAAAGTGGAACAATAATGAACTGGAAACCGACTTTTTTTCTGGATAAGGTACTACGTTCACTGAGGTGTAATTGAGAATCGATTTAAGTAGGTATTCGTCTTCATTATTATTGCATTTTTCGTCTAGCGGTATTTAGCTCATTACGACGTGTTTTCTTCAAGAATGTGTAAATCCTTCATGTTTATGGATTTTTGTAAAGTATTGAATAATTGCCGATGCCTTTGCAAGTCTTCTTCTTGTTTTTAATCATACTGTTTGTGCCCCGTAGGTGGCCATGTTAAATGCAGCGTTGAAGATGTTGGTCAAGTCATCTTTTGTGCAGGTAAATGGACATTTGGGGCACACTAACAAATGAGACAATTACTGAACAGGAGCACTGCACTCACACCGCAAGTAATAATTCCAGTTTCCAGGGTTTTCATTATACGTTACTAAAAGGTTGAGTCAGCAGATTTTGTAGCGTTTTTAATTAAAATTATTGGGCTTTTGGGAGGCGTGTGTTTAACAGCCATTGTGGTTATTTAATGAACTGCCTGCTTGCCGGTTATTGCTTTTATAATGATTATCCATTGCAGTTAGTTCAGCATTCGGTTTCGACAGACAGCCAGACTTTGTTACGGTCTAGTTTTCAAAGAACCTAACACGAGCCTTTATCCGCAGCGTGCGGATATCGTGTGTGTCGGTCAAGGGCGACTCGTACCCGTATCTTATGACGTTTTAGTGCTGCACCGTCGTAAAGTGTCCCTCAGCGGATATATTAACATATGGGGGAAATTGACTTCAAGTTTGTGCCAACCTTCCGCAGTTCTATGGTATGCGATGTAAGTAGGTTGAAGGGAAATATTGGTATTTTTATTTAACTAAACCATTCCATGCGCGCTCAACATCGTTATTATTTATTTTGCAACACACTTGTTCTTATTTACTTATTTAATACTTCATGCACACAAACGTACAGAGGCGGACTTAATGCCTTAGACATTTTCTACCAGTCGACCTTTGGGTGATGCAGAGACAACTAGTGGTAGCTGCAATGTTGAAAATTAAACGGGTTTATGCAAAAAATATATATAATTTATTAATACAATATAATCAAGAAAATTATACCATACATACTCAAAAGAATAAACTAAATATATCCTTGCTCTTTTACTTAACTTTTATTTGCAAGCAGATACACAGTGTTAAAATTCTAGGTCCTATAAAGAGCATCATGGAGAGACTACCAAGATAAGATGATGAAAGAAAGAAAAAAATGATAAAAAAAATATTTGTCACCCGCACAAGTGACATATGCAAAAACACAAAAAAACCCGTGGGAGACCAAAATAGCTCCTCAGCTCAGCTCCTCTCAGCATGTGTAGCGATATTTAAAAGAAAATAATGCTGCGCTGGTATTCTGATAAGGCCCACTGTTGATGCCACGGATACATTCACGGATACGGAACATATAATATTAAAAAAATAAAACAGAAGGTGAGTCAAATTATGTATGTACGTAAAGTATAAAACAAATTTATAAATACTAGTACCTGTTTAGATAGAGATGGTACCTATTGAAGAAGAAGATTTGCTGAACTGAACCCAAAATAATAACTAATAGAAACTTAATATGACGACAGCCGCCAACGACCTGGGAACAAAACGCGCACTCGTTTCCCACCCGTGCAATTCCAAATAATTACGACTACCCGACCTGATTCTCGTTTTAAAATCAGCTACTGAGAGGAATCTGCGCCTTAAGCTTCGCACAAAGTATCGGACGGCTGACGGACGCGACTGATAACTGCGTCTTATAGAACGACGATAGATACCTGGCTCGCTGTACGTTTTAGTCTGTGCACACATATGAGTCACGGCTGTCAATGGCATCCGTCAGCCGCGTCCGATAATTTGTTCCCAGCTTTACAAATGCTTTTCCGTGGTCACTTTTATTCTTTGTATTGCGAAAAAAATCATAATATGTTATCGCATTAGTTCTCTTTTACAACATCTAAAAGAAGAGGGAAGGTAAGCAATAGTAATTAATTAATTATAGTTGTCTTAATATGGTCTGCCGAAAAGACATGTTCCGTCCACCTCAAGTAACATAGGACAACGGCAGAAAGATTATGATGGTATTCTGAAAATGGACAAATAATGCTAAAATTTGTGATTTAGACTTAATGCGTACTAGAGAAAGATTTACTCATTCGGAGACTATTGTCCGAATATGTAAATCTGTCTTATAATGATATGACCTAAAATCTTGCTTCCCACACAGAAAATCCGCAGCTTCCTAGCGAATCAATCGGGACCATTCAAATATTACTAAAGCTCCGATAGTCTGGATTCCAGGGAGCTCCGTCATCAATCATGTGGAAGCGACAGACTGGAAAACACCTGGCCAGGTCAATGACCGCGCTCGATATTATGTACTGGGTAACGTAATGTATGTGTGTAGGTAACAATACATAGAGATAATAGGATTATGTATGAAGTATTGTTTTGAGGGCTTTATAAGGAAGTGTAATGCGATAACAATGCTCGTTTGATAGGTTGATATTTTAATTAATCTATACTTAATATTATAAAGCTGAAGAGTTTGTTTATTTGTTTGTTTGAACGCGCTAATCTCAGGAACTAATTGTTGGAATGGAAAAATTATATATTTTGTGTTAGTTAGTACATTTATCGAGAAAGGTTATACGCTATATAACATCACGCTACAACCAATAGGAGCGGAGCATAAATGAAAAATGTTGCAAGAACGGGCAAAATTATTACTTTTTGAGAGCTTCCGTTGCGTGCGCTGCGTAAACGGTTTAAGTTACTCAACAATCATGTATGTAGGGGAGGAAGTATATGTAGCCATTTGACGGGTACAAAGCCGCGTGGGACAGCTAGTTAATAATGCTTGTGAATACAGCAAATTCGAATTAATATTGAAGTTAATTTTAATGATCACTAGCTTCTGCCAGCGGCTTCACCCGCGTGAAAGTCGCAAAAAAATTATCCCGAGGTATCATATTCCCGGGATAAAAAGTATCCTATGTGCTATTCCTGACTAATAATCTATTTATCTGAAATTTCATCCAGATCTGTTCAGCCTTTCTGGCGTGAAGAAGTTGCAAACATACACACTCACATACTTTCGTTTTTATAATATTAGTGTAATTCATCATTTTATAAAGGCAGTAGAAAGAATAAAAAGGGGGGTGAAAGAAACGGTGACCGACTGTTTGAAAGGTGAAATGGCAGAAAGGTGCAAGGTGGTGACAATAAATTAAGACATTTGGAAGAAGAAGCCATGTGGCGCCCACCCTAATTAAAATGCGATCATCATTATCAGCCTTTATAATGTTCCCACTGCTGGGACACAGGCCTCTCTGTGAGAGGGAATGGGTCATATTCGCCCACGCGGGCCCAATGCGGGTTGGTGGATGTCACAAGTATTCGAATGTTTGTTTCTAGGACGTCTCCTCACGATGTTTTTCTTCGCCGTTTTAAGAACATGCCCCTTTTGACTACTGAGATTACCTATAGTGGCCTCCTTCACCAACATTACGTTATATAAGGCGGCACACTATACCAGGCAACCCCTTACGAGGTGTCTGGGACCATCTTCGGTAGGTCACGTTTTACCGTTTTAAGAACAGTGGTGGTGAATTAATTTACACTGAGATTTACACAAAGTAAAGCGCCTGCCTGGGTTTGAACCTACAACTTTATAAGTCGCGGCCGAAACCACTAAGCCAACACTGATAGCAAAAAAATAAGGTGCAATAAAGACAATACAATTAGTGACTGATTCATATTATACCAAAAATTTCGGCAGCGCATGTCAGCACATTTTGAGCGTCCAGACTATCGTTTTCCCTCACTTGTGGTCCTATGTTCCACAAGCCAAAAAACAACATGGTTGCCACTCAACCACAACACATACATACACAAAAACAATTTAAAGATAAAACCCATCCTACTTACCCACGCTGTCCGACACTAAATCAAGCTGTTATGTGACACGGCCGTGACGTGAATATCGGACCACGCGATTAATGTACGTGTATGTTGGTTACTGAACCGTTGGGGCTTTGTGGAGGATGTGTTCTTAGTGTTTTTTTGGGTAATTAAATGAAATTAATTTAATGGGAGTATATAAGGTAGATATATTGAATGAGAGTATCAGAAATAGTACAGTCTCGCATACTGAAATTCTATGGCCATGTCTCAAGGCGGAATAACAATTCCATTGAGTGCCTGGTGATGCAGGGCAGAGTGAACGGTAACAGGCCACGCGGGAGGTCACCGATGAGGTGGACCGACCAAATTAAATCTGCGATAGGAGGTCCAGTAAATGAATGCGCTAATCTTTCATCTAACAGAGTCAAATGGAGAGAGATCGTGCGGCGAGTGACAAGAACACCAGCGATCGGACAAAATGCATCGTGACCACGACCGCTCTGTCAAGAGCGAAACGAATAAGAAGAAGATATAAGATGGACCATAAATTAAATGGGGAGTTCAATTCCCACAAGGTGGACCGATGACCTGGCGAAGGTCGCGGCAATCTGATGGATGCGAGAAGCGTAGAATCGGTACATGTCTTCTCGGTGCTTGGGGATGTTTATGTCCCGCAGTGAATGTATTCCGGCTGAAGCGATGATGATGATGAAATAGGGCAAAAAGGATGAGGGTAAGATGTTAAGATAAGTAAGTGAATGCCATGGGAGTTTTGGATTTGCTTAAAAAGAAAAATCTCTATATTTTCATGGTAGGAAAGTTATTCGTCAAACAAAAGAACCGATCCTCTTGATATTAACAACTAATTGGTACGTGGCATCTCGCGCTGAAGAATAAACGGTTCTTGTGGAATAGATCTTATATCTATACCACATACATTTTTCAGTCAAACCGTATTTTCAGTCATCATCTTCCTGCATTTGTCCAATGCTACTTTGGGTCGGCGCAACACGTTTTCTTCTTCCATACCGTCCTGTCCCCCGTAACGCCATCACTGACTCCCTTTTCTTTCATATCACTCCTCAAACAGTCCATCCATCTTTTCTTTGGTCGCCCCCTCCCTCTCCATCCATCCACATTTATATTCATAACTCTTTTAGTAACACGCGTATCATCCCTCCTCATCACATGACCGTACCAGAATTTTCAGTGATTACCTTATATAGACGTATAAACTAACAAACAATGTCATTTGTTTATGATAGTAGTTTCGATATAATTTAACTAAAAAGTTATACAATAACCCTTACCCAATATATGCTAAATTAGGCATCCATCCAAATCACTAATTTCAGACATAACAGTTTCCATATCGTTAGTTATCAAACTAAACCGCTCAGTTTAGGGTTTGATATACGATAGCTGAAGCGAATTGAAAAAGTATAATTAAGTTCAAACAAGATTTATGTCCATTTCCAGTAATAGTAGACGATACCTAAACCGTATGCCTAAATAAAAGCACGCTGTTTGATTTTCTTCCTTCAGCTTAGCACCAAGAGTGGAAAATGCAATAACAGAGGTATTACATCAATTGTCACCTAATTTTAGTAGCCATCAGTGTCCCAATTCACGATATAGAACCTGCTTTCAAAGGGACGGCAGTGGGAAACTACTGCAATATTGCCAGGGGAATTGCTTTTGCTACGAAGGGTAGTATTAATAGTAACCCTCGCATGGATCCTATCGATTAGGAGTTAATTGGATGACCGTGATCTGTTAACCTTTTGTGATTTGCATTAAATGGCTGGTAGTTGATATGATATTGCAAAGTTAATTCAAGTAATGTTACAGTACCAAATAGACTCCTTATATCTTCGTATCAGAAAAATGGCTGAGCTATGTTGAGCCCTAGTAGGTTCGCTTGATAGATATTGGAATTTATCGTGGTAGCGAATGTTGCGATCTCGTGGCCTATTTCCCAGGAATTGCGCATTTTTTTGAAATAGTATAAGTCTTTGGCACAAAACGATAGTATGGGTTTTTATCAGTGAAAGAAGATTTATCGCTTAATAAGTTTAGATCAGCAGGGTTTTTACGTAAGTAACAGCAATCAGCAATCATCGCGCGATCAAACGCTTTGTCCCTTATTACAAAAAGCGGTTTAACTAAAACCCAGGTTTAAATCTCTATATACGGTCTAAACAATGTTTAGTTAAACCGCTTTTTGTAATAAGGCACTAAATGTCACGTGTGGTAGGTCCTACAAAATCGTGTCCTGATCGCTCGCTGTTTGTCAAATGCATTTCTTTCAAAAACTTACCTCCAAAAACTCTAGAACTTATGTATTGAAGAGCAATTATTGTGCAAAAATCGCTATCGTTTTGCTATTGCAAGGTACGTAATAACCCTGCAGGTACTAGCTTATTTTAACAAAGGAAAAGCCATTGTCGCTATTTGTTGGGATACAAAAGATCTTCATAGTCTTAAAGAGACGTCTTAACAGAACTTCCACAGTTCGTGTTTATTTATTCTTTCATTTATGTAGATGTCATCATCATCATCATTTCAGACGAAAGACGTCCACTGCTGGACTTAGGCCGTCCCAAAGCATCTCCACACTGGTCGGTCCTGTGCGTTTCGCATCCATTTGACTCGCGCAGCCTTGACCAGGTCGTCTGTCCACCTAGAGTGAGGCTTTCCACCGCTACATCTTCCAGTACGCGATCACCACTCCAGAACCTTTCGGCCCCAACAGCCATCCGTTTTGCGAGCAATGTGCCCTGCCCACTGCCACTTAAGCTTTGCATTTCTTTGGGCATTCTTATTCATGTATGTAGATTTGGAGCACTATTATTATTTACTTTTGAAATAATTATTATGGTTCTCCAATAGCCTTGTTTGTCAGCTATACCTCACATTATTTCGGAATATAGAGAACAAAGTAGAGAATTTATAGAACACCAGTTCCTAAGATCGACAATATTTCCGTAAACTTATTTACATACAGTGAATAAATACTTCAGCGTTATAATCTACACAAAATAAATATGGCGTCGACTGCTACCCTCTAAGATAGATTTGTTCATGAAATTCGAAAATTATGTTTTGCTAGTATGATTACTTTGACGATAGATATAATTTAGAGGTCCTGGAAAGTTTAGGTCTAGCATAAATATTGAAATTTGTGGAGTCAATTTGATAAGGCCTTTCAGCAGAGAAACTAGATAAAATTATATTTGCTACAGTTTAAAAAATAACACAGTATATAACTAGAAATAACTCTTTTTATAAATTTGGATAGTGATAGTGATATGGTTATTTTCAGATTCGCTATTGGCGCTTGTCGCATACAGACGTGCCCACAAGCAATATTTAGTTGAAATAAATTATTAATAATAGTGACATCCTTAAGAGTATTGGTAACTTTTAATTTAGCTTAGTATGTGTGCATTTATAAACTATGAACAAGTAAAAGTGATTTAGTGTACGCATAAAATGGAAAACAGACCCTCGAATTCAGGGGGGCCAGTGCTCTCCTTTGCTTCGCCTGTAGAGGCGCCACCTGAAATCATCACCACGCCCGAGATTCAAAAATGGATGTCTTCTATTGAGCTGCATCTGAATGAAGTCTGCTCTATTGCCGCGGATGGAAAACTCAATTCGGAGCAGAAAATAAAAATAGCAAACCTTTGCCGTAAAATAGGATCCGGTACCTCACAAATGGCAGTAATATACCAATCGCTAAAGGCTAGATCTCTTCTAATGCACAATGCGGTTGAATCCCTTACTGAAAAACGAGACCTGTCAGACCACATCATGGACCTCAAGAAGACGATACAGGACTCAGGTACTGCGGGAAATGTTTCTTTTGCCGAAATGGTAAAAATGGGAGCAAATAACTTTGTTCGCCCCAATAATTTAAGCTCGGTTGCAATTTATCCCCAAGATAAATTGAAATCGTGTGACGAAACAAAAGACCTCGGTAAAAAGATCATACGCCCGGAGCCAATGAAACTGCATGTTCGTGGTGTCCGGAAAACCAAAAACGGAGGCGTAATTATCAGTACGAGACCAAACATGACGCTGATAAAGTAAAGCAAGCAGTCCAGCTCTCTACTTCAGGACTTACCGCCGATGAACCCAGCAAGCGCAAACCCCGGATCGTGATCTTAGGAGTGCCGAATTCCATGGCTGAAAATGAGGTCTTCAGATGCATTTTTGAACAAAATGTAGCCGACAAGTTTGAAGACATGCCCTTCGAATCCTTCCTGGCCTTGGTAAAATTAAGCCACAAATGAGGAAAGAGAGATGCGTCGACCTGCAACTACGTCATTGAAGTACCAGACTGAAGTAATCACTGATATACGTAAAGCCCTAATCGCTCAATCAAGACTTTTTATTAATAGGACGTCCTATCCTGTCAGGGATTTTACACTGGTAACTCGGTGCTACAAGTGCCAACAGTATGGTCATGCAGCAAAAACGTGCAGAGAAGTCAACTCGACGTGTGGGCATTGTGGTGAAATAGGGCACTCGATGACAGAATTCGCGAAGAAAGCTGATTTACCAAAATGTGCAACTTGCTCACGCTTTAAAAAGCCCAGCAATCATAAAACAGGAGATTCTGAGTGCCCTGCAAAGATGATAGCGGAATTCAGGTACATCAACTCTGTCGATTACGAGGGCGCCTAGAGCGTCACACTCATGTGATGTCGACTCAACAAAAACAAGCCACTGCACTGATCTACTTCACCTAGATTTGTTGCTGTCTCAGGAAATTTGCCGCCGTGCGTACTTTGGCAAAATGGTTTTAAAACATTTTGCAATAGTGGTTAACCCAGCTCAAATATCTGCTCATGCTCAAAGTTCGTTGTCCGTGTGTGTAAATAATTATGTGCAATCAATTTAACGTTATCTAAGCTAAGTTAGGAATCATATGTTTATTATTATTAATTTAATTTAATTTTAATCTGTTTTAGTAATTAAGATTATCAATAAATAAATATATCTGTCACTATTCTAATGTTAAGAAAATATTGTAAAAATCCTTGTCCTGCCAATTACATTGTTTGAGCTCCCGCCGTCTGTGATACAGGATTATCTAGTACAGGTACCTAATATTGTTGTACCCACTTAAATATAAGACCAATTAGTATATCTTAAATACAGGTCTGCGGATCCCAAGCCAGGAGCTCATCACTGGGGCCCATTAGCAGCGTCTCACTCCTGGATCCAATCAGAACCGTATCCCACGAAACCGCGGTTCGCGGCAGTGGAAAGCTAGGGATTTGCTCTCTATTGGGAGAGATACTGGTACCTATCTCACAGGTGAAAGTGGGACAACCATAAGATGTGTCAATATGACTTACCTTAGATTCCTGCGGTAGACTCCTGGGCGTCGATCGATCTCATGCCGTGAGGTTAGGGTTTAGGAGAATATATGTATAATAAAGGACAATAAGGGATAGACTGACGGCTGTCTGGACCGAAGAATCCGGCCGGCGTCCACCAGGCAGCACGTTTCCCGCAAAAGCACTTCGCTGCGCGTGAAAATATACTCATCTATAATCCATTTTAGGGGCGCCCCACAACGCCGATTGCGAACGGCGGGCGCGATTACTAAATACAATGGGGGAAACACATCTCGATTCGATATGTTTCGACAAAAACCCAACTTCCGCGTATTTACATTACAAATTTTCTCTCGACTGTTTGGTGTCAGCTATCAAAATCGTTGACAGCCCACCGTAACGGTGTTGCAAGTAAATAACAAAAATCGGGACGGAACATCCCCCCGTCTCGGACATAAGGATTTATGTCCGCTAATAAATGGGTAATCGTGCTAAACTGGCCACTTGCCGCTTCAAAACCGAATCTCCGACCATGACCTTTGCAACTCTGGGATCTCCGTCAGACCCATAGAATAAATCTACAAAGCGTCCACGACGCCAATATAAAGGCAACAAATTAGGTTCTTTAATAAATACAAGGTCTCCGACTTTGGGAGGGTCAGTTTTGTCAGTCCACTCAACGCGCTGCTGCAAAGTATGCAAATATTCTAAAGACCAACGATGCCAGAAGCTTTGGGACATCTGTTGGAGCAATGCAAAACGCAGTCAATTGCGAAGATTCAATTTCCCTGAAGGGGTATTTCGGCAGGGCGCTGAGGGGCCGACCAATCAAAAAAATGACCAGGGGTCATGCCTTCCAGGTCATTTGGGTCTGAGGAGATCGGACAGAGAGGTCGCGAATTAAGGACGGCCTCAACTTTACAAAATACCGTAACAAGTTCCTCAAATGTGAAAATAGTTTCACCAACAACACGGCGGAGAAGCGGTTTTGCTACTATCGCAATATTTACAAAAATGCCAATTAATTCCCATTTGCGCCATGGCAAATCTCAAAGTTTATCCTTATTTAGATAATTACAAATATCATTTAAATATCTATCAGCGCTCTTTTATTTAGTACCGTTATCAGAACGGATCAAAGATGGTAGTCCTCGGCGGGAAACAAATCTACCTAGCGCTGCAACAAACGCATCTGTGCTGAGGGCAGTTACAAGTTCCAAGTGAACCGCCTTGTTGGCCAGACAAACGAACACACACAGGTAGGCCTTGACAGCCTTGGTGTTCCGAAGTTGGGAAGTCTTCACCAAGAAGGGACCAGCGAAATCGGTTCCGACCGAAGCAAATGGTCTGCTCTCCGTCACTCGGTCGGATGGCAAATCACCTATTATGGGTTGAGTGGGAGCAGCCTTCAACTTATAACACTGCATACATTTAAAGATGATGCCACGAATAGTGCGTCTGGCCGACAAAATCCAAAATTCACGCTGCAAAATGGCTACGAGGGCGTTGCAAACGGCGTGTGCGTTATTAATGTGTCGATCGGACACCAACAATTTCACCAACGCTCCCCCTTTAGGGAGCAACAAAGGATGGCGAGCACCATAAGGCAAGTTCGAATTCCGCAGTCGTCCTCCGACTCGGAGCAAACCAGATTGGTCTAGGAATGGATTAAGACGAGCGATTGAGCCTTTCAAAGTTGAGCATTTCCTCAGGGCTTCAATAGTCTGGTCAAAGTGCTCGGCTTGTACAGCACGAACCAACAACAGCAGGGCCTCTTGGCGTTCATGAGGCGACAAAACTGAGGATAACAATTTATTATTAGGGTTCCGTCCGTTACGTATGAAACGCCGGACCCAAGCGGTAACTCCCAACGATTTCGACATAGCAGGTTGCGTTTCAACAATTCCAATACGCAAAACTGGCAAAACCTCTGGAGAGGAGAACCTATTCTGGGGACAGGACGACTTGCAATGCGTCAACCAGTCTGGTCCCCACCAAAGAGAATGATCAACAAGGGCAGGATCCTCGCAACCACGGGACGCGCGGTCTGCGGGGTTCAATTCTCCCGGGACATGTCACCAGATCAGTTTAGTCTCAGGGTTCTGAATCTGTGAGACTCTATTCGCTACAAAAACCTCCAAAGCACGAGCTGAGATGCGAAACCAAGAAAGGACTATGCCATTATCATTCCTTGGTCCTCAATCCGCGGGGCGGAGCCCTTCAACACGGGACCCGTAAGTCCAAAATCAAAAACCGTCGGTACAACTATTAACCCATTCGTCTGCAGAACCCACTTGGTCCCGGACAAAATCAAACCCAAAACATCCGCACCCATATACGGGTCCGGGTACCAACCACTTCGGGTCGGCAGGAGTTAGGTCCGACGTCAATTTCACCACTGCAGGGCTAATGGTTACCTGCGGGTGTCTGCCCAAAATATAATTCAAAACAACGACCTTGGCAAGATTCTTGGCACACAATGAACAGGTAAAACACAAATTTCAATTTCTCCCCGTTGACCAACCGCTTCAAAACCACCCATATGGTAGAAGGGTGGAATCACGTGGGAGACCCAATCTCTCCACTAAACAAAAGGATACAAGACAGCCTTGACAAACCGAATCCAAAAGAGCACGAACTAACAAAGATTTACTCCTCGGGCCACATATCATTACAGGGACAGCTGGCAGAAGGACTGTCTCTGGCTGGGAGGCTGTAGTGGAGGAGAGGGGGGCGAGGTTGGTAGTCGTCCTGAAAAGCGGACGCTTCCTAAAATTGAGGAAGGGGTGGAGGGGTGCCCCCGCCTTTGCGAAGTATACCCCGTCGAGGATCCACCTGGGGTTGGTAGGGATACGCTCCCCCGCCTATGGGGGAGCGTCCGGCATCATCAGGGCCACCAACATCATTTTGGTACGGACACAACACGCGGTTTTGCCTACCTGACAGTGCGGGCAAGGATCCGACCTCTAGCAATCCCGCTGCAAATGCTGTCCCAGACAAGTTTAGCACCACTTGCGGCTGTTGGCGATTCCACGTCGGTCCTTTGTGTTCCGTTCTAGGAACTTCGGACAGGACGTGACCACATGGCCATCTGTGCTGCAATATGAGCAGCGCATACCGCGAACCTGAGTCGCTACAAATTGATGAGACTGGCGTCGTGGCTCACCCATCCCACAAGTGGAGGGGCGCGCACCAACACGACGCTGGTCCGGAGAAGGCCGCTCTGGGGCCCGCAAGGTACCCTCAACACCAGAGTTATCCAAAAGGCGACACTCCTCATCCAAAGACTTCAACAAATTATCAAAAGGGGGGAGGTGTGTGGCATCATCCCCACCATGCTTCTCATGTACAAAACCCCTCAACTTAGCAATTGCCTCAACAATGTCATCCGAGAAACCGTAAAACTGCGCGAAGTCTGCCTCAACCGCAGCGGCCAACTCAGTGTCCTCGGTGGACAATAGCGCCAAACACTCCGCAAAGCATTCATCCACCCTGGCTTGACGGGCTGGGAGTTCACTAAAACGGGCCAACAAAGTCTCTGATCTGTCAGATCTACTTATTAAAGAGGCCACCAAGGTCACCCATCTCAATTCCGATCTAATCTTACAAGCAAATGCAGTCATACTGTCAAAATGTAAACAACGGTGATTAAATATTAATTAATACACAAAAAATTCAACAAATTAAATTAATAATGTATATGTGTAAACAAAACAACAGTTTCACAGTAATTCTCTTACCAAATTAAATATCAAATTATAAAGTCTGTAAGAGAAACAACAAGTTAATTCAACAAATAGTACTGAACCCTGTTAGATTTACTTAATTATTTTCCAGTACAAAATTATTATGGAACCCCAAATATCAATTTATAAATTATCAAAAACAAAGCGGGTATGGAACCCCAAATATCAATTTATAAATTATCAAAAGCAAAGTGGGTACCTCAAGAAAATAAATTATCAACACAAAAGTGGGTATTCAAAAAAAACAAAAATTATCAACGAACAAGTGGGTAGGTTGATTTTACAATTAGAATTCAATATTCAATTTACTTTAATAGTTAAAAAATATTACTGCAACTTGAATCAATTAGTATATTACTGTCAATATCAAACAAACTAACCAATTTTGTTATACAATTGGCAACAACACACTTTACAACAATAACTTCTATAGCGGGCACTGAGTATGTTTATAATGTAAACAAACTTACAAACCCAAGATAGAAGGTTTAAGGTCCAAAACTAACTATGATTCAATTAAATACAATTAGGGAAGACTATTTAGTCTGCACCAAACCTATATTGTGTACAACAAATAAACAAATTTCAATACAAAACTGTAAGCTTTTATCCCGGAGTGACAATAGTACACTTTATTTTAACAAATTGGAATGTAACTGAGGGGGTTTTTTGCCCCTAACAAGACAGTTAACTCTGAGTGACTCAAAATGTACCACTTTCCAACCCAGTATTCTCAACAATAAAAGCAAACCTACAAACAATACAGCGTTCACTGTGAACGAGTGTCCTAGCATATACTATGATCGTGGAATGAAAACCACGCTCTTGCTACCAAATGTTAAATACAGGTCTGCGGATCTCAAGCCAGGAGCTCATCACTGGGGCCCATTAGCAGCGTGTCACTCCTGGATCCAATCAGAACCGTATCCCACGAAACCGCGTTTCGCGGCAGTGGAAAGCTAGGGATTTGCTCTCTATTGGGAGAGATACTAGTACCTATCTCACAGGTGAAAGTGGGACAACCATAAGATGTGTCAATATGACTTACCTTAGATTCCTGCGGTAGACTCCTGGGCGTCGATCGATCTCATGCCGTGAGATTAGGGATAGGAGAATATATATATATATAATAAAGGACAATAAGGGATAGACTGACGGCTGTCTGGACCGAAGAATCCGGCCGGCGTTCACCAGGCAGCACGTTTCCCGCAAAAACACTTCGCTGCGCGTGAAAATGTACTCTAAACCCTCTTTAGGGGCGCCCCACAACGCCGATTGCGAACGGCGGGCGCGATTAACAAATACAATGGGGGAAACACATCTCGATTCGATATGATTCGACAAAAACCCGACTTCCGCGTATTCACATTACAAATTTTCTCTCGACTGTTTAGTGTCAGCTGTCAAAATCGTTGACAGCCCACCGTAACGGTGTTGCAAGTAAATACCAAAAATCGGGACGGAACAGTATATTTTACCAATTTCAAGTTTGAATAAAGATTATTATTATTAAAGATTATTATTATATTATTTTATAGAAAATAGATCTGAGAGAAAACAGAGAGAGAAATAAATAGTGAATAGGTCAAACATTAGAAATAAATTGACTCAACTAATCTTGATAGCACTGTGAAACAAGAGGGCATAGAAAAGAATAATTCACATTCTGTCAACAATGACGATTGACAAAAAGTCCAAAATTTATGGAATAGAAAGACTAAAAGGTAAATTTGCTACCGAAATTTCACGTGAGGCTCTAGAGAAGTGGCATTCGATTTCAATGATGGCGATAGTCGAAATACCAAAATGTAAGGGATATGATCACGTGATTTTTCTATATCGCTTGTCAATCCTTTGCCTTTTTCACAATCGCTATCGCCACGCTTTCAATGATAGAATGTCAGTTTATCTAGAAACTATGCATAGGTTCTAGCAGAAATTCATTACTAACCTTTTATAAGTCTAAAAAGAAACAAACATTTGGGAGCAGAGTCAAACAAAATCTTGTTTAACACAGAAAGTCCCCAACCATTTATACAAAGTAAGGTGACAGCACCAATAACTGTCCGTCCCAAAAATAAAAAGCTCTGTATATTCCCGACCCGACTGTCGACACAGAAATCGCGTAATTCAGAAAGGGACATTTATTTGCTAATCGTCTGTAATGATGTGAATGTACGACGAAATTATTGCGTTTTGACGTGTTTGCGTTTTTAATTCTGCGTGTTAGTCATGGTGCAAACGGTTCAGACTTCTTGGGATTGTTTAAAAGGTTTTTTTTCGCCTGCTAACGGTACATTTCGCCAATGAAGGTTTACGAACCCACTTTTAGCCAAAATTTTAAATAAACTTTTTTGTCGTAGTCCCGAGCGACAAAAATGTTATCAATTTACATTAGAACAAAAACAGTGTGGTAATGTATCGAGGAAACTTTGTACCCCTTTTTCAGCAAATTGCGTGCTCGAAAGAATGTGATACATGTATGTAGGATCTTAATTCTGATCACATTTAGTTTTATGAAATTACTAGCTGACCCCCGCGGCTTAGCTCCCATCGACTGGCTATCTATCTACCTACCACTACTTACCTACCCTGCCTACACTGCCTACCCTACCTACCCTGCCTAACCTGCCTACCCTGCCTACCCTACCTACCCTACCTACCCTCAAACAAACAAACAAACTCTTCAGCTTTATAATAATATTAGTTTAAATGTTGATATAACTCCTTCGAAAATGAACAAATTTGATTACCATATAAAAAGGTTATAATGAGTCAATCTTAAAAGATAGAGATATGCTGTGGCGAACTTTTTTTTTAGAGCTTTTAAAGAGGAACAATGCCATCATACATGATATTTGCATAACATAACCGTTTACGCAGCGCACGCAACGGAATCTCTCCAAATGGCATATTTTTACCCGATTTTGCAACATTTTCCATTTATGCTCCGCTCATATTGATCGTAGCGTGATGTTATATAGCCTATAAACTCCCTCGATAAATGGGCTATCCAACACAAAAAGGTTTTTTTCAATTCCAACCAATAGTTCCTGAGATTAGCGCGTTCAAACAAACAAACAAACTCTTCAGCTTTATAATATTATATATAGTACTAGAGGACGCCTCGCGGTTTCACCCGCGTAGTTCCCGTTCCCGTGGGAATACAGGGATAAAAAGCAGCCTATGTCATCCGGGGATAGAGTAGCTTCCCAACGGTGAAAGAATTTTTGAAATCGGTCCAGTAGTTTTGGAGCCTATTCGGTACAAACAAACAAAAAAATCTTTCCTTTTTATAATATTGGTATAGATAGATGAGAAATAATGAACGCAGCGATGAGTAAATGAAAGAGTATATATGGGAAGGGGATGGAGGAGGAATGGCGGACTTAGAAAAATAAATGAAGACGCTACGAAGTAAATTTGTGTTGAACGACCCAAAATAAACGAAGTAATCAGAAGATGTGTCTATCATCACGCCCCATCCCCTACATGTATTATTGTTTAATTTTATATAGAGAAAGAAAGCCAAGCATTTTTTTACATTTCAGTCACTGCTGCGTATAAATCAGTTAAATATCCGAAGCAAAAATGGGACGAATCTGCCCAAAATAACCAGGTAGACAGTGTCTATATAGGCTAGATAAAAAGCATCTTAACCCTAAAGAAATCCAATCCGTTGTATAGTTGACACAACTGTAAGATACCACACTGAATTACTAACAGACAAGCTGCAAGAAATCTCGCCAACTCTTCATAAATTATTCGTCCGTTTAGCGAAGCTGAAATATTACCTCTTCCCCTTAAGTTGGTACCAGATATCACGACAGGCAGCCGTCACAGGCGGCATGTCTGGATATGTACCTTGGTACCGCTAATTCAATCGGTCAATAACTTTCGCCTGTCTTGACGAATCGATCAACTCGTTCATGCTTGTCAACTTGCATGCTGATTATACCCGGCTCGAAGGACCAGAAATTGTGTCACATATTCTTTATGTGAGAAGTTTTGTGTAGTACTAGGTATTACATCGGTTATATATGAGACTAATATACTCACCTCTATATTCTAAGTCATTTTCTAATCTCTACTCAATAAAATTTACAATTATGTATAGATTGTTATTCATTGAGTCGATTGCCTTCAACAATATATTGAACGTAAGTTTGATATAGGTCTTGTTTCAAATTAGATCTACATATTTGGTGTTAATATTCTATAATGTTCTATCTTTGCACATAGTTGTCAACAAGTTTTCAGAACAAGGGTTAGAAATTTAAGTATATTTTCAATTAATAAATCAATGTTATCTCTCTAGAACTCGAAGTTCCTCAAGCATAATATGTATTTTCAACTTATAATTTCGTAAAAAACCCAGGAGCTATTTACACATAAATTTCAGCTACTTCACAGTAGGCCGGCAATAATATTATTGTTATCCTCAAACATCTAGAAAGGTTTACTTAAAACATCTTCAAGAGTAATGGCGTAGGAGTAAGTAGATATAAGAGCAAGATATTACACTTATTTTTCTTTCGCCCACCTAAAACTTTATTATTTCTCCGTAGGACGTGCGTAGTTAGTTATCAACTTACCTTCTGCCAGTGGCTTCACCCGCGTGTTAGTCGAAAATAATCCTAAGGGAACATATTCGTGGGATATATATCCTATACCCTACTCCAGCACATATTCCTATATAAATTTACACGGTTTACCCATGTGCCAAATTTCATCTAAATCCGTTCAGCTGTTAAGACGTAAACATATAACAAACGGACACACATACAGAGTTACTTTCGCATTTACAATATTAAGTATGGCTAACATGAATAGTGTCGTCATATTTTTATTCCTTGAAAGCTAGACCGAGGTGTATTGACATTCAGGGTGACGTCACTATGTCTCAAGTGAGATGGCGATGTTATTGATAAGATATTGGGAATAGGTTTAAGAAGGACAAGGGCCCACAAGGACTGCCCGAAAAAGTAGAAGTATTGGGAAGTGGTGCTTGGCGCTTGTTGAAAATGTCGTTTGTCGAGACACTGTGGTAATACGGTTTTTTTTTCGTGTTGATAGAATAATACACTATGTCCATGCTATCAAAATACTATTTTTTGTTTTACGAAAGCATAACCCAATTAATTACCTATAACAAAACAAGACAAGACAGATAATAGTATACTATCACCTAAGGTAATTAATAAGGTTTCATCATGAACCTTGGACTCGGAAAGCAGACACGTGGTCTTGAGAGGAGTTCGAAATGAGAACCTTCGAAGTGTCATAGCCAGAATTGTCAAACTTAAGTGGCAGTGGACGGTAAATTGCTCGCAGAACGGATGGCCGATGGTGCCGAAAGGTTCTGGAGTGGCGATCGCGAACTGGAAGACGCAGCGTTGAAAGGCCAACAAGGCGGACCGAATACCTGGTAAAGGCTGCGGGAATCCACCCGGTTAATGTGGCGAGGCTTTATGAGAGCCCTATGTCCAGCACTAGATGTCTTTCAGCTGAAATGATGATGATGTTGAAATGATGATGATGAAAGGTTGTCTGGTAGATATCGCTGTCAGCGATAAGACCGCCTTTGTACCCGTTTTAATATGTTTTTCTTGTAATTGTTTATAATTTTATGGTGTACAATAAAGTATATTCTATTCTATGATGCGACACAGAAAATAAACAAGTATATATCTATTTAATTGCGTATAAGAGGATTTACTCTCACAAAGAGGAAATCTGCGTCCTAGTAGTGGGCTTATTATGCTATGAGAACTTTAGGACCACACCCAAACTCCAGCCAATAACAGAATAGCACAGATATTATCTACTCAGTGACGGTTAGAACACGGTGATACCACGTGACTTTACCCATTCGTATGCACGCTGCGTGTGCGCATTAAATCAGAAGCTATCAAACATTTAGTTCTTGTTTTTTGACTGTTGAATAGTTAAGTGTGGGGTACACGGGGTGTGGAAATACCAGTTAGCGAACAATAAATAAATAAAAATTGTCTTTTCCATCAAGTTTAAGGTCTGTATTCCATGGCCTTTTGGAAAAAACATTCCTCCACTCTCTACCGACTCAATCGTCATGACACCAGAAAAAATACCTTGGATGAATGTCGATAAATAACAAGCTATCAGCTAATAACTTAGAATATAGGGATGTCTTCTGCAGACATAGAGCCTGCTGTTTCAGCCTTCTCCTATCTATCTAAAGGTTCCCCTAGGTGTTTAGGTATAATTAAAATTTGTCTATCTGTAGAGCATTTTAGAAAAAAAACTATAAAGCCTTGTTGTCGCAATGCCGTGCTTCTGTCCGCAGAAGCCTTAAACTTTAAAACACTATGGGCCATTTTCCGAATTGTGGATTGGGGTTAAGAACGTGTCAAACTGTACTTTAGTGCCTTATTTTGAAAGATTTTTAAAAGTATAGTTTGAGAAATACTCAACTTCAAAAATGTTTAATTCAGAAATCGAGGGTATCAACATGACATAAAACGAATGTAATAAACACTATACCTTTCAGTTAATAGCATTGAGTCCTTCATTACTGAGATCTTGATGCCCCAACGGAGTCATTTTCGCTCCCTGACGATCTTGCAGACTTGCCCCAGCCAAGCTTATCTTTTGAAACGTTAAGCGCTTTGTGGAACTTAGTATTTAAATATTAGCAAAAACTAATGCTAGATTTTATTAATTAATCTAGTCCCTTTTGAGATCGTCATTTAGATAAAACTGTTCTAGACTAATACTATAAGGACTATGTGAATGAAAACATTTTAACAAAAAAATACAACCGACTTCCAAAAAAAAAAAACACTACAAAGTGAAAAATAACTTCAATTTCGGCAGTCGGTGTTCCTGTTTTCGTTTCTTCGTGTTTTGACACCGCCGGTTTTCGCCGTGTTTTGACATTTGGAAGTCGGTTGTATTTTTTTGTAAAAAAGTGTTTTATTTTTCACTTTTTTGTAGTACATAATGGACAAGTTATACATATATAAACAGTGGAATGAGAGTGTACCAGGGTAAACTGTACACATCTGCGTACCCGTTTAGAGCATACTGGCGTAATGGTATGTTATGAAATTGTGTTATCAATAAACAGACTTATGATTGCAGCAATCCCGAGAGATTTGCCGACATTTATTGAAGAGTTCTGTTGTATGTATCTCCGAAGTTCTTTATCAGATCTTTACCAAATTTAAATAGGACCATTTCGGAATAAACTTCTTTCTTAAAAAAAAAAATGTTGCAAATCCGTTTATATATGACAACTCTGTCATTTATAAACATATGCCCGAAAAAAAATAACTTCCAAATTGAGAACCTCGAGAAAGTCGGTTAAAATTCGGTGGGAAAATTAAACTGATTATGATAATTCTATCACTGATCAAAAACACACTATCGCCGAGTTTCATTGGCATATTTTTCCCATAAAAATGCAAGATTTCTGTGGGATAAACCCGAGAGTGAACCCCAGGAATAAACTAGTCTTAAATGTTAACTATTTTTATTTCCAACTGCTAAAAGGTCCCTAAAATATTTCATTGACAATACAACGAATAACAACAACTTAATATTTCTTTTTCAAATATTCGTGATCGGAATCCTCTATGGAGCAACGTTATGGTAATCACGTGTTCGCAGGGGATCCATTCATCTATAACTAAATCGTAAAGCATTTTAACACACGTCTGAGTATTCGATACGCTTCAAGTCGCGCGTAGCAATCAGTGGCGTGGGGAGGAGCGATTGTCGATATTAGGCAGGGTGAATTATCGATTGATACAAGTACTCCTGTATATTTATGCTAACAGAGAGCTGACGAACTGGTATACATTAATTCTTACTAATCTCTGCACACCACCAGTTAGTTTTCTACCCTGCTGAACTGCTGCCAAGCCACATGTTTCTCAGGAGAAGAAGATGGTATACCTTATAAGATACAGGTGATCATCATGTTCAAATAAAAGTCTATTAGACGTTGGCCTGTTTCCATGAGAAAGCAGATCAGATATCTCAAGAGTTCGAGTATGGCTAACATCCCTTATAAATGGATTTTAACGTCGCTGACATTAAGATTCTCTAGACAAAGTGAAATTTGTCAATAATAATGATTGTCAAAAAGTCTTTCAACGTTGGCCTGTTGACCATCCCTTAAAATGGATTTTAACGTAGCTGACATTAAGATTCCCTTGACAAAGTGACATTTGTCAGTGATAATGATTGTCAAAAAGTCTTTAAACTTTGGCCTGTTGACCATCCCATAAAATGGATTTTAACGTAGCTGACATTAAGATTCCCTTGACAAAGTGACATTTGTCAGTGATAATGATTGTCGAAAAGTCTTCAAACGTTGGCCTGTTGACCATCCCTTAAAAATGGATTTTAACGTCGCTGACATTAAGATTCTCTAGACAAAGTGACATCTGTCAGTGATAATGATTGTCGAAAAGTCTTCAAACGTTGGCCAGTTGACCATCCCTTACAAATGGATTTTATCGTCGCTGACATTAAGATTCTCTAGACAAAGTGACATTTGTCAGTGATAATGGTTGTCGGAAAGTCTATTAGACGTTGGCCTGTTGACCATCCCTTACAAATGTATCTTCGCTGACAATAAGATTCTCAAGACAAAGTGACATCTGTCAGTGATAATGATTGTCGAAAAGTCAAATTAAGACATCGACCACGTGACATTTCGGTGCCCATGTCATTCCCATACAATTTGAGCTTTTGTCAGTCGTTATCCTTGTTAGAATGTCAATTTTTCTAGTGACTCTAATATCTCTGCTGAAATTGATATTTATTTTACCAACATCGCCCATCACTCGCGTATCAATCGCTGTGCGCGTATCGAGCACGGTCGTGTGCGCTCTTCCTATAAAAATAATAAAAACCATTGCGCGTGGTCAAGGAACCTATTGCGTAGCTAGCGGACGAATTATCACGTAGCTTACGAGGTCAAGAGTACGAAGAGAATGTTGCCGTATTTTTGTTTAAATGGTGGAATTTGCCTGTAGGCCGTAATGAAGGAGTTTAACAACTATGGGCCTTATTTATTTAAAAAAGATGAAATACTGATTGGGTAACAGATTCTTTATTTAAATTCTACATAGAAACTTTGATTTAAGAATCTTCTATTAGTGTTTATTTTATGGACCAGGTGATTAGTACGGCATTATTCATAATGCACAGACAATTTTAAAAAATGCCCAATATGAGTAGGCTATTATATTATTATGCTAAAAACTATTGAAATAATTAAATTGACTGGGCTTTCAGAATAATGCCTCATCACTCATTGAGCCGGGTTATAAAAATATTGATTTTAATTTAAAATAGGTAAGTACGATGTCGACGGGTCCAATTTATATCTGAAGGGGATGACGTGCGCTGAGTTCACTCGCTTCGAACCTAACCTATCTGTGTTGGGGTGCCCTAAGCTCACACACACAAGACACCCAGATCCGGAACAACTATCTGTAGGCCATACAAATATTTCAATTTTCATTCATATCATCTGGTCCATGACATTTATACTAATCATAAGGGTAAAACAGTTTGTATATTCTAAGTCTATATGTATAAAATATTACAGTAATTGAGGGAGTTTTTCGTTGTCTTGGCGACTGTGATTGAGGGATGCTGAGTCGAGTGGAGGAAATAACTTAGAATATAAACAGGCGAGTACGCTATATCATGCATCAACTTTAACCAAACACCAAATAAATGTAGAAAACAATTAACGGCCAGAATAGAGGATCAATCCGTAAATCCTGGGAAACGGATCAGCGTACAGAATTCAATTATGTAGCAAGCAATTCATCTCAATCACGACCGGCTGGTGTCAATCAATCTATGTTAAAACTAGATGGCTGACAGAGTAGGGGGATTTCCCGGTTTTTACGGCAAATTAATATCAGTTGTAACGAATAGCTGACACAGATTACAACATTACAGTTTATACTTGCATACAGATGCCTCATCCCATACAAAGAAACACATCGATCGCGTTCGGTTCCGTTCCACGGCTATAGAAGGTGTCAGCAGCGACTTGCAAGTACAGTGGTTTCGTTAAATACTGTGACGAATTGTTTTATAGTATTTTGCACGTTTCTACATTTTCATTGTACCAAAATATGATACAAAACAAATAAAAAAAAAATCAAGTGGCATGCCTCAGACAAAATGTTTCCTCAGTCACCTTGGATATGAGTCAGGATTGGACGAGTAAATACTGTTTAAAAATTTTGTATTTTGTAAGAGGACGTGTGATGCAACACGACATGAGGTGGCATGGAGCAAGGCCAAGAAAATGATGCCTGCGGGTGATAGATTTGGGGAGTCTGTCACCTGAGAGAGGCCCGAGAAGGTGACGTGCTGTGTTCCACGTTCGCCTCTCAAGAGGAACTAAGGTCTATAGAACACCATGTGGTTTTAGTCACTAGTAGTCTGACAGACCCCTCAACTTTCGCCAAGGCTGAGGACATCCATGAGGATTTCCACATGATTCGAGGTGGGGGGGACAGCAGAATATCGCAGTTGAGTACTGACCTTTGTAGCCTCCACCCGATCTATTCCCACCTAAGAATTGGCAACTGAATAAAAAACGGGCGTGTACTTTAAAAATTAAGTTTTAATTTGCAAAACCAAACTAGATTAGCCGGAGGCACACAAATATTTGTAGGTAGTGGGATACGGACGTCTGTTGTCACTCCTGCAGGGATAGGTACTCTCCTGTAGTAGCAGGAAGCCGGAGATGGAAGCTGGCAGATGATATGCAGAGGTGCTGTACGTCGATGTCTCTGGCAGCTTATACGGCGAGGTGTCAGCCACGACTCGCTCAGCACACCAGTGGCGTAGCGACAGGTGGGCCTTCGGAACTGCGGCACACGTGACGTGCACGCAGTACTTGTCGAAGTGCTCGATGCCGAAGAAATGATGAAGCTGCAGAAGCGAAGAAGCCGTAGATCCTGGAAACCACCGTTCCAGCCTATTAGATCGTGGCCGAATATTCTCCGTCCTGGGGTACCACCGACGACAACAATAAGAAAGTACCTATTTAAATGTAGTAGTATTGACGTGGTGGCACTGACCAGAACGGAGTTTAAATAAATATCAAGCAAGCTTGAGCAAAAAGAAAACAGTAAAAACAATGATTAGGAATCCGTTAAAACGTTACAGACTTATTTTTCAAAATTATTAATAAACTTGAAGGTAGAAGAAAATTAGGTAGCAAGATGCAACATTATTAGCTATAACTGAGGCTATTACTAAATGGTGTTTATTGGAAAAAAGTAATTACATCTGTAGCGTAACGAGAAGTATAGGGGTAGGTACAATAAATAATGATTGGCAAAAGAAATGAAGATGGCAATGATTATGCTTTGCGTAATTTGTGTGCTATTCAAAACTTACCCTAATTCGGGATTTCCACGCACAACTTTAACAGCACTTATTAAACCGTCGTTAACTCGCGAAATAAATATAAGTTTAAAAAAAATTAACGCTCGTGTCTGCTAGGGCGCTCGACAGGACGCAAAGCAATACGTGTGCTCGCAAATCAGCCTAGGAGCGACTGGCGGACGACTGCTGCGCGGGCGACCGCGCGCAATCATTTTTTATCATTCGATCTATGCGAACACTCGCCCCCGCGCCTCAGGTACCCGCCGCTTTCCAAGTCACAAACAAACAAAGAACGAAGCATTAGTTCATTGTTGTAACGTTTCGTTACATTACCCGCCGTTCCCTCATAAGGATTTTATTTTAATAATAAAATCCGCATGTTATATTTGTTACAATATCCTTTCACTCATCCTTTCACTTCAATCATACCTCATCAATCAAATACCTAATATACAGTACATCACACAATATAACAAATTATGCGACGTGTCCTATCATGCCGAAAATCTATTGACTAATATCCGTCAATGACTTTTGTAACAGGTCTTAAAGTCGTTTAGTAGTGTATGGGAGAATGTAACGAAGACGGAATTATATTTAATTTGATATTTTCAGGTCCTTTATATGCCAAGACCCTAAGCTCTTACCTGACATATCCTCCAAGACATACACAAGTGGTGATAGTTTTTGAATGACCCGGCACTTAATGTATTTGGGAGCTAATTTTTTGCTAAAGTGCTTATCCTTATCGCTCAGGACGTAAGCACGCTTGTATACGATATCACCGTTATTAAATTCAAAAGCTTTACGTCTTAAATTATAATATGATGTATTTTTAACATGGGCGTGATACAAAGTTTTTTGGACTTGGTCAAAGATAGAACTTAGGCAACCAAGGTTTTCCGCATACACATCGCGAGGTAGAAATAAAACCTCATCTCCTAAGTCTGTATCGGCGTAATGTGAACCACATAATACTATTTCCCGTCCAAAAACCAGAAAAGAAGGTGTAAATCCGGTAGCTTCGTTAACTGAGCTATTTATCGCGAATTGTACCTTCGGAATAAATAAGTCCCATGATCGATGATCACCATCAACGAAAGCAGCAATGCAAGTAATAATAGTTTTATTATACCGCTCCACAGTATTGACCTGAGGGGTATATTTTGGTGAATAGAATGTGTTTGGTACTTTATATTTCTTGAATAAATCTTGAGTATGTCCACTAATAAATTGAGTGCCATTGTCCAGAAAAATACTTTGAGGAACACCGTGAACTAAGAAAATTTGTTCTTCTAAAATTTTAACTATTATCTGAGAGGTTGCTTTTTTAATTGGGAATATATGACAAAATTTGGAAAAACAACAGGTTACTACTAATATGTAACTTTTTTTGTTTACGAGTGACCGGGAGTGGTCCCATTAAGTCGATTGATATCATTTGGTAAGGACGAGAGCATTGCTTGGGGCGACCCATTTCACCAAGAGTAGCATGGTTTTGAGTCTTGTATTGAAGACAAGTACTACAGGATCCAACGTACTTTGTTACATTTCGATGCATGCCCGGCCAGTAGTATCTGAGTGCAATGCGTCTATAGGTCTTAAAGATACCCAAATGACCAGCAGTTGGCTCATTATGGTTATCCGCAATGACCTTATCCCTAAGTTCAGAAGGAACGACTTCCTTCCAAGAAAATTCGTTGGTAAGCAAACACTTATTTTTACTAAGGCGGAAAAGAGTGCCATCTCTAATTTGGTAATTGGGAAAATTTTCGGGTTTTGTGACACAGTTATTATAAATGTTCTTATACCAATCATCACTAGAAGTCGCGAATGAATTAGTAGTGACCATAGAAGAAACAGTTACAGCTCTAGACAACGCATCGGGGATAACGTTGTCGACACCTCGACGGTGCTTTATATCGAAATTGAACGAAGACAAGCGCACACCCCAACGTGCGAGCCTTCCCGTAGGGTTATTTAAAGAGAGAAACCACTTTAATGCACTATGGTCAGTGTAAACCGTGAAAGTTTTCCCGTTTTCCAAATAGCATCGCCAATGCCCTAATGCAGTGAGAACTGCCAACGTCTCCCACTCCGTAATGCTGTAGTTCCTTTCTGCCGCCGTTAAAGACTTGCTCATGTAAGCTATGGGGTGCTCTTTTCCATTTATAGACTGAGTGAGCATACCGCCTATCCCATAGTTACTTGCATCCGTATGCACCTCGAAAGGTAAATTGTAATCGGGACAAGAAAGAACTGGCGCGGAAACTAAACATTCCTTTAGTTTTTTAAATGCAACTTCCGCCTCATCAGTCCACCTGAAGGGTGGAGTGTTCTTCTTATTCGAAGTCAACTTGTTGAGTGGTCCTGCAATTGTGCTAAAGTTGGGAACGAACCTACGATACCATGTAGCTGTGCCTAGAAATCGCTTTAACTCCCTGCGATTAATAGGAGTTGCGTAGTTAAGAATGGCTTCAACCTTTTCTGGATCGGTTCGCAACCCGTTCGCATCAACCACGTAACCTAAGTATTTAAGTTGGCTTCGAAAAAACTCACACTTCTCCAAGTTGACGGTTAGGCCTGCCTTACGCAATCTGTCTAAAACGCGAATTAGGAGGGACACATGCTCATCAAAACTATTGCTAACAATTATAATGTCATCTAGGTAAGCAAATATCCTGTGGTCTACGTTACCCAGCAACTTATCTACAAGACGCTGTTGCGTAGCGGGAGCATTTGTCAAGCCAAAAGCTGTGGTCTTGAATCTAAGTGTTCCTCGACCTGGGACGTAAAAGGCCGTTTTGTCTCTGTCCTCCTCTGCAATGGGTATTTGCCAAAAAGCTTTGGATAAATCAAGGCTAGTAAGAAAACGAGCGTCGCGCAGATTATCCAAAATTTCAGCAATGTATGGTAAGTTGTATGCATCTCGTTTTGTGACTGAATTTAACTTCCTGCTGTCAAGACAAAAACGAGGCTGACCATTCTTCTTAGTAACGAGGAGTACCGGAGACTGCCAGGCACTTTCACAGTGCTCCACCACATCTAGATTTAACATCTCATCTACCTGTTCGACAAGGATTCTCTGTTTTTCAGGAGATAGCCTGTAATATCTTTGTCTAATAGGAGGAGAATCGCCAGTATCGATGCGATGGGTTAAAACGTGCGTACGGCCCAAGCCTTTGCGCTCAAATGAAATGTCCCTAAATTGCTCTACAACGTTATCAGCTATAGCGCGTTGAGACTCATCTAAACTGTCGTAAGAACGAATAAAAGTTTTATGATTATTATTATTTAAATCTACTAAAGGATTAGTTGACAACTGAACAGAGCCCAAATATTTCGGACATAATTGGAAGGCGCGCCAGAAATCAATACCTAGAATAAGCGATGATTGAACTTCTGGAACTACATAACACTTAATTATGTGAAATTGCTCCTCTAAATGTACTGGTACATTAATGTAGCCAATACTCTTTAGTGTTTGACCACCAGCAGCTACTATCGAGGGAGTATCCTCAGTACAAAGCTTAAGGCCACGACTGAGTAACGTGTTATGTGCATAATTACCCAATATTGTAACAGCTGACCCGGAATCTAGGAGGGCAGACGCCGTAATACCATTTATTTTAATATCTATATATGGTCGCGAATCACCTGTAGGCTTAGCTTGCAGGATTGATGAAATTTTGTAACTGTTGAAAAATAAATTAATTGTTTTCAACCAATTATTCCAATCATCCCTATTAAAGCGACCTTCTAACGTAGACGATTTGACACAATCCTGCAAACCTAGTTTTTTGGTTTCTGATCCCTGTTACATTTCGGACAATCTGGTTTCTTGACACCTTTATGTCCACACTTAAAACACATAATTTCTTTACTTTGACAATCCTTGAGGCTATGCGAATCGTTACGACATCTAGGACAATATGGCAGTTTCGCATCAGGAACTGTATTATTTTTATCTATAGCATGTAAATATCTCTCATTAACATTAGCATTATTTGAATTTTGTTTGTTACTATCCAAGTTGGTTTTATTGTTTACATTTTTAGAACTAAAATATTGATTTTGTTTGTTAACTGTATCTGATCTTTGTTTGTATGCAAATTCTGGTGCTAATGTGTCAGAAGTAGCAGCCGAAGGTTCTCGGAACTGAACCATGCGTGACTGAACATTTTCAAAGTTCCTGCAAAGAGATCTCAACTGTTCAACAGATGTGATTTGAGATGCAGAGGCTAGAGTGCTCGCATAACACGGTCTAATATTGTGTAAAATCACCTCCAGTTTGTCCTCCTCCGCAAAAGGCCTCGACAAGCGTGAAAACATCCCCGAAATGATGGACAAGTAAATCGTAATGTTTTCCGTTGCCCCCTGAGTCCTAGACCGAATCTCAGATAAAAGATGGTAATCGTAATCCGCTTTGTCGAAGTCCTGTACCAGAAGAATGACTAGTTCATCCCAAGATGATACTTGTTGCTTTACGCTTCTGAACCAATGAAGTGCATCGTCCACAAAAATATCGGTTGCAAATGAAAGCAATTTTGAATTCGTAATGTTTCGAGCAACGCTATATTCATTTGCTCTTTGTATAAAGGCACGCACGCAAGTCTTACCATCAAACTTTAGTTTTGTCAACTCAGAATGTCTTGAACTACCCCCACATGTCACTGAAATATTAATTCTTTCAGTGACCTGCGGGTCAGAAATTGGGACGGCAGCTATGAGAGGGTCAGTACCCTTTGCCTTTAGTGATATGAAAATTTCATAGTACTCCTTAAACATTCTCGTACATTCCGTATGCACATCTATAAATTTCTCATCCAAAACGATCCTATTCAGCCGATGATATAGGTGATGGAAAAGATTTTCCATTCGCCCCAAAACATTCCTGTCCTTTGTGTCCACATCCAGACTAGATTTAATTTTATTTAATATTTCCAATGAATTATTCAAATCTTCAAGGGGGTCTAGATGGGAACACAAAATATCCTCAGACACAAGAACCTGACTAAGTTTGCAAATCTGCCGCCTAAGATCCGCCACCGTACTAGCCGGGGTTTCACCTCTTACGGCTACCTCGTATTCCAATTCTGATTTTTGCAACGATAAATATTTTATAGGGTACGCCATAATAAAAAATAATAAAAAAAAATATCAACCAATATTAAAAAGTTGTAAATAGCACACAAATTATAACGAATTAATGATGAAAGTACTCCGTTCTGTTACAATCAACTTTAACAGAACAGAACGCTGTGTTATATGTTTTATGATAAGATCAATTAACAAGCTAATGATTGAAACAAAAGAAAAAAAAAAAAATGCGGATGAAAAGAAAAAAACGTGATAAAAAATTTTTTGCAACTGGTGTGAAGGTAGTTACACAATAAGTTTGAGAAGCAATATGATTCCAAAAAAACTATACCCGCAATATTTAACGAAAATAAAAATCAACCTGTATTTTTTTTTATACAGTTAAGAAAAAGAATAACTAATATGACAAGGTTAAAAAGCTGTAATTAACAAAAAAATGTGAACATTAATCTTCACCCCAGTTACTGCACACACAAAAATTAACAAAGCGTTTTACAAAAGAAGAAAAAAAATATATACCCACTCACCGTACAATAACTAACTACTAACTACAGAAGCGAAAACAGACAGAACCACGTAATTGGGCGCCAGTGTAGCCTCCACCCGATCTATTCCCACCTAAGAATTGGCAACTGAATAAAAAACGGGCGTGTACTTTAAAAATTAAGTTTTAATTTGCAAAACCAAACTAGATTAGCCGGAGGCACACAAATATTTGTAGGTAGTGGGATACGGACGTCTGTTGTCACTCCTGCAGGGATAGGTACTCTCCTGTAGTAGCAGGAAGCCGGAGATGGAAGCTGGCAGATGATATGCAGAGGTGCTGTACGTCGATGTCTCTGGCAGCTTATACGGCGAGGTGTCAGCCACGACTCGCTCAGCACACCAGTGGCGTAGCGACAGGTGGGCCTTCGGAACTGCGGCACACGTGACGTGCACGCAGTACTTGTCGAAGTGCTCGATGCCGAAGAAATGATGAAGCTGCAGAAGCGAAGAAGCCGTAGATCCTGGAAACCACCGTTCCAGCCTATTAGATCGTGGCCGAATATTCTCCGTCCTGGGGTACCACCGACGACAACAATAAGAAAGTACCTATTTAAATGTAGTAGTATTGACGTGGTGGCACTGACCAGAACGGAGTTTAAATAAATATCAAGCAAGCTTGAGCAAAAAGAAAACAGTAAAAACAATGATTAGGAATCCGTTAAAACGTTACAGACTTATTTTTCAAAATTATTAATAAACTTGAAGGTAGAAGAAAATTAGGTAGCAAGATGCAACATTATTAGCTATAACTGAGGCTATTACTAAATGGTGTTTATTGGAAAAAAGTAATTACATCTGTAGCGTAACGAGAAGTATAGGGGTAGGTACAATAAATAATGATTGGCAAAAGAAATGAAGATGGCAATGATTATGCTTTGCGTAATTTGTGTGCTATTCAAAACTTACCCTAATTCGGGATTTCCACGCACAACTTTAACGGCACTTATTAAACCGTCGTTAACTCGCGAAATAAATATAAGTTTAAAAAAAATTAACGCTCGTGTCTGCTAGGGCGCTCGACAGGACGCAAAGCAATACGTGTGCTCGCAAATCAGCCTAGGAGCGACTGGCGGACGACTGCTGCGCGGGCGACCGCGCGCAATCATTTTTTATCATTCGATCTATGCGAACACTCGCCCCCGCGCCTCAGGTACCCGCCGCTTTCCAAGTCACAAACAAACAAAGAACGAAGCATTAGTTCATTGTTGTAACGTTTCGTTACACCTTCTCAAAGCTAAGACGTAATCCGTAATATTAGTAAGCAAGTTTGTAACTGTGAGTTCCAACCCAGTGTATCGAATAATATGAGTGATTTAATTTTCACGATTATACCCACCGACCTGCCCACACACGATGTCTTAACCTAAGGGAATACATCCTGACTTCCGGATGGTTTGCATCTATCGGCCAGCCTTGATGCGAGATCAGAAGTGGGATTAAATCGTGCTAATGAAATTACACGTAAAAACAATACTAGTGAAAATGGTTACATTCTTGCAAAAAAATCGCGGTGTCAATTGCGTCTTCCCTCGGAAACTGGAATAATGAAAAAAACAGTCCGGAACGGAGCAGTAAAGAGGCTAGCAACAACCGAGGAGCTGGACAGGTCAAGGAGGAGTGTGTGGACGTGTGGAAAAATCCATACACACTGATCTTTATGCCAATCTGGTGAATCGTTTTCATTTTGTTATGACTATGGAAAAGTGTGTTCATTATTCAAAATTCTGGTTTTGTTTACGGTATGGCCCATGTCAGGTCCATAATATCATGTTAGTTAGTTATCGCTGGTCAAGTTTTAGTGTTGCTGAAAATTTATTATTCTACTATCACTGGCTTCAACCCTTGGTTGGCCTTGGCAGACTATTATTGTTTGGAAGTTAGAATGATATGGTGACAGTGACGATAATTCCAAATGAAATTATGATAATTCCAAATGAAATATTTTCATTAGTTTTGTAGTATGATAGTTTTATGTAGTGAGAGTTCACTAAGTTTGAGAAGTAGCATAGTATTCTTATTTTGTGGTCGGAGGGCCAAACTATCTAAAAGGTCTCGTTAATTGTGACTTAAAATGCTATGGCATTCATTGGATTCTCTAAAGCCCATATACCAACCTGAATACTTGGAATACTGTAATGTGTGGTTCATGTTTTAGATAGGGACTCTCCACTCACATTCGGTGTTCGTAATAACCCATTTTGCAGTGCCAGTTTAGGTGACTACACCGCTGCACCAGTTAATTTCCATCAAAGTTGTGTATGGTTAAGTTAACTGTGTGAACATGTACTCTCATAGTATTTTTCATGTCTCAGATACCATATTGTGCCGCCTCTGCTGCAGGCTAGGGGTCTGAATGCTGCATGCGAAGGCTGCCGTGTCAAAACCTGAGAGGTTAAGAGGAACAGCTGGCTAGCAGTTCGCAGGTGGTAGCCGAACCTTATGACAACAGCTGTTGGAAGCTGTTGGGCAAGTTTGGAATGGAATACTCGGTGAGTCGCTTCTATGTTATTTCGATAGTGAGTTCGAATGTTCTCTAGTGAAGAGATGCTATATATATATAAGTAGTTAGTGAGTTTCCTATTCACGGTTTAGTTTCAACATTTGGTTCAGTACGAACTTTAGGATGAGATATCCCATAAGAAGAAGATGAGATATTTGTAGCCACAACTCATCAATCCACGTTTTGACACTCTGTTTATTAGAAACATTGAAACAAGTAGCTCTCAAAAGAACTTTCGATCACAGTACGTTTTGACACTGTTTACCCGAAATATTGAATCAAGCAGTTCATCTGAGATCCCGAAGGAACTCATTTGTAAAGAAACAGGACACGAACAACCGTCGCGCCGGACATGTCTGTCTTGCGCAACGGTCGCTTGAAGAAAAAGGACGAGAAATATTTTTATTTTTTTTAGTAATGCATGGCGTCTCGCAAACAGTCAAAGTGACCGAAATATGCTTAACCGGGCTACCATGTGGAGACTAATCTCTTAGCCTACCAGCCAGGCTCAAAATACTAAACCAAAGCGACAACGCTGAGGGCTACCCCAGTTAGGGTCGAATCTCGGCTCAGGGCGTCGCTGGGGGGACAACTAAGGCTGGATCTAGTAAAGTGATTCTACCATCCGTTCGGAAAAGCCTACGTGGAGAAGAACGGATAAGATGCCGAATCTACGCGCCATCTATATGTATAACTTCAGCGCGCAGAATGCCTCGTAGAATGCGCGCCAAAACGACCGCGTGCGTCGATTGTGGCGACACGAACGGAACAAACACCGAACTATTCTTCAACCCTATTGGTCACAAGAATTATGCAAATCTATTGGTTAAGATTTTATTTTTATATTTGTAAACCTGTTTCTGTATTTTCATTGGTTAGAGTATAAGTGTAAAATAGTATTTAAGTTTGTGCAACCAAAAATAAAGCCCTTATTGTTTTCTAGAGTCATTATTATTTCCAACAACATGCGTCCCATCGCTAAAGTGGTGACCCCGGACAGAACACACCCGGAACGTGTTCGTTCCGGGTGTGTTCTGTCCGGGGTCACCATGTGTTCATCCGAACCAGAAAACAACTGAAGAATAATTTGGTGAAGAACCTCGACTGTACCCATTTCAAGATGCTGAATACCTGCCCAACAGAAGAACAATCAAGCTCAGCGACATCACACACCATCGGCTGAACCTGCTGGTATCTCCCTCACCATGCGCATCCCACCATTCTGGTGCAATCGACCACGACTCTGGTTCATTAGCTTCGAAGCCGCAATGAACGACCTCAAGAAAAACCAGTCTCAACTCGCTCAGATGGTTAAAGCTGTCGTTTTCAGTGGCAAAGCGAGTTAGTAATGTCGTTGGGCAATTGCAATTATAATTATCTAGTTAGTAACGGTACTGGTCATTTACCTGTATTCAGAACAAATCTTGTTACGTAACGATTTACAACCACCGTCTTCAGATCTAAATTCGCTTGCTTACTTTCAAAGTAATATTGTGATAGCAGTGGATCTCGCGATCGTTTTCCTTACATAAAAACTGAGTTAGTGAGCGGTATTAAATGGTTACTGTTGGTATTTGATTTTAAAGATTTTAATCAGAGTTAATTCGTGAAGCTCCTTCACACGAGGTATTAAGAATCAAATATTATCAGGGTTATTTGTTTCCCTCATATTAACAGTCGGTATGTTCCAAAATCTTTGAGTAAAAAGCGCGAATCTTGTGAGAAGGATCCCCGATCACCAAGTTCCTTGAGGTCATCATGGTTGATGACAGTGGTAGTGAAACCAAATCTGATTAACATGTCTACTCATAAGACAGATTCTGGACCGCACCTTAGGCGTAACATGTGGCGATGGATCTACGAAGAGGTTTCATGAGTTGAGTATGCATTGCTTGAATTATAACAAACCGTAACAGCATTGTTACTATTACTTTGTTTAGTTGTTGAACTTGTTGATCGTCTGCCCTTTTTTTTTCCAAAGGAATAGTTTTTTGTGGGAAACACTAGTTCGAGAACTAAATAGGCCCTGTATTAAGTCCGCGATAGGTGATTATGACAGAACGGCGATCGATATACACCGAAAGCTTTAAATAGGTATAGTGCGCGACACGTAAGTTGAACCAAAATGTATTATCGTTTTGATGAAATTAAACGATTTAATCCTAAATGAATCTTTTCTTTATGACCTAACCGTTGACAATTTGTATATTGTCAACGGTTAGGTTCTAGAAAAGGGATTTTTTTCGGTTTGAATTGTTTAATTTGATGGTCATGTACCAGTTGATGTTGATGTTAAAAGGATTTTAATGATGATGAGCAAGCTTAAGATGTCGAGTAATTGAGTCTATCAGCCGTATTATGTTTGACCGTACCAGTGCATTCTGGCGGAGGTCGGGGTCCAGAGAGACCGTTATGTGAGAGCAATATAATTGCTGGTCGGCTATATAGTGTTAGAGGTTTTATTCGAGAGTTTCTGTAAGCTTGGCAGTTTTTGCTGCAGAATAAGTTTTAATGTTTGTTTGGAATGACTGTGATACATGGCCAGGGTAATGATTTAGTTAAAAGAGTAGAGTTCTAAAATTTCCCTATTTTCACGAAACCAATGATCTACTTTGGTCAGGAGTGTGGCAACTGTGAGCCTGTGTCAACTGAAGGCCTGTATGGCACCTGTAAGTCCGTGTGCCACTGTCTGGTGTGAACATTCATGTTTGTGTTAGGAACCTTACAGAAAGTTCCTATTGAGTTATGAAGTTAAAAGAAAGTAGTTTTAATTTGCAAAACCAAACTAGATTAGCCGGAGGCACACAAATATTTGTAGGTAGTGGGATACGGACGTCTGTTGTCACTCCTGCAGGGATAGGTACTCTCCTGTAGTAGCAGGAAGCCGGAGATGGAAGCTGGCAGATGATATGCAGAGGTGCTGTACGTCGATGTCTCTGGCAGCTTATACGGCGAGGTGTCAGCCACGACTCGCTCAGCACACCAGTGGCGTAGCGACAGGTGGGCCTTCGGAACTGCGGCACACGTGACGTGCACGCAGTACTTGTCGAAGTGCTCGATGCCGAAGAAATGATGAAGCTGCAGAAGCGAAGAAGCCGTAGATCCTGGAAACCACCGTTCCAGCCTATTAGATCGTGGCCGAATATTCTCCGTCCTGGGGTACCACCGACGACAACAATAAGAAAGTACCTATTTAAATGTAGTAGTATTGACGTGGTGGCACTGACCAGAAGGGAGTTTAAATAAATATCAAGCAAGCTTGAGCAAAAAGAAAACAGTAAAAACAATGATTAGGAATCCGTTAAAACGTTACAGACTTATTTTTCAAAATTATTAATAAACTTGAAGGTAGAAGAAAATTAGGTAGCAAGATGCAACATTATTAGCTATAACTGAGGCTATTACTAAATGGTGTTTATTGGAAAAAAGTAATTACATCTGTAGCGTAACGAGAAGTATAGGGGTAGGTACAATAAATAATGATTGGCAAAAGAAATGAAGATGGCAATGATTATGCTTTGCGTAATTTGTGTGCTATTCAAAACTTACCCTAATTCGGGATTTCCACGCACAACTTTAACGGCACTTATTAAACCGTCGTTAACTCGCGAAATAAATATAAGTTTAAAAAAAATTAACGCTCGTGTCTGCTAGGGCGCTCGACAGGACGCAAAGCAATACGTGTGCTCGCAAATCAGCCTAGGAGCGACTGGCGGACGACTGCTGCGCGGGCGACCGCGCGCAATCATTTTTTATCATTCGATCTATGCGAACACTCGCCCCCGCGCCTCAGGTACCCGCCGCTTTCCAAGTCACAAACAAACAAAGAACGAAGCATTAGTTCATTGTTGTAACGTTTCGTTACACCTTCTCAAAGCTAAGACGTAATCCGTAATATTAGTAAGCAAGTTTGTAACTGTGAGTTCCAACCCAGTGTATCGAATAATATGAGTGATTTAATTTTCACGATTATACCCACCGACCTGCCCACACACGATGTCTTAACCTAAGGGAATACATCCTGACTTCCGGATGGTTTGCATCTATCGGCCAGCCTTGATGCGAGATCAGAAGTGGGATTAAATCGTGCTAATGAAATTACACGTAAAAACAATACTAGTGAAAATGGTTACATTCTTGCAAAAAAATCGCGGTGTCAATTGCGTCTTCCCTCGGAAACTGGAATAATGAAAAAAACAGTCCGGAACGGAGCAGTAAAGAGGCTAGCAACAACCGAGGAGCTGGACAGGTCAAGGAGGAGTGTGTGGACGTGTGGAAAAATCCATACACACTGATCTTTATGCCAATCTGGTGAATCGTTTTCATTTTGTTATGACTATGGAAAAGTGTGTTCATTATTCAAAATTCTGGTTTTGTTTACGGTATGGCCCATGTCAGGTCCATAATATCATGTTAGTTAGTTATCGCTGGTCAAGTTTTAGTGTTGCTGAAAATTTATTATTCTACTATCACTGGCTTCAACCCTTGGTTGGCCTTGGCAGACTATTATTGTTTGGAAGTTAGAATGATATGGTGACAGTGACGATAATTCCAAATGAAATTATGATAATTCCAAATGAAATATTTTCATTAGTTTTGTAGTATGATAGTTTTATGTAGTGAGAGTTCACTAAGTTTGAGAAGTAGCATAGTATTCTTATTTTGTGGTCGGAGGGCCAAACTATCTAAAAGGTCTCGTTAATTGTGACTTAAAATGCTATGGCATTCATTGGATTCTCTAAAGCCCATATACCAACCTGAATACTTGGAATACTGTAATGTGTGGTTCATGTTTTAGATAGGGACTCTCCACTCACATTCGGTGTTCGTAATAACCCATTTTGCAGTGCAGTTTAGGTGACTACACCGCTGCACCAGTTAATTTCCATCAAAGTTGTGTATGGTTAAGTTAACTGTGTGAACATGTACTCTCATAGTATTTTTCATGTCTCAGATACCATATTGTGCCGCCTCTGCTGCAGGCTAGGGGTCTGAATGCTGCATGCGAAGGCTGCCGTGTCAAAACCTGAGAGGTTAAGAGGAACAGCTGGCTAGCAGTTCGCAGGTGGTAGCCGAACCTTATGACAACAGCTGTTGGAAGCTGTTGGGCAAGTTTGGAATGGAATACTCGGTGAGTCGCTTCTATGTTATTTCGATAGTGAGTTCGAATGTTCTCTAGTGAAGAGATGCTATATATATATAAGTAGTTAGTGAGTTTCCTATTCACGGTTTAGTTTCAACATTTGGTTCAGTACGAACTTTAGGATGAGATATCCCATAAGAAGAAGATGAGATATTTGTAGCCACAACTCATCAATCCACGTTTTGACACTCTGTTTATTAGAAACATTGAAACAAGTAGCTCTCAAAAGAACTTTCGATCACAGTACGTTTTGACACTGTTTACCCGAAATATTGAATCAAGCAGTTCATCTGAGATCCCGAAGGAACTCATTTGTAAAGAAACAGGACACGAACAACCGTCGCGCCGGACATGTCTGTCTTGCGCAACGGTCGCTTGAAGAAAAAGGACGAGAAATATTTTTATTTTTTTTAGTAATGCATGGCGTCTCGCAAACAGTCAAAGTGACCGAAATATGCTTAACCGGGCTACCATGTGGAGACTAATCTCTTAGCCTACCAGCCAGGCTCAAAATACTAAACCAAAGCGACAACGCTGAGGGCTACCCCAGTTAGGGTCGAATCTCGGCTCAGGGCGTCGCTGGGGGGACAACTAAGGCTGGATCTAGTAAAGTGATTCTACCATCCGTTCGGAAAAGCCTACGTGGAGAAGAACGGATAAGATGCCGAATCTACGCGCCATCTATATGTATAACTTCAGCGCGCAGAATGCCTCGTAGAATGCGCGCCAAAACGACCGCGTGCGTCGATTGTGGCGACACGAACGGAACAAACACCGAACTATTCTTCAACCCTATTGGTCACAAGAATTATGCAAATCTATTGGTTAAGATTTTATTTTTATATTTGTAAACCTGTTTCTGTATTTTCATTGGTTAGAGTATAAGTGTAAAATAGTATTTAAGTTTGTGCAACCAAAAATAAAGCCCTTATTGTTTTCTAGAGTCATTATTATTTCCAACAACATGCGTCCCATCGCTAAAGTGGTGACCCCGGACAGAACACACCCGGAACGTGTTCGTTCCGGGTGTGTTCTGTCCGGGGTCACCATGTGTTCATCCGAACCAGAAAACAACTGAAGAATAATTTGGTGAAGAACCTCGACTGTACCCATTTCAAGATGCTGAATACCTGCCCAACAGAAGAACAATCAAGCTCAGCGACATCACACACCATCGGCTGAACCTGCTGGTATCTCCCTCACCATGCGCATCCCACCATTCTGGTGCAATCGACCACGACTCTGGTTCATTAGCTTCGAAGCCGCAATGAACGACCTCAAGAAAAACCAGTCTCAACTCGCTCAGATGGTTAAAGCTGTCGTTTTCAGTGGCAAAGCGAGTTAGTAATGTCGTTGGGCAATTGCAATTATAATTATCTAGTTAGTAACGGTACTGGTCATTTACCTGTATTCAGAACAAATCTTGTTACGTAACGATTTACAACCACCGTCTTCAGATCTAAATTCGCTTGCTTACTTTCAAAGTAATATTGTGATAGCAGTGGATCTCGCGATCGTTTTCCTTACATAAAAACTGAGTTAGTGAGCGGTATTAAATGGTTACTGTTGGTATTTGATTTTAAAGATTTTAATCAGAGTTAATTCGTGAAGCTCCTTCACACGAGGTATTAAGAATCAAATATTATCAGGGTTATTTGTTTCCCTCATATTAACAGTCGGTATGTTCCAAAATCTTTGAGTAAAAAGCGCGAATCTTGTGAGAAGGATCCCCGATCACCAAGTTCCTTGAGGTCATCATGGTTGATGACAGTGGTAGTGAAACCAAATCTGATTAACATGTCTACTCATAAGACAGATTCTGGACCGCACCTTAGGCGTAACATGTGGCGATGGATCTACGAAGAGGTTTCATGAGTTGAGTATGCATTGCTTGAATTATAACAAACCGTAACAGCATTGTTACTATTACTTTGTTTAGTTGTTGAACTTGTTGATCGTCTGCCCTTTTTTTTTCCAAAGGAATAGTTTTTTGTGGGAAACACTAGTTCGAGAACTAAATAGGCCCTGTATTAAGTCCGCGATAGGTGATTATGACAGAACGGCGATCGATATACACCGAAAGCTTTAAATAGGTATAGTGCGCGACACGTAAGTTGAACCAAAATGTATTATCGTTTTGATGAAATTAAACGATTTAATCCTAAATGAATCTTTTCTTTATGACCTAACCGTTGACAATTTGTATATTGTCAACGGTTAGGTTCTAGAAAAGGGATTTTTTTCGGTTTGAATTGTTTAATTTGATGGTCATGTACCAGTTGATGTTGATGTTAAAAGGATTTTAATGATGATGAGCAAGCTTAAGATGTCGAGTAATTGAGTCTATCAGCCGTATTATGTTTGACCGTACCAGTGCATTCTGGCGGAGGTCGGGGTCCAGAGAGACCGTTATGTGAGAGCAATATAATTGCTGGTCGGCTATATAGTGTTAGAGGTTTTATTCGAGAGTTTCTGTAAGCTTGGCAGTTTTTGCTGCAGAATAAGTTTTAATGTTTGTTTGGAATGACTGTGATACATGGCCAGGGTAATGATTTAGTTAAAAGAGTAGAGTTCTAAAATTTCCCTATTTTCACGAAACCAATGATCTACTTTGGTCAGGAGTGTGGCAACTGTGAGCCTGTGTCAACTGAAGGCCTGTATGGCACCTGTAAGTCCGTGTGCCACTGTCTGGTGTGAACATTCATGTTTGTGTTAGGAACCTTACAGAAAGTTCCTATTGAGTTATGAAGTTAAAAGAAAGTAGTTTTAATTTGCAAAACCAAACTAGATTAGCCGGAGGCACACAAATATTTGTAGGTAGTGGGATACGGACGTCTGTTGTCACTCCTGCAGGGATAGGTACTCTCCTGTAGTAGCAGGAAGCCGGAGATGGAAGCTGGCAGATGATATGCAGAGGTGCTGTACGTCGATGTCTCTGGCAGCTTATACGGCGAGGTGTCAGCCACGACTCGCTCAGCACACCAGTGGCGTAGCGACAGGTGGGCCTTCGGAACTGCGGCACACGTGACGTGCACGCAGTACTTGTCGAAGTGCTCGATGCCGAAGAAATGATGAAGCTGCAGAAGCGAAGAAGCCGTAGATCCTGGAAACCACCGTTCCAGCCTATTAGATCGTGGCCGAATATTCTCCGTCCTGGGGTACCACCGACGACAACAATAAGAAAGTACCTATTTAAATGTAGTAGTATTGACGTGGTGGCACTGACCAGAACGGAGTTTAAATAAATATCAAGCAAGCTTGAGCAAAAAGAAAACAGTAAAAACAATGATTAGGAATCCGTTAAAACGTTACAGACTTATTTTTCAAAATTATTAATAAACTTGAAGGTAGAAGAAAATTAGGTAGCAAGATGCAACATTATTAGCTATAACTGAGGCTATTACTAAATGGTGTTTATTGGAAAAAAGTAATTACATCTGTAGCGTAACGAGAAGTATAGGGGTAGGTACAATAAATAATGATTGGCAAAAGAAATGAAGATGGCAATGATTATGCTTTGCGTAATTTGTGTGCTATTCAAAACTTACCCTAATTCGGGATTTCCACGCACAACTTTAACGGCACTTATTAAACCGTCGTTAACTCGCGAAATAAATATAAGTTTAAAAAAAATTAACGCTCGTGTCTGCTAGGGCGCTCGACAGGACGCAAACCAATACGTGTGCTCGCAAATCAGCCTAGGAGCGACTGGCGGACGACTGCTGCGCGGGCGACCGCGCGCAATCATTTTTTATCATTCGATCTATGCGAACACTCGCCCCCGCGCCTCAGGTACCCGCCGCTTTCCAAGTCACAAACAAACAAAGAACGAAGCATTAGTTCATTGTTGTAACGTTTCGTTACACCTTCTCAAAGCTAAGACGTAATCCGTAATATTAGTAAGCAAGTTTGTAACTGTGAGTTCCAACCCAGTGTATCGAATAATATGAGTGATTTAATTTTCACGATTATACCCACCGACCTGCCCACACACGATGTCTTAACCTAAGGGAATACATCCTGACTTCCGGATGGTTTGCATCTATCGGCCAGCCTTGATGCGAGATCAGAAGTGGGATTAAATCGTGCTAATGAAATTACACGTAAAAACAATACTAGTGAAAATGGTTACATTCTTGCAAAAAAATCGCGGTGTCAATTGCGTCTTCCCTCGGAAACTGGAATAATGAAAAAAACAGTCCGGAACGGAGCAGTAAAGAGGCTAGCAACAACCGAGGAGCTGGACAGGTCAAGGAGGAGTGTGTGGACGTGTGGAAAAATCCATACACACTGATCTTTATGCCAATCTGGTGAATCGTTTTCATTTTGTTATGACTATGGAAAAGTGTGTTCATTATTCAAAATTCTGGTTTTGTTTACGGTATGGCCCATGTCAGGTCCATAATATCATGTTAGTTAGTTATCGCTGGTCAAGTTTTAGTGTTGCTGAAAATTTATTATTCTACTATCACTGGCTTCAACCCTTGGTTGGCCTTGGCAGACTATTATTGTTTGGAAGTTAGAATGATATGGTGACAGTGACGATAATTCCAAATGAAATTATGATAATTCCAAATGAAATTATGATAATTCCAAATGAAATATTTTCATTAGTTTTGTAGTATGATAGTTTTATGTAGTGAGAGTTCACTAAGTTTGAGAAGTAGCATAGTATTCTTATTTTGTGGTCGGAGGGCCAAACTATCTAAAAGGTCTCGTTAATTGTGACTTAAAATGCTATGGCATTCATTGGATTCTCTAAAGCCCATATACCAACCTGAATACTTGGAATACTGTAATGTGTGGTTCATGTTTTAGATAGGGACTCTCCACTCACATTCGGTGTTCGTAATAACCCATTTTGCAGTGCCAGTTTAGGTGACTACACCGCTGCACCAGTTAATTTCCATCAAAGTTGTGTATGGTTAAGTTAACTGTGTGAACATGTACTCTCATAGTATTTTTCATGTCTCAGATACCATATTGTGCCGCCTCTGCTGCAGGCTAGGGGTCTGAATGCTGCATGCGAAGGCTGCCGTGTCAAAACCTGAGAGGTTAAGAGGAACAGCTGGCTAGCAGTTCGCAGGTGGTAGCCGAACCTTATGACAACAGCTGTTGGAAGCTGTTGGGCAAGTTTGGAATGGAATACTCGGTGAGTCGCTTCTATGTTATTTCGATAGTGAGTTCGAATGTTCTCTAGTGAAGAGATGCTATATATATATAAGTAGTTAGTGAGTTTCCTATTCACGGTTTAGTTTCAACATTTGGTTCAGTACGAACTTTAGGATGAGATATCCCATAAGAAGAAGATGAGATATTTGTAGCCACAACTCATCAATCCACGTTTTGACACTCTGTTTATTAGAAACATTGAAACAAGTAGCTCTCAAAAGAACTTTCGATCACAGTACGTTTTGACACTGTTTACCCGAAATATTGAATCAAGCAGTTCATCTGAGATCCCGAAGGAACTCATTTGTAAAGAAACAGGACACGAACAACCGTCGCGCCGGACATGTCTGTCTTGCGCAACGGTCGCTTGAAGAAAAAGGACGAGAAATATTTTTATTTTTTTTAGTAATGCATGGCGTCTCGCAAACAGTCAAAGTGACCGAAATATGCTTAACCGGGCTACCATGTGGAGACTAATCTCTTAGCCTACCAGCCAGGCTCAAAATACTAAACCAAAGCGACAACGCTGAGGGCTACCCCAGTTAGGGTCGAATCTCGGCTCAGGGCGTCGCTGGGGGGACAACTAAGGCTGGATCTAGTAAAGTGATTCTACCATCCGTTCGGAAAAGCCTACGTGGAGAAGAACGGATAAGATGCCGAATCTACGCGCCATCTATATGTATAACTTCAGCGCGCAGAATGCCTCGTAGAATGCGCGCCAAAACGACCGCGTGCGTCGATTGTGGCGACACGAACGGAACAAACACCGAACTATTCTTCAACCCTATTGGTCACAAGAATTATGCAAATCTATTGGTTAAGATTTTATTTTTATATTTGTAAACCTGTTTCTGTATTTTCATTGGTTAGAGTATAAGTGTAAAATAGTATTTAAGTTTGTGCAACCAAAAATAAAGCCCTTATTGTTTTCTAGAGTCATTATTATTTCCAACAACATGCGTCCCATCGCTAAAGTGGTGACCCCGGACAGAACACACCCGGAACGTGTTCGTTCCGGGTGTGTTCTGTCCGGGGTCACCATGTGTTCATCCGAACCAGAAAACAACTGAAGAATAATTTGGTGAAGAACCTCGACTGTACCCATTTCAAGATGCTGAATACCTGCCCAACAGAAGAACAATCAAGCTCAGCGACATCACACACCATCGGCTGAACCTGCTGGTATCTCCCTCACCATGCGCATCCCACCATTCTGGTGCAATCGACCACGACTCTGGTTCATTAGCTTCGAAGCCGCAATGAACGACCTCAAGAAAAACCAGTCTCAACTCGCTCAGATGGTTAAAGCTGTCGTTTTCAGTGGCAAAGCGAGTTAGTAATGTCGTTGGGCAATTGCAATTATAATTATCTAGTTAGTAACGGTACTGGTCATTTACCTGTATTCAGAACAAATCTTGTTACGTAACGATTTACAACCACCGTCTTCAGATCTAAATTCGCTTGCTTACTTTCAAAGTAATATTGTGATAGCAGTGGATCTCGCGATCGTTTTCCTTACATAAAAACTGAGTTAGTGAGCGGTATTAAATGGTTACTGTTGGTATTTGATTTTAAAGATTTTAATCAGAGTTAATTCGTGAAGCTCCTTCACACGAGGTATTAAGAATCAAATATTATCAGGGTTATTTGTTTCCCTCATATTAACAGTCGGTATGTTCCAAAATCTTTGAGTAAAAAGCGCGAATCTTGTGAGAAGGATCCCCGATCACCAAGTTCCTTGAGGTCATCATGGTTGATGACAGTGGTAGTGAAACCAAATCTGATTAACATGTCTACTCATAAGACAGATTCTGGACCGCACCTTAGGCGTAACATGTGGCGATGGATCTACGAAGAGGTTTCATGAGTTGAGTATGCATTGCTTGAATTATAACAAACCGTAACAGCATGGTTACTATTACTTTGTTTAGTTGTTGAACTTGTTGATCGTCTGCCCTTTTTTTTTCCAAAGGAATAGTTTTTTGTGGGAAACACTAGTTCGAGAACTAAATAGGCCCTGTATTAAGTCCGCGATAGGTGATTATGACAGAACGGCGATCGATATACACCGAAAGCTTTAAATAGGTATAGTGCGCGACACGTAAGTTGAACCAAAATGTATTATCGTTTTGATGAAATTAAACGATTTAATCCTAAATGAATCTTTTCTTTATGACCTAACCGTTGACAATTTGTATATTGTCAACGGTTAGGTTCTAGAAAAGGGATTTTTTTCGGTTTGAATTGTTTAATTTGATGGTCATGTACCAGTTGATGTTGATGTTAAAAGGATTTTAATGATGATGAGCAAGCTTAAGATGTCGAGTAATTGAGTCTATCAGCCGTATTATGTTTGACCGTACCAGTGCATTCTGGCGGAGGTCGGGGTCCAGAGAGACCGTTATGTGAGAGCAATATAATTGCTGGTCGGCTATATAGTGTTAGAGGTTTTATTCGAGAGTTTCTGTAAGCTTGGCAGTTTTTGCTGCAGAATAAGTTTTAATGTTTGTTTGGAATGACTGTGATACATGGCCAGGGTAATGATTTAGTTAAAAGAGTAGAGTTCTAAAATTTCCCTATTTTCACGAAAACAATGATCTACTTTGGTCAGGAGTGTGGCAACTGTGAGCCTGTGTCAACTGAAGGCCTGTATGGCACCTGTAAGTCCGTGTGCCACTGTCTGGTGTGAACATTCATGTTTGTGTTAGGAACCTTACAGAAAGTTCCTATTGAGTTATGAAGTTAAAAGAAAGTAAACACCCACAGTCAGGCGTGTGGAGAGATCATCATGTTAATGTTGATGACGTTCGAATCGTCAAGCCCTCATTACGAAAATTGTAATAATTTTGGATTTCTAATTTTGATTACTATGCGTAGATCGTGTTAAAAATACACACAAAGCTCAAGTACCAATTGAGATTGTAGATGACGTAGACAATGAACTGAGGTAACATAGACAGACTAAATCTCTGTGTGAACAGGTTCTGAGTTCGGAGAGTTGAGTTGACTCGACATCGTGGGGATGTGGGAGTAGAGCAATTGTGATTGCTAGGAGAGCTATGACATGGCTGGGAGAGCTATTAGATAGTTAGGAGAGCTATGAGATAGCTAAATATCGTGAATAAGATACCTAGTGGTTTCTTATGCTTGATTTAATGTGAGATTAATGACTATCAAAGGTACTTGGACTTTGTAATCACGAAGATTAGGTGCTTTTAGGTATCAAATCGATGATTAAGTTACTATTTTCTTTAAATTTGAATTACTCGTTCCTTTATTCGCGAATACTGTTTGGTAATTTTGTGTTTCAGAAAAACATCCCTTGTATGATGGGAGACTGGCGGGTCGGAGTGGACTAAGAGGACGTGTGGCGCAACACGTCATGATGTCGCATGGAGCATGGACAAGATGATGCCTACGGGTGATAGATTTGGGGAGTCTGACACCTTAGGGAGGCCCGGAAGGCGACGTGCTGTGCTTGAGAGGCGTTCCACGCACGCCTCTCAAGAAGAACTACGCCTACAGAACACCATGTGGTTTTAGTCAGTAGGAGTCTGACAGACCCCTCAGCTTTCCCCAAGGGCTGAGGACATCCATGAGGATTTCCCCACATTGAGGAACAGACGAGGACGCCTGTCTTGCAGGATGGCCGTGTCGGGTTTAGTCAATAGTACGGACGTCAAAACAAATCGCAAGCACGCCATCTGGCGGCAAATCAATAACTACGCATTGGCGCGCTTTTTCTAACCACTTGCGTGGTTTAAGCACATTAGAATATGGCAATTGAGTACTGACAGCCTTAGAGCTAACACGTCGTAGAATCAGTGTCGATCGGTGATATTAGTAAGCAAGATTGTAACTGTGTCTATTTGAATAAACCCAGTGTATCGAATAATTTGTGTGATTTCATTTTTACGATTTTACCCATCAACCTGCCTACACACTATGTCTTAACCTAAAGAAATACATCCTGACTTCCCGATGGTTAACATCTATCGCCCAGCCTTGATGCGAGATATATATAATCTGAATCTCGGAAGCGGCTCTAACGATTTTCATGAAATTTTGTATGCAGGGGGATTCGGGGGCTATAAAACGATTTAGCTAGGATTAATTTTTGTAAAAAGTCGTTTTCTCTATTTTCACCCGAGCAGAGGGGGCGCGCAGGTACTTATAATTATACTATAAAGTAAATTGTACTACTTTTTCCTAGAAGTGCCTTTCATTCAAGACTAAACTTTCTTGCAGCAAACAACAACAAACTTTCGAAAGCCTTTCTCAAATTAACCCAAAAGAAAAAAGACCAGTTTATCGCTTTCCTCGTTAGACTCTCGTAAGTGATTAATTGTGAAAATTACTGTTGAAGTCACCAAAATGTTCAAATTGTTGCCGTCCAAAGTTTCCTGTTGACAAAAGAAAACTTTACGTTGGAGCTAATAGACAACTTGTTTCATCGTAATGGTTTAGATTCGAGTGCAGTGCTATTCTGTAAACATGCCAATGTGAAATCGTAGGTAAAGTGAGATGAGAGAATCCATAGCCTCAGGGGAAGTGAGAGTTCAATGTACGGTCACTTCACTTAAGTTTTTAAAGGGGATTTTACCAGAAGAAAAGTGTGTCTTGAAAATAACCCTTTCAAGATCTTTTAGAGCATTTGTTCACCGCCGTCCTCACCGGGACGTCAACGAGAACGAGTTTTTTTTCTGCCCGAGTTCACGGTGACGGGACGGCAATCGTTTGTCCACCGCAGCCTTTTCGCCTTCTATATTGAGGTCTAACCGGATTCAGCTGAGTACCAGTGTTTTATATAAAGCGACTGCCTATCTGACCTCCATAACCCAGTAACTGGATGACTGAACTGTATGTACATCGTTATATATGTTTGTTGGTGAGGGTACCAGCAGTAATAAACTAGCCTTGGAGCAAAGCGGTTGTGTTTCATTACTACTAATATATCATTTGGCGACGAGTATTTTTTTATCTACCCACGTAAGGGTTTAAAATGGCGAATTTTATAGGAAATTTAGGCATTTTTGACCATAAACTCCACGAATGGGAAGTTTTTCACGGCAGACTGACGCAGTTTATTAAGTTGAACAATATTTCGGACGTCAACAAAAGTGCAGTGTTGTTAACGCATTTGTCAGATGAATCCTACCGTTTGGTTCGGAATCTAGTGCATCCGAATAAGCTCGAGGAAATCGCCTATAATGAGCTAGTGAAAGAACTCAATAATCATTTCACGCCGAAGAGGTCATCTTTCGCCGATAGGGCGAAGTTCTACGAAGCGACGAAATCCGACGGTGAGAGCATCGTGGAGTGGGCTGCGCGGCTGCGAGGGCTAGCCGTGTACTGCGATTTTGGATCGGAGCTGGACACGCTTCTGCGTGACCGGTTCGTTCTAGGCTTCAGAACGGGACCTGAGCGTGATCGGTTATTCGAGAGTGACTCAAAGACCCTGACTTTTGGGCAGGCCCTAGAAGTCGCTCAGAAGGCTGCTTGTGCACGGCAGGCACGCGCCGAAGTCATGGTTAAGGAGGAGCAGGTGTTTTATGCGCATGCTGGTGGGAGCCGCGACGCGCGCAGTGCCGGGGCTGGTTCGGGCAGAAGCCGCGCGGCTGGCTCCACCGGTGCTGCGGTTGGCCGTAAATCTGATGACGGCGAGCAATCACGTTGTGCAGTGTGTGGTTTAAAAAATCACAATGCGTCTCAGTGTAGATATAAGAACTATAAGTGTCTTATTTGTGGCCAAAAAGGTCATTTAAAAAAGTTATGTGCGGGTAGGAAATCTAAATTGTACAAAATCGACACGGAGGAAACGGACACGTCTCAGGAAAGCGTTTGCAAAGAGTGTGATCTTTATAACTTGAGGTATGTTGACTATAATCCGATTAAAATTACTGTTAATGTAGACAATGTAGACATGTGCATGGAGTTAGATACTGGGTCAGGAACTACGGTTATTTCCGAAACTTTGTATTCACTTCATTTTTCTCATTTTATTAAGCATAAAAGTGATCTAAAGATGTGTTTGTACAATGGTCATAAAATCACGCCCCTAGGATATTTTGTAGCTAAAGTATCATATTCAGGTGTATGCGAGGAGATTAAAATGTATGTAATAGAAAACGGTGGACCACCACTGTTAGGACGTGATTTCATGACAAAATTCCGAATTTATTTTGCTACAGCCAATAACAGCATAGTATGTACTATGAATAAAAGCGTTGATGAAGTGCAACGATTGTTGGATCAATACCCAGACATTTGGAAAGACGAATTAGGGTGTTTTAATAAGTTTGAGGTCGTCTTACAGTTGAAAGACAATGCCTCACCCAAATTTTTTAAGCCACGACCCGTGCCATTTGCACTGAAGGACAAAGTCAGTGCAGAACTAGATAGATTAGTTTGTTTAGGGGTTCTCGTGCCGGTTAATTATTCAGAATATGCTACACCAATAGTACCGGTTTTAAAACAAGACGGAAAATTAAAAATTGCGGGTGATTTTTCTTGTACACTGAATAAAGACTTAAAAGTGGACAAGTATCCATTACCACGAATAGAGGAAGTGTTTTCTAAGTTAGGTGGGGGGGAAGCGTACAGCAAAATTGATTTGAGCAACGCGTATAACCAATTTAGCCTATCGGAGCAATCCCAAAAGTTGACCACCATTAATACACATAAGGGTCTGTTTGCTTACACTCGTCTAGTCTATGGTTTGGCCAATGCTCCAGCGTTGTTTCAAAGATCAATGGAAACATTGCTATCTGGTATAGAGGGAGTAAGCATTTGGCTAGATGACATCTGTATTACGGGCAAAACAAAAGAAATTCATTTGTCTAGATTGCGAGAGGTATTATCAAGAATTCACGATGCAGGATTGCGTCTTCAAAAGAACAAATGTGTGTTTTTTAAAAGTAGTGTGACTTATTTAGGTTACGTAATCGATAAAAATGGGTTGAGAACGTGTCCAACTAAAGTCGAGGCAATTCTAGATGCGCCTGCGCCTACCAACGTATTAGGAGTAAAACGATTTCTAGGCGTAGTAAATTATTATAGGAATTTTATTCCGAGCGCCTCTACTGTACTGAGTCCGCTGAATGAATTGTTGCGCACGGGCGTAGAATGGCAGTGGGGCGAGCGACAGCAAGTGGCATTCAATAGCGTTAAAAGCGAGCTAGCTAGCGAGCGGGTGCTGGCGCATTTCCAACCGGAGGCACCGCTGGTATTGACGGTAGACGCGGGGCCTTGCGGGCTCGGTGCTGTGCTCGCGCACCGAGAAGCGGACGGTCGGGAGCGGCCAATCGCGTTCGCTTCACGGTCGCTGACGGCAAGTGAAAAGAACTATAGCCAAATTCATAAAGAGGCGACGGCTATCATATTCGGGGTGAAGCATTTTCACCAATATCTTTATGGCCGTCAGGAGCCTTTTATTCTGAAGACGGATCATAAGCCTCTGTTATCAATTTTCGGTAAACGAAATCTTATATCTGTCACGGCTGCCCTGCGTCTACAGAGGTATGCAATAATTTTGGGAGCATACAACTATACGGTACAGTACGTAGACGCTAAGAACAATCAAATTGCAGATTATTTTTCTCGATCGCCGTTATCAGTAGCAATCGGTGATAACGATAAGCAAGAGGACGGGTCCTCAAAGTACTTTCTTTTCTTAGACGCCAGCGTGGAACCGGTTTCGTTCGTTGATATTACACGAGCTACTGCTGCCGATAATGTATTAAAAACAGTTATAAAATATATGAATAATGGTTGGCCGAGGAAAATACAATGTAAATCAATATCGCCGTACTTTCATTGCAAAACGGACTTACAAGTAGTCGATGGTTGTCTATTTCGCGGTCATAGGATAGTAATTCCGGCTACATACAAGGAGAAAATGCTTAAAGAATTGCATTCGGCACACTTTGGTGTTGTTAAGACCAAGAGTGCAGCTCGTAGTCGGATGTGGTGGCCGGGGATCGATGCTGATATTGAGCGATGGGTGGGAGCGTGCGCAGCGTGCGCCAGCGTACGCAGTGCGCCGGCGCGCGCGCCGCCCGCGCCCTGGCCGCGCCCCCCGTCCCCCTGGCACCGTATACATATTGACTATATGTCTATAGGACAGGCAGTGTACCTTATTGTTGTAGATGCGTATTCCAAATGGCTGGAATGTGTTCATATGGATCGTGGCACTTCGACCAACGCTCTTATTCAAAAATTGAAAATCATGTTTTCTAGATTCGGTGTACCAAATGTTATTGTATCAGACAATGATGTAAAAATTAGCTCAGCGGAATTTCATACATTTTGTCGAGTGAACGGAATCGAATATCTAAATTCGCCTATTTATCATCCCGCCAGTAATGGACAGGCAGAAAATTCCGTTAAAACCTGTAAGAAAATGATAAAATGCATGTTCGCAGAAGACAGATAATGTCTTAAAGACATTCAGGAAAAACTACAGGGGACCCTGTTTGATTATAGAAATACTGTTCATTGCGCGACTGGTGTCACGCCAGCCTTTTTAATGTTAGGACGAAATTTAAGGTGTAGGTTAGATTTGATTTTACCAAAAAACAAAAACATAAATAAACACACAGAACAAACAGCAATTAAGTGTAAGAGGTGTTTTCAAGTAGGAGAAACTGTATGGGCGAAATGGTTTATCGCAAGAAAATGTATGTGGAGTATAGGTGTTGTTAAAAAAATTATAGGAAATAGAATGTATGAGATTTATTTTATTGATTACGGAACCAGCTGTAACAGACACATAGATCAATTAAGAAAATATACTACTTCAAATAATAGTGATATAAAAGTTAATAGTCCGTCATCAGGGGGAGCGCCTGTTGTCCACAATTTACCAGGTTGCAATCCACCGCTAGTGTCGGTACCGGGCGCTCCATCGCCATCGCCACTGCAGTCTCCATCCTCCGCATCGCTATCTAATGAGCGATCTTCCGCGACCTTGCCGTCACCGGCGTCTTCAGCTCCATTGGTTAGCACCATGGAGGAGAGGGAGGCGCAAGTCACGGCTGACCATGATGAGAATACCGTAGCAATAAGCGCTGATAATGTAAGGGAACAGAGGGGTTCGGACGAAGGGGATCGGGTGGAGGTTTGCGAAGTGATGGAAGACAGAATCCAATCGGATGAACAGTGTATCGAGCTAAATGAGGATATTAACTCTAATGTTGTAAACACTGCCCCGGTCGGACGTTCTGAGAGGCTCAGGAAACATGTTTGTTATAAGAAATATTTTAAGTAGATAGGTTAGTATTATAAGAACATTAAGTCATTTTGTATCTGCATTAAGAATGTTTTATTGTTATTGTTACAGATTTACAAATTAATGTTGGAGGGAGATGAACTGTATGTACATCGTTATATATGTTTGTTGGTGAGGGTACCAGCAGTAATAAACTAGCCTTGGAGCAAAGCGGTTGTGTTTCATTACTACTAATATATCAATGACACATTACCTCTTGGCAAGACTGGTGTCAGATCTTAATTTTCTGGCTACCCGTAACGATTGCGAATATCATCAAATGACAGCTGGGACCAACGGCTTAGCGTGCTTTCCGAGGCACGGAGGAAACAGCACAAAGCACTATATCTGTTTACGCGCCAGTTTTTGAAAAACCGTATTTTGTATCGCCAGTTCATCAACCAGCGGCCAGGATGACGGCGCTCGGGGGACGAGCGGGCGTGCGGGAGACAAGCGGCTGTAGTAAATTAAATGTATTGGGTCGTCATTACGTTCTCGTTGAAGTCCCGGTAACGGCGGCGGTGGACAGCACTAAGTTCGTAGTGTACATTAATTTTCATGTCAATTGTTTTTTGGTCTTTTCATCATTTTTAACCCGTGTAACGCAAAAGAAAACAAAGGTAACGGAATATTAGATGAACAGTTGGATACTTACAAAAAGGAAGAAAATAAAGTATTTATTCAGCACGGTACTCACACCAGCAAAATCATAAGTGACAAAAGGGAAGAGAAAAAGCAAAGAAATACAAAAATGAAAAAAAACAAAAAACAATATCAATTTTAATAAACATTCAAAACAGCACAGATTTATTCTCTGCCAAACCGTCAGATCTAGACAATCAAGCATAAATAGTAAAATAATATAAAACAGTTTATATTCATGTTATAGATATGAGAGAGAGTTTGGAGAAAGGGGAATCACATAGTTTACAAAATAAGATTTTAATAATGCCGTGCTTGTTACTAAAAGATTGAAGAATATGACGGTGATGAATGGAGAGGGAGATGAAGGCCAAAGAAAAGATGGATAAGTGGACGGAATCAGTGATAGCGTGACAGGGAACAGGACGGTATGTAAGAAGAATAAGTGTTGCGCCGATCTCAACACATGAGGTCAGGCAGATGATGATATTGCCGTGCTTCTATCCCGAAAAAAATACGGCACGACACGACGGGGCACGACAGCGAAGCTGCGGCAAAATGCTGCTTTAGAAAGAAAAATATCCATCTAGTAAAAGAAGATAAAAAAAAAATCGGCTGAAAGCATAATACATACATACATGCACATACATACATGAGAATATATTATATCTGTGAGTTCTATAAAACATCAAACAACTTGTACAAAGAACGGTATTACTGCGAAAAGGTATTTTAACCAGAACGCTTTTGGTTTCATAAAAACTCTTTAAAAACATGCTCACAATTCTCTCTAGCATTTTGTAAAAATACAATTCCGAAAATTCATTTTTCGCCCCAGGAAAAGCCCTACCGCGTTCATTAAAACTACCTAAAATATCAGGTGGCTTTTCATTTTTCTCACAAACTCATATATATAGCAAAACTTTAAAGCTCGTGTCACTTTTCAAAGTTCGTCATCTTTTGTTGAGAACTTTAATGAAACTGAAGTAGGTGAGAGTCTCGTTAAAAGTTTCAGATTGCATGCTCAAAGTGAACACAGGACTTCATTGCTCCTTGCCTGAGTCGCGGATAAATTTGGAAAAGAGTGGAATGCATTTAAAGATTTCCGGCCCAAGTTAGCCTTAGTATAAAAAAATACTTTCATTGTGCGTACAACTGAGGAGTGCAATTCCCTGCCGGAGTCTGTGTTTCCCGGTAGCTACAACCTAGTGTGATTCGCTGACGACCACATCAATTCTCACCATCAGGTGAGATAGTGTTCAAGCTCCAGCCTATCAATGATAATTAAAAACAACACACAACCTTTTCATGTTACCTTATGAGTAGCAGCTTGGTCCCCGCAGCGAATCAAATAGCACGATGAATTATTGTTTCTAGAACATTTGTTGTTGATGTGTTGAGAATTCCTTGGAGTGCTTTCAAAAATGTTTTGCTTCAGAATACTGTACTTAGGTATTTATTATTTCCACGTGTTGTCGTGTAGAACTGGACATATACGTTATGAAAATATAATTTTACTACACTCAGCGTCACAAAAATCGTACCTCTCCGAAAGGGTTTACTAATGATAAGCATAAAATATATTCACATAATTGACATTTGCATAACGAAATTCAGAATAATGATCATTACGCATGATAATGTTAGGCATAATTATTTTGTCATGATGTATATTGCCATAAATACTGTTGGCATAATAATAATTAAACATAATTTTAAGAAACGTAATGTTATAAACGCATAATGATATTTACCTATAATGTTCTTTGGAATAAAACAAAGCTAATCCAATTGAGTCATGATAATTAGACGAATAAATATTATGCCTTAAAAATGTATGCAACTTCAAATTATGCCAAATAAATTAAACGAAATGACATTTATGTTAACCTTTGCATTATGCCAAAGTATTATTGTGCTAATATAAGTTATGCGAAAACATTATGCCAAACAATATTATGCCCTGACATTTTATACCAAGAGGGGTTTCCCCTCCGAAAATAGCATTCTAGCCTGCCTTGTCATAAACGCCTGCAGTAAACCCAGTTAATATTGCATGGTATCTATTGAAAGTATTTTAATGACCTTTAAATTAACAATAGTTAGATTTAATAAATAATACAATTATTCACAGCACGCGCCTTTAAATTAATGTTGTAAAATACCCACGTCAGAAGCCGCTTAATTGCACCATCCCAGAAGGGTATAAAATGCCCGATCAAGACCAAATAAGAGTCATTTGCCACCCAGACTTAGAATTAAAGACAATTTAACAACTCTAGCAACAAGAAAAACAATCCTAAACTGATTTTTCTTTATAAACCGTTTTATTTCATGCTTTGGTTAATAATACCAAAAACCCTTAACGTTTTCTGAGAGCTTAATAAATTGTATATTAAAATGGTGTAACATAATCATACCATTGAATTAATATGGTTTAAATTTCTTCGAAGAAGTAGGAGAAATCTTTGTGCGCTGTGATTTTGCAGTGTATTAATTTTATTAAAATTTTTAAAATTATTTTTAGTTGCCAATAAATCTCTGCTTTTTGAGAAACGTAATCCTAAAATCATAAGCCCTTGAGTGCTAACAGCAGACACAATAGACAAAAATACAATTGTTTCTGGGAACCAAAGTTCCTAATTGCACTCAAGGGGATAACTACGAACCAAAACGCCTACATTCCTCAAATAATTTATTTTTGACAAGATCCCCACACTTTGCAAACACAATATAATGTGCCGAGATGAAATTAATCTGAAAAAAACAGCGAAGAAGTAAGAAAAAACATAATTTGCAATTCTAATCAAGCATGTTACAGAATACGGTTTTATTTTATTTTTTATTATTGATTGGCTCACGCTTGACCACTATCTCACCTGATGGTAAGCGATGATGTGGTTGAAGATGTAGCACGCTTATCTAGAAGAAACCTATTCACTCTTGACTTAAAGACTGCCAGGTTGTAGCTATCATGAAACACAGACTCCGGCAGGGAATTGCATTCCTTAGCTGTACGCATAATGAAAGTATACAATCTAGTCCAATATTGGCACAAAGGGACGTTTATGAGTATAACCAGGATAAGCCAAGCTGTTGCCAAGCACTACGGATCCTGCAAAGGTAAGCAGAGTTGTACCTGTAAAAACGTAACTTATTCGATTAAAAACTATTCTGTAAATCGATTCACGGGCGGTAGAATCAATTATTATTACATTTAATTTCTTTTGTTGACTTTCGAAAGTGCCGCTTAATGGCCTCATTGAATAAAGAAATTTTGATTTTGATTAGATGGTCGGTCGAGAAATGTTTTATTTTTTATTTATATACTTTATTGTACACCAAGATAAGACAATACAAAAAGAAACATTAAAATTAAAACAAACACACAATAGGCGGCCTTATCGCGCTCTGCGATCTCTTCCAGGCAACCTTGAATGGATAGAGATAGCCTGGACACGACATGGGGTTGCACTTGGTGCCAATTTCAAATCATACAGGTAAAACAAACTACATAAAATAGATACATAAATACATACATACATCTAAATAAACAAACAAGAAAACAATACAGCTTAAACAACGACATATACTGATGTAGATACTGCGAGGCTGGTCTATTTTAGTTACTTTCATAGTATAATGTCTTACGGCATATTACTATGGGGAAGGGCTGCAGACATTCAGTCAATTTTTGTTCTACAAAAACGAGCCATCAGAGCGATATACAATCTTCGCCGGCGCGATTCTCTAAGGGAACTGTTTAAGGACATTAACATCATGACGGTACCTTGTCAATATATTTACGAAAACATCATGTACGTTAGAAAGAATTTACATCTTTTTAGTAAAAACAGCGATAGACATAGTTATGTTACTAGAAATAGGGACCAATTAATTCAACCAGGTTTCAGGCTGGCTAAAGTAGCGTCATCTTTTAGGGGGTACTGTATAAAATGTTACAATAAAATACCGCCACACATTCTAGAATTGAATGAGACGAAATTTAAAACTTGTATAAAACGCACACTATGCAGGCAGGCATATTATAGGTTGGGGGATTACATCGCTGATAAAAATGCTTGGCCCAACGCTATTCCAGCTCCACAGCCACTAGGGCACAAAAACAAGTGATAAGCAGAAAAGTTCTGAAGTATTGTTGGACCTGCTGAAGACTGTACGAATAATTATAATGTATATTTGTGTTGTATAAACTCAATTTATTTTCTGGATTATATAACTGCACAGCACATATGTGAGTACTATGTACCAACTGTAAATCTACCATTTACTGTACCTATGTGTCGTTCGTTGACTTCAGTGTGCCCTGGCAGTTGAGTGTGTCATGCTCTCTCTAATGTCTCTCTGATGGTGGCACATGTGTTGGATCATTCGGTTCCCTTCATGATGGTTGAGCTGAGTGGTGCCGATCCATGTGTCATGTTCGTGAACGGGCCCCGTCAGTTGGGATTGGTCATATCTTAGCTGCCTCCGCCTGTTTTTAATTACCTATTTATTGTATTTTTAATTGTTTGTTTTACTCTAGACGCTAAATCTACATCGTTCTCACATATATGTATTTTTCCTACAAGATTATTGTAACCAAATACTTGTAAAACACATTTTTTTTTATAAAAGAGTAAGTTTGGAGTTTCTTGTCCGTTCTTCTCCATAACAAGCTACATTTCCGAATGGACGGTAGAATCAATTATTATTACATTTAATTTTTATTTTTGACGTTCGAAAGTGCCGCTTAATGGCCTAATTGAATAAAGAAATTTTGATTTTGATTTTGATTTTGACATGATCACAGAGACAGGTAATGTTCCTTTATAAGTTTTTTAAAGGCAGGCAACGACTGAGCACGTTTTATTGGGTCAGGCAATGCATTCCACAAACGAGGAGCCCGGACAGTGAATGATTTATCCAAAAATGTAGTGCAATGCATAGGCATTTTAAGTCGCAAGTTTTCTGATGACCTAAGAGATTTCGTGTGGGAATCGCAGACAAACAAAATATTAAATAAAATAAACTGGAAACGATCCTTGAGGTAAAGAGGGATAGAAGGAGTAAGAAGGACATTGTTCAAAAGAGAAAGAATATGAGCATTCCGGCGAAGGCGAATTGGCAACCACTTGAGCTTTACACGGAATTCGGGTACATGGTCATATTTGCGCAAACCAAATATGAACCTTACACAAACATTTTGAAGTCGCTCAAGTTTATTGATTTGTTCTTGAGTAACGTCAAGATAGCTGGCATCAGCATAATCAAGGATGGCAAGAAGAAGAGATTGTGCAAGCTCAATCTTGGTGGCAGTCGGAAGAAAATGCCGCAGTCTAACTTCCTGCAGTTGGGCAGTCCATGAAAAGTTTTTGTCGATGAATATTCCCAAGTTTTTTACTTTCTCACTGAATGGAATAACAGAATTGTCAAAAAGTACTTGGGGAAGAGACGTCCAGTCGATCTTTGAAACCATTCTAGAATTGCCAACTACAATAACCTACGTCTTAATAGGGTGGACCATAAGCCCATACCTCCTGCTCCAATCATAAATGCGAGCCAGATCAACGTTTATGGTTACTATAGCCTCGGACAGCTTGCCGAGGGGTGCCCGCGAGTACAACTGTAGATCGTCTGCATAAAGATGGTAGGAAGAAATAAGTTCATTGGATTGAAAAGTAAAGGAGATAAAACGCCACCCTGTGGTAACCCGGCAGAAGTACTGCACCAGGAAGACAAGTGCTCTCCGATACATATACGTTGCCGGCGCCCGAACAGGTAACTACGAAACCAGTCAACCACCGATGGAGATATATTAAGAGAACATAGAATACCAAGCAAAACGTCGAAATCAATAGTATTAAAATCATTACTGAAATCTAGCGATGCCTAGACCTTCAGATTACTGCTTTCGATAACTGACCGTATATCGTCCGTAATGTTGAGAAGAGCTGTGGTGGTGCTGTGACCAGGACGGAAACCAGGACTGGAAGGGATTTAGGAGATTGTTTTTGGATAGGAACTTGGTAATTTGACTATGGACTAACCGTTCTAGGACTTTGGATAGGAATGGTAAGACGGACGGTATTCAGAAAAGGAGGTGGGATTGGACTTTTTAGGTAAAGGAATTATTTGCGCATCTTTCCATGAGCACGGAAAACACCGCTGGACACAAAAAAGTTAAGGATGTGGCAAATGACAGGAAGGATAACGTCCAGCACAGGGAGTAACATTTTACGGCTGATACAATCACATCCTACTTGCAGAGAATTGACTAAAAGCAAATGGAGAATAACTGGGAGTCGGAAGAGATGAAAGATAATTCAGTGTATTCAATTTAATTGTCTTATCAAAATCGGACGTAGCTGTAAAATTAATGTTCAATGCATTGATGTCTAAATCTTTAGGGATTGACTCTTGTCTGGTTTTACCGACTCCCAATGATCTTAGAAAATTCCAAACTTCGGATGTGTTTGTTTTGGACTGAGTTATGAATATGTTGGCGATTAGCATTACTACACACCTTATTGCATAGGTTGCGGATAGCGGCATATTTGTTTCTATTAGCATCGGTAGGCCGTTAAATTTTGACTTTGCTGCAAATTTTTTGTTAATTAACCTCTTTATCTCATCGTCAGCCACGGTGCCGGCAAATGTCTAACTTTAACTGCTCGAACAGGTGCATGGACATCATAAAGCTCTACAAGTTTAGCCTTGAAGACATTCACTTGCTCATCGACCGACACAGAGGCAAACAGAGGAGACCAATCTATACTGCTGGCTTCCCCGCAAAGACTGTCAATGTTCATACCACCAAAATTGCGCTGCATGAGAATTTTGGCTTTAGCCTTAGGTGGACGAATTTTATAAGAGAGAAATGATGTTTCAAGATAATGATGATGATGATGTTTTAATAACAACTTTTTCTTTTTAAATTCTTTAAACAATGCACCTGCCTTGTTATCTCTTCACCACCCTTGGTTGACTGGTAGAGAATGCCTTTTTTTATAATCTATAGGCTCGCGTTTGACCACCATCTCGCCTGATGTTAAGCGATGATGTGGTCAACGGTGAAGCACGCTTGCCTAGAAGAAACCTATTCACTCTTGACTTAAAGACCCCTAGGTTGTAGCTATCAGGGAACAAAGACTCCGGAAAGGAATTCCACTCCTTAGCTGTGCGCACAATGAAAGTATTAGCAAAACGATTTGTGCGTATGGGAGGAATGTCAACCATGTACCGATGGCGCATGGCCATACGTCTTGTAGTCCGATGATGGAAAGGGCTAGGCGGAATCAAATTGTGCAAGTCCGTCGCACACTCCACGAAATGTAACCGATAAAAAACCGACAGACTGGCGACTCGGCGTCGATGTTCGAGGCTCTGGAGCTTTGATGCGACCAGTGCATCGTTGCCAATAAGCCATTTGGCCCGTCTGTCAATCGACTCAAGTGCATCAAGCTGGTATTTGGCAGATCCATCCCAGAGGTGAGAGCAGTACTCCATGCATGACCGAAATTGCGCTTTATACAAGTTGAGCAGCTGTTCAGGCGTGAAGTACCGTCTCACCTTGGCAAGAATCCCCAACTTTTTTTTTTGCAGCTAATTGAGCTTTCGCCTCAATGTATAGACCGAAGTTGAGGGTCGATGTCAACGTAACACCAAGAAGTTCGAGGTGGTCCGTTAACGGCACGGTTACACCACGAAAAGAAGGAGCCGGGTGGAATTGGCTCTTTTTAGCGGAAAAAAGACACGCCATGGTCTTAGCAGCATTGAAGCTGACCAGATTGGCATCACCCCATTCGGAGACCGCCTTTAAGGACAGCTTCAAGCGTTCGACCATGGCCTCCCGGAGAGACCGAATCTGAGGCCCAGTAGCCCGTGCGCCAGACACGTATCTCTCAACAACAGTACTGTCGTCTGCGTACCCAAAGATTCCGGGTTTTAGCAGATCATTAATGTGCAGCAAGAATAATGTTGCCGAGAGAACTGACCCCTGAGGAACTCCGGCGTTGATATCTAACTGACCGGACGAGCAGCCGTCGATAACCACTCGGATGGATCGACCCTCAGGAAGTCCACAATCCAATCACACAGACCACTAGGCAGACCGAAGGAAGGAAGTTTACCAATGAGGCTTTCGTGCCAGACCCTGTCGAAAGCCTTCGAGATGTCGAGGGAGACGGCTAGCGCTTCCCCGTGTCTCTCGATGGCCTCACTCCAGATGTGAATGGCATACGCTAAAAGATCCCCAGTGGACCGATTTCGGCGGCAGCCGTATTGGCGGTCACTGAGGATGTCGTTCGCTTCTAGGTATGCCAGGAGCTTACCGTTGAGCACACGTTCCATACTCTTACAGAGGATGGACGTTACAGATATGGGTCTGTAGTTGGTCGGGTCAGCTCGACTGCCCTTCTTGGGCACGGGCTGTACGTTAGCTTGCTTCCAAGCCTTCGGCACTTTTCCAGTCTCTATCGAAAGGCGATATAGGCGTGTCAAGATCGGGGACAATTCAGGTGCACAGGTTTTAAGGACAATTGCTGGTACTCGGAAACTCATGAGCGTCGGTATTGCTGGTCGGGGCCACTCGCTTTGTTCACATCAAGGCTACGCAGCACCCTATGGACGTCTTTCTGATGGATGCGAATGTCCGACATACTCGTCACACATCCATCAGGAGAAGGAGGAGGCTGCGCGCCATTAGAATTCAGATGCGAAGATTCCGCAAAAAGGGAGGCAAACAAGTTTGCCTTCTCCTCAGCGGAGTGGGCCAGTGACCCGTCAGGTTTCAGCAGTGGTGGTAGTGAGGGGCGACAAAAGTGCCTAAGGCATTAAGTCCGCCTGTGCACCTTTTTTGTGCATGAAGTCTAAATAAATAAATAAATAAAGGGCTTTCTCGCACCGATGATAAGAGCTCATAGTTATTCGCGATTTTGATGCATTACATGCTCGACAACCACGTTAAATCCTCCACTCTCAAAGAACTCTCTAATCTTCCTTTGCCAGCAAATACTTCTTTCTCATTTCACCCAGTTACTGAACTAGATATTAAGGGATGTATCAAATCCATATCCACTAAAGCGGTAGGTGATGATGGCCTACATCTCCAAATGTTCCTACCTATTTTAAGTGAAATAGTTCCTATCATAACTCACATAATAAATTTTTCTCTTTTCCAAAATTCCTTTCCTTCAGCTTGGAAGAGAGCTCACGTCCTACCGCTTCCTAAAGTTTCAAATCCCTCCTTACCTTCCCAGTTCCGTCCAATATCCATCCTACCAATCCTCTCCAAAGTCCTCGAAAGTATTGCTCAGAAGCAACTTTCTTGTTATTTGTCCTCTAATAGCCTGCTGAGTCCTTACCAATCTGGTTTCAGACCTGGCCATAGTACTGTGACTACTCTTGTCAAAATAACTGACGATATAAGACTGGCTATGGATAATAAATGTCTTACTATATTGGTTCTACTGGACTTCAGCAGTGCTTTTAACTCAGTTGACTTTGACGTACTCTTAGGAATCCTTTCCTCTCTTAATGTCTCTGCTTCGGTAATTGAGTGGTTCAAATCTTATCTTCGGGGCCGCTCGCAGTCTGTTCGATCCGATGAGGACTCCTCTGACTGGTGTGACTTGACTGCGGGCGTTCCTCAGGGTGGCGTCCTCTCTCCTCTCCTCTTCTCGATTTTCATAAATGCTATCACTAAGGTCCTAACTTCTAACTATCATCTCTATGCAGACGACTTGCAGCTATATCGACACTTTAAAGTGGGTGATCTGGTTGGGGCTGTGTCTGCCATCAATAGTGACCTTGAAAATATTAACAAGTGGGCCAAATCCTTTGGACTCTTATTAAACCCAACCAAATCTCAAGCGCTCATTGTTGGTGGTAGATACATGCTCAACCTTTTAAATCACCAAGCCCTCCCGCCAGTAGTTTATGATTCAGTGCCCATATGTTATTCTAAAAGCGTGAAAAACCTAGGCGTCTATATGGATACTAACCTCTCTTGGGAGGTTCATGTTGCTGATGTAAGTAAGAGGGTCTTCTACTCTTTTCAGTCTCTTAAACGTCTCCAGAAATTCTTACCATTTCACACTAAGGTCACTCTTGCTCAATCTCTTCTTCTACCGCTCATTGACTATGCGGATGTCTGTTTTCTAGATGCAACGGAGGTACTCCTAAATAAACTCGAGCGACTGCAGAACTTGTGCATCCGCTTTATTTTTGGCCTCCGTAAATACGATCACGTGTCGGAGTTTCGGGCTAGATTGAAGTGGCTGCCGATTCGGCGTCGTCGAGATACCCATATCCTGTCTCTTCTCTATACAGTCCTACACAATCCTAATTCTCCTCAATACCTTCGTGAACGCTTTGAGTACTTTGTCCCGCGGGGTAAACCCTGTCGCACTTCCACTTCTCTTCTCCTTCGTACCCCACGTCACACTTCCAGCCGCTATGATGACTCCTTCTCTGTCACTGCAGTGCGTCTCTGGAACTCTCTACCACATTCCCTACGCGACAGCCCTTCTCTGAATGTCTTCAAGAGGAAAATTAAGGATCATTTTCTTTCGGAATGACATAATATTAGTAGTATATAGGTATATATATATATATATATATTGTACTTATGTATGTATGTATATTTATTGTATATTATTCTAAAATTGTACACTGGACTACTTCTCTTCTTCCTTTTTTTAAACTCTCTCTATCACTCTAAGGTTTGCTGGTAGAAAACTCTTCTTAGAGTTAAGCTCGCCTTTGTACATCAACTTTATAACCACTCATGTTGTATATGTAATTGTTTTTTTGTGTACAATAAAGAATTAAGAATTAAGAATTAAGGTAGTCATAATTTCTGTCGCGCTCATAATTTATCGATTTCAAGTACTATCGAGTTAATGTTTTCGTGCAAGTGTTATTCGATCTCACATCATTTGATTTTCAATTTTCGCTGTTCATGAACATCTACTTATGTAAAATTGTAATAAGCTGTTGAGATTCCAAATAAATAAATATTGAACCCTATTTCTCCACTTGTGACTAAGTTCCGGCAAAGAAGGAATAGGTAGTTTCAAGTAATTCAAGATTGAAAAACTTGAAAAACACTTTTCCGATCTGATATTTCCTATGTGATTACGGTTTTACATTTAATTAAATTTAAATAAAATTTTCTATGTGATTACTATTGTGATTTGGTTTCTCAGGCGTCTGCGTACCTGTCTAAAATTAACGACCAAGGCAACTATTAATGACCAAGGGTCCTGCATTAATGTTGCAAATAAATCCGCTAAACAATTTTTGGTTTACATTAACAAATTCAACAGCCAGTGGATCATGTTCCTGTTTACGTGAGTGAAGCCACGGGCACAGCTAGTATATAATTAGCCTTGTCAATCGTCGGTGCATTTACAAACATTTTAACTCTCATAAACAAACATCCAGACCCAGACCAACTATCTACAGGACATACAAATATTCGTTCCGAGCGGGAAAGCCACTGTTTCAACCGTGCCGTCGTTTTCCGTTATGACCATGACGTTGGATGGTGCAACGAGTCGCTCATTTTAATATGTGAAAACAAAAAAGTAATACGAAAAAATAAGTTATTCTCGTAGATATAAAAAAAAGTATAAATTGCAGGATTATAGCCACCCAGTCCAAAATGTAGGTTCATTTCGGACTGATACTGTGAATGATAATATTGCAGTCATCGAATCTATGATTAGAAAAAAAGTATTTATTGAAAACTAATGACAAACCCCTACACTATTAGTTTTATTATAAACAGTGTGCACGCAAGAATCGAGAACAATATATAAAATACAAAAGGAATTGTTTCAGAAAGTATTACATACAATAATTATATATTATGCTTGTCCTATCCATTTTTTTAGAAAGTTTATTATTTGTTTTCTGGCTTCTTTTACGTTGTCGTTATTATTTAGGTGTGGATAAAAATCATGGCAGTGTGCGGCGCCATTGATGAATATAGCTGGGGCATCAGGTGACAGATCTTTCACTATCCCGAGTGTGTGCCATGGATCCATGTCTCCATTAAAAAAAACGACGTTCGTCACATTAGGAGTCAATCCTCCATACATTTTGTTAGTCTTCCTGACGCCTTGTTCTACTCTCTCTTCGTTAAATTCTTCTCCGAATAAAGTACTGCAGATTTTGATAAAGAAATCAATAGGAACGAAATTGCCGAACATTTGGTTGCTTGAAGATGAGGTGTATAAATAACCAAATTCATTACAACGCTGGTAATACCAGTTGTGATGGTTTGGTATATCACCAATCAATGATAGCCATTCATCAAAATCATAGATCCAACAAAAATATATATCATCTTTCTTAAAATAGGAAAGTCGGTTTTCCTGTTCACTAGAGTTAATAGCCTGACAAATTGAAGTAATGTTAGAAGGAGTACCATAAGTTGCTTCTAAACTGAAAGGGTTGCCTGCTTGAATGTGGAAAAATAGTTGCTGATTTATTGGAATCGACATATCGTCTTCTTCACAAATATGGAATTCTTTTTTTACCTTCTCGATCCCTTCAGGAGTTTGAAACAATTCATGCACAGTATTAAAAGCCTGAGCAATTTTATCAACGCATTCTTGTGACCCGTATGTTCTCCATGTGTTGGTTACCGTTTCTAGATATTCAGTGAATTCTTTCTTGGCTAATAAAGGCGCACTGCTAGCTAGTACTGCATCAATCAACTTTGGGTTCAACTGTTTCAACCATACTGCTAAATTACCCGCGTAATAACCACCAACGACTATCACTTTTGAATTTTGGAATTCTGTAGATCTCTTGATCGTTTTCAGTAGATGTGCTACGTCCTCCAGTGCTTGTCTCGATGTAAGGTACGCCTTATTTGCAGTAATCGATTCATTAAATGGTAGACTTTCCCCGTAATATCTATGTTCCAGCATAAAATAAGCAGCCCCTGTCTCTTCAGCTATATTATTTACAAACGTTTGTGGCTCATAACCGAGGTCTTCGGGTTCCTTGCCGATTTTGGGTGATGGCAGATCGATTGCGCCGTGAAGGTATAGCAAAAGTGGTCCTTCTGGTTTCCAGTATTTCATTACTTTGTAATACTTCATTTTCCAGGTACGTGAGTCACTATGGTTGAAATGATCGAGTGGTTGCTCAATCCATTGTGTAGGATCACTTGGTAGGACTTCCATCTCAAAATGAATGCAGTCGTCAACATAGCCACGTACAAGGGTTCTTCCGTATATTAATAGAATCATGGTTTGCACTAATGAATAATACATTGTCGTTGCGGATACTGTGTACTAAGTGTAAAAACTATGGTCAAAGCATAATTATATACTGCTTAGATTTATATTATCAGACATTTTCTGAATTTTACCTTTCCGCTGCTATTTTGTAGTGATAAAATTGTAATAGTTCTTTACTTGTCAATTTATTTTTCAACTATTATCGATATTTATTTGTTTATTTGTATTGTCATGTGTTACTAACAATTGTTAAAAGGTGCTTCTACTAACAATTAATAGTTTTTATTTTATTTTCTTTTCTAGGGTTCATCAATAGGATTGACCCTAATCTTATTACAATCTAGTCTTATAGATAGACGGATAAATAATTTAATTATAACGTTAATAAACAATTACATTATCTTTACAAAGAGTTTTAAAAATAAATGTTTGATCGATTAAATAATTTATTATTATTTACTTGAAATATTTATTGTTAAGTACTACGAGTTCTTATCAACCTTTTTCAGTTTCTCATTGGTTTTATTTTACTCGAGTTTTGACTTCTTACGAATCGTATAGCTGTTGCCGATTTACAGCCGCGAACCTGCATAAACCTTCGCTAAACAAATCCGGTCCAAGCTCTTAATAAATATTTTTTACTAGCTTTTCTCCGCGGCTTCACTGCCCACCCCACAGAACCCGTTTTCGAGTTAAAATAAAGTAGTTTTTGAGTTTATCCATTACAAACTAACTTACAAACAATATTTTCTCTTTTAATATTAGTGTATCTACACTAATATTAAAAGCGGAAATATTGTTGTAAAACCTAGTGCGAACATTGCTTTCGCTTTAGGTTTTAAAATATGTTTCAATATTTCCGTTATGGAAAGATTCCCCTGATGGGTTTAAGTCCCTTTCCATTACAGATATTACTAGAATCACAAGCGCAAGAAACCCAAGGCGTCAAGCATAATGCAGTTTGAGCATCTAATTGTGGCCCATACACATTAGGGTTTGCATGAAGGCATTAAATTATACAGGGTGGGCAAAAAATCATGAATTAAATTATATATATAATTGGGGATAAATAATATAAGGCAGTACAAAAAAAAAATACATTAGGACCTACTACAAATAACCTCAACTATCGCCCTGTTTCGTATTTTTTTTAAGGTATTATTATTTCGTTTATTTAGCTTTGTACACACTTTATACTTACATTTTTAAATATTTCTTTATAAAAAACAAATCATTAAAAAAAAATACATTTAAAAATATAACAAAAATGGTTGTCCACCGGTGTCGGGAGCAGGGTCCAAGCTACCGGTGGTTAGGGCTCCAGAGACAGGAACCTCCTCACAATGCGAGCCGTATCGAGGAGTACTGCCTTCTGTATCAGGCCCTTGATCCAACCGTGCAGTGACAGCCTCGACAGATGGTCGTCGAGGCTCTTGGCCATCAGGCCGTTGGCCGTAATGACAATCGGCACAATGATCGCCGAGTCCACATTCCACATGTCGACAACCTCGTGTGCTAAGTCGAGATACTTGATTTGTTTCTCTTTCTCAGCTTTCACGAGGTTCTCGTCATGCGGAATGGTGACATCGATTATCATTGTGCGGCGCGCTAATCGGTCTATCACCACTATATCTGGCTTATTAGCAACAATAGTCCTATCAGTGATGATAGACCGATCCCAGTACAACGTGACATGGTCATTTTCGAGAACTGGGTCGGGCACATACTTGTAATACGGTACCTCCGATTCCACTAGATTGTACTTCAAAGCAAGTTGCTGGTGAATAATCCTAGCCACTTGATTATGCCTGTGCAAGTACTCGCCGTTAGCGAGACGAGAACAACCAGAGATAATATGTCTGATGGACTCACCCGGACGGTGGCATGCCCGACATATGTCAACCGTGCCGTCCTTCATTATATGTCTCCGGTAGTTATTCGTCAGGATAACTTCGTCCATAATTGCACAGACAAAATAAGGTATTATTATTATTATCTTAAAAGCATAACCGATAGTCAAACCCTAACGTGTATTTTAAATTGCTTCATCATTCATCATCATCATTTCAGGCGAAAGACGTCCACTGCTGGACATAGGCCTCCCCCAGGCGTCGCCACATTGACCGATCCCGTGCGTCTCGCATCCAGCGACTTCCCGCAACCTTAATCAGGTCATCAGTCCATCTAGTGGAATACCTTCCAACGTATCGTCTTCCGGTTCGCGGTCGCCATTCCAGAACTTTTCGGCCCCATCGGCCATCCGTTCTGCGAGCAATGTGCCCTGCCACTTAAGTTTGCTAATTCTTCGGGCTATGTCGGTAACTTTGGTTCTCTTGCGGATATCTTCATTTCTGACGTGAACACTCAAGGAAATTCCGAGCATAGCCCTTTCCATTGACCTTTGGGTGACTTTGAACTTTCTGATTGATTCCCATTGTGACCGACCACGTTTCGGTCCCATAGGTGATCACTGACATCACACACTGGTCATTTAATAAATTGTAAATTGGACGAGAAGATACCACGCAGCTTCCTGAACGCCGCCCAGCCGAGTCAGATTCGAAGGTTGACCTCTTTCTCGAAATTGGACCTACCCAACTGGACCGTTTGTCCCAGATAGACATAATAGTCTACAACTTCGAGTGTAGAGTCTCCGACCTTGATAGGAGTGGGTGTTACATGGGCATTCACCATGACCTTGGTTTTGTCCATTTTCATTTTAAGACCCACTCTTTCGAAAGCTCTACTGAGGTCATCGTGCATTTTACTGAGGCACTCCATGGTCTCAGCTATGACCACTATGTCGTCGGCAAACCAAAGTGTGTGATATACTCGCCATTAACGTTGGTGCCAAGCCCCCTCCAGTCCAGAACCTTGAAGACATCCTCCAGCGCAGCAGTGAACAGTTTCGGCAAATGACATCTCCCAGTCTCACGCCGCGCTGGAGAAGGATTGGTTTCGAGGTCTGATCCTGAAGACGGACTGACATGGTGGCGTTTTTGTACAAACACTTCAACACCTCAATGTACTGGTAGTCGATCTGGCACCGTTGGAGAGACTGCAGTACAGCCCAAGTCTCGATCGAATCGAAGACTTTCTCGTAGTCCACAAACGCTAAACAGAGAGGCAGGTTATACTCTTCGGTCTTCTGTATAACCTGCCATAGCGTATGTATGTGGTCTACGGTGCTAAAGCCTTTTCGGAATCCGGCTTGTTCGGGGGGCTGGAAATCGTCAAACCTGCGTGCGAGACGATTCGTGATGACTGTCGTGAATACTTTTTTGTTTGTATCTATGGTTTTATTAAGAAACAAAAAGTGACTGACAAGTGATGTCATTACATACCTATGTAAAAATTGTTGAAAATTATTAAAAGGAAAATATAAAATTATCTCTCTTAGTTTTGTTCCCAACATTTATGGCGACCGCGTGAATTATGGACAAATTAAAAAAAGAACAGACTGCCCTCCGTTCGTTTTTTACAAAAACAATACGACGTATTGAAGAAAAGTTTGAGAAGGGATCCACGGCAGATGGCGATCTAGTTGGAATATTTGAGGCTTTAGAAGTTCGACATCAGAGGTTCGTTGAGATTGGTAACCAATTATTAGGAATATTGCTAGATTCGGATACTACCACTGAGGATGATATCGCGAAAGAGATGGAGTGTCAGGATAAATACAGCTCACAATGGTATGCCATTTCCAGAAAATTTGAGTAGGAACAACGGCCAAGATCAACATCAGCACCAGGTACTGTGAAATCCATCAGCCATAGAAGCGAAACCGTTAAAATTAAATTACCAAAATTAGAATTACCCAAGTTTGACGGAAACATCAAAAATTGGATTGGGTTTTGGGGTCAGTTTAAGCGGATCGATGAAAATAATGGAATGGATGATGGAGATAATTTTCAGTATTTATTGCAATCCATGACACTCGGTACTTGTGCGCGACAACTAGTCGAATCATACCCTCCATCTGCGGGTAATTACCGGAAAGCTGTGGAGGCCTTAAAAACACGTTTCGCGAGAAATGACCTGCTAATAGAAGCTTATGTAAGAGGCTTATTGAATCTGATATTAGCAAAGCAGAGGGGTGAGTCTGACAATTTATCGCAACTTTATGACAACTTGCAGACTCACTTACAAGCTCTTGAAACATTAGGAGTCACGAAGGACAGATACGCATCAATTCTATTCCCAATGATCGAATCAACTCTACCAGAGGACCTTTTACGAACATGGAATAGAATTAGATCAAAGCAGATGACAGTTTGTGATGACTTGAGCAATTTGATTAACTTTTTAAAACAAGAAGTTGAATCAGAAGAGCGTATACGGCTTGCCAGAGAAGGTTTCACGAAAATGTCAGACTCACTTGCGGAACCGAAGCTACCCACAGCGTGTTTTACGAGTAATGCAACCAAATCCCACGGTTTCATCAAGAAGTTAACGATAAGCTGCATATGGTGCTATAAAGAAACACACGCTAGTTCAGAATATCACAAAGCAACAAAAATGTCACTGTCAGAAAAGCAAGATTTTTTGAAATGTAAGAAAGCTTGTCTCATTTGTTTTAGAACGAATCACGTGACGAAGAAATGTCGAAGCTCAGCTAAATGTTTGGTCTGTAAACGTAGGCATTTAACTATCATGTGCCCTGAAATCGAAGAAAAGGTAGAAAAGAAAACTGAGTCTTCCACAAAACGTAGCCCGTCAAGTTCACCAAGTTCTAACATCAACTTACTTTCCAATCGACAAGATTCCACAACATTGCTTCAAACACTTGTATGCAAAATTGCAGGAAATAACCAAGAAGTTCAAGTTCGCATTTTGCTAGATAGTGGAGCACAGAGATCCTACATTAGGACCGTTTTGGCGAAGAGACTCAACTTAAAATCTGAACGCAAGGAACGAATCGCACATTGTTTGTTCGGGGGACACGAGATGACCGCTGAAGAATATGATGTATATAGTATCAGATTAATAAGTTTGTATGATAGTTTCTTTATAAGCCTAAAGGTTATAGGACAACAAAATATTTGCGGTTTCTTACCAAAAATAACGTCGATTCCATTACTTGACACTTTAAAAAAACATAACATAAGACTGACTGAAACGACGGACTCTACCAACGATGTTGACATTCTTATAGGGGCTGACTATTTAGGAACAATAATGACTGGAGAGATCTTACATATTTCAAACAATTTAATGGCATGTCGAACTAAATTAGGGTGGACAGTGTCTGGTCGATTGACGGGGATTTACAATTCTCTCACTCCAAAGACTACCGTATTACACAGTTCATCTAAACTGCCGGACTTGTGGAGCCTGGAGTCGTTTGGGATAACTGATCCTAGTGAACAAGCTTCCAAAATGGCCCACGAGAAGGAAGTTCTCGAACACTTCCATAAAACATTGGCAATCAATAAAGAGGGAAGGTACGAAGTAAGTCTTCCTTGGAAGGACATGCCTCGCCCTCAACCCAACTATCAGTTGGCTAAAAAACGTTTGATTGCCACAACGGCGCGTCTTGAATCGCTTAACAAAATAAACGAGTACGATGCCGTATTTAAAGAGTGGAAATCACTTGGTATTATCGAAGAAGCACCTCAGCCAAACATCGAAGAAGGTACGTATATGCCGCATCACGCAGTATTTAAAATGTCAAGTACTACTACTAAAATACGTCCTGTCTTTGATGCTTCGGCTAAGGATCAAGACAGAATTTCACTCAATATTTGTCTTGAAAAGGGCATCAACCTAATTGAGCTTATACCTGAATTACTTATATATTTTAGGAAAGGAGCTTACGCAGTGACAGCTGATATAGCGAAGGCGTTTTTACAGATATCGTTAAATCCAGAAGACCGCAACTATCTAAAATTTTTATGGTAGTCCAATGTCAACGATGAGAACAAACAGGTAATTACTTTTCGTCACAAACGCGTGGTATTTGGTCTAACATCTAGCCAATTTCACTTAGCTGCTACAATAAATCATCATTTGGATAATACACCACCACATCTAAAGGATACAGCAATGTTGCTGAGGAAGTCTTTTTACGTTGATAATTGCCTAATGTCTTTAGATACAGAACAAGATATGCACCGATTTATTGTCGAGGCAAAAGAACTAATGGCACTAGGAAAGTTTGATCTCAGATGTTGGGTAAGTGCTCCAGCGCAAGTAGAACAGGAGGAGGTAGAAATATCAGAAGTTCTGGGCATGGTATGGAATGTAAAGGCGGATACTTTCAACTGTCGTGTAGTAAATAATCTTGGGCATAAGATTACGAAAAGGGAAATTCTGTCAATTGCACAGAAATTTTTTGATCCTATTGGGATATTGTGCCCTATAACAATAGTGCCAAAAATTATTTTACTAAGGTCATGGAATAGGAAAACGCTGGGCAGACAACTTACATTTAATTGATCAAATTAAAATTCCTCGACGTTTGACAGTTCACAATATTTTAGATTGTTGTAACTCCCTTCATGTCTTTTGCGACGCCAGTCAGCAGGCTTATTCTGTGTGCATTTTCTTACGATCTGAGTATAAAGGAGACAGTCATATCAGCCTCGTAATGGCAAAGGCTAGAGTAGCTCCAGTACGAGAAATCACCATTCCTCGTTTGGAATTGATTGCTGCAACGATTGCTGCAAGGCTGGGCTCTAGGGTCATAAAAAAGTTGTGCTTACCCAACTGTCGTAACTTTTTTTTGACCGACTCCAGTGTTGCATTAAGCTGGATAAAGGGTGACGGAAACTGGACTGTATTCGTAGCTAATCGTGTTAAAGAAATACGATCCATCACAGATCCCAATGCCTGGAAACATATCCCGGGTCATTTAAATCCGGCTGACCTTCCATCAAGAGGCACACATATCAAAAACCTACTTAAAAACAAATGGTGGGAAGGCCCGGCATGGCTTCGCCTAGAAGAAAATTATTGGCCGGAGACATGTTTCCTAACTAATTCAGAGGATGTTAATGCGGAACTGAAATCCGTCGAAACCAACACAAAGGTGATGGTAGTTGGACATTCTTTTCTAAATCGACTCACTTATTTTTCAAAGTACAACAAGATTGTGCTAATAGTGGCATGGATGCGCAGATTAAGATACAAAGTCTTCAGAAAAAACACTGTAATTCTCAGTAAGGAATTTGAGGATGCAGAAAGGACCGTAGTACGACTAATTCAAGCAGCGTATCATCACAAGCTATCGAACTTACAGACGTTCAAAGACGATGAAGGCATTATCAGATTGTCAACAAAACTGAACTTAGGAACAGACAAGTTTGATTTCATAGCCCCGATCGTACTACCCGGAAATGATGTTATCGTGCAGAGGCTGGTAGAAGAACGACACCGGCAACTACTTCATGCAGGGACTCAGACATTGATAACCAATTTAAGAGAAACCTTCTGGATTATTGGTATAAGAAAATTGGTCAAGAAGGTCGTACGTGAATGTGGTAGGATGCTACAAGGCTACACCTAGTCAAACTCCTCTAACTGGCCTACCAAAAGATCGTATAGAGTCAGCTGATGCCTTTGAGGCTAGTGGAGTCGACTTAGCTGGCCCTTTGTTACTGCGCAATGGCAGTAAATGCTGGATTGTACTATTTACATGTGCCACATATCGCGCGGTACATTTAGAGCTGACGGAAACATTATCAACTAATGACTTCAACATGGCTCTGCGACGCTTCACAGCACGTCGCGGTAGAGTTCGTTGTTTATTTAGCGATAATGGTACTAATTTTACTGGTCTCAATAATGCTTTTAGTCAACTAGACTGGAGTGAGATCAAGAAAGTATCAGCAATACATAGAATTGAATGGAAGTTCATACCGCCAGCGGCTCCCTGGTGGGGAGGGTTTTACGAAAGGCTGGTCGGGATGACAAAACAAATCCTAAGACGAGTTTTAGGTCGAGCCTCACTAACGCTCATGGAGTTACAAACAGTGTTATGCGACTGTGAAGCTACCATAAATAGCCGACCACTGACGTATATTACAGGTGGACAAGATGAACTAAGACCGCTTACCCCATCATTGTTTATCCAACCACGAGTACGAATTGACGTTGCAGATCTTGATACAATAGACCAGAGATCGTTGAACATTCGGGCAAAATATTGTCAGAAGCTCCGTTTAGATTTGCGACAGCGTTTTCGATCAGAGTATTTGAGCATGTTGGTACAGCAAAAATCTAAGAAAACGTCTCAAGTCCTCTTACCTGGGGACGTGGTTTTGATACACACCGAAGATAAAAGGACCAATTGGCCGTTGGGTACACCCACCCGTCCTAGAGACATATCCGGGAGGAGATGGAGTGTGTCGAGTAGCAAAGGTGCGGACAGCCATGGGTGAAAAAATACGCGCATTCCAAAAACTCTACCCATTGGAAGTTTCTTCCAGCTCAAGCGACCTTATCAATGGTAGGGTTGATATGACTGATGGTAGGGTTGACATGACCGATGGTAGGGTTGACATTACCAATGACTTAGACGTAACTGACGTACCACGACCTCGAACAACACGGTCAGGACGCACGGTACGTCCGCCGACACGTCTCAATATTTAAAATAGTACCTAGTAGACCTGCCGGTCCACTTGGGCCCGGGAGTGTCGTGAATACTTTTTTGTTTGTATCTATGGTTTTATTAAGAAACAAAAAGTGACTGACAAGTGATGTCATTACATACCTATGTAAAAAATTGTTGAAAATTATTAAAAGGCAAATATAAAATTATCTCTCTTAGTTTTGTTCCCAACAATGACTTGTAGACATGGCTAAGAAATGAGATGGGCCTATAGTCGCCGGGCATTGTCGTCCTTCTTGAAGAAGAGTGCCCCCCTGCACCATGCCTATTGCGTTTTGCCCTCGAGTATGATGGAATCAAACAGCTTCTGAAGGGTCCTTAGGGACCGGTTTTCCATCCGCCTTCAGGCGTTCGGTTTTAATTCCGTCACCACTCGGCGCCTTGTTGTTTTTGAGCTGTTTCAGAGCCATCCTAATCTCGTACAGGCTGACGTCCGGGATATCTTCGGTATAGTGTCGGCTAAATCTAGCTCTTGGGTCATTTGCTAGACTCGCAACGGGCTTGCTGATTGATGTGTACAACTGCCCATAGAATGTCTCGATCTCCCTCAGAAGATCCGCTCAGATACGATCCTGCCATCGTCGATCTTCAGTTTCGTGAGTTGGCTCTGCCCAATAGCCAGATCCCTTGAAAACACCTTGGAGCCTTTATTTCGCTCGATCGCGTCTTTAATACGCTCGGTATTAAAGCGGCGGAGGTCTCTTTTCAAGGATTTAGAGATCTGTCTTTTGAGCTGCCGGTATTTGCACGCCTCATCTGAAAACTGCAGGATCATCTCACGCCTCTCCTTCATAAGCTTGAGGGTAAGACCAGGGAGCTATTTGTTTCTATCTGTATGACGGGTCTTGAAAACTTAGACCCGAACGTATGGACAGCTTCCACGAACCCGTTGCTGTATTCATCCACGGAGCTCCCTAGGCAGTCGAAATGATTCAGGAGTTCGAGCTGATGAAAGCTCTCGGGGTTTTGGACCTGGATCTGTGCTGGACGGAGCGTGGACTTCATCAGTCGAGACCTTTCAAGCGTAATATTAATGTTCAATGTGTTTCTTACCCTGCGGTGATCGCTCCCGGTTTTTACCGAATTGATCACAGAGACATCATTGAACATTTGCTTCTTGGTTGACATGATGAAGTCGATCTCAATTTTAGTTGCACCATCGGGGCTCTGCCAGGTCCACTTCCTGTGTTCACGCTTTTTAAAGAAGGAGTTTATCATATAGAGGCCCTCCTTCTCCATAAAACTGGCCAGTAGGTGACCCAGGTGGTTCCGTCGTCCAACTCCAAATTGCCCCATTTGCAGCTCATCCTCGTCTCGTTTGCCCAGTTTCGCGTTGAAGTCTCCCATGACAACGGTGAAGTGAGATTTGAAACCATGCATGGCTCTGGAGATATCCTCATACATGGTCTCTACCTCATCATCGGGGTGTGCCGAGGTTGGGGCTTAGACCTGTATGAACTTCAGCGAATATCTTGATTAAATTCTGAGTATAAGGTACGCCACCCTGGTCGACACACTCTCGATCTTCTCTTCTTCTTCTTCTTTCTGGTACGTATTTAGTGGACGATAAACCCGACACCACCCTGGGACTGCCGGTCACCCTCTCGGAAATAGAGCAGGTTACCGGATTTGAGGATTAAGTCCTCCCCCTCTCTTCGGACTTCAGATAACCCTATAATACTCCATCGCAACCTGCTCAATTCCTCTTCGAGTTCGGTAACCTTCTCGTCGGTCCGAAGTGTGTGGTGTTGCCAGGTCCAGTCGTCGGTGATTGTAAGGGTAGTCGGATCTCGTCCGGAGATTCTTAGCACCCCTTACCATGCCGTAGCCTCGACCGCTACCGTATTAGAGGGTAGGCAGACTGCCGAGTGCTAGGGGCCATTTTTTATTTGTGCTATTCATTGGGGGGGTTATGTCATAATCGCCACGCTTGGCAGGCGGGTTGGCGATCGCAGTATGGTTGTTATAGAAGCACAGAGTACGCTGCTGCCAATTCTCTGGTTTGTCCCTTAGTCGCCTCTTACGACACCCACGGGAAGACATGGGATGGTGAAATTCTTTACGTCCGGCACCATACGGAACGCACCACCACGCACCATTTAAATTGCTTATAAAAACTGCAAAACACTGCAGGTAATTTTGCTTTTGATAAAATTGACATTCCAACCCTTCGCCGCTTCCTAGCGTTTGGCCTGGCCAGAAGGAACGGCGCAACAAACTCACCAGCAACACTTTTGTGTCTGTTTGGTCATAAGGACTTCATAAGTAAAAACATTCTCAACAGAAGCGCTAAGCTTGCATTGGGAGATACAATACTTTAAATTATGTAAACGAATTTCTTTACAGTAGTCTAGAATCCCTCCCCAGTGTCGTGAAGCCGTATTGCAACAGCTGGTACGTCGTACGAGTACCGCCGGTCATACATTGCAGGGCCTAGAGAGGACCTGCAGCGCTTCCTTACGCTCCTCACGTACCTTACGCTCCAGCAAGTTTTACCCAATCCTAAGGCAGCGGACAATGCTGTACCTAAGTGCCTCTGCCATTGAGCGAGACATGCTTTCTGAAGTACTGAACGCGCGCTAAAGTAAATAACTTTCTTGGCCTACTCACCCTTTACTAATTCCTATCACATAGACGGGAATCCACATCTCGCATTTAATTGGTCAATTGTGCATACTCTTTCATGAGATCAAACCCAATGCCCTGCCGAATTCACTTATGCAATTAGGCTGCAGGTCTCGGCTGCGTATAGGATTAAGGGCAACACGAGGCCCGTATGAGCCGAATTTGATGGGAAGACGTCACAATTCGCAATTTGGGTGACTTTGGTTAGTGCGATAGGGGATCCACCGGTATCCACCCTAGCTAGAAAGTTGTTTTTATTATTATTAGATATTGATACCGCGTTCAACCACTATCAATACTGATAGTATTTGATGATGATATCGTCGGTGGGTCTCATCAGAATGCTCAAACTCACCCAAAGGGCAATGGAGAGAGCTATGCTCGGAATCTCCTTGCGTGATCGAATTAGAAATGAAGACATCCGCAAGAGAACGAAGGTTACCGACATAATCCCAAGAATTGCCAAATTTAAGTGGCAGTGGGCAAGACACATTGCTCGCAGAACCGATGGCCGTCCGGGCCAAAAGTTCTAGAGTGGTGACCGCGTACTGGAAGACGCAGCGTTGGAAGGCCTCCGTATAGGTGGACCAACGACCTGGTCAAGGCTGCGGGCGTCCGGTGGATGCGAGCACAGGACCGATCAGTGTGGCGACGCTTGGGGGAGGCATATGTCCAGTAGTGGCCGTCTTTCGGCTGAAATGATGATTGTCGGTGATGCTCTGTTTCCTAGAAGTAACCAATTCCTGACTTAAAAACCACCAACCAGATTGTAGCTATCAGGATAGGGAAGTTGACAATGGCAGGGAGTTCCACTTCTTAGCTGAATATGAAATTACAAATGCCCCAACGCTAATCCACGCAGCCAGGTTAATTACAGCGGCTGTCCAAACCTAGAGGTGACCTCAAACGAAACCATAATAAAGTAAGTACGTAAATAAACGTTTGAGCAGTAATTTTGTTAGCAACACATCCGTCGCCTCGTCCGCGTCGCTGCAACATGATTACGTTGGGGACTAAGTAGATTAGTGGACGTGGGCTTGTAAACTTTGGTCTCTGTGCGCTACTCACCCTTTGCGGTGGGGCTAGGAAGGCAGAAATACAACTATTTGCTCTGCAGAATCCGCAAACGTAAACTAATGATCTGACGCTCAAGACAAAGTCTCATACTATAAACGATGACGATATGACGATGGTTAAAATGCCAACATGTAAGCAATATACATTTTTGACATTTTACCAATAGCTATGGCGAGTGATGACTTCATTGACAATTCTGATTATTATTAAAAATAATTATAAAAGATCTCCTGATATATCAGGATATATTTATTATGACAACTATTCTTCAAGATACAGGTTTTTCCTAGTTCGACGAAGAACAGTGGTCTTAATCATGTGTGCCATGCCTATTTTTGTAGTAAGAATACTGATGTTACACACGCAAAATTGGTATCAAGGTATTTTAAGTTGTCATTCAAGTTCTTTCATCTTACAGAAGCTTGCAAACTGTGTAGAATGCCTGTTTGTTTGACTGCCTTTTTTTGCGTTTCCTCGTCCAAAACCATTGAACCAGTTTTGATGAATTTCGACATAGTTTTTTTTTTTACTTGGAACCTTTTTCACGTAATCCCGGATCGAAAAGTATCAACTCTGGTCCACGATTTGAGTTATACGATACATATCATCCTTGGTATAATAAATATATAATTTAAGACTTTCACGCTAGCGAAATCGCTGTATGACAAAAGCTAGTATCATATTTTTTTTTATTTTAAAGACATATTATTGCCCGCTCATTTCAGAGCCCAACCCAAAACAAACAGTCTAAAGAAATAAGGGTATGACAATCTGATGTGACCTATTAAAGTCAGGTCCAAGGCACTGTTTTGTTCCAAATATGATATATACCAGTTCTTTGGATAAAGCAGCTCCTTTGATGTGCCTGTACTAAATGGGTGTACTACGTGATTTACGCTGTCTGCATGTTCAAAGGATTTTTTAGGCTGTGACTATTATGATTTCAAGGAAATTGCTTGTGAATTTTATGTGTTAGTCTCAAATTGGAAGTCAGGGTTATATTTTAAGTCCTTTTGAACGAATCTTCCTCCACTCAACTAGATACAGCCACCATGAAAATGGAAAAACCTCGATTAATATGAATAAATAACAAGCTGTAGCTGTCAATTTGATTGAGTCGAGTGGAGAAAATGACTTACGGCTGGTTTCTGATTTGAGTAAAGCAGCAATAATCAGTTGAGTATTGTCAAATCAGTGCCAAATAATTTAGGAACCGTTTGAGTTTTTTACGTTTCACAATTGAGTATCTACCTAGCTCAGTTAAGTAAGTACCTAAGTACCTACATAAGTATGGACCTGTCAAAGATCCGTTCACTTTCTCTTTCACCCTTACGTTCCATTTTACAATAGAAATCCGAGACATCACAAGATTGCATAAAATTTACTAATATAAATATTATAAAGCTATAAACAGTACGTTAGTATTATATTACTTAATTCAAGATTTAAAAAAACAAGTTATTTAATGTTTTTATAATCTTTAATTACTTGATTTTTCATAATTAAGCAATTTAATAGATACCTATTTGAAATGTATACAACCTTATTATGAAACTATGAAATGGATCGTAGCACTGACCTCTATCCAAAGACCTTATACGTATTTCTTACTACTAGACTGTGTACCAAAATTTTTTGTTTAGCTAAAATGAAATCTATCATCATACACCTAGGTTAGCTATTTCCTTATAAGCGGTAACTAACCACTAGCGGTCCTGGCGAGAGGTTTTCCGCTGGTAGTGTGTCCTTGTCTGACCTCTTGCTAGCTCAACTAATCATTGGGTTTGGTAGAAATGGTAGAAAATTTTATATTTTCTTTTTATGTTATACCAAAACGAACAATTCATAGACTTTGACACGTATTTAAATATTTCTAGAAAAGTATATAATATTTCTACAGTTCCTATATTTAATCAATTCGTTGTATTTAAAAAAATATTCATTAATACTGAGTAAGAGTAGTACTTTTAAATGTTTGGGCCTGGTAATACTAAATGTAGGATGGTCGTTTGCGGATTTTTTGGCGGACTTTGTTCGAGTGAAATTCAGCGGCTGTTAATATTATTTGCAAATTGATTCCTAGTGGAATATAATTGGTGTAGTTTTATTTCTCAACTGTCTACGAAACTGGACCATATGTGAAATCATAGAGATCCTTTGATGTATATTTAGCTGCCGGTATTTCAAAGCACCGTCAGAAGACTGCAGGGTCATCTAACGCCTCTCCTTCATGAGCTTGAGAGTAGGATCAGAGAGCTTTTTGTTCCAATCTATACGATGGTCTTGAAGAATGAAACTAGGGATTTGAGGATTATTGAGTCCTCCCCCTCTCTTCGAACTTCAGATAACCCTTTAATACTCCATCTTAAACTGCTCAATTCCTCTTCGAGTTCGGTGGTTTTTTCGTCGGTCCGGAGTGTGCGCGTGTTGTACGTTGCCAGGTCCAGGCGTCGGTATTTATTGGGGAAGCTGGATCTCGTCCGGGATTCTTAGCACCCCTTTGCCATACCGTAACTTCGACCGCTACCGTAGTTGAGGGTACAGGCTGCCGGGCAATAGGGGCTATGTTTTATTTGTGCTATTCATGGGGAGTGCTTTGCAGGCGGGTTGGCGATCGCAGTATGGTTGTTACAAGTGCACAGAGAACGCTGCTGCCCATTCTCTGGTTTTTCCCTTAGTCGCCTCTTACGACACCCATGGGCAAACATGGGATGGTGAAATTCTTTACGCCCGACACCATACGGTTAGTGATGTAGATGCCAAAAAATATAAACACCTTTTTTTATTAACTATAAATTAGTTAGGTTTAGGTAGCGCACTTAGGTAGCATCAACATATCGGAATACTTCAACTATCGTTTTTACAATTAATTTGTCCCATGTTCTGTTTGGTCATGGTCACCTCATTAGAAAGAGACACACTACCAAAGGGAGCCCTCTCGCTCGGACCGGTTTTTGCGCCATAGTGCACAGTCTAGTAGTAAGAAGTATAAGGTCTTTGCCTCTATCATACATTGTACACTGGACTTCATATTAACGATGACAAAATGAAGACATTTGATTATCGCCATTTTGGCGCTGATAGCAACGTGAATTAACGTGAGAGTCGCATGGAACTAATATTAGAGATGGGACACAGCTTTCGGTGAAATACTTTTATGGGTTTTATCGATCGAGAGAATAATTTAATACGTAAGAGAAAAAAAAACTGTTATTTTTATTACGATTAATTTTTAAGTAATAGAATAATTGCTGTAAAGGTTACTAAAAATATTTTCAGTCAGATTGCAAGCTATAAACTAGTGGATAGCGTGCTAGTAAAGTTATAGCGCATTACTGTCAGATCAGTGAGATTTAAATATGGGGTAAGGCTAACAACTTATCCTAAAAACTATCACATTTGAGCAAGTATCTCCTCGCTCAAGTACACTAGTTGTACGCCCATCGGATTCGTGAAGGGAACATCATTTATATAATAATAATAATAAATGAGATGGATAATCATTTACAACGGACGTATTTCTCACTCTTATCGCTGAGATCTTGTCTTTGTAGTGTTAAGGTGCAAATAAGAGTGACATCGCATTCCAGCAAGGTGAAGACTTATATTTATTTATTTAAACTTCATGCACAAAGGTACAATGGCGGACTTAATGCCTTAGGCATTCTCTACCAGTCAACCAATGGTGGTGAAGAGATAACATGGCAGGTGCATTGTTTAAATCTGATCTAAATATTATATGATACATACCTAAGTAAATATATATATTTAATAAAGTAATGAAAATAAGTTATCGAGATGACCCAACCCCCGCTGAAATCAGTTTTCAGCCCTGTTTCAGATGCAGATAATAAATTGTTTGACTTCAAAACATTTGTTAATAAAATTATAATTATCATGATATTGTTCCAGAATTAATTCCAGGTTCAGGAACGTAGTGATTGGTACAAGAGAGAGGCCTGTGCTCAGCAGTGGGCGAAGTCGGGCCGTGGATGATCATGATGATGATTCCAGAATTTAGTATTACACATTGCTATTGAACATATTATAACTGATTATTAGGCATTCATCACCAATACAAATATGAGATATTTAGTTCCAACATACTACGAGAAGTCAATACAGTAGATGAGTGATACGCCTTGCCTAGTCTACTATTTTGATATTAGTGTATTTTAAAAATATCACTAATAATATAATAATACTAATAATATATAATATTTCCAGTCAAATATATTAGTATTACCTAATATTTATAAATATTGGTAGTATCCTATCTCTAAATGTGTCAATTTTAGTTCCTCATACGCTCGAGCGGGGCGCTTTGAATCAGCACAAAAATCAACTGTCATTTCATATAGTATGTTTAGTCCAGCGTACTTGTATAATAGAGGTCAGTGGATCGTAGGCACTAGTCAATTACTTCAAGATTGTCATAGCAACCGTATTTATTTTGTCAAAGATGTCTTATCGAAAGAAAATAATATCTAATATAGTTTGTTATTGCCAAAATCAAGAATTTAAGCTTATAATTACTAAAAGTGAATGTGTTCCGAGCGAGCAGTTTCCCAGTTGAGCTGGTTCTTGTGATACCTCATAGAACTACAGAATGTTTTACTCAGAATTTCATAAGATCTCTCAAGTGGGAAGAGAACCGACACACACACAGAATTCGTGCATCTGCATTGGAATCTGATTGCAATTGTGATTTACCAACAAATATGGACTTTTGTGATAAAATTTGTAATGAGTGACCTGGGTTTTCAATTCAAGACCAAAGGCTTTTCTAGCCATTGAAGAGCCTCCGAAGGAAAACAATATTAGCCAGGGTCGGTGCCATTAGATATGTGCCGATGAAGGAGGACTGTGTTTTAATATATGTTAACGAACAATTCTATATTTGCCTACTTATTTTGTAAAATAATAAATAAATGAGACTTATCATGCTGTTTTTATCATCTTTATTGTAGGTACTGATGCCAAAATCGTATCATACAAAAGCCAAATTCTGTACACATTTTCATCGTTGTAACCTTTTCTTATCGTAAGGATCCTACTAATATTCTATATAGGTATGAAAGTCTGTATGTTTAGATATTGGTTAATCACACCTCAATGGTTGAACGTATTTGATAATAATCATTTGGAATCATTGAGATAATATGTACTAGAGAAGCTATCCTAAGTAAAGGACATGCTCCATTTTGACAAGAGTTTAAACTAAACTTCGCTGCAGCGCTGAAACAATAATTAGCCGTCTAACAAAACAGTATAAACACGCAGCGCTAGAGCGCTTCTAAGGTTTAGTTTTCTCGCGATCAAAAAGACGGAAGCGCCGTGATTTTCATGGCGCTTACGCGTTTCGTTCAACATTCTGCAACAACTTGTCACGCATATAGACTAAACTGCTGACTGACTACAGAAGCGGTACCTACATAGCTTTATACCTAACAAGCTTCATTAGAATTCACACATTTTTACAAAAAAAATATTAGTTGAAATAACCTTAGTAAAGTAATAATTAATTTAATATATTATTATTTAATATATATAATATTATATTTATGTACTTCTTTTTTGGGACAATCCCAAATCAATGCAACTCCTGAAAGCCAGACTCAATAGCGGCAACCACCAGAAAAGCACCGAGGCAATGAAGCTCGACGAAGTCCCGGAGAATTAATTTAACTGTCTTGGATCCCGCAGCGAAATTAATCAGAAAAGAATAGTGGAGGAGTAGGAAAAAAAAAAAATTCCAGTTCCCTCCATATCAAGTAGGAGACACCACAAACAAGGTCAATAGGCAAGGTCATTTACAACTGGGATAAGCCCAGTTGCCCGGCACCACGGATAAAAATTAGCATTAATATTAATGGGTCCTAACATTGTGAGGTGTTATATTTGATTCCAATAATAAATAGGTATGGCAAAAACGCTTGAACGCACGGAAATTTGTTCTAGTTACCACAAGATCCGTATAGTAAACATCTTCTGATGCAGCCTGTACATTATTCAACATAGTATTGCTTTCATTCTGCCAAAGAATACACTCCCCTAAGATATGATGTGCAGATTGTACATATTCGCAGTCAGACGTAGAATACTGTCATAAAGGCGAGGCAACGAGCTCGAAGGAAAATAATTTACTTTTAAAGTTACCATGCCCTGTGAGAAATTGGGCAACACAGTGATCCACCTCCAGGCCTCCTGGCCAGTCGCATGTGAACAGATGGAAAGAATTGGTGGAGGTGTTGGCCATTGATGGAATTATCCCACCTACATTGCCATTCGGATATAAGTTCCTCCCAGACGTCAATATGTGGTTCAAATAATCTAGAGATTTTCTCACGGTCACTCCGCGTCCATGGTTTCTCGTGCTAAAAAGTACATTGCAGCACATCGTTCAAGCAAGTACCGGTAAATTCTCAGTACTAACCGTCCTGTTTGTTTTGCATAAGAATATCAAAGCTAAACGCTGACTTTGATGTAATTTACGTAGTCCCATTATTTAGGTAAAATCCAGGCGTGTCTTTTTTCCGCAAAAAAGAGTCAATTTCACCCGGCTCCAACTTTCCGAGATGTGACCGTGCCAATAGCTGACCATCTTGAGCTTCTTGGCGTTACGTTGACATCGACTCTCAATTTTGGGCCATACATTGAGGCAAAGGCTCAGCTGGCTGCCAAAAAGCTGGGGATCCTTGCAAAGGTGAGAAGGTATTTCACGCCAGAACAGCTGCTCAGGTTGTATCAAGCGCAAGTTCGATCATGCATGGAGTACTGTTCTCATCTCTGGGACCGATCTGCCAAATACCAGCTTGATGCACTAGAGTCGGTCGAAAAGCGGGCCTAGAGGCTCAGCAGCGATGAGGCACTGGTTAAGTCAAAGCTCCAGAGCCTTGAACACCGTCGCCGAGTTGCCAGCTTGTCGGTTTTTATCGGTTACATTTCGGGGAGTGTGCGATGGAATTGCATGATTTAATTCCACCCAGCCCGTTCCATCATCGGACTACCAGACGTACGGAAATGCGTCATCGATATATGGTGGACATCCCACCCATACGCACTAAACGTTTTGAGAATACTTTTATTATGCGTACAGCTAAGGAGTGGAATTCCCTGCCGGAGTCTGTGTTTCCCGATAGCTACAATCTAGGGGTCTTTAAGTCAAGAGTGATTAGGTTACTTCTAGGCAAGCGTGCTCCACCGTTGACCACATCATTGCTTACTATCAGATGAGATAGTGGTCAAGCGAAAGCCTATAATAGATTAAAAAAAAAGTACTAGCTGTCCCCCGTGACTTCGCTCCCATCAACTGGATACCTACATACCCTACCCTACCCTAGACATCTACCCACTTATCATAACTACCAATTTGTTAAACAATTTATTTGAATAACCACAATCAGTTCCTTTCTGAATATACTTAAGATTGTTATTTTCCGCTATAAAAACCAAAATCAGCTAATTCTACCTACACTTGTTACACAAATTGTCACATCTTATTTTTTAGTCTATATGAGAAATGAGGCAACATGGCGTCCACCAAATATTTCAATTTGAAATGATTTTCTAGTTACTCATTGACGAAAAGTTATTCCTTTGCATTTCGCCGTATTAGTTGAATTATAAGTGCAATATTTTAAAACACACGACAGCATATTTAATGCGTATGAGAGTTTTTTCGTTTAAAAACAAACAATGACATAGGCGCTCAAGATCTAGCAAGCAACTGAGTGAAGTGCGGCCGGCCGACCCCACATGAACTGAACACACCAGTGATGTGTGGTGACTTCTCTAGTGCGTAGTACATTATTACCTCAATGTTTGGAATACAATTACGCAATGACTAATAATAAAATGATTTAATAATAAGAAATAGATATAATAATAAATAAAAGGAATAACAAAGCTTTTTATTCTGAAATCAGAGATATAAAACTGTAGTCTATACAATACATCTTTATAGTTTATAAAAAGTTCCTAATCTAAGAGCCTCTTGGCTTAGGCCTCCACTAACAGTTTCCACTGGGGTCTCTCATGAACTACTCACCAATACCACAGCGCGCCATCGCTTACACTTTGTGCCTTCATCTTGGTGCTTTTCTCCATTTCCTTTGGTTATCGCGAATCATTTGACCGGTCCATCTTCACTTTTCACATAGTTCCTGTAGGATAACTCTCGGTTTTCGCGCAGGTAAAGCCACTGGCAACCACAAACACAAAAACTGGCCCTTTAAAATATTTTTGTTGAGGATCTCACTCATCATAATAATTATTTCTGCCGAAAGACTGCTGGATACAGGCCTTCCCGGCACTCAGCATTCAGCGTCACCACATCAACCGGTGCTGTGCGTCTTTCATACATTGGATGCCCACGACCTCAACCTGGTTATCGGTCTGTAGAGGGAGGCTTTTCAGCCCCATCGACCACCCGTTCTTCGAGCAACAGAGATCTATCAGGCGTGAAATATTTGCATCCAATCTAATGTTTTCGATAATTCAGGTCGAACACTCTTCTGCCACGCATCGGTCTTCGTTGAGGCATCTCTAAGGAAGACAAGGATGTATCTTCATCACTCGTTTTATATGTTTTATATATTATTTTGTATTTATTTCTCTTGATTAAAGTTTAAGCAAGGGGTTGTCAACTATCAACTGCCAAATGTAAACAGTGTAGCCAGATTTGACGAGTCCCAAGTCGCCGAAAATTTCGTTTTCCATTTATAAAAAACTCAAGACGACCACTATTCATTAAAACCACGAAACATTTTACGAAACGTAAATTTCCATTGTTGCCTTGAACACCCTAGAATCTAATATCAACTTTAATGCGTTTGACACAATAATCATTATTGGTTCCGCATAAAACATTTTTAAGCATTTCTTTATTTTCCCTGTGTTATCACGACTGAAGTATAATGAAAAAAGAGATGAACTGTAAAAAGCATTTTGATTTCCAGTTATTTTCATCATTCCTGAGGATTAGACATTCTTATTCCGAAATCGCCTAAAATAGTCCCATGTTTTTAGGGTTCCTTACCCAAAGGGAAAATGGGACCCTATTACTAAGAATCCACGATCCGTCTGTCTGTCCGTCTGTCACCAAGCTGTATCTCATGAACCGTTATACCTAAACAGTTGAAATTTTCACAGATGATGTATTTCTGTTGCCGCTATAACAACAAATACTAAAAACAGAATAAAATGAATATTAAAGTGAGGCTCCCATACAACAAACGTGATATTTTTGCCGTTTTTTAAGTAATGGTACGAAACCCTTCGTGCGTGAGTCCAACTCGCACTTGGTCAGTTTTTTTAGGGTAGCCTAATTGGCGATCAGTCGCCGATCGTAAAAATTGCTCGCCTCGGCCACCCTTCAGAGTCTAAGCCTAAATGGCGAAAAGTCGCCCAATCTGGCCACACTGATTATGTAACGTTGACAACGGTTTGAGAATTTGAGAATGATCAAATGTGTTTTTCTCAGTTGTGAAACCCAATTGAACGTCAATGAAGGTTTTTTGTATGACATAAGGTATACTTTGGCATGACTTGACGACGTATACTCAAACCTTGCTCAGCATCGCAGAAAACTTAAAGTGGCAGATGATCAAGGGTGACAGATGCTTAAATCGAGATAAGCACATACTTAGTTACTTCAGAAACCGGCCATTAGAAAATAATGGTCAGAAATCAAAGTCAATTTATACAGTGCAAATAATCACGATTAAGTTTCCTTTTAGCAACACTCAAAGGAGGCTATAGTCCAATAGACACACAACTTCAAACATGAGTGTTTTCGGATTATGCAAGTCAGTAGTACTTTGAATATATGGTAATGTAAGTCTGAAATAGCCAAGTCAGAGGCCTGCGTGGTACCCAGAGGCGGCTTAATTAAATCTGACTTCAGAGGTAGAGAGAGAAAGCCAGAGGTAGAGGCCACCTACGAACTCTCTATTATTATCTAGCAAACAACCTTGAGGTTTTAACATCAGTTCCGTTACCAACCGACTTCATTGAATAATCTGTTCATGAAGGCAGTCATAAGCTTAACTCTCTTAAAGATCACACAGACACCGAAATAAAAAACAATTGCTTTCAAATTTTAACAAGTATAAGAACTTTTCTATTTAACAATATTGCCCTAATATTAAACAAAAAAGCTTGCCCCACCCACTTTTATTTAACCCACTGGATTAATAAGTATTCAATTTTAGAGCATATTTCCTTGAGGATAATCTTTGCGGTTTGCTTAACAAGTCCTGCCATCGGGTTTTACCCGCGAAGTTTTATTAACACCTTTTTGTACGGTACTTCTTGATGCAGTTAGGAGTATGTCGGCGCTTTGCCAGGTTTTCCATTCATGGTTTTGATATGAATGGGGCCTGGGAGTTCCTTATGGTCTACGGTATTCATCGGTATTGTTATTAAGATGGGGATTTAGTAGTCTACTTGGGATCAATGATTGTTTACCTGTGATTTCTAAACTAACAAATTACAAAGAGTAACATTGTTTGTTCGTTTTTAGGCCATCTCTGGCAGTATTAATACGATTTATTTATTTATTTATTTATTAACAAGGCACACCAACGACTCAATTACACATCAATACTATAAAGGAACATCTAGAAAAGATCCTGTGTAAACAAGTCACTTACAGGCATGCACATCATTCACAGCATTAGTCGCATGTATTGTAGAAGATATATAAAACAAAAATAATATCAAAAAATAAATTGAAATTGGTTATAAAATTCTTGTAAATACATTGTTAAATAAAATTTAAAGGAGAGAATTAAAAAAAAAAAAAAATATACATATGTCTTTGAAAAATTTGAAAAATTTAGAATTCAACAGTTATTTACCCTAAAAACTAAATAATTGTAAGAGAAAAAGTAAAATGTCAAGTTACAATTATTATTAAAACAATACCATTCCAATAACAACAAAATATAAATTAACAAATTAAATTATTTCAATTATTGAAACACACACACGCACATACCTCCACTAATTAAAATTACAAATAAATTATTAAATTGTAGGTATCATAATATTTCAAATTTGAAAAAGAACCAAAATAACAAATGGTACATAAATAAATTAGACAAGTAAATTAAAATTAAAAGAGGGAAGCAGCTGATCACAAATCGATTTTTATGATTTTATTTTTTAATTTTGGCAGATTTTTACGATTATAAAAAATCTTACACTTATAGAAACATACGTATCCGATTTCGATATCCATTGTCATCGACATCTCTCTCATATGGCATAAAGATTCCTCACAACCGACATAGAAACCCTTCAGACCCGTAATTGTAGACCCCCAATCTACCCCTTAAGATTCCAAAAATTCATGTAAATACTCGTAATTTTGAAATCTTTCTTTAAGTGGTTGTCAGGCACCATCATCAAATGGACACTCTTAAGTAACAGAACTACAGATGATCGTACTCCAATTCTCATCGAATTAAAAATATTCACCAGCTTTCGTTTAAAAACAGGTAGTAATAAACATATAATATGAGCAAATAAGTTTTTGTTATTACAATCGGTAACAAGCAGATTGCAAGGAATAAAATTACGATTGTACGATTGCTGTCGGTTGGTAAGTAGTGTAAAAAAATGAATGATACAGAAGGACTAGTCTGTAGGTCGCATACAATAATCATCGGGCTAGCCCTTACCTAACTGTATTTGTGTTGGTTTTCAATATAACCGAATGCAGCTGTATACTACACTTTTTACAGGGAGCGACTGCCTCTCTGAACACCACAACCGAGTCATTGGGTACCACGATAAACTTTTTAAGATTGATTCTCGGGCTTTCAGGCTTCCCCCTGGAAGGTTTTCGCTTTGTCGAGGCGGGTGGTGGGCTCAGTAGCCGTAGTCATTGCCGATTAAGCCGACCAAGTAGCGGCCAACAAGTGGGTGGGTAGGTGGTGGGGTGACCTGACCCGTAACAGGGGAACCAAGAGTACCATACAAGGGGTCGTCTGGCATCCATACGCTGGTTTGATCCCTGGGATGGTCACGGCGTGCATTGTGTTCTGGTGCGCCGGTGATTGGGGTTACCCCCCAGACGACGGCCCGGTGACAGACAGCCACGGTGGGCTCGCGGTGAGTACTAACACGTACCCGTGTTCGCGTGTGTTGGCGTGTTGCCGTGTTCAAGCGGCACAAGAGGACACCGTGGAGTTTTAGTAGTTTGGAGTCCCACATAACTGCGTTATCTCCCCGTGGTAGCGCAGCATGTATGCGCATTCCTCGAGGCAAAAAAAATATATTTTGACATTTTAACCTACATGTTTTGAATAAGTTAATGAAATCTTAATTTTAGTATTTTATAGACGGCTGTAAATTTAATAATTTATTGAATTGCATTAGAGTTGTTTTTACATTTTAATTTAATGTCTTACGAATTTTACTTTACATAATTTGCATGCTTGCTTGCAAGCAGAATACAATTACTTTTCGGCTTTATGTTCTTCTCTTCAGAACAATGTATTTCTGACAAAGAAATATTTTGATTTGATTTGATCAGATAATATTTCCATTGTCAAAAAGCGTTTGCTTGAGTTTCACCATGTGACTTTTTGGTAACACAATTACATAGACAGACAGATAAAATATTTATTTACTGCACACAGAAGACACAACACAACACACAAAATCAAAACTAAATTTCAATTAATTTCCATTGGTTTGTCTTGAGGCTCAGCTCAGCAGTGGACTTTTCTGTCTTTAAAAATTGTGAGATACTGACCTTCTGTATCTTCTTTTTGTAATATGATTCATCTGAGTCTGAGCTGCTGTGGGAACAACACCTGCTCTACTTACTTTTCAATTTTAATTCAGATTCGATTTCTCTTATAAGAGGAAATTAATACTCCTGTTCGTTATCTGATTAAAATGGGAGAATATTCTTTGTTTGTGATTTCTTGGATGCACATTTCATTCTTTCTTGCTTTAGGTAGATGCAACAAAATGTATTATTTACTCAACTTTATGTTTATTAGTAAAATGTTATCCCCGATTTCTGAATTAAGAATATGAATTCAAGTATTTATCAAACTCTACTTTAACCTATCTAATTTTGGCATGAAAGTAGGATATGGCACGGTCATAACTCGAAATACTCAATTCAGAAATCGGGTTTAATATTGATGATTGACTAATTCATCGATGAGACTGAGAATATTTGTCACGATTTTTCTGCAGAACAACTTATTAATAGACGTGTCAAACGCTAAGAAGTCTCTTAGCTGATCACATACTGCGAGATCACATACTCAACGGACCCCAAAATCCAAATTATATAAGTCACCATTGCAAAGCAATTACTTAGCAAAAGTAATTCTCCTCTGCATGTGTGAGTATCCTTAGTAAATGAAGCGGCACGTAGCACCTCCATACGCAAATAAAATCACTCCCCAGCAGGGTTATAACGTATCTTGCAAGAGCAAAACGATAGCGATTTTGCGCAATAATTGCTCTTCAATCACGAATCCGAATTATGAATCAGCGATAGCCACACCATAGCAATGTTTCGACAGTGCTGTCTTTACAGAAAAGTTAGTTAACTAAAATGTGCATTTGATCGCAAAGTGATCGCGATTATTTCGTATGAATATGGTTTTTAGCTGCGCGACAGCTATCGGCGAGAAAATTTGGCTGTGAAATTGCTATTATTTTAACCTCTGTTATTGGTCAATCGCTCCTAATTTGTTATGTACAGAAGATTACAGTTTTAGGGAGTTTTTTTTTCTAAATAAGTGCTTTTGACAAATTGGGATCACCTAAACAATCGTTTGCTAATCGCTCGCTATTAGCAAACGATTGTTTAAATGATCCCAATTTTTATGATTTAAAGCGTTTGATCGCGCGCTGACTGCGCAATGATTGCTGATTGCTGTTTCATACTTACGTAATAAGCCTGCCGAGCCAGGACGAAACGGAAGCCGGACCGGTTTTGCCGGAAACGGCGCCGGTGTATTGTCTTGCCTTTTAAGTTAAGTCTTTACTACGTGATAAGATAGGGGGCAGAGAGAGATGTAGGATAAGGTTAATAATGTCGTGGCCTTGTTGGGTGTAAAGAGATTTGCGACTTTGATTCGATTTTTGGGTCAGATTATGGGTAGATTGATAGTCTTTTTAAAAGAAGACAGACGCAGTAATATTGGTGAAACGGGATTATCCGGATAGTGGCTGTAAAGGAAGGATTATTTTTCTAAGAAGTTATAAAATAATGTGTGACAACAATTTGGAAATATTGAGTTGTTGCGTTATTAAGTACCTATAGTTTTGCTTTACGTATGTCACATGCTTAGGATTTACAGAGCATTGGTTTATAAAGCTAGATGTCACCCCGATGTCATTTCAGTAAAATGTTATTCTACCAATCTAAAACTAACGAAGTCACGTAGCTCCTCCACCATCATATTTCTTTATTCTGAACCATAACTCATAAATATATCACCCAAGCACACATATCTATCTCCAGATAATATAATTGTCATGTAAAAAACATTTTTACCTCCATAAACGCACTCGGTGTGCAAAGATAAGCTGGCTTAGCAAGCCCTGAAGCCGGAGTTTAATCTGATAGCACACACCCAAGTTTTATTGATTAAAAAACCAGTAAACCCGGGCAAAAATAGCGTTTTGAGCCGGTTGTCGGGTGAGTGGGATACCGGCAAAAAACTTGCGAAAAAGATTGGCAAAAATAGAACTTTGTAAACATAGTGGAAGCGAAGGCAATTTTTTCTGTTTTTTTTTTCAATTCTTTACGTGGAATAGTTGATAGCCGCTTTGTGTCGCTTCAGGGTATATTATTTTGTATTTTAATATTGTTCAGTTTTTCGTTTATATTTTCCTTTATGCCAGGAGATTTGAGGGTGGGTTTTGCTTAATAGGATAGAATAGAAAAAAAAAACATATTTTATTCGACTCAGACACTCTTTTTTTATTTTTGCTGATGTGTAATCAGCAAAAATAAAAAAAAGAGAGCAGAACAGTAAAAAAAGGGTTACCAACTCAGCAAGTGCTGGGCATCAGACACCCAGTGCTGATTTTCAGTTAGCACCCCGCTAGTGATACACGGACGTGGGTAAATAAAATAGGTAGATGCTGAATATAATGTTAATATGTAAGGGCTGAGCTAATGAATAGTAAAAATACTTTAAATAGATAATATAAAATAATAGGATACTAATACTAATATTATAAATAGAAAAGATTTGTATTTTTTTATGTAACAAATAAACTTAAAAACTACTGGACCGATTTCAAAAATTCTTTCACCGTTGGAAAGGTACACTATCCCCGGGTGACATAGGCTACTTTTTATCTCTGTATTCCTACGGGAAAGGGAAATAGGTGGGTGAATCCTCGAGGCGTCCACTAGTGAATAATAACCTTATAAGCTTATTTTGAAGATACTCTGACATGTCTTTGTGAAATGTTCGTCTGGAACACAAAGTGTGAGATTAAGATGCCAGTTGTCTACCTACTGAATCAAAGTATGCATAAATTAACAAAGTTTCTGCTAATAGGCCTATGTATTACAAGCTCTTTCTACAATCCTCCTATATAATTCGTTTAGATGTTAACAAGCTTCATCAAAGTTAAATATTTTGTTCCTTATTACAGCTAGGTATTTAATTAAAGGTGTAAGCTTACAATTAGATCCTTCATATAACTTGTACGACCTTCGCAACCCGTTATCTAGAGTTAAAGCAGGTGCAGAAGTTAACGCCTGATGAAATAACTTTAGCAATAAGTCACGAGAACGAATTTGTTTGCCGTGACAACTTTCCACATTTTAATGGCATTATACGGTGTATAATTTACAGTACTGCGATACTTTTATGTATTTTTGGATCAATTAGTTAATATAAAAAATATTCATAAATGGTATTTGATAAACGTTGAAACATGTTTGTTACTTAAGTCTGTAAAACTTAACAAATCAGAGCCAAGTTGACAATATAAATTGTCAACTTGGCTCTGATTTCGATAACGCTAGTAGAAAACGATTCAATGTATGGGAATGACACATCTGAGGCCTTAGTGCGAGTTTTTACTCACGCTCAATCGCGTCAACGTAAAAATCATTTTGTATTGAAACTGGATTAGCGCTGTCTTGTGACGGGAAGGAAAAACCACTGTTTTTATTTACATTTTGACATAAGAGATCGTTTACGTTATCACGAGTGAGCGTGAGTAAAATCTCGCACTAAGGCCTCTGGAAGTTAAGTCACGTGGTCAGACCAAACAAATAGAAGGCGTTAACGATTGTAGAAAGAGATTCGATTCGAATTAAATTTTTAGGCACTAAACAAAAATAAAACTATATAAACTTATATTAAACCAAACTACTTACACTATATACAAAATACAGGTACACTTAGGCGTCGAAGTACTCCTCCACATCGCTGTCATCCGAGAACGTGCCCAGAAGACTGGCAGCATTGCCACGTTGAATGGCAATGCTAATTCTTTGCGCAAAGAAAGAGCCAGCCCTCTGGTCACGCACAGTGTCGATCAGTCGGCGAGAGATCTCCTTAAAAAGAAGACGTGCACTCGGGCCCCATGACCCAAGCGTTTCGACCCCAAACGGCTCAAAACTGTAATTACCTGTTACCAACGGGTCGTCCGGTCGTCCGTCCCTGTAGTGTTTAAGTATGTACATATTTATACATAAAAAATATATTTAATTTTTAGGTATTTGCGATGCGACACGTTTTAATCTCAGCAAGATTCCATTTGAAAAATAGAATTCACAGTAAAATGAACTAGAAGCTATAGAAAGTAAGCTATCAAAGAATTAATCCTGAGGACTGTAAAAAAGCTGGAGCAAATAGTCTGCTGGCATTTAATGAAATTTTTACTTCCGTCCCATTGCACTTAGTATCCGTTAAATACATCTGCGAGATACGATGGGTACCTTGTACCTACAAGTCTTTATAAGTATTTTCTTTTTTTTGTGTCTTGTCTTGTTATAAATAAAAAATAAATGATTGCTATAACGATGTTTTCTCTGATTTTTAACCCCCGATGGAAAAAGATGGGTGTTTTAAGTTTGAAATGTGTAACTGTTGTGTGTTCGTGTATTTGTATATCTGTATGTGGCATCATAGTTTCTAAACGGATGAAATGATTTTGATTTAGTTTTTTTGTTTGAAAGGTGTCTTTATCGATAGTGTTATTAGCTATGTTTGAGGAAAATCGGTTCTAAAATAATGGGCGTTTTACTGTTTGAATCGGGGTGTTTTCGCAAAATATCGTGTCATAAATTTTCAATAGATTATCGATCGAAGCGCGTCTACTACTAGATAAATTATGTAGCATGAAATTATAAAAGTGTCGGGGGTTTTTAAATTTTTATATTTTACTTGTCTCTATTGTGAAGTGAAAATTAATCAGGCGTTTCCAGAGATAGATAGATTCTTACGTTTCAACTTAAAATTAAATGAAAAGTAAAAAAAGTTTTACTATATAAGTTATTATAAGTAAATATTTTGTTTGCACTCATGTAATAATTTAATTTGTTATCAGACTAAAAGGATTCATAAGCGTGTCATAAAATAAGCAATATAAAAGCATGCAAATAAACTGTGAAAAAGAACCGAAAAGCGGATTATATGATACCATTTCTGTAAATTATATTGTTATATTTCGCGCTGAATTTTCCCTTTTATATTTTTATTCGTTGGATTCGCCTGAAGTCACGTTCGGCTGTATTATACAATGATCTTTGTATTATAACTAAAGGGATTTGTATATATGGAATAAGCATTTAGTTATCCTTTTCGGAATAATATCCGAAAATCTGTATCTGTAATATGTTTCTCGCGAGATTATCGGCATGTTCTAGAAATAAAATATCGAAGATATGACGTGATGTCTAACAATCTCCATTTGGCCCTCGTGGTAGATTGCTGCTTTCAATACATTTCCACTCACAGAAAGGATGCTTCTGTCCCAGCAGTGGGACGTTATATCCTGATATTATGCAAATCCTTTCATTTCACATTTCATTCTGTTGGCGCTATAACAATCTGTGAAAATTTCAACTGTCTAACTATCACGGTTCATGAGATACAGCCTGGTGACAGGCAGACAGACAGACAGACAGACGGATCGCGGAGTCTTAGTAATAGGGACCCGTTATTACCCTTTGGGTACGGAACCCTAAAAAACGATTTGTACATAGTTATCGTAAAAGCCAATTGATAAATTACCTACATTGCATAGACACCTATAACTAGGCTTTTAAAACAATTTGTACTGCATAGTGCACATAATACAGTTTTTAGTACCTACCATAAACAATACATATCTGGCATGTTTACAAATGCAAAACATTCTATAAATTCTAACATAGAAACAATCATTTACCTACTGGGTACTACCGTCATATTGTGTATATACTACGTATATATAGATTATAAGTGAGTAAAAGAACTTGTCCCATTTTCGGAACAGAGTTCCTAATCGCACGTTATAGTTCTGATTTGTTTGCGGGCTGAGGAGCTAGACCGAAAAAAGTGTAACAATAAAAAAATACCGACCAAGTGCGAGTCAGACTCGCGCACGAAGGGTTCCGTACCATTATCGCAAAAAACGGCAAAAAATCACGTTTGTTGTATGGGAGCCCCACATAAATATTAATTTTATTCTGTTTTTAGTATTTATTGTTATAGCAGCAATAGAAATACATCATCTGTGAAAATTTCAACTGTCTAGCTATCACGGTTCATGAGATACAGCCTGGTGACAGACAGACAGACAGACGGACCGCGGAGTCTTAGTAATACCCCTTTTTTACCATTTGGGTACGGAACCCCAAAAAATGACTTCAGAAACAGACATCTTTTTGCAGTGATTTTTAAAGCACTTCCCGATCACCTAGGAATCTAAAACTTTTTCAATCCATTAATTTTAGTAGACTTGACTTGTTACACGCCGTAGATACGCAGGTACACGGTAGGCAAATTATACACATTATAATCATCATCTTCCTGCCCTTATCCCATTTTACTTGGGGTCGGCGCAACACGTTTTCTTCTTCCATATCGTTTTGTGCCCTGTCACGCTATTACTGACTCCCTTTTCCTTCATATAAATTATTCAGTAGGCAACCGACCGTCGGCGTTCAGTCCAGATTAAAAACTAAAAAGCTGACGCCTGCTTTTTTCTCGTTCTGCCATCCCTTTTATATTTAAAATTCAAAAATCAATTTAAAAAATCAAGACGGCTTTCCAGAGGCGGGGCAGTCTGCGCTGCCCTTACAATAATGTACAACTAGCTTAAGGAAAGGTCTAGGTAGTCCATGGTACCTATGTTATGCAAAGACCTACCTTCTTACTGCTAGACTGTGCACTATGGCGCAAAAACCGGTCCATGTGAGAAGGCTCCTATTGGTAGTATATCTCTTTCTAATGAGGTGACCATGACCAAACAGAACACGGGACAAATTGATTGTAAAAACGATAGTTTAAGTATCCCGATATATTGATGCCACCTAACTGCGCTACCTAAACCTACCTAATTAATAGTTAATAAAAAAAAATGTGTTTATATTTTTTGGTATCTACATCACTAACCGTATGGTGTCGGGTGTAAAAAAAATACCATCCCATGTTTGCCCGTGTGTGTCGTAAGAGGCGTTTATGGAAAAAACCAGAGAATAGGAAGCAGCGTTCTCTGTGCATTTGTAACAACCATACTGCGATCGCCAACCCGCCTGCAAAGCACTCCCCATGAATAGCACAAATAAAACATAGCCCCTATTGCCCGGCAGCCTGTATCCTCGACTACGGTAGCGGTTGAGGTTACGGTATAGCAAGGGGTGCTAAGAATCCCGGACGAGATCGACTGGAACTGGCAACGTACAACACGCGCATACTCCGGAGCGACGAAAAAAACACCGAAATCGAAGAGGAATTGAGCAGTTTACGATGCAGTATTAAAGGGTTATCTGAAGTTCGAAGAGAGGGGGAGGACTCAATAATCCTCAAATTCCAAGTCTCCTCAAGTCTCATTCTTCAAGACCATAATATAGATAGGAAAAAAAAAGCTCTCTGATCCTACTCTCAAGCTCATGAAGGAGAGGCGTTAGATGACCCTGCATTCTTCAGACGGTGCAAGGACGGTGCTTTGAAATACCGGCAGCTAAATATACCTCAAAGGATCTCTATGATTTCACATATTGTCCAGTTGCGTAGACAGTTAAGATATAAAACTACACAATTGTATTCCACTAGGAATCAATTTGCAAATAATATTAACAGCCGCTGAATTTCACTCGAACAAAGTCCGCCAAAAATTCCGCAAACCACCATCCTACATTTAGTATTACCAGGCCCAAACTTTTAAAAGTACTACTCTTACTCAGTATTAATTAATATTTTTTTTAAATACAACGAATTGATTAATTTTAGGAACTACAGAAATAATTAAATACCTTTCTAGAAATATATAAATACGTGTCAAAGTCTATGAATTGTTCGTTTTGATAAAACACAAAAATATAAAATTTTCTACCATTTCTACCAAACCCAATGATTAGTTGAGCTAGCAAGAGGTCAGACAAGGACACACTACCAGCGGAAACCCTCTAGCCAGGACCGCTTTTTGTTAGCTACCGCTTTTAAGGAAATAGCTAACCTAGGCGTATGATAATAGATTTCATTTTAGCTAAACAAAAAAATTTGGTACATAGTCTAGTAGTAAGAAATACGTATAATGTCTTTGATGTTATGTCTATGGCTTAAGAAAATAAAATAGACAGACAGACGTCATATCAGATGAAAATTTCAGAGTATAAAAAATTCTATGATTTTGCAAATAAGCAATATAAATTAAGTTGAAGAATACAAATCAATCAGAGATAACTAAAAATATGCCTTTCAGGTAATACAAAATTCAAAGAATACATAAAAAAGAGTTACAGAGTTGACACAATATCAAAAGATATGAGGTTGTGGTTTGTATAGTGTGTTATAAAACGTAAATAGACTTAAAGATGTGGAATGAATACCGCAAAGACTGTAAATTTAATTAATTGAACTCCGTTCCCACCGGGTATTCTAAGACACCGCTCTCTCTCTTGAACCAACCCTCATCTAGCCTCATCAGCTTTTTTCTGGGCTGTCCTCAACGGCGCCAGCCATCTTCAGGAAGCCATTGCGTGGCAATTCAGCTCAGAATCCATTGTGTATGCAACTGACGTGATCCAATCCCATTTGAGCCTGGCAGTCTTAAAATTAATAAACACTATAGCCTTTTTTTGCAACCTCAAACAACTTAATATAAATAAAGTAAGTCAAGCTTTTTCATATTACCATCGTCAGCAAAAATAAGCACGAATTTCTGAAACCCAACAGTATACAGAAAGGAATTTCTTCACTGAACAAAACTTTTACCGAACCAGGATTAAAAGTTAATTAAAAGTCCTCAAATTGTGGCCGTAGATATTTCCAACAAATCTAAATGAACTACAAACCAAGTAAAAATAGACCCTAAAATTGTACCGCTAAGGTTGGTTTTCGTATGGTTCAATTAGTAAAGGTATTATGATTCACAGCAGAGCTAAAAGGGATCGGGTTAAATAAATAATTTGTAGCACCTAATTAAATCGTTTTAAACGAACATAAGATAGGTAAGTATAAAAGAAAATTATCCAGTTATTTCTGATGAAACCTTTTTTTTTCTAAAATTGGGAGTAAATCAAGGTTCTTAAGAAATTATTTACTAAGTACCATCTATTTTGAAGTGTTTTATGGTTCCATAAAAACTTTGACGATCAAGAAACCACTTAAAAAGTTTAAGTATTCGCAAAATAAGTAGGTACTAGAACTTCAGAAAGTGGTGGCTAACTGGCCACAATGCTTTACTAATATCTCTCGGGAAGATAACCTCATTCAGAATTCAGAAGAGAAATAAAAAAACAGAGACGATGAAATCCTGCTATCCGGATTCAATAGAAAAACAACAAAACGAGCGAAATTTAAAATAAATCAAAATTGCAGTGGCTTCTCGTCTTACTATTTTAGGAACATGCTGAATTTTAATAAGATTTATTATTCTGCTTCCTTAGTGTTGTAGTAGATGCAACCGCTACTGCTTGAGGTCCTCAGTTTGTTTCTCAATTTGGGCACTCTGTTATTGACTTTTTACATTTGGAATTTCTAAGTAGGTAGTCATCTGGAATCCAGGTTTGTCATCATCATCATCATCAGCCTATTAATGTTCCCACTGCTGGGACACAGGCCTCCTCTCTGTGAAAGCGGGAATGGGCCTTCATGCACCATGCGTGCCCAGTGCGGGTTGGTGGATGTCATATATCATCGAATTTTTGATTCTAGGACATGCCGGTTTCCTCATGATGTTATCCTTCACCATTTTTAGAGCAGTGGTGATGAAATAATTTACACAAAGTAAAGCGCCGTCGTGGGTTCGAGCCCACGACGGCGCCTCCATTTACATGGGACCTAAATCACCGAAATAAGGCTTTACGACACCTTGGCCAAATTTTTAGGGGAATACCAAGCGTACCTAATATTCCAATCTATCGCCTTTCCCCTGCAAGATAAACTTAGCAAAGTTCTTTGTTTCCTAGTTGACCTCAAAAATCACCCCTAACTACGACACCAAAACAAACCGATAATCTATAAAGCACCGTATTCTCCAACCTCATTGGCTGCGACCCCTATAAATAAAGCTGATCGAGAAATAAAGGAAAACAAAGGGCATTCTGTTTGTCTTGCCGTTCGAGGGAGCTACTGATTGAAATAGGTTAGTGGAGGGATTAGTTAGTAGAGTGAGTATTGAGGAGTCTCACTGTTGGTTTAGTATTCTGATGCTCTGTAGTAATCCGTGATGCATTTATAGATCAGAAATCTTTTTAAAATGATCTTGGATATAGATGTCACCTAGACACAGTATCCCCACCCGTGTTAATCATCATAAATATTATTTTATTATTGATAGGCTCGTGTTTGAGCACTATCTCACCTGATGGTCGACGATGAGGCACGCTTGCCTAAAAAATCATCGTCATCATATCAGCGGAAAGACGTCTACTACTAGACATAGGCCTTCCTCAAGCTTCGCCATATCGAACGGTCCTGTGCGTCTCGCAACCAGCGGATTCCCATAGCCTTCCAGGTCATCGGCTCACCCGTATTAATATGAGAGATCAGGGGCGCAGTAGTGGCCCAGTGATAACGGCCACGACTTACATGAAATGGGTTCCATTCGAACCCAGGCAGGCGCTTTACTTTGTGTAATTTATTTCATCACCACTGCTCTCAAAACGGTGAAGGAAAACATCGTGAGGAAACCGGCATGTCTTAGAAACAAAAATTCGAAAACATGTGACATCCATCAACCCGCAGTGGGCCCGCGTGGTGGATTACGGCCCAATTCCTTCTCACAGAGAGGAGGCCTGCACGCACAACGGAAAATGGGAGTTTAAGAGTGGCAAAGGGGGTCCATCCATCCTATCCATGTCAGATCAAATTTTAGAAAGAGATTGATACACAGGTATAATAAGGAGAATGATGAGAGGATGCTCTATAAACACAAACTTATTCTTCGAAAAGTAGTCAAAATTGTAGTGAATTTAGATGTAATTTAGACATATTGAGACTGAGATTGGAATGACCCTTCATAAAAAAAATACCCACACCTATCTACCTATTTACCGATAAAAGAACTTTGTGTTCAGGCTAACTGCTAACCTTAACTTTATTATAGAAAACTGACATGCATTTGGCTAAGAAGACTTATAAACTTAGACTAAAACTGTGTAGGTAGGTTAAGTACGAGTAGAAAAAGTTACTCATGGATTTCCAGAGGAAAATTTTCCTCACATTGATCTATAGAAAACTTATAGGTTAAATACCTATAAGTTTTCTATAGATCAATGTACACGGGTATTTACAAGGCTTTTTCCGCCTCTCTCTTTTGGAAAATAGAAATCGGAAATATATAATCTATTTTAGCTTGCACTCCATGCCTTCCATTAAGGTAAGAGTGCCAGTTGTTGATTTTGTTATTGCGATATTTAATTTTGTTCCGTCAGTTGGCGCCGGACGGCCGGATGGAAGCTGGTGGAGGCCCGGATGGTAGGGATGGGGCAGTGAAAAATATATCGATAATGAGCAACTTGATATTATATACAGCAACTGAGGTAACGAAACTGTACCTACTCGATATTTTAATGTTTTTTGCCTGTAGCAGCACTTGTACCGCCTTATATGATACCTATATATGCCTTTAGCCATTATTTTTTACTTTTTTAAAGGTTTTCATAAAATATATGAAAATATTTAAACCATAATCAGTTAATACAAATTCACCTGCTTTTGAAACACGTTCAAAAGACGGGATATGTACGGTTTCGAGCTACATTCAAATATTGGATTAATAAGCTTGCTTGCATGTGGAATATAGAGGTTTTTAGGCTATAAGATATTTCCTTGTAAAAAATGTATTTTCTCTTCAATAAAAAATTAGTTTAAATTTATATTAAAACAAAGAAAAATAAAGTGTGAAATATCAAATTGCCGATAAATCTGTAATTTAATGAAAAAATATCGATATTTTGATTTATTCCAACCGCACTTACCAGATAACGTCCGATCCGTTCCGGATGGCCTGTGGATCGGATATTGGTAGTGATTCCCGTCGTGTTCACCGCGGGGGATGAGTGCGATGTATTGTTTCGCAGTGGTTTATGAGTTAACGCTGTCACTTGTTAATTTATTTGTTTGCCCGTTTTGCTGTGTAAATGGGTCGTTTGTTTTGGGATGTAAACAATCTATGCTGTTTTGGATGTTGTTAGTTGTTGGTGTTTTAATAGAGGTATACGGAAAACGGTGCGCCCAGGCCGAAGGTAACTGCGGAACACATTCTGTGGTTGCACCGGTTAAAACGCAACGCAGGTACGCGAAAGTCTTGTTTCGATGGATAGGAAGATGATAAGCAATTTTGGATTAAGTAAAGGTGACTCGCCTACAATAAAGTTCGGTAAAGCTCAAGGTTCGGACGTCCTAGAGTAGACTGCTGCCACTGTCGATGAATGGTTTGAAGGAAGAGAGGTTTTAGGCGAGTTCACTGTCTTTGAGAGCTCGTTCGACTCGAGCTCGGCCCGCGTGCTGTGCTATCGACTAGTCTCCGCGATGGTTGACCTAGCAGCAGCAACGAAGCTAGAAGGGTTCTTGCCAACGATACGATTTGAAGAAGAAGGTGAAAAGAGAGAGGCCCGCACATGAGTCGCAGGCAAATATTATATTTTGCTGGTTGACATCTGTCAGCTTGACTCATCACGCAACATGACTGTCGCTTTGAAAATACGCAGGTGGGGTGTGGCAGTCTCACTAACACCCGATACCAAGGCATTGCACAGGAAAGGATAATGAGGGTAGGAAACGATTCCAGCCAAACATCTCACGTTTCTCTCCCTACTTAGCACGTCGCAAACACCGACGCGACGTTAGGCGCAAACATTGTGGTTATAATCAGTACAATTCTGACAGACCTCGCCCCAAAGCGGATGACACTCATGAGGATTTTGACAAGATAAAAAAGCCTGGCTGTTGTATTATATTCAAAATTGCACGGAGAAATTGGATTGCGCGATATAAGCCTCTCTGTGACGTCAGATCTTTTTTGTAGTTCGTATGTGGCGGTATTATACTTTCAACTATGGTTCGGGAACTCAAACAAGATTGTTTTACCCTTATCATACCTGCCGAAACATTAAATATTTATACAACCTTTCAGCAACCCTTCTTACGTATCATCCACTGGAACATTGAACCAACTAAAACCTATCCATTACCAAGCGAGGTACTTAATAAACGACCACCTAAGCATAAATTTCCACAGCACATACTAGACAACTACGAGTACCTACCTTAAAGAAGTTTATCTAGAGGCCCATTTACTGATCAATATATTTGTACTCTCTTTTGTTGCGGGAATTTAAACTTTCTTACAACACAATATAGTTCATAAGAAGTTTTTGGAAATTTATTTAAACGGGTGACTGGACCTAAGGTAAGAATCGAATAGACTTGGGACCGAATCACCTTTATTTTTCAAGGCGTGGTCGAGAATTGAGAGCTCTGCCCTATTTTTGGTACCTAGATGAAAATCCTTTGTTTTTGAATAACATTATTCAAAAACAAAGGATTTTCATCTGTAACACCACTGCATATATTATGAGGAGTGGTGTTACACCTTGCACCTTGGCAAATTATAGTGAATGCAAATTCACATAATTGCCAAGGTGCAAGGTAACACACAATCAATTACAATGATTCTCATTTTGAAAATTTTACAATAAGTCAATTAGGAGAATTTTTTAATCATATGTTTTTTATAATAAAAAAGCGACCACTGAAAATCAACCCACAACCACGACATGCATGTTTTTATTTATACTCACTTTTCTAACATAATTTAAGAACTACTAACACCATCGTTAAGGGTACCTATAGTTTGTAAAATCTACTACCACAGGGGGGTTCTTATACTAAGGTTATTTTGAGTGTGTGTAAGGGACAGATGTATATGACTTGTATACATCTGTCACTTACGCGACCTTAAAATAACCTTAATCTAAGAGCTTATGGTCACCCACCTGCTCTTGTTCTTGTAATGCGTTTGTATGTCGTTTTGTGGCAATTATATACCTTTTCTTTCTTGCATAATGTCCTTATTCATAATATTAAGTAATGGATTAATACATACAGACATAAACTCACACCTTTTTCCCATGGGGGTAGGCAGAAACTACAGAACTCCACCTGCTACGATCCTTACGTACTTCTTTTGCTTCACTCACATTCATTCATCTTGTCTTACACACACGCCGGTTATGAGTACTGATCACCTGGCCAATGGATTAATATTTTTCCAAAATCCTTCGGTTTGTAATAAAATGTGTTATGCAAATAGGGCGCGGCACTCTAAAGAGATGCTTCTGAGAATTTTCTAATGTTTCTTACTTTTATATAACACCCGCCTATTTCACCTCAACATCTTATACATTTACAAGGTCTATATTAAAACACAAGTAAAGTTACATAATGACAGACGAAGGAGCCGGTAGAACAAAATCCCCATTGTGAAGTTTAGAGGTAAAACTTGGAACAATAGCGTTAAAGTGTCCTTTACGTGTGAAGGAGCCCTTACCTTGGAGGTAGGAGGCTAGGGGATTGCTTACAGGTGTATAGCAGAGTGAAGTATGTTTTGTAAGTAGGCTTTTGTGGAAATAGGTCTTATTAGGGTTTAATTGTACGGTATCTCCCCTCAAGCAAGTGAGCTCCTGTGAGCGAGCTGCATCTCCGGCACTTTCCTGGATATAAAGAAGAGGACTACCCGTTGGATTAGTTTTCCGGCAACCCAGCTGTAGGCATTGGGTAGATGCGATGATTTGTATTCGAGAGGTGAGCGTGCTTACAGCTCCGGGACCATTCTGGAGAAATGGGAGCCAGCTTCTCTGGCGTCCTTAACGGGGATTGAATCCGCTAGCACCAACTGCGCTGGTGCCGGTGCTTGCACTAGTGCTGGCGTGCTGGGGTGCGTGTTGTGAGCGGCTTTATTGCTCCGGTACCATTCTGGACAAATGGTAGTGAGTAATCACGATGCGATTCACATTTTCTCTTGAGTACCGGGGGCGAGTGCTCTCGGAGGCGTGACCTACCGAAGATGGTCCCAGACACCTCGTAAGGGGTTGCCTGGTATAGTGTGCCGCCTTATATAACGTAATGTTGGTGAAGGTGGCCACTATAGAAAATCTCAGTAGACTAATACGGGTATGTACGGTATCTCTATAATAATAAATAGCATCATCATCAATAGCCTATTAATGTTCTCACTGCTAGGACGCAGGCCTCTTCCCTGTGTAAGTGGGAATGGGCCGTAGTTCACCACGCGGGACCAGTGTGGTTTGGTAGATCTCACATGTCTTCGAATTTTTGGTTCTAGGACAGGTCGGTTGCCTCACGATGTTTTCCTACACCGTTGTGAGAGCAGTGGTGATGAAATAATTTACACAAAGTAAAGCGCCTGCCTGTGTTCGATTTCATGACCCACAACTTGTAAATCGCGACCGATACCACTGGGCCACACGCACTGCTCTTCTTAACCATATTCTCTATAATATTGCAACTAGATAATACATAATAATTTGAGGACCAAACAAAATTATTCTCCTCAGTCCAAAATATGTTAAGGTCGGCATCGTATCTAACAGATGCAGACGGATACCAGTATTTTATATAGAGCTACTGTCTATCTAAACTCCACAACCCAGTAACTGGTTCGCACATACTCCTTGGCAACACTGGAGTCAGATTTCAGTCTTCTGACTACCCGTAACGATTATTGTCAAATATGTAGGAATGACAACCGCTTAGCGTACTTTCTGAGGTACGGAGAAGTATCATTATGTTAATAATGGTCACTCATCCACGGACTGACCGGGATGCAGTAGGAATCTAGGGGATTACCTACAGGAGTATAACAAGGTTCGTGAAGCTTGTTTTGTAAGTTATTTTTTGTGGAAATAGGTCTTATTACCAAGGCAAGGTTACCGACATAGCCTGAAGAATGGACAAACTTAAGTGGCATTGGGTAGGGCACATTGCTTGTAGAAGGGATGGCCGTTGGAGCCGAAAAGTTCTAGAGTGGCGACCGCGTATCGGCAGACGCAGCGTTGGAAGCCCTCCCACTAGATGGAGCGACGGGTAAGTCAAGGCTGCGGGCGTCCGGTGGAAGCGAAACGCACAGTACAGATCAGTATGGCGACGCTTGGGATAGGCGTATATCCAGCAGTGAACGTCTTTCGGCTGAAACGATGATGATTAAAATATAAACCTATTAAACAGTGGTTAGTAAAACCTATAGGTACCTATCTTAATATTTGTAAAATATTCACAACAATCAAAAAGTTGTAAATAAACTCGCGCCAAAAACCAAAAAACTAAGCAATTTGACATTTTGAAGACCTCACTTTTCACCAGCCCACCTGCAAGCAGCGGAAAATTCAAGCGCGGTAGCCCTCATTATAGTGATGTGCGGAATATCTATCTACTAGTAGTTATTTCTAAATAAAACTGCTTATGTGTTATGTAGCAAATATGAAATCACTTCCCCAAAAAATATGTGTTACAAAAACATGATATATATTCTCAAGAGAAAACCAATTTTCCCCATATAATATCAACTATCTCAAACATTATTTACATAAGCGGAGTATCGAAACCAATGTTTATAATCCGATAAGATATTCCGTCAATATGCCAAGATGGCGCGTTCGATCGGAACGCAGGTGCGAGGAAGACAGTTTGTCAGTGTCTGTAAGAGTCCTTTGTATTAAAAATGTGGAGGAAATATTAAGTGTTTGCTCTTTGTTAGAGAAATTTGTGAGGGGAATGAGGGATGAAGGCCATTATGGCGCAGCGAACATCAGGGGGTTAATGCATTAAAAATTACGTAAGCAGGCGGGCGAGCACGGCCTACTGTGACTGACTTGGGTCACACATTTTTATCATGCTTTGAGACCAAAATCTTGCGTGACTCAAGTCTATGACAGAGGCCGTGCTCACCCGGCAGGTGAACCTTTTGCTCCTTGTGAGTAGCTAAAGTGGCAAAAATCTAATAGGCAAGTAAGTATAAGCTAAGGGCGCTAGTGTTATATTATCTGTGGCTAAGGTTTTACGTAATTTAGAGAAAGCACTTTGGCGAACTAATTCCGAGAGTCATAAAACTGAACATTGAGGATCACAGACGCCATCATGGAAGTCATAATGTAAGGACGAAATTAAGGAGACCTACCTTATTCAAATAACGGTAAGTACTTGAGTGTATTTTGTGTTGCTAAGAAGAGAGAGAGTTTTACTGCTGATTGTGCATTACAATGATCTTATTTTCGTTGCTATATACGTTCAGTAAGTAAAGTTTGAACACAATTATGATTTTATGGTGACAAAAACACTTCTTTTTTTTTCTTAGCGTGTATCTTATCCTACTTACTATTATAAACATGAAAGTTTGTGAGGATGAATGGATGTATGTTTGTTACTCTTTAACGCAAAAACTACTTAACGGATTTTAATAAAACTTTGCAGAAATAATGCGTATACATCAAAATAAAATATAGGCTAAAATTTATAAAGACATCGGGCGAAGTACTAATACTACTCGGGCGGCAGCTAGTAGTAAGGTAAATTTTTATTTTGGTTTTCCATGTATTTATCTACCGTGACACCATTTGCTGACGCAGTCATTAGGTCCTTTTGTGTACAGGTAAAAGGGGATGCGGTACAAGATGAAAGGCAAGACATGGACTGTGGAGAGATGCGATATAAAACGAATACGATAGTTAACTAAACGTTTTAGAAAGGAAAACCACTATTACTTGAGTTTGACTAATAAATAAACCAACAAAAATAAATCAATTAACACCCCGACAATGTTAATCGATCCCCTAGGAATTTGAAATCTCTACAAGATCCTGTATATTAATCCTCGCTAAGGGATGAAACGCCTACCCAAAAACAAACTGATTCTCTTCAAATGTTACTAAGTAATTACTATTACTAAAGGAAATTATTCAGTGGAAGACGGTGTCTGATCTTCGTGACTAAAATATTTTAAACAATATTAATGTTATATTCAGGAAAATTATTTTAGGATTGAGTGGCACGAAACCTTGTGATATTAGATCTCTGAAGAGTAATGCAGAGACCATTTTCAAATGAAATTCGTTTAAAAATAGTGTCCCATTTTATGAATCTTTTGGGCTTTATTAATTTGAAAATATTATATTTAATATATCCTTGCATGTTGAGATGGATGTGCGGAGTGACGAGAATGAATAAAGTGAGAAATGAGTATATTTGAGGCAGTTTGAAAGTGGCGCCAGTGACAGAATGGTTGAAAGGAAACCGTTTGTACTGGTATGGTTATGTGATGAGGAGGGAAGAAACGTTTGCTACTAAAAGTGTTATGAACATAGGGCGCCACTTTCAAACTTTTTCTAATAAACGCATTTCTTACAGTATATGAGAAGAATATAAACATAAAAGTACTACATAAGTATTGCTTTTTCTTCGTTTTATACCACCTACGCGTACGTAACCGTAGAACCTACGTACGGATTTTATTATAAACGTGTGGAATGAATGAACGAGCGAATGTAAACGTGAGACTGAAAGATAATGGTGCCATTCGGTGTCTTGAACCTCTTTGTTGTTGTATTGTTTCTTTTAGAAAACATAACAAAGCACTCAAGATAGGAGGGTAGATATGTGAAAAGTCTAGATTTCAGGCCGTAACTGAAGTTCTTAAGACAAGAATGAGTCAAACCTACAGCAATTAATTAATTTGATAAGGGTAAAATGGTGTATATATATACCTATCTATTAAATACAACAATTAGTTAGTTACTTATCTACATTCAAAAGCTCGCGGAATATATTTTCTTTATACATTTTCTTTTAAAGGATTAGTATTTTCAAGGATTCTATTATATTTTGATGGTATCTAAACAACCCTCAAATGTGACTTGTCGAATATCTAGTTTTTTATTGAAAACTTCATAAGCTCCGTTGAGCTATTTTTCGAACTTAGTGGTAAAACTTATGAATTCGCTTCACCGACATGCGAATGTGACGTGTTGCTAGTTATTTCATTGTTATAAGTTTTATTAGGGGCCAGTAATTCAACATTTTAAAGTTTTCACTTCTGTCTCCATGACTGCCTTTTTTTTATTTACTTTCATGGACACTACTGTTATAAATAAGTGTCTCCATCATATCTAACAAATTACATCAACTACCAAACGCAGAACATAACAGAAACCATTTGACAATAATAACAGAAATCATAAGCCCTATCAGACACCATCTAAACTACAATTGATTTAAACGGCCTGTTAACTAAAGCCCTCTCAGAAATAACACGATACAGTCCATTGCAAGCCCTAAATAACACAGATAGGAGAGTACCCTCCGATTAAATCATATAACTAATGGTCTTCGTTTTTTTCAGAACGTTATCTAGGATGTAGCAACATAAAACTATAGAAGCAGCAGGTTCATTTTTAAGGTCGAAATGAGCGATTTTTTTTAAGGCGCAGCTTAAGAATGTTGTTTCCCTAGGAAGCAGTGGAATGAGGCCTTTAGCCATAAGTGATGATGATGATGACTCTGCCCTAAGAGTTGCCCCCGGTGGGTGCCCGCATTGTCGTGGTGGGGGGGCTCAGTAGCCATGGCTTGGTCACCCACGGTGAAGCAAAGAGGAACTTGAGGAGAGGCCGCTCGTCAGGGCGTCTGCCGATAAGCCGACGACGTAGCGGCCAAAAAGTAGGTTGCGGTGCCGCTTGGCAACAGCATAGGCAGAGGCGACATTGCAACTCAGGAGTGCCACGATGTCGTATGGGAGACATCGCGGCTGAGGGGAGGAGTGCCGGTATTGCAGTGCGGCATCCCTACCTTCCGTGACCTGGATTGGGTCGTCACTGTCTGATAGCGGACGCAGTGTGGCCGCAGGGTAGGAGGAGTGTCAGTATTATGTTGGCCATTCTCCCTATTCCCTGCGGCCGAAAAATGGTAGGTAGCGGGGCCACTGACCTGACCCGTCACAGGGGGACCAAGGGTGCCATACACGGGGTCATCTAACACCCATGTGCTGGTTTGGTGGGGTGTTCACGGCGTACAATGTGTTCCGGTGCGCCGGTGATGGGATGTATTCTCCAGAGGAGGGTCCAGTGATGGACAGCCGCGTGGATTAGATTAGCACATAACTGCGCTATCTCCCCGTGATACTGCACCTGACTGACTATCCACCGACCTGCCCACACACGATGTCTTAACCTAAGGGAATACATCCTGACTTCCCAATGGTTTGCATATATCGGCCAGCCTTGATGCGACATATAGATAAGGCAACTATACCCTATGTAGGATAGAAGTTCCAAAATAGAGAGGTCCACAAAAATCGCTAATAATCTGGAAAAATTAAAAAAAATGTTTTTTACTTATCATAAATTTGTAGTTAAAAAACCCTGGTACCGGCCAGTTTTACAAATAATGTGCTTATTGTGCGTAATTGCTTTTTGAACTAAGAGATAAAGAGTGATTTCAAAAGTGTGGCTACTATCCGGTTCATTACGCCAGTTACCTTTGTTTAGGTCCCATGTAATAGAAGGTAAGCCTATTGCCATACAACAGTCACAGTCCAGACTCCAGCAGCCGTATTGCGTAAGTGCGCAAACAGTTTGACTGCTATCCAATCGACTAAATCGGCCAATCACACAAGACGGAAATCCACATCGCGTCATTCATCTCGCATGTGATTGGTCGGGATGCTGAGAAATTCCAGACCTGTGAATCGAATCTAGGACCTCGTTTTCAGTACCGCTTGCGATCACTGAACCTATGAGGTAGTCAACTACTAGTTTTTTTTTAATAATATTAATTATGAATACATTATTATAATTTAACCTAAAATGTATATTATATACTGTAGGTTACCAAAATTATTGTTCCTGTTGATATGGCCTCCAACTGCAAGAATTGACGCAATTTATAGATGATTTATAGGAAAATCGCATAAGTAATAACTATTTATTTTGAGGTAGTTTTTAGTGCTTTACTCTATAATGTCCTGCTCGAAAAAGGAATCACCCGAGTCTTTTCTGAAATTTTTACCGTATGTTTGGTAAGAATTGAGACACTTAATTGACAGTGGGCAGCACATTGCTCGCAGAACGGATGGTCGATGGCGTCGAAAAGTTCTGGAGTGGCGTCCGCGAACCGAAAGACGGTGTGTTGAAAGACCTCCTTCTAGGACAGAGGCCTTAGTACGAGTTTTTACTCACGCTCAATCGCGTTAACGTAAACATCATTTTGTATTGAAACTGGATAAGCGCCGTCTGGTGACGGTAAGGAGAAACCACTTTTTTTGTATAAATTTTGACATGAGAGATCGTTTACGTATCACGAGTCACCGTGAGTAAAAACTCGCACTAAGGCCTCAGATGTTCTGGTGAGGGTGGCGGGCTTTCGCTGGATGTGAGACGCACGGGACCGGTCAGTGCGGCGACGCTTGGGGAAGGCCTATGTTTAGCAGTGGAAGTTTTTCGGATGAAATGATGATGATTGGTAAAAGTGACAAGGGTTTCATTTGGATCAGTGTTGAACCTTCTGACCTCCGTTTCACTGTCCTATTCTAGCACCTAGCATTGTCAGGCGGCACGCAAGCACAGATCCAGGATGATACGTCTTTAATGGACGCCCAGTGGCCTCCACTATCATTTATATTCTCGTTTTATAACAGCAGTACTTTGGTATATGGTTGTAAATTACATCAATAAGGTATCTAGTCTTGCTAGGGCTTTTTGATTATAGAACAGGTTACAAATGATAAGCCCGTGACAAAAATATGGTGAACTCGCTTGACATTTAGCACTCTAATAATTACAGCTTTATTATTTTATTTTATTAATCTTAGGAAAACTTACAGCTAATAAAATAAATACGCAGAAACAACATGCAAAAAACGGCCAATTAACCTTCACCTATGTTATTTTACGATATCAGTGAAAACAAGTTAAGGTAATGATAGCTCACAAACACTTTAGCCAGGCAAAGCATCTTCTCATGAGAGAGAAGGCCGTGTCAGCTTCATAACACCAAAAGATATCTATTGACTTGCGGATGATTCTTTGTAGCTAAGATCCACGTGGTCACTTGCCTTTTTCCCAATTTATTTGCGGTCCAAGTCAGTCTTTATTTCAATTAGGCCATTAAGCGGCATTTTGTACGTCAAACATGTACATTTAAAAGTAATAACAATTGATTCTGCCGTCTATTCGGCAAAGTATCTTTTTATGAAGAAGAACAGACAAGAAACTCCACATTACTCTTAAAAAAAAAAGTGTTTTGCAACATTTACATACACGATGTACCCAGACTAACACTACTTTATACTACATAATATAGGTATAAAGTATTAAAAGCACTAACATGTAAATACATTCATTTGATAAATAGGAACATGGTTCTCACACACTTACAAATATTGCAAGCATAGGTAAATAACCAAAGCATAGGAAAAAAAACAATACTATAATTAGGAATTTACATGAAATTAAACTTAGAAATGAAATGAACTTCCCATGCCATCCTCAGCCATGTCATCTTTCATACAGTCCATCCATCCTGTGGACCTCCCCACCTGTGGTCTTCCACTACTCTTATTATAGCCATCCACATCCCTACTCATAACTTTCCTCACAACATTATCCTCCTTCATCCTTCCTCACAACGTAATAATGTTTCCAATTCCCATTTTATTAAAAGTCGTGAACACAGGCAATGATGTGGAGCCATATGGGAGAAATCTAGATAAGCTTAAAAATAATGGCTGTTCGCGCGGGCTTTCTTATATTTTGTTTCGCAGAAAATATTTCTTTGTATCTGCCAAAATACTAGCTGCTGAGATAAATATTAATACTAGTAATGTGTTAAACATTAATAATGACTATGTTTATGAGGCAGACCTTGATATTAGAGTAAAATTATAAATGCCAATTCGAATATATTAAAATATTAGATCTAAATTGTTTATTAATAATTTTGGTTAGATTTTAGTTAATTATTATTTGTTGTACTATTAATAGTAAGAACTAAGATCTTAATAGTACAAAAAATGGTGACATAATTCTTCTGATAAGTTTTTTAAATAAGACCATTGGGTTATTATGATTCATTTATCACACTTTATATTTAACCACTAAACTAACAATAATACATTTAAATTCTAAATTGCGGAAAATATTATTTTAACTACATTCAAAACAAGTAGGTATTCTATCTACTTTACAGACTTTCAGTCCACTAATCCTTGTTACTTAACGTGCATCATATTGTACATTGATAGAACGAAAATATAACTACAAAATAAGAGAAATTAGAGAATTTGACGTGAATAACGCTACTGAAGCTGCAATTAACGCGAACACCTATTAGATTAAAATAGAAAAAAAGGCGATAAAAAGAGTCATAGATACAAAAAGATGATAGATTCGGCAAACAGAACCAGTATCGTAACATTTATTATTATGATACGAGTATATTCACAAACGGTCACCAGAGACAGGCGTAACATAATATATGCCGACGGTCCATCGAATCTATTCAGTTTGCCTGTCGAGTACAACACCACAACAACTAGAGCAGACAGGGTCCTCGATGCAATCAGACACGTTACTAATGTGCGGGGGCTTTGATGGGTAAAGGTCCAAGGGAAAAGGGAAGAGCGTGCTAAGTCTGGAGGTACTGCTATTATGTGATATCCAGGGATTGTTTAACAATAATATACATGGACTATTTTTTTTAGACCAGTGGTAAATTTAGCCTTGTATTCTAATTTATTGTGGTAGCCTAGGTTTCGGCCGAAGGGTTGTGACCCCTCACTGGGCAAAGACGTACCGCCAAGTGGCCTAGCCGTGTTTCAATTACGTTGCCTAGTGTAGCCATCTAGAGGAGTAGGGTCGAGATAGCTGTTCCACTGCAGGCAGACCAGCCTGATATGCGCTGTATGGGCGTATCGGGAGACTAATCACGGAGGGTAGCGGGATCCCAGGCACGGTGCGCCGCTGGCCAACCGCAGGTAGTTGGGGGCCCAAGTAGTGTGCTAAACACACGTGAAAGGCTGCCAACTGTCGAAAAATCCCTGAATGCACCATGGTGCTAGTTGGCAAACAGACGGGGAGGGCCCGATGGACATTCCGGGGGGCTCGGGCGTCCCCGCAGACTACTACTCCAATGATACCATCTTTTCAGTGGGTGTCTGTAGGTGAGCAGCATGAAACATCGTCTCACTTCCTACTGTCGTACGTCTGGTGAAGTCTGTGTCCGTCTACTCCCCGCTTGATCCCAGCCCAAGAGGCACCCGGCGGGTTTGGCGGTACAGGTCAGCAGATTTTGTGGTTGTGAGTGAGTCCATTGAGAGCCACGGGGAAGCACATGATGTTTCCCTCGACATGTCGAAGGCTTTTGATAGGGTCCTGCATAAAAGCCTTATTGGTAAGCTTCCTTCGTTTGGTACGCCCGGCGGTCTATGTAACTGGATTGAAGACTTCCTGAGAGAACGGTCCATTCGAGTGGTTATCGATGGCTGCGCATCGGACCAATTGGTCATCAATGCCGGGGTCCCTCAGGGGACGGTACTCTTAGCAACATTATTCTTGCTGCACATTAACGATCTGCTACCCTTTGGGTATGCAGATGACAGCACTGTTGCTGAGAGATACTTGTCCAACGCACGGGCTACCGGGCCGCAGATCCGTTCTCTCCGCGAGGTCATGGTGGAGCGTTGCCTGAAGCCCAGTCTCCGAATGGGGCAGAGCCAATCTGGTTAGGTTTAATGCTGCTTAAGCCCAGGCGTGTCTTTTTGTCGCAAAAAAAGAGCCAATTTCACCCGACTCCAACTTTCCGAGATGTGACTGTGGCAAAAACGGACCACCTTGAGCTTCTTGGCGTTACGTTGACATCGACTCTCAATTTTGGTGATATTACTTCACACCGGAACAGCTCCTAAATTTGTATCATGCGCTAGTTCGATCATGCATGGAGTACTCTTAACTTGGACGGATCTGCCATCGGCAATGAGGCGCTGGTCAAGTCAAAGCTCCAGAGTCTTAAAAATCTAATTCCACCTAGCCCGTTTCATCATCGGACTAACAGACGTACGTTTTCGGAACACCTTTATTATGCGTACAGCTAAGGAGCTAAAATCTAAGAGTCTTTAAGTCAAGAGTGAATAGGTTATTTCTAGGCAAGCGTGTTTCACCGTCGACCACATCATCATCATCGGATGCAAGAGACAGAGCCGGTCAATGTGACGATATTTTGGGGAGTTCTTTGATCTATCAGTGGACGTCTTTCTGCTGAAGTGCAGACGATGATGACCTTCGCTTGGATATCAACACTTCTTTTTCGGTAATTTTATACGCTATACTACGCAGTTTTCCAGCTATGTTATTAAATAATGAGCAAAGTTTTAAACAATAAGAAACTGATTTATGAGCGAGAAAATAACAACCTAATGATTAATTACTCATTGGATACTCATGTAGTTTTTAATCATTAAACGTAAATTATTACACGCTTACACGATTATAGTACAACGATCATTACATGAATGGAAATCAAATTAATTAGTAGGTACGCGTAGCCGGTTATAACTTTCATTTTCATTACTTAATGTTTGCTTGAACGACAGTTAGGTTGTTTACTTTTCTAAAGCAGTTAGGAACTCGATAGAAGCCGAGACAAGAATTGAGTTTTGTTTTAAATTTAGGAAATCCACAATGCATTAAGAGGAAAATAGAAAAAGAAAACGTATGGGAGGAGGGCAGGAAGATGATGCTAATGATAAACCTTAATTTTGCAAGCTCTTTTTAACCCTAGATGGAAAAAGAGGGGTGTTATAAATTTGACGAGGGTACCTGTTTGTTTGTGTTTCTGTCTGTGGCATCATAGCTCCTAAACGGATGCACCGATTTTGAAGGGCAAGAAGGGAATTTTGTTTGAAGGGCCACTTTATCGAGTGTGTTCATAGCTATGTTTGATGAAAATCGGTTCTGCCGTTCTAAAGTTATGTGTGCTTTACTGTTTGAATCGGGGTGTCTCCGCAAGATACGTGTTCAATATATTGTCGATCGAAGCGTGTCTACTAGTAGATACATTAGGTAGCATGAAATAAAAATGTGTCGTTTTTTTTAAAAAATTTACTTGTTTGTAAATCATATAAGTCATATAACAGTACGTATCAGACTTAATAAAGTTGCTTTGGTCACACTATAGAAAAACAAATTGCTTCAGCTCATTCCTTGGCCCAAAAACTCCTCAAGTACCATGACGGTGAAGGATGAACCTAACCTGTCTAGAGCGAAATCCTAGTCTACCCTCAGACCTGCCGAGGTTACATATAATCCCACGATGTCTAGACTGTTTTAGGGAAAGTACAAGTGTTCCAAAATAATGTGGAGCTTTTTTTCAAGAAAAGTATTGAAGGTTTTGGCTTGTTTTGCTATTATTTGACATAGGTTTTTCAAGTATCTATCCTACGGGAACCGGGTGAAACGGTTTTTAGGATAAATATAACCGTATGGTATCCAGCGATAATGTTTGCTTTCTAACTGTGAAAAAAATTACGAAATCATATCAATACTTCTAGGCCATGGCCTTCCATACTACTAACTACCTAATTGGAAGCTATATATGTATTTGCGTCGTTTGGGGTTGAACCATTAGGTCCATGGGATCCGAGCGCACATCGAGATTTTTAAGATGTGAGCAAACGGTTAGACGACTCTTCACTTGACCAGAGGACTGGGCTTTTCCTCGACTAGAGTATCAGCATTGCCATCCAACGTGGCAATGCTGCCAGCGTTCTGGGCTCTTTTCACGTTGACAGCGATGTGTACGAATTTTTTACGCTCAAGGAGCCTTGCTTTTTTTTACGCATCCGTAGTTTTTGATCTAAGTGTTTATATTAGGTAGTTATTGTTCATTCAGTATTTTATACTATGTAAATTTGTATCTATGCAAATATATATTTCTTTGTATTTTCAATCGACTCATACTTCCAGACATGATCTCCTACAAACTGCCTACCCTACCTTATCTATCTACCATACCCTACCTACCTACCTTACCCTATCTTACCTACCCTACCCTATCCTACCTACCTACTTACCCTACCTACCTACCCTACCTACATACCTACCCTAATTTTTCTATCTTAGAACCTTCTCATAACAATAACAAACAACAAAACAAAGAATTATCGAAATCAGTAAAGCCGTTCTCAAGTTATAACGTGACCAGGAGAAATAGGGGTTCATTTTTATTTATAAACATAGATTAGTTTTAAATGACAAATTGTTGTTTGTATGGTAATTTACGGGGCCCAAAATATTTATAGAGAATTACACTGAAACGAAAAGAAAACGAAAATGACAAAATGAAAAGTCAGGAATAGTTTTGTGAGGAGAATATCGAAGGTATTAGCATGGCTTACAGCTCTCACACGAGCGCGCAAATGTGCGAAGATGGCCTTTATGTTTGCAAGTCTCGTTTCCATGTATATCCCCAATACGTCTAAAACATTTCTAAGAATTTTCTAACGTCTTTCAACAGAAGAAAGTATTATTTGGCCATTTCTGCATTTCCAGCTGCCTGTAAAGCTTGTATATATTTCCGCATACAACGTATTTATTCGAGTATACGGCGAACGTCGCTCGTTGCTACAAAATGGTAGCGCAGTTTACTGTACAAAGTTTGATAGTTGAACCAGAAAGTATTACAGAATATAATAAAAAATAAATAAATAGTAAAGCCTTTATTACTATTAAAAATAAATATAAATGTTATTTTTATTGTAACTAATAAATTAAAGTTGCGGGTATATTTACGTGAATTACTCTACGCATAACACTGTAACAACACCAACATATAACGTCTGCTTGGCGACCATATGTCACTGCAGGGATCCAGCAGAATATCAGCGTCAGGTATATTTGCCTGACACGTGCTGAGCTGGACTCCCATTTGGTGCAACCTTGAGACGCACACCGCACTGTGTTTTGATTGTCAACCAGTATATAATAATAGAAATAGTAATCTTTGATTGTCAAAATTTATGTTACTGGTGTCACTTTGACTTTTATTTCGTAAGTATGATTTCCTTTTTACATGCAAATATAACATACATGCAAATTGCAATAATTTAATTAAGATTTTGTGTGTTGTGCTGTATCTTTTGTGTGCACTAAATAAAAGATTTATCTATCTATCTATTACTCTTTACAATCTTATTCTTACATGTTATACTAATCACTATTTACATTAATACTTGTTACACCTAATTATGGTCTTTATAGTATATCGGTAATCGGTTTAGTTTTCTGTAGCAGCTTGTCTCTCGACAAAGGCCTCCTCCAAGGACTTCCATGCAGCATTTTAGATTATATTCAGATATAAAACATACAACATTTCTCTATGTTTTAGATCAGATCAATAGAAGAAAAGCTGACTTTTATAAAAACGCATTACTCTTTGATAATTATTTTAGCTAGCTTGGGGGCCTATGTCCAGCAGTGGGCGTCTTACGGCTGGAATAAAGATGATGATGAATTATTTTCAAACACTACATGTAGTTTCAGAGAAAGTCACTGGCCATATTATAGGTATACGGACAGTCCATTGCTGATTTTGAAAGCTTGGGCAAAAAGGAATGGAGTATAAAATCATGTATTTGACACATAAAACAAAATAAAATAAATTGCACTGAGCTTACCACCATTCACATTTGCTGGGAATTAAACACCCAGCGCTGCAAAACTAAAAAAAAACAACAAATTAAATGCCCTACAAAGTCTTAACACTTCCCTAAGTGCTTACTAACGGGCATCATGTTCAGCATGCAAGCAATTAACAAAATAATTACCAGCATAATTAAAACATGGCTCCCAATGCACACAATGGCCAGATTTCCCACACAATGGTCTTTATCGTGCATCGCAGATCGCGCCAGTGAACTTAAATAAAATGGCTGGAGTAACATCTGGGAAGAAGATCGTGTTTTAAAAAGAAAACTTTGTCTGGTTTTCGTTAGTGTTTTGTTTTTAGAAAGGATCACTAGAAGAGTGCCGTAGTTAGAGAGCGGTTACGCACTATATGTCCGTGTCTGTGATCCGTGTCCGTGAATTTAGTTTCGAGTTCGTAATGTTCTAAATTATGAAGGATTATGGTGGATAGTATTCGGATGTAGAACGTGGCCTACAAGAAGTAATTAGTAATTACTTATTTAAAGATATTTTGATGGTGCCAGTTTGAGACGGAACTAAACATTGCGAATGGTATTGTACCTTATTCACAACGTAATCAATAATGTCATTGACACGTCATATTACGGCCCCAAATAGGTATTCCCTCCATGTAAAATACTGAGATTCTGGAATATAGATGCTGGCTCCAACACAGTTGCGAAAACGATAGGCAATTGATGATAAGTTTCGAAACAGCTACAAAAAACAAATTTGAATAAATTAGCTTTTGCCCTTGGCCTTGTTTCCAAACAAACTTTGATCCCCACTGACCCGGTTAGGGGTAAAGTTAGAAAAACTTTTCCTCGTGCACCTTTACACTCCCTAAGGTACATCTTTCAAACTTGTGTACATCTTTGGCAGTTAAGATTGGGATTCTGTACTGAAGCATGATAGATGATGACCAACCCTGAAAATCGCGAAAAGGAAACCAGATGTTTCATACATTTGATCGTGTTATATGAACGTAGGTGTATAACACATCGCTGCCAAGGACGAGGAGCCAAGTCTCAAGGCTTTTTAATTGTTTCAGTAATTACGGCAGCGAACGTGTTAATTACACCGTACTTTTTCTTTATTTTAAAAGTTGATTCAAAGTTTCAATTCTCGTACTGAAAGACTCACTCAAGTTGTGAAGAGAATATTATATAGGCAGTCGCTACATATAAAATACGGTACATTACTGTACACGGTTAGACAGGACACTGACTCTAACATAGTTGGAAAAAGACTAGGCAGATTAAATCTACATACTGAAAGGATTAGGCAGATTAAATTTACATACAGAAAGATAGCCAATGAATGAAGTCACACTGTAGTAACTGTCCCTCTGTAAAGCAAAAACTATATTTTCTTTACCACACTTGTATCCAGAACTTCAAACAGCTATCCTTATAAGACCAAAACCGACGTCGTCTAACTTTCCTTTATATCCCTTAGGAACTATCTATCTGTAGGGGTAAAAGTTTACTACAGGTCTGGGAATTAAAGCTAAGCCCCAACGTATTTAAAAGAAACATAAATATCAATGAAACGTGGTTCCAACTTTCTTGTAACATGAATCTTTGGTGTACGTAGATAGCTAAAACGTTGTGGATAAAGCTGCTACAGCCAATTTTGTTAGAAGCTAAACGTGTATAGAATGGATTAAGTTTTAAATTGATAGTTTTGTTTGTGTCCTGTTTGTATTCTTTAAACATTTCAATAATAGATTTATTAACGTTTACTGATTCTAAATTGTCTCATACCAAATACCAACAGTTCATCCACAAGAAACCTTACCACCAACCCCCAAGTATGTACCAAGGAAAGACCGGTTGAAACTCATAGATCGATCGAATTGAGTGAAGATTCTTTGGGATGCTTGACGCTCCTCAAACTTCTAGCCTAGGCTATGACTACATTTGTAGGTTCTTACGGAGAATAAGGGGGGATACGGGAGAATGATAGGGGAGATACGGGAGAATGAAAATAACATCTAGTCAGCCCCAGTCAACCTCACCTGCACGCTCTGAAAGTTTGTACATACAAGCAACTAGCGATGACAGCCTTCCAGCTGTCGTGGTGCTTCCTGCTAGATAACAAACGAGGGAATGGCGACCGAGCTGTGGCGGTATAACCACTCACCTGCTTGGGTAACCAGGCAGAAGAGGTGTCAGCAGCCTTTGGGCCCAAATAGCCCCAAAAACGACTGATGCAGAAGGCAATGGGGAACCACCTACCTACACCCAGCTACCACCCGGCGCCATGTCGACTCCAGGTCACATGGTGTGAAGTATGCTACTGGTTCCACTGTAGTGACTCATCAGGCTCGGTGCGTACAGGATGCTACTGGTGACAACAACGCATCTTCCCAAACTAACCGCCCACAACTGGGGAAGAAGATCAGGATTGGGACATGGAATGTCCGGGGCATGCTTCAACTCGGGAAAGTGGAGATCATATGCAATGAGTAAAAGTGCTACCACCTGGATATTCTAGGGATTACAAGGAAATGGGTGTACCCTCGCACTTGACAGCTCTGATTGCAAACCTGTACGAAGATGGAGAGTCGATGGTTAGGGTCAATAATGTGGTAGCGGAACTTTTTAAGCCAGAAAAAGGACTACGGCAAGGATGTATTCTGTCCCCTCTTCTTTTCAACATATATGGCAAATACATCATGAGGAGAGCCTTAGAAGAGTGGGAGGTGGCGTCCTCAGAGCACGAACTCGCGGAACTATTTGCTAGAGTGGAACGTGAAAGCGAGATAGTAGGATTTTCGATTAACAAATCAAAGGCCAAAGTGAAAATCATCGAACGAGTTGGACTAATCGCACGAATGGGAGAACTTGTGGATCTGGAGTTTGTGAGTGAATTTGTGTACCTGGGTTCCATGATCAGTGATCAGGGAGGCTGCGACGGGGAGATTCCTAACCTATGTTCAACCCTTCGGTAATTACAGATGTGATTTTGTCTGAGAAACAATAAGTACTGTGGAAAGCTTCACCAAAGTTGGTTGGCAAAAATATCGTAATATTAAATTTTGACAAATCCTTTGATTTATCCCAACTAGAAAATATGTATTTATTATGATTTACAACACACCATAAATCTACTAGATACATGAATACTTTGATACCATCAGAACAATACATCATAATGTAACTAACATATATTTTGAAGCCTTCTGCCCGTTTATCTGACTTACATTTATGAAGGGAGTAAATAAGGGAAAAGAAATATGCATGGCAAGCCTGTTGTCTTCGTAATAAGATTTTGTTTGATAAATTTCCATAATTTTGAGCTTCATGTTGATAATGTTTGATCCTAATGGAGACAAGAAAGTGTGCTAGTCTCATGAAATCATTAACAAATTCCATCGTAAAATTCAGATTTAGTTGATGTTGAAGAAACTTCTACTGTTCAGAAATTAGATTATTTTATTTCAAGCTTTTATTTTAGTTTCAACTTTCCCGTTATCTGTGTTTTATTAAACCTTGCAAATTTAGACACACTTTCCGGTGTTTGATTGAGCTGAAATTTTGGATACATGGTTTTTACTCGTAATAATATTTTTTTTATATAAAAGCTTGTTCGGCACGAATTTTGAAAACATTGTAGGTACTATAATGCAGTGAAACACAATAAGTACAAAACTAGATTTGGTTTGTATCTTAGATATTTTATAGACCTTTTTGTAAGGTCAGAAAATATTTTCAAGATTTAATCTCGTACTTTTTAATCTCGAAGAAAGGTATCAAAAACGAAGAAATCATAGCCTTTTTGCCAGTAAAAACAAATCTCACCAAACATATTTGTTGTTCTAAACCAAACATTAGTAAACTGATCCACCTTACAGTCCATAAATCATGAATGTTTAGAAATGATTTATATATATTTTTGAAACCCCAATGAATACGGTCACGTACGAATGTAAAACGTTAATATATTGGAAGGATAATGCAAATGACCAGATTACGGGGTGGTCATCAATCTTCCCGAAAGAGATGGATTATGTGGGTTTAAGTTGTTTTTTTGTGCGTATGTCAGCTTTTCTAGGTTGAGTTTTGGTGTAGGCCTAGCTTTAGAAAAAAGTAAAATATCTACAAACAAAATATGAGAGTCGATTGATACCAAGAGTTTTTGTTCGTGCTTTTATTTATTTATTTAACCATTTATGCACACCCGCATATACAGACAAGAAGGAGGAACAGAAAAATAAGTACATAGGTTATGCTTATTTCTAATGAAATCTCTTCCAGCATATCTGCGAAAGGAAATATGAAAAAAAAGAGATGTAGACATCGTGTGTAGAAGGGAAAAGTAAACACATGCAACAATACGGAGCTAAATAAAATACAATAATTATTAGATACAAATAGAATATACTGTCATATACATGCATACATATGAAATAAATATTACAACAATAACTACCTAACTACTAATATATATAAAAAGATAATAATACAGAAATATGTCCAACTATGATGAAATGGAAAGGTAATGTCTTTTCACTTTTATTTTAAAAACTGTAAGAGTTTGGCAGTCCCTTATGTCAGGCGGAAGAGAGTTTCACAAATGCACGGCATTCACAGTGAAGGAGTAGGAGTAGAAGTCGGTAGTGTGGGAAGGGATATTAAGGAGGTTTATAAGATGCTTCCTGCAAAGTGCATTGGAAGGACGGGAGTAGAAAAAGCGTTCTCGGAGGTAGGAAGGCGTCTTAGGGTTGTGAAGGATGTTAAATAATAGACACAATATCCGAGAGTTCCTGCGAAGTCGAATAGGGAGCCACTTGAGTAACTTGCGAAATTCTGAAACATGATCATACTTTTTAAGGTTGAAAACAAAACGAATACATAAGTTTTGCAAACGCTCAAGTGTATCTAATAGCTCCTTGGTGGCATCCAAATAACAGGCGTCGGCGTATTCGATGATGGGTTGAATGAGAGTTTGAGCTAGGGAAATTTTGGTTTTCAAGGGCAAAAAGCATTGGAGGCATTTCAGCGAGTGGAACGAATAGTGCACTTTGCGACTGACCTCACCGACATGTACTGTCCACGACAAATAGGAGTCCATGATTACCCCCAGGTTTTTAGCTGTCTTGGTGTATCCAATCTGAACTCCATTCAACTAGAGAGGAGACAGCGACGCAACATCAAGCCTGTTCTGCAGTTGCCTACCGCCGATAACCATGCCCTAAGACTCCTTAGGGTTGATTTGCAGCCCAAAGAACCGCGACCACTCCCCAATCAATTCCAGGTCACTGTTTACGGCAGCTTCCGTATCAGAACTAAGAAAATGATGGTAAAGCTGCAGATCGTCAGCACAGAGATGGAAGATACAGGAGATGATTCTAGTAACAGAGTTAATTAAAATAGAAAAGAAAAGAGGAGAGAGAACGCCACCCTGGGGCACACCCGCAGTAAGAGAGCATCAATCCGAAGACCACTCGTCAAGGCGTACCCGCTGCTTGTGGCCTCTGAGATAGGAGTCGAACCAATCAACAGTGGAAGATGAGAAATTGAAAGATTTAAGAATCACAAGAAGCACAAGTAACGTGAGAGATTTGTGATCCATAGCCCTGCGGATGTCATCAGTCACTTTTAAAAGAGCTGTGACAGTACTGTGACCAGGTCGGAAACCAGATTGAAAAGGACTAAGAAGATCATTACTAGATAGATACAGAGACAGTTGCTGATGAACAATGTGCTTAAGAACTTTGGAAAGATAAGGAAGGATGGAAATGGGTCTGAAATCGGACAGTGTGACCGGGTATGGGATTTTGGGTAACGGAATAATAACTTACTGTCTGATATAGGGGTCAGGACAATATAATTATTTGGGTGTGTGTAAATAGTTGTAAGATTTTAGGTAGGTAAGCCTAAAAAGTAAAAAAGTAGGTAAGCCTAAACAGATAAGGGCTCAAACACAATATTGCGAATTGACGCGATGCGAATTCGTAACGCAGAAAACTGCTAACATGCAACAACAAGCAATAAGCTCGTAGATTTTTACGATTCCACGTCGCACCGCAGTATTGTGTTTGGGCTCTTACTACCTACAGCCGATTGACATCGAGAGTCTATGGGTCAGAAGCAAATTTTTGACGTAATCGCACAACGGAAATCAGAACGGAACGTGTCACAATGGATAATAAATGTCATCATTCATCATCATTATCATTTCAGCCGGAATGGCCAAATGAAATAGCGAAATCGGTCAATGTGGCCTCCCCCAGGAGTCGCCACATTGACCGATCCCGTGCGTCTCGCATCCAGCGTCTTCCCGCAACCTTAACCAGGTCATCATTATACCTAGTGGGAGGCCTTCCAACGTATCGTCTTCCGGTTCGCGGTCGCCATTCCAGAACTTTTCGGACGCATCGGCCATCCAATCTGCGAGCAATGTGCCCTGCCCACTGCCACTTATGTTTGGCAATTCTTCGGGCTATGTCGGTAACTTTGGTTCTCCTGCGGATATCATCATTTCTGACGTGATCACGCAAGGAAATTCCGTGCATAGCCCTCTTCATTGCCCTTTGGGTGACTTTGAGCTTTCTGATAAGGCCCATTGTGAGCGACCACGTCTCGGTGAGTGATCACTACTGGCAACACACACTGGTCATATACTTTTGTCTTGAGACACTGCGGTAAATTGGACGAGAAGATACCACGCAACTGCCCGAACGCCGCCCAAACGAGTCGGATTCGACGGTTGACCTCTTTCTCGAAATTGGACCTACCCAACTGGACCGTTTGTCCCAGGTAGACATAATCTTCTACAACTTCGAGTGTAGAGTCTCCGACCTAGATAGGAGTGGGTGCAGCATGGGCATTCACCATGACTAGACTCGCAACGGGCTTGCTGATTGATGTGTACAACTGCCCATAGAATGTCTCGATCTCCCTCAGAAGTTCCGATTTGGTGGATACGATCCTGCCATCCTTTCACGAACCCGTTGCTGTATTCATCCACGGATCTCCCTAGGCACTCGAAACGATTCTGGAGTTTGAGCTGAAAGCTCTCGAGGTTTTGGACCTGGATCTGTGCTGGACGGAGCGTGGACTTCATCAGTCGAGGTATGTCAAGCTTAATATTAATTTTCAATGTGCCTCTTACCATGCGGTGATCACTTCCGGTTTTTACCGAATTGATCACAGAGACATCATTGAACATTTGCTTCTTGGTTGACATGATTAAGTCGATCTCATTTTTTGTTGCACCATCGGGGCTCTGCCAGGTCCACTTCCTGTGTTCACGCTTTTTGAAGAAGGACTTCATCATATAGAGGCTCCTTCTCCATAAAACTGGCCAATAGGTGTCCCCAGTGGTTCCGTTGTCCATCTCCAAATTGTCCCACTTACAGCTCATCCTCATCTCGTTTGCCCAGTTTCGCGTTGAAGTCCCTCATGCCAACGGTGAAGTGAGTTTTAAAACCACGCATGGCTCTGGAGATATCCTCATACATGGTCTCTACTTCATCTACGGGGTGTGCCGAGGTTGGGGCGTAGACCTGTATGACCTTCAGCGAATATCTTGAGGAGAAGAATAGGCGGATATAAGGTACGCCACCCTGGTCGACACACTCTCGATTTTCACCACGTTGTTCACAAGGGACTTGTGGACGATAAACTCGACACCACCCTGGGACTGCCGGTCACCCTCTCGGAAATAGAGCTGGTTACCGGATTTGAGGATTATCGAGTCCTCCTCTTCCTCCTCCTTCCTCTTTGGACTTCAGATAACCCTATAATACTCCATCGCAACCTGCTTAATTCCTCTTCGAGTTCGGTGACCTTCTCGTCGGTCCGAAGTGTGCGCGTGTTGTACGTTGCCAGGTCCAGTCGTCGGTGATTCTTAGCACCCCTTGCCATGCCGTAGCCTCGACCACTACCGTAGTCGAGGGTAGGCAAGCTGCTGGGTGCTAGGGGCCATTTTTGATTTGTGCTATTCATTGGGGAGGTTTTGCCATAATCGCCACGCTTGGCAGACGGGTTGGCGATCACAGTATGGTTGTTATAGAAACACAGAGAACGCTGCTTCCCATTCTCTGGTTTGTCCCTTAGTCGCCTCTTACGACACCCACGGGAAGACATGGGATGATGAAATTCTTAACGTCCGGCACCATACGGAACGATCCGATCAGATTATAATTATTAAGGTGTGTGTAAATAGTTGTAAGATTTTAGGTAAGCCTACCTAAAATCTTACAACTATTTATAACACATTTGCTCGTAAAGGGTCTCTTATTTCACCAATTACAATATCTTATTGTATCCCATTACGTACTTGTGCGTTATTGTAATGTGAAACGCACGAGTTTCTTTTTAAAAAGGTAAAACGGACGGTTTATCAAGATGCTCCGTCTAAAACGAACGGTACTTTTTTATATCTCAGCAAAGAGTTTTTATGTCAGAAAAGTGGTCAACATTTTATGAATAAAATTAACTTTGGGAGATAAAATATAATAAATAAACATTTAATTCATTAATTTAATTAATTTTGAACATAAATTACATCCATTTATCTGTAACAAAACACATAAATATTAATTAACTTTATTAGAAATACTGGCTGTTTTTGTGCATTTGCCTTACAAAAAAGCCCTGATGCGCGCGCATCGCTAATTTGTGAACAAGTAAAAATTATTCCGCGCGCGTGTTCTTTTCGTTGTATTGTTTTTATTTGAAAATGTCGAGTTTATTAATTCGACACCGCCAGAAGTCTCAAAGGCAGCGAAAAAGGCTACTCCAAGCCTCATGCCCGAAAAATCGACCGATAGATACTTACGTATCAAAATTTCATCTTGTGGAAAACAAGCAAAGATGCAAATTCATTTTCAAAAAGTGTGTTTTTAGCCTATTTCATGGAACTTTCTCAAAAATATAAGTGAAGCTCATTGTGGTGCTACTATTCAATGCTAAAAAGCACTGTGAAAACAAAACATGATATTGATATCAAGTCATACTCCAACTTGCTGGCATTTCTAAAAAGACGCTCAAGTGGCCATGTGAGTAAAAAGCCAAAAGTATTTTCGGCTGACAATGACAAGAAGTTCCTAAAAGAAGCTTCGGATTGCCGATATTTGGCAACAAAGGTCAGTTGAAACTAAATTATTTTTATTAACTTCTTTCACTTTCTTATTTCTTTACAATATAGGTGTTTTGTACGCTGTTTTTATCTCTTTTCAGGTTGTATTAATATTCGGCATAAATGCTGCATGTAGACGTCAAGAGTTGGCTAATATCACAACTAATGATGTCGAGAACCATGGGCGGGTTCTTCTTGTCCAGGTCAAAAACACAAAAATTAAAATTTCAAGATCGTTCACAATACTGGGGCCTTTTCACGACAAAGTGAAGAAATACGAAGCGCTTCGTTCAACAAAAACGATGTCTAACAGATTTTTTCAAAATTACCAAAATGGATAATGCACTAGCCAACCCATTGGCATAAATAAATTTGGAGCAATGCCGAAACAAATTGCCAGGCACTTTCTTAAATTTGGATGATCCACATGAATACACAGGGCACAGTTTCAGAAGGTCCTCGGCTACATTGCTCGCCGATTCAGGTGCGAACTTATTGACACTAAAACGCCACGGAGGGTGGCGTTCGAACAGGGTAGCCGAGGGCTACATAGATGACTCGATGAGAAATTATAAAGAAGAAATTAGCTACCGCATTACAAGGAATATAAATTTGGAGCCAAGTGTTGACTCTCAACCATCTACGAGCATGCGCGGGTGCATTCCACCAACGTCGCCGCCACCGCAGCCGCCTCCGTCGCCGCCACCGACTGCAGTACACTGTGGTCTCGTTTCTCCTACTTTCACTCAAGAGAGTGAGAGAGAGACTGGTGAAATTGTAACTAATAATAATAACTTGACAACATTAAAAATGCCAACTGGCAACGTAATAATAAATTTTACAAACTGTTAAAATTTTTCTAACTGCTTTAACAAGTGATTAAAGATTTATTTGTTTAAGAAAGTCCGAGTTTCATTTATTTCCTCGCAAATATGTTATAAAATATCGCACGACATACGTGCGCTTTGATAATTACAGCCTCTGCTTTCTTGTAGCCCTCGTCTACGGCTTGGGCTAGCAATATCGCCTCGGCTGTAATTTTCAACTTACCGCACTTATATCATAATGTACTATTATAACATATACTCTTTTCTTGTCTTTGGGTTCACAAATAATAATAAATCTTTATTAACATTTTTCGAAACGATGCTCATTCGCGATTCAGTTATACACAGGCATGATTCAATTCATAATGGAAGCGGCTTACATGTAGGCTTCGGGTGGCTGAATTCGGTTCGTGCTGTAGATTCGCAAATCTCTGTTTGTTTATATTGTGCTACTTATTTTTTGGCACGTGGAACTTTAAGTAGCTTTAAGGATAACGGTGATATTGTATTGTATACGACGATAATCGGGAACGTTTTCAAGAGGATGTCACTGGTAGAGTACCTTATATTATATCTTCACCATCACCACTGCTGGGACACAGGTCTCCTACAGATAATGGAATGGTCCGTAATCCACCACGTGGTCCAGTATGGGTTTGGTGGATGTCACATGCCTTTGAATTTTTTGGTTCTAGGATGTGCCGGTTTCCTCACAATGACTTCTTTCACCGTTTTGAGAGCAGTGATGATGAAATAGTTTACAAAGAAAGAGCCTGGCTGGGTTCGAACCCACGACTTACAACTTGTAAGTCGCGGGCAGTACCATTAGGCCACCACTGCTCTCTAAAGAGGAATGAAATAATTATATAGATATAACATATAATTATGATTTATTGCAATATAGTAACTATGACAAGATACTTGGGAGAGGCCTATGCCCAGCAGTGAACGTCCTTCGGCTGAAATGATGATGATGTTGAATGTAGTATGAAAGTTACGTCGTAAGTAAAGACGTAATTATGGTGGCCGTGGAAATCCGCTTGGTACGACAGGCACACTAAGATGTGGCAACGTTTGGGTGAGCTCTGTGTTCAGTGGCTACCTTTGGGCTGAAATGACGAAATACGCTCGTGCATAAATCGGGAGCGTATTTCGTCATTTCAGTATATATAATATCTAGTGTATATCTTCTTCGCAAAATAATGATTTTCCCTTTTATGGCTCTAAATTTTCCAAAAAGGCAAAACGAAGAACTCGTAAAAGGCAAAAACCTTATATTTTTCGCTCATTCATACAATATAACACCAAATGCATGAGCCAAATGGAAAATGTCTACGATCCCGTAACTAGCGGAGCTTGGCTTAAGTCTGGCGCTGATAATACAGTAAATTACGAAGGATAAGTGCTAATAAAATTTATAAATGAGCCAATCGTCCCCCATTTGTTAGATTTTTTACTGAAACCTTTTGTGAGAGGAGAACGTTATGACTAGAAATTATAGCGCCACTGAATTTTTATATTAAGCTTTGGTTAGATTGAAATTACATGTGGTGTATAGATATTTGAATATTGGTAAAATTTCGAACTTAATGAAAATTAAGGAATGGATATTTTTTCTCTTTTAAAACCTTTTTAAGTTTTAATAGTGCTGATTTACTAGGGAAACCCAATCTATGTGCCTAATTAATAACAAATATACTAGATTTAAATATCACGCCAGTATGAAGGTTTAGGCAGGGGTATACCGATAGTATAGCCACATTTCACTATTGATAAATGATAATGATAAATGATGTTATTTCTGTAAGTTGGTTTGTACAAACACTTTTACATCGATCATATTTTTAAAACTAGATGAGGTCGGCGTTTCCTATCTGACTACTCTGTGATGAAAGGCCGAAACAAACTCAGTGGTCACAGTCTCTTTTAAAGTCCAGACAAAATCTTGGTTAGATCATGTGAAGACCATGTAGACTGATGTCTGAAATGGTCTTTTCAGGAAAGAACCAGCCAGATTGCGTGGACCTGTCCAGTCAGTGCACGCATTTGTCAATAACCGAGCAGCTCAACTCAGAATTTAAGGAGCTCAACGATTCGACGAACAATACCAAAGAAAGGACATTCGGGTAGGCCGCATAAACTACTCAAACTGCCAGACCATGATTAAAAACTAAGATACATTAAAATTAAAAACAAAAACGACAAAAAATAATGATCCACCATATTGATTTTTAAGATACTTTTAAACCACTGTAACCAAACCAAATCGGAAAGTAATATAATTAGATTTATATACACAGCTTAGAAGAACCTGTACAGCTGTGGTATTAATTAAGGATGTATCCGATACCTACCGATACCGATATATCGGCGATATCGCGAGTTTTCCGTTAGATTGGAATCGGCGATATTAAATTTGCCGATACGCCGATACTTTTTGAATTTCGCTCTATAGAGATCGCATGTAAACGTGGCCTAATTTGTCTACACTCGGGGAATCCCCACGTTACCGATATTCTTTCTTTGAGTTGCGCTGCCCAACTCACGGAGCCCATTCCAATTCGCTAGTTGCTTTTGGTTGACGTGATTTTTTTTTGGTGCTTTTACCGAACAATTTTAAGAATGTTGTTTCCTGAACACAAATCTCATAACTGTGAATTTTAATTATTTAGGGTTGTCTCCTGATCTGTTGTCAATTGTCATTTCTAAATAAATATTATTCTAAGTAAGTATTTAAGTTAGTCTTGTAATTTTGTCTGTTTCTAAACCCACAGCTTTTATAGCTTTCTATGAATCTTAACTGGCCGTGTCGGTATCGGTATCGGCGAAACTTTTTACTCAACTGTCTATGTATGTATGTTTGTTTCTTCCTATGTGGCGTTCTAGAGACCAAACGCGTTTTCCGATTTTGATGATTCTCGTCTTAATCTTGCAAGTGTTGGCTACATTTAAATTAGAAAATAAAAAAATAGCGAATTTTGGGTGCCATATTGACCCAATATTTTTTTATTCATTATCAAAATAAAGTGTTTTAAGAGGTGATTTTAAAAATATATAAAACTTATAAAAATATTATCTAATTAGTTATAAATAAAAAAGGGTGAATTCAAAAAATCAAAATACCCGACTGTTTAAGAAGCAAACTAAAAACACATAAAGAAGAAGAAAATCATGTTGTGCAGTCGGAGGATACATCTGATTTTGGCCCGCTATCTTGCGAATATGTATCGGTGTCGTATCGGCTGAAGGCTATTAATACCAATATTATAAATTATGAAAGTTATCCTGTCAGTCTGTCACGTTTGCATGCCTAAACTGCTAAACCAATTTTAATTAAGATTTGTATAGATTGGGTCTGAAGAAGGATAGGACAGGATAGGACTATTCATCCATGGCAACTAATAAGAACCAGATATGGTCTAAATAAGTCAAAGCCCGTTAATGCCAACCCGTTGCTCAGCGAGCTTTACGAGGCACGGATGAGTCTTGAGACCGGCAGGCTTATTACGTAAGAAACAGCAATCAGCAATCATCGCGCGATCAAACGCTTTATGTCATATCAATCGGCATTACCTACAGTGTAGATATGGTGGGTCCTACACAATCGTTTGCTACTCGCTCGCGGTTTGTCAAATGCACTCATAAAAAAAACTGTAAAACTTTGCCCTTGAAGAGCCATTATTGCACAAAAATCGCTATCGTTTTGCTCTTGCAAAATACGTAATAAGCTTGCTGATCTCTTCAGTTTATCTATTTCACTAGACGTTTAAAAATAAACAGAACTTGAAACTTACACAACTTAGTTGCAGATCCGTGTTGCCTGAAATAAAATGTTACATGCCTGAAGTTGAAACTTTATTTCCTTACGTTACGATCTTCTTGCTGCCCGACAGTCTCGAGAGGACTTGTTTGCGGCCCGGTTTTATTCACGGGTTTATAAATAAAAAGTAAATGTTAGCAGTTTAAGTTTTCACTTTAAATGTATGTTTGTGGTTTTATTTAGTGACTGCACTGAGTCATAAAGACGAGACAGAAATTCATTAAGAAAATAAGACATGATTTCTGAATTAAGAATTTGAAATTGAGTATTGGTCAGACTCTGCTTTAGATTAAAAACCTGTCAAACTTTGGCATTAAAGTATTTTTAACTCCAAATTATCAATTCAGAAACTAGTCCTGAATCTGAATCTACACTTCACTGCTTTTTGGTTACCTACTAGCTTTTTCATGCGGATTCACTGCTGGACCCTATCATACAGGAGCCGTGCATTTTGCCCCAATACATAGTCATAGTATTTTTCAGATTCAGCGAAGGAAAGTAACGCTTTCAATCAGATAATCCGTAATCAAATAAGTACTTTCAAGGTCGGAAACTCTACGCTTGAAGTTGTAGACGATAATGTCTACCTGGGACAAACGGTAAATTTAGATAGGTCTAACTTCGAGAAAGAGGTCAATCGTCGAATCCGACTCGGCAGGGCAGCGTTTGGGTAGTTGACCGCAGTGTCTCAAGATGAAAGACTGACCAGTGTGTGTTGCCAGTGGTTACACAGGGAACCGAAACGCTTTGGGCGTCATCAGCAGGCTTAAAATCACCCAAAGGGCAATGGAGAGGGCTATGCTCGAGTTTCCTTGCGTGATCGAATCAGAAATGAAGACATCCGTAAGAGAACCAGGGTTACACATACAGCCCGAAGATTTTCCAAATTTAAGTGGCCGTTAAGGCCGTAAGGTCCCCTTAAGTGGCCACCGTGTACTGGAAGACGTTGCGTTGGAGGGCTTCCTCTAGGTCGAGCGATGACCAAGTCAAGGCTGTGGGAAGCCGATGGATCGTGACGCACAGGACCGATCAGTGTGGTAACGCTTGGGGCAGGCCTATGTCCAGCAGTGGACTGCTGCAATTTTGTTTTTCGGCTGAAATGGTGATGAAATATGTACCTACATCCACAGAGACAATTTTATGTCTTTATAATACTATGTAGTTTAGATGATAAGACAAGGAGTATCCACTCCGGCCTCGTTTTCTACAAAATATTCATGTGAAGAGAAAATTATACGAAAATAAACCTTAATGAGTTAGTCTAAAACTAAGCTAACTAGCAAAATCCTCTGCGTAGCTTACACCACAGACAATGGCTCATTATAATAAACTTCGTGCTGGTACACTAGATTCTGAACTCCAAGTTGTGAGAGTCTTTTATAACTTCAACGATGCAGTGTAAATGGATAAATGAATTTGTGTTTATAAGCAGGTTTAATCATTTGTGATTGTGACCTAAGGTTCAATAGAAATTGGCCCAATCGGTTTTTTTATTTTATTTTATTTATTCGGGAAAACAAACAATTACACATTAAGAATTACAAAAAATATAGGATACAGAAATGATACAAATGTGAAATCAACCACGTTCTCCACAGATAACAATGAGACAATTTGGTAAATTTTAAGATTAACGTTGCAGACAATAAATAAAAAAGAGGAATATTAATAGTAAAGTATCAACATAACAAAACATAAGGCCATCAATAGTGCCGCATAAGTGGAACAACATTGTAACGTTAATTTTTCAATATGTTAAGTAACATGAGTCTAAACTTTCCACGCGGTAAAGCAAACAGATCCAAACTGCAGAAATTCTTATTAAAATTGCTCGTAAGGCGACGAAGAGGAGCACGCAAGCTGGCATTAGTACGACTGGAAGTAGTGGCGAATACAGGTCGTGCGCGCACCTCGCGTCCCTGGCATGTTCTGGGAACTATATAACACAACTTGTTACCAATTTCTGAACAATCATACGAGTTATTGCATACATCATACAAAAATGTAGTTTCAAGAAAAGTACGCCTTGGACTCAAAGAAAGCAGATTATATTTCTTAAGTAACTCACTATAAGAGAGATAACAACTTTTTATGCATCGATAATGCATAGACTTTAAAAATTTACGCTGTATGCTTTCTATACACTCAATATATCTGTTGTAGAAGTGGTTCCACACAGGTACCGCATATTCCAATTGAGACCTAACTAGTGATCGATAGAGATATAAATATGTACTAGGGTGCTTAAACTCCGTGGATGATCTCATCACAAGGCCGTACATGCGATAAGCATTATTGACAATTTTATTAACATGTGCGTCTAATTGCAGTTTATCGTCAAGTAATATTCCGAGGTCCCGGATCAAACTCTCCCTTGCCAGAGGTTCACCGTGTATTGCATAGGGATATTTAAATATATTTTTATATTTAGTGAAGCTAATACAACAACATTTAGAAATACTGAGTTGGAGTTTGTTTTTAGTGCAATAATGGGCAAGACGATTGAGGTCTTGTTGTAGCAGTTGACAGTCAAGAATAGTTTTGATAGGTCTAAAGACTTTAAGGTCATCTGCGTAAAGTAAGAATTAAGAAAGCACATGTCAATATCATTGATAAATATAATAAATAACAAAGGACCCAGAATCGAGCCTTGGGGCACCCCTGATTAAACAGTTATGGACTTGGAATGGAAACCATTAACCACCACCTTTTGCGTTCTATTTGTAACATAGCAAGTAAACCAACGGAACAAATCGCCACGAATACCGTTAAATGCTATTTTGCCCAAAAGTAATTTATGATCGACCTTGTCAAAGGCTTTACAGAAATCAGTATAAATAGAGTCGACCTGTAGACGTGTGTCTAAATTATTGAATAAATAGTCGGTATACTCAATCAAATTAGTAGTTGTAGATCTTTTCTTGACGAACCCATGCTGTTGCTTAATAATCTGATCATGAATAATCGGATAAAGCTGATCGTGGACAAGCCCCTCGAAAAGCTTTGACAAGATCGGCAGAATGGAAATAGGACGGTAGTTCTCAATTTCGTGTCTTGGACCAGATTTATGGACAGGGGTGATATTGGCTCGTTTCCAAACTTCTGGCAAATTCCCTTGGCTCAAACACTTATTATAAATAATAAATAGAGGAAGACTTAAAGTATTAGCGGTATTTTTAAGGAATAGTGGCGGGATGCCATCAGGTCCTAGACCTTTAGAACAATCCACGGATTTCAAAGCACTGTGTACTTGTTCAATACTGATCACAAGATTGCTAACGAGACGGCTATTCCCAGCATCGTTAAAGGTCTGCTGCTGCACATTGTTGTAATATTACAGATTTCATCTGGATTGTTGGACGACTGTCTCTGGTAATGCATAGTTGAAGGAATGGAAGCTATGGATTTACGGTTAGATATAAAACTCCAGAAATATTTGGTGTTAATTTTTATACTATCCTCAACAGACTTTATGTATTGGTTATAACAAGTTTTAGATTCAGCATGAAATTTAATTAATAATTAATTAAATAATTAGTCATCTGAAGTAAAAAAAAGATATGTACTTTGATCAAGGCAAATCTGAAGACTTGAGTATTCCTTTAGGCGAAATATCAATCCATCTGTTCAGTATTCTCACAACTTCATAATTATGTTGGGGTCCGCTTCCAGTCTAAACGTATGAAGCTGAATACCAGTATTTTTTACTGACTTGAAAAAAGGAGTAAGTCCTCAATTCGTCAGAATCTGTCTTTTCTTTTTGTATTTTACCCGATTACTCAAAAACGCCTGGACCAATTTGGAAAATTATTCTATTGTTTAAAAGGATATACTTCCCAGGTGGTCCCATGGTCATCATGTCAGGATATGATGATGGGATCCAATGGAAATTGAGAGAATTCCTGAAATATTATAGGAAAACATATAGTACAAGCATTTGCACTCGGAAAGTATCATTTGGTGAAGTGGAACTGTTGAAGAAGACCACAGATGGCCACTAGAACTCCTTAATGATAACTACGTCACGAGTATGGTACGGTTAATAGTTAAGTGACTGTAGGACTGATAAAAATGGTACCATCGGACTGATCTGATGATGAAACCGGAAGGTCGGCTCTGAAACTCCATTATAAAACAAAGTATCCTAGTCGTGTATGGGTTTATTAGAATTGTCATGAGATGCACTCTGGCTATACATGATTTTCATGGTAATACAAAATACTAAAACTAAAAATAGAAAATAAAAACTTTTTAACAAAATAATTTTTCCGACTTCCGAAGCAAAACACTTCAAAGCGAAAAATAACTTTCTTTGACGAAGTCAGTGTCGTAAAACTAAAAACAATATATACCAAAGACACCGAAAAAGACAAAAAAGTAATGAAAGTTATTTTCGCTTTGTAATGTTTTTCTTTGGAAGTCGTTTTTTTTTTAGTTTTTACCCGAATCGAATGCCTATCTGGCCTCCACATTTGCACAACTGTAATGGGTGATAGATACTCCAAATGTAAATAAAGATATTCTATACCCATTAGCAATAGCATTAGCGTGCACTGACTGGACAGGTCCACTTAATCTGGCTGGTTCTTTCCTCAAAAGACCATTTCAGACATCAGTGTACATGATCTTCACATGATTTAACCAAGATTTTGTCAGGACTTTAAAAGAGACTGTGACCTCTGAGTTTGTTTCGCGCTTTCTTCTCAGAGTAGTCAGATAGGAAACGCCGACCTCATCTAGTTTTATAAAATATGATCGTCATGTAAAAGTTTTTGTACAAACCAACTTACAGAAATAAAATCATTTATTATTTACAATACTTGTGTTTAATTTTCTGGCTTCTGACAAACCGTCATTAACAGTCAAAGGTTTAAAAATTACAACTAAGACCAATGGCTTACTATAACATGCTTTCCGAGACTCAAAAATAAGTATGAATGACCTTGACAGGCTTTAAAAGAATACACAAATTAAAGGTCAGCACATAATTAAAAATGCTGAGTAATTAATAATCAAGGAATCCATTAAAAATATCGGTACCTCACAATCTCTGAATTTTGTAGGCCACCTTTTTAATCATTTAATGTAATGAAGAATTAACGAAATTAACTTTTTCATTCCATTAGAACCTTACCTCATTAATTTAGTGAATATCTAATTATATCGAGAGCCAGTCTTTTAGAGGAAGATCAATGAATTTAAATTAGATTTTTTGGGGGAGAATGAATTGGAGGTAAAATTGAATTGTGTTTGGTAAGTTAATTCATGGATAAGACTGCCGTGGATTTACTCTGGCAAACTGTCATACATACTATATTAATTAATTATATTGCAACTTCATAGTATAAAATACCTAAATAACATGGTAATTTTGTCATTTTTGTGAATGCGGTGATCCTTATACAAGTGACCATTTATCATCGAAAGCGTTTCGGTAGCGATTGAAAAAATGACAAAAAGAACAATGGCGAGAAAATTGTTAATGGAATTATTAAGCATCTACATAAATGTGGCCGTCATAGGTACCGATGAAATAATTTACTAACTTTTATCAAATCAAGGTAATAGCTTATCAAAGCCTGGTAAAAAATCGACATAATTGAAAACTCAATTGACTAGATAATTGACTATAATAAGTAAAATTATGGCTTCTGGCTAAGCTGTGTTGCCATGGACAAAAATTCATCTGTCAACCGGCATAATGACATGAATCTGCAGCCTTAGTGCCTTTTCACACGCTCCGGTTGTCTGGTAGCCGGTGCCGTGAATTCGGCAAAGCAAAGGACAAAGAGTAAGCACAATCGACCAATCACATAGACGGCAGTCCACATCGCGTCTTTCATCTCGCATGTTTTTTTATTTTTTTTTATCAATCGGCTCGCGCTTGACCACTATCTCACCTGATGGAAAGCGATGATGTGGTCGACGGTGATGCACGTTTGCCTAGGAAAAACCCATTCACTCTTGACTTAAAGACCCCTAGATTGTAGCTATCGGGAAACACAGACTCCGGCAGGGAATTCCACTCCTTAGCTGTACGCATAGTAAAAGTGTCCCAAAGACGTTTTGTGCGTATGGGTGGAATGTCCACCATGTACCGATGACACATCGCCGTGCGTCTGGTTGTCCGATGATGGAACGGGCTGGGCGGAATTAAATCATGCAATTCCATCGCACCCCCGAAATGTAACCGATAAAAACCGACAAGCTGGCAACTCGGCGAGAATGTTCAAGGCTCTGGAGCTTTGATTTGACCAGTGCCTCATTGCCGATGAGTCTCTTGGCCCGCTTTTCGATCGACTCTAGTGCATCTAGCTGGTATTTGGCAGATTCGTCCCAGAGATGAGAACAGTACTCCATGCACGATCAAACTTGCGCTTGATACAAGTTGAGCAGCTGTTCCGGCGTGAAGTACTTTCTCTCCTTCGCAAGGATCCCCAATTTTTTGGCAGCCAGCTGAGCCTTTGCCTCAATGTATGGCCCAAAATTGAGAGTCGATGTTAACGTAACGCCAAGAAGCTCAAAATGGTCTGTTATTGGTACGGTTACATCACGGAAAGTTGGAGCCGGGTGAAATTGGCTCTTTTTAGCGGAAAAAGACACGCCTGGGTTTTAGCAGCATTAAACTTGACCAGATTGGCCTCACCCCATTCGGAGACTGCCTGCAAGGACAAGTTCAAAAGCTCCACCATGGCTTCTCGGAGAGACTGGATTTGTGGCCCGGTAGCACGTGCGTTGGACAAGTAACTCTCAGCAACAGTGCTGTCGTCGGCATACCCACAGGTTTTAGCAGATCGTTAATGTGCAACAAGAACAATGTTGCTGAGAGTACCGACCCCTGAGGGACTCCGGCATTAATGTTATTGGTCGATTGTTCATACTCTTTGTTCTTTGCCTTGCCGAATTCATTACGCAATAAGGCTGCAGTACTGTTAACTTATCTTTTAGATTTCTAGAACTTCAAACTGGAATATCTTTAACTCTTGACTTCCTATAAAAGCATAACTGGAGACTGAACGAAAACGAAAACTGTTCAGGAACTCAAACTCTATATTTTGAAATATTTTTCATCGAAATACGCTAAAAAAAATATCAACTAAAATTTGTTTGGGAGGTCGCCATTGTTCTTTATCGGGCATGTCAAACGCTATCAAAACTGTCACGTGATCAATCCCTAATTTTGGCATTTCGACCATCGCTATCGAAACATCGAATGTCACTTGTTTGGAGCCTCTGGGCAATTCGCGCAGTTAATCAGAATACTATTGAGGCTTTTGAGATACACTGCTGGAGAAGAATGTTGCGCGTACCATGGAGAGCAACCAGCAAACCAGCGCTATGGCTCTGTCTCCCACGTGAGTCCCAGCATTATTCTAAACAATGACCGTTTCGCGTGGTTGTGTTGTGAATCATACTTTGTAATGTTTGTATTTAAGTTTTTTTATCCAACTGCCGAGGGACGGTAATGTGTTTTGCTGCTTATTCTGACACTAATTTGAATACACGATTTCTAACTTTCATTTATTAATTATCTTCGATATATTGATTAGAACTTGAAAATCGAGTTTCAAATATGAACCGGATACTAAAATAAAATTATTCGACAAGCCAACTTCAATAAATAATTTTAACACGTCAACCCAAATGATTTCATTTAACACTAAACTAATTAACAATAACCACAACAGTTAATTTATTAGTTCACAGAACAATGGTTAAAGTTTACGCACTTAATGAGTTACAGTTTATTTAATTAATTGCCACACAAACGCGGCTAACAACAATAGATCGCAACAGTTTACAGCAAAAATAAAGCCTTTAATCCCCGCCCTACGGAGAGACCATGACAGGGAAATGCAGAAGACCCACTACAAAACAACACAAGTTTGGACATCATATGTCTGAAAAATGCGCTTGTTCCATAAATAAACATATTTTTTCACAAACCAAAGTCTACCTTGTAGATGGAAATGACTCTTTCATTTCGTGCAGCATTGTTTTTGGCAATATAAAGAAAAAAGTTAGGTATACTTAAATGTCAAAAAATATATATTTTAAGCAATTGTATGTGTCAGTCCTGAAAGTATGTAATGACTCTAATTAGTTAAATTAACTTTGTCTAATCAGTAAATCTTTTTTTCTCTCTCTCTTGAAACACAAAATCCACAAAACTTCTCAGAACTCTTGAACGAGAAGCGGCGCGCAAATCACATTTCCTCCAACCTCTTCACGACCTTCAATACACTGAAACTCACCACACGACTTGTTCTTCTGCCCCTACCTACACTACGGCCAACCATAGGCAAAAGCTTCAGTGAGTCGGTACCGCGTGAGCGAAGCGCGCGTGTTTACCAGTGTGAGTGGACTTGCCTAGTGTTGTGACCCTTGGATTAAATCTAACGCCTGTATTGTTATGGGAGCCTGGTATGTTGAACTTGTATTTTTTTTATTTTGTGTGAAAAATGGCGTTGTTTTTTATGTTTGCATCTAAAGATGGAAATTATTATATACTTACGGGAAGTTTTTTTTTTGTTTATGTGGCTTTCCACACAAATTGTGATGGGTAATGAATGTATACGGTATGTGAAAAATGCCTTTATCCAGGTTTGAGACGGAACATGCTAGATAAAAAATATGTAGGTAAATTGTTCTAGACTTCTCTTCTAAATCTTGTACGAAAAAATGCAAAAACATCTTTGAGACGTCTGAATATGTTGTGCATAAAATACCTGTTTTGATATTGATATTTGCATCGCTAATATAATAAATAACGTCACTATACCGTGTTATTATATCATCAAGATTTTTAGATAGTATTTCCTCACTGAATATTATTTAAACCGGTCTAATTGATTCCTAGACTTCGATAGATGGTTTTTACCATGAGCATCTACAACATTTTAAATGTGTGTTCCTTATCCGTTATCTATTATTAGGTATTCAAAATTTAGTAAGTGAATTTGTATTTATTAGATACTATCAAAGACTCTACGCCAGGGATGGCGAACCTATGGCACGCGTGCCTGTGCTGGCACACGACAAAATATTTTGGGCACGCTAAAATGAAGTTATTTAGAATCTAGGCAATTTGAAAGCAGAAATGGCACCAACTCCTACTTTTATTTAAACACAACATAAAACTGTAAATAAATATTAGGATTGCTGTAAGAATTTCTGGGTGCAAATAAAGAATTGATTAATTCATAGCATTTAGAGTTTTATTTTTTGTTAATTAAGACAAAGTCAAAAATTTTTGGTGGCACTTCAATGTCACATAAAAAGTATATAATTTAAATGGCACGTTTTCTAATAAAGGTTCGTCATCCCTGCCATACGCACTCCATCCAAAGAAGAGAGACGATTTTCAACAACGGGCAGTTTGATATTAACCACTTATCACACTACACTGATATCATGAATCCTAATTAAGATTTGGGGTAGTAAAACAAGAGTTATGACGACTATCAGCCAATCAGAATTGTTCCTGTCGTCCTAACTCGCTTAGTTTCCTTCCTATAATCGTGACAGTCTTAGAAGTCCGATGATGTTTCTCATTTTACATGCCGCGATAACTTTGTATGAACATGTACGAAAAATCATTATTCATAATCAATTACTATGTTACCCTTACACTATAACAACGAGTATCATTTAATTATCAAGATTAACTTATATAACATATTTTTATATCTGTCAACCCCGACTTATTATATTGTCACGACTTTATTTAGAATTCCTAAATTTAGTGTAGAGCAATATAAGCCTTTTATTACGAACATGAGGGTGAGAGCAACTCTTGCATAGTAAAAACCTACTAGAACTTAGAATAATGATAAAGAAAATATCTTACTTCGCCACGGCTATTACCAAAGCATGCCAAGTGTAATCATTTTTGGTCAGGATATAGCAGGGTAGCAATCTATTAGGTTAACTATTTGCTTAATGATATGACTGTGATCAAGCTAAATTTATGCTGAACAGTCGGTGTTAACGGTGTTAAGATTAGAGGCCTATATCGACAGGTCATGAACAGTAAAGGAATTAAAGTCAGTCAGTCCAGGTCCTTGGGCCCCCTTTCCCTTATCTTATTCTGAAAAATCAACACGCCTTTTAATGGTTTCCTCCGAGAGCAAAGCAAAACAGAGGTTCATAATAAGTGTTTACCCAGGTTCACAAAAATTGTGAACCATAGTTTTCAAAATTATAAGTGATAGCCAATTGATAAAAACGATTCTTATAATTCAAACAAAAATCTTTCAAATTACGTTAAAAACCGCAGCTGTACAATTACATCTAAGTTGTGTCAAACAAATCATAAATAATATTATTTTCGTTTTTAACATAGTTTGAAGATTGCACTAGAAACAGCTAGGTTCACACGGTAGCAACGGTTTGTTATTTTTACCAGACCATTAATTATATACATCTGATGCTGTGACGTATGTGTACAGTTAATACTAGTTCTCACGTCTCGACGTCTGTATCTTAGAAGGTCATTTTACCCAGTTTCGAATAATTAAGGCTCCCCCAGACAGGTGCAACACGGCAATGTTACCACCATGTGACAACGTGTTTTCATAGCATAAAACATAAAAATAATCAGGGTGAATTTTTATAGTGGGCATGGATGGCTAAATCCGAAACTACGAGGAATAACGGAAAAACTCAAATGAGAGAGAATTGCATCATTCGATTTTTGAAAAACATTATAACACCATTCGATAGTGTCGCTAATGAGCATCAAATTTTGGCAAGTAATGGCACATGGAAAATTTAAGGTGAAGGCATTTTTTTTACTTTACCTACGTTAAGTACATTCCTATTACCTTAAGTTATAAATTGATGACATTATTTTCAATAAATAGCCAAATTGGATCATTTGAGCATTGCACTACATTCAGCATTACAATAATTTTGATTCCGTTTAGAATATTCTCCGTAGATTTTTTCATGTCTACAATTGCATGATACGAGTCTTCGTAGATTTTATACTACAAAAATGTATATTGTTAAAAATTAGCCTTTGCTATAAGTTTCCCATATGCTATTACTACCCAGAATTTCATCCTTATTAGCAAAACTATCGAATGGTGTAATAATACACCATGTATTTTTATTTTAAATCAACGGATTCGATGTCTGGCTGTAAATATTGATTTTTCAAAAATCCAACGGTGCCGTTTTCGTTTTCATTAAAATCGGCCGCGTGACTCCTTTGAGTGTTTTCCGCTGTTCCTCATAGTTTCGGATTTGGCCAACCAAGCCCACTTAAAAATCTCACCCTGTATAGTTCCCATAACCTCCTCTATGGGAGAGGGAGTGAGCCATCACCATTCCGTCACTGTTTTGAGAACAGTGGTGATGAAATACATTATACCAAGTAAAATGCCTGCCTGAGTTTGAACCGACATATCCGACATACAACTCGTAAGTCGAAGCTGTTACCACCGGGCTACCACAGCTCTCCACTAGACCATCACTGCTCTAGAAATTTTCATAGAAATTAATAATCTATAATAATGTCAAGTGTCAAGTCACATCTGTCTGTGGGAACCTTTATAAAGAAGTATTAGACCGTCCACAGTTAGAACTAGACGTCTCCTAGCTTCTAGTATAACGATATTTCCATATTAATGTTCTAGTTTGTCCGGCGTCTGTGTGTTAAAGCAAATAACGTATTAGCATTTAGACACAAAAGTTGTGACTTATTCATAGACGGAGGAAGCTAGGAGGTTAGATTATAATTCCTTCTTTACTATGTAATACAATTATTTGATCTTATTAACTAACTTTAAAAAGGGAGAGGTAAATATACTTTTGTCTTTGGAACTGTTGATTTTGTATTAAATATCCCAAAGGATATAAATGATAATTAATATTCGGAAGGGTATAAATAAATAGAGACTAGTGCCTACGCTAATAAATAATTTAAATGATTTGATGAAGTCATTAGGTAACGTGAATGGAACTCTAATGCATAATATTTAGATTGAGTACCACGTCAAATTGATGCAAAGACTGGATTTCGAATCCACGATCTCTCATACCAGCTACTTTAATCTCTAGACTACAGTCTTATCATACCCCACTAGAGTTAATACACTAAGAATGTTTACGGCTCAACATTAATTAGTTTAATTAATCAGTTAAATTGACTTTTACTTAGGTACGCACATAACAGCACGCTATTTAATTAAACTGGTTTCTATTTCAAAGTAATGCCACAGAATAGGTGGATACAGAAGACTAACTACATACAACGATACTGGTTCACTCCAAAAAAAGTAACTTTATGCAATTGCAAAAAGCTTTTCTAAATTACTATTAAGTTACTGATGACGAGGAGCGACCGGAGTGCATAATTCAACTGAGAGAATACCTCACTCAAAGACGCATTATAGGGCACTGCTACAAAGCACTGTGTGCTTAGTGCAAGTTTTGTCTTACGCTGGATCGCGTTAACGTAAACGTTAATTTGTGTTGAAACGAGGGGAGAAACCTCTTCTTTTGTGTAGAAATTGACAAAAGAGAATGAAACCCACTGGTGTAGAAAAACTTAGAAGCTTGCGATTATGTTCGTGCTAATTCGGAAACACGAAGAATACCGAAGCGCATATGGAGATCTTAGGCCGGTATTCCAGATGCTCATGTTTATGCTCGCTCAACTCAATTCGACTTAAGCTGAAAATGTACAGTTGTGATTTGATTGGCTTGTCTTTTTTTACGTTAACGTACTCAAGTCCAAGATCCTAAACGCCCCAAACGTTACGAAACTATTTTAACACAAAACCAATGGAATTGAATAGTTTTTGCATGAATAGAACGTAATCGTACTTACGTAACTAGTTTTCTTTCTTTTCTTTCTTTCTAACTTGGATTTTAATTGTCATTCATTTTTGTGTAGAAAAAATCAGTAACGTCTGGGGCGTCTGGGCTCTTGCAGTATTGATTATCCATATTATGTTAAGCTCAAGAATCATAATTATGCCCAACTCGACAGTTGTGTTTGGCTGGCATTTGATTGGTAGGTGTGGTAAATTTTTGGTTTGAGTCGAGTATAAGCATCTGGAATAAGGGTCTTAGACTATCTCAAACAAATGACAACCGGTACTGTGCTTGCACTCACTGCATGTGAAGCATGTATATTTGTGCATGCGTTTTTGTTCGTTGTATGGAATCGACCTTCTGTACTTATCTCCACTTTGTGGTATTGGGTTTTCAGATTATATAACTATATAAGATTCTATTAATCTAGGTATTCATGTGACTTTGATGTGGTTTCATTACAGGGAATATGGATTTTGTTTACCTAATCCGTGTGAGGGATTGGAATGAAAAGGGGAATGCGAAGCTTGAAGGAATTTGTGGTTTTAATGAATATATCGATCAGCTTGATCAAACCCATGAGTTTCGAAATAATAACCAAGCCAACTGTAGTTGATGTAAAGGGTTGCTAAGAAAATTATGTTAAGAAAATTGACAGCAAGTATCTCTCTGTCTCCTAAGGTTATCTGAACTTATATTATGAGGAGGTAAAATTGAATGTTTTTGTGTAGCAGGACAGATCCAATTAGGAAAATTCTGTCACTGAAAGGTGAAAATATATTATTGGTGAGTGCGATAAGCTAATTTTTGATGCTAATCATTGCACGGTTGCTACAGCTCACGGGAGCGAGACTGTGGGAATACACTCTATATTTTTATCACTACAACAAAGACAACAAGACACAATTCCGTACTTCAAAAGCTTTAGGTTTTATTTGAAGGTCCATATTTAGAAACATACTTTAGTAATAATAGATGTCTGTAGTTACTTTACATGTCTACATAATACCAGGATACTGGTATCTTTCCATGAATAAAGACAAAAAGGCAAGCCTTTGATCCCGGTAAAGCCCCGGATCCCATAAATTTTCGAACGGTATCAAATATTCCCCGCCCAAAAAATTAAAATATTCTCATAAATCAAGCCATAATATTAATTACCTTATAAATCATTAATTAACAAGCAAGTAAACCCTCAATTACTATAAGCTAACAATTCAAGTAGCTAACTAATTATTACGCACTTGTAATGAGATGAAAATTAATATTGTACACAAGCTGTTTTGTATTTGTGAGAGGTAAATAAAACTGCTTCGTTAACGTACAAATTGCTTCGTTGGAATACATCAACACTACGTTTGGCAGCGAAAGAGGTTCACGGAAGAGGTGGGAATGAAGTGCTAGGTGAATGTGGTGAGGTGAAAAAGTTGTGCTTTTGTTACCCTATGGCAGTGGGTACCGATCACCTTTCCGATATATTTTTTGTTCGAATTTTATTTTACCAAAAAACTATTGACCGACGTCTTTTTTGCTATATGCATTATTTGACATATTTTCAGATCATCGAAGTATCATGTGGCGTATGTATTATTTTACCGAACTACATTTCGGCGATTTACAAAATAAATTTTTGCTTTTGGAAGAAGCCTCTTTTGAACTTTTTTTATTTACCAAATGATTTATTTGTCATATTTTCACCAAACCGAAACAGAATTTCAAGGAATATTATTTGGTCACAAATATATAGCCGGTTATCTGGTAGCATTTTAAATTTAAAATTAAAATGCTACCACACTTTGTTACAGTGTCATAAAAAGTCAATGTGTTGTGCTACAAAATTTTGAGATCGCTTTGCGGGGCTCCGTCGACAATTTTTTTTGCATATCTCTTTTTATACATTTGTATTCGCCCACTGTTTCTCTCTCACTTAGTATTTCAGTTAGGCATATTCAGTGTTTTAGTGTTAAGCAATTTAGGAGTTAATTATTATGCAATTTTGAGCGTAAAAATATGTTTTAATATCATTATGCGTAAATAAATTTTGCAGTAGAATGTTATGCTTAAACATCATTATGATTAGAGAAATTATGCTCAAAAAAATATGCGTAAGCTGTTTTGCGTATATATAATTAGGGTGAACAAAAGTATACCATGTTTATTACGTCTTAAAATTTTATGCAAATGGTTAGGGAACCATGAAATAGTGTGCACAAACTTTCTAGCCGTTTGGTGAAATGAAAATATATAATGAATATTTGGGAACATAATACTCCGAACAAATGTTATTTCGGCTAAGTGTAACTTCGGCAAAAAGTTTTTCGACCAAATGAAACGTCGGAGTAACGAACATAATCGAATTGATAATAGGTCAACTGAGACAGTGGTAGACGTAAATTCGATGTAGAAAAAAAAAACGAAACGATAATAGTTGAAACGTTTTAGGTAAAATTAAATTTGATCAAATATTTTTCGAACTTATGATAAGTAACCTATGGCTGTGTATATTAAGGTCTGTATAAATACATTTTCATTGCTTGTTTTCCCATCAATGAAAATGTATTTATGTAAAAGGCCATCATCAGACTCCAGACTAATGAAATAGATCTCTTTATAATACTGGTAATCAGCTGTCTTACTATCTGTCCTATACGACCCAGTTGTACGAAAAACCAATGTAACTAATAATGTCAAATACTTTTTTGCGATTGATTTTATGAATTCATTTGGTGTTTATTGCACATCTACTCTTTTGAAAAATCGAACGACTTTTTAAGATGTTGAGAAAACCAAAGTTTTGCGTACGTCCAAAGCAAAACGTATTCCTTCCTCTATTTGCTATATTCTCCATGGTGAGGTAGAATCAAGATGACTGTTTCATTTCACGATTGTTTGTGCGCTGTGTACTGTGTAGTGGTAAACCTGTGGACTTGCTCCAGTACGTTAATGTCAATGTAATAAGGCGGATTTTGTTAATGAAGTCAAAAGCTGCATTAGAAAACCTTTTGAAAGAGAAATGAAAATCCATTTGTACTTAGAGGACTTAGAGCTTAAATGGACTTGCAATTTACCGTTTTTGATTTAGCTTTCTCTTTTCTTAAATAAGCTGTGGATGAACCCAAAGCTAAACAAGTATTTTAGCTGAACAGTTTTGAGATGTACAAAATAATGACCGGTTTCTAAATTCGTTATTTGAGTTAGGAAAGTGTCAAACTCTATTTAAATTTGGTAAATGTTTTCAGATTAAAGAAGAGGTTGAAAAAATACTCTACTTACAAATTCACATTTCAGTGATAAACCGGGCGGCGTATTTGCGTTTCCGTGTCCAATAGGAGGCAGTACTGCCTTTAAACGCGCACGCGTTTGTTACACTCACACCCTTTCCAAATTCGTGTTCAATTTAAGGCACGCGTCCTCCAATCGCGCACGGGTTTGGAACCCAAACAGTTCTACCAAACACGTGTTCAAGGCGATGCATGCGCGTAAACTTCACCACTCGCGTCTCGCCACTGCCCCAGTCACATTCGTCAGGTTTCAAGTAATTAAAAAATACTACCATGCATGGAATCCATGTTCTACCACGTAGTGAAAGGATCCAATCAGGACGACCAACCAAGTCAGAAACTGTAAAAAGGAAACGTGTTTACAATATTACATCAATTATTAATAATTAATAATAATGAGCCTCCTGCCAAAAGCTATTGCTTTTATAAAATTATGTATTATTATTTTTACTGACTTAAAAAAAAATGAGGTTAGCAATTCGACACGTATGTATGTAATATTGTTGGAATTGCACAATAATCACTTATTATGGTACTCTATGTGAGCTTCTAAACATATATGACTGATTTCATATAATTATTTTTGTCCACGCAATTCTTCAAAACTAGTAATCAGATCGCGATCAGTATTTTTGTACTGTCACAGTAACTTAGGGCAAGTTTCATCAAAATCGTTTCAGCAGTTTACAAGATATAAAACATACAAAGGAACTCCTTAACGACAAACAGCACGAACGTCGCTTTTTTGTGATATTGTAAGTGTAGGTACTTACAATATCACAAAAAAGCGACGTTCGTGCAAAACAAAACAAAAAAAATAAACACCTTTTCACAAAAAAATAAACCGACTTCCAAAGTAGAAAAATTACAATCGTTCCGAAAGTCGGGGTCGCAAAACGGAGACAAAACGAGTTAGATATCAAAAACACCGACTTCCGAGACGAAAGTTATTTTTTTACTTGTTAGTATTTTGCTTTTTTCATGTATCTACGTTGATTGTCTTACTTACAACAGGTACCATAAATACATGGTGCATGCTTCTTGCAAATCCATACGCGATTGGAGGACTAAGTTCCATGCATAGCCTTGAACACGTAGAACAGTTTGCATGCAAACTCGAGCGCGACTGGAGGATGAGCGCCTTAAAAGAAACACGGATTTGAAAAAGGACTTAGCGTAACAAACCCGTGCGTATTTCAAGGCAGCACTGCCTCCCATTAGACACGGAAACGTAAATACGCAACCGCGCGGATGTTAAACTTGTCGTTGATGTAATGTGCCGAACTGCTGATTTACAAGACTTTAATTAATAAAATATTGCGAATTTAGCAAAAAATGCGATCGATTGTGTCGACACTTGAATAAAACTTACGAGTTGTCAAATTGCAGATATTCTCATAAAATCTGCTTCCTCAAATAAGATTAATTTAAACAAATATTGAAACACTCTAAAGTATGAAATATACCTGGAACATTTCGAATTGTCAGCATGTAGAATATAAATATAGAAATTCATCGATAGCCCTCGTTCATTACGAGTAAATTGCTTTTTTTCCAATAAATATTCAATTTACGGAGAAAACTGCGTCGATTGATTAAATTCTGTTTACCTACAGAATCAGGGTGTAAATTAAAATTCATTTATTGTTTTTCACAGGTCGAAATTTAGTTCTTATAAATAATGGAGAATTGTAGCAGACTGTTAGTTCGTTAGTTCAGTGTTCACAAGCGCTACTGATGAGCAAAATGTCCTAGGTTCAATTCCCGGGTCATGCAAAGTGTTATTGGGTTTTTGACCGCTTCCCAAAAAGGAAGAGGTTCTCAATTCGGATGTTTAAGTTTTTTTATATTTATGTTCGGGCATAACTGCGTATAAACATAAACGGATTTGCAAAATTCTTTTATTGTTCTAATGAAATTTATTCCGAAATGGTCCCATTTAAATTTGGTAAAGATCTGATGAAGAACTTCGGAGATATAAAACATAAATCTTTTTTTCGGTTTTATTTACGGTACGCAAAATACGCGCTTGGACGTGGAGTTGCGGACACCAGCCCGTCTTAACCTAACCTAACCTTCGGTTTTATTTATTTATATAATGTTTTTTTTCTATCTGGCATTTCTCCGTAGAAACCCGGAGTATGGATATGTACCTGGTTGATGGTAAAAGGCTCGCCCCCTTGTACATGCCACTTGTGGCCTAGTACAGGGGAAATGTGGCTGCACTACAGGTGCACCACTGCCCATCCCTTCGGGGTAACCGGCGTGATGTTATGTTATGTTTGTAGATAAAGTGTTCCACGACTATCGATTAGTTTTCTAAACGTATAATGAAATCATCTTTCTGACCATAAACGTCATACATGTTTACGAGTAGAAATCGGAATACTTTCATATAACTCATTGTATCTGAAGCCGAAATCGTAAAATCACCTGCTTTTGTAACAATCACAGTTTCACCGATTGTTAGAGCTGATCGATTCTGTCTTTCATTTCATCGGGATGGATGGATGTTTCTTACTCTCTCACGCAAAAACTATTGAACGGATTTTGTTGAAATTTTACAGTAGGTACATCAGTTTGTACATCAGAATAACACTACGTTATATTCTATAATTAATAAAGATGTTGTTGTTATTGTGTTGTATATTGTTGTTGTTGATTTATTGTTTGTTGATAAAAAACGTATAATAAAATCAACTTTCTAACCATAAACGTCATGCATGTTTACGAGTAGAAATCGGAATACTTTCAATAACTGTAAAGAAATAACTATAGATACTATAACTTATTGTATCTAAAGCCGAAATCTTAAAATCATCTGCTTTTGTAACAATCACAGTTTCACCGATTGTTAGAGCTGATCGTTTCTGTCTTTCATTAGTACCTATCAGGATGGATGGATATTTCTTAATCTCTCACACAAAAACTATTGAACGGATTTTGTTGAAATTTTACAGTACATCAGTTTGTACATCAGAATAACAATACGAGCATATGGATATTCTGTAATTAATATAGATATTCAGTACTGAATTTTAGCATACGGAGCCACGTATATCACCCGTTAAACTTGACGAGTACACATTAAGTATTTAGCGATAAATAAGGGTTAAGAAAATAGGAAAAACGTTTGAAGATCTCTCGGAAAAACTGTTCTTTTCTGAACATGCCTTAAGTACCGTTTACCCCCATAAATTACTGTACCCTGACTATTTATGCATAGTCCGCACCGTACGACAAAGTTTTGCAAAGCTGTCTGAAAGCAACATGGACACTGTATTCAGTGTTAGGTGCTTAGAACAACTTGTAACCTTACCTTACTGAGTTAAGATACTTGATGAGATAATGCTCTAAGAACTTAGCGTATCTTGATAGTTTCAATACATTATCATAAGACAATCTAAGAAGTCCGATGACGTTTCTCAATTAACATGCCTCGATATCTTTGTATATGAATGTCTACGAAAAATCAAATTCATATTAATTATTATGTTACCCATACACTATAACAATTAGTATCATTCGTGAGCATCAAGTTTAACTTATATAACGTATTTTTATAGCTATCAAATCAGGCTTTTAGATTGGCATTGGACTTTAGTTATAAACTGAAGTTTCGATTAATTTTTCCCCTACAATTGTCTGCCTCGTGGTCTAGTAGTCACTAGCATGGTGGAGTGCCTTTAGATTCGATGGATTTCTGGTCAGGCAAAGTATGAAAATGGTTCTCTCAGAGTCCCCGATTCAGACTAGGCTCAAAAGCAGTAAAGCTTGGTTAATAAAAGGTTCACCCTCAATCACCTACATCAAACATAACTTAACTGATACAGATAGATAAAGCAATATAAACGTATGATTATCACTAGGTACAAAGGCGTACCACTTGTGTGGTACGTACACTATACAAAACACAAACAAAACAACCCTTATTACCCCAGCTACGTAACCATCAAAACAGAACAGCTGTCGTCCATAAAACTCAACAATTACACCATTCCGCATGACAGGTGTAATTCTGCTCTCAGTTGCTTCAAAAACAAGTTTTTAATATCATTCCCCGCTGGAATTTCCTCCCGTTTGTTGAGTTTAACATCGCACATCTCATAAACAGAAGAACCGGAACAATTATCTGGTTTATACAAATACTTGCTTCTGCCAGCAGTTTCGCCTGCGAGATAGTCGGCAATTATCCAAAGGGAACAAAGGTACTCGCGGGATAAACATTATTATATTTCCTTGTCTAAGGTCCAATCTATCTATATACCAAAATTCATCATAATTGGTTCAGCGTTACTTACAGATAGATAGAGTTACACTCGTATTTGTAAGATTAGTACGGGTTACTTAGAGATGATTTTAAAGGCACTTAGTTACTGGTGGCAAATTGGCTTGTTATTGCAATAAGCTTGATGCTGTCTTTATTTTATTTTTTTGAACTGGTAAATGATGGAACTGGTAGCTTGGCAGGTGGTCCTTCTGGAGATAAACGGTCATCTATTTTTACTACGCTAATTGGCTCTGCCCCTTATTTTTCTGCAGACACCTTATTAAGTCGTTCCTCGTAAATAAATAACACATTGTCTGCTGGAGATTGATCAAAAAGATCAATACAAGATCAGTTCTATTATACATCTGACCTGGCCAAAATCCTTACCGTGTTTTGCTGTTACTCATCAAGATGGCCTACGGAGGCCACAGCGATTTCTTTTGAAGCATATCGATCAAAGCTTCCAACATGATCTGATTGCAAATTCGGTGTTCTATTGCATTTCGTTCGTATCAAATATTAAACAGATTAAGATTTATTATTTTAAGTAAAAAAGTTGACTGGGTTTGTAATTTTAGCACTTTCTACAAGCCAAAACAATGCTTGCCAATGACTGTTTGAAACCTTCATTCACAAGTATCTGAATTCTCAAGTCAGCTTATTTAGAAATTCATACGCAGAATTCTCTATTCATCGGTTTTCTTCTAATTCGGTTTCCTCACTGTAAACCTATCTTCACGGCAATCAGGCCAATCTGTATTTCCATTTAATTCACCATCATAAACAATGAAATCGGACGCATTGTGTATGGGTTCTCGCATATACAGGACGTCCCATAAATAAATTTACATCTTGAACGGGTTCTGCAGGTAAACGGATTGAGGAGGAATTTTCCTCGACGCTACGTTTACATAAAGAGACAGACAGTTTTGTAGCCGAGGAAGCACGTTGAGCAAACATGTTTAAGCCTTGAGCATACGTTTGTTTGAGTGTAGTGTTTTTTTAGGGGGCCAACGTTCGACTATTTTCTATCGTTTATGGACGTAGGTATATTTTTTGTAATCGCACATTTCTTGCTTTTATTTTTCTTGGTCAATCCGACTACTTACTTAAATTTGGAAATAGTATGCCCGAGTTAATCCTCTCTGGGTACAGTTGATTATATTAGATTAACCCGAGGTTTATCTCAAGATCCATAATAATTTGTAGCCATTTGAAACTTAGGCTGGAGTTTTTGGAACGAAAGCTATCGCTACATTAATGTTAGCTGTCGTGATTGGTTGAATGAATTTTCAACCGCCAATAGCTTCACTTGACTTGCTTTTATTTTGTACACGTCGATAATTACTTCTCAGAAACCTGGAGTAAATACACTGAATATTAATGTCACAAGAACAACAAGACAAGTTAATTTCAAGTAGTCTTCAATGTAAATGTACCTTTGTATTTAAAATTTCTTGTAAGTTTTCAAACGACCTGTACCAACACAAAACATTGATTTCCAATGTTTACGTAACTATAGTTTAAAATAATACAGAAGCGCAAGGGTTCGTAATGTTTACGTATCGCGCTGACATGTTTTACGAGGTGCGTGGGCGCAGCCAGAAGCTACTGGCATTAGAGAACCACTTAGCAACTGTTTGAGAGTGGAAGTAGTGGAGGTGTGTTTATAGTGTACGATTACGTTAAAGTAGAATTGGAGTTCAATGATTTATTTAAAGTAGCGGTGTTGTAAATTTTATATTTGGGTCCTAAAATTTTTGTAAGTTTCAGTTATTTTTCTTGACCTAGAATAGTATATTGTGTATTAAGGGCGGTAAGTAAGGAATTACGATCGAGACTCTAGTATAAGCCCGAAGTCGAAGACTGAGGTTCGTAATTCCCGTACCGCCCGTGATACATAAAATGTTTTTCATCACATTTGCGAGTAATAATTATGAATTATAGCTTTAATACACAAGCCAGCACAGCTGTTATTACGAAATACGTGAACTTTTTTTTAAGCGGTTGGCGAATTTTTGCCCACACCACAGATTATACAATGTTTCGTTCAGAAACTTTAAGGGCAAATACTTACGTACAGCCAGGACGGAGTGTAAAAAGAATTAAATGATTTCGAAGTTTTCATACTATAACTATTAAAATCGATTATTAAGAATATTAGTTGAGTATTTAAGTAACATGTAGCGACTCCTTGCTTGAACTTGCATGACCTGTGTGCTGTGCCATAAATTAAAAAAATATTACTTACCGCCCTAGGGTTTCATGACAAAAAGAAAGCCCGAGGGTTTTATATGGGGCATTACGGCCAAGTTAACCTGTACGTTTAGATACTTTTTACGTGCAAGTGTGATGAAAAAGCTATAAAACTGTCATATTTATTACTCAGATAAATGTTATCTGACGATGGGAAATTTATCCCTAAACAGAATAAATAATATTGTGATTATGAACCGATTTTCCATCGTCAAATAACTTTTATGGCATAACATCTGTATGTATTTAGTATCGCAATTATATTGTATGTAAGTAGTAATTTGAAGCTGTTTATGTTATCATAACATAAAATAGAAAGTATACAGACAGGCCACTCCCGCCGTTCCGAAAATTGACAGCAAAACTTGACAGATTCACTAGGGTTGCTACTATAATAATTCCGAACTTAAAAAAAGTTTAGGTTGTATAAGTTACAAACATAAATACATCGATTCGTCAAAATATACATCATATCATGCTTGCATATCTTGAGGGTAGACAGAGGATCAAATATCCATTAAATACCACGACGCCACACACGATGAAGATTGAAGGGTAACAAGACTTAACAGTATTGTAATAATGAACCCATTAAAAACATTAAATTGTGAAAAGCACCAGGCTCGACAAAAAAAAATATAAATTTGGAAAAAACCTAATAAAATAAAAAACCGGACTGCTTAAGAACTAAAAAAAATACTTAAACAAGAAGAAAATTATGCTGTGCAGTCAGAGGAAACATATTTGTGAGCTAGATGACATAAACCATATTATTATGACAAGAGTTTCAAAGCCTTTCCAATTTCGTCTATGGACATAATAGCTATTTATGCAACTGTTACGTTATGGACGTAACTCGTGCCCACCTATTTCGGTACGCGCTACGCTTGTACCGAAAAATGGCACTCGTATTAAAAGACCAATAACGTACGCAACTGTACGTTACAAGATTTTATCTACGAAGGAAGAAATAAAACATAAATACAGACAAATAAGTGAGATAAGCATTTCTCATATACATGTCTTGATTTTTCTGGTAGTAAATTATTTGTAGCCGCAACTGCTCTATTTGTTATATCTGGTAGAGTATTTTCAATATCACTTGATGTTGAAGACATTTTTACTAAAATTTTGAATAAAATTTCACTCAGAAAATTTATCCCGCGTCCACTTTTTATTTTATTTTTTTATTTAGTCTTTATTAGGTATAAGGCAAAGATCTTGTAGCCGCAACAGCCAAATAGTATTCGATACTTTTGTTCTAAAATTGTTCCATTTTTTAAAACATCATTTACTTTGTATCGATTTCGAAGTAATATTATAGGTGGCTTACCTGGCTGTATGTTCAGAATGTCTTTGCTTGTGTTTTAGAATTTATGACGATTCGCATAATGCAACCCGATGTCGTTATGGGTATCATAATGAAACTGCTGTCAATTTTGTAATTCGAATATATCGAAACCGAAGTAGATAAAATAATTTATTATATACCTAGATATTGAATTTGCAACTTGTCATCTTGAAAAAAAATATGACATTTGTGACTTCAAAATTAATGAAAGAACGAATAAAAAAAAATCGGTCTGTAACAATTAATAAAGGTAACCCAGCCAAAGCAACCTCGTTACAGTACTTAATGTATGAATGACAGTGACAGTCGCCCGCACAAAGCACTTGTGACAGCCGCGGCTGAGCTCGGTCCAATATTGCCCAATATTTCCTGTAAAATCACAATGTCAATGTGTGTGTGCAAAATGACGCTTTGTTCGTAGTGGCCTCTCTGTCTGCGGCGCGCCGCCACTTACTTTGTGATTATAACTATGTCATGAGTAGATTTTTTTTACATACTGATTGTCTCACATTGGTATTTCGGATCTGGATAAACAACTAGGCTTACAAATTTAGAACAACTTCGGGCCCTTTTCCTCCTCATGTTTAATTCCGGCTTATGCATCACTGTTTACTTCATTCTCTCCACCCAGATTTCCAAATCCGCAATGGCACTCGTATATTTACTCGGTGATAAACAGTAGCATTCCAACTTCCCGAAAACTAACAGAATACATTGACCATAACTATTATTTTAACACCCAACAATAAACAGTTGTTACCTACGCAGTCGTAAACACAAATCAAGAGAACTATCTCGTTTTAATATGTCCAGATGTAGCAACTTTAGTTGCTGGTGACTTGATGAGGATTGTCAGCATTATCTTTTCACCACATAGCACCGAGACATCTCAGCAGTGACTGCTACGAATTGTTAAAACTATTCACACAAACCAAGGATGCCAGTGAGTGTTACTTTTTATCTATAGAAATTGACGGCCCGTGTCAATTTCGACTACGTCTGTAACAGCAAACACTTGTGCTCAGATTAATCTATCAACGTGTTCGATCCATCGAACGACTATGGTAAAAGTAAGAGATGTCAGTGGCATTTCTATATTTAGTCTACGGATCACTATATGTTTTGGCAAAATTGTACTGTAGTGTTGTTAACATTTTTTTTTTTTTTTTTACTTTGTATTGGGTTTGCTCTTGACTCTAGTCTAAGTCATAGATGACAGAGACAGAGTCGACGATGGAGTGAGCTTACACAGAAGAATCCTGTTCACTCTAACTTTGAAGAGATTCGGGTTGAATGCGTTCGGAAACATAGATGCAGGTAGTGAGTAAATTTGTATATTGGTCCTTTAACCTAAATACTATTTCTGTTTCAGTTTAAGAGCGACTTCAAATCGCTGCAAAGTGTCCAAATGCCGTTTTTTAAATCACCATCTGTCCATCACCGGCGACTAAAGTTGCTGCATCTGGACGAAACTTTATTTAACGTTGTTCAGTCGTAAACCCAAAACAAGTGAACGTTTACCTTAACGTTACGTTGCCGTGTCGTTAAGAGTAAAACGCAGTAAATTATCGGTTTGTTCCTCGTAAACATATCGTACAAATTGTAATACGCTTTGCATAATAATATGCACTTTGAAGTGATGATGTGCAACTGGAATTATTGGAATGTCCAGGTTTTCATAATGGTATTAATTTGTGAGTGTTTGTTTTTAGTGTGGTTATCAGCATTAAAGCGTCTTACTAATGTCATCTTTGTTAAAGTTAGTTAAATAATAAGCTTAATAACATTTTGGTAACCGTTTTTACAACCCCTCTGACGAACTCCTAATAATTATTGATTTAACAGAGTTATTTATTTCAGACCGAAGTTCTAATGTTCAGAGAAGTTCTTATTTTTTGTTACGAGATCTTAGACAAAGCGACATTTCTTTAGCGCTAATGATTGTCAAGAAGTCCATTGTTTATGGGGCTCACTTGCACTACCGAAATATGAACCCCAAGAATTTTGTGCAGACAAACTGAACTGTCTCTTTGTATATAACCCAAAATAACCATTGGCAATGGCTCTTTTGATCAGATACCTGAAGCTTAAAACATTTTATTAGTACTTTACTTGTAACCTGTAAATAATGAGGTTTCTCATAATTTTACGATATTTTCTTAAAGAAGATTTTCTTTATAAAATATCCTCCATTTTAAATAATACCTGCTCATATTACGCTGGAGCTGGCCGAGCAATATATTGCTCGCCGTTGCTTGCTTGCACTTTATATTGGTATTTTTCAACATAATGCGATATTCTTTGAGCAGAGAGGATAAAAATGGAGCTCTTTTGCGCACCAAACAAAATAAAGATGGCCGCTTAAGTTTTAGTATGCATCAACAAATTTTGAGCAAATATAGACAGAGGGACGCCACCTTAAAAAACATACTCATACGTATGTATTTAGTTTATTTGCCCCATTTACGTTTGCAACTATTTTAGCGATATAAAATATGAAAAAACTTTCTTCAACACACTCATAAAGTGGCTCTAATTTCACCGCAATTAGGCACATAATGACACCTGTAATCAAACTGTGACGTTTTCATTGCTATTATTCACAAGTGAGTTATAGAGTCTTTTTTTTAATTTATTGGTTAAAATGCTTTGTTCTTAAAAAAGTTTCGATACAGAAAAGATCGCGCTCAATAGTACATTGCTTGCTCTTTTCTTGCAACGTCGTATTTAAATAGATCATTTCGAACTTGTACGTGTTTAATAAATAAAACTTTCACTCAAATAAAACTTTTGTTTTTCTCTGTAATAAAGAAAACTTGAAATTCCCCATTTAGTACGTGGCTAAAACGCTATCCGAGAAAAAAAAAAAGAAACCTCATTCTTTTAGTCTATGGCCGATCGCCATTGTTAGATGCGCGCGCATAGGAATACTGATTATTTTCTCTCGCAAAAATTTTGCACAACTCGTTTTCACTGTTGGAAATGTTTTTTTTTTGTATTATTTTCTTCACAAGTGTGTAGAAAAACGTCGTATGATACACGAGTGTATTGATGATTACCGACTTCGGCTCTCTTAAGACCCTCACCTAACGGTTCGCGTCTCAATAGCGCCTCAGCGGTAATCACTAACATTACACACTTGTACCATAATGTACTATTAACTACGGCAACTTAAAAGGTAAGCTACGTAATTCAAACGCAAAATAAAAACTAAATAGAAATATGAAAACAGCCACTCGTCGGGGAACCACGCTGGATGATTAAAACTGCATTCGGTAGTACCTCTCCAAAAACTCAAGCCGTTAAAAAAAAATGTACAGAACTCATTGAAAGATTTTTGGTATCCCGAAGACTGCAGGTACGCCAAGGGTCATTCGTTCTGTCCCGGGGTTAAAGCCGATGTCGGCTCAACTGATATCTACAGACAAGGAAACGGACCATCAAAATTATGGAACAAAAGGGTCTGAAATACCAGAAGAAAATGACATTCCAAATAATAATTAGGAAGAAGAAGCATTATGTACCAGTTTTGATTCATGTTGCATAAACTCTTGTCAGCGACAAGATTTTTATTTTTAGTTTGTTACCAGTCTTGGCAGGACTGCCCAGTCTTCCAGTCTGTCGCACGGCAACTGCGGCATGGTAGGCATGGTAGTGAAACGACGGTTGGTGTCTCTGACAGAACTCAGTCGCAGCGGCATGCCGTCCGTGGCACGTCCGTCTGTCAAAATACCAAACTGTATTTAAAAATACCAGCCTTTATTTGGCCTACTGCAAGGGTTGGCGATTTATATTAACTATGAGTCCAGGTCTCACACTCACTTCTCACGATGTTTTCCTTCACCGTTATCAGCGATGTCCAAGGTAAACTTAGAAGGTACATGTACAAATTTAGGAAGGCCTTTAACCACTGGGCCACTACTATAATGACTTTACATATTACATCTAAAACCGCATTGTAGATTTTAATTATTTTTAAATAGTCTTGTGTTTGACCACTATTTCACCAGGTGGAAAGCGATGATCTTGTGAGAATAAAACACGCTTGCCTAGTAGTAAAGTCTCTGGACTTTAACTCCCCCAGACTTTAAGCTATATACATATAATTTTGTTTATTTAATGAAACATTCGTTTCGTTAGTTTTATTTTTAGTGCGAAATCTGGCAGAACTACAAACAAACTTCCTATGGAAAATGAGTTATTACTACAGCAGTTTAAATGTGAAAAGATCATTACTATGAAATTGTAGAGATAAATATATGCGATATTTCCAGATTGTTAAAAAAAAAAAATTGAAATCGGTTCAACCGGCGAATGAATGGAAACATTATGGAAATTAATCTGGCATAGGAATGTGTATTTAAGTAGTTATAGTTTGAAAAAAATAAACTTCAAATCTCTCTCTCTTTAATTTTCCTCATCATAATTGAAGCTTCATTATAATAAGCGAGTTTTACCATATTCAGCTATGTATAGGTATAATTGTCTCCACTTTTGTTGGTTCTGAACGAGACATTCTAAGAGGATTATTCTAACTTACGAATGTCTTTCATATTATTCAGCTTATTTTAACCAAACTCCGGACATCAAAATTTTGCAATTTATCCTCCATTTTTATTAAGCGCATACTTAATGTGTGTTAATTCTTTGTCAGCATCTGTCCCTACTAACTGTATACCCATCAACCTTTAAGGCGTATATGTTCCCCAATGTTAACGTGGTACTGGTCGTGCGCCCGCTCGGTGCCAGAGATATTGGACCACCTTTTGGACAGTCTTGTTTGCAAAATACTTTTTATTTACATATCTTATGTAAGTTAAGAAGAAATTCTAACCATCAATTTCTGCGTGTAAAAATAAGAAAAAGAACATGTTTCACAAATAATGTACATGAATCAACAATAAATTTATATTTTTTAAACCTTTTAACTGGAGCGGTGGTGGCCCAGTGGTATCGGCCGCGACTTACAAGTTGTAGGTCGTGGGTTCGAACCCAGGCAGGCGCTTTACTTTGTCTAAACTATTTCATCACCACTGCTCTCAAAACGGTGAAGGAAAACATCGTGAGGAAACCGGCATGTCCTAGAACCAAAAATTCGAAGACATCCCAAGTAACATTTTGGTGATAAGAATAAGTGCTACATTAGCTATTTAAGAGAATTTTAAGAACCTAAGGTCCTATAAAGGCAATAACATTCGGTGATATAGCGCGTTTTAACTTTCTTATAACCCTGATTTGGGCCCACGATTTTAGAGCTTAAAGTGAATTAATAGTTGTAGTGGAATGATAAATGAGTGACAATGAAGAGTTATAATAGTGCTATTGAAGCAGTGCTTACCACATTAAGTGTATTATAAGCTATGCAAAGGTTACAACTGCAAGCTAAAGTAGTAATATAGTTATGGAATCCATCCTAATAACTATTTTAATAACATATTAGTGCTTCCTCGACACAATATATGACTTAAGAATATATATTGTAGTTATTTTATAGCAACAAGCATCACCCAAAGCGCCAACATATTTACCTCTTTTCATAATTTTTGTGATTTGTTACCGTCTATAGTGTTAAAATATTTAGCATTACGATACAGTGATACTATAGTGTTTGAAAGTGGCTTTATGTTTATGAGGTAAGTCAATTAATGTATTTTAGATAACTGCAATGGTGTTATAATTATTAAAACTCACTGCCATGGTAAGTTTTCTGTAACAGTATGTGTATGTTTTCATCTCAATTTTGAAACGCCTCAGAAATAAACTGCATTTGATGACAATAATATTGTGAAAAAATACTGCCTCAATAATTTTAGTGTATGACAATAAAATTATTGAGGCAGTATTTTTTTTCTACATATTATGTAGAAAAAAAATACTGCCTCAATAATTTTTTTATTTCAATTATGATGAATAATAGTTCCTGGTACTGTCTATAGATATTTTAATGGAATACTGACAATAATATAATAAATAAGTGGGGCAATAATGACTAGAAAAAGTTTAATCTTTTATTTTTTTTATAGGTTAACTATTTATTTAATGGCGACAATTCTAAATAACTTACGGATACTGATAACTCTTTTATCCCTAACATAGTGCTTAAAGAACGATTGTCAGCACTTATATGCCACTTCCAGTTCTACGATATGGTTCTGAAAGTGAAAAGACAACAATTTTGTAGGTTCAGTTTGCATATTGGTTCTAAGTGAACCTGTAAGCTAAACATGTTCAGGGTTCTCTTATTGTTGGAATAAAACCTTTACATATCACGTACTTGACTGAATAAATCGAAGAATTTAAAATTCTATTATTTATAATAATTATGAAAACAAAAGCCTGTACGAACGTAACCTAAGCTAATATATTTTGAATTAAAAGTTGTCTCTTACTATATTTTTTTATTTGTATTTTGTAAATTAACTTTTAGAAGCTTAACTTGTATGTATTTTTACATTATTACAAAAAAATACTCTTGTTTCAGTACCTATTCCCATATCTTAGTGATGGTGATGTTAAAGAACCTACCTACTCGACACCGCGCCCAGTTCCAGTCACACACATCACGCCATTGTATTCGCATCGCAACTCACGCATCTCTACCACCGCTGGCGCTGCCGAGGCGCACGCTTGCTTGCTCGCTCGCTCATCTTTTATCACGGTGTTCAGATGTTCGTTTCTCCCATGATACGATGTACCAGTACGACCGAAATATCTTGGCGAGTTCGAATTTCGCGCAAAAGGCTGCGCGCCGTTAAATTTTTTAGGAACCAAATGGTGACATGAGACGAGTATGAGTGAGAGAACATGCGCGAAAGTTCATAGTGCATAAGTTAAGACTCGCCAAGATATTTCGACCGTACTGTAAATAAACATCTCGCTTGTGCACCGTAACAAGTTCGTAATACATAGGGCGATCTTAATTGTGATGGATACACAACATGTTTATTGTGTCATAAATAATTATTGAAGATTTTTTATTTTGTTTAATTTTTGGAAGATATTGGTTATTGGTCCTTTCACATCTGTAATGTAATTACAGTCACGCGTACTGTGCTGATTCGCAGATGTGAAATGGCTTTTAACCAGGTAACCATACACATGATCATGCAAAAAGGGCTCAGTGCAATTAGAAATGTTGAGTAATTATACTCAAACTTTGACTGATTATGTTATTTCCTTTGTAATACTACTAATACTAAAGATATTTTGAATAAAACCAACCATTTTAAAAGAATAATACGTTTTATTTTTACACTATATGTAAAAGAGATGAGAAGTAAAGAAAACCACTTGTTTTAAAAATAGGTAAGCCATCAAGATTGATATTTAGGTGAATATTTTTTGGCAGCGGTATACAATTTTCAAGTATATTTATAATGGCTTTACAATCCCATGATGCCAATATTCACCACCTTTGATTGTTTTAAGACAAACTTCTGTCGGTGTTTGCCTCAGAACGATTTTTTCTGAGGTTCGGATGGTAAAATATCTGTAAATCTTTTGTTTAAAATTAAATCTTTCATATCAGCTTGAAACTTGTAAATTATTCTTTAAATCTATGTTTTGCATATATTCACAGTCTTGCTCCTCGTCCGAGGTATTTGAACTTCTGAGAGGAATCAAAATGTTGTACTCATCATTCGTCATATCAGTTTCCTGTTGTACGGAACCCTGTTGTATATTTGTTGCTTGCGTTTTATACAAATCGGTACCAATCGGTTTATTCTTTGGAAGCTTTTATCTTAACTTCACCGGTTTTTTTTAACTTTCCATGGTTGCATGGTAGAAACAAAAATATAACCGGATAAACCCGTTTATCCGGTTAGCACAGCGTAAACTTATATTGTAACAAAACTAAATTTTTGAGGTTAGGTTATATTAAGATGCATTTAGGTGATATAAAATTCTATAAATCGACGTAAAGTGATAATTAAGAGTAATAATGTTTGCACATATTGTCTATGGCCGTATAGAAGTATTTTTAAAACCACTGTATTACCTAAGGTTGACCGAGTAACCCCATTATACAATCATTATTGGTTTAAAGGTGGTTTTTGATTCTTGCAGCATCCAGCTCTATAAGATTTATAATTAACACTTTTATGATACTAATAGCTTTCTTGCTAACTCTTCGGGTTCGATAGAACTCGTTAAGTGGTACAAAGTATTTGCTAACTCTATTTAAGGACATCAGCTGTTAGTAAGTGTTAGCAGACACCTTACAATTACTTACAGTGTTTTACGCTTCTTAAAGCTATTACAGTAAGCCTTAAGGTGTTACGAAGCATCTCACTAACTCTGTTTAAAGACATCAGCCGTTAGTAAGTGTCAGTAGACACCTTACAATTGCTTACAGTTTTTTACGCTTCTTAAAGTTATAAGAGTGAGCTATATAATAGTTCCCGCCAGCTCCATGCTACCGCCTTAAGTAATACAATTTTTCTTTGTAACTGTTACTCCTCTTGAAGGTTTAATTATTTATCCTTAACACCATATAAGAATCAAATGTTATTATCGGAGCTCTTATATATCATTTATAATACTATAAGAGCTAAAAAAAGGTTGCCCTTAGCGCCAAAATGTTTGTTGGGATGTGACATCCACCAACACGCACTGGGCCCGCGTGGTGGATTATTGCCCATCCCTTCTCACAGAGGAGGCCTGGGTCCCAGCAGTGGGAACATTAATAGGCTGATGATGATGATGATGATGAAACCTTTTAACCTAGCCGTTACTAAGGATTATGCTTTAGAAAGTAACCGGCACTTTACCGACATAGCCCGAAGAATTGCCAAACTTAAGTGGCAGTGGGCAGGCCACATTGCTCACAGAACGGATGGCCGATGGGGCAGAAAAGTTCTTGAGTGGCGACCGTGAACTGTAAGACGTTGCGTTGGAAGGCCTCTCACTAGTGGCGACGCTTGGGGGAGGCCTATTTGAACCCATGCATCAGTGGACGTCTTTCGGCTGATATGATGATGATGATCTGGGATGGTTGGGTTGATCCTTGACGGCTCGCTTCTTGCGAGGCTGCTCGAACTAAGACCCCCGCGCACGCGGTGACAACTGACTAGCGGAGCGGTATCAATACCACGCGAAAGTGTAGGCATTAATAGCAGTAAGTACGGTCGAGTGAAGGGCACTAAAGTGAGCCATCATCTTCTAGGCTCTGTTTCATATCGTAGATCTTTCCATCAGGCGACACCGATGCCTTCAACTGCCTAGTAAAAAATCTGCCTAGCTTTTTCGCCACTATGTTGGAGTCGGCTTCTAATCTAGTTGGAAGAAGCTGAGTAACAATATTTGACGAAGACCCTATCTGATATCTACAACCCAGTAACTGGGTAACAAGACTGATGTCATATTTTCTGGCTTCTGACTATCAGTAACGACTGTCAAATATTTAGAAATTATAGGGGCAACGGTTTAACGTGCTTTCCGAGGCACCGACGAATTTCGGTATATTAAGTTCGACCCGTGCGTCCGTTATTATTAAGCCACGAACTCTTCAAAACACATTTTAAAAGAAACAAGGAAACTCGTTCCTTTACCTTCAAATCGATAAACACAAGTTGTTTTCTTTTGCAAGTCTTCATATTCCAGGAATCCAATTCTTGTTATAAGTATTCGTAACAAAATTATGCGTAACATCTGTTTCTCAGAACTGGGAATGGCTCAAAAGGGGAAAGTCGTTGAGCGGTAATAAGATCATTGGCTTTGCCCGTATAATGGGCTATTAGCAAACCAAGTTTGCAAATAAAGATAGATTGCATTTCCTTTAGAGTCAATCTGTAGTGTACGAGCAACATTTGGTTTCCAGAAGTATTTATTTGTTAAACTTTATGTACAAGCAGGAAACACTGTATAAAAGCGAACCTTAAGTCAGGTATTGCGCATATTATAAAAGGAAAAAATAAAATAAACACGTCAAAACCGCGCAAAGCGGCAATCGCTCAGCATAATGCTGTGAATGGTACAGCGCTGTTTTCCAACGATAGCCAGTTACGACCAGATGACGTCGAACCGGATCTTTTATTATTTGTTGTGTTGTACCTTCTCAATTGTTTACCCAAAAATATTATTCATGAAGAAACTCTTATTGTAAGGAGCTTATACCTACAACGGGAAAAACTTAAAATAATGTAGTTCTCTTCGTATTCTAGTGAAATTATGAATAAACTGGTTTAAATTCGAATACTGCTATGCTACTAAGAACTGATTTCAAATTGCTCTGAAAGATACCAAACAACAACGGTTTTAATCAACATTGATATATGCCAGAATATAAAATAACACTTATCACATAATGTGCCCACACAAAAGAAATGTTTTAATTTAAAGGGTCAATTAATGAGAACGCGGCAATTTTAAAGGAAGTAAGTGGTTTTAATTTAATACAGCCACGGCTAAAAGAAAATGCTTATCTACTTAAAAGGAACATTAAATTTAATACTGGAACTATAAATTCAAGGGTATTGGCCACTAATAAAATACAAAGCTGTAATCCTTTTAAAGCGTAAGATATTAAAAAAGTTAGGGCACTAACGAGACAAGTCGTCACCGAATACTTTAGAAAGAAGTTGAAATGCCTTTGAAACAGAAATGTTTGAGTGTTTGACTAGTAAAGCTTCTTGTTAGAGTTCGTCTGGATTCTGGGCAACTAAGTAGAAATGCCATAGAAACAAATATTTAATTACTAGCGGACGCCTCGCGGTTTCACGCGCGTAGTCCCGTTCCCGTGGGAATACAGGGATAAAAAGTAGCTATGTCATATTGTAGCTTCCCAACGGTGTAAGAATTATTGAAATCGGTCCAGTAGTTTTTAAGTTTATTAATTACATACAATACTACAAATCTTGCCTCTTTATAATATTAGTGTACTCGTAGATAAATAAAAACATATTTTGTAAAAAATGTGGTGTTTCTTTATCTTTGTGACGTGTTACCGCCCAAAATTTCATCCTTATTAGTGACACTAGCGGGTGGTGTAATAAACAGCGTGTGTATTTTTTTTTCAAAATCAACGGGCTCGCTATTCCTCATAGTATCGGATTTGGCCATCGACGCCCACTTGAAAAGCTCACCATTTATTGAATGATTTCGAATGAAAGGCATCATCATATTGTCTTTAACAAGCTATTTACCAAGTACTACAGCAAGCAGTCTTGGCTTAGTAAGGCCCAATTTTTTGATCCGTTGTTAACTCAACCAATAGTTAAATATGCTTACCAAAGGTTTAAAATTTCCAAAACCAATTTTCTAACAAATGGTCTGGTAATTAACTTTTCAACTTATTTAACCATATGTGATGCAAACAATGAATTAATAAACGCGTTTTACCGCTTTTACTATGCTTATATGCTAGCATCTCGTAAGAACTCATTAAAGACAATCTTGACGACATGAAAACTTTCAATTCTAAACCAGTATATTTTTTAAATAGAAATAGAACGTTACAAACATAGTAGTGGATTAAAATAGAAACGGATCGGGAATACGACAGATGTCCGGATACGAATCCAGATTGTTTGTAAGAGATCCAGTTGTACAAATTGTAGGAAACACTTTTACAGTTTGTTTTATGTTATTATACTTTGCGGATCCGTTACGAGTTTCTGTTCGTCGAGGAAACTGGAAATTTTACGCTGAATACGAAGTTTTGGTGAAAGGTGGAAGTTGTTACTTAGTATTGATATCTGCTGCATTTTTGTTTGGATGTTTTTTATTACAAAGGATTCCAATTGTAACGCCAAACGATTTAAAATAAAAAAAATGTAACTATCTCAATAATCTAGTGGTGGCAAGTGCTACTGCGGTGTGTAATGTCATGAGGCTGAAGACACACATTCACACAACACAACACATTCACAACGAAAGCTAAACGATAGCGATTGAAAAAAATACAATAATGTTTGAGATTGTCAAGCACTATCGAAATGTTACGTGGTCAATCTCTTAAATTTTGGTCTCATTTAGCATTTTGATGATCACCATAGCTGTCATTGAATGACACTTGTCTAAAGCCTCTGGGGCCGTACCATGACATGTCAGAACTATAATGGTTCGTCTGTGAAAAAGAGTCAGATTTCAAGGACAAGTCATTTAAAACTATCCCTTACGCACACTGGAAATAACCTTGCTCTAAGAGCTATATGGATATGGTCACTCCTCAAACGCACTAGACAAATTGCATTCGATGTCTGTGAAGACGATAGTCGAAATGTCAAAATGTAAGGGATTGATCACGTGATTTTTCGATATCGCTTGTCAATCCCATACAAATTTGCCTTTTTGGCAATCGCTATAGCCACGCTTTCGATGGTAGAATGTTACTTGACTAGGACCTCTCGAGGGTGATCATAAGGTTTTAGAGTAAAGTTATTTTGAGAGTGTGTAAGGGATAGCTGTATATGGCTTGCATACATCTGTCCCTTACGCACACTCAAAATAACCTTATAACCTTAAGAGCTTATGGTCACCCACCTGGTCTCGATAGTGAGGTGTTCGATCTTTAAATTTTCAGTAGCACGTGTATATATTTCTGTTGGGTTAACTATATAAGTATACTTCTGTTTAACCCTTGGGGAATACTGCAGGCGTGATATTATGTAACTAGATACACTCCATTGTACAACTGTATTTAAGTGCTTATATGAAGGCTTCAGTGAAGTGATAAGGTCCACGGCATTGGTGGACGAGGTAGGTATCGCATAGAAGTAACCACTCCACCCGATATGTAGGTCATTGTAGGTGCAGCAGCCATTTCCTTAATGAAAACTGATATTTTAATTAAAAACCTACCCTGGTGGGTGTCACGTTTTCTCGGACAAGTAAAATAAAGCTTGAAAGTGGCACCAATGACTATGAAGTTGTGTGGAAATCGGTTGACATGCGGATTACCTCATGACCAGTGATCGGAATAGGTAAAGCTAATTTACCAAAACTTCAAAGAACAGAGACAAAAAGTGCAGATTTCCGTAAGACATAAACAAATTTGGAATATTTGTTCCGAATTTCGGAACATTGCTTAAGTACAACAAAAATTAATAAAGTATAACAACTAGGTATCGAATTTATTTCGCGTGATTTTTATTGTTTTCAAAAAATCAAATTAATCTCCTTATTTTTGCATGAACACGTAATACACACATGAAATAAGAACATGTTATTTACATACAAGCTGTAATAATTAGATCTTTTCAATTTTATCGATTTCATACCATTTATTCATTTTGTACAATTATTGACACAAATCAACCTCAATAATTAAGAAAGTCACCAATCTTAAGACTCAGTCAGAATATTATTTCCGTTGATGCTGAAAGTTGTCCCTTAATCTGAATCGATACAGTTTTCATCAGGAACGGAGTTTTCTTTGTCATTCATTATCATGACGGAGATGACGAAAAATATATAAGTATGGAAGAATACATGCAGAGCCAATCTCAAATATATTGATGTAGGAGGATGATGAATGATTCCTATAGGAGCGTCCTCACTGGGAGCATTCTTTCGCGAGCATTTTTTAACGAGAAATCGTAGGCGAGCAACAAATGCTTCCCAGCGAGCCCAGCATTCACTTTCGAGCAAAAATATGAAAGTTCGTGTCGAACCATTCCCTTGCGAGCTTGGCGCATTCGAATACGATCTCGTTAAATGTCATTCATTCGATAATACAATTGACCAAGGAGATCGCAAACACTTAAGATCAAAGAACTGTTCCTTGCTTACAAGTGGCCAGTAATATTCTTACATATATACGCATTTATTTCATTATCTGAGTGCTCGCTTTCGAGCGTTTAATTTGCGTGAACATTCCAATGCGAGCCGTTTTGGCGAATATCGTTGGGACGGCCACACCGGCCGAAGTTCTCACTTGCGTGCAAGCTTTTTAACGCTCGGCTCAACGTCCACACCACTCGAATATTCGACGTCGAATGCTCATTACACGTGAATGCTCCTTATAATGAAGAAAATTCGTTTGTCATCACCAAAGGAATAATTTAGAATTAACATAACATTGAAAGTTTCCAAGAACGAATAGATCCAGAAACTTCGCGTCTAAACGTTTCTACTGAAAACCCAAGTTGAAACTTGACGTAATGGATATACAGCCTCTCAAAGGGTGACAGTTCTTTGATAAATCGTTAACAGGGGTGGCAAATAATTTTGGTATGATTTTTCCGAGTTTGATACTTTCCACGGTAATAACAATTCCTGATAACTTCTCCTATTGACCAAAATTATTACAAATAACAACTAAGAGGTAAACCATGCTATTATTGCCAACAGGCTTTTGCATCAAATAGTCTGTTTGATGTTATGATTTGGATCAAGTTATTCCAAAGGTTTAAGAAAAGATTATGAGTCTTTACCGTTCCCAACTTTGAGAAATAAGCCCTCTTTCTAAGAGAGAAAGCGGACCGTAATCCTACACGTGGGCCCAGTGTGGTTCGGTAAATGACGTCTTCAAAATTTATTTCGTCATGATGTTTTCCTGTACCGTGTTGATAGCCGTTGTAGTAAAATAAGATACAAAACATGTTGTCGTATTTTTCAGTCATGAAAGAACATTTCAGCTGAAACATGACTCTAATACTTATGGCTGGTTTCTGATTTGAGTAAAGCAGCAATAATCAGTTGAGTATTGTCAAATCAGTGTCAAATAATTTAGGAACCGTTTGAGTTTTTTACGTTTCACAATTGAGTATCTACCTAGCTCAGTTAAGTAAGTACCTAAGTACCTACATAAATATGGACCTGTCAAAGATCCGTTCACTTTCTCTTTCACCCTTACGTTCCATTTTACAATAGAAATCCGAGACATCACAAGATTGCATAAAATTTACTAATATAAATATTATAAAGCTATAAACAGTACGTTAGTATTATATTACTTCATTCAAGATTAAAAAAAACAAGTTATTAAATGTGTTATAATCTTTAATTTCTTGATTTTTCATAATTAAGCAATTTAATAGATATCTATTTGAAATGTATACAACCTTATTATGAAACTATGAAATGGATCGTAGGCACTAGTCAATTACTTTAATATTGTCATAGCAACCGTATTTATTTTGTCAAAGATGTCTTATCGAAAGAAAATAATATCTAATATAGTTTGTTATTGCCAAAATCAAGAATTTAAGCTTATAATTACTAAAAGTGAATGTGTTCCGAGCGAGCAGTTGCTGGTTCTTGTGATACCTCATAGAACTACAGAATATTTTACTCAGAATTTCATAAGATCTCTCAAGTGGGAAGAGAACCGACACACACACAGAATTCGTGCATCTGCATTGGAATCTGATTGCAATTGTGATTTACCAACAAATATTGCACTTTTGTGATAAAATTTGTAATGAGCTTTTAATTCAAGACCTGGGTTTTTAATTCAAGACCAAAGGCTTTTCTAGCCATTGAAGAGCCTCCGAAGGAAAACAATATTAGCCAGGGTCGGTGCCATTAGATATGTGCCGATGAAGGAGGACTGTGTTTTAATATATGTTAACGAACAATTCATTATTTGCCTACTTATTTTGTAAAATAATAAATAAATGAGACTTATCATGCTGTTTTTATCATCTTTATTGTAGGTACTGATACCAAAATCGTATCATACAAAAGCCAAATTCTGTACACATTTTCATCGCTGTAACCTTTTCTTATCGTAAGGATCCTACTAATATTCTATATAGGTATGTTTAGATATTGGTTAATCACACATCAATGGTTGAACGTTTTTGATAATATATCATTTTGAATACAATTACCCAATGACTAATAATAAAATGATTTAATAATAAAAAATAGATATAATAATAAATAAACGGAATAACAAAGCCTTTTATTCTGAAATCAGAGATATAAAACTGTAGTCTATACAATACATCTTTATAGTTTATAAAAAGTTCCTAATCTAAGAGCCTCTTGGCTTAGGCTTCCACTAACAGTTTCCACTGGGGTCTCTCATGAACTACTCGCCAATACCACAGTGCGCCATCGCTTACACTTTGTGCCTTCATCTTGGTGCTTTTCTCCATTTCCTTTGGTTACCGCGAATCATTTGACCGGTCCATCTTCACTTTTCACATAGTTCCTGTAGGATAACTCTCGGTTTTCGCGCAGGTAAAGCCGCTGGCCACAACCACAAACACAAAAACTGGCACTTTCAAATATGTTTGTTGAGGATCTCACTCATCATAATAATCATTTATGCCGAAAGACTGCTGGATACAGGCCTCCCCGGCACTCAGCATTCAGCGTCACCACATCAACCGGTGCTGTGCGTCTTTTATACATTGGATGCCCACGACCTCAACCTGGTTATCGGTCTGTAGAGGGAGGCTTTTCAGCCCCATCGATCACCCGTTCTTCGAGCGACTGAGATCTATCAGGCGTGAAATATTTGCATCCAATCTAATGTTTTCGATAATTCAGGTCGAACACTCTTCTGCCACGCATCGGTCTTCGTTGAGGCATCTCTAAGGAAGACAAGGATGTATCTTCATCACTCGTTTTATAAGTTTTTATATATTATTTTGTATTTATTTCTCTTGATTAAAGTTTAAGCAAGGGGTTGTCAACTATCAACTGCCAAATGTAACCAGTGTAGCCAGATTTGACGAGTCCCAAGTCGCCGAAAATTTCGTTTTTCCATTTATAAAAAACTCAAGACGACCACTATTCATTAAAAACACGAAACATTTTACGAAACGTAAATTTCCATTGTTGCCTTGAACACCCTAGAATCTAATATCAACTTTAATGCGTTTGACACAATAATCATTATTGGTTCCGCATAAAACATTTTTAAGCATTTCTTTATTTTCCCTGTGTTGTCACGACTGAAGTATAATGAAAAAAGAGATGAACTGTAAAAAGCATTTTGATTTCCAGTTATTTTCATCATTCCTGAGGATTAGACATTCTTATTCCGAAATCGCCTAAAATAGTCCCATGTTTTTAGGGTTCCGTACCCAAAGGGAAAACGGGACCCTATTACTAAGAATCCACGATCCGTCTGTCTGTCCGTCTGTCACCAAGCTGTATCTCATGAACCGTTATAGCTAAACAGTTGAAATTTTCACAGATGATGTATTTCTGTTGCTGCTATAACAACAAATACTAAAAACAGAATAAAATAAATATTTAAGTGAGGCTCCCATACAACAAACGTGATATTTTTGCCGTTTTTTAAGTAATGGTACGGAACCCTTCGTGCGTGAGTCCGACTCGCACTTGGTCAGTTTTTTTAGGGTAGCTTAATTAGCGATCAGTCGCCGATCGTAAAAATTGGTCGCCTCGGCCACCCTTCCGAGTCTAAGCCTATATGGCGAAAAGTCGCCCAATCTGGCCACACTGATTATGTAACGTTGACAACGGTTTGAGAATTTGAGAATGATCAAATGTGTTTTTCTCAGTTGTGAAACCCAATTGAACGTCAATGAAGGTTTTTTGTATGACATAAGGTATACTTTGACATGACTTGACGACGTATACTCAAACCTTGCTCAGCATCGCAGAAAACTTAAAGTGGCAGATGATCAAGGGTGACAGATGCTTAAATCGAGATAAGCACATACTTAGTTACTTCAGAAACCGGCCGATTCGGCCATTTCTCACACCTTCTTCGTCTTCTTTTTCTTTTAAATAAAAAAAAAACAAAAGTCATTTATTTGCGTCAATAAGAATCAGAAAGTTCGTAGGGAATAATTACATATCTCTTATCCTGCCTTAAATTTCAGCGTTCAATTAGTCATATAAGTTTTTAGATCACTAAAGTTAAAATTCATGTAAATGTAGTCAAAGAAAGTTAGAATTAATTAACATAAATTATTATTTAATTCAAAATAAATCATATAACATAGATTGAAATTGGAACATTAAATTTTAAGTATAATTATTATTCTCTACCGCTTTACAACTTATAATCTAAAAAACTCCAGTACATTGTAAAAGCATTTAGTTATCAATAAGTAGATTTGTTAAACCACGCTTAACTCAAATTTCTAATTTTGTTCCACCATAAATTTAAGATTTCACGTCTTAATCGTCAAAATAAGGCCTTTGTACCGAATATTAGTCAGCCCTAACAGAATTGAGAGCTACGAATTATGATAACAAAGCGTTTTCGCTCTCAAGGGAAGGCATGATAAAGGATTATGATTTTATCTAGTTATTCCAGTTAATTGAATGGTTGGCCTATTTTTTTTACTTCTTGGCAGTTTATAACTTTATGAATTGGGCATTAACTTTGTCCTGCGACTTTCGTGGATAGGTCCCAGAAGACCCATCCTGCAGAAACCGTGAATTTTTCCGGGATATAAGTAGCCTAGTTGCAAGATGCACAGGATCGGTGGGTGTGCCGACACTAGGAGGTCTATGTTCAGCAGTAGACCGACATCAAAAAGGAGGAGGTTCTCAATTCGACTGTTATTTTTACCTGCCTGCCGAAGGAGGGTAATGTGTTTATCAGTCTATGTATGTATGTATGTTTGTTCCTATGTGGCGTTCTAGAGACCAAACGGGTAGGCCAATTTTGATGATTTTTACGTCAATCGATTCGTCTTAACCCTGCAAGTGTCACTGGCTACATTAAAATTGGAAAAAAATTGCCGATTTTGGGCGCCATATTGTGGGGCACCAATTTTTTATTCTGCCAAACCCATCGTGTGGGGTATCAAAAGGTTTTAAGAGGTGATTTCAAAAATATATAACACTTATACCTATGTTTAAATGTACCTAATTCTAAAAAGCAATAACTAAAAAGTTATAAATAAAAAGTTTAATTTAAAAAAAACGAAAAACCCGACTGCTTAAAAAGCGAACTAAAAAGATGTAAACAAGAAGAAAATCATGCTGTGCAGTCGGAGATTGTTCGCAAACTGGTTGACAAAACCAGATGTATTCTCCGACTGCACAGTATGATTTTTTTCTTGTTTACGTCTTTTAAGTTCGCTTTTTCCACATTCGGGTTTTTGATCTTTCTTTCTATGTTTGTCACGCGACTTAGCCGGCAATTATGGACCGAGTTTGTATAAACCTTTTTTATTGGAAAGGGTATACTCTGGAGGTGGTCCCATTGTCACCAAGTCAGGATCTGATCCCATATAAATTGAAGGAACAACAAATTTTATAGGCAAACAAAGTGATTTTGGTATTTTCATCGACATGGCGTGCATTTGCATTCAAAAAGTATCATTTGGTGAAGTGGAACTGATGAAGAAGAACACAGATGGCTACTGGAATTACTAGAACTTCTCAATGATAAGTTTTTTTGGGAATAAGATATCTCGGATGACTGTGATAAAGCAAACTTTTTTTGTTTGATTTTTTTTTTTTGTTAGAGTCACACGTTGCCTGACCTATTAAAAGTTCGGAACATTTATTTCAACTACAAACTAAATTCATTTTATAACAAGAGTTACAGAATTACTGTAAAAGTTTCCTTTTGAAAGGAACTTTATCTATACCATGCAGGTAAAAATGTTTCAGGTTGAATTTCAAGCGTTGAATAGTCCAAGCGGATTGAATTAAGGCCCATTTTTTTTATCCGTAGTTAACTTAACCGATGGTTAAATATGCTAACCAATGGTTTGAAAACGTTTTTATTCATCAATTTTTAGTCAAACAAATGGTCAAATAATTAACTCTCCAACTTATTTGACTATTTGTGTGGCTAAAAAAAGTATATATTTGGATTTTTTGCGGCTTGCGTACAAATACAGTCCAAGATGTAAGTTAAGGGATAAGGATGTTTATATTTAGACAAGCTGATGTACATTGTTACAAAAAAAAATGAAGTGACTTTATGAGTTCAGCGCTTTATAACTTTAAGGATACAAAGTATTCCTAGAAGCAAGCTCATTAATTTGGGATTCCAAAATCTCAGCAAGCGTTGAAGTCACCACCAGTTCTTTAAAGCAGTCATTATAATGTCTTGTGATTTTCCACAGTGATTTTCAGAATCCGGTCTGAACATGTCATCTATAAGTACTTAAGCGAGGGCTGTATCTGTATAATGAGGTGAATAAGGAATAGTCCTTGCCTTCCTTTAACAAAGCTCTTAATCTCAAAGCCGACCACTGTACCGGTAAGATAGTTACACTGTTCTATTACTGTACCGGTAAGATAGTTACAATGTTCTATTACTGAATTTATATAATTAACACGTTGAAAGGATATCATATTTCCAATTTGGGACCCAATTGGGTTTCAAGGCCCTTAGGAAATATCTTGTAACGAGGTGACCTCATGGTCAGATCCTTAATTAAAGCTTAAATTAAGGGCTTACGTCAAAGGCTTAGCAGGATATCGTATTCAAAAAGGTTAGGTTAGTAGCCAAACACGGCGCGCGTGTATGACCAGAGGGCAAGAGATATAGTGCCCATACCATATAGGGGCCAGTCGATTGGCAAAGCTTCAAAATGAATGTAATTATGTATTGACTGGTGAGGACCGTACCGGACCGGAGGTGTTCTGGCAGAGGACCAAAGTTGTGGATATAGGTCACAGAATAAGCAAGATAGCGTGGCAATGGGCCGGCCATATAAGTCGTAGAAACCGATGACCGTTGGGTAAACGTGTTCTTGAGTGGAGACCGAGAACTGGTAAACGTAAGGTAGGATGCCCAAAGTCTAGGTGAGGCGATGATCTTCGCAGGATAGTAGCTAGATGACAGTTGCCGAAAATCGAACCAAATGCCGTGCAATTGGAGAGGCCTATGTCAAGCAATGGAGACAGAGCAGTGGTGGCCCAGTGGTATCGGCCGCGACTTACAAGTTTTAGGTCGTGTGCGAACCCAGGCAGGCGCTTTACTTTGTGAAAACTATTTTCAACATCACTGCTCTCAAAAACGGTGAAGGTAAACATCGTGAGGGAACCGGCATGTCATAGAACCAAAAATTCGAAGATATGTGACATCCACCAACCCGCACTGGGCCCTCGTGGTGGATTATGGCCCATCCCCTCTCACAGGGAGGAGGCCTGTGTCCCAGCAGTGGGAACATTAATAGGCTGATGATGTGATGTGATGTCAAGCAGTGGACTGCTACAGGCTGATGATGATGATGATGATGTGCTACTGAAATTTCACGTGTTCAGTCCCAAACCGAAATAATTATGTCAAAGTACAAGATGTATGAATGTGGTTTTAGACGAAACAAAAGAAGTGTTGAAGGATCTTAGCATGTGACATTGAGTTATGTTGAGTTTATGTTGTATCCAATTTGCAAAGAGCATACGTTTATTTTTGAAGTTAAAGCTCTTGATAAAAGTACACACAACACTTGAACTCAGTAACCGCCAGCAATATAAAATTCTACAAAAACGAAAAATACATAGGCAAAAACGGAGCCCTACACCCCTATTCCGCGATACAATTTATTGATGTGTTGGATGTGCACCCAGATTTTCAAAGGGACGTTTATATTTGCCTGAACCAGAATGTAAAGCCCAGTGCACTATATAGGAAGGTTGGTACTTTTATTTCGTTTTATAACAATCAACAAATGGTGGATTTGATCAATAGAGACACATTCTGAATAGAAACTTAATTGTGTGGTCAGATTTGGAGACTGCATCCGTTATAACCTTGTTTGTTTGAAACCTAAGGGACTGCCGTGGACAGAAGCACCGTAATAATGCGACAACGTCACCTTGGTCTCTACCAAGGTGACATTGTCGCCCTAGATATTAAGCCAGCCATAGCACAAACGTGCATGTATTTATATTATAAATAAATATACGATGCGAAAATGCTTTTTCATAGTTATTTTTTATCAGCGAAGCGATTATAGTAAAATTGCTATGAAATCACATCGTATTTTAGCGTAGCAAGTCTCTCCGGGAGTTGTAAAGTACTAAAAAGTACCCTTTTATAAATTTTTGGGCTTGAAGGTGCTTACTAACTCTGTGTACAGTTAAATTAATTTGAATTTGTTTCTAGCAGATATAATGGCATAATAGTTAACACGTATTTCTCACTTCACAACATGTTACGTCTGTAACGCGTGGCCCTATACCTTCAAGGAACCCTGCTGAGGCAAATATCTCACAATTGCTTGAGCTATTTTCCAATTAATGAAGAAGATTATAAAATTCTGTATGGGGTATGTCTATTATCTCCATTCCCAAAGCAATGTTTAGAAATAACATACATTCTAATTATAATCAAGCATGTAAAGCGGCCAGGAATTTACATATTCATATCAAATATTTACGAGTTTCTCGCGTGTAATTAACTAGGTATTAGGTTCGGATTTGCTTACATAAATTGTACAATTTTATTTAAATTGGTATGATTAGTTAAAGGCCCTTGTTATAATTGTACTTCTATTTACTAGTTTGATTGGTTTTTGGAATAGGTTAACCTAAAAATATAAAAATAATAAGGTAAATAGGTTAACGTAAAATAATACCGAGAATTCTTCTTCATCGACGGCACATCTACCTATGGAGCCTGGCCACGTTTGGTGCCGCAGTACAGGCGTTGTTCAGCTGGCCAGTTCTGTAAAAGCACACTTTGCAAACTTACGTGAAATGAGCTTAAGAGAAGCTGTTAATCTCAGGCAGATTAACAGCTTCTTTTAAGCCGTTAATCTGTTCTTTTATGCTAGGGATTCACTTCACCTTAGTTACCACCGTAAGATTTTTCATAATAACACTACAGTACTGCTTTTCTGACCCCAAGAGAACGGACCCTTTTTTATTATTTATAGGCTTGCGCTTGACCACTATCTGACCTGATGGTAAGCGATGATGTGGTCAACGATGTAGCACGCTTACCTAGAAGAGACCTATTTTACTCTTGACTTAAAGACTCCCAGGTTGTAGCTATCAGGAAATACAGACTCTGGCAGGGAATTCCACTCCTTAGCTGTACGCATAATAAAAGTATTCCCAAAATGTTTGGTGCGTATGGTTGGGATGTACCGATGACGCATCGCCGTACGTCTTGTAGTCCGATGAAGGAACGGGCTAGGAGGAATTAGTTCATGCAATTCCATCGCACACTCCCCGAAATGTAACCGATAAAATACCGACAGACTGGCAACTTGACGCCGATGTTTAAGGCTCTGGTGCTTAGAATCTACCAGTATCTCATTGCCGATGAGCGTCCTGGGATAGTAGCAAATCGAACATAGTCTGACCGAAGGGTTATACCGTAAAATTTTATGAGTTGGTTCCCATTTCGATAGTGAGAGAGAAAATGCAGGTTACAGACTATCCCGTGTTTTACACGCAGAGTATAAACCCACTCTATTTTTCATTTAGAAATATACTCCTTCAATTTTATTTTCCGAAGTAATTTTATTGCGGGTTCCATGACGACGCAGAAAAGCAGCATATCCTATATTCACTACACAAATACACACACAGAATTACCTTATTTTTTTGAAGTAGGTAAAAATGAAAAGTAAAATCATAAATCCATATTCCCTTCGCAAGCAAAAAAATGTTTAAAGAAAAAATACTAAGAATACACATACGTACAAACAAGTACTCGTAACTATTTTCTTCTACACAAACATACAGAATCTCTCCACAGCTCATATTTAACCGTCGTTTAAACATAAACTTCCGATCATCGTTAACTGATTAACTGTGGTGCGAATGATCGGTGATGGTCAGCAAATGATGGGTAACGTCTGTCAAGGAAATTATGGAAGATTGGTGGTGTTGTTGACGATACATTGTCTGGGAAACATTGTTGGTTTTAGATCATTCCTGTGAATACAATGCATTATAGAAGGTAGTGACTGATGGTTCTGTTATACCTACTGTTCATATTCTTTGTATTACCCCGGAGGGTAACTATAAGTTCTTCATCATCATCAGCCTATTAATGTTCCTACGGTTGGGCCGTAATCCACCACGAGGGCACAGTGCGGGTTTGGAAGACGTCTCAAGTCTTTGAATTTTTGGTTTTAGGACATGCCGGTTTCCTCACGATATTTTCCATCACCTTACAAGCTCTTAGAGTAAGGTTATTTTGAGTGTCCGTAAGGGACTCAATTAAAATATGAATTTTATACATCTTTCCTTTTTCCCATGATTGTTTTGATACGTCATGGTACGCGGGCAGGTTTTTTCTAACTTAGTTGGGTTCGGCTGTAAAAGTGGTCTTATTCTGCTTAGTTCAATAGAAAAGCGCCATAAAACTCACGATATAAATGATCTAAATTCTGATTCATCTAATTCCTTACGGTATTCCGAGTAAAAAACCACCATATTTACAACATGCCCAGTAAAACGTATACATACTCCAGTGTTGTGTGCTGCCAACAGACAGCCGAACAGACAAACGTAAACACTATTGTGTGGAGAGTTCCTGCGTAGTGTTCCGTCAACTGTTACTAGTGGAGAAAAATTGTTTGTTTTTTAAATGGGTGGTGATTTATTTACCCAAACTACAACGTTTGGGCTTTATTTTGTGTTTTTATGGACTAAGCATTGGATTTCAGGTGTAAAATGTATGCCACTTATATTTCCAATGTAAAAGTTCGTATGTTTGTTAATCAAGCACGAACGGCTAATTTGATTGGGATACAGGACAGGTACTTTATCACGGAAGGGCATTATTCTGTTGGATAAATTTTGACTTACACGCGGGTGTGTGTCGGTCTTAATTGAAAGAAAGTAAGCCTAGACTTACACGCTTGCAAAAAATGAAACCGATGTTGAAATATTATCCGATTGGTAAGCAATTTTATATTCAAAATTATTTACCGGTCGTTATCAGTAAAAGTGTGTAACAAGGTCCATCCATCTTAAATTAAGTAGGCATTTTATTGCAGTTTGTTCGCATCATAGACTGATTTTAAAGGATTCATTTTCAATTCAAAATTAAACTTATAACGCAGAAAAAATACAAACGACTTCCAAATAAAAACACTACAAAGTGAAAAATAACTTCAATTTCGGCAGTCGGTGCTTCCGAATTTAAAGTTATTTTTCACTTTGCAGTGTTTTTATTTGGAAGTCGATTGTATTTTTATGTAAAAAGGTTTTTGCTTTTTATTTTTTAATTGTAGTACATATTGGTGATCATCATCAGAAGTCACATAAATACGCATTATTAAGTATAACTCAAAAACTACTCATCAGATCTTGATCAAATTTTAATGGGACCGCATGAGAAGGGCAGCTTTCAAATAACAAAAAATCATCAAAATATGTTCACCTAGTAAAATGTTCTGGGGGGTGACCACAAGCTCTTAGAGTAAGGTTATTTTGATATCGAGTAAGTGACAGATGTATACACGTCAGATACATCTGTCCCTTCATCGACCCCCCTGAGGTAGGAAACATAATTGAGAACCTCCTTTTTGAAGTCAGTTAAAAAAAGGATGACATAGAGTATTCAACTATAACTGCTTATTCAAACGGCAGAACTAATTCAATTATCTTACTCAAACAAGACCATTGGACCGTGAAATTAAAAACTGCAACTGAAAGGGAATTAAAAACATAATAGTTTTAGAAAAGTTTTAAGCTGAAGAACCATTCAAACATTTTATACCACGGTTTCTGGAGAGAAATTATCAACGCGTTACAAATTAAACGATGCGATTGGCTGTCGAAAATACATTCCACCAATCAGAGCAGCTAGCATGCTTTTAACAATTAAACACATTAATTTTGTAAAGATTTCTGTTTCATAAACATTCACATTATAGAAGGACAAAAATATTTTATTAGTCTTAAAATAAAATTCGCCCGAAATTGTGTTTTCTATGTAAAAAGCTTTAAATGGATAATATGTTATGTACGCTGGTAATTGATACAATTTGCTTGTTTTATTAATATTTTACTGTAAATCACATGAAACGTGTCGTACATGAACCAGAGGTTATAGAGAAGAGAGCGAAGACAGTATTTTACATAGATATAAAATAGTAATAGACTAACTAAAAAATATTATTATATACTTTTCAACACACTTGCTCATAAAGTGGCTCTTATTTCACCGCAATTAGGCACATAATGACACCTGTTATCAAACTGTGACTTTTTCATTACTATTATTCACAAGTGAGATAAAGAGTTCTTTTTTAATTTATTGGTTGAGTTGCTTTGTTCTTAAAAAAGTATCGATACAAAAAAGATCGTGCTCAATAGTACAAATGCAACACATTTCATGCAACTTCGTATTTAAATAGATAATTTCAACTTGTACGTGTTTAATAAATAAAACTTTCACATAAATATAACTTTTGTTTTTGTCTGTAATAAAGAAAACTTAAAATTCCCCATTTTGTACGTGGCTAAAACGCTATTCGCGAAAAGCCAAAAAAAAGATATCTCATTATTTTTAGTCTATGGCCGATCGCCATTGTTAGATGCGCGCGCATAGGAAAACTGATTAATTTTGCCCGCCATTGCGAAAAAAATAACAACTCGTTTTTACTGTTGGAAATGATTTTTTAGTATTATTTTCTTCACAAGTGTGTTGAAAAACGTCGTATGATACACGTGTGTATTGATGATTACCGTCCTCGGCTCTCTTAAGACCCTCACCTAACGGCTCGGGTCTCAATGGCGCCTCAGCGGTAATCACCAACATTTTAAATACGAAGTTGCATGAAATGTGTTGCATTTGTACTATTGAACACGATCTTTTTTGAATCGAAACTTTTTTAAGAACAAAGCAACTCAACCAATAAATTAAAAAAAGAACTCTTTATCTCACTTGTGAATAATAGTAATGAAAAAGTCACAGTTTGATAACAGGTGTCATTATGTGCCTAATTGCGGTGAAACAAGAGCCACTTTATGAGCAAGTGTGTTGAAAAAATTATAATGAATGTTAATGCTCCTTCACCAAATATAATAACTTCAAATATAACTTAGTTTTGCTATTTTATCAACATTCTAACTTTCATAAATTTCAACCAGGGACACTAGAAAATGTATCATTCGATCAGCGATGACAATGGTCGAAATGCCAGAATGTATGGGTTTGATCACGTAACATTTCGATAGAGCTGGCATTTCCATAAATTTTTGTCATTTTTCCAAATCACTATGGCAGCCTCGCCTCCGTTGATAAAATATCAAAAACCCGCTGGGAATTTTCAAAATTCCAAAACAAATCAAAAATATCTACAAATGCAAATAATTCTGTAACTGTGAAAATTTTGGATGGTATTGGGGTTAGCCGGTCCTAAGGGTTCAACCCAAGCCCGGGTGGCGGTAATGACCCCATACCGACGCAAATCCTTTACTGTTGATATAGTAATTAATTTTAAAATTGGAAAGGGTTTGGTGCCGGACGATTAACATGTCAATTTTGTGGAAGCGTGGTATGGTTGTGATTAGATTAGAATGGGAGAAGTTACTTGCCTACCTAATAGCAATAGATAATCAGTAATAGGGAAGGTACGTAGTCGATGATCTAAAAGCAACACCAAGAGCTTTAAGGTTGCACTAGTCGATAATTCTTCCACTCAAACGTAGTCTGGTGATTACTTCAATATTTGATGATGTACGTTCAAAATAAAAATTTATATCAATTTGTCTCATAATTATCTAGCCCTGTATGTAAAAAAACAAAAAAAAAATGAAAGTTTTGAGCGTCGAAAGTTCGATAATTCAACACTAATTTTAACGCATCTATGGGCGGCAATGAATACCATAAGAAGAAGGAAAATTGCAAAACAGCCACCATACAGGGGTAGATTAGTAATTCAACAATGCAAATAATTTTATTTTTAAAATATACATTTAGTCGTTTTTTCATGTTATCCATACCCCCAAAGGTCTGTTTATAAAGTTTCGCGCGCTCGTTTTCGTCCTAAATCATCATCAGTTTCGCTATAAATTTGTCGGATGAGATAGCATGCATTTTAACCCCGCGCACAAACTAGTTCGTGCCGTCAACTAGGGCAACCTTAACCCACAGCCTTACAACAGTCGAAATATCGTCACAAATGAAGGGTGATCATCAAAGACGGTCACATCATGACGCTTAGCAGTGAAATAGGAGGCATCACTTACCCCCGATAAGTATTTGTTAAATTGAATTTAAAAAAAATCTCTAGCTGGACCACACACTAGGATTCCCTGTGTTGCGCGGTCCAGTCTCTTCCTATGTAGGTAAGGAAAACATGTTCACTAGGTAGAATAACTAATTACACAGAGACAAAACTTATTTGTAATGTAGATAATATTTAGAGGTTATTATTTAATATATGAATAGAGTTTAAGTTGCTTTTGTGTGAATGTATGCGTGTGTGTATGAGTAGGTGTGGAGTATATAGATGGGTGATTGCAAGCTATTATGTCCATTACTATTATGTCCCAAATTTACGACTGTATGTGCAAAGGGTTTTCCGTTTGGTTATAGTTTAGGGGATGCAGCCATTTAAATATATTATTCTTAAAACGTCTGTAAGTTAAGGCGACTACAATTCTATTGTGAGAGTAGAATTTTGAATAGAGGTAGGGCCCAAGAAATGCAAAAGATCTGCGTGGAAAAAAAGAGTGACACTACGACATACCTGTACTCCAGCCATTATGAAGAAGATACAATGTTTTTTAAAGAAGAACAGCATTTTTTACGGCTACCCTCTACTTAACAACAAAAATAAAATCGAATTAGATATAGAATGATGTATCATTTCTACATCGATTTGAAATGAGTTAGTACAGATGAAAGATAATTTGAGAACTCATACTCGTAATACCCAATAGAACATTAGATTTGAGAGAACCTAAAATGTTCACTCCTGCTCTCAACTGATTGAGCTGTCAGTACTTTATTGTACGTTCATCTTGGCCAGAGTATAGGCACTTCTGTTAAAACTAAGAATCTTTTCGTTAGGCGCGTCTGATATTTTTAAACCAGAAATGAATGGACGATGTTTAATAATAAATTGCCTACGCACTGCGTGTGTACGAAAACTATTTTAGAATGTGGAGGACTTTTATTAATAGTCTATATATATCGCACAAAACGTTTTGAGAACACTTTTATTATGCGTACAGCTAAGGAGTGTATACGTGTCGTACTCCCTGCCGGAGTCTGTGTTTCCCGAGAGCTACAATCTGGGGGTCTTTAAGTCAAGAGTGAATAGGTTATTTCTAGGCAAGCGTGTTTCACTATCGACCACATCATCGCTTACCATCAGGTGAGATAGTGGTCAAGCGCGAGCCTATTGGACATAAAAAAAATATATATAACATCTACGGACTGAAAATACTCACGCAACATAAAAATAACCCTTATTCCAACGAGTATTCAATTTGCACTGATGAATAGCATTAATGAATTCGCTTTCAAAAGCAGAAAAAATCCCTTTACGAATTATACCTAATTCCACATCGCTCCGTACATCTAAAATACATTACACGGGCTAAAAAACGCCTTCACAATTTTAATATAAACCTAAATAAAATTCCTGATGTGCTGCGCAATTTCCTTATCGTAGATTCCTTTGCGACAATCGTGAAAAAAATGCGACTTACAAACCTTAAAGGCTCAGCGTTATGATAAATTTGATTAGTCGCAAAGTGAAACGAAGCGGGGACTCTCTTTGGAAAAATTGATAGCAGTCTAAATGTGTTATTGGTAAATATTTTATGTTCTCTGCCCCTCAATGTTGCGAGAGTATTAGATGGATGGATATTATATGTGGATGACGGCAATATTAAATTGATGTGATCCTAAACGTGGGCAGACCTCTAAGTGGAAATTTTATATGCGAAGACATAAATCTAAATAAATGATGTGAATGATGCAGCCATCTGGTTAAATTAGCCAGCTAATTGGATGCCTGGACCGTTCAATTAACGCATCCTATTGAAAGCCTAGACCGACAGTTAATTGAAAAAGAATCATTCAACGTTTAACAAATTGGCGTCTTTTGAAGATGACTGACCAAGACTCAGCCAAGTGATTCAAATTTAGATAAGTTTTTTTGCGCTTCACTCAAAAGTTCAACCGTTGCGCTCAATGACTTGGCGAGTTATCCTTCAGCCATTTAATTGGATGCCAGATCGTCATTTAGTTGGATTGCGTTTAATGAACAGCCTAGGCGTCCAATTAGCTGGCTAATTTAATTAGATGGCTGCGACATATACTTCGGGTGTCAAAAAAGGGAGTTAAAGTAAAAGCAATTATCTTTCTTCTACTTGTTTCATTTAGCATAATCAGCACCGGACATCAACCAAAATCTAGTACAATGCCTAATTTTGCAGTATTAAGCTGTAAAATATTTCTTTTCATTGATATATAAATTTGTTTTTGAATTGTGTATGAAAGACTGGTAGGCTTGTCTTTCATACAGATGGAGGGACGTGCGCCATCTAGTTAGTTTTATGTCTGTTGTTATAGTGATAATTATATGATTCGACACAAACGGATAACCACAAGACCTACATAATAAAATAAGGATAGGTATTCAAGAAGAACTCAAATGTCATAAGCAGAGATATTTCTAAGGACCAGATTCACCATTTTTTCAAATCAAAGTTCAAAATGCCAAATCTTTTTAATGCAGATTCTGTAACGCTTCGCATGTCTGTGTTCGTTGGATCGTCGAAATTATCACTTGTGAGTCACTGTGGTTGAGAAAATGCGCCCTACATATTCACGGTCTGTTTTTAGGCTTAAGCAGCTTGAGAAATGACCTTTTCCAATCCAACAACAGCCCTCTGTACCACGCCTGAGATAGTATAAACATATCATGACAAATCAAGTGACTAGTCCATGAGCAGCGACACCAGTCCAAAAAAGCTTGCAAGACCTTCTTAAATATCTATATGACGCGAAGATCCATCATGATCCAGCACAGTCTTGTCTGGCAAAGAATGTTGAGGAGTTACATGATAAAGCTAGATTTTAGACCCAAGCAACAACCATTTCATGTGAAATGTTTGAGGTGTCATATAATGTTTCCGTTCACAGTGAAGTACTAACTTTTTCTAACTGGCAACAGTATTATCACCAGAAGCTTTTAAAGTCTCCATAAAAATATGAAAGAATCACACTCAGTTTTATATTTCAAATAAAAACATTATGACTATGTCCTCAGTTTAACACATTTTTTATAAATCCCGCAAGTGTCTAGTTAAAATTTATTACCGCCAAGATATCATTGCCAGCCACAAAATGTAAAAGATGGCAACTTTTTATTTGATACCCGCGTTTCAATAAAAATAAATTATTGGGTATCATATTTTCAAGCTTGCTTGATACAATGTTCTATGAAAAATTATGATTGGAAATGTTGCTTTTTTATAAGCTTTATTAACTTGCTATACTCGTATATGTATGTAAGTATTTATATACGGTTCAAATCTTGGAACCGGATTTTAAAGCATCCTCAATCGATTAAGATGAAATAATTATTCATACACGTAAGCCAAAAAGCTTGTTAATATTTATTTTTCTATTATATAAGTATTTATTATGTTTTTTGTGTAGATCGTGTGGTATTCATTTCACATCTTTTAGTCTACTTTCGTTTCATAACACTATACAAACCATACCTTTTTTGTCTTTTGATATTGCACCAACTCATGTGACAAATTTGTATGTATTCTTTGCTGTTTATCACCTGAAAAGCATATTTTTAGTTATCTCTGATTGATTTAATAGCTTCAACTTAATTTATATTGCTAATTCATGAAATCTTAGATTATTTTATACTAGCTTTCCGCCCGCAGCTTCGCCTGCATGGACTACATAAATTTGTCTGTTTCGTTTATTCCAGTTTTGGCGGGATATTGCAAATTGTTATCCAAACATATTAGACCACAAAACTTTCTAAATCCAAATAAATTGATTTAAAATGAGCATAAACTGAACTGCTTTCGTGTTCTAATAGAGAGCGCTGGGCTTTTATGCCGGAGGTCTCGTGGGATCGATGTCTATTGGGAGTTACAAATAGTCGAAAGTTACTTTGCTTTAAATTTTGGACCGACTTACCAAAAAGGAGAAGATTCTATGTTCGACTTTATGTATATGCACCGATATCTCCATCAATTGTGGACCGGTTTTGAAAATTATTTTTTTGTTTGAAAGAGTATGTTCTGAAATTGGTACCATTTTAATTTGGTGAAGATCTGATGAATAACTTCGGAGATATACAACAGAACTCTTTAATAAATAACGGCAAATCTCTCGGGATTGCTGCAATCGCTTGTTCACGGTATCGTTTGTTTATTGTTTATACCATTTCATAACATAACATCACGCCAGTATGCTCTAAATGGGTACGCAAAAGTGTACAATTCACCTTGGTACACTCTCATTTCACCGGTTATGTTACCAGTTTCTTATATTCGGGTAACCTATTCTGGCATTATATGAACCTTACTTAATTACTTGACTATTAGATAGGTATAACTAAAAGTGAATAATAAAAAAAAAACAAAAAAATGCTACCAAATACCCAAATAAAAAACTAAAATAACTTTATTTTTGGAAGTCGGTGTCCATAATGCAACAAAATTGGTACCTACGATAGACACCGACATCCAAAAATAAAATTATTTTTCACTTTTTAGTATTTTTTTTGGAAGTCGGTAGTATTTTTATGCAAATTTTTTTTTTGAATTGTGCTACCGACACGATAGAAAATTAATACAGGTTGCCGCAAATATTATCACCCGATGTTCTACTGCTGTAATTTTTTTTATGCTTTAAACTTTGGTTCTGCTTTTGGATAATGTTTATTTGGCTTTTTAATTTTCTTTTTTCAATTTTATCGTTAAGATGATACGACTAAGTGGCCGCCACCATAATCGATAAACATTCGGGCCCGATTTATGGCATTTTCCATTACTCTTGCCAGAACTTCCGGCGGATATTATCTTTGAGGACTTCAATAGTCTGATGCTAATTGACATAGAGAACCAAAGGAAGAAGTCTCGAACTGTTAAATCAGGCTATCTTACCGGCCATTGAAAGACCTGGTAATGCAGCTCTCAGAATTTTGGTTGTGGCTCGTGCAGTAAGCGCCGTTGCACAATCTTGTTGGAACCAGATGTTCTCCAGTTCCAATTTATTCCTTTTAAGGATAGACAAAGACGTTGATCATGGCTCTGTGACCTCGTCGACCACAGTAGTCGTTTGGTGGCCCGATCACGCCTCCAGAGTAAACAACACACCATGCAGTAACTTTGAGCGGGTGTGACTCTTCCTGGATTATTCGCAGACTTTCGGTGCCACAGAAGTGATAATTTTGCTTATTCACAGAGCTTGCTCGTGATGATATTCGATGAAAAATGTCCTTCCTCGTGGACGCGATTTAGAATGGCTTGACGAGATTCTATGTTCGGCGGTATGTTTGTTTTGTTTTGTGTATGTTCACCGATTTTTCCGCCGAATTTGGTGAAGATCTGATGAAAAACTTCGGAGATATACAACATTACTCTTCAATAAACAACGGCAAATCTTTCGGGCTTGCAGCAATTGCATTACCGTTTATTGTTTACGCCATCTCATTACATAACATCACGCCAGTGAGCTCTAAAGGGGTACGCAGCGAGGGGTATCCCTATAACGAAGAATCAAAAACATGCACAAAGACTGCCGAAATTAAAGTAATTTTCATTTTGTAGTATTTTTATTTGGAAGTCGATTCATTCATTAACTTTTTTTTTACGTCAGTTTACTTCACAAGTTTAGAAACAGAACTGACATTTTGCCGTCATATGCAAAAATGATAGCGTCTGCCGATAGAGTGATGAATTTTTTCGCGGTCCTGTACAGTTTAGTTATGGTTACTACAATTCGCTCACGCTAAAAAAGTCGTCATCATTAAGTTATAATCTAATTAAGCACTTCTTTGTATACCGCATTGGTGGTTTTTCTGTCTGGTGCCGAAATGATTAGGCTGCTATTAGTACTGACTCTGGAACAGGCAAAGTAGAATTGCCCGTATGAGAAGTAATTTCTTTTAAATCTGGTAACGCCAGTTTTGTAAAAATCATTACTTGCTTTTATTTTTAAATTATAATAACTACTCATAGTTGTTTATGTCAAAGTTACTCTGGTTTGGATGCTTGTGTGTTACGCGGGTTAATGTAAACCTTGCTCGCCATTGGCCCGTTTGGATTGCGAACCCCGAACTGTCATACATCATCAACCAATAAAAAGTCTTCTAATGTCGGCGCTCGCGAGCTAACGCATCTTCCGTCGGCTCCCGTTTTCGGTTGTTTTTTTCTGAAGATTCTACGTTCAAAGACTGTGTGTGATATCAAACCTGTGCATCTGTGGTTCCTGAAGAGGTACATGGAGGCAGGAGCATTCGCCTTCGGGATATGCAGGTACGTCCAAGCCTAGGTACAATTGTCCAATGTGCAACTACGAGTCAGTCAATCAGCACCTATCTTAAATTACAGTCCACTATTCAGGTATTTCCATCATCCCCTTGTTATTTACGCACCATTTAATTTGGTCCATCTCACCGGATGACAATCGGATAAGAATTGTTGAGAAAAATCCGATCGTGATTCGACTCGAGTTGGCTTTTACGCATAGTTGATATTGAACCTTGTTACTTCATACGTTAGGTTGAAAGTCGATTATTAGTACCATAGGTCAACGACTCATATTTTGCAAATATCCTGTAGTATTCACTTATTACGCATTAAATCACAGTTTATAACGTTATTTTATTATTAATTACAATATTTATACGTTTTCTAACGTGTTTAATAAAGTAAATCGCTCGCGCGTCCGTACATACGAAAATTACGTTTATTTCCTACCTACCTACATTCGCTTCGCATTCGCCTTTCTGCAGACGTTCATATGTTCGCAGTTAGTATTCTTATCTGTTTTACTTACAGATTTCGTTAAATATTCGCCCTAGTCTAAAAATTAGATTAGTGTTTTTCGCCAATTAAACCAACCAAATAAGTGAGACCCGCACTAGTCATACTTATTATAACTACGCTAGGGTTCTAGTCACTGGTCGGATAGTTGTTCGCAATCAGTTGTTTACAAGTTGATTGTTATTTACTTGGGTTTTAAGTAAATAACTTTATTAAAAGCGCATCGAATTGTAGACAGCTATTATATTCTTTAAATCTTCGCTTATACATACTGCAAAGGTATAAATAATTTGGGTTTAATATTTAATTTAATAGGTAGGGAAGGTATATACATATATATTATATTACCGCCGCGCCGTGGGCAGGTATTAACCGTCGGCGTAGAATATCGCAATTTGTGCATCGCACCTATAGAGGTATAGGTACGTATGTAAATAAGTCGCATCGTAGGTAACTTATTGCATCGGCTTGTAATATTTGCGGTTATTTCGCTCGCATCGCATCGTACACTTTTCAGATATTTAATTTACTTATTGACTAATCGCATCGTATCTTTTTATTTTATCGCGCGTAAATCTTTACGCTTAATTTGTTTGTCGCGGGAGTTGTTAACACAGTTTGTGCATTGTTAAGTTTCAACAATGGCGGCAAAGGATGTGGATATACATTTGTTACAAATTAAATTATTGGAAGCTAAGCGTCAATTGTATTTTGAACAAATAAATAAGACATTCCAGTTATCATCGAAAACAGATGAGAAGTCGAGGTATAATTTCTTATCTCAAGCTCGCGCTATTGATCAATTACGTAAGGAATTTGTAAGTTTGGTTGATGAGATAAATTTATTAAACTTGCAAGTAGATCCCGACTACGATATTAATTACCAGCCGATAGCGGCCTTTGACGATTTATATTATTTTATAAAGGAGATTTTCAATAGGTTGGATAAACCAAACTCCCCTCCACAAGCCGCGCTAAATGCCGGTAATCAGGAACATACTATTAAGATTCCCCGTATTGAATTACCTATATTCGACGGTGAAATTCAGAACTTTCCGTATTTTTACGAAACGTTTAAACGTATAATACATGAGAACAAGACTTTGACTGATTCGGAACGTATCCATTACCTAATTAGTCATCTTTCTGGAAAGGCTAAAAACATATGTGCTGGTATAGCCCCGGCTGCAGAAAATTACATTGTTATTTGGCAGGCATTGCTGGATAAATATAAGGATGACAGAGCTTTAGCTACGACATATTTGAGTCAATTGTTTGCATTAAAAAATATAAACGGTCCTTCAGCAAATAATTTGGAAAAATTTGTTGATCAATATGCAGCTACTATCGCGGCCCTCAAACAACTTAACATTGATAATTTGAGTGATTTTGTTTTTGTTTATATGGGGCTTAGGCTTGTAGATTCAGATACAGCGAAAAGTTTCGAAACTGCGATTCGTAGTCAAACGGATATGCCTAAATATGATGAATTTGTTAAATTCTTACGAGAACAAGTTAAAATTTTGTATCGCACGAGCACTTCGTCGTCATCACAACAAGCTCGTGGCAACCCTACGACACTGCAGCCCGCTTGGAGCGGCCGCGCAGCCACCTCGCGTGCTTTTCCCGCGCCTCCGCGCGCTTTAGTTTCCACTCAGCAGACTCAAGCTTCCGGTAAGCTGTGTAAGCTTTGTAACAACACCGCGCACACGCATCTTTATGCATGTAAACCATTTACGGAACTTTCGGCTCTCGATAAATTTAAATTTGTAAAAGAAAATCGTTACTGCGTTAACTGTTTGAGTAATCAACATACATCGTTTTATTGTAACTCGAGCACTTCTTGCCGTAAGTGTAATGCGAAGCATCATACGTTGCTTCATTTTGGTAAGGAAATTTCACCAGCGCAGTCGAGCACCTCCACTGTAGCTGTAAACCAGGAGACTGAAATAACTGAGGTCTTGAACTTACTTGAAATCGAGGAGGAACTCACCTCAAATCCTGTCTTGGATGACTCTTCGCTTGAAGAGGAGAATCCAGAAGTATCGTTTTGCACATTGTCTTCTACAAAGTGCGAATCGAAAACAACTACGCAAATTCTTGCGACCGCAAACGTTTACGCCACCGGTCGCAATGGTCGAGATGTAGTGGTTAGATGCTTATTGGATCCCGGATCTCAAAAACATTATATAACAACAAAATGCTGTTCTAAGCTAGGATTAAAGATTAAATCTGACTCACCTGCCGCTGTGAAAGGTATAGGTGGCTCAACACAGATAGTGAAGGGCACTGTGAAAGTTAATTTCAGATCTCGGTTTAATAATTCTAAATTTAATATTCAGGCACTAGTACTGAATCAAATCACAAGTGACTTACCAACGTGTCCTGTAGATACAACATTCCTTGATAGTTTGCGAAACACTCCCATGGCAGATAGTACCTGGGGTACGCCAGGAGAAATAGATTTGTTAATAGGTGTTAGTCTTTTTGCTGAGATGTTGCGATCCGGAAAAATAGTCGGAGAACCCGGATCTCCAGATGCCCTTGAGACGGTTTTGGGGTATATCGTTCTAGGTGATGCTCCAGCGGCTTCCCAAATTCACGCTACAACTTCTGTGGCATGTCATACTGTCACCACTTCCGAGGTAGACTCTTTAGTTCGTAAAATGTGGGAACTCGACGAGATAGATCCTAAACAATTTTTGAGTGCGGATGACAAACAATGTGAAGATATTTATAAGGAGACTGTCACACGCAATACTTCCGGACAATACGAAGTAGCTTTACCTTTTAAATTCAACCCTGACTTGCTTGGTAATTCTTTTGAGATTGCCAAACGCAGATTCTCATACTTAGAGCGTAGGTTTAATGCTCAGCCCGCTCTGAAAGAGGCATATGACAATGTCATAAGGGATTATATAGATCAAGGTTATTTATCTGCTGTAAACACGATCGATACAGATTTTCGACACTTTTATATGCCACATCACGCGGTTTTACGGGATGACAAAGCAACTACACGGGTCAGACCTGTCGTGGACGCAAGTGCTAAGTCTAGCAGTGGATTTTCCTTAAATGACCTCTTACATGCTGGTCCTAATCTCCAACGTGACCTTTTCACGATCTTATTGAATATGAGATTATTACCTGTTGCTATCTCAGCTGACGTAAGACAGATGTATCTTAGAATAGGCGTTCGTGAGCAAGATCGTTGTTTTCAGCGAATCTTATACCGTTTCATTTCAGCCCATGATGATTCATCTGTGTGCAATTTTGCAGATAGCCAAAACCCTGTAAGGACGTTTGAATTCAATCGAGTAGCCTTTGAATTGAAATGTAGTCCATTTTTAGCACTACGCACTGTCGCACAACTAGCACAAGACGAGGGTCATCGTTTTCCTATCGCGAAAGAAATTGTCCAGAGAGATCTTTACATGGACGATATAGCTAGTTCATTAATGAGCTCTGATCAAGCGATTGCAGCCTTCCAGGAGCTGATCGAGCTGTTCAAAGCTGGGGGTTTCCACCTAGTCAAATGGAGTAGCAGTTGTAAAAGGGTACTCGAACAAATTCCTGAAAATTATCGTCTTTCACAGAATGTCGAATTTGATAAAGATGACACTCTGAAAATATTAGGCCTATGTTGGCATCCTTATGATGATGAGCTCGCGTTCAAAGTGACGTCAGATGATCGTCCTTGCACTAAGAGGAACATTTTGTCCTCTGTTGCACGTTTGTTCGATGTTCTTGGCCTAGTGGCACCGATCATTTTGTATGCCAAGCTTTTAATCAAAGAGCTTTGGATTGCCAAAATTGACTGGGACGATGTTCCCCCCCAACGGATTATACGATTGTGGAATCAGTTCCAAAAGGAACTTCCCGAAGTTGTCAAAATGAGATTTCCTCGACACATTGGTGTGGTGGAGGGTTGTTTAGTGACCATTCTTGGTTTCGCTGATGCAAGCGAGAAAGCCTACGGTGCTGTCGTTTATATCCGAGTAGACACTGAACAGAATCAAGCAACTGTCATGTTATCGTGCGCAAAATCGAAGGTTGCACCTTTAAAGGTTATCTCTTTGGCACGTCTGGAATTATGTGCAGCCTTATTGCTTTCTAAATTAATAAAAAGGGTTTTTGAAACTTATTCGAGCAGATATCCAATCAATTCTATATTTGCATTCTCGGATTCGACCGTAACATTAAATTGGATCCACTCTTCACCTCATAGATGGCACACGTTTGTTGCCAATCGAGTTTCAAAAATTCAGGATAATTTGTCGTCTGATCACTTTTGCCACATTAAAGGCAGCGAAAACCCAAGTGACTTTGTCCCGCGGGTTAACTCCAACACAACTTGTTAATCACCCTCTGTGGTTGCATGGACCCCCCTGGGTCAGTTTACCCAGGCATGAATGGCCTATAAAAGCGTTCGTTCCAAATGAGTCTCCTGACATACCAGAGCTTAAGTCACTTTCACTGACAGCAGTGAAACCTGTTAGTGAGGAACCCTTTTTCTATGAACTGGCGCGTAATTACTCGTCGTGGCAAAGGTTCCTAAATGTCGCGAGTTACGTTTTCAAGTTCATGAAAAACCTGCCCGCTGGGCCTATTGTTGTAACGGATTTGGAATTTACGGAACGCGAAATAATTAAAGAGATCCAGTTAGTTCATTTTGGTGATGATATTCAAAACTTAGAAAAGGGAAATTGTTGTTCTCCACCTCTTAGAAAATTAAATCCATTTTTAAAGGATGGACTTTTACGTGTGGGTGGCCGCCTGATAAACTCAGATGAGAGTTTTGAATTTAAACACCCTATTCTGCTTCCTGGTAAGGATTATGTGGTAGACATGCTTATACGTTTTTATCACTGGAAATATCTGCACACAGGTTCTGGATTATTGACATCTGTTCTCCGTGCTAGATACTGGATATTATCTGCTAGACGAGCAATTAGATCAATTGTCTCTAAATGATGATGATGTATGTTTTCGATTTAGGCCTAGACCTGGGTTTCCTATGATGGCAGATCTCCCAGTGCCTCGATTGAAAGCTGTAAACAAAGCTTTTGTTCATACTGGCTGCGATTACGCCGGTCCAATCTAAGTAACCCCTTATCTCGGCAAAGGTATACGAAGTCGTAAGGCTTACATCTGCCTATTTACTTGTCTCACCACACGAGCAGTACATATAGAGCTTGCAAGCGATCTAAGTACAGCTTGTTTCCTGGCAGCAATGAAACGTTTTCTGGCTCGACGTGGATCTGTTCAATATTTTTATACGGATAACGGAACTAATTTTATTGGTGCCCGTTCTTATCTTCGCGATTTATACACTTTTCTAGAAAATGAATACAGACCAATTTGGAAGAAAGAGTTAGCCGAAAGCCGTATTCAATGGAAATTAATCCCTCCAAACGCTCCAAATAAAAACTCATTTGTATAAGGTCATCGGCCACCAGATTTTAACTTTTGAAGAACTTCAAACTGTTTTGGCACAGATTGAGTCATTACTAAATTCGCGACCACTGACCGTGCTTACCTCTGATCCTTCAGATCCAACGGCCTTGATGCCAGCTCATTTTTTGCATACGGCTCCTCTCAAATTTCTGCCAGCATCTGATGTAGTTGACTCGATTCCACATCTTTTAACGAGATATGAGCTCTTAGATAAATTAGTACAGTCATTCTGGATGCGATGGCGGAGAGAATATCTGCATGAATTACAAGTTCGTCAAAAATGGAACTCACCATCCCTTCCTGTCAAAGAAGGAATGGTTGTAGTTATAATACAGGATAATGTCACACCCTTGCATTGGCCCTTAGGCGTCATAGTACAAACCTTTAAAGGCAAGGATGATGTTATCCGCGTAGCGACGGTAAAGACTAAGCACGGTATTTATCAAAGACCAGTTGTTAAACTGTGTCCACTACCAACTCAATAGAAACTAGCAAAACTTAAGGTAGTCAGGTTTTGGCTAGGTAGTGTATTATAGTAATAAGTTATTTAACGTACAAGGTAATAAGGTTCACATCAGTAAAATGTATATTATATATATTTTTTTCTTTTTCTTTGAAAGATTTTCTTTCAAGGCTGGGGGAAATGGTAACGCCAGTTTTGTAAAAATCATTACTTGCTTTTATTTTTAAATTATAATAACTACTCATAGTTGTTTATGTCAAAGTTACTCTGGTTTGGATGCTTGTGTGTTACGCGGGTTAATGTAAACCTTGCTCGCCATTGGCCCGTTTGGATTGCGAACCCCGAACTGTCATACATCATCAACCAATAAAAAGTCTTCTAATGTCGGCGCTCGCGAGCTAACGCATCTTCCGTCGGCTCCCGTTTTCGGTTGTTTTTTTCTGAAGATTCTACGTTCAAAGACTGTGTGTGATATCAAACCTGTGCATCTGTGGTTCCTGAAGAGGTACATGGAGGCAGGAGCATTCGCCTTCGGGATATGCAGGTACGTCCAAGCCTAGGTACAATTGTCCAATGTGCAACTACGAGTCAGTCAATCAGCACCTATCTTAAATTACAGTCCACTATTCAGGTATTTCCATCATCCCCTTGTTATTTACGCACCAAAATCTTTGCCTTAATGACTGACCCTGAGTTTCATTTATGATCATTGCAAAGCAGACCGCGATTATAATCGTTTAAACTCAAAGACATAGCCAGAGGGTACCAGTGGTATTCGAGGTATAAAAACTGATTCCCTCGAGCACATCCAGTAATCACAGTGGCCTTTATAACATTTTTGTGCAGTATTTTGATAACAAACAATTTATTTTTCATTCATACTTTAACACCCCTTTATGGGATGAATTTCAAGAAATCCTTGAATATGTATTTGTTTTATTGTATAGAAGAGCAGAAATGCAAAATTTCTAGTAATTTTGATAATAAACAATTTATTTGTCATACAAACTTTAACACCCCTTTATACCTCTTTAAGGAATAAAGTTCAAAAAAATCCTTGCATATGTATTTGTTCAATTGTATAGAACAACAGAAATGCTAAATTTCAAGTAATATTGATAAAAAAAAATACATACAAACTTTAACACCCCCTTAAGGGATGAAATTCGAAAAATCCTTATATACGTATTTCTTTAATTGTATTCAAGAGCATAAATACTAATTCTAAAGTAATTCGATTATAAACAATTTATTTTTCATTCAATCTTTAACACCCCTGTATACCCCTTTAGGGGATGAAACTCAAAAAACACCTTAGATATCTGTTTATTTAATTGTATAGAAGAGCAGAAAAACTAAATATCAAGTAATTTTGATAATAAACAATTTATTTGTCATACAAACTTTAAAACCCCATTTTACCCCTTTAAGCGATGAAATTCAAAAAATCCTTAAATACCTGTTTCTTTAATTCTATTGAAGAGTTTAAATACTAAATTTCAAGTAATTTTGATAATAAACAATTTATTTTTCATACAAACTTTAACACTCCTTTTTAACCCTTTAAGGGATGAAATTCAAAAAATCCTGAAATACGTATTTTATTATTTTAAATTTAGACGCTAAATACCACATCTCATTCATTTCAAATTAAAAATGACCGAGTTTCATACAAACTTTAAACCCCTGTTTTACCCCTATAGGGGATGAATTTCCAAAAATCCTTTCTTAAATGACGCCTACAGTATAAATTCAAAATCCTCCCAAAATTTCAAACTTCTATCATAAGTGGTTTATGCTAGGCGTTGATATGTCAGTCGGGACATTGCCTTTTATATATATAGATTCTGACATTTTCTTCTGACTTGACATCTGTCTGTCTAATTTATTTTCTTAAGCCATAGACATAACACACCATGGACTAGACGGCTCCTTAAGCTAGTTTTACATTATAATAAGGGCAGCGACAGACTGCCCCTTTGTAAACCGATTTTTATTCTGGTCTTGATTTCTTAATTGAGATTTGAAATTCAAAAGATATGGAACAGAACGATGAAAATGGGCGTCAGCTATTTGGTTTTGTTTTAGCCTGGAATTACAGTCTACTATCTTATCTCAAAAACTCTCTAAACCATATTATCCAGCTTGATGTGTAATAATATCTGAAGTGCACTTGTTAATATATATTTTGTGAGTGTTATTTATATGGTGTATCATTTGACCGACGCCTTGCCTACCCCTGAAGGAGGTTCACTGTACGGCGGGTAACGCCACAGCACGGTTCCTTTTCACTACTTGCTGCCTGCCTTCCTGCCTACCGCATAACTGCATACCAACTGGTACGGTGTGCATGAGCTGCAGCAGTTTAGTCAACAGAGGTGCGCGCGCCCACAGCGCGCCCTCCAACAGCACGCATAGGCTGCGCACTCTGAACATGAGGGCCCACATCTCGAGGTAGCGCTCCACCAGCAGTCCAATCTCACCCTTCGCCACCATGGAAGAGGCGGGCAGCACGTCGTACGAAGCCGGCCCTTATTTTATTTTACCCTTATTATTAACGTGGCTTACGTTTAGCTCAACTTGAGCAAAACCTTCAGCTGAATCCGGTTAGACGACCGGGAAGCCGACTGCAACATATTTGGTATAAGGCTAGACAGATTGATAAAGCAATTGTGACATTTTGGGTAACATTTTCAAGTCCTTTGACCCAATACTCGACGAGAATCTAATAATAAATTATAGATAATTATTTACGAAGGACCCATTTCGATAGAGCCTCTCGCGCAAATTGTATATTTGCAAATGCCTATGGGAATCGTTTCAAATACTCGGAACGCTCCAAAAACTAAATGTTTGAAATAGATCTTAAGGTGGTTTTACACCGGCGAGGCGAGGCGTGGATAGGATAGGCGAGAATTGAAATCATGTTTACCCTTTTACACCGAAAGATGTCCATCGCTTGTCCATCGCTATACTGCGCCGTCACGCGATGGCTAGCGCTGCCTCGCGCATGCTCGCGTTGTTACGCATCAGCTATCACTACTCCGCGCCGCGCGTCGGCGCGTACCATCGCGAGTCAGCGCTTGGCGGATAGAGACCATGCGGGTCATCGATGGCCGGTGTGATATTTATATATCCGTTTTCCAAAATAAATAAATATACTCTATTCTTAGAGCAATAAAGTTCAATATTGAATTATCAAATGTTCCAATTCTCGCCTCGCACATACTCGCGCATTACACCTACTGTGATGAATATAACGTTTAAAAAAACATGGAAAAATACAGGTTTTTTTCTGGAGTACGAAAATAAAGATATGGTAAGGCGGTTATCGTATATGAATTGATATAATTGTTTTGTTTAATAATAAAATACCCTTTGTTTTTTTTTGCATAAATGTCTTAAAACAATTGGCAACACCCACTGAAGTTTACCATTTACGGACGAAGATTTTCCTAATTACAAAGAAAAGATGATTCTGATTACAACAAATTAAGTGTTTTATAAGTTCATAATAATAGATACCTATTGATTTAAACATAATTTGTCTTTAATTAAAACAAAACAACCAAATTCAGTGATTCGTTTTTTCTGAAAAAAAAAAGAAACCAAATGTGGAAAAAAAACGACGGTGCCAAGTATTTTTTTTAAGTTTTTTTTTAAGATTATGAAAAAAACATTTAGTTTTTTTTCAAATTACATCTCTATTTACATATAAGATGGGCAGAGCGTGGATATAAATTTTGCCATACCAATTTCAATTCTTGCCCATCCTATCCACGCCTCGCCGGTGTGAAAGCACCTTATGTAACTCTTTATTTCTCGTGTAGTATTTGTGAAACAGTTGGCACATAAACAAACATTCTGTATTCCCAAAGGGGTACGAAGAGATGTAAATACTTATAGTAGACTCCTAATGGCAATGTTACTGTGATATTCCCGATGGAAAACCCCAATATCACTGTGTTGACATGGGAATTGAACCCCACTATCAGCAGTCAAACTTGCAACCACTAGTACAATGAAGCATTAATCTTACTAATATTATAAATGCGAAAGTTTGGATGGATGTGTGTACGTGTGTTATTCAATCACGCCAGAACGGCTTAACGGATATGGATGATGATATAGTCAGGAATAGCACATAGGGTACTTATTATCCCGGGAATATGTTCCCTCGGTATAATTTTTGACTTTCACGCGGGCGAAGCCGCTGGCAGAAGCTAGTAATATTAAAAACGTAAAAGTTTGTGAGGATGGATAGATGGATGGATGTTTGTTACTCTTTCACGCAAAAACTACTGAACGGATTTTAATGAAATTTTACAGAACTATACCTAGCGTATACATAAGAATAACAGATGGCTATAATTTATAAAGATATTTGGTGAAGTACTAATACTACGCGGGCGGAGCCGCGGGCTGCAGCTAATGTGACCATAATTACCGAAACAATAGAAAAAAAAACATTTGTAAAAGCCATTGTTTCTCGCGTGAATCCACGTCTTAAACACAGGAAAGGTAAGGATCTCGAGGTAGAGAGGAAGGAGAAGGAAATGGATTGCATAAAAAGATAATTTAACATACCTATTTTACTTTATATTTATTTATTATATTATGCTTTATTGTACAACTTAAAATATAATTATAAAAATAATCTTCTAATTAATACACATACAATGGGCATTCCACGATCTCTTTCAGGCAACCTGGTATGGACGGTAATTGTCTGGTCATGAAGTGGGGTTGTCATTGGTGTTACAACTGAGCACCCCACGGCTGTTCTGTATTTCATAACCACAACTCATCAAAATATTTGTATTAGCAAGTTGATAGTGGTAAAAAACGAGCCTATCAATTGGGTAGTTGACAAAAATATCTATGTAGTCCGCCAGTTAGATAACCTAAAAATATTGGACACGTACTTTTTCTTTTGCCACGTAAATAAAAAAATACGACAATGCGTTATCGTGTGACGTCACAGTGTGCTATACTTTATACTGACAAAGTGACGTCACAAGCCCTCACTCCTGAACTTTGTCGCGCTTTATCTTTGTTATTTTTTATTTATTAATAATCCAATAATAATAAATTAAATAATATTTTTTAAATATAATTTAATAATATGTAGGGAATACTGTGTAATTGTCAAAGCCATTATTTGCATGGGTTCTTTTCGGTCTAACACGAGTTAGACAATACAACTTCTTCGCTTATATGTAGGGTCACATTATGTATTGGCGAATAACGTAGGTATATGACATTCCACTAAACACGTAGTTTTATATACACGAACACTCGGTCATTATCACTGTATTCAAGTCCAGTTTTTATCATAAATTAACAATTCAATCAAACCCGCCATATTCTTACTGTTCGATCCTTGACCTCTCTTCTTCGCGCCAAAAACTAGTCTTCAGTGTTACGTCAAGTTGACATCTGTCGAAGTCGTTCCAAACCATAGCTCTCGTCAGAACGAAATCGTTAGAAGTGCCTACACGGCTTCCTGACTATTGCGAGGCCGCGAGCATTCAACAATCCTTATATTGGCCAGTCATATCTCACTCACCAAAGAAAGTAACATTCCATTTGGATTCGCTCGTCCATTCCTGACATGCATACTTTGCGGGATCATACGGTGTAGACCAGGCGCACAAGATCCTTTAGATCAACCAACAACTCATCTAACATGTGTGGAACGGGCGCACAAGGCCCTTTTCAACCAAGCAACTATTCACAGCGTGGCTTGGACCGGGCGTGCTGGGCCCCTTCGACCATCCACCTGCGCAACGCGTGGCGTGGACCGGGCGTACTGGGCCCCTTCGGCCACCCACCTACTCACAGCGTGGCATGGACCGGGCGTTCTGGGCCCCTTCGACCATCCACCTGAACAACGCATAGCGTGGACCGGGCGTGCTTGGCGCCTTCTACCACCAAGCTACTCTCAGCGTGGCATGGACCGGGCGTAATGGGCCCCTTCGACCATCCACCTGGACAACGCATAGCGTGGACCAGGCGTGCTTGGCGCCTTCTACCACCAAACTACTCTCAGCGTGGCATGGACCGGGCGTACTGGGCCCCTTCGACCATCCACCTGGACAACGTGTGGCGTGGACCGGGCGTGCTGGGCCCTTTCGACTACCCAATTACTCTTAGCGTGGCATGGACCGGGCGTACTGGGCCCCTTCGACCATCCACCTGGACAACGCGTGGTGTGGACCGGGCGTGCTGGGCCCCTTCGACCACCCACCTAATAACAACGTGGCATGGACCGGGCGTGCTGGGCCCCTTCAACCATTCACCTGTACAACGCGTGGCGTAGACCGGGCTAACAGCGTGGCATGGACCGGGCGTGCTGGGCCCCTTCGTCCACCCACATACTAAAAGCGTGGCATGGACCGGGCGTGGTGGGCCCCTTCGACCATCCACCTGTACAACGCGTGGAGTGGACCGGGCGTGCTGGGCCCCTTCGTCCACCCACATAATAATAGCGTGGCATGGACCGGGCGTGCTGGGCCCTTTCGACCATCTACCAGTACAACACCAACCTACCTAACGTACCTAGCTCGCAACAGACGTCAGGTCGGTCTCGAAGCACCAAGGGTGCCAGATATCTTCCAGATGCTTAACACACCATACTATGCCACATACTCCAAACAACAGGTCACCAAAGCACCGGAGGCACCAGGCTCCCACCCAGATGCCACCACATAAGCAGCCGTACACTATTTGCCTGGACAGCAACTGGACTGCTTTCAGTGGTGAAGCACCTTTCTACAACTCATAATGTCAATGCATCAACTCCCACTTTAACAAGTACTCTCACTGGCACTATCACAATATCGATTCACTTTACCCTCAGATATCAATTCAACACTCACGAACAGTCAGACCCAGAACAATCACTTGCAGGCCACGTAAATATCTACTCCACATGAGAATGGAACTCGCGACACAGAGCGCGGCATCCAGAAACTCAGCCACTGCGCCATCAAAATAGCAGTAAAAATTAATGAACAACATAACCACATATAGGCACACTACCAATATGAATAAATTATAAGATTTCTGAGATATAACTCATTTGCATACCTATCTTTACATTAAGACAATTTTATGACGCAAAATAACATGTCTGCACTCACCAATCCATGTCTGCAAGCAGAGGTGTATAGCGCACCCTTAACTCACCAACCAAGTTCAAGCTTCAAGCTATAGGATACCACTAGATGTTATCCAGAGATTGAACCTTAGACCCCATGTCTAGCAGGTGCACCAGCATTTACCAGACCAACAAGGTAACAAACACACACAGCAAATAAAAATCAATCATCACTAGTAAATTGTAAAATGCGCAGTCTAAGAGTAAGATACACAGTCAAAGAGTAACAGCAAAGATAATCATACTATGTTTCATAAGATAAAAGTTGAGACTGTTGTGAAAGCCATAATTATCCACAATTTGAAACAACCTTGAATCTGTAATGTGCAATCAATTGCTTTTTTTTTTCTTCACTAAATTTCTTTTAAAAGACAAAAACATTGTGTTTTGTAGTGTAGTAGAAGTTCGACGGCTATGAATTGTAATTTTTGTTTATCCGACTGCACTAGAACCACAAAAGGGTGGTAATGTTTTGTCCAATGAATTATAATAAGAATAAAGTGACCTTACTAGTTACTGTAGATAATTTAAATAATCAAATGTTTGGCAAATCTGAACTTTCTCATGCGCATCACATACTTCAACTAAGACTTTATTACCATTACTTTTAACACACCATACTACCAGGCAGGTAGAGTTAAGAATCCCATCACTTGAGGTACTTTTCAAACTTGTTAACCATGTTTCCAAAATAGTCATGATTCTCTCCGGGCCATGATTGGCAAAATCAAGCATTGATTTTAGTTCCTGGTTTTTGTACCAACTTATTGGAATCCTTCCAGTATTCTTACAGTTAAAATAAACAGCTGGACTCAAAAGACTGAAGCATTAATTCAAAACAAAAAAATTTCAGGCACTTTTCAACTAAACTAACATTTACTGCCCTTAGTGAAAATGATAATTATGAGAATTTCGTTATCTTCATTAGTTTAAACCAGTTACAATTATTGTAAACTCTCCAAATTTAATTAAGGAAGAAGTAGACCTTTAAATAAGCTTTCAAACCATCATGACCAAACTTTATGGTTGAGGAATGTTTTCCAGGTAGGTACTCCTTGTGCTACAAATAACATTATGTTCTGACCGAATACGCATCACACTAACTCTTCACTTAATTGAGGTTTCCCGCTACCAACTTTCTTTCAGTAGGTAACTTCACTGATCACAAGTTTTTCGATTGTTATTTCACTTGTCTCCTCAATAAAAAGCCCTTATATCCCACGATCTGATGTATGGAATACTGCGTAATTGTCAAAGCCATTATTTGCATGGGTTCTTTTCGGGCTAATACGAGTTAGACAATACAACTTCTTCGCTTATATGTAGGGTCACATTATGTATTGGCGAATAACGTAGGTATATGACATTCCACTAAACACGTAGTTTTATATACACGAACACTCGGTCATTATCACAGTATTCAAGTCCAGTTTTTATCACAAAATAACAATTCAATCAAACCCGCCATATTCTTACTGTTCGATCCTTGATCTCTCTTCTTCGCGCCAAAAACTAGTCTTCAGTGTTACGTAAAGTTGACATCTGTCAAAGTCGTTCCAAACCATAGCTCTCGTCAGAACGAAATCGTTAGAAGTGCCATCAAATATTTTTATAAATTATTGTTTTTTATTTGATTTTTAATTATTTTAGTTACTGTATTCCTTCCTTTTTCTTGTCCTTTACCAAAGGTCAATATTTGTAAATAAATTATTAATAATCGAAGTTTTGTGGGGGAGGCCTGGTAATCTGTATGACAGGATTTCCTAGTGCAGATACTAGTCTCCCACAAATGATCTAACATATAATATTGCACTTTTATGTAATAGTTTGTAAGTCACCCTTGTAGAAGAGAAATAAATATTTATGTTACTCGTATGTATTTATTTCATTTAATAAAGCAAAAAAAAATACGGCTCTAATATTTGATAATCTCACTGAAGGACTAAATTGAATTATCATTTTTCTACCCAGGAAACACGACAATTATAAAAATATAAAAAACCAACCATAACATAACATTCCTCAACTTCGCACCAATTCGCGTAATAAAATCATAAGAAAAGAACGAATGATAAGTAGCGAATGAACTCATTGTTTTCTTTTCATTCCACCATGAAGCATTCTTTTCATTTTATTATGATAAAGCGGTAACTCGTGCAGAATGAACGGTTTAGGTTTACCGCAAGTTTTCCTTGTGGCATTACAGATTTATTCTTATCTAGTGATAATAGGTAAGGGGTTACGATTCTATTTGGTTGCATCGAGAGAAATAATTGTTGCTTTGCTGTTTTCTCTTATGAAAGTGTATCTTGGTATCTAAAGTAGTTTTTAGTTAAAAGTGTATCTTGATATCTAAAGTAGTTTTTATTTAAAGTAATTTTCATGACATTAGTTTTTCGTGAAATCTGTTTCGAAACATCTTTAATAATTTTCGTTGAAATTTGAATGGTGTCGCATGTTTTATAATAGATTTTTTAGTATCTGCTTAGGTGGAGTTTCAATAAACACTAGTTTGTCTAGCTTAGGGCTGGTCGCAACGCCAATGCGAGAAAATTATTTTGAATCTTTTACTTTGACCACACAAAAAGCTTTGTAACAAAAAAAATAACAAGGCTTTTTTCGCTTTCTTGTATTTTGCTTTAGAAATCTTTATTTTTTATTTTTATTAAAAAAAAAAAAATTATACTCTTTTTAGTGTTGGTACCTCATAATTATATATATATGTACATTGTTCATTTAAAGCCAGAGTACATCTGATTTTAATTCCAATAAGCCCAAACTCAGCTAGTATATATCGTATAATTACGGAGTTCCAGTGCCAACCATCCGGCTTCATCATCAGATCAGATCAGTTCGATGGTACCATTTTCATCAGTATCGTTTATTTATATTATTATGTATTTGCTTCATCATTGTCGCTTATCTATTCGAGATAATCTTATATCCATGACATACTGAGATACATGACATACATATCAGATTCTGCCTCTGTGACAATGGGGACCATCACGAAAGTATACGCCTTCAAACAAAAAAATAATTTTGAAAATCCGTCCATAAATGACGGAGTTATGCCCGAAAATACATAAAAACAAAAAAAAATAAGAACATCTGAATTGAGAACGTCCTCCTTTTTGAGAAGTCGGTTAAAAGCTGTCAAACATCAATTTCATTACAAAAATTAAATATATTCGACGTTGAAAAACCAGCCCTTAGATTTTCTTAGCACCCAAGTATTTTTCAGGACTTTTGCTAGTTTTCAGGTCTTAAATAAAGAGACCAAAAGTCTAAACTTTTCGATGAACAATATTCCAGCATGCAACACTTCTTCCCTACGTTTTATCAATAGAGATTGTTGTCTTTCAACCTTCAGCGGATCGAGCGCTTCAGTCCGCTGAAACTAGGTCAAGGTAGGCCACAGACTATACATTATACTTGTTATACTGAACATCTGTTACTCTGGGGCTTTGATCTACTTTTGTGGGAGGATGAGCTTTATACTGTGTTTATTGTGTATGGCTCTCGTTTTTATGCCAACGCTGGTTATTTTTTTTGTCCCGTAAGTGTATATTTTTTATTTGCAAAGATTTTCCGGGAAAGTGAATGAAAATAACGGTTTCAATAGGTAGCATTCACATGGGAGCGGCATTTATTTGCAAATAGCTTTACCTTTCCGCGAATCTGAGCGGTTTCTATTGGTAAAAGATTTCATTTTCTACGGATAAGCTACAGAAATGCTTTACCAAGAAATAAATAAAATCTTTCAATGGTAAAACGTTTTTGTCGGGGCTTACACTTTGGAAGATTTCTTAAAATAGTATATTTTATATTATGTTTGTTTGTTTAATATTCTGATTTTTTAAAAATTAAGACAAAGCTAATACTTGTTGTGTACTAAGGGAAACTGAATACACCGATGAAACTTGCTATACAAAATTATTCATTAAAAAATCTTTTTTTTAAATAAGCTTTTTCGTATTCTTCTCAGTAAACCCTTTTATTTGATACTCGTATAATCGCAGTGCACAAAAAATAACTAGTCCGCCAACTTGGGCCATCCGCCATATTGGATTTAGAATGAGATTACTTAGCTAACTAAGCATGGTCATCCAAACTAAACGTGTAAGCAAAATGTCATCTTAATCGGTGTAATATAACTGCTTTAAAATTTATTTGCAAGATTTGACCTGAAAACACTTACATATGTATATACGCACATACATAGACTGCAAGTTAATCAAATGCCTGGTGTAAATGTCTAAATTATAATTGTTGGACAGATAAAAAAGATTTTAGGTTCTTGAAAAGACAAATTATTCTTGGGGTTTATAGTATTAGCATTGCAGTGTATGTTTTCCCAATCCCTGAACTGCTGTTCTGTCTACATCATGAAAACTTAGATGAAATGAGCTTGAAGCGAGATGTCAATCCTTGTGGAGTAACAGTGCAATTCACGCTCACTTAATTTCTCATTGATTGATGTATTAACCAGATAACAAGGAAAAATGATAACATAACGGCACCCTCATATTCACCGAAGGGTTTGGCAGAGTGTACCTATTATCATACCCATTGTTTAGATCTTATGTAAAAGGTATCAAATAATTAACTATTCGTTAAAAAAATAACCACCCGCAGTGGAAGGGTATTATTTTTCAGGCTGACATTCTATGTAGCTTACCATCCGATAAGAATCAGGCCCGAAGCAACGGCGCGTTGTGTTCCACGCGCGCTTCAAAGAGATGTCAGCAAAACTGACGGTGTCCGCGAGGGCCTGTCTGGGTCGCGGATAAATTTAAAAGAGAGTTACCTGGCATAAGCAACTGAAAGAACACGGGTTGGCTTTTAGTCAGTAAACGTCTGGCACGCCCTCCCACTTGGTTACCGACATGGTTACACGATCTTTTTATAGATCTGCAGTTAAAAGAAACTTCAAAGGATAATTTTCATTACTTTTCAGTACTGTACGCTTATTCTGATCTGTACCAACGCGTCTTTCCTTATATTATAAGGATATTACCTTCTGTACATGTTCTGCGTTTAGGAAGGTGGATTCCTGTGTATAGGAGAAGGTAATAAATAAAAAATAAAAACTTGACTGCGAAGTGAACTTTTTTATTTATTAATGTTTAACTTACCTTATTTTTTACGAATTAGTTACATTTAAACATATTAGTGTTATATTTTTTTGAAGTTACCTCTTAAAACCCTTTATTTTGATACCCCACACGACAGATACGGAAGAAAAATTGTGCACCCACCCACAATATGACGCCCTAACTCCACCATTTTTCTATTTTCCAATTTTAATATAGCCAGTGACACTCGAAAAGTTAAGACGAATCGATTGGCGTCAAAAAGGGATAACGCGTTTGGTCTCTAGAACGCCAAAAAGGAACAAACATACATACATAGACTAAGGAGACGATTTAGGCAGTCGGTTAAAAAAAGGTGCAACTGTGCCGAAATCTACGAGTAATAGAGTTGTGATATTATGAACATATTTTGAAATGTGATTTAGTAACACTTTACAATTTATTGTGTATCTCTAGAACTAAATCTAATTTGTCACGGTCTAGCCTGCAACTGTGACCCGCCTTTCATGTGACTGGCAGGGTTGTTGCTCTCAAGTACCATGTCTACAGGCGTTTAAGATATTTAGTGTTGGCTGTTTGGTTGAGAGCTATTTGCTATCGATATTTTAGGGCCAATTTCACCAATGCAACTAATCGCGTTTAGTTAAACACAGTTTAAACAAATACATCGTTCTGATTGGCTGATACCGCTGAGGAACTACCAATCGATTAGTTTCATTGATGAAATCGGCCCTTAGCGTGCATTGCAAATTAGAACTCATTGAAATAAAACTTTGTAAATTCTTCTTACATAATATTATAACACAAGTGAGAGATCCATTTTGATTTATTGTATGACTATTTTAACTGTGTATAAAGTTTAAATCTTTTTATTGTCTTTACGTCGCTTGATTGAGGAGCAATGGACTGTGGCTCTCAGCCATCTAAACCTACAAGTCTACAATCCAAACGTAATCTCAGTTACTGCTGAGGAATAATGTTCTAAATAAAAATCAGTAACGTGCTGCTATGGAGTGACATTCTATAGACAAAAGCATCTGGAAGCGATTGGAATAACTTCAAAAATGTATGAGATTGCCGGGCGTAATCGAAATAGCGCGGCTAAATCTGAAAGAGAGTTATAATCCCCGGCACGTAACTTGGCAAGAGTCGTTAGATGCGCAGAGGTCATTTTTTAGGTCTCTTTGGTAGTGAAGCGGGGCGCGGGGAATGTTCCGAGCGCGCGATTGTTTGCTCAGTTGACACAAGGATTGATTGACCAATCGCATCGCGTCCACGTTCCGTTCGTTCTATTTGGTGGTTGGTCAGTTCGGGCAATGTGCACGCAACATGCCAACTTACCTGCCGGGGTAGTCCTGCGGTCAGAGCTGCGGTATAGTTACCGCAGCTTTGGCATAAGCGACTGAAGGAGCAAGGGTGGATTTTAGTCAGTAAAAGTCTGACACGCCCTCCCGTTCCACTCAGAGCGGGCGAAGTCATTGGATGTTGCCGCAATCCCAAAAAAAAAAAGAGTACTCGAAATGTCACGTGGTTAATCATTTCGATTTTGGTATTTCGACCATCGCTATCGCCTAGAGAATTACAGTTTTTCTAAAGCCTCCGGGCAATCTTATAATTCTTAACTTTGCCAGGTTAAGAATCGCTTAATTAATTTAGTCGGTAGGTAGTTAACCAATTTGGAACTCAGTGGCGAAAATATTACATCTTAGCATCTTGTAGGCTGCCGAATTCTACAAGCCGAAGATTTCATTTACTAAATCTGGATTTCTGTTTCTGGAATATTTTGTTAATTTATCATCATCAGTCTATTAATTTTCCCACTGCTGGGACACAGGTCTCATCTCTGTGAGAGGTGATGGGCTGTAATCCACCACGCGGGTCCCGTGCTGGTTGGTGGATATCACATGTCTTTGAAATTTTGGTTCTAGGACATGCCGGTTTCCTCACAATGTTTTCCTTCACCGTTTTGAGAGCAGTGGTGATGAAATAATTTACACAAAGTAAAGCGTAAATACCATTCAATCCAAACACATTAGTATTTATAGTAGTACTATCTCGTACCAACACTATACTATTTCCGTGCACAGCACTAGCTCTCAATGATCATGAACAGAAACACTCAGGCTGGGAACCCACAGCTGTTTCCATGTTTGTCTCATGCAGAATGTTTGTGTACCAACATTGGCGCAAACGAACTAGTCTTGGAGGATTGGCTAGGAGACTTGCAGTTCCAGTAGGCCTAAAAGAAACTAGAAACTGACTTATTGCTCGTTCAAGATAACTGAGCACCCAAGTTTCAAACGATCAAAGTGACATTGACATTACGGGTGCTCAGTTAACTTGGCCGAGTTGTAGATGTTTTTGTTTAAGAATAAAAAAGAATATATTAAAATAAAATTTACTGACTCTCTTTTGGAAATTATAAGGCAAGTTTAAGAGCGACTTGTCCAGTCCAGTGGCAATCCGATACGGTTTTTACAAATAGGAAACCCGTGCGTTTGCCGTAAGTCGGAAGAAACTAAGGTTAGTGAATACCTACCTAAAACAAAGAATAAGAGCTACTTTTTCTGTTATAATATTTTATTGACATCTGTGAATAAAATATTCATCTCATCAATCATTCAATCAAATTTTCTTCAAGCACCCCACGTTTTTTTTTTTGTTGTTTACACTATTCTTAATTTAAAGGACCATGGGAAAAAATGGATGGGCTCTGTTCCCACCCACCAACACATATGGTGCTGATGCCAATATGTTCCTAAAATATCCACTATTTATATCTATATAAATCCATGGGATTATATCAATAAAAATCAATTTGAAATTATTAATTTACCTATATTTTCCTTTTACACTTGCAATTATTTTAACATTATGGTTATATTGCCGTACAAAATATGATTATTTAGTAATTATACAACATTATGGTTATATTACAGTACAAAACATGATTAATTAGTAATTATACAAAATTTATAAAATGTATTTCAACTTTCATATTCTTACAGTGCTCATAGTAGGCAAATAAAAATAGCGAGTACATTATTATTGCTCGTCTATTATAATATTATTTAGCAGCTGCGCTGGCAGATTAAAATCTGTATGACGACCTATTCCCATTTACTATATAATTGACTAGCTTTTGCCCACGACTTCGTCCGCGTGAATGTCGGTTATCGCGGAAAAAGTGATATCTTTCGTAATTCTTTTTAATTTTTATTTTTCAATAGAAAGTATCCTTTGTTATTTCTAATGCCTCCTAGATTAAGTTACAAAGTTGCATGATGATCGGTTAAGTAGATTTTGCGTGAAAGCCTAACAAAAAAGTTATAGTCACATTTAAAATATTAGTATGATAGGACATTAGCACAACTTCCTAAAGTGCGACTGCCTTTCAAGCAGTTACAGTAATAGTGTGCAATAGCATGTCTGTTATTAATATTCCCATCAATTAGTATATGCGAATAATATATACGTGATTTTACATGTCTGGATTGTATTCGCACTCTTATCATAATATTGCATCTTGACAAATCAGTTCGATTCAGGTTCATTTTCAATTAACACCTCTTGCAAAACGTGCCGCCTTTGTCGCAAGACAGATCTCGGGCACATTATACACTGCGCCGTCCCGTTTCCATAATACACAGTATCTAATCCAGTTATTATAAAGTCCTTTATCGTGCCAGGGTCAATCGAAAACCTATCAATAGTCCAGTAAACAAGCAGAGATCGTAGTTGTAAAGTAAAAACCGATACTTAACCCAGTGTTAACTAATCGCGTGTGTTAGTGTCTGCTAATAAGATAAGGTCGCAAGCGCAGGAACGCGGGTCGGGGGGCGGGGTATTTTGTAACCGCTTATCTTTACGTGCATGGCCCGCCCCTTTCCACTAATGAATAGATGAATGAGTAGGTATTTTATAATAACTCGTCAATAATACGTAAACGAAATATTTTTAGAAACATTAGATACTATGAGAACCCCATGCATTTGGGCAAAGTCCCCAAAGTAACAAATTATCATCTTGCCAAGATATATCAATTAAGCTGCATTTAATTTTTGTTGATGGGTGGGGAAGATTCCGCCCATGGTCCTTTATTGTTTTTTTTTTTACTTATTTTGGTTTTCCATTATTATGATGTTGAAAGATAGAAGAAAAAATATGGGCCTCTACAATATGGCGCCCAACGTCTGCCATTTTTCTATTTTCCAATATTAATGTAGCAAGTGACATTTGCAAGGTTAAGACAAAACGATTGACGTAAGAATCATCAAAATCGGCCAACTCGTTTGGTCTCTAGAACGCCTCATAAGAACAAACATATATACATAGACTGATAAAAAGATTATCCCCTACTCAATGTGACCGACAGCTGCATACCTTTTTTTAATAAAGTATAATCTTTTAACTTTTGCATGCCTATATATATTAGAAATTGTCAATGTGGTTAAAACAAATGATCACTTATTCCCAACTTTAAAAAATACCATAAACAGTACCACATGTTTAAGAAGAGTGTCATTCTGAATTTCGACAGTTAATTATTTCGACAGAGTCTCAATTTCGAAAAACAGTAGTTCGACAACTCATTGCTTCGACAGAACATATATTCGACTAGCATTAGTTCGACAGATTATACTTCGACAACACACATCTTCGAAGGTCACTACTTCGACAAAACCATTCCTCGATGTGCACTTGTTCGGCGGATCTCTATTTCGACGGAACATAACTTCGACATAATAATGCTCTGAAATGAAAGAACTCAATACGAAGATAAGTTATACATAGGTGAAAGAGAAAGAGTGTTATGTACATGGCTCTTCCTATTTATAACCATATACCAAAAATGTTAAAGAGCAACCTCTAAGAATATTTAAAAAGTACCTTTAAAAAAATCTAGTTGCTAAATGCTATTACTCTGTATCAGATTTCTTGAATGACAAGACTATTTAATTTTTAATGTTCTTATATCATTAATTAGCTTTAAGTAAATAGAATAATCTGTAGTTACAAAAAAATTCGCCATGAGGCAGAATGTATAAGGATCCAAAATATTGTAACACCTAATTGTATTATTTACCTTCATTCTAAGCAAATAAATAAATCTATCTATCTGATTAGTGCTGCAGTGTTGTTGGCTGCACGGGTAGGCAAAGTTGTGGCCGCCGGCAGACCGCACGGCCAGCTGCACTGAAAAATGCTATATATTATGGATGGCGGTGAGAGTGATAAAGAACAAGGTATATATTCACCGATACATTTTGGTCGTTACAACCCGTAGACGGGCGATCCGGTACATGAAATATTGATTTGTAAATATAAAATTAAAAACTAGTCGAATATTTTTTTTGTAATCTTTTTTAATTTTATTTTCCAAATCGATACCGTTATAAACTCACGCCTATTTCACGGAGATAGGCAGAACCTATAGAACCCCAGCTGCTACAATCCACACATTCATTAAGTTTTCAATGTGAGCCATATTGCCTTGTTCTGTAATAACTCTGGAAATGATATAATGTCCTTGTTTTTACGTTGCCCGCATGTTAACAGCCGATGACTCTAATGATGCCATTATTTGCGAATCACGCGATGTCAGCATTGCTATGGTTATCATTGAACTGTCGGCAAGCAACAATAACTTGTTGATTTTACAGCCGTATACAGACTGCATTACTTCTACAATCTACATTCACAGTATGACTAAAATCTTCCAGCGGCTTCACACGATTGTAAATCGGAAATTGTGCCAAGGGAAAATCATCATCATAATTTTAGCTGAAAAACGTCAATTATAGACCTTCCCTAGAAACAAAACAAGGTACCATACGCCCGAGATAAACGTATCCTTTATCCAAATTCAGAACATGGTCTACCTATATACCAAGTTTTACGCAAATTCGTATGACTACGTGATAAGATAAACAAACAGACAATGTTATTATATTAGTATTAATATATATTCCTAATTCAGAAGAAAATTGTTATCGAATATCGTTTCGCAACATTCTAGTTAAGTAGTTCTTACTACCATCCCATTTATTTAATTCCATTAGCATCTCTTAGCATTGTCTAGACACAGTTTTCGCTAACAAAACAGTCAACCAATTATCTCATTTCTCGTTTTCACTACCAATTTGTAAGTTCCTAGTCCTCGTCTCCTCCAATCAGTGAATATCACGATCAGATTAAATGAAGAATTGACAATGCCCCATAACTTCCTAAATTACACTTAAACAGTTCTATGTGAGAGTGTATGAAAGCGAGAAAATCCTTGAGTTTGACTCCCAGCCACATTTTCCCGCGTACTTACGTCAATCGTTTAAGTGTGTGTGCGAGCGAGATGGAAAGAGAAAATTGTTTATGCCAGAGCGAGGTGGAGGGTCAAAGCCTTTTCATAGAGTACTTGATGGCTATGATTGTTTTGTAGATAAATGTTTGTTGCCTCTGTGAGGAAAGTTTATTTATATGTTTTTTTCTGTTGCAGATATTATTACTGGATTATGTTTCATGGATGACAATGTGAGTATAAACTATCTAAAAGACAAGCCATTGTCTTGTTGCTAATGATTAACGTTACATTGACTTGTCAGTGTTAAAACAAGCAATAAATTATTTCTTTATTAAGTACTGCTAATACACTTGAATATAATTCCTGATGAATAAAACTTCAACACTTATAGTGAATAGATTTTCATCAAGTATTAACAACTAGCTGCACTGGTTTGTATCGAAAAACAATGTAAAGAAAACAACTGATTTATAAACATAACTACGTCAAGATGAATGAATTACAAGACAAGTAATAAGTCAAACTGTGAAACCATTGCCATAACAATAAAATTTTCAGTAAAACAAATTATTACCTACCACAAATAACCCACTGTATTTTATCGTTTAACCTATAAATCAAACAAATACGCTTCAAGTTATAAACAGGAAAAAAACATCAATAGACTAATTAATAAGATTTTATGTTCAATTAAGACGAGCACAGGTGAATAACGACATAATGATCGCTCGTAAAAAGTAATTTATAATCTATTGTTTAGGTGTTAAGCAAGAAAATGGTGTGAGTAGGGAAATAATTTGTTTATACGGGTTTATTGACTCACGCCTTTTTTATGTAGAGTCGTAAACGTCGTGTGAAATTATTTTAATTAATGTTTCACGATACGCAATTGTTTGTGCAGTTAATTATGTGGGGTTTTATGTGGCAATTTTAATGTTTCTGCGCCGTAAATTGGACCACACGTATTTCTATAATTATTTTAATTCTTTTTATTTTTTTTTAATAATTATTTCTATTACTGTTCTTATATGTATATTTTTTTTTTCCTGTATGAAGTTTTTTGTGTGTTCATAAATAAATAATTCGCAAACAACAATTTTTAATATTTTGTATTGAAAATTGTTGTTTGCTTATAATTATTAAATAGTAATAGAATTTTTATAATCTACTGACAAAAAGTAAAGACAAAAATCGTAGTCGACGTCTAAATATACGATGCTATTAAAATAGAATATAAAAAAATCGACTACAAAAAATCCTCTCAATAAATCTGTTACCTTAATCCAACCAGGTAGGTATAATCTAATTAACATCTATAAAGTCGCATCTGTTCGTCGCTCTTTGATCTATGTCTTCAGTCTGTAGGGCCAGTCTGAGTCGACTCGCCTCCGAGGGAACATTCAGTCGCTGAAAACCTGAAAACGCGATGAAAATACGTTGAAAATAATTGTTTATTCTGTGGTAAAGTGCTGTGTTTTTAATCTGGATATATTTTTTTACTGGTAAGTTTCTTGAAAATATTTTTGTATTTATAATTACAAAAAAGTTTTTTTTTTAAGTTGTTGATTGAAACTAGACGTAAATCAATGGAAGAAACAATTATTTATAGGCGTTTCGTAGAGATGAAATAACAGTCAAACGATTTTAATTCAACAGAAAGAGTAAAAATGCGACTTTTTATATGGAGGTACGTTTAGACCCGCGCTTAGATATAAAACGGTTTTATTTTTTTCAACTTTATGACGTCACATGAATATGAAATGCTCCTATATTATTCAGGATTTATCAAGCTTGTGTATTTATGAAGACGAGTTACAGGACTTATGTCACGAATTTTGTGACATTTTGTTCATAAAATCGGACAAAATCCTTAAAAGAGTTTTTGTCACAGTACTTAGTCACTGTAGACAGTTGATATTTTATCCAAGAATGTTTGAATGCTAAAGATTTTTTAAATCTTATTATACACTAATCTTATTGGTGATGTTCTTCAGAAAAACTAGGTGTTTAGTACTCATAACCTGCGTGAGTGTATGACTTGATGTAGGTATGAAAGTAAATGAAGCAAAAACGAAAGGATCATAGCAAGTGACGTTCTGTAGTTTCTGCTTTCCCCCCACGGGAAATGGGCGTTAGTGTTTAATATATGTGTATACGTTGATTTTTAGCTACAATGCTAGATTATCAATAAGGTACAGTAGGGACAACACCATGAATTGGTGGCCCCCTTTCTAAGGTATTTAAATTCTAAAGGACATCTAATTGATTTTGCTGGCATACGTACTTAAAAAAACTATTACCGATTGAATGATTGTTTTATGTTCATAAAAATGATTGAAGAGAAACAATCATAAATAAGCTTGACTGGTAGATAATAATGTAGACAACTTTATAACGTGATATCGATTATACTTCTAATCGAAGTTGGTTCTGAACTAAAGTGCTTTTTTCTACGTTTTTATGTTTGTTTTTGTCTATCAAAGTTCTTACTGGTTGGTGATCACAGCGACCAATGATATAAGCGGAATAACTACTAACGTGGTGGTCGATGCTAATTTCTTTTTCATATAAGCATAGGTAGATAGTGTGATTAATAAAAGTACATACGAGTATGTATATGATAATTCCTTGTGTTCAGATAATATGCATTTATGTACAAAACTAGCCGAGAGCAGCGGTCTCGGGTAGTTTTGCGCTCCGAGATAGGTAAATGGAGATCAACTTTCTTTGGAGTTTGATACTGACGTTAAGTTCTTTGTACAGCAACAAAACTTATGACATAAACCTTAATATGCAATAATACTCACTTTTGATAACTAGTGAGATGGCCTAGATAACTTGATTCAAATATTGATACAAAACGGCTCTTTTCTGTAATTAATAACAAGCCAAAATGCATTTCGTTACTTATTGGGAACAACTTAATATATTTTAGGGCAACTTGCGAACCTTTTTTGTCGACAGAGATGAATTTCTCTTTTAATTGCTTAATTAAATCTAAGAATGTACAAAACAATGTGCAACGCGGTACCAATTTGCTTGCTCTCCTTTACTTGCTAACTCGACTTTAGGGCCGATTTCACCAATGAAACTAATCGCGATTAGTTCAACTAAACTCAGTTTATACAAATACAGCGTTCTGTTTGGTTGAGACTGCTGTAGAACTACCAATCAGGACGATCAACTGCGTGAACTAATCTAGGGCCGGGCGAATGAAACTTATCGCGATTAGTTCAACTAATCGAATCGAATCTATTGCAGTTCCTATTTCAATTCTTTTTAAAAAATCTTTAGATGCTTGTGTTGTCCCCAAACTTTGGAAATCTGCATTTATAACGCCTGTACATAAGAAAGGAGTCAAAACGGACATTACTAATTACAGACCGATATCCAAACTGTGTATAATCGCTAAGGTTTTCGAAAGGATTATTTACAACCAGGTCTATTCTGCTCTGGAACAATCGTTTAGTCCCTTCCAACACGGCTTTCTTAAAGGTAGATCCACTGTCACCAATCTTATTTTGCTTAATAACTACATCACACACGCAATGGACCAAGGTAAGCAAGTCGATGTTGTTTACACAGACTATAGTAAGTGTTTCGACCGAATCGACCACGTCATACTATTACAGAAACTGGAGGGCATCGGTATACGGGGGGACTTACTCAGATGGTTTTCCTCCTACATAGAAAACAGGTCGCAAGCTGTGGTACTGAATAATTACATATCTAGCTGGGTTTTAGTCCCCAGCGGAGTCCCTCAAGGCTCGTTGCTCGGTCCGTTATTATTTATTATCTATGTAAACGACATCGCCTCCTGTCTGACCTCTTCCAAATTGCTGTGCTTCGCCGACGATATGAAAATTTATGCTACCATATCATCGATTGCGGATATGATTGCACTTCAAACTGACTTACAGTGTCTTGAAGTATACTGCCAAAAAAGCAAGCTTGATCTCAATCCCAAAAAATGCTCAGTTGTAACGTACTCCCGTGGACGGTCAGTCCTAGCCACAACATATACTCTTAGTGGTCATATATTACCTAGATGTAGTACTATTCGTGATCTGGGGGTTCATCACGATGCCAAACTCATTTTTGATAAGCATGTGGATACCATCGTCGCTAAAGCCTCAAAATCCCTTGGTTTCATAATGCGATTATCCAAGTGCTTCACACAAGCAAAAACGCTAAAAATTCTATACTGTACTTTTGTCAGAAGCCACTTGGAGTACGCATCGGAAATATGGAATCCATTATATCATAAATATATTGACCGTATTGAACGAATACAAAAAAGATTTATAAAATTTTTATGCTTTCATCAACGGGTACCGTATCAGTCCAGTAACTATCTTAGTCTTTGTAAAAAATATCATCTCTTACCATTGATCAATCGTCGTGGGATCTCTGACTGTATATTTTTGTTAAAGACGGTTCAAGGTGACATAAATTGTTCGGATATTTTATCAACTTTCTACTTCAACGTTCCAAGCAAGTACAAACGGTTCAATCCACCATTACGGGTGCCAACTGCAACTACTAACTACAGACAAAATTCGTATGTTGTGCGTGTGAGTAGGTACTTTAATGAGGTATGCAAACGGTTCGACTTTGATCTTTTTGAAACAAGTGTGACCTCGGCAAAAAAGTGTTTATCTAAGGATTTTTTTTTTAAAGCTTAATTTTTTTTTAGACTTAGTTTTTTATTTTTTAAATCGAGTTTTTAACGACTTGGTTCTCATCTGTAGTAATTTCATTAATTTTGAAACATCTGAAGTGATACCTATTTTTTTTTTATTATTGTCATTTTATTTTGCTTTCATTTTGACTTATTTGGCAGTGTGTATACTTTGTTCCACAGTACATTTATACCAGATAAGCTCTAGACGTGAAGACTTGTAATTGGCTGTCTGATTGTCTTACTGTTATTTATTACTATTGTATTTAGCTGTAAGTCTTCCAAAGTTTTTAAATAAATTAAATTAAAATTAAATTAAAAATTAAATTAAACTCAGTTGAACTAATCGCGATTAGTTTCATTGATGATCCATCCTCTCTGGAGATGATCTTCATATAAATGTTCCATCCTCAGTAATTTTGTATGAGTAGCGACTGCTACCTGTAATAAAGCTGAACGTTATGGAAATAATCCAAGCTTGTATTATAATCTCATTGTATTATATTTAGATATTTTTACTAGCAGTTTCTCTCCTTTCGTCCTGAGGGAAATAAACTTTTTATAGCATTACGCTGTCCGTATTGCCTGGTGTTATGACCTGGATACCCTGGAACCCAGGGGTGGTTCTTTTATAATCAGTTTCTCGTTCAATCAACTCGAGATGAGTTATTTTTGCCTTTGCTAACTCGATTTTACATGTAGTTATTGTTTGGTCATCCTGTACATCTTAATAATATTATAAATGCGAAAGTTTGGATGTGTGTATGTTTGTTACTCAATCACGCCAGATCAGCTGAACGGATCTGGATGAAATTTTGCACATAGATAGATTGTAGTCTGAAATAGTACATAGAATACTTTTTATCCCGGAAATATGTTCCCTCTTTCACGCGGGTGAAGCCACTGGCAGAAGATTAGGCTTATAAGTAGGTACTGTAAGGGAGGCAACTTTTCAATTTTACATTGTATAAAAATCGCCTGTAAGCCAACAGAACTCTCTGTCCAATCTTTCTCCTTCTTCATACCAATACTATCAGTGCTACATGCGCTATCGAAGTGCCACATGACCAAGTATTTTGGTATTTTAACAATGTCTGTTGGAATCACACTTTTTCGGTGTGTCAGGAGACCAGTAGTTGACCTCTACCGGTGCCAATGTGTCGCGAAGTTACAGGTGCAGTGCATTAATCTCCTGGATGTGGCAGGTGTAACCGGTAGTTATGTAGGTATGGCCCTTCTGATATACGGTAACTGCGTATATCAGAAGGACCATTTGCCATGTCTTAAAATAAATAAAATAAAAGTACACAAACACCATCTTTTTACTAAGTAAATTCTCAACATTTTAATATTATTAATTCCGGTTGGAACCGTTACATTCATGGCCAAACTAATGAGGATCCATTCTCAAGATTGTATGCTTTCAAATTTTATTATATAATGTTGCACTTAGAGATATTACTGTGCCGTCATAAATTCGATACGTGTGATATAGCAAGGTGCTAAATGCAAACCCATTGGGGTTTTATAGTATTTGTTAAGTGAATTATAAAACTGGTTTTTTAATTTTGAATACTAAAATAAAATGTTTGAAACATATCGCGTATTGTCGACATATTTTCATTTTATGATGAGAATCTTTTTTTACTTTTTTCGTGGGTTCGCGGTAAAGCGAGATCGACAGTAATTTTGATGTTTAAACGAATAAACTTTTTAATTAAGATGATGATTGTGACAATAAAATCTACCAAATAATATTAAGGTGTTTAAGTGTTTGTAAATCAATCACGCCTGAACTGATTTGGTCGAAATTTGGAACACGGGACCTTAAACCTGGACCGGAATTAGGGCATGCATGAGATGGTTTTTATCCCGACACTATGTTCCATTGCGATAATAAAACACATACGGGCGTGATTCCCTACCAATAGCTTGGTGATTTCTTACCTTTCATATTAACAGTCCGTGCTAAAATGAGTTTTAAATATATTATTGAAATGAAAACTTATCCCTATCCCTTGCCTTTGCCCCCACTTGCCACTACTAAAATTAGATTTTTGATAGTAGAAAATAAATATCAAAACATATATTCGCGGCAGCGACATTTTAATGTGACAGCGTCATCGTCTTGTGATTGAATAATAGTTATTTCAAAGTCTTAAGTTTTCAATTCTGTCGGCAGTCCCTTTGACTGCGTATTTTTTTTTAATTTGTGTTTAACACCTTGAGTGCCCGAAACATGTATCCACGCGAGAAACAATAGCTTTGCTATTGTTTAGGTAATTACGGGCATTCAACCGGTTTAATCTAGGTTCACATAGGTGCACCTCTACCTTTCCTTTCTGGGAATACAGGCATGAGGCCTAACTTGTTATTAAATTAAGGATTATATTAGACATGCATTTATGTATGCAAAAACATAGGTAGGTAACCACTTTTACTACTACCGATACTATGTAGATAGTACTTTATTTGTTATCATGCCACGAACATCTGCCACCGAACAAATAGCACACAGCTTTGTCCTTGATCTCAATTTGGTAAAAGCTACACCCGTAGCAAAAAGTGTAGAAAAGAGTTTATATCTTTTTATACACGGGCCCACGAAATACGTTGTCATTTTCTGCAGATCCTACTTTTCCTTGTCTTGCGAATATTTGAAGTAAAAAATCTTTGATAGATTTTTGGTCATGCTTTATATCTCCTTTGTTTGTATTTCATATTAATTTAGTCGTTTGGTAAAATAAAATCTTTTATTATTAAAAGAAAATACTTTATGTTAATTTAGTCGATCATTTAAAGTTTGTTGTTTAAGTTGAAGTGGCCTTTTTGGAAATCTGAAAGTGACCCCCTGACCGGACTCCTATTTGAAACTGATACGTTCTCAGTGTATTCACAGCAAGCCGCACCTACTCAGCTATCAACTTTACGCCCTGAATATGCTTGCTCCAAAAAACCCTGCCGCTCTATCAACTAACAAATAATTGACTGCCAAACTACTGAACTAACTAACTTGATGTGATTTCGCTGAACTAGCTTAGTCAGTCAACGGGACAGAGACGTGGTCCCTCACAATGGGCCTCATCAGAAGGCTTAAAGCCACCCAAAGGGCAATGAAGAGGGCTATGCTTGGCATTTTCTTGCGTGACCGAATCAGAAATGAAGACGCCCGCAAGAGAACCAAAGTTTCCGACATAGGCCGAGGAATTGCCAAAATTAAGTGGCAGTGGGCAGACCACATTGCTCGCAGAACGGATGACCGTTGGGCGAATAGTTCTGGAGTCATGACCGTGAACCGGAAGATGTTATTTTGGTAGGCCTTCCACTAGGTGGAGTGACGACCAACGCTGGGGGCGGAGTCCAGTGGATGCGAGACGCACAGGACCGATAAGTGTGGGACCTTTGGGGGAGACCTATTTCCAGCAGTGAATATATTTTGGCTGAAATGATGATGATGATGATGATGAGCCTAGTATCAGGAAAAGTATAAAGGGTAATATCTCTTAGGGTGATTGGAAGGGACTTGAACTAATGACCTACTTCCCCTGGATGGGGCAAAGGGCGTCCACAGTAGTCCTCCATCGCGATCGGTCTTGAGCTTCACGCTTCACCTCACTCCACGTCATACCGATGCTCGCTGCTTCCGCCAACACGGTGCGACGCCAGGTTTGACGGGGACGGCCACGTTTTCTTTTGCCTTGGGGATTCCAATCCAGCGCTTGCTTCGGTATATGATCAGAATCCCTTCGCAGCGTGTGGCCAATCCAATTCCACTTGCGACGCTTGATCTGGCGGTCGATCGGGCTCTCGTGGCATTGCTCCAACAGCTCTACGTTGGTGATGGTCTCGGGCCAGTAAATGCCGAGTATGCAACGAAGACAGCGGTTGACGACGATTTGGATCTGGTGTGAGATGTCTTTTGTGACTTTCGCACGTTTCGCACCCGTACAGTAGCACGGATTTGACATTTGACCCGAAGAAGAAGACAGCGGACACCTGCGTGTACTGCTATATCATTCGAGATGGTATTTTGGATTGGTAGGGAACTCAGAAAATTTAATAAATTTTCTCAAAAGAAAAGCCACGGTAATAACTAGTAAATTAAAAGTCTCTTACCAAATGTGTAGGACGTGCAGATACTACCAAGTAACCTTTATTCGTCCCTTTTTGCAACCTTCGATGTAATAGATACTTTAGTCAGAAAATTCAATTTTCTTCGCTACCCCGTGAACATTTTGATGAATCGTCTGCAAGTTTTACTCATGAAGTTCTTATGGATATATATTGAAATTGTTTTTGGGGGAGTATGTTATTCAGGTTTATGGTATGTTACGGGGAATAAAGACAGTTCTATTACGAGTAGCGATGGGGCGTTGACGGTTTTTCCGTTAACGAAACGTCAACTTCGTCAACTTGTTGATCATCTAGTTAAATTCGTCAACTTGTTAACGTGCTACTTATGGCAACTTTCAATGAAAGCCATTCATTCAACGATTTTTGTTCAACGAATCAATGAGGTAACGCTTTTTTAGAAGTATTTTGATGCAATGAATGTAAGTATTAGAAAAAGTTTGATTGATGGCTCTACTCAGATGACCTTCCCTTTACACCTTTTTTTAAGGTTTTGGACTGACTGAACACAAGTCGCTATGATAAAGCGTATAATCTATCATGCGGCGTATTTAAAAAATAATCTGATTCTATGTAGGTACCAAAAACAATTATTATTTACAATATGTTTTCAAAAATCAAATCATACACGTTTTCAAAAATCAACTTACTTTCAAATTCTATGATAAAACCGTTACTTGCAATCGATGATCAAGGAAAGTTTTTTATTTTTGCTTATTTAGTTGCGTTTGCTTTCTTTATATTTAGACCATTAATGTCGTTGACGTAAGTTTTTTTTAACATTGCGTTTACGTTCGTTAAATTTAATTAGTTAGTCAATTAGTTAATTCATAAATGTTAAAATTAAATGTCGTTGACAGGAGATCAACGATTGATTCAACTAGTTCGTTGATTCAAGGCCCACCGCATTTACGAGTATAAGACAGTTTCTTTTTGTTTTTCTTTTGAGTACAATAAGGAATATTCGAATTATCCTAGGCAGTATTTTACATATAATATTATTGTGTGTAATCACAGCTTAACACAGAAAAAGCTGATAAAAATTGATTAATAAGAAACATCTGACATCTGAATGTAGATCATAATATTATCATTATATATGTATACTAATACTTTCTAATATTGGTAATATTAGAAAGTAAAGAAACATGATATTTTCTCGTAATATTCTTCCAGTCTATATAACTGTTTCATAATACCCTATTTATATAAACAAAATGTTGTTTCCATTCCCGATACACGGGTAGTTTCATAGAAATATTAAAAACTGGGTGGTTTTATTGATGATGGCTGAAAAAAAAGTCATCGAATGATCCGTGATTGGTCTTCTGATAGCAAAATTAAATAAGAACTCAATGTTTTCCTCTTCTAGGGAAGGTAAAAATTTACTGACGATTTACAATCCATAGCAGTATTGTTGCAGTAGTAATTCCACTTTAGCAGAAATGTTAAATAAGAATTAATTTGCTGCGCAGTTGGAGGATCGGGTGGTCAGCCAGCTCGCGAATATGTATCCTCCGACTGCACATTATGATTGTCTTCTTGTTTACCACCTTTTTAGTTCCAAATTACTTTTAAATATTTAAGTGGTATATGTTTTTGCAATCACCACTTAAAACAACAAAGAAAAAAAAATCCCCACACAATATGGCGCCCAAAATCTGCCATGTTACACTTGGGCGGTCAAGAAGCATCTAAAGATGACTTAATTCAATAAATCCGTCTAGCGGTTTGAAAGAAATGAAGTAATTAATAATATTATATACATACATACAAGATACGCGCGAAAAACATAACCCTTTCCTTAGAGCCGGGTAAAAACACAAGAACCTAGATATCTACTTTCTTTTAGATACGTAGGCGAAGTATAAAACATGTCCAGCAAACATTAATAAAAAACAAAACACAAAAGTTCTTTATATCGTCTTAAAGAAATCGTATCAGGCACACAAGAAAAACCTATCTGCTAACTTAAAAAGAAATGTTATTGATTTGAAACACGTTTTTTTTTCAAAAACTTATTTAATAAAAGAGCACCAAAATCTCTGCAGAAATAGCGCCTGCCACGCTCGAAACTTCGCTATTTCTGCACAGGGCACAGTTCCGGTTTAAACCTCTTCTTTCGAGTTTCCAGTACCAGATTGTTCTATTGGATTACGCCGATAAACTTAGTTTCGTACCGATTTCCAGCTGAAATATATCCTGCAGCTTTTATTATTGGTTTTAAAAGTAGCATCACGTTTTAATATTCATCATTTTCGTGCATCACGTTTATTTTTTTAGTATCGCTCGTCGTATATATGCATTTATACGTGGAAAGTGTAAATTGGTGACAGATTAACAATGTATTGTGATTTGTGAGGTTGTCCCACGTTCATGGTCATTTTAGTTAGCTGGATATTTTCTATCTGTCCACCTGTTCCATTTATTTGGTTCTCCTCTATTCTTCCACATTGAATTCAAATTCAAATTCATTATTGCGAACTTAGTGTACAGAATATTGAAGATGTTAACATAAGGTATGTTCTTAGAACTTAGTCACCTGTTAAGGCATTGCAATTTAAATGGTTATACTCAATATTACAGTTACATATACAGTTTACATTAAAATATATTAATTATCATTATTCATACATTCTATTTTATATCATACAATTCTTATACTAATTTATATGGCATTATATTAAGTATCACAATTATTTTAATATAATAAATAATATTTTTTTTAAGGAATTCTTTTACACTGTAATATGCATTTTTAATTGGAGCTCGTGGCTAAATAATAACAGCCGCACCAGTCAATCTTCAAGGTTAAGCAACGCCTGACGAGGTCGGTCCGTGGATGGGTGACCATTGCAACATACCGAATTTCCTCCGAGCCTCGGAAAGCACGTTAAGCCGTTGGTCCCGGCTGTCACTTGAAGATCTTTGACAGTCGTTACGAGTAGTCAGAAGCTTGAGATCTGACACCAGTCTAGCCAAGGGGTACCGTGTTACTCAGTTACTGGGTTGTGGAGGTCAGATAGGCAGTCGCTCCATGTAAAACACTGGTACTCAGCTGTATCCGGTTAGACTGGAAGCCGTCCCCAACATAGTTGGGAAAAGGCTAGGCAGATTGATGTCTTTTTAATCAGGAAGTCTTTTAGCTTCCTTTTAAAAATACAAATTCAATTTAGGTTCTTAATATCTATGGGTAACTTATTATACATTTTTATGCTCATACAAAAAATACTATTGCTATACACTGTAGTGTGGGATGTTTCATTGCTTTATATATTTTTAAGTCTACTATGTGTCAATGTGTCATAACTACAAATGTTTGATTTGACTAAATTTGAGGCCACATAGATATATAGTGCAGGGAAGGTTAATATCTTGAGGTTTATGAAATGAGGTTTACATGAATCTGTTTGGAGTATCCCACATATTGATCTAATATACTTTTTTGCGCCTTGAACGCAATTTCTTTATAATTATTTTTCTTTTCTTTATTTCTTTTTCTTTCTTTTCTTTATTATTTTTCTTTCTTTTTACTTACCAAAGTTTTTCTTACGGCTTCTCGTATCACATTTTTCCACTGCACACAATCTCCACACTCAATTTATTTTTAATGAAGACCTTTTTCTTGTATCACTAACTCAATGGCTTAACGTCATGCTTGATTCTTGGGTGAGGTTCAGAATATGTATTAATAATAAAACAAAAAAATATACCAGCAAATTCTTAATTCAAATTCGGCATAGAAAGTTTGAATTAAGGATCTGCTATTCAGTATTTGAATAATCACGTTTTTTTTTTATAAATTAGACTGCACATTCAACCAACCACAACTACAATCGTACCCAACGAACTCAAACCAACCTTCGAACAGTTGATAGCCATAAAAGCTAGGAAAACAAGGCATGTATATTTATTTATTTACTCCACTTTAACGACAGCTACCCTACGTAAATGAAATCATTATGTAAATCTACGTAGCGTTGTCGTTCTTACGACTCGTTTTATTGTTCACCGGTCGCGGTTACTGCCGGATAATTTGGAGGTTAGAATATGCTCTGTTTATCTGTTGGATAGTGGCTTGGGGTAGTGAAAAAGCAAAGTGCAACAGGAAAAGTATCTTAAAAAAAATCGAATAGGAAGGTGTGTTTTTTTTTTGAGAACTGAAAATGTGTAGAAAAGGCATTCTGGCTGCTCGGCTAATAAAATTTATCTTGTCTTGGTTCAGTGAAGAAATTGCTTTCAGTCAACCAGAAACTAAGCAATGGATAAATACTAATACGAATTCGATTGTAACGGTTTTGCTTTGATTTTCTGGAGAAATTTGGATTTAGAAATTGTGAAATGGCACGGAAACTGAGTATTCTTTGAATATTCAATTTTCAAAATGTCTTTTATAGAATTTATATTTCTAAAATGTTTATTTAGAAAATGTAACTGAAATAGTACATTATGGTACTAGTGTGTAATGTTGGTGATTACTGCTGAGGCGCCATTGAGACCCGAGCCGTTAGGTGAGGGTCTTAAGAGAGCCGAGGACTATACGGAGGTATCATACGACGTTTTTCAATATACTTGTGAAGACAATAATACTAAAAAATAATTATCAACAGTGAAAAGTTTTCGCGATGGCGGGCAAAATTAATTAGTTTTCCTGTGTACGCGCATCTATCAATGGCGATCGGCCATAGACTAAAAGAATGAGGTTTCTGTTTTTTTGGCATTTCGCGGATAGCGTTTGAGCCACGTACAAAATTGGGAATCACAAGTTTTTTTTATTACAGAGAAAAACAAAAGTTATATTTGAGTGAAAGTTTTATTTATTAAAATGAGCAAGCAATAGGTACCTACATTAATTTATTTGTACTATTAAGCACGATCTTTTTTGTATCGAAACTTTTTTAAGAACAAAGCAACTCAACCAATAAATTAAAAAAAAAACTCTATAACTCACTTGTGAATAATAGCAATGAAAAAGTCACAGTTTGATAACAGGTGTCATTATGTGCCTAATTGCAGTGAAATTAGAGCCACTTTATGAGCAAGTGTGTTGAAAAATACTTTATATAAAGGCTTGGAGGCTCCACATTCTTCTAGTACATTTTAAATTATATTGGTCCCAATTTAAATCTACGGAGGATTTTAGCTTCTTTTGGTTTTCAGTGATGAAATTGCTTTCAGTCAATCAGCAATTTAAAAAAAAAAAAATTAATAAGATAGTTACTAATATCGGTATGATACTGTGTTACTAAGAAATTGTAAAATAGCACGGGTCCCGAATTTTCTATCAATTTCAATCTGAAAAAAGTCTGTTTAGTCAATGTAGCTAACAATACTTTAAGAGGCTTAGACTCACTTTTTATTTCTAGCCAGATATTTCAAATAATTAAAAGGGTCACAGTTTTTCTACGCCATTTTCATGAAAAATCTAAAACGTGGCGTGACGACTTAGCATTTGTTAAGCACTGGGATAATGTATTAAAAAAACTAGAGAAACTGTATCTGCCCTATCCTCTTATCATGTTAAGTTCTTTCAGTCCATTCGAAGGGTGTCTGGTAGATATCAATGTCAGCGATAAGAAATTTAATTTTGCAAACGGTTTTTGGTGTACAATAAAGTATATATTATCTGTCAATAAAATTGCTCTTAAATTAATACATGTATGAACATATTAATTCACAAGCATCGATAAGGTTCCTCGGAAATTCGATTCCTCTCAATATGGCTGTCATTCATCTGACACGTGTCGATAGCCAAGGGTCCTTCAGTCCACTCCGCGCCACATTTGACGTTTAATCAAGACTGTGCGACTACCCACGCAAAAACGCTCGCCAATCAATGGAGCTAATTTTTTCTTGTGATGGGGCTGCATTATCGGGCTTTCGGCGTATAGGATTTTTTTTATATTGCTTGGGATTTCATTAATGAAAATAGGAAATTGTGTTGCGTAATTGTTTTTTGTGTTGTGTGTTGTATGGTTATCGTGTAGTTACTTATTGCAGTTCATTTTGAGATTATTTTTCAGCTAATACAATTTATCGAAAATACATAGTGTCATTCCTTATGCAATGGCGATGACGATGATCAAAATGTCAAAATTTAAGGGATTAATACGTGACAATTCAATAGCACTTGGCAATAGGGTAGTTGACAAAAAGTATCTATTTAGTCCTTCAGTTAGGTAACTTAAAAATAGTGTCACGTATTTTTTCTTCTGCCAGGTAAACAAAAAATTACGACGATCCAGTGCGTTGAAATATTGTGTGACGTCACGGTGTGCTACACGTTATACTGACAAAGTGACGTCACAAGCGCCCACTCCTGAACTTTGATGAGCTTTATCTTTGTCAATTTTTATTTATTATAATTATTATACAAAAAATACGGGTCTAATATTATTTGATAATCTCACTAACGGACAAAATAGAATTATCATTTCTCTACTCAGGAAACTACCCTATTCCATAAATTGACGATTTTCGATCGCTACATTTTCGTTGATAGAATCTCACTTGTCTAGAGCGTTATTTATTTATATATTATAATTTATTATGCACCAAGAAAACACAATAATACATAGCTTGAAATTAAAACAAACATACAAAGGCCTTATCACGTTCTACGATATCTTGCAGACAACCTAGAATCGATAGAGATAGCCTGGACACGACATGGGGTTGCACTTGGTGCAATTTTAAACCAAATAATAAGTTACAAACGTAGTGAGCACTATATATAAAATACTAAACTAGATAAATACATATATAAAATATATACAGGCAAGAAACAATACAGCTCCAACTAGAATAAGATCACAGTGACAGGTAGTGCTCCTTTAGTCTTTGTATAGATCGGGTTATATAGTTAAAGACGAAATATCGCAATCTTGTGACTATGATGACGTTAGTCTGACACTATTTTTGTAAAATGGAAATAGTGTAGAGCTTTTTTAACAACCTAACACGGCTGTTTTCCCCTTAGGAGGGGTTGTACCTTCAGTATAGCAACTTGTTAAATTCAGCGCAATAACCAACACTTTTAATAAATTCCAAGAGTGGCAACAAAAACAGACGTCATCTCTATCAGCATGATTTCAGTTTACTTTCAAAAAACAAAATCCTCAATAACCATCCTGATTCGATGTTAGCCCATTAAACCCACCGTGCTACAGATTTGAAACAAACAAGCAATGATTTTCTCTGAAACAAACGAAACACCGATTCGCAACTACCGTTAATTCTATTCCGGTAACAAAAAACAGAATCTGCAACAAATATTAGCACATGTATGCATTTGCATAAAAAAAATATCCAGGTATGCTTCGGAAGTCATTGTACAAATACAGTTGTGTTTCTATTCTGATGCCCGCATTTCAGAATAACTAACTTTTTGGTGTGGAAAACTCAGTGTTTACGAACAAACTGGATTTTTTAACGTCAACGTAGCAGCTAAAATACAAAGGCTTGCTTTTTTCTACTTTTTTACGTTTTTCTTTGTTGGGCCCGCAAAATATAAAGGGATTAAACTACATTTGCATTTGAATTGTAGCTATTAAGAGTTTTTTGGCACGCTCACTGAAAAATATCGCGTTAAGGACTCTTTTAGAAGAAAATATTAAGCTGACAAATAGAAAATTTCTTTGTTGTAATGCTGCTAAAGAATCGTTTGAGTTAAGAATAAAATGTGATGGTTTATTTATTTATTTTATTAGATATTTTTTGTTTGGAGGTTTTTTGTTTAACCTTGGATTTATCCCGAATCAAGAATTTGTTGTTGAGTATATGTCAAACTCAACTCTAGACGGAAAACTTTGACATTATAGATGTTTTTGACACGTTCTTAACTCAAAATAGTCAATTTAGAAACCGGCCTTCAATCTTTGAGTTTCTTTCAAAACGGATCCAACTCAAATCTTATCTTACCGCAGAATTATACAATATTTTTAACCTCAATCATAAAATATTGAATGAAGAAATCATGCCGTCCATCGATATGGCAAGCGCTAAACTAACGCAATATGATAAACAAAACTAGTGATTGAAACTAAACATGCGTGAAAATCTTCACATTTTAATACTTTACAAAAGAAGTATGGACCGACCAATCCATTTTGGAATCTCAAGATGGCGCTGCACAAAGGCCCGATGCATCAAACCCAGGACATTCAACTTTAATTCTGAATTTAACCACGGTTCAAAATATGTTGGGTGAACTGTGGAGAAGTAGTTGTTAGCTGGAAACCTTGAGGCAATTCTCATGTAAATGGAAATTCGTCGGCTATCCGATTTCAATGAATGAAGTGAATTTATTAGCATAAGGTGGCTGGTTTAGTGATGAAAGGAGGCGACTACGGAAGAGATTTTTGTAGATTAAACTTAATCCTTTATGATATAAGCAGCTTAACCTTAACTTTTTCTAAAGTGGATAGTCTGCAATTTTGAAAAAGTCAAGGTTAGTGATTAAATTTTTCTGATTGTTGTGTCTGCTGCTAGTGATCCCTAAGATCTCTTTAAATTATTATATCTCTAGCCGTGAGGACCTTTAATTGGCTTAATGTAACGTACTCAACTAGTTTATTAATTTTATGTATAGCGTTGGTTTTCCATCTAATAAATAAATAATTTCAGCAGTCTGAAATTGAATACTGATTCTATTTTTAATTTTTCCATAAAGAACCACTCATAATTCTTTTCGGCTTTAGGCTCCCGCAGGCAGATAAAACGCAACAAAGCGACAATGATATAACAAATATTTAAAAAAAAATCTGTGGATATATCTGCCTTCATAGAACAATCTCTTAGAAAAGTACTCGTTAAAACGTTTTTGAATTGTCGCGTCACGTGACTGGCTTTTTCCACACTTTCATCTTTGTTTTTAGGGTTGAAACCCCAAAATTCCATCGCACTGAAGTTCTTCTTCAATAGAAAAGTTTCTCTAAAACACAGTAAATCTTTGTAGTTCTTAGAGAAATTGAAAACTACGTTACCAAGTAGTTTGCGAGTCTTAATTTCAATCATGAAAGTTGCACTGAATAAGCAAGCGGGCACTATCTTGTTTACTTTTAATTTCAAGATTTGTAGAGGAATGGAGAACCAAATGAATTTGTTTCTTTTTCTTAGTCTTCGTTTAATTTTCTTAATTCAAGGGCTCGGTTATGAACTAGTTATATTAACAGAATATTTAAATCACGACAGCTAAGTTTATTCCCAGGGCCAATCAAAAAATATACAAGATTTTTTACTGGACACTCAGCGATTGAGTAGTTTTCTATCAGTAGTGAAATAATTATCTCATTTTGAAGAACGAGTTAATTCCCCAATGTTAACGCAGTACTAGCCGTGCGCCCACTCGGAGTCAAAATATCAATATTGAACCTCTTTTTGAACAGTTTTGTTTGCAAAATATTCTTTGATTTACAAAATTATGCTATTTCAGTTATGAAGACATTTTAGCCATACATTTTTCTGTGTAAAAATATGTTCAAACATCCAAAGCGTTTTAGAGAACTATTCAAAAGTAGCGAAAACATATCATTTTAATTTTTTTTTTTTAAAGCCAAGCTATTATTGACACGTAAAAACTATGTTTCACAAATAATGTACATGAACCAATAATAAATATATATTTTTATCAAATCTTTTAATCAAGCCGTTACTAAGGAGTATGCTTTAGAAGTAACCATTTTACGGCACTAAAGAATTCATGAACATGCTGTATGCGGTACCGAACACATAAACGCAAGAAAAACGTGTAGAATGGTCTTTTATGCCGTCGCAATAAGCGTCAGCGGTGAAGAGGATTATGCGTCTGGTACCGCATACCGCAGCGTTGTGCTTTCCGATCAAGATTCTTGCGATTTGAAAACACTATAACATGACTTTCTAGCAACCGGTTGTGGAACAAAAATACGACATACATTATGTATATTTTAAACGAACTAACCCACATCCTTACCATATCCAATCACGTGAGTACCGACACCCTATTTAACCTTTTACTAAACCATGTCCCGACAGGATCGATATACCTGCCCTTCATTTGACCAAAAGCCCAAGCCGTATATATATTTGGAAGTAGGCCACGGGAGACCTTCCCTAATCCCTGTGATAATTACCAGTAATAACCATGGGTTTTGTGATAATCATGGTTATAATCATGGCGGTATTACCATAATGTTTTTGTTGACGTTTGTAATTTGAACTTTGGTGGGATTATTTTTTTGTGTTGGTTTGTTTAGTTATGTAAGGGTATTGTAGTGAGATAAGTGAGGTAAGGACTAACGTAAGTAATTTTATGATCTGTGTGGGATTGTCGCATCTCTTTACATACAAAATTCCTTTCTGTGCCGACTAAATTAAAATTTATATTCAGTAAATTACGCGACTTACAAGTCTAAAAATTACATTTGTTTAGCTTCACACTGAGTGAGGTAAAGTGGAATTATATTTTTTAATGGCAATAAGGGTAGTTATTTTTACTGTAGTAGCAGGTAGCTTCAGCATATCATTCTTATGAGACTCCTTAATTTTCTGGGTAAATACGTACCTAATAGTCAGCTTATAAGCACTGCCCCGTCTTAAAAATATCAAACTGTATAATATTGTGAATGCAAAATAGAATCAACCAATGATATTCTCTCCCGAGAATTCATGGCAGTCATGTCAGCAAATCTACTAAACGCCCGCTGTTCTTACTAAAGTCGTAGCCTAAGTCCTTTTCTCATTTCTTTGCAAATCTACGCTGCAAAATAATTCATCGGCAAAGTTGTTGGTCCGTTCTTTTTACCTTTTACATAGCAAGGCACTTTTGCTCTAGTATTTTCTTTTGTTTTGTATCATCTTCTATTGCTGGCAAACCTCAAGCATTATTGCGTAATTAATTCGGCAAGGCTAAGGGCAAAGAGTATGAAATATCATCCAAACACATAGACGGCAATCCACATCGCGTCTTTCATCTCGCATGTGATTGGTCGATTTTTTATACTCGTTGCCCTTTGTATTGCATTCCGCAATAACCAGTTGACCGTCCAGATCGCCGAATCAGCAAAAAAAAATGGTTTTTAGGGTTCCGTACCTCAAAAGGTAAAAAAGGAACCCTTAAAGATCACTTTCTTGTCCGTCTGTTCGTCTGTCACCACCAATTTTCTCAGGAACGGGTGGACCTAGCAAGTTGAAATTTATACCAGATACTGAAGTCCCTATTAGGTGAAGTACCAATTTATTATGGCGGTATAATGGGTAGGTACGGAACCCTCGGCGCACGAGTTCGACTCGCACTTGACTGGTTTTTTTTCTAATGTGTCTGCTAATTAGCAACTTACTAAAGGAAATTGTTACTGGCAAAGTCAAAGGTAAACGGCCTAGAGGTAGAAGTCCTATACGCTGGTCAGACCAAATCCGAACCTCACTGAACATCAAAACCTCAGAAGCCGTGCATGTTGCTGAGAATAAGAGCAGGTGGAGAAACATCATCAAATAGAAAGTTTTGAAACCATCGACGCAAGGAGGAGGAGGGGATCACCTTATATTTTTCCAGCTTTTATCCACGGCTTCACCTGGATGAAAGTCAAAAGCTATTCCATGGCAATGTATAAACAGTGTACTATGCCCTAATGCAGGTCATAGTCTTCGTGTGTTCCTGATTATAATTTGTTCAGTCGTTAACCCTCGGCATACAAGGTTAAAATACACTCCTCACCTATGGGTGAGGACGAGAAGCTTAGTAATGTACTTAACATAATAACGCTTTCAAAACTTGATTTGTTTGATGCACGCACAAAGTAGAAACAATGTCTCGTGGGGTTAAATTAACCCCACAAGACATTATTTCTACTTTGTTAGCTACTAAGCTAACCAACCAAACATAAAAATGTATCAAATTTAACATCACTACATATTATAAAATAAAGTCGCACGCCGCGTATGTTCGCGATGAACTCAAAAACTATTGAACGGATTTTCATGCAGTTTTCACTAATAGAAAGAGTGAGAAAGGAGGAAGGTTTTATGAATAATTTTCCACGGGCGAAACCGGGGTGGGTCGCTAGTTAATTATAAATAATACTCCTAATTACGTAATATTTCCGTGATATCAATAAATTGTCATTAAGTCACTATAAAAAATCTCTGTACATATACACGTCGCTGGGGCGCGTAGTCGGTTCCGATACTGTGATTCTACGCTGCAATGTTTAAACTCCAGCTACTGAGAAAGATATTTTTTTGGTCGCGATTTAATATACAATCTAGGCATTTTAAAAGCGTTGGGGTTAAAATAACCTCACCTTGTATGCCGGAGGTTAAGGCTTAACTGAACTAACATCCTAACGTACAAACTGTCATATTAATAAAATGCACTATCTTTTGTCAGCGGCTTTGCCGGAAGATAGTTAGAAAATAACGTAAAGGGATATAAAAAATAGCCTTTGTCATTCTTCAAATTTCAATCTATCCCTATACCAAAATTCATCAAAATTTGTTCAGCAATTTAGGCATGAAAACGTTACAAACAGACAGACACAGGGTTCGATTTCGACAACGAAAAAAGTCTAGGATTACAGTGGTCCTGTTTCACACACTACTTAAAAAAACAACTGTAGGTGTTTTTACTACAAATGCAAAACAAAAAGCATTTCCCTATTTACAAAAGGTACGTTTCTCCTTTTCATTTATCATTTACACCCTCTGATCACAAGCACAGCCAGCTCTGCTTAGCATAATGCTCGTTTTCGTGCGACATACTACCTTCATTACATTCTACATTAATACCTACTCTACCGGGAAAGCGTACGTACCTTGCAACAAAGTACTAAAACACAGAATACCACACGCACAGAAGGTCGACTTCATACAATGAACCATCGGCTCAATTTGACCTCTAGACACTCTCAGTCCTATTCCTAAAAAATAATTACTAAAATGAGATTAATAATTAAAATTATTTTAAGATAAATTTAAATTAACAACCTGTTTAACAAGTACTTAACAATTTTGAGATTTTAAGAATAAGACTGCTGATGTTACATCAGATGTAAAATTAGTAGCCAACATTTAAGACAGGCAAGAACATAATTAGTAATGGCGTCTCTAGACAATTCAGTTCTCTGTGGTTCCATATAACTAGCAAAAAAGGCACACTTGTTTGATATCACCGACGTCAAACAAACGTCTCTGTGTCAATGCACTTATTTTCTTTAGTTAGCCTCTAAAGTTCTCATAAAAGATATTGCATTACTGGTAACACATCTGAGTTTTTGTACTGGTGTTATATTATCCTTCTAGGAGAAGCAATTAAGAGTATGCCCCTGTCTAAAATTTACAGAATTTATATAAAGAGATTTTCTTCACAGAAAATCTCTAAAATGTCTACTGTTCAACTGTGTAAGGACATGCTTTTTTCGCTAGTTGTATAGACCACAGAGGACGAAATCGTTTCAAGACGCCATTACTAATTTCTATTCTTGCCTGTCTTAAATTTGGCTGACATAGCCACAGTCACAGTCACAACAGTCACGGGCCACCAATTACTATTATTAAACGGTGACACTCACCGACAAAATTGGTTTGTATGAAAAGTTTTGACAACGCCATATCTCGCAGTGACCGCCGAGACGACTCGGGGCTTTGTGGATAAAGTTAACTTTCTGTACCTCTCTATTCTGTGGTTCTAACGTCTCTACCTCGTAATCTTTGTAGAGAAACTTCGCGTCGCGTCGTCTCTTCGGCGAGTAATCAAATAGAGCATCTCTACACACATTGTGGGAGCTCATCGTCTTAAAATAGAGCTCGCCAGGATGAGGCTCTTTAATTATGGACCGGAGGCTATTTCTATGAGTTTTTAAGGCAATTTTTAGGTTTTTGGCAGATAAAATAGATGAGATAAATTGCTGAGTGAGGTTAGATGTGTAATTGAGATTGGACTAGTAGGTATGCTCCTGCTGGGTAAACGATAAAAACAACCCTTTTTACTCGACTGCCCTTGTTTTGAAGGAACGAGCCTCGTGGCTAAATCATAAGGAAATGGCTTTGTAAGGTGAAGGCCATATTCAGTGAAAAGGGGGGATCCTCCGAGTAGACGAGAGGTGTCTGGTGGGCATCTGACATCGCGCAGAGTACTTTGATGTGCGCTGTAGGATTTGCGTGTGACTCGTTTTAGCCGACTGCTGTGTTAATCAGTCTATGTGTGTATGTATGTTTGTTCCTATGTGGCGCCCTAGAAACAAAACGCGTTGGCTGATTTTAATGATTCAAACGTCAATCGATACCTCTTAACCTTGCGAGTATCACTGGCTACATTAGAATTGATAAATAGAATAACGGCGGTTTTGGGCGACATTTTGTGGGGGACCAATTTTTTTTTTGTTTCCAAACCCATCATGTATCCACCCATCTATTAATCTAGTTTTGGTCAGCCAGCTCGCGAATATGTATCCTCCGACTGCACAGCATGATTTTCTTCTTGTTTACATCTTTTTAGTTCGCTTTTAACAAAGTCGTTTAATTTTTCGAATTATCTTTTTTTCTGTTAACTGTCGGAAAACAGTGAAAGACTTTCGCCGAATGAATTTTCCGAATATAAAAAATATTATTCTGGGTATACCCCTAAATATAAAAACAATAAAGAACCTAGAACCTCAAAATGTTGGTGTACCTTAGTAGTAAAGTTACATTGAGAATCTTTTAAATAATTCAAATTAAATAGTTTGTTTGAATGATTTTAATTAATTTTTTAGATATTTTAAATAAGTACGTTCTGACCATTTTATTGATTTTCTCCGAGGAGGTACTGTTTGTGGTAAAGTATTCAAAGCGAAATTCGTAGTACAAATACGCTAGAGTATACTTTTATTTCCAAATCTATTAGACAATTAATTCAAACAAACAAACCAAACGTTGAGTAAACAACACACAAAGGCTTTGCCGATGAACACATCAGTTATGTACCTTATATTCGATGCAGCTCCATACATTAATAAGAAGGTAAATAGCAAGAATAATGAGCTCAGAACATGTTATTTAAAAATGAACCATTTACCACACACGAAAAGGTTTAATTTCACATTCAGAAAAATTCAAGACCGATCTCGATTTCAAACAACATCCTTGACTTTGCTTCAAGTTTTTAGAATACCAGCCATATAACAATAAAGCCAAAGTTCAAACTCACATACACACAATCCCTTTGAAGATCGATCCCGGTCCTAAACAATAGGTACGTCTAAGCTCGGTACAAAAGATTTCCAATGTCTACCATACCAGTTTAAATTTAAGGTACAATTTGGGATGAAAATAGACCCAAGGGCCATTCCCAAATACCTTGTTGAGTTTCCTTGTAATCGAGTTTTGTACATTTTGAATTTAGAATAATAATATGACGTCAAAATGGCGGAATGGCAGCAGATTACACTTTTACGTAACTGCCGTTAACAATGTTCTAATATAATTATTTTGGTAATTGAAATGGGTTAACAGAATTAAATGTGTATTTAAGAGGAAAGTGAGGTTTTGTTTTAGAAGGGTGTATTTTTGAAGTCGAATAATGATTTTATTGGATTGAGTTGTGTTTAAGTTTGTCAAAAACGGAAGATGAAAATTTTGGTCGGCGTTATTCAGCTTTTGAAACGTCACTCTGTAGGTACAATAAAACAACACCAACATGTACAATGTGAGATAACTTCCCTCTACCAAGATGATTTCACCGCAACCCTCCAGGCGATTGAACAAATTCTCCTAATACAATTTGACATTTATTTCCAAGTTACCTCTTTTTACTATACCTCATATTTTATGAACATCGTTGACAAAACCATTGTAGTATTGTTAAGAACCCCTTACTGTATGACAATATGTCACGGAACCATATTATAATAAAAAAGAAGCAATTTTTTTTTATTGTGTGAAAATGGCAAGATGACACCTGTTAGGTCCGTTATATAATATTATTGTATGCAATCGATAGTATTGTTGTTACCAAAGCTATTATTTGGTAGGCATGTTGATAGAGCAATAGAATAAATACAAACCGCACGTGTGCTAAAATTAAATGTGAATTAAAATACTAGTTATCTTCTAGTTAGAGAATCGCCCTTTGTCGACACAATATTAGAGGAGGCCTCTTAAATAGATTTTATTAAATGTGTCCCCAAGTGCATTATTCTTCTCTATTTTAAGGGGAGAGGTCTCTGAAGTGAAACAGCAATATCTAGTTCTTATTTTTTTTGAAGGATACCTCGGTAAACATTCATAACGAGTTCAATGAATAAGTAAATACCAAGTGATCATTCCCGTTTTCTGAAACAGTTTCAGTTCCCATATCGACTAATTCGTTTGGGTTAATATAAACGACCATAATTACAGCCCGAAATATAAGATTTCAGATTTATTATCATAAAATATCAAAGAAAAGTTTTCAAACAGAATATTTAACAACTTCATAAGGATTAATTACTTCCTTATTTTATATATATTTTTCTTGTAGTCGGTTTTTCATATTTCTTTCATAAATATTTTACGGACTAATCCGTAGCGCAACTAGGCTGGAAGAATTGCGCAGGTAATGAAGGCAATGTTGCTAATGGTAGTATATTAGTGCTTAGAGCTAGTCGTTAAAAACAGTTAGTTTTTAGTATCTCTTTATTTTAGCAATGTGTGATGCTATGATGGAAAGAGTTCTAGCCTAGCTTGGCAAAGTGAAATTCTATGCGACAGCGGATTGACATGCCCTATCGAAATATTACGAGGTTTATGATAAATTTTGACAGTCATTATCGCTGGTAGAATGTCACTAATATGCAAATTCAATGGCAAATTCGTACGTGGCACCCCCATGGTCCACGCTGGTGGCGGGGGACGTTACCTATGACGTTACCCTATGACGTGACGACGCGATGACGCGACGACCGCGACGCTTCTTTCAGGTGACCCCCGTCCCGCGCGCTCGTTTTACCATCCCCGCTGCCTTATGTCCCGTGCTCGCGAACCTTGACTGTCACGTACGAATTTGCCAAGCTCTAGTTTGTTTCGAGAGGCAATTCTTCGGAAGACTTTCAAAATTAAAGTTATTTTGCACATTGTAATATTTATATTTGGAAGTCTGTTTCATTTTTATGTAAAATGTTTTTCCTTTTGTTGTCCGTTTCCACATTTCTTTTAAAATATTTTTCTTACTAATCCACAGCGCAACTAGGGTGGAAGAATTGCTCAGTGTATTATGAACAGTGGCGCCGTAATGAAGACAATGTTGATAATGGTAGTACATTAGTGCTTAGAGCTAGTGTTTTATACAGTTGTTGGTTTTTAGTATCTCTTTCTTTTAGCAATGTATAATAGTATAATGGGAAGCCTCCATAAGGCTAGACCCTATGGATGCTTTCCATTATTCTATAATAACTAGAACAACTAATATTATGTCCATTAGCGAGCAGGCAGTCCAAAGAAGCTTTGCCATCCCTGGATAGTAGGCTTACCAGGCGTCTATACGCTCGGAGAGGAATGGCCTACGCCTGGTGACGGGAACCATCACGGGACACTGCTCAATTAAAAAACACTTCCACACAATAGGCATAACGGACAGTCCTATGTGCAGGACGTGCTTGGAGGCTGAGGAAACCGTCGAACACGTGCTCTTTGAATGCCCAGGTGTCAGATAAGAACACAAACCCTCGGGTCATCCAGATCTTACACAGATGTTCTGAGAAGTCCAGCAGACCTAATATAACCACCAAACGGCCACCATGGCCCACGCACAATGGTCCACCTGAAGGACTAAGTGCGGAAACCAAACCCCCCTAACAATAACAATAACATCCATTAGCGAATTGACAAGCTCTATCAAAATGTGCTTTTCCAAACGTCAATCCTTTGGCAGTTTATATTCAGGGCTCTGCTTTCTCTTTGACCGTATGCAGCTGAGTACCAGTATTGTACATGGTGTGACTAACTATTGACCTCCACAACCGGGTAACATGATAACCCTCTGCAGGACTGGTGTCAAAGTTTCTGGATTTTGACTACCCGTAATGATTGTCAAAGATTTGCAGTTTAGGTTTAAAAGTGCAAGAACAGCACAGTTTTTTTTATGCGCATGTGTTTCAGTTTTTCACGGTTAGTAGGTATAATCTATACTCTAATTTCTATACAACATATTAAACCAGTTGTAGATAATTTAACTTATTCTAAAAAAACAAGTCATTTGAATTTTGGGGGTGTAAAACTGCACTTCGAACACGTGACATCTGTTGAGGTATACATAATATATTGACAGAATGTAAAGAAAATCAGAATGACACATCAAATAAAAAGAGAAAACATATAAAGCCAGTACTATAGAGTTTACGAGTTTGCTAAAACCCTTTTCTAACATCCTCCCTTTTTGGAAAACTCTATAACGTTAACCCAATCAGCCCACAAATAAATACCAATCTGGGTTTGAAAACAGGCTTCGTCAGAATATCAGCACATTGGTATTCAGTAGGAACATATTTGACTAGTAATTCTTTATCAGTAACTAATTCTCTGACATAGAAATGTCTAATCGCAATGTGCTTCGTCCTCCTGTGCAATTCTGGGTTTTGCGCAAGCTTTATAACTGCATCATTATCAATTTGTAAAATTGGGATATCATTCAGTGTCGTTATCTCATTGAAAAGTCTTCTCAGCCAAACTATCTCTCGTGCTGCTTCGCTCGCTGCGACTATTTCGGCTTCTGTGCTCGAGATCGCTACAGATGTCTGTCTGCGACTTGCAGAAGAGACCACTCCTCCTGCATAGATGCACATAATTCCAGAAGTCGAACGTCCTGTACTTTGATCCCCACCGTGATCAGAGTCGCTGTAGCATTCTAACTCTCCGGGTTTGTGTCCCTTTCTGTAAACAATCGCCGAATCTAGTGTTCCTTTAAGGTAACGAAATATGCGTTTCACTTTACGAATATCTTCATTCGTTGGACTGTCAAGTGTCCTAGATACCACGCTAACGGCATATGAAATGTCTGGTCTGGTTCCTGTCATTAGGTATGCCAGTGCACCGACAGCCTCCCTGTATGGAAACTTGAGTTGTTCATTGTCCGTCTCTGTATCTGACTGTCCTTCTTTAATTATTGGAGTGCTGATTGCCTTACAGTCACTCATTCCAAATCTTTCCAAAATCTTGTTGGTATACAATTTTTGAGAGACCTTGATGGAACCATCTTTGTGGTTGTTAATTTCTAGCCCAAGAAAGTAGAAAGCTGGCTTCGTGGTAATCTTGAACCTTCTCTTTAGTTCAGCCAAAAACTTTAAGGATTCCTTTTGATTAGTGGAGGCAATCAAACCATCATCAACATAAAGTCCTATGATAGTTTTACTATCAATTGTGTGTTGTTTATTTACAACCAATCGAATAAATAGACAAGAATCAGTGTTTGACTGTTTAAATCCGATTGTCTTGAGATAGTCAACTATGCATTTATTCCAACAACGTGGAGCTTGTTTTAGTCCATACAGACTTCTCTTCAGTTTGCAAACTTTGTTTGTGCCATCGCTAAATCCCTGTGGTTGATTCATAAAGATATCTTCATCAAGTGAGCCATTCAGAAATGCAGTGGCAACATCAAACTGCATGAGAGTTAGCTCTTCGTTTGCTGCGATACTTAGAATTGATCTGATTGTCGCCAATCTAGCTACGGGGCTGAATGTTTCATCATAATCAATTCCTTTCTCTTGCGTGTAGCCTCTTGCCACGAGTCGTGCTTTATACTTGTCAAGGCTTCCGTCGGCATTTATCTTCTTCTTGAAGACCCATTTACAAGAAATTAGTTTTCTATCTTTTGGCCGATCTACCAAAATCCAAGTTTTGTTGACATTTAAAGATTTTACTTCACTTTTCATAGCCTCGAGCCATTCAGTCTTTTGAGGACTTTTTATAGCGTCTTCGTACGTCGTGGGCTCATCATTGATCAAAGTAGAGACTATAAAGTCATCATATCTGCTTGGAGCCTGCAGTTTAGACCTGTCACGAAGTGCTCTAGTATCAGGGATATCATCATGATCTTCGTCTGAATAATTTATTCGACACCCATCTGGTCCAGGAGACAACTCCTCCAGATGTTCCTCTTCTAGACTTAAATCATTAGATGTTTGAGGCAATAAATCCATATTTTGTGGTATATCCTCCCTTGCTTCAAACATTGGTTGATTTTGTGGAGTCTTTGGAAAATTGAGTTCCATTTCTGTCGTAGTGCGTTCATCCTCTTCCTCTGATATATCTGATTCCAATCCAACTGATTTTATTAGAGTTTCTTTAAATGTCACATCTCTCGAGCGGATCAATGACGGTTCGTTGTTATTATTAAATCCCAGTAATCGATAGCCATCATCACCATCATATCCTATTAAAATACATTTTTGAGCTTTCTTTGACATCTTTGTTCGCTTTTGTTTGGGAACATGTGCAAAACATTCTGTTCCAATGACTCTCAGATGTTTTATGGACGGCTTCTTTGTAAACCACAGCTCAAATGGTGACTTTCCTTCTTGAGAAGTTGGCCCAGTTCTGTTCAGGATGTACGCAGCCGTGTTAACAAGCTCTGACCAACAGGCAAATGGGAGTTCTTTGTGAGCGTGCATCATAGTGCGAGCGGCTTCTACGAGGGTTCGATTTTCTCGTTCACTGGACCCGTTTTGCTCTGGTGTATATGGCATTGTAAACCGGTGCTGTATACCATGCGAGTGGAGTATCTTCTCAATGGCTTCGTTTTTGAATTCTCCTCCATTGTCGCTGATTATTGTTTTAATAACATGACCAGCTGTCTTCGTTTCATTGATCATCTGCACGAGCTTGTCTTTGACTTCAGATTTATGCTTGATGAAGTAAACATGACGAAAATTACTGTAATCATCTTTAAACAATACGAAATACCGAAACTTCATGAATGAATTTGGAAAAGGACCACATACATCTGTGTGTATCGTCTCTCCTGGTTCTTTAGCTCTTTCTCTTCTTCCAAATTTACGTCTGTGTGTCTTTCCATATACACATCCTGTGCATAATTCAGAATCAAGTTTGACTTTGATACCAAGTTCCTTTTCAATCAATTGTTTAACGTGTCTTTTGCTCTGATGACCGAATCTTTCATGATAAAGTTGCAAAGTGTTTTCTGTTGACAAAGTGCTCACTTCTGGGGTTGGATTTCTAATAGTCTGAACTTTCAGCTTATAGAGACCTCCATTCTTGACACGTGTGCCAATCAAATTCACTTTTCCATTGTTTATCAGCTGACAGGATTCTCTCTTAGATGTGAATACACTGTTTTGTAGCTTGTCTTGAGCAGCGAGTACAGAGAACAGGTTGCGTCTTATTGCGGGAACGTACCAAACATCGCATAATGTGATATGCTCTTGTCGACCATAAACATCAGCAATTAATACGACTGTTCCTTTTCCAATGGCTTCAGTTGTAGATCCATTTGCAATGGTAACCGTGTGATTCTTAGTGAAGTGTTGAAAAGTGGAGAATATGTCAGGTTGACAGGTAACATGGCTTGTTGCGCCATTATCGACATACCAATTGTCAAGATCTTCAAAGTTGGTCACTGCTTCATTGATCTCAACTTGCATAAGAGTCAGGTTTAAGTTGTTATTGTTGGCTAGTTTAGTAGATGGTTGTTGTTCTTTGGAAGGTTTTCCATCAGCAATCCATTTTCGACATTGTTTGACGTTATGCCCAACAAGTTTGCAATACCCGCATTTCTTCTTCGTTTTGCGAAAAGACTTCTGTATAACTAGCGCTTGAGCCTCAGAATCTTCTTCTTTATTAGTCAGAGATCTTTCGTAACTGCAAATTTGCGCTGTCAAATTTTCAATGTTACGGTCCTTTTTTGACATAAGCATCCAACTTGACTTGAACGGGAAGTAACTATCGTCTGGTAACGTTTCTAAAATCTTGCATATGAGTAGAATCTCAGGAAGATCAAATTTGGTTTCGTCCTTACGTAGCTCAACCTTTAATTCATGCCATATGTTTTTCAATTTGGATATATTCATTGACATGTCATGTAAGGGATCTTTGCGATAACTAAAGAAGCTGTAGGAAAGGTTATAGCTTTTATCTTCAGATGTGCCGTCGAAAAGAGTATGTAATTCATCCCAAATCTGTTTCGCACTTGTGAGTCTCATTACCTTTTGCAAAGTGACATCTGACATATTTGCCATTAACATGAGCATCGCGGCACTATCTTTTTCATTATAGTCTTGTAGAGCTTTTTGATAACTAGCCTGGTCTGCCGATGTAGCTGATGCACCAGGTTGCGTAGGTGGCTTTAGATTGCCGTTGATAGCATCTAATCCGCCAGGCGTACCTCGAAGCAATAACAGTACCTTGCAGCGCCATGTTGACCAATTTTCTTTACCTTCCAAATGACCAACATCAATTTTACAGCTCGTCGATGGAGTTGACATTTTGACAGATCTTGTTCGAATTTGGTTTGAAAATCGTCGCTAATTTTTAATTAAATAATTATTTTACACAATCACATTTGTTAAAATATTCTTTGCTCATTACAATTATAACGAAATATTCTCAATATATTTATCGATAATAATAAACCATGTTCTGCTACCATGTTGAGGTATACATAATATATTGACAGAATGTAAAGAAAATCAGAATGACACATCAAATAAAAAGAGAAAACATATAAAGCCAGTACTATAGAGTTTACGAGTTTGCTAAAACCCTTTTCTAACAACATCCACCAACACGCATTGGGCCCGCGTGGTGGATTACGGTCCATTCCCTCTCACAGAGGTGAGGCCTGTTTCCCAGCAGTGGGAACATTAAAAAGGCTGATCAATGATGATGATGATGAAGACTGCATTTTTGACCCTTGACTGTACAAATGACATCCGAAACCAACAGCCTCGCTTAACATGCTCCGGCAAAGAACTGAGGGGTCTTGGTATCAGTAGTCACCCATCCACAGACTGACCTCGACAAGCCTTTCACCTTGAAAATCGACCCCTACGGCTGCCTTTGTTTGGCCACAAACTAACCAATACCTAAATAAGCGTGATATTAAACAAGTTAAAACCAATTTTCCAAAACACACCTACGTGTAAACATGACAGAGCCAGTCGTGTCTGAAACTTTTTGATATGGGGCGACCTATGCCTGAAAGGGGCTCGGATTAGTTTCCAGAGAATTGCCTGAGGGCGGCATTTTATTGACGAGTTTTAATAACATGTGTTTAATTAATAGACTCATAAGCGTAGTATATAGTTATCAAATAATATCGTAAAAATTCAAGCAAGCTAAGGAGCTCTCAAAACTGTGAAGGATCGCATCGTGAGAACAAAAAATTCGAATACATGTGACCTCCGACAACATGCACTGGGCCCGCGTGGTGGATTAGGGCCCAATCCCTTTCTCTGTGAAAAGGACAGTGTACCAGCAGTGCGGATAACAATAGACTGATTATGCTAAGATAGAGGAGACTTTAAAGTTCTTTCATGATTTGAGTTCAGTACACCCAGTGCAAACATAATTTAATAACATAATAAGCAGCAGTTTATAGAACAAAGAAGAATTTTCTTGAAGTTTTTGTAAAATAAAAAGAAATCAGAATAGATATGTTGCTAAAACAACGCTAGTCGCGACGAAAGTACATCATTTTGACTCGCTTCACTTGCACTGGGAACATGAGATAGAATGTGGTTTTTGACTGCAACGTCGTCTGCGTGGATATCAGGATCAGGGTCCAGAGAGAAATGAAAAATGCATACATTTACCATCTATGAATTGCTATCTATAGTTTAAAATTTCATCGAAACCCGTTGAAAAGTTTGCACGAGATTGAAACACCGACATCCAAAACGATTCCGTTTACAGTACTACAACGATCTTTTGGCACTAAAATGACATTAGAATGAAGCCGTTGTTAGTAAACATTTATGAAATTGTCACGGGATAATCGAATTGGAGAAACCAGATGGACTAGTTCAAATTTTGGCCACCCGCCAAAAGATCCTCTTAGCGCTATAGTTAAGTTTTTGATCACCAAAATTGAAACTATCAAAATTGGATATACAATGTGAACCGAAGTATATTATTTCAAGACTGGAAAAATTACTTAACATTCTAAGTTCGCACCAAAAAATCTCTTCAATATCCAGAACTCTACCTTCTGAAAACTATAAAACAAAATATCGAGCATTCAAAAAAAACCGTAAGTTTTTCCACTCATTTATTTTGCACGAGTGCGAAAAAGTCTTTCAGCATTTTTTGTCGTGCGTCGTGAAAAGTAAACGATTTCAATAAATATGATTATCCAGTTCAATTTTCCGAGTGAATTAGTCGACTGTAATACTTCAGGCGTCGCTGCCTGAAATGCAATCATGGTTCATTGTAGTGAACAATTCAGCTTCAATGTTCCTCATAAATGTTCGTATGACTTATTAAATTGAGACGGTTGGCTTTATCGATTTTATTTGTGAAGCTTTTCTTTTTTTCGGGGTAATTCATATTTTGTTCACACTTAAGTAGAGTATTGTGTTACACGTGGTTGAATATCTTTCGACTTACTGGCACGTCGAGCTAATAGTCATTCGATGGATAGGACTATCGTTGAAATGGTTTTTCGGCGAAACGAATGCTCGATCTAATGGCTATTCGAATTTGTGGTACATCGATGCTATGGAATTTCGGCAAGCTGGACTTTCAATATTTCGGGGAATTAACCAACGGGCATATGACATTCGAAATCAAGCAATAAACCCGTTTATTGCAACATTTATTGTTTTAAATACAATTAACTTTTTACAATATTAAGTGTTAAAAAATTATGTCGCAGTATAAGTAAATATTCAACTAATTGTGCTGAACCTACGTATAAACAAAAACAAGCTACACCTAGGCGTATACGCCCTCTCATCGCTTTCATCGCGAAACGTTCCCAAAGAACAAGATCAATAATAAAATACTAAGAAAATAAATATGCATGTTTTCTTATTGCCTTGACCAGGCAAAACCAATGACAAGAAAGTGTGTCTGTTCCGTTTTCACGTCTAATCGCGTGAAGTTTCTTTTCCTTTCTTTTAGTCCTTGTTATGGTAACACGCTACTTTTCCAAATGGACGGTAGAATCAATTATTATTACTTTTAGATTTAAATTTTGACGTTTAAGTGCCGCGTGGCCTAATTGAAATAAATAATTGTGACTTTTTAAAACCGCTAACAGATTTAGATGACACTTGGTACACCGAGAGACTTTGTACATTAGGACAAAATATACCTACCTCATGCGGGCGAAGCCAAAAACGGCAATAATTGTAACGGGTACTTATAAAACAATTTGTATGAAAAATTGTAGTCACATCGCTGTCGCGTTATCACATCGCTAATGTCTGGATGAATGTAGCATTTACCCTGAACTTATATTGCCTTCATATATCTCCTCACCTCACGACGTGGGTGGCTTATTGTCAACAAAACATCGCCACCCTGACCTTTCTGTAACGTTATATTGTTTTCTTACAGCAATAACTCGTGGAAAAAGCATGATATTGTTTTTGCTAGAGTAATTACGGCAGGTAAACGTTTTTCTTGGGTCTAGAACTTCCTAATATTAACAATTGAAGTCTTAGGTATGGGCACATAACGCTGGACAACACGCTCTATTAGTTTCCCTTGCAGCTTCAATCCTATTTTATACCAAATCTTAATACAGTACGAGTATGTAGGAGCTCAGATTATATATACAGAATTCTTCATTACTGAATTCTTTAATACTGATTACTTTAATACTGATTACTTTAGGATGTTTACGTGTTGTCATTAAGTAGGCAGTTTGGCATATTTACTGGGAACGGAAAGTATAAAAACCGAGTTTGCCTACAGAATCTGTTGGGCTTCATAATAATTGTATCATGTCTTTTTTTCTTTAAAATACCTATAGAAAAGAAAAAGCCATTTTATTTTTAAATCCATCAACAAATCATACATTCTAAGCGCAGTCACTCATTGTTCAATATTAAGCCATCAAACGACTAAGTGGTCACAAATGGAACGCATTTACTTAATCGTGCCCAACAAAGGGTGCATTCATAGAAGTCCTCCATCGCGAAGGATCGTGAGCTTCACGCTTTACCTCGCTACGCGTTATGCCGATGCTCGCCGCTTTTGCCAACACGGTGCGAAGCCAGGTTTGATGGGGACGACCGCGCTATATTTTCCCTTGGATTTCAGTCCAACACTTGTTTGGTTGTCTGACTCGAGACCATCTCTAACGTAGAGCTGCTGGCGAAATGCCAGTATAATCCGATCCACCACCAGATCGAGCATCGAAAGTGGAGATGTATTGTCCACACTTTTCGAGGTATCAACTCACAACTTTCAATACAATTACATACTTAAAATACATTCTCTCAATATTGACTCTTAAAAAAAACCTCAAAGGAAAAAATCTATAAATAAAACCGTCATCAAATCTAAGAGCCATCACTCATTGTTCAATAACAAGCCATCAGGCGACCAGCACTAAGTGGTCACAAATGGAAACCATTTGCTTAATGTTACAATGCAACACGCAAACAATATGATGTTTACAATTGTTTGCTGGTTTTACTCTTTATTACACGCTGTGCGATACATTAGCAGTAATACTGGAGAATTGTGAGCGTAAACAATGGACAATCAAGCCATTATATTTGTATGTAGTATAGCACCTATTATGTGATTGCTTTCAAATTTTGTCCATCTATAGCCAAGTTGAAAATCTACAATCGATAACGCTGGTAGAAAACGAATCAATGTATGAAGATGCCATGAAATGAAAATAGAAGGCTCTAACGATTGTAAAAGTGATTCGTTACGAAACGTTTGTAACTTGGCTAGGGGGGCTGAAAGTAGACACCTGCCGGGCGAGCACGGCCTCTGTGATAGGCTTGAGTCACGCATTTTATCACGGTTTTGCTCCCAAACTGTTATAACTGTTATGTCGTGGTGGCCCAGTGGCTAAGACCTCGCCTCTTGTGCTTGCGGTCGTGGGTTCGAATCCGGGCAAGTACCAATGTGACTTTTTTCAATTCATATGTATTTTCTAAGTTTATATTGGACGTCGCTGACAACGGTGAAGGAAAACATCGTGAGGAAACCTGGACTTATAGTGAGTTTATTAGAAGATTGTGCTCCATTGGTGTAATTGCTGCAAGGCGTTCCAGTGCAGGATAAACTAATAAATAAATAAATAAATAATAATAATAAATAAAAATGTGTGACTTAAGCTTGTCACAATAGGCCGTGCTCGCCCGGAAGGGCGCCCACCCACTCTCTCAGTCAGTCGAATCGTGCGCACACGTTATTAACTGTTCGTTTCCGTATATCATCTCTTACGCAATGGTTTATATACGATAGAAATATATCGTGAACAGCAAACATGTGTGGTTATTAAGAGGAAGATAATAAATCAATAATAATAACCACCGGCAGCTCATCTAAACGACATTATTATTGATTTATGATTGATTAAATTGTATGTGCCTACCCAACCCTAGATACCATAATTCATGAAATGGTATGTGCACAACTTCCTACTGTGCGTCTACCTGATAGACACGAACAGTAATATTGAGCGATGGCATCTGGTCCTATTTCATTTCTGTTGACCAGGATATATAAGTAATATGTACTTGCTCGAACATGTCTTGGCTGTAATCTTCCTCTTAATAACCACACTGGAAAGCACTCTTGTTGGCTTCATTTAAATCATGGTGCTGCTGGGCAGGATAGGATGTGACGCATATCCTGTGAAGGGGCTTCTACGTATTGTGTTTGCTACTTGATGATATTGACCTGTAACGTGACGAAAAAATACAATATTTATTAAATACAGGCCTTCTGGTCCCAAGCCAGGAGTTAAACACCGGGGCCCATAGCGGCGTTGGGACTCCTGGACCCTTTCTGAACCTGTACCCCACGAAAGTGCGGTTCGCAGCAGTGGAAAGCTAGGGATTTGCTCCTTATTGGGAGATCTCCTGGTACCTATCTGACAGGTGAGAAGTGGGACGACTACAAGAGGTATCAATAGGTCTCTAATAAACCAAGCGGACCCATTGTGTTCATCATCATCATCATTTCATCCAAAACACGTTGACCGCAGATTGTAGGCCTTCCTCAAGTGTCTCGACCGGTTCCATGCGTCTCGCATTCACTCGATTCCCGTAACCCTAACTGCTGTTGGTGGATGTCACAAATGACTTCGAATTCATGTCCAGGACATGACAGTTTATCTGACGATGTTTTACTTCAGTGTGTGTTGAAATAAATTACACAAAGTGAAGCGCCTGCCTGGCGAACTTGCGACCTACTTGTATTCCTGAATAAACCATTGTTAGTGCCAGAATAATCACGTTCTCTGACGAGACAGTCCTATGAGATATTAAAAGAAGCTTGACGTTTTATGTCGCGATTTTGTGAGAAAGGGATCCGTGATTGCAAATCCGTTTAGTGTACCGGTTCTATAGTTTAAGAAATACCTATTACCCAACAGTTTGTACCTTAACTCTGAAGGACTAAATCAACTCGTACTATATTACCAATATAGCACCCTTAAATATATTTGACACAGTATCCACGCAATTTAATGCTTTCAACAAGCCAAATCTAGCGTGTACCTGAGTGCGTAAAAATACCCAAATTTTCATGTTTATTTGGCGTAAAACATTCAAAAATTCCTTTATGGAATATACCTTTACTGAATAATTCATATTCTGGGTATATTTTTATGAATTGGGTTTTGAAAGGATCTCTTATATGCTTGTTAATGAAGGATAGTGAAGTTTTTCGTGATTTTGCAGGTAGTGTTTGGGTATTTGCCAAAATGTTCGTGCATGATCGTGTTTTGTTTTGGTTTTTCTTTTAGGTTTCCTGTTTATCTAGCTAAACAGTTATTTCTGGATCTAGAATTGAATTTCAGACTCTAGACAATCTGAAACACAACCAGTGGTAAGGATTGTAAATAATGTGACATTTTAGGGTATGACCACGTGACACTTCGGTAGCGCTTGTTCATCATCAGCCTTTTAATGTGCCCACTGCTGGGACACAGGCATCCGCTCTGTGAGAGGGAATTGGCGGTAATCCACCACGCTAGCTCAGTGCGGGTTGGTGGATGTCACATTTCTTAGAATTTTTGGTTTTAGGACATGCCGGTTTCCTCACGATGTATTCCTACCGTTTTGTGAGCCGTGGTGATGAAATAATGGCTGGGCATGTTAACCCCAAGGACTTTGAACTTTTTAATAAACATTATCGCTGAGAAAATGACACATTTTCCAAGCCCTTTCGTATCGTTACTTTTAATTAGTTATACGTAAATAGATACCTACATACGTATAATTACTGTGATGTGTACATAATTATTATATGTATTCCCTTATGGGAGTACATAGTAATAGGGCAAAATGTAATTTAAACAGTTGCCTTTGAATGTGGACTTAGTTAAAAGGCTCTGACGAATCGTTTTAATTTATCAGTAGGTGCTGAACTTTGATTGCCAATTTGGGCCTAAACTTGCTATTTAATTCACACGAAATTCTGCTAAGTTAAAAGCATCATTTTCTGACACCTTTTAATTTAAGTCCTTAAAATTTTCAGAAAAAAAATATTTCCTGAAAACGACGTTTGTTCTAAATAGCATGAGTTGTTGTTGTTCATAATGGAAGTCATGTCTTATGACTTCAGATGATAGCAGTGCTCTCTTTGATTAGCATACATTTTGTAACGCTTACGAATTCGCAATTTTTGAGATTTTGCATTTTTTGTTTACGTCGTGTTTTCGTTTTTATAGTTTTGGGAAATCTAACCAATTACCTTAAGTGTCATCCAAAAAGTTCTCTCACAAATCATAAATATTTAATCTAACCTTTTCGTGACCTACAAAACTTCCTGAATCCCCAATACCACCGAAATATCCTGACACAGAAAACAGCTTTACCACAATATATAATTCAGAGCGGTATTATTTGGACCCACGGCCTTTCAGTGACCAGTCAACGCCCTTGTGTCAGCAATTTTTTCCCGTTTGATTTACTAGCTTCTGTACGGGGCTTTGCCCGCGTGCAAAGTGTTTAATTGTCCCAAGGAAATATCTTTTTAACCCCCGACGGAAAAAGAGGGGTGTTATAAGTTTGAGGTGTGTTGCTGTGTATCTGTGTGTCTGTGTATCTGTGTATCCGTGTATCTGTGTATCTGTGTATCTGTGTATCTGTGTATCTGTGTATCTGTGTGTCTGTCTGTGGCATCATAGCGCCTCAACGGATGAACCGATTTTGATTTAGTTTTTTTTGTTTGAAAGGTGATTTTATCGAGAGTGTTCTTAGCTATGTTTGAATAAAATCGGTTCAGCCGTTCAAAAGTTATGCGCGTTTTATTGTTTAGATCGTGATGTTTTCGCAAGATAAATGTGTCGGGGTTTTTTTAAATTTTGAAATTTTACTCGTTTAATATTTAGTTTGTATTGTCCCACTTCCTCACTCCATAGCTGAAGTGATGGCTGCCATGGCTCACGTACAATAATCTGCCCCAAGGATTAAGTGCGGGCACCAAATCTCTAAAGATAAAGAAGTCACACTCCAGGCCAAACGCCTCCCCTCATTCATTCCAATTGCTCCCGGTGTTGTAATTTATCGCGCCAATTTTCGAGGAAACATACTACCGGGATGAAAAAGTTTATTAAAAATTAAGTACGTAAACAAAAATTTACAGTAGGTGCAGTAGTATAATTTCTAAAACAATGGTATAAATGGTGCTTATATGTAAACTATAACTAAAATATTTTATTACAACTGTAAGATTATAAACAATAATGTCTATTTTTGGTAGGGACCTGCCCGATTAGGTTCTTTCAAACCTGTGTTTCGGGCCATCACTAGAGCAATAATTGGACCAGTTAAATTATTAAATAAAATTAGTTTAATAACAAACACAAAAATATATAAACTGCTACAACACATTAAAAAAGAACAAAATATAAAAGAAAAGTAAGTAATTTAAGTATCTACAAGTAGATATGAGGGGATATCATAATCAAACAACAATTTCTAGAAGTTTTTCTGTGTCACTGTAATTGAGTGTCCCTAAATAATCTGTAAGCAACATTTTTTATATGTTAAGCTATAAAAATCGAGTAACTTGTTGAGTCTATTATACAGAAAAGGTCCTAAAACACATAAAACCGATTAATAAAAGCATGTTTGGTCTGTGGCATTGTGCATACCAGATCCTTCCGTCTCTTGTCGGAAGAAACTGGATCATAGGGAAGTGCAATGTATGTTCTAATTCAGGACATAGTCTAACTGTGACTCAAGTTTTATCTAAATCCATGCAGCTGTTAGGGCGTGATATATTAACAAACATACAGGCTTTTCCATCAACATAGGTAATATTAGTACGACATTCCGTGGCTTTGCTAGAATGCTTGAGCTTACTCATATAATTAGGGACTGGTATGAAAATATTTCTCCTACAAAGAAAAGTTATGAATAAAACATGGTTTTGACTTTGTTTTATATAGTATGGTATCACGCTTGAGTTCATTGACACGGTTTATTGTAATTTACCCGGTTCTTAAGTATATCTTGGAGTATATTTAGATTCTCTAATCTTGAGTTATGGACAAGAATTGGAATTCTAGGTTAACTTCAATTCTTTTTCATAACTTAGCATGGAACTGTTTTGCTGCTAGGATACTTTTAGCTGCGATTACAGTAAGTATCGAAATATTCAGAGACAAAAAAGACATTTTGAGTGTGCGTAAAGGACAGATGTATATGATTTGTATACATCTGTCCCTTTTTACCCGTCTGCCGAAGGAGATTGATGTGTTTTTCAGTCTATGTTTGTAAGTATGTGTGTATGTTTGTGCTTACGTAGCGTTCTAGAGAGGAAACGCGTTGGACAATTTTGATGAGTCTTACGTCAATCAATTCGTCTTAACCTTGCGAGTGTCACTGGCTACATTAAAATTGGGCGCCGTAATGTGGGGGCCCAATTGGTTTTTTCTTCCAAACCCATCGTGTGGGGTTTCAAAATAAAGGGTTTTAAGAGGTGATTTCAAAAATATATTACATTTACATGTTTAAATGTACCTAATTCGAAAAAAAAATAACTAAAAAAACCCGACTGCTTAAGAAGCGAACTAAAAAGACGTAAACAGGAAGAAAATCTTTGACATGTGACATTAAAGTATTTTAACTTATGAGTAGATTTTAAGAAGAATACAATTGGCGGTTTGACATATTTTTTCTATACAAAAGCTGTTTCATTTGTGTCATTTTCATTCTTCCGATAAAAGTTATCAGTCTATTAGGGTATCACTGTCGAAAGTGGTATGCAATTAATTCTTCTGATCATATAACTCATAACAAAACAAACCTATATTCAAAGAGAACAGGAAAAGAGGGCTCATTGCGCATAAAAAAAATTCGTCCACATCGATATCAATAAGAAACGTGCCCAGAATGCTGGCAGCATTTCCACGTTGAATGGCAATGTTAATTCTCTGGTCGAAGAAAAAGCTAGCACTCTGGTCACGTGAAGAGCCGACGACCTTTTTGCTAATGTCTCGAAAAACTCGATGAAAAAACTGACAAAACTACTACAACTACTACAACTCATGAAACTTGCTCGTTGAAGTAACATGACTTAGAACTGGAAGCAAGCCAAGCTTACTGCAAGTAGAAGACTACAATACTTTAATCAAAATTATCACTGAAAATGTACCTTTGTTAAACAAGGAACATTTTCACGATTACACCTCGAGGGGAGGAATAAATGAATTGGAAATTCCACAACATTAAAAATTTAAAACTTAGTGATGGCTACTAATGGATGGTGCTAAAATGATAATATTCAAATGATATTTTCACAAAATGACGGGGAAACGGTCACGGTGGAAGGGGAAAAACTTTTCCATTTGGAAAATTTTACGCCAATTTGGTTCATGATGGGCTGGCTTGTCAATCGAACGGTTACTTCAAAAGTTTTTGCTCTGAAATACAAATATAAATGCCCACTTTTTTCCCAAGGGGTAAAAGCATGTTGTTCACACGTTATTACTTTTGCACTACAAACCATATTGAAGAAATCGTCCATAGCATATGCGAATATTAATAATTCGTCGATATTCTCGATAATCTGTGGTCAGTGCCATCGAAAAAAACCGTATTTGTTGGTGCACAGTTAGCACCGTAACACCCTACAGTGTGTAACAAATTGTACAAACAATTTTCAATATTATCTACTGCAATATTGTAATTAATTAATAACCGATGTTTGATGTGGCGGCCTGAAATATCAAAGGCCGGTAGTCGTGGATTCAAAACTTTACACCTTGAATATCTCTTCTTCTCTCCTTCTTTTAATTTGGACTAAAACAAACAAATAAGTGTTAACTACACACATAAGTCGAAGAAAAACAAAGCAAGAATTTGCTCATATTAAAGTTTATTTGCTCTGAATTTATTTAATTGATTACGGTACCAATATATTTCAGACTATAAGCTCAAATTCTGTCATCACCTATTGCCTTAATAAACAACAAAACAACAACAACACCAGCCTAATCTCATGCTAACGAAATCCACAGCCATAGCCGAGGAAGGTAACAAAGTGAATTATATCGTCTCATGCATTATGTATGGGCGCAATCCGATTGAATTGCTATTTTACGAGATAAACAACACGTTTCGCTGCTCGGCTAACTTCAGAGAATTTTGAGAATTTTCGGGATTGTTGAGAGCATTTTTATGGATGATTGGATTAGCTTGATGTAGGCAACTGGGCTAATGATTATTGGATGAAAGGATGCGAAGCCTATAGGTTCACTTAAGTATAATAACTCCTTTAGGGAGCTATAAAAATACTCTTCAATACACCACAATTATAATAAGTATTCAAAAACATTTTGTATTTATTGTATTTTCGCCAGGCATAACGCATACAGGTACCTACCACAAAAAAATAATCAAAAGACATAAGAAAACTACAAATATGGAAAATATGAAAAAAAAACTCTTCTAATATTTTGAGTTAAGCTTAAGACAAAATAGTATGTAACAATGGTCGCCCTTATCTCTGAAAGAAATCTTTTACAGACATCTTTTGAGTGTCTTTGAAAGAGAAGGAGATAGGGTAAGCATGTAGTGCGTTGTGCCACATTTTCATGCGATCTAATGAGCCCTACTCTTCAGCATTTAATGTAATAGAACTTAACCAGAAATTCTGACAATCAGTTTTACCAAGGGTTGTCGTGTTACCCAGTAACTTGCTTAGTGTAGGTCAGATAGGCAGTAGGTTCATGTATCACATTGATATTGTGCTGCATCTGTTTAAGGCGTATGTGTTCCCCAATGTTAACGCGGAACTAGTCGTGCGCCCACTCGTGAATACCAGCCCACCCCAGAATATTGGACCTCCCTTTGGACAGTTTTGTTTGTAAAATCTTTTTAATCTAAGATGATAATTATTTTAGATATCTAAGTGTTTTATATATTCAATAGAACGGAAAAAAAACTTCGTTTTGTTAATTATATTTTTTTTAAGCAAAAGTACTTAAGACTTTTTTTTTGGGTTGTGAAATCATCCAGTGACTTCTTCCGCTCTGAATGAAGCCGAAAAGCGTGTCAGAATTTTACTAACTAAAACCCACCCAGACAGGCATCAGCCCTAGCAGACCCCGTCTGTTTTTGCTGACATCTTTTTGAGGCGCACGTGGAACACTACGCGCTGGCGACTCGGGCCTGGTCCTTATCGGACGGCGAGCTACTCATTACTCGCCGTCCGCAAGCACGCGTCTACGGTGGCCGGGGAATCTTGCGACTCCCGACGCCCCGGTCGTCTTATTCGGTGGCTAGGGGCGTGACGGCGTCTCCCTCATGCGTTTCACCAAAGGAGACCTTGCGAGCATTACTGCTTCGCAGAAGGGGATGACAGCTTCTCATGCCCTCTCACCCCGTACCATGGCCAAGATCAGGAAAGGGCGGTGCTCCGTCCAATTTAATACCCGGGCATTTAATACTAACCTTTCTTTGTTATTATTACCAGCAAACATAAAACGGTAGTGCTGATTCTCTTCTCGTAATACTTTGACCCTTTTACGACGCCGCCGAGGGGTCTGCATCCGATCTTCATTAGGAGAATCTCAATAGCTGCCCCAGTCGGAGATTACAGTCTCAATTACACCTGTGCTTACCACTACAGGGAAAACAGGCGCGAAGTTATGTAACGGGTCTTCCCACGAGGACTATTAAGGACTCCTTGCAGAAGCCCACACTGGACCCATTCGTCTTCAAAAGGCTCTAATTTAAACGTGATTAATTACTAAAAGCAACCTAAAGTCGTTAGTAGGATGGTAACTTATTCATTAACACTGGCCGCAAACTAAGTGTTGGTAACTACGCTAAGTGATAGTTAAGTTACTAATAAGTGTGAGTAAGTTACGACTAAGTGTGAGACTTTGAAATGTTTACTAGTAGTTAAACTTAGGTAAATGTCTGGAATTGTAGTTTTTTTAAGATTTACCTAACACTACATTGAGAACAATGAATCTAGAAAAATCGGTCAAGTGCGAGTCGGACTCGCGCACGAAGGGTTCCGTACCCAGGGTAGCGTCAACTATGTATGTATTGGCACACCCTTTATTTTATTGAATTTGTCCTTTATTTGTGCTTCATTTGCACAGTGGCGTACTTATGGCGGGGCAGGTAGGCCACGTGCCGTAGGTGCCAGGCGAAGGGGGTGGGGGGGGTGACGCAAAATCGTCAATTATTGTTTATATTAATTTAAAAAGCAAAATACACTACAATAAACCATTACAAACTGTTATATTTACTTCGTGACTTCATATCTAACATTCACGTTCACCGTTACCTCGTTTCGCAAATGAGCGAGAGGGAATGAGTGCTGCGCAGTGCACACACTCAAGATGCAGTATCCATAGTAAGCTGTTAACAATATTTTAGTCAATTGTAATTAATACTTTCGTATTTGAAGGTTACAATGGGTCAAGAAAAATTTTGCGACCTAGCTTTTCTCATAGTAGAGCGAGAAGAAAAAGAGAAAATTGATATTGGAAATGTTATCGATATGTTTGCGTCGCAGAAGCCCAGGAAGATGCAGTTATGTTATTATGCAAAGGTTTTAGGGACTTACTGTCATTATAAAAAAGTTAAATATTTCATGATTTTAAACTAAGATTCATAGTTTTTTTTATTAAATGTACTGGGTTTTACAGTAAATAATTTATAAAGGGGCGCAATTATGATGTGTGCCCTAAGCGCCAATTTTTAAAAATACGTCCCTGTATATACATAAGCTAGCAGTTCAATCAATCTGCCTGTTCTTTTCCAAACTATGTTAGGATCGCATTCAAGTCTTACTGGATTCAGTTGAGATATATGAACTAGCAGTAGATTTTTGACACCCTTTAATTTTCTTATTACACTGAAAAACTGACCTAGTCTACTTGGCAAGTTATCATAATAAAATCACCAATATAATAAATCACAAATCCATATTCCAACCCGTTAACAGACAGATAAATAAACGATGACACATCACTCTATCGCAGACCCACGATTTTTTGCGTCAAAGTATCCATTGATATGTCACGAAACGATTCTTTTGCGTCCAAACCGATTTATATGTAATGACTTGGACATTTCATCTTTTTGCCGAATATCAATGATAGGTTTATCTTTTTGTGGAGGGTAGAGTGATATTATTCAGGCAGTGAGTTTAGTTTTTCAGAACAGACTTCGGCGTAAGATGAAACTAAAGTAAATAGAGCTTACTTAGACAAATGAAAAAAAAGACGTGAGTCTTACGAAATCGTATGTATGTATAGTCAAAAGAACCTTAATGTCAGATAAAACTAAAATGTTATTAGATTTTATAGAGGGATATATGCCATGGCGCAATTTAAAAAGATTCACACAACATATTCTAATTAAGATACAGAAAGAAAGAAAGAAAACATTTATTTGACACAAGCCACTAGACCACACAATATAACCATAAAAAAGAGAACTTAGACTAAACAACAAAAAAAAGAGAGAAAACAATATAAATGTAACATTGTCTGTCCCACGGCAGCGCCAAATAGGACCAGTTCAGCCAAATGGCGGGCAACTAGTGCCCGTCCCACGCTGGTTTTCAACTGGACCCTGTGACTGGCGTGATGGACGTAAAGCAGTTTTATAGTAACTAAATGTGTATGTGAAACAACTACTTTTAAAAGATAAAAATAGATGTGTAGTATGTGTATATTATCAATAATAAAAAAATATATGTATATAACACTATTTAACAACAAATGAGATGGTATTGTTTTGTTTATGATCCTCACACCACCAACTCACACTGGGCTCGTGTGGTCGATTATGACCCGATCGATAAGAGTAGTATAATGTAGTGTAGTGTCCCAAGAATTGATATTTTATCTTGAACTCTTTGCAAATATTCGATAAAAACGTAAACAACTAAATATCACCTACATTACAAGAGATAAAAATCCATTTAAAACTATATGGACGTCACCCATTGACGCGTTACAGATAAGATACCCCACAATTACTACTCAAGGGACACCATAGACTACTCATAGATTTATAACACGATAAATAGCACAGCACTAATATATTATGAACAACATAATAACAGTGATAAGTCTATCATAAATGGATTGGGGGGATTAGAAGTCGTTTGTTGCAAACATTGAACACGTGACTCGTGTATGGTCAATACATATTTTATGGTCAATATATACCTTTGGATGATCTATTTGGTTAAACACTCACCGTGTTTAACCAAATAGATCATCCAAAGGTTGTCTGGTATCACTGTCAGCGATAAAACCGCTATTCAATTTCCACCTCCACCTAATTTTCATGGTAATATACTTACAGAATAAACCGGTCGAACTATGAGAACTGTATAAGGAGAGATTTAGAGTATAATGTACTCTGTGGGTGAGATAAAAAAATAAAAATATCAAAAAACCCGACTGCTTCAGAAGCGAACTAAAAAGACGTAAACAAGAAGAAAATCATGCTGTGCAGTCGGAGGATACATATTTGCGAGCTGGCTGACCAAAACCAGATGTATCCGCCGACTGCACAGTGTGATTTTCTCAAGCAGTCGGGTTTTTGATTTGTTAAATTTACTTTTTTTATTTATAACTTTGTTAAATGTCGAATTAGGTACATTTAAACATATACGTGTTCTATATTTTTGAAATAACCTCTTAAAACCCTTTATTATGATACCCCCATGGTGGGATTGGATGAAAAAAAAAACTGAATAATCCGAAAATCTGTCACAACTCTCCATTTGAATATCCCAAAAATCTGTCACAACTCAATCGACTCACACCTCCAATAGCTCTTAAATAATGAAAAGCCGGCGCCAAAACCGGCAGTTTCAATCAATAATTCAACAATACTGCAACACTTTTTACAAAAGCGATAGGATCGCTTTGATATTGGCGTCATGAATGGCACGCCACTTTATGCGTGTTGCCAACTACGCATGCGATCCATTGAAAATCGCGTGACAACGTCAGTATACGCATTTAATTAAAACTGGCGTAGTTTGTCAGTATTAGGACAAAATGGGGATTATTATAGAAATATCACGATGCAAGAACCTTAAAACCCTTTATTATGATACCCCACATGATGAGATTGGATGAAAAAGAAACTGGGCCCCCACAATATGACACCCAAAATCCGCCATTTTTCTATTTTCCAATTTTAAAGTAGCCAGTGACACACGCAAGGTTAAGACGAATCGATTCACGTAAGAATCATCAAAATCAGCCAACGCTTTTGGTATCTAGAACGCCACGTAAGAACAACCACATATACGTACATAGACTGATAAACACATTACCCTCCTTCGGAAGTCGGGTAAAAACGGACGTCATATTAAAAAGTGGGAATTATAAATGGACCTTTCGTCAATACCTAACCTTAAAGTGAGCTTATAGTAGACCTTAGAGTCGCGAAGAGTGAAAGAGAATTATTTTTGTGTAAGCTTAATATGTTGACTTAACATGATTTATTGTAATATATTTTTAATTTAAATTACTCCATGCTGTGTATTTCAGACCTTTAAACTAACAATATCTTTCCTTAAACACAACTTATTTCTCACTACAACAAAGAGACACGACGTTGAATCCTAGTTTTAAAAACAAAAGGCAAGCGCACAAAATGGCTGACACGGCTGTTACGCGGACTCTCACAAAAGGCGTCAGTTTTGCGTCAAAGTGAACGTGATCAAAGACATTGACGTACAAAGAGTGACTGATATTCTTGGGATGCCAATAGTGACGTATAAACGTATTGTCAAGTTTTGCAGCAAATTTTGGCTTTAAACACTATTATTTGGGTAAATATTAGCATAACAATAGAATATTATTATAATATTCATGGTTGTTTAATCTTTAATACCTATGACAGAATTTATGCATTATAGACGCGTTGATGCAATCTCTGAATCTAAACAAAGTAAAGTTATATCAGCGATTACAATCATCAAAAAGTCTCGTCCTATACAGTTTGACACGTGCAGCCAAAAATCACAAATATTTTGGCATTTTTACTGGACTTATTTCGTGCAATTTTCATTCAAATTACACTAAAAGCTTTCAAAGTCACACCACTTTCAGTTGTGGTACAGTTTCCAGTAAACAATTTAACGATATAATATCAGACAAAGCATTTTAATTCTTATAGGAAAAAAGGCAAAGCGAAATATCTCCATTTGAATATCCCGAAAACCTGTCACAACTCAATAGACTCACACCTCCAATAGCTCTGATACAAAATAATGAAAAGCCGGCGCCAAAACTGGCAGTTTCAATCAATAACTCAACAATGCTGCAACACTTTTTACAAAAGCCATAGAATCGCTTTGATATTGGCGTCATGAATGATACGCCACTGAATGAGTGTTGCCAACTACGCATGCGATCCATTGAAAATTGCGTGACAACGTCAGGATACGCATTTCATTAAAACTAGCGTTGTTAGTTAGTATTATGACAAAATGGGGATTATTATAGAAGTATCACGATGCAAGAACCTAAAAAACATAAAATTGATTTCTTAAATCGTTTTTTTCCTGTGTATCCGGCACCTTAAGGCCCTGGTCCTTTGAAGCTAACTCGTAGAGACCCCGTTAGGCATGTATCAGGAAATGTGACACCAACCGACGATTATCCCTTTATGCACTACGCAACTGTACCCAAGGACAATCCCCGGTTGGTGCAGACTATTGCAAATTATGGAGCAAAAATGTATTGGGCTATAGATTTTGTAGATTTAGTGGATCGATTGCTCAAAACTATAGGAGGTATACCGGCCCCTGCCCGACCACTGTTGAACTAAACGGCTATAAAATGGCAGGGGGTGACTTGCACATTCAATTCATAGGCCCCCATAAAGGGTCGCTAGCACTTTATTGACGTAGTGCCAAGAGGGCAACATATCCGGAGGTGCTTGAAGAGTGGAGAGGTATACCACGGCTATCAGAACAAACCCGGAAGTACGGTCAAGATCCCTACCAGCACCTTACTTGGTTAACTTCCGTCCTCCGAGCTCGTTTGCTTTTGTGAATCTCCACTGAAGCCAGCCAATTAAGGCAAGAGAGAGGTGAGAGCTCTGGTCCCCGTAACTTACTAAGCAATATATTCATTTAATCAATCAATCTGCCTAGCCTTTACCCAACTATATTGGGGTTGGCTTCCAGTCTTACCGGATTCAGCTGAGTACCAGTGTTTTACATGGAGCGACTGCCTATCTGACCTCTACAACCCAGTAACTGGGTAACACGGTACTTCTTGGCAAGACTGTTGTCAGATCTCAAGCTTCTGACTACCCGTAACGATTGTCAAAGATCTTCAAAGGACAGTCGGGGCCAACGGCTTAACGTGCTCGCGGAGGCACGAAGGAAACTCGGTTTGTTAAAATGGTCACCCATCCACGGACCGACCTCGTCAAGCGTTGCTTAACCTTGATGATCGACCAGTGCGGCTGTTATTATTTAGCCACAAGCACCTCTTTCATTTTAGATTAGATTCATTCGTGGAAGCTTTTTAATGGCTGGTAATTGACAAAATTATCACTACCAAACATTTCGATTTAGCTAAGTTATCATGCTATTAGTAGCATGATAACTTTGGGCTCTTTTATCGATCTCTTAAACTTTGATTTCATTTTCAGAGCATAAATTATGAGTTTAAAGTGGGTACTTCAAATTCTTCATACATTGCATCAGAAATCTATAGATATATAATTAATGTAAGTCTGAAATAGCCAAGTCTAGTAGCCTTTGGGCTTACCAGAGGCGTCTTAATTAATTCTAACACCAGAGGTCACATCCTCACGCGAACAAGAAGAAGAAGATCAGAAATCGTTCCTAAATATTGTGATAAATGAACCTTTTGGGTCATTTATTTGTACTGTTCTGCTAATAAACCGCACATAGTAACGCATTCTGCAAATTAGTTGCCGACTCCATTGACTAGTTTAAACAAACATTGGTTTATTCCGCGTAATTAATGAATCGAAGCTATTTCGAATGTAGACCAGTTAAATTCTTGTTAATGCTTACGTTGACAGCTTTACGAGAAATATTGTTGAAAGGTATTATTATGACAACAGAACTAATTTTCAGAATGTTGACTAGGTTTTCAGAAGCTGGCAATGTCCCGATTTCTTAATTTGAAGTAGAGTATTTGTCAAATACTACTTTTTCCAGTAAACCTGCCAAACTTTGGTGTTAAATTAGAATTTGACACGTTCTTAATTCCAAATACTCAATTTTTAAAACATGAAGATATGAAATAAACTTTAAATTCTTGCGTTTCACCTGTGTAGGTATAGGCGACAAAGATGACATTGTGGACATAGGCCTCTTTCAAGCGTCGTGACATGGACTTACTGGAAAGCCACCGAAAAATTAAGGATTGGCCTTAGGAAGACATCAGCATACTCCTTCAATTATATATTAGATCATAGGGCACTCACCAATCTGTCCACGAAGCATGGTTGTCATCATTAATTAACTATTCTTTGACCCATAGATTAGAAGGTCATGGCCCATGACCATGCATTAGGAGCTTGTCCAGCACTAGAATTTCCAAACGGTTATCATCATCATCATTATTTATATTTATTAGCCAAAAAACGTCCACTGCTGGACATAGGCCTCCCGCAAGCGTCGCCACACTGATCGACCCTGTGCGTCTCTAATCCACCGGACTCCCGCAGCATTGACCAGGTCGTCGTTCCACCTAGTGAGAGGCTTTCCAACGCAACATCTTCCGGTTTGCGGTCGCCACTCCAGAACTTTTCAGCCCCAACGGCCATCCGTTCTGTGAGAAATGTGCCCTGCCCACTGCCACTTAGGAACATGGTTCTCACACACTTACAAATATTGCAAACATAGGTAAAATACCTAATTCATTGTACTGAGGTCCTCCATGGTCTCAGCCATAACCACTATATCGTCGGTAAATTGAAGGTGACTGATGTACTCGCCATTGACGTTGATGCCTAGCCCTCTCCAGTACAGAACCATGAAGACATCCTCCAGTGCAACGATGAACAGTTTCGGAGGTAGCCTCCCTGTCTCAGAGATCGCTGCAGAAACGGAACCAAAAGGGTATACAACCACGTAAATACTGGTATCATAATTAAAACATATCTGAACGTACCAGCTGACGGAATTCCAGTGATCTATCGGTTTACGTAGAGCAGCTGCCGGTTGTAGACTAAACTAATAAATTACTGTAATGATGAACACCTAGGTTGAAGCGAGTGGTTACTGGATTAACCTAGGGATTTTATTTTTGTTCGTATTTAAAAAATAGTTAAACGCTGAATCATTGAAGGTCTCCACCAGGCGGTAAGTGCATGCCTAGGCTTATCAAAGATCTGCAGTATTAGATGCATAACAAGTGCGATGCCATCCCAGAATCAAAGTTGAAATTCGTAATGTGCCTGAATGTCTACTAGTGTCAAATAATGTTCTTTCCAACGTAACAAAGTAAGGAGACTAACATTTGGCACAGACTACTTGGCGGTTGAAATTGATATGGCGGAAGGACTTCAACGGACGACCTCCCACATAAAGAACTGTATAATTAATAAGTTCTACTATAAGATACCATCAAAGTTAACCTACCATGTTTAACTTTGATGTCGCCTCGCGTTGTGAAAAATAACAGAAATATTCGATGCTCAATATCAGGCATAATCAATTCCCATCCCTCTCTGTATGAGAGGTCAAAGACCGATATTAAAAAGAAAAATATATCCCAAACCAAATAACCCGTAAAAATAACGAATCGTAATTTACAGATTTCGGGGAAAGTTCAATTAATTCAGCTGAAGGCATCGGCTGTAGTCGCAAAGGAAAATATATTTTAGCAGATCAAATTAGAGTTATAGATTCTAAGAATTTCGGACGTGACCTCTGCGATTGTAAACAGAGTCACGCTATCAGAAAGGACCGTCCGTCATTTGGGGACAATGTCCACTATATAATCCACTAGATTATAATTCGCAAAAAGAGTACTTACTGTCTTGTGGACCACGGTTGGTGGTCCAAGTTATCCAATGTTTGTGATGGATGCGGTATTGATTGCATAAATTACTGACTAACTTACTTTTAATTCCTCGATGATATCTACTACCGTACGCATGAAGCTATTTATAGTTTAGTTTGATCATGTTTCTAATTGTACCTTACCCTGAGACTTTAAACAGAATCTCATTTTGTTATCGATAGCTATGGTTCAAACGCCAAAATGCAAGGAATCGCTTATGTGACATTACGATAGCGATTTGCATTGACATGTATTATTGACCTTTTTACAATCGCTATCGTGACGCTTTTGTTAATAAAAGTTCACTTGTGTAGATTCTTACACAGAATCTTAAAGATAGAAAGTAATTGATTGTGTTCTGGCCATTCGCAAAGGTAGTTTGCTATGGATAAGAACTGACAAGAAACTACACACTTACTCTTTTAAAGTTTTAATTCTACCACTGCAACGACCCAATGACCAAAGTTTTAGTTGTTTATGTATTAAGGTACGTATTATATTCCGTAAAAACACCAATCAAGAACCTAATAAAACCGTCTTAATTGCGTACCCATTGACCGTTCCTGAAAACTAGGCTATCTAGCTCCTCGGTTATTGATGGGTACCTATTGAATAGGTCCCGGGACGAAGCTGGGTTGAGACCACCAGTTGCTTCGATCTTAGCGATCTCGGCAGCCAGCGATCGTGCCTCATCTGTCATCCAGATCGCATACGCACCGATAATAATATCAGCGACGCTGCGTCTGTCACTAGGGTTAACGTGGGACGGGCTCTCGGCGGCGGCAGTGGTGGGAGCGCCAGGGGCCTGAGGGGCAGGGCTGGGGATTGGTGCCGGGATGGGGCCAAAAATCTCGTTTGAGTTTATAGTGGGACAGAAGACGGGTCCTGTGCAATTACTGGGACAGATTCCACTGACACCGATGCCTATTAAAGCTGAATAAGATAATTTACCAATATAGTACGTGAGGGCACGTCCGACTCTGACTACAACTTCGGGTGTATCTACGCCGTCTGGAAGTTCATCTCGCGAAGGCGGACGGCACGTCAATTGATGCCGCGACAACGATGTCACGTTACACAAACTATCGCCTATATGAGCCTCTACATCGAGTTCAGTACAAGCTCTGTCCAGATTTTGACCGTTTATTGTTAAATATTCAGACTTGTAATACTTGACGCCTTCGTCGAATTCCTCATAAAGAGGATCTGGATAAAGAAGGAATGCTTCGCCCCTTTTGCTAGTGAGATTTTGCACACTTTGTACATCATCCATATTGAAACCGTATTCTAATTCTAAGGGCATATCCGGATCTAGATTGAAACCAGCACTTTCTATTCTTGGCGATTCACAAATGAGATGAGATTGATAATCAACTCTGTTGCAAGGTGCGATGTAAGGTCGGTTATCGTGATACACGTATATCTGTGGGAATTGAATTGTATGGAAATTCTGTCCGGTGACTTTGATGTTTATTCCACCGGATGGGATACCCTTGGGTTGTTTTCTTTGAGTCGTTAGGGGAAGGCCGGATTCTACGGACGTGACAATGGGATCCTCCATATATTCAAACTTTTCTCTCTCTAAAGTTCGCATACCGTTATCAAAACGCATTCGCAATGTGCCCATTTTAATTTTATCCGAATGACTAGTTCTACAAACGGCTTCTTCGTGCGATACAGACAGTATAGCACACGGCAAATCGTCTATAAATGCTTGGATGTTACTCCCTGCGTTGAGATATTCACCCGTAATACGTAGTATAGTACCTCCGGATTGTGGACCATATTTTGGTTGAATTGAATTGATTCTTGGATTCACAAACGCATAGTGGTTTTTAGACTCTCCGCGATAATCCGCGACGCGAACGACCACGGGGCCGTCTCGAGGCACTTCTTCACCCTGACTTTCGATGGTACACACGATTTGCTTCGTTTTGACATAAAGTTCAATTATTGGCTGACATTCGATACCCGCAATAGTAACGCCGTTATAAAAATCAGATATATTGCGACCTAAATTAATTCCTTCAATAGTAATATTAGTACCTCCGTCCCAAGGACCTAACTGGGGCCGAAACGAGTGAATCTCTGGGTTAGGGCAAGTCTGGGTACGGTTCAACCATACACTGGGCACACCACACCGTTCTTGAACTTCGCATCGATTTGATCCTTGGCACCAACCACATCCAAATTTCTCTGGAAGTATGAGACACATGCCACAGTTATCTGCCATATCATTACAACGGTAAAGAAGAATATGAGTATTATCCGGATTATCTAAGGGCTTCGTTCCTCCCCAAATAATAGCAAAGGATGCAGTAATATTTGGAGCACGCGATGTGTAAGTAAATTCAACAGCTTCACAGTAAATCGTGTCAGCAAGGAGTTGAGCGTTGACATGAGTCACACGCCCCTCTATATTGTATTGACAAACGAACCGTGTCTGAACGATGAATTGACCTATTATACGAACTTTAACTTTTATAGCTTTCTTTACACCGGATGGAACTAAAATCTCGTTTGTACCGTCGGACGTTGAATTTATAGTGGGACAGAAGAAGGGGCCTGAGCGATAGCTGGGACCGATTCTACTGACACCGGTGACTAGTATATCGTTTCGGCAGTTTTCAGCAGTGTCATGCGTACACCGGTGTCCGTCGACACACCAGTCACAAGGAAAAGAGGAGCTGACACATTGCGTGCACGAGCTGTACGTATTGCAGTCGAAAAACGTGAAGTTGGTAGCAACGAAATCAGGCTCTTGAGTGGTGCGCACCGAAAGCTTCGCCGTAAAGTGATGCTGACCGGTGGGAATCGAGGGCAGCGTGTCGGTACGCGGAGTGGTACAATTAACACCATAAGGCTTCTTAATAGCATTGGTTATGAGAGTACGATCTAAGGCTGTAAATGCACATAAGAATTGTCCATTGAGCGTTGGCAAGTTTTCGATAAGTAAATCTAACGTCCTAGCAGTCGTTCGTTGCAATTGATTTGGTGTTACTTGAGTAATAGTTGTACAACGGCCGCTACGGTACGAGATCCAATACAGTGGATCTTTAGCTGCGTCTTGACAGTCCCATCGCAAGCTGCACTTATTTTCTAAAGAACACCATCCACAATACGGATCTTTGGCTCCGAGACATGTTAAGCATGATTTATATACGCTACACTCTTGAACTTTCACTTTAGACACTTTACGTTCAGTCATCACATATAAATGCATACATTGAGTATCGAAATGCAAGTCTTTGTTGACAGCGGAACCTTCGTCGACTACGATCTCCCCGTACTCAAACGCGGAGGTGGCGCTCTCGACTACGATCTTCTTCAGATGTCCCTGAGCGGTACCGGCAAACACAACAGTGTAGTCGCCGGTGGCCGTCGCAGCAACCGCTGTTAGCCTCTTCGAAAATATTGCCACTGGTACTGCTTCCACTGGTTGTTCGCCTCCCAGAGGCGTATTCACATCTAGCCCGCAGAAATCTTCGCTGATTGATTGTAGTTTTGTTCCAATACATGCGTGGGATGGCGATATGAAGTCAAGACCTCTGGAACCGTTGCCACTGAAGCAAGTCTTTATGTTTTCCATGAATTTACGACGAATAGCTTTGAGCGAATAAACGCATATAGCAGATAGATCGGAAGGACTGCTAGTATTGATTGAATCACTCTGACTGAATGCAGCGAACAGCACGTCATGTTGAGTAGTTATTCCCAGTTCTCCCGCTAGCACGGATCCGGCTTTTCCGACAAACGCTGCTTGCACCAGATTGTAGCCATAATTACCACCGCCTTCTCCGAGACATGACATTGGGATTTCAGTATAAGAATAATAATTCTCATCATCATGACAAACTCTGACTAATTTGCTGTAATATGTGTCAGATCCAACACCTCTCAACTGGGTCGTCAAAAAGTAACTGAATCCTTCCGAACTGAAACCGTAGACATAATTAATAGGATAGTGTTTGCGAGATAGCGAATTGACAAACATCTTTGTACCAGTCGTAACCGCCGTTCTAGCTATCATAAATAGACGGTCATCTTCCAGTGAGCGACTGCTCACAGTAGGAACTTCTGAGCGGCAGGGCGAGCTGCCTGTGAAAGTGACGCCCACATACATAACTTGAGTCAACGGAGGATTCGGCGGTCCCGGCGCGATGAACGCCACTGTGGAAGCTGTCGCATTGTTCGCCACCACTGGCTCACGCACTTCGCGCACATCGTGAGAAATATTATTCAAGTTTCGTACAGAACACATCCCTTGCAGAACCGAACCACACGTTATTAGACGGCTGGTCACGTAGTCAATCACTAGAGCTTTGTTCACATTGTCCGTGGATTTTTTCACATAATTAGAGGGCCTGTCGAAGTAGCAGACGACGGAGTCGTTGACGGGGCCCGTGATGATCAACTGTGCGACTTCCAGGTCGGGGGAGAGTTGGTAGATTCTGTTGACAGCGCCGACGTACACCCGGCCGGTATTGCGATCGACGGCCAGATGATTGAAGAACGAGTAGGGCGCCGTCACAGGGTCGCTGAAGGTGCGGAACACGTCTTGAGAGGCGCGCGTGACGGCGCACGCGGCCCCCAGGGTCAGCAGCACGCGCCACATGGTGCGGGCAATGGTCAAGTGAAGCCTGTTAACGATTAAACGGTGAGGATCTACAGCGCATTTGTTTTAATGATTTGATTTAACTGCGGCGCGCACGAGTACACGTATTGGCTCGGAGAGGTCCAGTGCGGTCGGAGCGAATTCACGAAGTGTTGCGAAGATAATCGGTCGCCCTAATTCTAGATAAACCATATCGGTACCAACCTATTTTTCCTTAACAAAATAGACTGTTTTTGGTAAAAGGTCACGAAATATCTTGTCACTATTGGCTACTGATTATACAATCATTCGGACACATTTATTTCGTCAGTGTCTCCATTTACATAATGTTTCCAGAATATATCGCTAATGATATTTTGATCATTTTGTGCTCGTTAATGATCTTTGACAATAGATAACCGAAAAGAATAAAAGAGATAAACGCGACAGAAATTATTCCGTTCGTCCCAACTTTATTTTGATAACCTAATTGCTTGTCCGCAGTCATTCTCTGGCTTAGCGGGAAAAACACTGGATTGATTGTGAAGATTTTTAAACGTTACTTGATTTGTGATAGGATAGATAAGTATTTATTTCTCAATAACTTAATGCACTTACAGTTTGACCCAACACGTGCAGAAAGTCAACAATTTCACTATTACACATACTTTACAGTAGAACATCAATAATTTGTCAGAGGATATTAAACAACACAAGTAAAATCATAAAAATCATCAAAAAACATTTCAACACCTAAATTTTCAAAAATGCATTAACAATAATTGAAATTCAATTATTATGTTGGAATCCTATATTTATTGAATGATCCCAGTTCTTTGAATGTTTATTATACGCCATACAGCAGCTTGCATAAAACGCCTAGGTTTGATGGCAATAGTATCACCCTTAATGGATGAGATTTACACATTACAGTAGGTTAGATAACGGCTAATGGCTCTGGCTATCCTTTGGGGGGTACAAGCAGAATGTTATGTCAGGTGGAACCCCATTTCAGTGTCTTCATACAGTTGGCCCAGTGGTAACGACGACTTACGTGTCAAAGGTCGTGGGTTCGAACCCAGGAAGGCGCTTTACTTTGTGTAAATGATTTCATCACCACTGCTCTAAAAACGGTGAAGAAAAACATCGTTAAGAAACCGGCATGCCCTAGAACCAAAAATTCAAAGACATGTGACATCCACCAACCCGCACTGGGCCCGCGTGGTCGATTAAGGCCCATATCCTCTCTCACAGAGAGGATGCCTGTGTCCCAGCGGTGGAAATGATGATGTTGATGATACTGATGTCCCACTTTTCACTGGTTTGTCAACTATACCAAAAACGTTTACTGACAAGCAATGCCTAATTTGCCCTGTTGCCATCCAGTTCAGAATAACATTAACATAACAATTTGCATAATTCTCAAAAAATCACGAAACTCCGTGACATGACATACACGCAAAAACGCAACAATTGCTGATATTTACAACACAATACAAGCACGGAGGTCACGCGTCATCTCTCAGTTATCGAGTGAAAATCTTATAAAATGTTTGCGCACGAGACACAAAACTAATGTAGAGAGCTCTGTGACGAAACGTTTGCTTGCGCTGTGTTATGTAGCATGTTGCTATGTTATTATGATGAAGTTATTGTCAGTCTATATTATCTTAAGCTAAAGCCACCAGCGGTTTGCATCCATTAGTGATCATTTATTTTAGCAAAAACATTTTATGTGTAATCTATGACTTGTAAACTTAACTCCGATCTTAACCAAGGCTTTTCAAGATCAAAGATTTATATAGTAGCATTCCTTTGTGTTCAAAGGAATTCGTATTTCAGTAGGGTCAAGAGAGATTTGCTTCATTCAGCTATCAAAACAGATTTACGACCAAAACCTCTCAAAAAACCATTTCTTAGCAGAATTTCCTTCAATCCTTTCCTCATCGTACCTACTCACAGAAATTCCTTTTATGATTTACATAAAACGGTATAAGTAAGACGTTATTTATTTACGGGGTATTTTGCGTAAATATAACACAAATATGTGTAATATCTACTGATCTGTGGAGGGCATTGTTACCTACAGATTTATCATTACTTGGTTGGTTCCAGTTAACATTCGTAGATTAGGCAGTAGTAACGGGTATATTGAAGAGGGTAGGTGAGTGTTAAACAGAATAGCAACTAATAACAAAGATCACTATATACCATCTGCCAAGCGTAGCAATCATAGCAATTTCTTCGAAATATATTCATTGCTAGGAGTAAACCTCTTACGGCTGATAAAATCTATGTTTCCACTATTTGTTGAGAAACCTATACTTAGACATATACATACGTAAATTTACGCTTTTTTCCCTTGATGAAGGCAGAAACTACAAAATGCCATCTAATGTGTAAAATATTATCTATCAATAAACATCATTTATTTAAATTAGGTTGAGAATCTGCAGCCAAAAAAAAGGAATAGAAATGCTGTTTTTTTGAACTGCAAAATATACAAAAGACTGTCACTACAAAGCAAAAAAATATTTTCTTTTTCGAACTCGGTGTATTTGGTAGTGTTTTTTTTTCGTTTTTCAACACTGACTTTGGAAAAGAGAGTTATTTTGGATATCGGTGCGATTTTTTTGTTAAAAAGTTTTTATTTATCTCTTTTTAGTTTTGGTAGTTACTTCTAATTACCATGAAAATCATTTATAACCAAAGCTAATCGCATGACGATTCCAATAAGCCCTAAAAACGACTACGATAATTGTTTTATTTCGGCGTTTCAGTGCCTGCCTTCCAACTTCATCATGAGATCAGTTCGATGGTACCATTTTCATCAGTACAATTTTTTTATAAGTATTTCCTTCATCGTAGTCGGTTAACTATTCGATATATCTTATACCCGTGCCATAAGTAGCTTTAAGGAGTTCTAGTGGTGATGTAGTCTTCTTTATTTCTTTTTTTTTTTTTTTTTTTTCTTACTTTACAAAATGAGACTTTCTGAGTGCAAATGTTTGCATTGTTGATAAAAAATACCAAAATCAATATATGTATGCCTATAACATTTGAGGAATACCCTCGATTTCTCCAGGATCCCATCATCAGATCTTTACCTGTTGACCATAGGACCACTTGGAAAGTATACCCTTTCAAACAAAAGAAGAATTTTCCAAATCAATCGCGGCGTTTTTGAGTAATCGGGCAACATACGTATAATAAAATAATAAAGGTTCCGACGCATTGAGAACGTCCGTCTTTTTTGAATTCGGTTAAAAACAACAAAGTCTGCTTAATCAAACGATCTGCTTAGCCGTTTCCTAATAAAGAATACTTTTACTAGCAAACCCAATTAACTACGTAATTAAACAGTTAATTCCCTCTGCAAAGCGGTGGTACTATATTAGAATGGTTAACGTGAACACCTAGTAAGCTTTCAGAGCGTACGCGAGTCGCTGAGTATCGATTAAACGCTAGCCTACACAATCGATGCTTGTTTGGCTACTACGAGTAGCACTCGACTGGTTATCATCTCGATGCGGCGAATACTTCTGAAGTTCAACAATTTGTTAGAAACCAACATTTATCAGCAGCTCCGCTCATTGCTATATCATTTAAAAAGTTTTCGTAATCGGAACCTTCCACAATTAAACTGTTACACCCCTTTACAATATAAACAACAATGGATGTTATCCGCAACTTGTTTATAAATAAGAGGATTCTTATAAATTTCCAATTTCTCTTCTGTTACTGCTAAATTATTTATTGTAGTCGACTAGTAAAATTACCTAACTACACTGTTATCATCATCTTTACGTCTTTGTCCCATGTTACTTTGAATTGGTACCTGTTACATTCGTTTCATTTTTAGGGTGCCGTACCCAAAGGGTAAAAACGGGACCCTATTACCAAAACTCCGCGGTCCGTCTGTCTGTCTATCTGTCCGTCTGTCACCAAGCTCTATTTCATGAACCGTGATAACTAGGCAGATGATATTTTTACAGATGATGTATTTCTGTTGCCGCTATAACAACAAATAATAAAATCAAACCGACTTCCAAAACAAAACACTTCAAAGAGAAAAATAACTTTCTTTTCCGAAGTCGGTGTCTTTTGTACCCATTGTTTTTCGTTATTCGACACCGACTTCGGAAAAGAAAGTTATTTTTCTCTTTGAACTGTTTTGTTTTGGAAGTCGGTTTGATTTTTTGTTAAAAAGTTTTTTATTTTTCTCTTTTTTGTTTTGGTAGGTACCTCCAATTAATATGAAAATCATTTATAGCCAAAGTACATCTTATGACAATTCCAATAAGCCCAAACACGGTTAGGATACATTGTTTTATTTCGGGTTTCTAGTGGCCATTGTGGTCTTCTTCGTCATTTCCACTTCACCAAATGATACTTTCTGAGTACAAATGATTGCATTATTGATGAAAATACTAAAATCGCTACATGCATGCCTATAATATTTGAGGAGTTCCCTCGATTTTTCTAGGATTCCATCATCAGATCCTGGTTTCCTTATCATGGTACCACCCTTGGGATATCTCCTTTCCAACAAAAAAATAATCATCAAAATCGGTTCATAAACGACGAAGTTATCCGCGAACACACATAAAAAAAAAAACATATACGGTCGAATTGAGAAACCTTCCTTTTTGGGAAGTCGGTTAAAAAACAGAATAAAATAAATATTTAAGTGGGGCTCCCAAACAACAAACGTGATATTTTTGCAGTTTTGCTAACGATTTTCCCTAGTACCCTTACCAACCAGAGTGTGAAATAGTACTGATTCGAAGGGTTACTGTCCCAAATCTATAGCTAACCTTATCTATACAGACTCAGCCACAGGGTCACTGAAACACACGATTTACGAGACACAAGTCGTAGTACAATGATTAATAATCTGCTAATATTTCAAGTTCTGTGACAGAATTGTCTGGATTATTATAATTTATGGGAGTTGGATGATTTTGAAGTAGAAATTATGAGGACAAATAGAATTGGAGACTTTCTTAATGATAAATATTGTGAAATTGGGCCAATTTGGGATACTGTTCGAATTGTTTGTTGAAATAAAATTTATAGATTTCGATGTTTAGAGGTACTATAAAATATTTAATAGTTAATATAAAATCCTTCCTATTCGTCTTCATTTCTGAAGGTCGTGCCCGTCTTGGAACGCTTTGACGGAGTCACTGACGAGGTGCTCTTCTTAATACAAAATGGCAGAGTAATTTTTGGGGTTCCGTACCTCAAAAGGTAGAATGAAATCACTCTATTGTCCGTCTGTCCGTCTGTCTGTGTGTTACCACCGATTTTCTCAGGAACGGGTGGACCTAGCAAGTTGAAATGTATACCAGATACTAAAGTCTATAGTCCCTATTAGGTTTATACAAATCACTTGCTGCACATGCTTTTAACCAAAATTGACAATTCTTGGTCAACCGGAAGCATCCTATGGCTTTGGATCAAAAACCTACAGGGTAGTTCCCGTTGACCTATAATCACGAAATTTGGCAAAAAGTAAGGTCTAACAGCACAAATAAAGGAAAAATTCCAAAAAATTAAAAACGTTGAAAATAAAGGTAAATTTTGGTATTTACAAATTTTCGCAAAAATCTAAATTTGCTTTTCGCGATCTCAATCGTGTTTTCTTCTTCTTATCACGATGAAAATCTTTTCATCGTGTTGACTCAGAACCTTGATTCACACACACACACTTAAAACTGACCCACCAATAAAAATGATACCAATTTTATTATGGCGGTATAATGGGTAGGTACGGAACCATTGGCACTTGACCTTGACTTTCATTTAAATTTTATATACGCACTGGGCCCGTGTGGTGGATTAAGGCTCATTCCCTCTCCCACAGAGAGGAAACCTGTATCCCAGCAGTGGGAACGTTAGAAGGCCGATGATAATGGATACTCCTCCAAATAAGAGAGAAATTAAGAGTTTAATTATAAATATGTTAAAATAAATGAACCTGTGAAACTTCGCAAATGTTATTGGGCATATTTGGTTCATATTTGGTTTCGGTGGAGCTGACTTACGTTGCTTACTTACATTTATATACTTATCATTTTTACCCGACTGCCAAAGGAGGGTAATGTGTTTATCAGTCTATTTATGTATGTATGTATGGATGTATGTATGTTTTTTCCTATGTGGCGATCCAGAGACCAAACGCGTTGGCCGATTTTGATAATTCGTACGTCAATCAATTCGTCTTAACCCTGCAAGTTTCACTGGCTACATTAAAATTGAATCCCATCGTGTGGGGTATCAAAAAAAGGGTTAGTAGGGGGTAGGGGTTTAAGAGTCGATTTCAAAAATACATAACACTTTTATGCTTAAATGTACCTAATTCGAAAAAAACTGTTAACTAAAAAGTGTTACATAAAAAAAGTTACATCAAAAAGTCAAATTCGCAAGCTGACAGACCAAAATCAGATGTATCATCCGACTGCACAGCATGATTTTTTTCTCGTTCACGTCTTTTTAGTTCTCTTTTTAAGCATTCGGGATTTTTGATTTTTTGTTTTTCGTCATTAGATAAGAAATCAAGACCCATCACGTCTACGGAGTTTCCTTAACTAATTTAATTTGCTTCTGTAGATAGGTACCCAGTAGTTTCGCGTCCCAGAACTTTTAATAGGTAACACCAGCCTCAGGCTAGTTTCTGTAAATAAAACTTGTGTTAATCATGAAACTTATGGCCATGTACTGAATTACTATAAGGGCCAGTTTTTTATCCGTACTCAACCAATGGTTACATATTATGCTGAGGGGAGCTCGCCTTTGTACATAAGTTGTCCTTCTGTATTTGTATGTTTGATTGGTGTACAATAAAGAATATGAATATGATTTCAAATTTCGGTAAAATGCTCTTTTTTATCAATTGTTAGTCCCAGAAATTGTCAATTTTAAACCATTTGTAAGCATATTTAAAATTGGTTGAGTTAACTTCGGATCAAAAAACAGGGCCTAAATAACGTTTATTTGAAATGGATTCTGATATAAAATCTGCAGTTTTAGTACTTTTAAGACTTGAAATATTAGGGTAGGGTCGTAGACAGATACGTTCGTCGCCGCCCAGGACCCGAGGTGGAGGCGCGTTCTGTTCCGCACGCGCCCCCCTTGGACGTCGCGGGTGGGAGTCAAACACCTCTCTCTCTCAGGCAGTCTACCTTGAGGGCCCGCAGACTAGCCGGGGGTTGTGGCAGAATCGTATGATCTCGCGACCCCCGGCTTATTTTTGTGATGGAACACCGGGATGGTTTTTTGTCAGTAGGATTCTGACAGACCCCTCCGCCCCCCTCAGGACGAAGGCAAACAATTCACACCGTAAAAAAGGGTCGTAGACAGAATATCAATATGCCTAGCCTTTTCCTAACTGATTACCAGTATTTTGCACGCTACGCACCTGGGCACGAGGTACCAGCGCTAAGAAAGAAAATGTGGTTCAAATAAATATCACTAGATGGCGCGATATGCATCAAATTGGTATTGAATTGTGTGTATAATTAACATTTTCTAGAATTGATCATTAAAAAAAAATATTCTTACTCTTATCTTATCTTGTGGAGGGGCCGAAAACAACTCGGACACTTCGACCCATTGGGATCTAACTTTATTCTTCTCTCTCGTACTTTATCTTCTCTCTTGTACAAAATTATGGAGAATATTGGGCTCTTAATTCACATTTCAAACATTATTTGAACGGATATGCCAATAAATGGCACGGTTTTAAATTTCTGAGTCAAGCCACTCGATTTTTTTATTGTTATTGTAACACAAATTTTGTAACAATGAAACTGAAAAACGTGCAAACAATACTATAATACAAATCGTCGGGTTACCCTTGTTTCATCGAAAAGAAATTCACAAATTATCACTTCCCAAACAATTTGCATTTGCCATAATTATTACTTAGCAAAAAATCTCTTCACAAATAATTGTAACGCATACGTTCGGCAAGTGAACGTATAAACAATAACTTGTTCACCAACTAGTACTTTTACCAATTTTTATATAGTCAAATAATTCAGTTGGAATAACACATTTTACGCAAAATAAAATAAATATCGTCTGTTTTCAATTTACCATTTCTATTCAGTTAATTGCTTAGTCAATGACAAAAAAAATCATATATGTCAGTTGCACAGAATATACAAATTAAATTACAATGTGTGTACGATTACTATTCAAGCAAAAAGGTCGACGGAGCCCCGATGCGCGTGGCTCCTTTCTCTGTATGCAGGGTCTAAAGTAACCTAACATGAAGGAGATGACGGAAGCTGAGTTCGCTGACTTTACTCGCTCACTTCAGTTCCCTTTATCTCCTTCGAACCTAACCTATCCGTATCGGGGTGCCCTAAGCTCCCGAGCTCGCTTCGCTCGCTCTTGGTCTAATTAATACATTGACCTTAATTATCGACGTGCCCGACCGTTACGTTGCAATATTCATATCCAATGCAAAATTAAAAAAAAAACATTCTACGTAAGAAATTGAAAAATCAAATTCATAATCCTAATGAATTACTATGTACCCAAACACTATAACAACGAGAATCATTCGCAAGCATCAAATTTCAAGTTTAATTATTATTAAGTATTTTTATAGCTGTCAAAACGGGCCTTTTATTTTTTGACAACTTTAATTACTAAAATAGAACAAGATAATGTTGTCTTGTTCTATGTTTCAGTTCTTGTTCAGCGGTAGCTTATCTAGGTAACTATTTCGTGTCTTGACCTCAATCCGAGTACTGTATTAGATCCACCAAATAGAGCGATGTGCAGTGTTTTGGATTATGATGATAAAAATATTATTAGGCTTGTTATTATTAGGTTATATTGAGCCTCAATCTAGTTTATTGTCCCATTCCCCCGAGCCTGTCACCCACTCATCCACCCTTACATACATAGTAGGTAGGTGGTACCTATTTATAAACATTACTCTTTTACTATTACTTATCTAACTAAAATTAAAAGAGGTATACATCGCATGTTCATTTATTATATCGCCAGTATCACTATTTAGTGAAAATCGTTTCAGTAAAAGCGGTACAGCACTGCATTCGATTCAAAACTTAGAAATGATCTGATGATGACGATCGATCAGAAGTAGTAGTAACTTAATTGCAGGAGGCATTGCGAACTAGCTCCGAACTCCGTTCGTCTGAATTTTGGACATTCTTTATCTTTGTCTTTCCAAATTAAATGTGTTTTGACCAGAGTTCAGCCACATCGACAGCGTTAGCATTCTCCTCGTAAAAGACATTTACAATCAGACTGAACTCGGTACTTAAATTTGGATTGGATACAGTGTGTACGAGCTATGATAAAAAGTCACGCTATCTCTGAATTTCGCCGACATTTTTATCCCAAAAACATACACGGCAAGAGAGCGAACCCGCCAAAAAAAAATTGTCTTATCTTACAATAACACTTCATGCTAATATTAAGGTGAAAGTCTATGAGTGTGTTTGTATGTTTGTTTCTTCTTCACGCTTAAACGGATGGACGGATCTGGATGCAATTTGGCACAGAGTTATATTATAGTGTAGAATAGTATATAAGATATCTTTTCCATCCCGGTATAAAGTTCCCTAGGGATAAGAAAACACTATTCACGCAGGCGAAACCACTAGCAGAAGCAAGTTTTCAATATGTTCTTGACGTATATGTTAGGGCGCCTCGCTCAGCCCGACCTAGGATTCGAATCCAGGACCTAATCAAGGTAATTAGCCTTTGGCCGTGTTATGTTAAGGGCCTTCCACCGCTTTAGTGCCGTAAAATGGTTAATTTCTAAAGCTTAATCCTAAGTAACGGCTAGCTTAAAAGGTTTGAAAATAATATGTAGGTATTTGTTTTTGATTCATAGACGTTATTTGTGAAACGCGGTTTTTTCGTGTAACTAATAGATTTGCTTTAAAAAATAATTAACAACACGATATGTTTTCTCTGCTTTTAGATTCTCCTCCAAAACGACTAGGATATTTAAAAATATTATGACACAGATAAATTAATGATTTGTTTATAACTGAAATAGCATAGTAAATCAAAGAATATTTTGCAAACAAAACTGTCCAAAAGTAGGTTCAATATTGTTATTCTGGCTCCGAGTAGGCGCACGGCCAGTACTGTTTTAACATTGGGGAATATATACGCCTTAAAGTAAAATAAATATAATGCTCAGTAGTATACCAACGAGGCTGTTAAGTGTGATATAGTATTGTAGAATATGTATATTATTATAAGCAAAACAAAGCGCATACACTATACAACGTACACGTAAGATTTCAAAACAGTTCATCAATCTTGCATCTCATAAACAAGTTTCTCAACAGGCCCATTACGGCCTCGCGGTTGGCCATTTAATTCAATTAAGCCATTCATGAGGTCCTTAGAGACAACTTGATGGAGCACACTGGCTGAATAAACGGTGGACAAGTAGATATGCTAATACTTAGAGATTGGCCTATTAGCTTGGCAGAGGATTCAATTGGTTTTTGCTCTGGGAGTAGGGTTTGTAACTGTCTGTCTGGAAGTGTCTAATGTATTTGTGGGCGAACTATAAAAATGTACTAGGTTAGTTTTTTGCTAGCGCTAGCAATATCAATTTACAGATTTTATTTGTATTCAGCTGTATAACGTTTTGATTGACGACCCTAACATAGCTCGAAAAAAGCAAGGAAGATGAGTATATTCAAAATTAAATTAAGGGCAGGTAGCTCGACTTTTACATCTCTTTGTTTCATTATTAAACAAACAAATAGTGTTTTTTTAAATGCAAAAATATATATATATTGTAGTTCACTATATGTCCTTTTCATTTCTGAGACTCAAAACATGATATCAAAAACTACACTCGATCAAAAAAAAATCGGAAGAGGAGGCTGTAACGATGTTTTTTGATGATTCATATTATTTTTCTTGAAGATTATCTAATATTTACTCCCAAAAAACATATCTAAAATAGTTAACAACTTATAGAACTTTATTCTCAGAGTAGAATTTATAAAATAGTTTAATTGTTTTAATAATAAATTTATATATAACACAGCGGCCGCCGTACGGCTCTTCAAGTCTTCAGTCGCCCGCGAGGCCTTGACGAGGCAGGACCTATGCCAGTTTTATTCGTGCTGGACTTCTCGCTAATCTATCGACCGATTTATTATGATACCACAGTGTAACAGAATCAGTAGCTTAGGAAAGCTTTTTAACAGACTTCAAAGAAGACCGAAATATACGTCATGGGTGTATTTTATTTTGTTTTTTTGGGATTTTAGACAAAAAAAAAAATTGCGAATATTAGTCAAAATAAAAATTCAAAATGGCGCCAACCGAAATTTTTGATATGATTGTCATGGGTGTCATTTTCATGGTTTTTGGGGTCGATAAATGCTATATGGGGTCAAAAGCAAAATACAAGATGGCGCTGACCAAAATTTCTGAAACTTTCGTCATGGGTGTCACTTTCATGGTTTTTAGGGTCGCTAAATGCTAATATGGACTCAAAATGAAAATACAAGATGGCGCCAACCAAAATTTCTGAAACTTTCGTCATGGGTGTCACTTTCATGGTTTTTGGGGTTGATAAATGCCAATATGGGGTCAAAATGAAAACACAAAATGGCGCCGACCAAAATTTCTTAAACTTTCGTCATGGGTGTCACTTTCATGGTTTTTGGGATCGCTAGATACGAATTTGGGGTCATAATGAAAATACAAGATGGCGCCGACCAAAATTACTGAAACTTTCGTCATGGGTGTCATTTTCATGGTTTTTGGGTCGCTTAATGCTAATATGGGGTCAAAATGAAAATACAACTTGTACAATGTATTTTTAATATAAGATACAACGGATAAGGAGGAGAGCCATCACTTCTTCAAATTACAAAAGGCAGCTCACAAATCCTTCTTCATCACCTATGATGATAAAATGACATTTAAATAATCCTATTTTACAGCCCATTCAACCGATTTTGACTTCTATTGATTTGGTGATAAGACAAATGACAGCTGTATTAAACAGTTAGTTTTGATAACAGGTTAAGGCTTTTTATGCCATCCTTATATTTACGGCATAGGACTCAAAATCGGTTGAACGGACTGTAAAAAGGGGTTGTAAAAATTTCTGATGTTATTTCAAAACGATTATGGTGTCGAAGCAAGAAAGTAAATATGGCACAAAAAAACGCCCCTTAAATGTATTGTTATATTTTGTATATCACACATGCATGACCTATGACCACAGAGTATACAAACCCTGCATCTGTGGTCACACCGCCCAACGTTCAAATCCAGACTTGTCTTTGTACTGCAAGCCACAGATTATTAATATCTAGTTATGTATCTTACAACTACCACAAATTCCTGTTACCCTGGTACAATTTGTGAGGGATTATAGGCATGCAATTGAAATGGTATTAGATTATTCCAGTTATATACGTCAACATAGTTTTAAAAGATGGAAGATGTATTTTTTTTTTTTGCTTGGTGACAATAAAAAGCATTTTTCTTTTAGTCAACGTCTGAATTACGGCATTTCTTTGAATCTGTATTTAGATAATATGGATAGCTATCAAATTCTATTGATGCCTGCAGACAGAATAATATTCAATGCGGTTTTGGTGCATTTAGAAAGCCGGGTTTTTCAAGGATTAGCGATGCCGCAGCGTAGGCAATCGTATATTGAAGGATAAAACGTATAGTAATAACTTTCCGTTTGAATTATTACAATATATCTACCAATAGTTAATCGTTACTGATAACAAAACACAACAGATTAAAAATAATGCCAGTACCGACCCTCGCCATACTCTAAGCCAAATACGAATCGCTGTTCGTGACCTGCGAATATTCTTAAAAAGAAGGCTATTGTAAATTAAATTACAGAATATAACCCTGGCCCATTTTATGCCAATTATTCACAATATCCACAGTTCCCAACTGAAATGTTAAATAAAACAAAAAGCAATAAGGAACCAAACCAAAGCCACTCGTTTTAATTTTGTAAATGAACTGGGGAAATAATTAAAATGTTTCAGGCGTTGAATCCCGTCTCTGTCGGGCCTTGTGGTTTCGTCGGAATATTATCTTGATTCAAACGTTGATTTCTGCTGTCGACAATCCTGGATTTTAATGTTATTGTGGTCATCTTGGGCTAGGCTTTTGATGTATTGTCACTGGGGTTGGTAGGTGGTGAAATTTCCTATCGAATGTAGTTTATATGGGTGACGAATTGCGTAGGAAAGAAGGGATTTTACACAGTTGCTTATGGTATCTTCTTTTAAAATTAAACAATTATCATCATAGTTTTGGTGATGGCGCCAAAAGTTCTGGAGTTAAGAACGCATACTTACCTTAAAACGTAGGGTTCGAAGACATGGAATGCCTTCCGCTAAGTGGATTGAAGACTTGGTGCAAATGAGCGAAGCACGGGCTTTGTCGATGTAGTTACAATCGGGAGAGGCATATATCTAAAGTGAAAATACAATATATACTCAAAGAATAAACTAAATACACAAATATACCTAACTAATTAGTAGTTATTGATAATTATGGTAAATCATTAGCGCTGTGACGATACTACTGCCATCTTCTTACGAATATGCACGCGAACCTTAACTTTGAAGGTTAATCGGTTGGTTGCCATCCTGATTGCTTGAGGGAGCGCATTCCATAGAGAAATAGACTTATCATATAGATTCTAAATCGATCTTTGTAAACCCTTTTGTCTCCCAAATATAAATAACATCAGACATTTTGACTTGAGCTTTTTCATCGGACATTCCTTTTCTCAAACATAACTAGTTACTATGTATTATGTAAAAGTACCTACCAACATCATCATCATCATTATTTCAGCCAAAAGACGTCCACTGCTGGACATAGGCTTCCCGCAAGCGCCGCCACACAGATCGGTCCTGTAGGTTTCGAATTTTCGGATCAACCGGACTTCATTTTAAGACCCATTCTTTCGGAGGCTCGGCTGAGGTCATCGAGCACTGTACTGAGGTTCTCCATGGTCTCGGCCATGACGACTTTATCGTCGGCAAATCGAAGATGAGTGATGTACTCGCCATTGACATTGATACCTAGCCCTCTCCAGTCCAGAACCTTGAAGGCATCCAACAGTGCAGCGGTGACCAGTTTCCGAGATAAGACGTCTCCCTGTCTCACACCTCACTGCAGAAACGGATTCAAACGGATATGAAACCACGTAAATGCTGGTACATAATTAAAACATATCGGCACGTACCAGCTGGCGGATTTCCAGTAATCTATCGGTTTAAGAAGATCAGCTGCCAGATGTAGACTAAACTAATAAATTGCTGTAATGATGGACACCTACGTTGAAGTGATTAACCTGGGGTTTTATTTTTGGTGGATGTTAAAATAGTAAAATGCTAAATCATTGAAGCAGGCTGCCCACCTGGCAGTAAGTGCACGCCTAGGCTTTTCGGCGATCTGCAGTATTAGATGCATAACAGGTGCGCTGCCATCCCAGAATCAAAGTTGAAATTCCTCATGTACCTGAATTAGTTTTGCATGGATGTGGTATTGATAGCGTAAATTACTGAGATTCTCCTTTAATTCCTCGATGATATCTACAACCGTATGCATGAAGCTATATATAGTTTTTTTGATCATGTTTCTAATTGCTTACCCTGAGACTTTATACAGAATCTCATTTTGTTTTCGATAGCTATGGTTGAAACGCCAAAATGCAAGGCTCAATTGCTCATTTCGATAGCGATTTGCATTGCAATATATTTTTGACCTTTTTACAATCGCTATCGTGACGCTTTCGTTAATAAAAGTTCACTTGTGTAGGTTTTTACACAGAATCTAGTAATGATTATTATTTAAATACATAAACTTTTATTTGGATTTAGGGTTTCCAATAATTAAATAAGCAGTAGAAAATCATGGACAGTTGAAGTCAAAGTCAAATCATTTATTTCAATAAACAATTAGACGATAGTTATATGTCGTGGGTTCTAACCCAGACGCTTTACTTTGTGTAAATTAACTCATCACCACTGCTCATCAAAACGGTGAAGGAAAACATCGTGCGGAAACGGAAACCTGCATGTCCTAGAACCAAAAAATCGAAGACATGTTACATTCACCAATCCGCACTGGACCCGCGTGGTGGATTATAGTCCACTTCCTCTCACAGAGAGGAGGCCTGTATCCCAGCAGTGGGAACATGAAAATACTGATGATGATGATGATTAGACGGTACTTTTAAATGTCAAAATTTAAAGTTACAAAGTAATTGATTGTACTGTCCATTCGCTGAGGTAGTTTAATATGGACTAGCTGTCCCACGCGGCTTCGCTCCCGTCAACTGGCTACCTACCTACCCATCTACCCTAGCTACCCTACATACATGATTATTTCGTCCCGAAAACGGTCCTTTACTATTGTTGCAACACCATGTCAGTTAGCTGTCAGCGACTTTGACAGCTTTTGATTGACAGCTGACACTTGACAAGAGTCGAAAAAGATAAAATTGTAACGAGCACACGGAGAAGTCGGGCTCTCGTGGAATTATATGCTAATCGAGATATAATTAGCCCACCGTGATTTATAATTGCGCCCGCCATTCGCGAGCGGCGCCCGTGCAGACGGGTTTGAGTATATTTCACGCGCAGTGAAGTGCTTTTGACGGGAACGTTGATGCCGGAACCTTCGGTCCAGGAATCCGTCAGTTATCCCTCATCTTCCTAATATTATATATATTCTCTTATCCTTAATCTCCCGACCTGGCACGGTATTGATCGACCCCCAGGAGCCCACCGCAGGAATCAAGAGAATCAAGGTGAGTGCTAGTGTCAATTGGTTTATTAGTACCACTTTACATCTGCCAGACAGGAACCAGTATATCTCCCAATAAGGAACAGACCCCTAGCTTTTCACTGCTGCGGATCGCAGTTTCGTGGGTACCGGTTCTGACTGGATCCAGGAGTCGCAGCGCTGCTAATGGGCCCCAGCGTTGAACTCCTGGCTTGGGAACCGCAGACCTGTATTTAACAATGATTGTTGCGTAACTTAAACCGTTTACGCAGCGCACGCAACGGAAGCTCTCAAAAAGGAATATTTTTTTGGAACATTTTTAATTTATGCTCCGCTCCTATTGGCCGTAGCGTGATTTTATATAACTTATAACCTTCCTCGATAAATGGACTATCCATCACAAAAATAATTTTCAATTCCAACCAGTAGTTCCTGAAAATAGCGCGTTCAAACAAACAAACTCTTCAGCTTTACAATATTAGTATAGATAAGAACTTATAATAAACTACAGGACCATGTTCCTATATATCAAGTGAAGGAATTTACCTGTTAGTGCTTGTAATACCTTATACCTATACGTAGTATATTAGTGCTGTGGGAATCGTCCTCACGTATATTTATTTATTTACGTATGTAAATGATGTAAAACATATTTTTTTAAGAGTAGTTAAGGATTTTCTTGTCCGTTCTTCTCCATAACAAGCAACTTTTACGAATGGACGGTAGACTCAATTATTATTAACCTAAATTTATATTATTGACGTCAAAAGTGACCCTTAATGGCCTAGTTGAAACAAAGATTTTTGTCTCTTTCTTTACACACTTACTCTTTTAAAAGTTTTAACTCGACCCCTACAACGACCCACTGACTAAAGCTTTAGTTGTTAAGTATTCAGGTACGTATTATATTCCGTAAAAACACCAATCAAGAACACAATAAAACCAGGACTATTTATTCGTACAAGTAATCAAGTTAACGTCCAAATCACGACAGAGCTTGCAGAACTGGCGCGACAACCAAAATCAAAGTGTCGTTAACAACACCATTCTGTCTACGTTCCAATCCATGCAGTCTGATTGGTTAGTCGTACCATCTACGAACACAGTTGGTAACAATAGTGCCTTTAATATTAATATCAAGTTTAATTTAACATATTAAATTGGAGAAATAGCAAAATAATGTAATATTGATAACATTCGGGCATCCAAGGTACATTAAACGTCCGTTTATAAATAGAAGAAAACAAACGAAACAAGATTTCAATGGCCAAATATTATCAGCAATTATTACCAATTAATTTATAGCTTACATTAAAATCGTCTAACAAATAAACAAAACCAATTAAGGCGCTACCCCGAGCAAAATGCCGCGCTAGCCGTATTTCGTGCAGTTTTTAGGAGCTATCTACTCGTTATTTAAAATTAAATATCAACTAATAAAAATATATTAAATTACTACATATTATTGATTCCAAAATTGTAGTTTTTTTTTTAAGTTTATTATACAGGGTGTCCCAGAAATCGACGTCAAGCCGTAAATGGGTGATAGACCAAGTTATAACAGTTCTTAGAAAAATACGAAAAAAAATCTATCTCATGTTTTTAAAAAATTATGTTCACTTTAAAAATTTACTAAAAAAATCAATCCCTGTAATGGTTCTTTAACTCCAATTGCTACAAATCCCATAATTTATCAATTTTTTTTATTATTATGTAATCTTGAATAATGCTTGTGTAGATTTTTGCCTAAAATTTAAAGCCAACTCCTCCTACTTAGAAGAAAATTAAACTTTTTCAAAACCAAATTATTCAAATTTACTGTTTCGCCGAACTTTAACTGACTGTACTGAAAAAATGTACTACGCTAGTTTGGCAAGTAACATGAAAAATTGGCGCATTTAATAAGGATTCAAAAATGGTGTAACACTTGCTAGATTACGTTTTCAATAATTGGTCAAATTTTTTTTTGTAAATAGTATCGGTTTTTACCCAAAATGTCCATACTTCCTTAAAATGACTTTAGCTTACCTAAAGCTTTGCTAAACTCCGTTTCTAATTCGATAGAGACGGAGAGAGTCATTTTACGAAGTGTGAGCGAGATAAGAAATCGAAATTTTACGTAATTTAAGAGCAAAGTTATGATAGTGATTCAACCTTTTTACTTTAAGTCAGGACCAGTTTTCTCATCTTAGAAAAAAAAAACAAATTATCAGATTTAATTTTTTTTTATTACAATAAATGTTCAAACTGCCTTCCTTCGACGGCAATGCAAGCACATCTTCTTAAAAAAGATCTGGTTATTTTCCGGGCAAATCTTCCCCTATTTACAAAGACAACGGCTTCCGTTATTCTTTCCCGCAGCTCGGCTAAATTCTCTATTGTTTTTGAGTACACTTTCTCTTTTACCGCTCCCCAGTAAAAAAAATCTAGGGGATTTAAATCAGGCGAACGGGGTGGCCACAAGATTGTCCCACCGCGCCCTATCCACCTGAGCGGGTATTCTTCATCAAGATGTTCTCTTACTAAACGGGCATAATGCGCTGGGCAGCCATCTTGCTGGAACCACATTTCCCTGTAAACGTTCAGTGGCACGTCTTCTAATAAATCTGGTAAAGTATTTTGAAGAAAATCCAAATAAACTGCGCCATTCAAAATCTCTGGCAGCTCAAAAGGTCCAATTATTTTGCCATTTAGTATCCCGGTCCACATGTTTACTTTAAATCGATACTGTGACTTATCTTGCCTCATCAAATTTGGATTTTCTACATGCCACTCGTGCAAATTGTGCAAATTCATGTAGCCATCTTTTTTAAATGTTGACTCATCGGTCCATAAAATCTTCTCTAAGAATCGAGGGTCTTCTCTGTGCCTTTCTAGCATCCTTTGGCAAAACGCAACTCTGGGAGCGTAATCCCGTGGTAGTAATGATTGTACTCGCTGTACATGATACGGGTGGAACTCGTTCTTTTTTAAGATTCGGTGGGCGGTACTCTTAGATACACCTGTGCTTGTTTCGATTCCACGTACAGAAGCACTTGGGTCTTCTTGGACTGCTTGTAGTACGACGTCTTCGTACGGATTACGATGTCTTCCTTCACCATGTACTTGGTTAGGGAATCGTCCCTCTGATAGTGAACGGTGCACATTAATAAAAACTCGATGATCTGGGTGACGATTGTTCGGGTACCTCTCACGATAAAGTCTAGCGGCTGCATTGGCATTGCATCTGCATTCCCCATAAACGAGGTGCATGTTCGCATATTCCAATGCAGTGTACACAGCCATGGTAGTACTACACAATCACAGGATCAGCAACAGTCCAGAGTAAAGCACAGGTCGTCAGAAAGAGGAATTAAACAGTCCAAATCACAAGCAATTAAGTCCAGAAAACAACGCAAAAAGTGGTAAGTACGGAATCAACATGAACGAATACGGAGATGCGCAGTAAACAAAGCAGCGTAACGTACTGATTTGTAATTGTGTGTGCGTCTGCGCTTACAAAACAGAACAATAACTACTGCTGTCTCATTCGCACTCATCGGTAAATTATATCTCCGTTTCATGATAAAGGTTGTGTCACTGATAAAGGTGGCGTCACTCTCTGTCTCGCTCACACTTCGTAAAATGACTCTCTCCGTCTCTATCGAACTAGAAACGGAGTTTAGCAAAGCTTTAGGTAAGCTAAAGTCATTTTAAGGAAGTATGGACATTTTGTGTAAAAACTGAGACTATTTACAAAAAAAAACTTGACCAATTATTGAAAACGTAATCTAGCAAGTGTTACACCATTTTTGAATCCTTATTAAATGCGCCAATTTTTCATGTTACTTGCCAAACTAGCGTAGTACATTTTTTTTTCAGTACAGTCAGTTAAAGTTGGGCGAAATAGTAAATTTGAATAATTTGGTTTTGAAAAAGTTTAATTTTCTTCCAAGTAGGAGGAGTTGGCTTTGAATTTTAGGCAAAAATCTACACAAGCATTATTCAAGATTACATAATAATAAAAAATTTAGATAAATTATGGGATTTGTAGCAATTGGAGTTAAAGAACCATTACAGGGATTGATTTTTTTAGTAAATTTTTAAAGTGACCATAAATTTTTAAAAACATGAGATAGATTTTTTTCGTATTTTTCTGAGAACTGTTATAACTTGGTCTATCACCCATTTACGGCTTGACATCGATTTCTGGGACACCCTGTATGTTTCACTTATCTCCAACAAAATCATAAAAATGAGAAATAATGATTGATAGCATGCATCTCCTCGTAAAGTGTTCATAAATATTTTTTTTACTAACACTAATTGATAGACAATTTGATAACGAACATTTTGTAAGTTTTACTTTTTTCAAAAGACCAATATTCGATTTTATAAAGATTTTATTCTACAATCTGGGCGTATTCACTACTGTAATTCATGCGCCTCCAGTGCCGCTAGGCCAATAGGAATGCTCATATCTCATGCTGATTTTTTGGTCAGGGTACGGCCTTAATGAATTCATTGTGAAATGTAGATTTTATTTTATTTCATAATTTTGGGCATTATTTCATGGACCATACAAATAAACTTCTGAAAGGCAAACCTGGAGGAAAAATATATTCTATTGTAATACACATTACAATCGAAATTAACACATTTCATTATTAGTACCTCCATCCCAAGGACCTAATTGGGACGAAACGAGGGAATTTTTGGGTAAGGGCAAGTCTGGGTAGGATTCAACCATACACTGGGAACGCCACACAGTTCTTGAACTTCTCATCGATCAGATCCTTGGCACCAAACACATCCAAATTTCTCTGGGAGTTCGAGGCACATGCCACAATTTACAAATATAAATTACAAAGCTAAATAACAATAATAATATAATAATCCAGTTTATCTAAGGGCTTCGAACCTCCCCATATAACAACTAAGGAAGCTGTAATATTTGAAGCACGCGATTTTTAAGTAAATTCAACGTCATCACAGTAAATCGTGTCAGCATGGAGTGTAGCGTTGACATGAGTTACACGCCCCTCTATATTGAATTGACAAACGATAAATTGACCTATTATATGAACTTTAACTTTTATAGCTTTCTTTACACCGGATGGAACTAAAATCTCGTTTGTGCCGTCGGTCGTTGAATTTGTAGTGGGACAGAAGCCAGGCTCAGAGCAATCACTGAGACCGATGTCTATTAAAGCTGGCTTGTCTATGGTGGCTTGGAGGCCAGTTTGCGATGAATAAGATAATTTACCAATCTTGTACGTGAGGGCACGTCCAACTCGGACTACAACTTCGAATATATCTACGCCGTCTGGAAGTTCATCTCGCGAAGGTGGAAGGCACGTCAATTGATATCGAGACAACGATGTCACGGTACAAAATCTATCGCCTATCTGAACCTCTACGTCAAGGTCAGTACAAGCTCTGTCCAGATTTTGACCGTTTAAAATTAAATAATCAGACTTATAATATTTGACGTCTTCGTCGAATTTCTCATAAAGAGGATCTGGATAAAGAAGGAATGCTTCGCCACTTTTGCTAGTGAGATTTTGCACACTTTGTACACTATCCATATTGAAACCGTATTCTAATTCTAAGGGCCTATCCGGATCTATATTGAGACTAGCACTTTCTATTCTTGGAGATTCACAAATGAGATTAGATTGATAATCAACTCTGTTGCATGGTGCGATGTAAGGTTGGTTATCATAATACACGTATATCTGTGGGAATTGAATGGTGTGGAAATTCTGTCCGGTCACTTTGATGTTTATTCCACCGGATGGGATACCCTTGGGTTGTTTTCTTTGAGTCGTTAGGGGTAGGGCGGACTCTACGGACGCAACAATGGGATCCTCCATATATTCAAACTTTTCTCTGTCTAATGTTCGCATACCGTTATCAAAACGCATTCGCAGCGTGCCCATTTTAATTTGATCCGAGTGACTAGTTCTACAAACGGCTTCCTCGTGCGATACAGACAGTATAGCGCACGGCAAGTCGTCTATAAATGCTTGGATGTTACTCCCTGCGTTGAGATATTCACCCGTAATACGTAGTATAGTACCTCCGGATTGTGGGCCATATTTTGGTTGAATTGAATTGATTCTTGGATTCACAAACGAATAGTGGTGTTTAGACTCTCCGTGATAATCCGCGACGCAAACGACCACGGGGCCGTCTCGAGGCGCTTCTTCACTCGGACCGTCTATGGTACACACGATTTGTTTCGTTTTGACGTAAAGTTCAAATATTGGCTGACATTTGATACCCGCTATAGTAACGCCGTTATAAATATCAGATATATTGCGACCTAAATTAATTCCTTCAATAGTAATATTAGTACCTCCGTCCCAAGGACCTAACTGGGGCCAAAACGAGCGAATCTCTGGGTTAGGGCAGGTCTGGGTACGATTCAACCATATACTGGGCACACTACACTGTTCTTGAATTTCGCATCGGTCTGATCCTTGGCACCAACCACATCCAAATTTCTCTGGGAGTGTGAGGCACATGCCACAGTTATCTGCCATATCATTACAACGGTAAAGAAGAATATGAGTATTATCCGGATTATCTAAGGGCTTCGTTCCTCCCCAAATAATAGCAAAGGATGCAGTAATATTTGGAGCACGCGATGTGTAAGTAAATTCAACAGCTTCACAGTAAATCGTGTCAGCAAGGAGTTGAGCGTTAACATGAATCACACGCCTCTCAATATTGAATTGACAAAAGAACCTTGTCTGAACGATGAATTGACCTATTATATGAACTTTAACTTTTATAGCTTTCTTTACACCGGATGGAACTAAAATCTCGTTTATGCCGTCGGACATTGAATTTATTGTGGGACAGAAGAAGGGGCCTGAGCGGTAACTGGGACCGATTCTACTGACACCGGTGACTAGTATATCGTTTCGGCAGTTTTCAGCAGTGTCATGCGTACACCGGTGTCCATCGACACACCAGTCACAAGGAAAGGAGGAGCTGACGCATTGCGTGCACGAGCTGTACGTATTGCAGTCGAAAAACGTAAAGTTGGTAGCAACAAAATCAGGCTCTTGAGTGGTGCGCACCGACAGTTTCGCCGTAAAGTGATGCTGACCGGTGGGAATCGAGGGCAGCGTGTCGGTACGCGGAGTCGTACAATTAACGCCATAAGGCTTCCTAATAGCATTGGTTATGAGAGTACGATCTAAGGCTGTAAATGCACATAAGAATTGTCCATTGAGCGTTGGCAAGTTTTCGATAAGTAAATCTAACGTCCTAGCAGTCGTTCGTTGCAATTGATTTGGTGTTACTTGAGTAATAGTTGTACAAAGGCCGCTACGGTACGAGATCCAATACAGGGGATTTTTAACTGCGTCTTGACAGTCCGATCGCAGGCTGCACTTATTTTCTAAAGAACACCATCCACAATATGGGTCTTTGGCTCCGAGACATGATAAGCATGATTTATATACGCTACACTCTTGAACTTTCACTTTAGACACTTTACGTTCAGTCATCACATATAAATGCATAAATTGAGTATCGAAATGCATGTCTTTGTTGACAGCGGAACCTTCGTCGATGACGATGTCTTCGTACTCAAACGCGGAAATGGCGCTCTCGACTACAATCTTCTTGAGGTGCCCCTGAGCGGTACCGGCAAACACAACAGTGAAATCTCCGGTGATCGTCGCCGCAACCGCTGTTAGCCTCTTCGAAAATTTTGCCACTGGTACTGCTTCCACTGGTTGTTCGCCTCCCAGAGGCGTATTCACATCTAGCCCACAGAAATCTTCGTTGATTGATTGTAGCTTTGTTCCTATACATGCGTGGGACGGCGATATGAAGTCAAGACCTCTGGAACCGTTGCCACTGAAGCAAGTCTTTATGTTTTGCATGAATTTACGTCGGATGGCTTTGAGCGAATAAACACATAACGCAGATAGATCGGAAGGTGTGTTAGTATTGATTGATTCACTCTGGCTGAATGCAGCGAACAGCACGTCATGTTGAACAGTTATTCCCAGTTCGCCCGATAGCACGGATCCGGCTTTACCAACAAACGCTGCTTGCACCAAATTGTATCCATAATTACCATCGCCTTCTCCGGTACATGACATTGGGATTTCAGTGTAAGAATAATAATTCTCATCATCATGACATACTCTGACTAATTTGCTGTAATATGTGTCAGATCCAACACCTCTCAACTGGGTCGTCAAAAAGTAACTGAATCCTTCCGAACTGAAACCATAGACATAATTAATAGGATAGCGTTCGCGAGATAGCGAATTGACAAACATCCTCGTACCAGACATAACCGCCGTTCTAGCTATCATAAAAAGATGTTCATCTTCGAGTGAGCGACTGCTCACAGTAGGAACTTCTGAGCGGTATGGCGAGTTGCCTGTGAAAGTGACGCCTACATACATAACTTGAGTCATCGGAGGATTCGGCGGTCCCGGTGCGATGAACGCCACTGTGGAAGCTGTCGCATTGTTCGCCACCACTGGCTCTCGCACTTCGCGCACATTGTGAGAAATATTATTTAAGTTTCGTACAGAACACAACCCTTGCAGAACCGAACCACACGTTATTAGACGGCTGGTCACGAAGTCAATCACTAGAGCTTTGTTCACATTGTCCATGGGTTTTTTCACATAATTAGAGGGGCAGTCGAAGGTGCAGAGGGCGGAGTCGTTGACGGGACCCGTGATGATCGACTGTGCGACTTCCAGGTCGGGGGAGAGTTGGTAGATTCTGTTGACAGCGCCGACGTACACCCGGCCGGTATTGCGATCGACGGCCAGATGATTGAAGAATGAGTAGGGCGCCGTCACGGGGTCGAAGGTGAGGACCACGTCTTGCGAGGCGTGCGCAGCGGCGCACGCGGCCCCCAGAGCCAGCAGGACGTCCCACATGGCGCGGGCAATTGTCCAGTGAAGCCTGTTAACGATTCGACGATGCGGGCCGATCGCGCATTTCTTTAAAAAAAATCGTTTAACCGCGGTGCGCACAAGTACACATATTGGCTCGGAGAGATTCAGTGCAGTCGGAGCGACTCACGAGTTGCGGGGACCTCGGTAACCTTCATGCCAGATAAACGATATCGGTTTTAATCTATTTTTAAACAAAATATATTATTTTTGGTGAAAGGTCACGAAATATCTTGTCACATTTGGCTACCGATTATACAATCATTCGGTCATATTTATTTTATCAATAAAATTGCATAATGTTTCCAGAATATATCTCATTGACATTAGTTAATGACATTTTGGTTATTTGTGCTCGTTAATGATCTTTAACAATAGATAATCTCCGAGTTACAGATTACGTCCGCCAAAATCAAAACACCCTACTGACCGTGGCTACGTACAACGGCCGCACGTTACGGCTCGACGATGACCTCCTGCAGCTTGAACAGGAGCTCGAGAATATAAGGTGGCACATTCTGGGGTTTAGTGAAGTCCGAAGAGAGGGGGAGCACAATAACTCTTTAATCGGGCCACCTTATGTATTTCCAAGAGGGAGACTAGCTATCCCAAACTACTAGCACTAACTACTATCGACTAGCTTCAACATTGTGGAAGACTCCACCGTGTCGAATAGGTTCGCGTACCTCAAAGTGAATCTAACTGAGATGTATAGCCTCAAGGTTGTGCAAATCTATACACTGATCTGGCGCACTCGGACGACGAAATCATAGTATAAATATGGACGAACAGTACGGAAACGGCTGTCGCGATGCTGTCAGTAGTGCGAGCCGCTTAGGGATCTCGTCGATGAATAAACGCACATTTTTGCTTATGGCATATGGTGGTGCTTTCAAAATTAAATAATAATCATCATTTTCATTGTTTTGATGGTGGGGCCAAAAGTTCTGTAGTCAAAACCGCGTACTTACCGTAAAACGCAGGGTTCAAAGATTTGGAATGCCTTCCGCTAAGTGGATCGATGCGCGAAACACGGGATTTGTCTTTATGTAGTTACAATTGGGAGAGGCGTATTATCACCGCATCTTTCGTATGAAATGATGATCTTATCAAACAGATCTTTGTAAACCCTTTTATCGCCCAAACTAAATAACATCAGACATTTTGACTTGAGCTTTTTCATCTGACCTTCCTTATCCCAAACATACTTAGGTACTATGTATTATATAAAAGTACCTACCAACATAACGAGAGTCTTTTTCAGAATTGGGAAATATGTAGTCATACGCTATAAGATTTAATTGCCAACGATTCCATTGTCCAAGGCTATGAAAGTCGATTAAAATTACCCTTTTTATTGTTTCGGGCGCATTATACGCTCTATTCAAGCCGTAAGCCCCAAAAGGTACCGAATTTGTATGAATTATTCAAATGAAGGTCAGGAAAGAACATCCTTGACAATACCTGGGCACGTGTATATGTGTTAAGTTCACACATGTTAATATGAAATTATCTTACACTAGCTCCTGCCAGCGGCTTCGCCCGCGTGAAATGTGTTTTATCATCCTAAGGGGACTTTATACCGGGATAAAAAGTAGCCTATGTGCTTTTCCAGACAATAATTTATCTCGTGCCAAATTTCATCTAGATCAGTTCAGCCGTTCTGGCGTGATTGAGTAACAAATATATATACATCCATCCATCCAAAGTTTCGCATTTATAATATTAGTAAGAACTTCTGAGCATGGCCCACGAAAAAGATTTTCTTTTGGGTCGAATTTTACTGTCGCTGCTTTTCGAGTACAAGAAGCTAGATTAGATGGATATTATTTTCTGATAATTTTGAATATTTGGTTATCTTAATACTTAGTTCGCGAACGAAGTTAATTCTTATTTCATCATCACCGTCATGTCAGCCGAAAGATGTCCTCAGCTGGATCCTCCCCCGAGCCTCGCCACATTGTCCGGTCCTGTATTCCCACGGCTTACCCCAATTCTTTATTTATTTTACTGAGATACCTAAGTGTAAGCAGGTGTATGAAACTTTAACAATACACAATTGTCACAATAGAGAAAAAAATCTTAGGAGATATAAGAAACCGTCCTAAACAAATAAGGATAAACGTAAAAATATAAGAAATATTACATTTCATATTTCCAAGTAAAATACAGACAAAAATATGATTACTGTATTATATCTTTGGGTTCAGAAACCTTATGTTCTTTTGTGTTGGTATTATAAATTGTCGGCAGGATTCGGATTATCTGTGACACAATAAACATAATCTACGAAAGGAGGGGATAAGAAGGGGGATTAAGAAGGGGAGTTTCAACTTTGACGTGACATATTGGATTAAATTAAGCAATATTGATGGTTTAGAGCACTGTAACTTAGTATATCATAATTGTATTATACCATTAGTTTAATCTTGTAAGTGCCTCTTAATCTAATTTTAGTTTAGAGGGTAAATTGATGAGATTTTTTTTTGTCAAATTGTCATTTCAGACACTAACCTGCATGGTTCTCATTTTATATTTTTTTATATGACCGATCGTTTATTTCGGTGTTTCTCCTCAAAGTTGACAGCTAGGAAACATCGAACTAGTCTAGTTTTTGTAAACCGTAAACGGACTTACATAAATAATAATTATCATTTATCTCAGACTTTTTATATTGTACTAGTTTTTGGTAGGTACTTCGTCTATAAAAAAAATGTCATACAAATTTTCACAGTGATTGATTTTCCAAAAATCTCTACGTAGTACTCACCCTTATGTCAAATTTAAACCTTCTGGACTCTTCTTTCTAGGTTGACAGACCAATCAGTCAGTTTTTCCTTTAAATAGATTTAGTTGCAATAAAATAAACTCAATTCCATAACAAACGTATAGTCGATCTCCTCAGCTTATATTCCATTCGTAGGAAGGAATCTAGTTCCAATTTACCAAGATCCTGCTTGAGCAAATAATATAGATAATACTGTATATAATATAATACTATATAGTTAGTTCTTGGGTAAATGTAGTTAGTCGGATGGACCGGGATCGCTATGGGATTAGGTTTGCGGACCAATGGTAGGTAACTACGGCTCTGTGAGAGGAAATAGCCATACTGCGACTAATAATAATACATAGTGAAGGTATGTTAGTCTTACTAAGTACCAAAGAAAGTTAAAATCTTTCGCTATGAAACTTATCCTGAAATTGCAAAAAATAGGCAAATTTTGCAAATTATGATCTGTGCTGTATGAAAGAGTGTTATCGGTTGTCGTCTCTGGCTTATACTGGAAAAAGATTGCGTTTAAAATATAGTCCCAATAAGTTGGTACTTATAAATACATAAAATATTTTTATATACACTTATTGCATATTTTCTATGAAATAACAGAATTTCCTTTTGATATTTCTGGGAAAAGTTAGTCATTTGAGAAAGAGATGAAGGCTTGTCTCTAGTTCGTTTCCGAAAAAACTTAACACACATGTTCAAACCAAGAAACAAATAATTGCTTTTGACAAGAAAATCTGGTCTTGTATAGAATCTAGAAATACAGATATTTGTACTTTAATATAGACTATTTGCTCGAAAAGCAATTCAGAAAGATCCTTTTGCCGACGGGGACGGGGTAAACCAAGAATATAGTTATTACTACGATGCTTAGCTGGGACTGACTAGACTGGGATTTGACATAGGATTTGTGGTTTGTATTGCTTAACCTCTAGAGGATAAAGTTACATAGATTAAGTTTGCTTTTCTATCAAAGATTTGCGAGGTGGCTAGGTGGTGCGAGGATGTCACTTTGAAAATGTTTGAGATGTGTAGAGAAGTTGTGAAATGGGGTGTAGCTTAGTGGTACGAGGATACGTATCGGACTCTTTTCAGCTATGCGCATACACGTTCCTTGCTCACATCCCTCGCACACATCTCTCGCTATTTCGTTTGTAACCGACTTTCCAAAAAGGAGGAGGTTCTATGTTCGACTTTATGTTTGTTTTTAGGGTTCCATACATCGAAAGAAAAAACGGAACCCTTAGCCCCTTTTCACACACTCCGGTTTTCTGGTAGCCGGTGCCGGGTACCCGGTGGCTAATGTATAGCCCTGTACCGGCGTACGTGTGAAAGCTTACGTACATGGCTATATACTTCGCCGGGGGTTACCCGGCACCGGCTACCCGTAAACCGGAGCGTGTGAAAAGGGGCTAAGGGTTCCGTTCTTGAAAGCTAACATACATGGCTATACACTTCGCCGCCGGTTAGCCGGCACTGGCTACCCGGAAACCGGGGCGTGTGAAAAGTGACTATCACTTTGTTGTCCGTCCGTCCGTCCGACTGTCTATCTGTCAAGACCCTTTTTCTCAGGAACGCGTGACGGTATCAAGCTGAAATTTATATCAAATACTCAGGTCTACTGTCCCTTAAAACTGTAAAAAATTCACTTCTAAGCCAACACAATCAAAAGATACAGAATTTATGCCGCAAATTTTCGACTCTCGCAAGGGAATCAAACCTACAGGGTACTTCCCGTGACTTCAGAATCTTGAAATTTAGTACGAAGCAACATCTTATAGCACAGATAAAGGAAAAATTGCGAAAACCGTAAATTTCAGTTAAATATTTTAACATAAAAAAATATTTTTAATATTTTTAAACTTACTACACTTTTCCTCATGAAAGCGTAGAGGTATTTGGGTGCACTTTTAGTTTTATACCTACAGCCGAGTCCGACACGCACTTGGCCGGTTTTTTATATTATTACCGATATCTTCGTCAATTGTGGACCGATATTGAAAATATTTTATTTGTTTGAAATAGTATATTCTGGCATTATAGGTACCTTACTAAACAACTTTAGGAAGGACCAACTTAAAATAGTAAAATAAAAATAAAACTTTTATACAAAAAAATACTACCGACTTGCAAATAAAAAAACAACAAAGTGAAAAATAACTTTGTTTTTGGAAGTTGGTGTCCATGACACAAAAAAAAAATTACTCTTAAAAGACACCGACCAAAAATTTATTATTTTTTATTTGGAAGTCGGTAGTATTTTTTTGTAATAAAGTTTTTTTTACAAATACCAATATAGATGTGGTAAACCAGTCTGGAAATTTTGAAGTGATCTCTTGGTAAAGTCATTCCTAGATCACCGCCTAGCTAAGTCGTACATCTTTGGTAGAAACAACCCTAAGGGTGTTTACCCTTGGCGTTGTTTACTAAGACGGATTCTACTGAAGGGATACACAATAATACTCGGCTATATATTGTTACCTACTCGTATGTAATTGTTCGAGATGGGAATTGTTTGTGGATTTATGACATATATACCACTAACTAGAAGGGATATTATAAATTGCATATCAAATAAATAATCGCCTATCAATACATACTCATCATTTATATTCTTATTTACATCTAATAACTTACTTCACTACAAATAAACTAAATGTTTAACAAAACTCAAACTGCAGATAAAACGAAATTATACATCAATATAACATTACTTTTTTCCTCATAATGCAATACTGTTAAATTTATTTTTGTACAAAATTACTACATACATAGCATAAATATTGACTGCACAGCAAATTTTCCATATTCCAACAGTCCAAGAGCGAGTGAAGCGAGCTCGGGAGCCTAGGGCACCCCGAGGTTACTTTAGACCCTGCGTACAGAAATAGGAGCCCCGCGCAGCGGGGCTCCGTCGACATTGATACATAATATATAAAATAGAAGCTATATTTAAAAGAAAAAGAGTTAACATGTATAATGTGCATTAAGATTATTAGCTGTGCATTAATGAAAAAGCTTTTGCTTTAGGAAAAATCGCTGTACGCTGCGAAAATAAATTGTAGTGTGTTTAGTGATATTTTGAGTTGAATATTTTGCTGTGCAATCAGTAATTTTGATGGGAATTCGGAATCTTATTGCGTAGAAAAAGGATATTTTTTGATTTGCGTTTAAATACTACCCTAACTAGAAGCGAGACTAAGAGGATTATGTTTACAGATACAGCTGAATGGGTTTTGACTTAGACTTAAGGCGCAGATACACCTAAGTAGCTGATTTTAAAATGAGAATCACGTTTAAACGGCGAAACGTAATTTTTTTGAGAAAAAAAAATGTTACATTAGCCATTTTCTTTAATTACATTATTTAGAAAATGGCTAATGTAACATTTATAAATAATAAAAAAAAAACCTAAATAATGTGATATAAGAAAATTTTGAGTTTTTTTGGTATAACATAGTGTAATTAATTTGTACATTAATGTCTAACACGGACAAAAAAACGATAATCACACCAAAATCACCGTGCGTATTTTAATGAAATTGTCACCATCTCAAAGGCAATTTAATTATCTACATTTTGATCTAATCCTTTTTTCAAGTCATTGAATAATAGGGAACGTACAAAAAGACACTACTGAATTTTGGGTGGCGCGGGTGTGAAACGTGTGTGTGTTTTGTTTTCTCAAAGTCGTTGGCGACTCCTATTCGATGTTGTGTACGAGATTATGAACCAACTGTAAAGAGCTATCTTCAAGAAAACACAATTCCGTGACGAGAATTTTGTGTTTGCTCGTAATAGTGTGAATCTTTTATAAAATCATTATAGCATCATTAATAAATACCTATACTATTTTCTGGAAAACTCTTACCAATGAGTATTTTGTTACTTACTACATTTTTAAAGTGATATAAGCAGTTGCAATCGCAATGTAAAATACTGGTCTTTAGCATCTGTTTCATCATCAAGTTTCGAAAACTAAAACCAACCACGCTCTAAAAAGTATGTATAAAGAAAAATTATCATCTGTAATTGTTATGTAAAAACTATTCGATATTTGGGTATTATATAATCAACTTACATGTAATCAATATTTTATACATATTCATAGTGGTGTTCATGGGATAACCTTGGTCGTATGCCACCTACCGTAACAAAACTATACATTCTGCAAAGTGACACATGATGGGGTAGGGCGAAAAATATAAGTTTTTTTATGATTGCTGACTCGTAGTCACACCAGGTTATCACACCAGTGTGACAAACAGGATTTTTTTTCTCGTTTGTCACACCACTGATTTTTCCACACCATGTATACGATAATTGCTAGTGCAGTACCATATATTCTAATAAAGTCGATCTGCTGATGATGATGATTTTAGTTTTTTATTCCGTTTTTAACGCAATGTTTCAAGCAAACGGTCGACCCTTCTTTTTTTTTCGACACAATTTTCTTTTGATTGAATAATACTGTTAAAAATTTATTATTCAGTTACTTATGCCGAATCACCATGGCAAGTTACACGATTGAACAGCACGTTCAAATGATAAAAAATCTGCATGAGCGATTTGAGCGTATGGTTTTCTCTCGCAGGGTTGATGTGAATTGGCCACAAAGGTCATGCGATTTGACACCGCTAGACCTTTTCTTGTAGGGTTTTTTGAAGTCGCAGGTCTATGCAAACAAACCACAATCGACCGATGCCCTAAAGGTGAACACACACCGGCCATTGCTCAAATTCAGCCGGATCTATGCAGAAGAGTCATTGAAAATTGGACCACTCGGATCCGTGCCACTGTAAAAAGCCGAGGCGGGCATTTGAACGATGTCATATCATATTCCACACTTAATGGCACAAGTGTGCTTTCCAAATAAAAAAAATAATTTTGTTAATACCACAGCTTCTTTTATTTCATTTCAACATCTACCCGCCTTTATTGAAAAAAAAAACGAGAGAAATAGAGCCTGTTTGTCATACTGTGAGATAATCTGGTGTGACTACGAGTCTGCAAGGTTGAAAAACCCTTTAGTATAACTAGGACAGCACTAGTTAGGAATAAATGGTGTGAAAAAATCTGTGGTGTGACAAACGAGAAAAAAAAGCCTGTTTGTCACACTGGTGTGATAACTTGGTGTGACTACGAGTCAGCACTCTTTTTTATTTATTTCGTGCCCCGTAGAGGGCGACATATTCAATTTTTGTGACGACACATAACCTATAACCAGTGAACAAACAAGACGCTTCCAACGACATTTCATTTGTCAAATATGAGGAAAAGATGCACATACTAACATACTGGTCAAAAATATAACTATCCCTTTTGCTTCGCCGTAGTCGGGTAAAAACCAACCCCAACTTATATACCTGGGAAACGGCTAGTCAGATGATGACTATTTTTCAATCTACATTTGTATAATCAGAAAAGACCAGAGACGTGATTCATGCATCAGCAAAAACAAAGTCAAATCAGTCTACAGTCTCCTCAAAAACAACGACATTTATTTTCTAAACAACGTAGTTAACGAACGACTTTTCCTCTTAAATCCTTATAATTAAGATCTAACGGCGCACCGCTTTGTCTTCTGCTAAGACGTAAAGTCACCACTAGCTCGCCTTAATTCGTTTAGCAGCTCAGAGATGGAAGGCTTGACAAATTAGAGGCTGACAAAGCACAGAGGGCGAGGAGTCACTGAGGCAGGACTGAGCTGCGTTCATTAATTTTCTAGGAAGATCAGACAAATGTTGAGAAATTTTTGGTGTTAGATTCAGCCTAGAAGGGCAATCATTTTTAAACTTTTCATTCATAATTCTTTATTGTACAAAAAAATTACACATACAACATAGAGTGATTATAAAATTGATGTACAAAGGCGAGCTTAACTCAAAGACGAGTTTTTACCAGCAAACACAAAAGGAAGAAGAGAAGTTTTCATCATGATTTTTCATATTTTGGATCAGTATAAAATGAAGGGAAAGACCCATCGTCATAAATATTAATAACTCCATGCTACTTACAAAAAACTGTTTGGGGTCTCAAAATCCATGGCATCAGCATTGGCAAACGAGTTGATGATCTTTATATAGGGTTTTTTTTAGAGGTATAGAACTTTGAAATGGAATAAAACAAGAATGAATTTTTAAAATTGACTTTATTCAAAAGATATTCTTTTGGCATTATAATTTTAATATGATTTCTGGCATATGACCGCCACGGCTAGCTCGTATGTAATCTAATCTGGTCCAATTTTCAATCACTTTTTCCAACATTTGTGGCCGTATATCGGCAATAACGCGGCAAATGCTGTCTTCCAAGTAGTCAATCGTTACGGGCTTATTGTCGTAGACTAACGACTTCACTATATGTCCAGTCTGGTGGCTTTAAATCGCACGATCTTGGAGGCCAATTCACGTGTCCGGAACGTGAAACAATGCGGTTACCAAACGTTTCATTCAGTAAATCAATTGTGGCACGAGTTGTGTGACATGTTGTGCCATCTTGTTGAAACCACAGCTCCTGCACATCGTGATTGTTCAATTCTGGATAGAAAAAGTCAGTAATCAGGGCTCTATAGCGGTCACCATTGACTGTAACGTTCTGGCCAATTTGCACAGAACAATAAATTTGCACAATTTGGAAGCGTTGTTCAGGAGTCAGGATATTCATGTTGAAATGCCAAACCAAACTAAACACAAATCACTTGACAGCTGACAAAACGGCCGCCAGTTAAAACAGTGTCGCCAACTTAAAGTTCTATACCTCTAAAAAAAAACATACTTTATAACGTCATAAAACACCCTGAGCAAATAAGAATAAGGGCAGGGAATAATCATGATAAATAATAATGATAAATCGACGTAAGACTTAAAATGTCAACTACTGAAATGTAGGGTACTACAGTACATGTTCACCTCTGCCGAACCCTTCGGTGATTACAGCCGTGATGTTTTGTTAAGTTAGATAGTTTAAATAATGTCATCATGATTTTGGTTAACCAGCCTGAATGTGTTTGACGAGACTTCATAGGTTTAACGGCTAGACCACCGACCGAATACATAATGCAAAGCCAATTTAATTTCTATCATAATTTACTGAAGACAAATTATACAGTTTAATTTTATTAGGTATAATATTGTTAGGCTAGGAATATTTTACATAATTTTCTCAAGTTTACCTATTGGGCTTGATATTGACTTTGAATTATCTAGGTACAGGGCTGACTTCCAATAATTGAATTGGAAATGATTCAGACAGTAAGTGCTTATAAATAAAAACAACATTTACTATGGAATCAATTCTATAATAAGACATAAAAACTCCGCTGTTCAGTATGGGAGACTGGGTACGGTTGAAACAATTTTGCTTTGATCGCCCGTAGCACAGTCATTTTGAAACATAACAAACAACGAAACACTTCAAATGACAGAATAGACTTTTATCTTCAAATACCTCTCAGAATTAGAGGCTCAACTGCCATATTTACTAGATAGGATGAATTTAATAAAATAATGCGCCACTGTTTCAACCGTACCCATGCCAGGGGCGGTTGAAACAGTAATGGGGGTCAGTTGAAACATAAAAAAATGTGTAATACAAAATCAGTTTCTTTATTCATAATCGACAAGAAATAGTTAAATTCTAGTATGACACCATTTCTATCAGTCTTAATAATTGTTTCCTGCCTGAATGAACACAAATGAACATTAAAAGAGCTCTTCTGCTCTGGTTTAAACTAACACATTAACAAGAATAAAAAAATACAAAAAAAACAATAATCAGTCGTAATAATTAAATTAAATGATAAAATAAAATTTCCATATCTCAAATTATCTGTGGTAACAAAAACAAGCTGAGCTATACTTAATTTAACAAAATACAAAAAAAAACCCTTTATTGTGTTCTTTATACTCGCCTCATGAAGTTTTTCTGATACGTTGTCGGGACATCTACAACAAAAAAGGCAACGGTTATTATTGTTTCAATCGTATCCACAATTATTGCTTCATCCATTATCATCTTTTCTTATTTCTAATTGATTCATGAATCTTTATAAATTGTTACGATGATTATAGGATGAAATTTGTTCTATGCCAATAACGCAAAAAAACAACTTCTATCGTCACAAATACCTCACTATTATAACTATCAAATTAACCATAACCATTATATTTCAACATCTACCTAGCATAAATAAAAACACATTACCATTTCCAAGTCGCAAATATAGTTGTCTTCACCATTTTGTTCCGCCTGCCGCCATGTTAACTGATTACGTCACATCTCACAAGACTGACAACTTAACAAACGTTTGAATAACACAAAAGTGCTGTATAATTGAGTTCTAAGCTGAGTGTCATGTCTGATTTGGCGGAAAATTGACGATGTATGCCTTGTCGTGTCTGTTGCTAACTTGCTGTTATTGTGCTTTGTTTCAGTGGTAGGCTGGTTTATGCTGAAGATTTTTTAGATGTTGGGATATGTGTCGTACGTATATCATTTAATTCTAAATATCATAAACGTGGCAATAAAAATAATTAAAAATAACGTGAGAAGTTGATGATGATAGAGATGAATGTAGGGAACATTGATTGGTATTCCATCATCATCTCTGGATATTTCTATTTAATATATATCATTTCATTACCAGACGGAATGAGATAAAATTGTTTGTTTGTCTCTTCTATAGGATATAATGTCTGAAATTACGGATCTGATTACACTATAATTTTCACTCATAAAAAGCTACACCGCTAATTGTATGTCTTGAAAACGAAGTGCCCGCAGGAAAAAGCTAGTGAATAATATTGCCACAGTAACCACCTGTGAAAGCAGAAATCTAATGAAAATGTTAAATTGCGTTATGAATTTTGAGCTGAACATTTGACACACCTATTCGGATCTAAAATGGCTGAACTTCGGTTCATCCTTCACCATTATTCAAAACGCGTGACAACTGTCAAGAAATTTGAAATTCAAACACAAAATATGTAGATGTTCGAATTTCAAATTGAAGACAAGATGGCGGAAGCGCGGGCACTCCGTGTTTATGATGCCAATCTGACACCACGTTTCCGCGCGCCATTCTACGTGTGGAAATATTATTTAGAAAGAAGGCAAGAAAGTATTACTCTTGGAGATTACTTGCACAGGAAATGCACTTGTAAAAGTGAGTTTGGATGTTGAAATGCGGGGTAAAATCAGGTGCATTGTTGTCAAGTGCATGTTTACTGTACCATTTTAAATGGAAATTGTCTACATGCTCTGCTTTTGTGTATATTGCATCAGGTTTTCTGGTAAATGACTAAGAAGTTTCATGTATTCCCATCTTTTAAAAAAGACTTTGGCATTATTCGATTGAGCTCTACTAACAGCATACCTGCGAATATATGCATATTCTGCGAAGGTTTGGGCAAAGGCGTACCATAAAGTATACACACATTTTTTTAGTTAAGTTTTACCATGTTATAAAGGGCGAGCCTTTTTTTTTTTTTTTTTTCATTATTTTGTATCATTTTTTGATTTTAATTTTTAATTTTGACTGCTTTTTGTTTTAAATTTAAATTTTATTATAATTTTTGTTTATGATTTTTAGTTTAATTTTAATTTTGGTCATGATTTTGGTTTTAACTTTGATATAACTTGTAACATTTATATTCTATCCTATCCTACCCTATTTACCTACCTACTTGTACCTACCCTACTTACCTAGACCTACACCTTCCGGTAGGATCGTACCTATTTAAAATAATTAATAGTTACGATCTAATTATGATTGTACCTAGATCGAGCGTTCACTATACAGAATACTATTTACTCTAGGGAGAAGAATATCGACTTCATACAAAAAAGTAAGGTGAGATTTGCTGCGCGCCATCTAGTAGCACTCCAGAACTCCACACCGAAACGAAAACATAAAAAGAATCAATTTTCAATTCAAAAATACTTCTGACTTACAAATAAAAACACTACAAAGTAAAAAGTAACTTTCCTTCTAACCGACTTCCCAAAAAGGAGGGAGTTCTCAATTCGATTGTTTTTTTTAATGTATGTACACCGATTACTCAAAACACCTGGACCGATTTGGAAAATTCTTCTTTTGTTTGAAAGGGTATACTTTCCATTCGGTCTCATAGTCATCAGGTCAGGATCTGATGATGGGATTTTGGAGAAATTAAGGGAACTCCTCAAATATTATAGACATACATGTAACAATTTTGGCATTTTCATCAGCAATGCAATCATTTGCACTCAGAAAGTAACATTTAGTCAAGTGGAACTGGTAAAGAAGACCCCAGATGGCCAAAGTAACTCCTTAATGCTAAGTATGTCACGGGTCTACGATATCTCGAATATTTAGACGACTATGATGAAGCAAATACTTATAAATAAATAGTACTGATGAAAATGGTACCATCGAACTGATCTGATGCTGAAACTGGCAAGTAGGCACTGGAACGCCGAAATAAAACAATGTAACCTAGTCGTGTTTGAGCTTATTGGAATCGTCATGAGATGTACTTTGGCTATATATGATTTTTATGCCAATTGGAGGTACCTATCAAAACTAAAAAGAGATAAAAATAACTTTATAACAAAAAAACAAACCGACTTCCAAAAAAATACACTACATATTGAAAAATAACTTTCTTTTCCGAAGTCGGTGTCGAAACACGAAAAACAATAGGTACCAAAGACTTCGGAAAATGACTTTGGGGTACCAATTTTTTTCGTTATGGACACCGACTTCCAGAAATAAAGTTATGTTTCAATTTGTAACACGTGTTTTTATTTGGAACACGGTAGTAGGTATTTTTTTGTAAAAAGTATTTTTTCGTTTTCACTTTTTTTTTTGTACCTAAGAGGCAAGTTCTTTAGTACCTAAGGTACCTATAATGCCAGAATAGATTACCCGAATATCATGAAACTTGAACATAGCCGGTGAAATGAGGGTGTACCAAGGTAAACTGTACACATCTGCGTACACCTTTAGACCGTACTGGCGTGATGTTATGTTATGAAATGGTATAAACAATAAACAGACATGCGATTGCAGCAATCCCGAGAGATTAGCCGTCATTTATTGAAGAGTTCTATTGTATATCTCCGAAGTTCTACACCAGATCTTCACCAAATTGAAATGGGACCAATTTGGGAACATACCCTTACAAAAAAATATTTTTTAAAATCGGTCCACAATTGACGGAGATATTGGTGAACATAATGCACAATGCCATCTATCGAATATGGAGTTCAACAGTCCGAGTATCTGAATTGCGTATGTTGCGACGATATTTTACTTCTTGAACACTTTAAATTTATCTAACTTTTGATAGGCTGAACCGATTGCAATGAAACAAAAACTAAGTAATACTTCAAGATACGCATAATTATATATAAACGTTATCTACATTGGTTTCCTACATTATACGTGATGCGTGCACAACTAAACAGACAAAAATTTAAAAAATGCTGGAAATGTGTTCTGTTGGTTATCCTTTAACACCCTGGCTATTTTTGTTTAATATCTTCAATGTACTAAAACGACTTTTCTACGGATTTATTATATGTATTGATTAATTAAAAATAAAATAATAATTGAGAAATTGAATTATTAGGTAACATTTTAATCTATTTAAATTTTATGGTTTAATTATGATTTAATAAATTTTATAAAATCTAGGATAAAAATAAATCTAAGATTTAAGAAAACTTTATTTTAAAATGAACCAGTACATACAATTGTTGGTTGGCAGAAATAATAAATAAATAAATGATCTGGGCACAAATTCAGACTAGCATCTCCGGAATATCGAAAATCCAAATGGAAAACCCAATAACAGTTAAACACTACCAGGTAATCGAACCGAGGACCTCATGCAGGCAGTAGCTATAAACCTTTTATTGTAAATGATAGTGTGATAGATCGCTATTCTGATGACATGATTGAAAACATTTTCAATGTATTTCATCCAAGCTTTGCATTTTTCAAATACATTTCCGAGCTCACTATATCATGGATTGTCAGATCATTTATAATTCCTACAACAATAACAATCGGGCAGGATTAATACTAACAAACAATAATAACAAAATATTCGATGACATATTTTTGATATAGAGTTCTATGTTGTTACGGTACAGATTTAGTTTGATGAGTTAAATCTATTAAATTCAACGGACATTGTTGCATTCTATTAGACTATATTTATTCAATAATATCATAAAGAGGAAAGATTTGTATTATTGTATGTAACGAATAAACTTAAAAACTACTGGACCGATTTCATAATTTTTTTCACCGTTGGGAAGCTACACTATGCCCGGGTGACATAGGCTATCCCTGTATTCTCAACGGAACGGGAACTACGCGGGGCGTCCGCTACATATATATAAACCTAAAACTCACGCATTAATACCATGGGGGTAAGCAGAATCTATGGCACGCCACCTGCTACGATCACTACACACTCCTTTTGCAAAATAGACGTGCAATGGTGTTGAACCATTTAAAATGCACGTCTATTTCATTTGTAGCAAACTGATTTTAAATTCTACATACCCATCTATATTTTAAAACCTGCAATTCGGCAGAAGCACTTCAATAGAGATATTCCCAAATCTATTACTCATGCCAGGTGGAAGCATTCCGACGTCAGTGCTTTTGTTAGCACACAGTCAGGTTGGAATGTTAAAATGAATTCTAGATCAAATATTTGGTCAATCAGCCTTTTGTTTAGTTCGGTTTACTCGCAGATTCTAATTTGCCAATATTTAGGTGGAAAATCAGTCAGGAACAACCAAATGAAATTAAGCGAATAAAATTAAGCAGTCTACATCCCTCTTGTACTTATTAGATTCAAGTCTCATTGTCCGTATAAATAACATGAAAAAAAGCTTTCTAATGTTGTCTGCATTACAAGTACACAAAATAGACATTGAAATAAAGCTTGTAATTATAGCAATTTATGCAACTGATACGTTATGGAAGGTCTTTTAATACGAGTGCCATTTTTCGGTACAAGCGTAGCGCGCACCGAAATAGGTGGGCACGAGTTATTAAAATACCAATAACGTACAGTTGCATACAAGATTTTATCTACGAAGGAAGGAATAAAACACAAATATAGACAAATAAGTATTTCAGGAAGTGTGTTTAAGTATTTCATTTCTCATATACATGTCTTGATTTTTCTGGTAGTAAATTATTTGTAGCCGCAACTGCTCTATTTGTTATATCTGGTGGAGTATTTTCAATATCACTTGATGTTGAAGACATTTTTAATAAAATTTGTAATAAAATTTCACTCAGAAATTTTTCCCACATCCACTTTTATTTTTATTTTTTTATTTAGTCTTTATTAGGTATAAGGCAAAGATCTTGCAGCCGCAACAGCCAAATAGTATACGATACTTTTGTTCTAAACTTGTTCCATTTTTAAAAACATTATTTACATTGTCTCGATTTCGAAGTAATATTATAATATTACTTCGAAATCGAGACAATTTGAACCATTCGGCATTATGAAAACCGGTATTTTTAAATTCGTATTTGTGACTGACGGAATAAAGTTTTATGTATTTATGTAGTGTACCCCAATAATATCTATCATAATAATATCATCAAAAATTACATACCATCTTTATATTTCTACGTTTTTCATTTACAAACATATTACACCAATATTTTTATCAGCTATCTTTATTATGATATTTTTTATCCATCTCTTGTTATATCATCGTACGTCAATAATTTTATGAAAAACATATACTTTCCCTTATCGCTTTTATGAATTGTCAGTGTAATGATAATGTATCCCGCTGAATGAAGTATTATCTGAATATTGCACCTGGGCAAAAGTAAATGCGCTGGTCGTATCAGAACACAGTTATTTAAAATTAATATGAATGTATCGGAACCAGAGGCGGCCACATCTTCACACGAAAAAAGAAAGAAATCTGAACTAGCTCGTTAAATTAGCCATTTCAAGAATGAGGCATTTGAAATAGAAAGAAGAGAATTTCAATTCTTGGCACAATGTAAAATAAAACAAACGAAAGACAATGATACAGACAGTTGACCTTGTATTTCATGAAATTGCCCATGCAACGATCTTGCTACGATTTTGACGCGACACAAAATCCTGTCGAATCAATCTATATTCTGTGTTTCTAACTCCTAATAATAATAACAAAAAACGCACGTCTCATCGCAGCACGTCTTTAGTGAAACCGAAAGTCGGGTTTAATAACACTATATTTTGCATTAGTAAATCTAAGTTGTCGCTTAAAAGAATGCGCTACCAATTTAAAGTTTGTCAACCAGCACTATTTATGAAAAAGAAATTCCCAGAAAAAAACTTACGGTATTTTAAAGTTCCAATGGTTAGAAAGTTATAGTTTTAAAGTTGCAAAGTTGTAGATCCAATGTTTTATTTTGAACTTCAAACCCAACTTCATAACTAACTTAAAAAGTAAAGAGTTCATAGAATGGTTGCTAAAATTTTCCAACGTGCTTTTTAATTTTACCAAGCGGCCGCTAGAGGACAAGCGATATTAACCTACAGAATATTTTAAACGAGGAAATATTTTAAGGTGCTGAACATTTAATGAAAAATACAAGCTTTTTTATAATTTCTTGCAAAAACAGGACTTTCGTTTAAATAATACTTCTTATTTATTTCAATCACCCGCATTGAGCAGACGTTGTGATTCGTGATTTAAGCAGATGATCGTGCCTTCTATTCATGAGAAGCGGCTTGTTCTGCAATGGAACAGTAATATTCTTACTATAATTTATGAATTAAAATCAATGAATATCCAAGATGCTCGTGCCTTTTCTCTATGAAAAGAGGCTTTTGCCCTGTGGTGGAAAAGTACCTAAGTATAGTCTGGTATTCTTTTTGCGTGAGGTCTCCGATATGTAAAATTTCATAGTTTTCAGCTTTTACCGCGAGTTTATTTATTTAAAATTTTATGTTGTGAATATTTTCCAAATATGGCAGATTAAGATAGGTACCTACGGGATTTACCAACCACTGCTTTAATAGAATTTTATGTTTTGGTTTCGTAAAATGTTCTCCTTAAATTCGAAAAAAGGGACTGCGCAAAACAGATTTTATATTTAATCACATTTCTACGGCATTTTAAATGATTTTAATTCAAACTTTGCTTCCATGCACGTAATACAGCTATATTTATGGATCATAGTCAACGTTCCAAGTTCGAACTGACGTTAATTAGTTCAACCTCGTTTTATTATTGATACCAAAAAGTCGAATGAATAAATCCTAAGCTCGTGCCTTCTCTGTTGGAAAAATTGGTCTTTGCTCTGCTGTACAGGCTGGTAATAAACAACATTTTCTTTATTATCCTTCTTTATAAATAAATAAAAAACTTCTAAGCAAATTACTGTCCATCTTATTATCCATTAGAAAGTCCACGTTGTTCTCTTAACCGCTTTATTCACTCAAAAAGTTTCAAGTAAATTCATTTATGAATTTTGAAGCGAAAACTTATTTTGGCAGTTGTTAAATATTATTAGTTATTTCTTTGAAAGATAAGCAAAATATTGCCAACAAGTTATTTTCAGGGTTTAATAGTGGTTAAATATATTATAAGTTCTGTTCAGTTATCGTTATATTGCGAAACTTATTTGTTTGCGAATGAACTTTATATTTGTTCTAGAGAAGAACAATATAATTTCGTATTCGATGAATAGGTTGTATTTCTACTTAGCTAGTATAAATTGTCGAAATTATAATAAAGGTACAATACTTTACAATTTATTATGCGAAATACGAATTTCAGAAGCTAATACAATGGTTTTATTCACTCATTTGGGTTTGAATCATACTTTTCAAATAATACCGATGTAAGGGTATTATTTGAAAAGCAAATAATACCCTTACATCGTTATAAAAGGTTTGTCAATATTAAAGGTTCAAATGCCCTCTAAGCCACCTAATAATTATATGCCTATTACAGGTATATTTCAAGGCCTGTTACAAAAAGGTTTTCAGCAGATTTAATTATAGCCCAATTTTCTTTTACAGGTAGCCGCCGTTCGCGTGTTTTGCTGATAAGATAAGATAAAAAGATGTCACAAGGACAGATAACACTCAGAGCATAGCAATGTGGAAACAGCAACGGTATTGCAGTGAAAATGTTAAAGATCTAAAATCAAAGTGTCAATGTTTTTAAAATAACGTTCTAAAATTTAAAAAAATCAAAATCACGAATACATGACATTGGTTCCAAAATTCTAATTTCAAAATGTGAGTGCGTGAGTTAAAGTAAAAAGAAACAAACAAAATAATGTGTGTATAGTGTTGCAAGTTGCAAAAAGATGTGCATTTAGTGTTCAAAACATAAAAATGAAAAACTACAAAGTTCAATTTTGATAATGACAAAATAATAGTGAGGCAAAACTGCCGATTTAAGTGAAAAGTTTTAACTAAAATGGTGTGTTAGTGACAGTGGAAATATGGGTTGTCAGTTGGGGAAACTAGCGGCGTCTGAGAGAAGGAGCAACAATGCTGGCCCAGCGATCAGTGATGGGCCACCTCCGGCCACTGACCCTCGCCTGCCATTGACGGCCAAGCAGAAATACTCTATGCTTGCCTCATGGAAGGGCATCTCAAGGGCCATGGAGAAGACTGGCATTTGTATGTTTATAAAGTAAGTAGTCTTTCTGTGCAAATATACACGATAAGTCTGGGTTATCCGCAAAAAAATTAAGCCTAGGTATTTCCCCTAAATACTCATCATCACGCTATTTCTGAGCTATGGTTAGGTCCATCTACTCCATCCAGATGTGGCTGGTATATTATTTTTCTATTTTTACAGCTAGCTGTCTGAAATTCTAGGAATCCTGATGTAAGCTTGGTAATTTTTTCCATATGATTTTCGACATAGTTTGCTATTGTAAGAAACAATGTATGTTTTAATTCTTGGCGTCAAATCGTGAGATTTATTTGTTTTAAAGTCTAAATATATAGTATGTTTGCATTACACATGGATTCTGTTTACATTCAACTTAAAACTGATAAGACTCTTAACATAATTGTTAATATTGAGTAGCGTGCCTAGTAGGCAATACGTAAATCCGAAATTGAAAAAATTACGCTTTAAAAAGTCCAAGGGTTAAAAAAAATGCTATAAAAAGGAAAATAGCTTTTCTTTTTCTACAATAAAATTCAAGTCTAAGTTGTTGTAACACACTGGGGTTTAGCAGTTTAATAATGAAATAATCAAAGAAAAATCACAAAATAATAATCTATACCAATATTATAAAGAGGAAAGATTTTTTTGTTTGTTTGTTTGTTTGTACCGAATAGGCTCCAAAACTACTGGACCGATTTCAAAAATTCTTTCACCGTTGGGAAGCTACTCTATCCCCGAGTGACATAGGCTACTTTTTATCCTTGTATTCCCACGGGAACGGGAACTACGCGGGTGAAACCGCGAGGCGTCCTCTAGTAAAAAATAATCAAAGTTTTACTATAAGGCTCTCTGAATGTACTTTGAGTGGTATAACGTGCCTAATTGTGAATTAATAGGTAAGTAAAGTAGAAAAAATAATAATAATTTTTTAACTAAAGTTTTTGTCATTCAAAAGTGCCGCATAACGGCCTAATTGGCTAATAAATCGCTAAAATAAAAGATTTGACCAATAGACTTTGACTAAGTAAATCTGACTATAAACTCATTTAAGTAATATTTATATTTAATTTAAATTCTTACGGTCAATGTGTTTACACTTGAAGAATACCTTTATCCAGCAGTGGACGCCTTTCGGCTAAAATGATGATGATATTATCACAAATTCTTACCATACCAAACAAAGTTAATCAACTCAGCCTGTCACAGCCAACTGCCAGCAGTTGGCAGTGACTTTGGCAGGCTGAGTTGGAAATAGGTCCAGACCTATTTCCAACTCAGCCTGCCAAAGTCGACTGCTGGACCTATGTCCAACCCAGCCTACTACGGTCAACTGCTGGACTTATGTCCAACTCAGCCTATCACAGTGAACTACTGGACCTATGTCCAACTTAGCCTATAACATTTAACTGCTGGACCTATGTCCAACTCAGCCGATCACAGTGAACTGCTGGACCTATGTCCAACTTACCCTATAACATTTAACTGCTGGACCTACGTCCAACTCAGCCGATCACAGTGAACTGCTGGACCTATGTCCTACTTACCCTATAACATTGAACTGCTGGACTTATGTCCAACGAAGTCTATCATAGTCCTTTATATCAGTAGACCTTTTTTTTTTGTTCCTGGGTGGAAAATCCTTATTGGATGTCCTCCGCCCTGGGAGAGTGGAAGGGTCTGTCACACTCGTACTGACTAAAAACCACCCCGGTGTTTCATCCCACGACAGGTCACTGCCTATTTCAGGGATGAGGGCACGATATGGCTCCTCCCAAGCGGCACATTCTGCCAGCGTATGCCGCGCCGTGTCCTCCCGGCAGTCGGCGCAGTGGTGACACCAGGCGTCCGGCTCCCTGTTTATGCGACCCAGATACTTCCCGAAGCAACCATGCCCCGTGACTCCTCCCGAACCAGCGCTCGACCACTAGCCGGACCGCCACAATGGTAATGAGGCGGTAGGGCGTGAAAGCCTGTCCCGCCATTCCGCCACCAGGACCTCACGAAGCTGAGACTGACGCAACTTCATATGTCACTGCATCAGCCCTTCGCCCCACGCCCGCGCTTCCTTGCACCAGCGATACAGTGACGCGAGTACCTTCGCCTCCCAGGGTGTCAGCCGCCCAGATCGGGGCCCCGTACAGGGCCATCGATCGCACGATCCCAACGTTAAGCCGCCTACAGGCAGCGCTCGGGCCCCCCAGATTGGGAAGCAGCGTAGACAGCGCCCAAATCTGGATATAGACCTCTCCCAAGCCAGCCGCAAAACCTTTTTAAGATCGTCGGAACACTGTAATAGTACATTGTGTATTAAGGGCGGTAAGTAAGGAATTACGATCGAGACTCTAGTAGAAGGTCCAAGTCGAAGACTGAAGGCTTTCTGAGTCGAGGTTCGTGATTCCCGTACCGCCCGTGATACATACAATGTTTTCATCACATTTGCGAGTAATAATTATGAATTATAGCTTTAATACACAAGTCAGCTCAGCTGTTATTACGAAATACGTGAACTTTTTTTTAAGCGGTTGGCGAATTTTTGCCCACACCACAGATTATGCAGTGTTTCGTTCAGAAACTTTAAGGGCAAATACTTACGTAGGTATACAGCCATGACGGAGTGTAAAAAGAATTAAATAATTTCGACGTTTTCATACTATAACTATTAAAATTGATTATTAAGAACATTAGTTGAGTATTTAAGTAACATGTAGCGAGATTGCAAAGAAATTCCTGTTTAGATAACATTTTAAGACAATTTTTAAATTGCGTGTAAACTCCTTGCTTGAACTTGCACCTGTGTGCTGTGCCATAAATAAAAAAATATTACTTACCGCCCTAGGGTTTCATGACAAAAAGAAAGCCCGAGGGTTTTATATGGGGCATTACGGACAAGTTAACCTGTATGTTTATATACTTTTTACGTGCAAGTATGATGAAAAGTATTATAGCTAAAATCAATATTCGCCAAAGCAGAAAAATCCAACCAAAGACCTTGACAAACCAAAGACTCGATACACGTGGCATTGACCGCAAAACCGCTGAAATTGAACTTTACTTCAGTAACTTTTGTTGGTATCAGTTAAAGGATAAAACAGATTTAAAAACCTCGCTCGGCGTAAACACTCCCATCTGACGTTAAACCCCTGCTGTTGACGTGAGCTTTAAGCTGCTCGTATCTAGACATATACATGTATATCGGTGTGTACATTGTACGTGATACTTGTATCTCGTGGCGGTTTTATTTATCTTGTTTTGTGGATCAGTACTTTTCAATGTGTGAAGTTTTGATAGGAGAAAATGTCGTTTTAATTTATTTTGAAGGACTGGTAAACTGATTAGTTTTTGCACTCTTTATTTGATTAACACCATTTGTAAATTTAGGCTAATTCAATGTTAAATTTGCAATAACATCGGTGCAAAAGATGGTGGATACATTATTGTTAGAGTAAAAATAAACCTATTATTATCTGTGCTATTAGATAGCTTAGGAAGTGATTCTCTGGAAATCTGATGTACGAATATTATTTCACTGATAAACTTTTCACTGCTATCGCCGAGTTTTTGGCCCACGGTTTCTGTATAGTGTGGAGTATTTTTTTAACCTGAAAAACCAATTCTGAATTCAGAAATTGGGCATAAGTTACTCTTCATTCCGCAAAACGCACGTTTCCTTTACAAACGGAAGCAAAGCCACGGTGAAAAGCTCGTTCGCAAATATCACATCATACACGTACTCAATTCCACAGATTAAACACGGTTTCTCCTCTCATTACTCTTTTATCTTTTTTCCGAGTCTGATTCTTCAGACAGAATTAATGAACGAATAAAAAACAAATTAACTGTTTTTCCATTCCAGTGAATTGCCGCGAGACAGTTCCTTGTAATTGCAATTTTATTCAGGTGTATCTCTGGTTAGATGAGGAGCGAGATTTACTTTGAAAAGATTATGTGGTGAATGTGTGTGTGTGCTTAACTGACCCTCTAGGGTTGTGGTTAAATCTAGTACGGATGTGGATTTATTCTGATTACGTTTTTATGCCGTTTGTCCTTTTATATGTTGTGGTAGTTTATTTATTTCTTCCATGGAGTTTGAATTTGTATTTACAGCAGCCAATATACTTTCGAGTATGTAATTAAATGAACGTTTTAATCATAATTTTGCGTAGGGCGTATACGTAGGGGCCTTTTTTATTATATTTCTAGCCATTTAAACAGAATGTCTCATTCACAGGGCCGGATCTACAATATGGCTTATTGAGCTGCAGCCCAGGGCCCCGTGAATGTATAGGGCCTCCAGCTCCCCTTGAAGGCAATGAACAATATTTTTGTCTGGCTTAAATTATTCACCCCGAGTTTCTCAGCTCAAAATTATCGCAGAATGAATGTGACAAATTGTCAAGCACGCGTTATCTGCTGTGATTGGCTGCTAATATGTCGTGTCACTGCAATGGTCAAACACTACAAAAACGTAATATTAGCGTTTGCACGCGAGTTGCCTCATCAGGGTTAATAGGGCCCCGAAGGCTTGAGATTGGCCGTGTCAACCAACTGCACAATAGGTACTGTTATTATTGGTCAGTCGTCAAGATGGGTTTACCATATTACTTTTTTGCAATTCAAATGTTATTTAACAGTTCAGGGGGTAGTAAAATTTTCGAGCTCGCTTCGCTTGCTCTCTTGAGGCCTGCATTCCTTTTATTCTTCACCTTTTCTGCATAAGACGGCTAAATTACTTACTTCTATTTCTGTATAGAAGGTTAAAAAAAAGTAACCTGGGCGTAAAAGGTGCTCTTTTCGCTCGCTTTTGCATCCTACATTCACTTATTGCTTTTCTGCAGAGGGCAATAAAGTTACCATTATAATTGTACGAATGGTCAACAGAAAGGCTAGTCTCTCCAACAAAAGGTATTTCCATTTAATTCATGAAATTGGCGACTGGTGCAGAAAACTCCATATTTTACAAATTACTATTTCTTTTCTAATTGACCTATGCGAGTCTGGACGCGAAATTTTCGCCTTTTCTAATCTCTGCACTATTCATGAAAATTTATTAAAAAGTACTTTCATTTCAGTGAACTAATCAATTTAAAAAACCGCTATGATGTTTACCTACTATGTGATTATGAATAGTGATTTGTTTAAATAAGAACAGACCTATTTGCTTTAATTTTTGGCCGCGTGCTGCGAAGTTCGATCAACCAATGTACGATGCGTATACTTCCAATTTGGCCAAGGTAACTTATGACTAGTAGTAGGGTTTCTCAGACAGTGGGACAAAAGGGCTGGGCTGACACTCTTTCGCCACAATCTACATCTCTCTTTTGATCGACCATCGGCGAGAGAGGGAAGGCACACGTTCAGAAAAATAGGAAACAGTTGTTTTGACTAAAAGTCAATTAGTTTGATTAAATAGGTGGTTTAGACCGTATAATTAGTAAAAGAACCAGATGCCTCCTAGCAGTGTTAGCCCAGGGCCCCTCAAATTCACGGTCCACCCCTGACAATTCATACATGCAATTAACTATGATACTAATGGCCGGTTTCTGATTTAAGTATTTGATTAAGAAAGAGTTGAGTATTTGTCAAACTATACTCTAGTCTGAAAAACTGTTAAAATTTGGCACTCTTAACCTCAAATACTTAAATCAGAAACCGGCCATAAAGAAACCGAACAATAAGTTAATCTATTACTTTTTAAACGACATCAAATCCACCAATTAAAAAAAGAATATCATGTTCCAACAGTCAGTAGCAAAAACGTAGTGACATTTTCACGTTCCAAATTCAAATAACAGATTAATTTGGAACGTTAAATTTCGAAAATAAACTTGTTATTTCGCTTCAACAGAAATGACGGCACATTTAAATAATTTTGCGATATTCCAATTTCGAACGAAAATCGTTAATGTTGCCACTTAAAACCTTAATTGTCGATGCTGCTATTGTTGTAGGCACTGAATTATCAGTTCGACAGAATTGGCACACTATGATTTTAATTAACAGGAGTGGAAACTCTATTAATTTAAGCCATAATTATGAAGGCATCAGCAATTAAGTTCTAACAGTGCTTTAGTATTTTTGGATTATCTCTATATAGCAAAAACTAACTACTGAACTAAAAAATAAAGAAAAGTTAAAAAAAAATCACTCTTTAATGAAAAACCAAAGTAAAAAGTAGAAAACAATTTTTAATAAATTTAAATTAAGAATAGTGTGACTAACGTGTTAAAAAGCGTGGGGTCCTTGATGTCAATTATTATTAGTACATTACTGCAGCATCCAGCAAAAGAGGCATTGATTGACGAACGTGTAAATGTGGGCCGAGGCGAAGCCGAGGTACACATACGTAAGTCCTTCAATGCCTAGTTGTGGCCAAGGCTTTTATAGTGCTTTTCTCAAATAATGCGCGGCAATTAAAACTAAGTAGGTAGCACCTAGAACTAATTTTGTCAAATACAATTACGTTTCGAAATTAATGACGAACAACAATAATTTTCCTCTGTAAGTGTTATTTTCTTTCTCTATAAACAGCGTCTATACGCAAGCCAATTCGAAATTTAAATAAAACCTTGGCTAACTAACCTTGTTTCGGAGTAAACTTGGTTGCCATGTTTCGGAGTAAACGATCGTTCCATTTTTAAATTACACGACAGATTTGAGTTTACTATGTAGTTTATTTGGCCGCTATATATAGATTTTCATACAACTTTTGCTGGCCGCTGCTCACATGTATATGGCCAGTACAGCAATTTCGAATTTATCCAACAAAATTTATCTCGAAGAAGGTTGTCAAAATAATGCTCAAATTTCCAAGCATGTTTGAGAAATAGTACATTATGGTACAAGTGTGTAATGTTGGTGATTACCGCTGAGGCGCCATTGAGACCCGAGCCGTTAGGTGAGGGTCTTAAGAGAGCCGAGGACGGTAATCATCAATACAAACGTGTGTCATACGACGTTTTTCAACACACTTGCGAAGAAAATAATACAAAAAAATCATTTTGTACAGTGAAAACGAGTTGTGAAAAATTTTAAGCAATGGCGGGCAAAATTGATCAGTTTTCCTATGCGCGCGCACAGACTAGCATCGGCGATCGGCCATAGACTAAAAGAATGAGGTTTCTTTTTTTTTGCTTTTTGCGGATAGCGTTTTAGCCACGTACAAAATGGAGAATTTAAAGTTTTCTTTATTACAAAAAAAAACAAAAGTTATATTTGAGTGAAAGTTTTATTTATTAAACACGTACAAGTTCGAGATTATCTATTTAAATACGAAGTTGCATGAAATGAGCAAGCAATAGGTAGGTACATTCATTTATTTGTACTATTGATCACGATCTTTTTTGTATCGAAACTTTTTTAAGAACCAAGCAACTCAACCAATAAATTAAAAAACAGACTCATAACTCACTTGTGAATAATAGCAATGAAAAAGTCACAGTTTGATTACAGGTGTCATTATGTGCCTCATCATCATCATCATCTACAGCTCGACTTCTCCCAATGCTGAGCATAGGCTTCTCTCTTCTTGTACCATCATATTCATCACCACGTTCCAGTGCCAACCTCATACAGGTTCTACCCGCAATGGCAAAAATGTCATCTGTCCATCTCGCCGCTGGACGACTTATTAGTCGAAGTATTCTTCTTCTTCCAGTCCTTGGGCGCCACTCAGTCACCACCTTACTCCACCTATCATCACCGCGCCTTGCCAGGTGTCCTGCCTAGCTTCATTTCAGTTCCGAAATTCGTTTTCCGATGTCGGAAACCTTCGTACGTCTTCGGATCTCAACGTTTGGAACCCGGTCTATCAGCCGTATGCCAAGCATGGAACGCTCCATGGCTCTCCGTGCAACTCGAAGCCTGTACACAGCCTCCTGAGTAAGTGTCCACGTCTCAGTGGGCAAAACACATTGGTTATAGAGACGGGTCTTCAGAGTTGAAGATGATTATGTGCCTAATTACGGTGAAATTAGAGCCACTTTATGAGCAAGTGTGTTGAAATAGCTATTTATGCAACTGTTACGTTATGGGCGGTCTTTTAATACGAGTGCCATTTTTCGGTACAAGCGTAGCGCGTACCGAAATAGGTGGGCACGAGTTAATAAAAGAACAATAACGTACAGTTGCATACAAGATTTTATCTACGAAGGTGGAAATAAAACACAGTTATAGACAAATATTGTTACGTGCCCGCCATATCAGGAAACCTTCATAACATTTCTCATATACATGTCTTGATTTTTGTGGTAGTAAATTATTTGTAGCCGCAACTGCTTTATTTGTTATATTTGGTGGAGTATTTTCAATATCAATTGATGTTGAAGACATTTTTAATAAAATTTCACTCAGAATTTTTTTCCCGTTTCCACTTTTTTTTTAGTCTTTATTAGGTTTAAGGCAAAGATCTTTTAGCCGCAAAAGCCAAATAATATACGATACTTTTGTTCTAAACTTGTTCCATTTTTAAAAATATCATTCACATTGTCTCGATTTCGAAGTAATATTATAGGTACCTATGCCTATGGCTGTATGTTCAGAATGTCTTTGCGTGTGTTTTAGAATTTATGACGATTCGAATAATGCAACCTGATGTCGTTATGGGTATCATAATGAAACCGCTGTCAATTTTGTAATTCGAATATAACGAAACCGAAGTAGATAAAATATTTTATTGACAGTTATTAAATGATATTCAAATAAATAGATATGTTATGAGCGCGCGCATTTTGAAGACTCGAATAGGTCACAATTGTGACCTTTAATATTTTGTTTATGTCACGCATGGCGAAGAGCGATAGGCTTTGTTGAAACATAAACAAAATAAAATAAATGCCATCGTGTGTATTTGTAATTTATTTATTTATTGATCAAAATAAATATTTTTCAATGTTAGATGAATGAAAAGTGTGTATGTGTGCTGCCGCTATCTGCGGCACACTTTTTTCAATTGTTTTGTGAGTGTATAACGTATCTGTTTATTTGAATATCATTGCAGGTATTGGTAAAAGTGGGTAAAAGTAAGTAGTCATTTTGAAAATATCTTAAAAAGCATCCCACGCTGTTGCAGTTCGCTGCTTAAGTAGTCGGGTTTTTTTTATTTTTTTAATAAACTTTTTCTTATTATTTTGGAAATGTTTTATTAGTGGATTTTTTGTTAGTTACTTTCACACAATATCAGCTGACATTTAAGAATTACAACCAACTAACTAAATAATCGTTTATTTCCCTACCTCCTCCATTCCTTCAGCATCTCATCTTAACATTCGGGCAGCAAAAATTCTCCGAAAGTAAAATGATACCACGCAGCCATAAATGTTGATAATATTTCATTTTCACGATAAATGTGTGCGAGCGAACGATATTATTATTGAAATATTAGGAACGTACTTTATCGTACTACATGTTTATGATGTTCATGGCCCAAACCATCGTTTTGTGGTTGGTACCTTTGATCATTGCATGACGCCGTGGGAGCACGCCCTAGAAGGACATGCACAGATGGTACTGGTGATATTCTTCAGAACAGCCATGTGCGTAGTCCTTCTAACCGACCTGCGTGTATGAACAGATGTATGAACGTAAATTAAGCAAAAGAAGAAAGTAGGGATCGTTACAGGTAGCGTACTGTAGTTTTGTTTACACCTATGTAATTAGTAATAATTTATTTGGCAAAAAGTACAGACATAACGGTGACACTTAGGATACTACAAAATACACGAACAATGCTAGGAGTATGTATGGAAAGATATTTCTCGTATTATTGATATATTAGAAAGGTACTCTATCGTACTACGTATTTATCATGTTCCTTACCATCGGGAGTGCCACTTTTGACCTTAGCGTGACTAACCATAGGTATCCTAGTATTATATTATCTGTGCCATAGGGTTCCTTTTCATTACTCCTGCCCTAGCTCAGGCGTTTTTTCTAACTCCTCCACTGTTATTTTCAGATTCATTTCGCTGCAGCATTGATGTCAGTGTTTCGTTCTCGAGTACTCGTTAAGCATCATTGCTTGGGCGCTCTTCTGGTTTCAGTAGAAACAGTGGTTGTGCATAGTTGGGCGGGTTTGTAGCTCCTGGAGTTACTTGCTTTATTCTAGAACCATGTTCACGTGTAAATCATAGTTTGAAACTAGATTTCAGCAGATAATCTGAGATTACTTAGGTACTTCACTGTTTGCATTGTGAGCTTAGTTAATGAGCGCTAAAGGCTTTTCTTTATGTATTTATTTAAATTTCCGTTTTCATCACGGAATCTTATATCTATATATATCATTAATGAGATTTGCATTTAACACGGCGTACACAATTTCAGATACCTAAAGGAAAAATAACATCACTAAAGAACCAAGTCGCCTTAGCCTATTAATAAAATTACACTGCGCCCCACATAAAGTGCACAACAAAGCCCAGGAGAATCTATTTAGATTGGATTAAGCCTTTATTAGTCCTTTGAAGATGGCGTAGCTATAGCTAAGTCAGGCAAGCTAAAGTGAACCATTTTGTGTGACTTGGTTGGTAAATTAGATTCCAGTGTAGGCAAGTCGGATTTAATATTAGATTAATGAATAATGAGTAGGTACAGATATCCAGAAGACAATTATGTTAACTTACAAACCTTAATATTATTACTTCTTTTCGGGGTACGTCTGTTCCTGTAACTGATCGGCTAGAGCTCCTATGCATGGAGTTGACATCCAGTCCCAACTTCGGCATCACCATTGAGTACAAAGCCCAAATTGCGGCCAAAAACTGGGAATGCTAAATATATTGAAGCGATACTTTACGCCTGGACAGCTTTTAACTCTATACAAAGCGCAAGTCCGATCCTGCAAGGAGTATCTTTGGGATGGCTCAGGTAAATATCAACTTGCCGAGCTTGATTCAGTGGAATGCAGAGCTGGTGGATGCCAAGCTTCACAGCTTGGCTCATCGCCGCAAGATCGCTTGTCGGTCTTCTACAGACTGTTCTTCGGTGAATGTGCTCAAAAACTCCGCAACCCCCCAGCCCCCTTCTACCATCGGACATCTAGAAGCACTGCAAGTTACCAACCTGACCTGGTTGCCATTCTATCAATTCGCACCAAGCGCTTCCAAACAACCTTCATAATGCGCACAGCGAAAGAATGGAACTCATTGCCTGCGTCTGTGTTTCCGAACGCATTCAATACGAATTTCTTCAGAGTTAGATTAAACAGGCTTTTTCTGGGTAAGCTCAATCTATCGTCGACTCTGTCTCTGTCACCTCTGACTTAGACGGGAGTCAAGAGCAAACTCATCTCAATAAAAAATATTTAAAAAAATAACAATGATTACAGACCGAGTCTAGTTGTCACAAGCGTGACCACCCAGTGCTAACACGAGACTTCTGCTTTTCCAATACTGTAATTGGGTTTTTCCATTTGGAATTTGTCAGCATATAGCAGCTCGTAATCTGGATTTGTGCCCCGTTGATGGAAATAGGTTCAACCCTATTACATGTAGGGGAAATTCGGGTGTACTGACGGTGCATCCCTGGCCAAATCTTTTACCAAGCTTGATGTTATGTAGTCATTGTTAGCAACTTTATCTTTCCTCTATCTCATTTGTCTAACTAATGAAATCTGAGCGTAGACAGATACTATTTAAAACACCTTTACTAGCCCTTTAGGGAATACTGGCGTGATGTATTTATTACCTCCGGCAGAATAAGGCGTTAAATTACGTTAATGTTTCAAAGGTTTTTACCATTATATAAATTGTTACATGTATATAAAGAGCGTTTATAGCGACGAAAGCATTTAAAACTAATTTATCGATTTCAATTAAACTTGATAAGCATACGCAATACACATGATAATATGTATATTTTAAAAGTTTGTAGGACACTTTTTCTAAAAAAACAGTTAAGCGTGAAACGGAGACTGGTTTTTAGTTTTCCCAAAACAGAAAATGTCGGGTCTCGTCTTTGTATGGAACATTTACCGTAAATGCTTTAAAGACTACTACGGTCAGCTAAACAGTATTTGTAACCGTAGACACTTTACGTGCTAGGAGGTAATTTACCATTAATACCCCACCCCGGTCCATTCAAGAATGCCATTGGCTTTGAATTCTGATTCCGGTATGAATATCAGTGTTTCCACTTGAATATTAAATGCTTGAATTTACTGTAGACTGCGCTAGACTGTGGCACGATATGAAACTTGACTTGTCTGTTCTTACACGAACAATTCGTGTAATTATAATTTGAAAACAATTTCAAGATATGTGTTTTGATCCTTCGTCAAATGTAGACATTCAAAAACCTTGTTCCTAATCAAAATAAACCGATTGTAGAAAACTGGCCAAGTGCGAGTCGGACTCGCGCACGGAGGGTTCCGTACCATTATCGCAAAAAAACCGCAAAAATATCACGTTTGTAATATACGATGTTTTCAATTAAATATTTGTTTTATTTTGTTTTTGTGTTATAGCGGCAACAGAGATACATCATCTGTGAAAATTTCAACTGTCTAGCTATCACGGTTCATGAGATACAGCCTGGTGACAGACGGACAGACAGACAGACGGATCTTGGAGTCTTAGTAATAGGGTCCCGTTTTTACCCTTTGGGTATGGAACCCTAATAAAAACTACCAACTTCTTGGACACATTGTATAAAAAAAACACAAAACAGGGCTTCGTATATCCAAATAAATCTTTTTCATTAAAATTTTATGTTGTTCCACTGCAGGTCAAAAACTTCGCTATTCTTTTTCCACTTCTATCTATTGGAAGCGTCTGAAGACCAAAAAAAAAAAATTAACCTTTAATATAATCTTAACCCACTACACTATCGTGCAAGTAAAGGCTAACGTCCTCTAATAAAATTACAGGGCGGGCCACATGAAGTGCACACAAAAGCCCCCGAGACGATATTTAGCCCAGATAAGGCTGGTATTAGCCCTCAGGAGGGCAGCGAAACGTGCTGTAATTTATACTACGAATATGTCAGTAAAGTTGTCCTCAAGTGCTTGTCGTTTACATAATGAAAAACTTGTTTTAGCTTTATGTTTTGTTGCTTAGCAAATCATAATGGTTCCTGGCAAGATATTTTTAGATGTTTGCGAGATGGCAGGGTTATTTGGATTACAGGGGGACCAAGGCTGCCATACACGGGGTCTGGCGTGCATGTGCTGGTTTGGTCCCTGGGGTGGTCGCGGTGTGTTCGCGGATGTATGCTCACGCGTGCCCGTGTTCCTGCCATAAGTGGCACAGAAGGATACCGTGGAGTTTTAGTGCGATGGAGTCCCACATAACTGCGCTATCTCCCAGTGGTAGCGCAGTATGCATGAGCACCTAAAGTGGCAAAAAAAAGGTTTATTGGTTTGAAAAATCTTCTAATGGCTACTTAAAACTATGTCTTCGGTACCTAATTTGTTTCGATAGTCCTCTCACCGTCATCTGCCTAGTCATGCAAATATTTAGTTATACTGGTTGTTGATTTGTAAGTTGTGGTACCACACAACCTATGTGGTTAGTTTGTGCAGACATTTGTTTTTACCATCAACAAGCCTTTGAAAGACCCATTTTGCAGCGAAATAGCCGTGTGTTTGCTACACATAAAACAGTATCACCATTTAGTTTTAGCACCACATTTGTCTATAAAAAGCAACACTAAAAACATACGTTCCTACATACTAATATGACATAAAACTAGGCAGGTCGTATGGTGACCTCACAGAGTACGGAAACGTTTCGGTGGCCACTGCTAGAGACGGCATTTTCAGAACTTTCAGTGCAAACCAAGCATGTCAGTGAGTGTCGTTTTTACTCGTATAAATAACCATTACGACATTATTAATAATGCTGGACAGCTAAAACTTGTGCTCCACGCATTGCACGAGCATAGATACTATTGAGTATTGCTTTAGAGGTATGTGGAACAGTGTGCAACCCGCAACCTCCATTAAAAATGGAGAATCCCCCGACCAGACATGTATTGTGTCACCTGGTGGGAACCTACCCGCTGGTTGCTGGGCTGTTATTTGTTTATTTATATATACTTAATTGTACACCAAAATAAAACAATACAAAAATAAATCTTTTAATTAAAACAAACAAACAATAGGCTATACTTGTACAATGTTCAAGTCACGCAGAGAACTTTGATAACGCGATTTAGAATTTTTGTGACGTCAGTTCTTTTTGTAGTTCGTATGTGATGGTATAGATGTCACCACAATGGCGTATCTAGTTGCTGCCGGGTACAAAGTTTCCGAGTTCTATGGGTGACCTACATCCCTCCGTTGACTCTAACAATTTGCAAGATGGCCATCTAACGTGCGCTGTGTTCTCTTTTCATTAACTTCTGTTTGGTGCATGAGATGAGGAAGTAAATAAATAAAAACAAAGGATTTAGGGAAAACTTCAGTCAAAGATAATTAGAACTAGAACTTAGCATTGTGAAAATTAACAGAAAAGCCTCGTTGGTCTAGTGGTTGCAAGCGCTACTGCTGAACCCATAGTCCTGAGATCGAGTAAGGTCGGGTAAAGTGTTTTTGGGTTTTTCCATCTGAAATTTCTCAGAAGCAGCCCGGAGTATGGACTTGTGCCCGGCAACTGACAACGGGTACCCTAATAATACCCTATCACATGGAATAGAATAGAATTACACTAATATTATAAAGGTGAAAGTTTGTGAGTGTGTGTGTGTGTATATGTTTGTTACTTCTTCACGCTCAAACGGCTGGACGGATCTGGTTGAAATTTGGCACAGAGATTGATACTTTTCATCCAGATTCCAGATATACTCACTGGGGATAAGAAAACACTTTTCACGCGGGCGAAGCCGCTGGCAGAAGCTAGTATTACATAACATGGAAAACGTTTCATAATCTTACGCACCAGTTACATTTTACAAGTATTTTAGTACACTGATATTTAATTTACCTGTACGACAAAATTTCCTCAAAATTATCTCACTACGTAATCCTTTTATGTGTGATCACAACTGCTTGGGTAGACAACTTAAGACATCCACTTTTACAGGATTTATCACGAGGAAATTAAAGAGACAGAAGGTCCACTAAAAACATTGTATATACAATGTAGACATTTTGTAGCTGTGGTAGTAAACTCTTAGTAAAGTTGATGATACTCGTATTCATTCATTCATTCGAAGTTTGCTTAACCTCTACATAGATGCTGTTGAGAATGACTGTCATGTTACAAGAATCAAAAGCTTGTATCTGAAACGAATGACTTCAGTACGTGCTCTTTTTTTAGTTTTATTTGGTCACCCAATGCTGGGCATATTTTGCCAGTTAACTTTATCCCCTGCCAAACTTCTCCGGTCAATCTGTAAGGATCGAGTCTTAAATCTTAATAGTCACGTCAGCATTATTTAGGCCTTCTTTGGTGCCTACAATATTTGCAGAAGGTAGCGGTACAATGACAGATTTTTACGTGGGATTGTAGAAAGTGGTATTACTGTATTTTTCGTAATTGCAGTGTTCAAGTTCATGTAGATAAAATGTGTGTAGGAGTAGAACTTAAAATGTGCTCGTAAGAACAGAATTTAGGACTGACAACAATATCAAAATCTTTTTTTTTAGTTCACATAGGCCTACATAGGCACTTATAGTATGTCGACAAGACGTCGACAAAAGTTGCGCGGTTCGGGTTGGTCGTTTCGAGAAGAGTAAAACCGGAAGTTTCGAGAAGAGTAAAACGAAAACAACTCCCGTGAAACTCCCGTGAGAGAAACTCCCGTGGAGTTTCTAGCCGGTTTTACTCTTTTAAAAAATGTCTTGGTTTTACAATATTTCCATATTACAGCATTAGTACCTAATGGGGGGACAACTTAGGCCTGATAATAAGTCGTAAGAAACTACAAAAAAAGATTATATATTATACAAAAAAAAAAAAAAAGTAAAACGAGATAAAAAGTTAACAAAATGTTAACAAGCATCTAGAAATCTGTCAAAAAGGCCATCAGATGTTTTCGTAGGTTTTCTTTTTTCCCTTGTATTATAAATCTTTGTCATGCTTCATCTCAGTTATTTCTTGCCTGACTTATCTCAATCTATTTAGGGTCGGCGAAGCATGTCTTCTACTTCCACTCATCTCTTTTGTCCGTCATCTTAATAGTAGCCTCCTTTCTTGCTATATCATCATCCGCACAATCCATCCATCGTTTATCGTCTTCCTCTACCCCTGTAACTACAATCATTCACTCAAAGCTTTCTTCACGGCATGTTCCTCATTCCACCGTATATCATGCCCGTACAAAGACAATCGTTTTTCACTGTTTCACACATCATTTTGGTCATCGGTGTCACTTTCAATGCATCCTAATATAAACGACAATATTCAAATGGCCTCAAAAGTAACATACTAATACCAAAACTCCTATATCACGTCTCTACCGTATTCGCCAACAATCATAAATCACGTAGCGATATATTCGAGATAGCACTTAATATCGCTGGCGTACTACTGGGGCATGCGGGGCCGAACATCGCAATAACTCACTATTGACAGCTCTATTACACAGCCGTTACTGCTAATTGATCACTACTTATGTCGAACTTACAGATGGTTTCTTGAGGCTTATGTGTCGACTTGTGTTTGCTAGCGAAACCAAGTGATAGTCGGAAATTATACCACGGGAATGTACTGCTGGAATAAAAAGTACCTATCTTATGGCCCAACCTACTGTTTATATGGTCTTATGGTATTTCCTGATAGCTAAAACCTGGGGTCTTAAAGTCAAGAGTGAATAGGCAAGCGTGCTTCACAGTCGACTATATCATCGCTTACCATCAGGTGCGATTATGATCAAACGCGAGCCTATAATAGCTATTTATGCAACTGTTACGTTATGGACGGTCTTTTAATACGAGTGCCATTTTTCGGTACGTAGCGTAGCGCGTACCGAAATAGGTGGGCACGAATTATTAAAAGATCAATAACGTACTGTTGCATACAAGATTTTATCTACGAAGGAAGGAATAAAACACAGATATAGACAAATAAGTATTTCAGGAAGTGTGTTTAAGTATTTAATTTCTCATATACATATCTTGATTTTTCTGGTAGTAAATTATTTGTAGCCGCAACTGCTCTTGGTGGAGTATTTTCAATATCACTTGATGTTGAAGACATTTTTAATAAAATTTAGAAAACAATTTCACTCAAATATTTTTTCCCGCGTGCACTTTTTATTTTATTTCTTTATTAGGTATAAGCAATGGTATAAGGCAAAGATCTTGTAGCCGCAACAGCCAAATAGTATACGATACTTTTGTTCCAAACTTGTTCCATTTTTAAAAACATCATTTAAATTGTCTCGATTCGAAGTAATATTATAGGTACCTGGCTGTGTGTTCAAAATGTCTTTGCTTGTGTTTTAGAATTTATGACGATTCGCATAATGCAACCCGATGTCGTTATGGGTATCATAATGAAACCGCTGTCAATTTTGTAATTAGAATATAACGAAACCGAAGTAGATAAATTATATTTAAAAAAATCTCTAAGCCTGTGCAAACTTCATCGGAATTTGTCCAACCGTTGATACATGATTTGCTCGCTCACTTCAGCTCCCGTCATCCCCTTCGAACCTAACCAATCCGTGTCGGGGTTCCCTAAGCTCCCGAGCTCGCTTCTCTCTCTCTTGGACTAATAACTTCACTGGCCATAATTGTAGAATTGCGCAACATTTACGTAGCCATATTCATAATGACCAGCAATGTGATTAATAATGAAGTTTAAAACATTGCTTGATTTGACTTGACTTGATTCATATTGCCCGGGAATTACTTGATTAAAAAATTGGTCCATGACATTAATATGATAGGATAGAACTCGTAGAGTAAGCTTTCCTAAGAGTTTGTTGATGCATAAACTTCGACCCCTTGGCAGTTAATTGTGGAAATTTGAAGAATATTGGATCTGAGTAGTTTCTTTTTTGTAAGCAAGTTTGTCTTTTGTAGTTGTTACTATCTCCTTCTGTCTGCTTGTATGGCATATTTTTGTAAACAAGTTTGTCTTTTGTAGTTGTTACTATCTCCTTCTGTCTGCTTGTATGGCATATTTTTGTAAACAAGTTTGTCTTTTGTAGTTGTTACTATCTCCTTCTGTCTGCTTGTATGGCATATTTTTGTAAACAAGTTTGTCTTTTGTAGTTGTTACTATCTCCTTCTGTCTGCTTGTATGGCATATTTTTGTAAACAAGTTTGTCTTTTGTAGTTGTTACTATCTCCTTCTGTCTGCTTGTATGGCATATTTCTGACTTAATGGGCTTAGGGCGTAAGAAAACGTATAACTTATAAAGTCTAGTCTGTATAACTAATTTAATTTAAATTACCTTAAATTAGTACTTAATGGTTAATGGTGTTCCGTATGGTGTCGGACGTAAAGAATCTCACCATCCCATATCTTCCCATGGGTGTCGTAAAAGGCGACTAAGGGATACACCAGAGAATGGGCAGCAGCGTTCTCTGTGCACTTTAACAACAAACTGCGATCGCCAACCCGCCTGCCAAGCGTGGCGATTAAGGCAAACCCCCCCAAACCAAAAATGAAAAGCACAAAGAAAAAACGGCCCCGAGTGCCCGGCAGCCCGTCTACCCTCGACTACGGTAGCGGTCGAGGCGATGGCGTGGCAAGGGGTGCGAAGAATCCCCGGAGTGGACCCGGCTACCCTAATAAACACCGACGACTGGACCTGGCAACGTATAACACGCGAACACTCCGGACCGACGAGAAGATAGCCGAACTCGAGGAAGAATTGAGCAGGTTGCGGTGGAGTATTATAGGGTTATCTGAAGTCCGAAGAGAGGGGGAGGACTCGATAATCCTCAAATCCGGTAACCTGCTCTATTTCCGAGAGGGTGACCGGCAGTCCCAGGGTGGTGTCGGGTTTATCGTCCACAAGTCCCTTGTGAACAACGTGGTGAAGATCGAGAGTGTGTCGACAAGGGTGGCGTACCTTATACTCAGAATATCCTCGAGATATTCGCTGAAGGTTATACAGGTCTACGCCCCGACCTCGGCTCACCCCGACGACGAGGTAGAGACCATGTATGAGGATATTTCTAGAGCCATGCATGGTTTCAAAACTCACTTCACCGTTGTCATGGGGGACTTCAACGCGAAACTGGGCAAACGAGACGTGGATGAGCTGCAAGTGGGCCAATTTGGAGTTGGACATCGGAACCACCGGGGTCACCTACTAGCCAGCTTTATGGAGAAGGAGGGCCTCTATATGATGAACTCCTTCTTCAGAAAGCGTGAGCACAGGAGGTGGACCTGGCAAAGCCCCGATGGTGCAACTAAAAACGAGATCGACTTCATCATGTCAACCAAGAAGCAAATGTTCAATGATGTCACTGTGATCAATTCGGTGAAAACCGGGAGCGATCACCGCATGGTGAGAGGCACATTGAACATTAATATCAAGCTTGAAAGGTCTCGCCTGATGAAGTCTACGCTCCGTCCAGCACAGATCCAGATCCAAAACCCCGAGAGCTTTCAGCTCGAACTCCAGAATCGTTTTGAGTGCTTAGGGAGCTCCGTGGACGAATACAGCGATGGGTTCGTGGAAGCTGTCCATACGGTTGGGTCTAAGTTTTTCAAGACCCGCCGTACAGATATAAACAAAAAGCTCTCTGATCCTACTCTCAAACTCATGAAGGAGAGGCGTGAGATGATCCTGCAGTCTTCAGACGATGCGTTGAAGTACCGGCAGCTCAATAGACGGATCTCAAAGTCCTTGAAAAGCGATCTCCGCCGCTTTAATACCGAGCGTATTAAAGACGCGATTGAGCGGAATAAGGGTTCCAAGGTCTTTGCAAGAGATCTGACTATTGGGCAGAGCCAGCTCACGAAACTGAAGACCGACGATGGCAGAATCGTATCCGCCAAACCGGAGCTATTGAGAGAGATCGAGAGATTCTATGGGCAGTTGTACACGTCAACCAGTAAACCCGTCGCGAATTTAGCAAAAGACCCTAGAGCTAGATTGACCCGGCACTATACCGAAGACATTCCGGACGTCAGCCTGTATGAGATTAGGATGGCTCTTAAACAGCTTAAAAACAACAAGGCGCCGGGTGAAGACGGAATTACAGCCGAACTCCTGAATGCGGGTGGAAAACCGGTCCTTAAGGCCCTTCAGAAGCTGTTTGATTCCGTCATACTCGAGGGCAAAACGCCACAGGCATGGTGCAGGGGTGTGGTGGTACTCTTCTTCAAGAAGGGCGACAATGCCCTACTAAAGAACTATAGGCCCATCTCACTTCTTAGCCATGTCTACAAGCTGTTTTCAAGAGTCATCACGAATCGTCTCGCGCGCAGGTTTGACGATTTCCAGCCTCCTGAACAAGCCGGTTTCCGTAAAGGCTTTAACACCGTAGACCACATACATACGCTGCGGCAGGTTATACAGAAGACCGAAGAGTACAACCTGCCTCTCTGCTTAGCGTTTGTGGACTACGAGAAAGCCTTTGATTCGATCGAGACTTGGGCTGTGCTGCAGTCTCTCCAACGGTGCCAAATTGACTACCGGTACATCGAGGTGTTGAAGTGTTTGTATAAAAACGCCACCATGTCAGTTCGACTTCAGGATCAGACCTCGGAACCTGTCTTTCTGCAGCGAGGTGTGAGGCAGGGAGATGTCATATCTCCGAAACTGTTCACCGCTGCACTGGAGGATGTCTTCAAGGTTCTGGACTGGAGAGGGCTAGGCATCAACGTCAACGGCGAGTACATCACTCACCTTCGGTTTGCCGACGATATAGTGGTCATGGCTGAGACTATGGAGGACCTCAATACAATGCTCGATGACCTCAGTAGAGCCTCCGAAAGAGTGGGTCTTAGGATGAACATGGACAAAACCAAGTTGATGTTGAATGCCCATGTCACACCCACTCCTATTAGGGTCGGAGACTCTACACTCGAAGTTGTGGATGACTATGTCTACCTGGGACAAACGATCCAGTTGGGTAGGGCCAACTTCGACAAAGAGGTCAACCGTCGAATCCGACTCGGCTGGGCAGCGTTCGGGAAGTTGCGCGGTATCTTCACGTCCAACTTACCACAGTGTCTCAAGACGAAAGTCTATGACCAGTGTGTGTTGCCAGTTATGACCTATGGCTCTGAGACGTGGTCGCTCACAATGGGCCTCATCAGAAAGCTTACAGTCACCCAAAGGGCAATGGAGAGGGCTATGCTCGGAGTTTCCTTACGTGATCGAATCAGAAATGTAGAGATCCGCAAGAGAACCAGGGTTACCGACATAGCCCGAAGAATTGCCAAACTTAAGTGGCAGTGGGCAGGGCACATTGCTCGCAGAACGGATGGCCGATGGGGCAGAAAGGTTCTGGAGTGGCGACCGCGAACCGGAAGACGTTGCGTTGGAAGGCCTCCCACCAGGTGGACCGATGACCTGGTGAAGGTTGCAGGGATCCGCTGGATGCGGGACGCACGGGACCGGTCAATGTGGCGACGCTTGGGGGAGGCCTATGTCCAGCAGTGGACGTCTTGCGGCTGATATGATGATGATGAGTACTTAATGGCAACTTGACTTTAAGTTGCCATTAAGACACAAAATTAAATATTCGGCTTTTCACTATGTTGCATGTTTACTGACTTGAACTGAGCATATCACATGCCAATAAGTTCAATCATTATGTTCCATCATTAAGCAACAATAATCATCAAAGCTTATGCTAATCTTATTCAGAATACCCGCAATAAGCAAAAATAAAAAAGCCTCAACAATAAATACTTATTACGGACATAAAATAAGGAAATTGGGTCACCAGCTTCCGTCGGCGACAGACTAATAAGAAGTCTCGGCTTCGCTCTTGTGACGTCATCAAAAGAAATAGCCAGCCAGGGGATGTGCCAACGAATCATAATTGAGATTTTAATGATAGCGCTTTTCAGCAGGATTTTGTTTCTTTCTCGCTTTGACCTGGAATTCTCTTATAAATGTATGTAATTATTTTTTTACTTTCCTTTTTGTTTTGGCTCGCTTGGTTCTCTCTAGCCAGATTTTGTACATAACTGGTGTATATAATTAAGAGTAAAGAATTAAAAAAAAAAACGCTTCTTGATAATGATTTTATCTAACAAATTTTGAAGTACGGATTATTTCTCTTTTATAGTTAAAGCAATAAGTTTTGTCGTGGTATAAATATCTACATAATTATACAATGGCAAGACTTATTGCTCCTAACTTTTTAGTTTCTTCACAGCAACGAATACTATCTATATTATTTTTGTCGTTGGTCTTCCCACTAGTTTTCTCCCGCATAGTCTCGAACCAGCCCTCATGGTATGCGTCCAACTTACTAGTCATCTCGCCACCAACATTTTCTTTATTTTTGCAGCTTTAACATAAATAAAAAATACAAAATTTTAATTACAATGTTTCAACCCACAGTTTCTTTCAAGTAAGTAGTATCTGCAAGTATAACTTTTAAGCTAAATGTACATATCCAACTACTAGTGCGAGTGCTAATGGCTATAATTTTTGCCTCATCGTTTTACGGCCAAAACCGAATACAATCGATAGATTTGGTTATTCTGATTACAAAAACTCAGATTTCAGAATTTTTGTAATCATTCAGAATTTTACGCATTTAAAAATTTCATAATCAAAAAACTACCAAGGTGTTTCATAGCAATCTGCCTGATTTTTCGAATGTAGTTGAACGATATATTTTAGATAGCGATTACATCATTTTCAGACACCAGTATCGTCACACGTACTCAAGAGACCAAAAGAGAAAATTAAAAATGAGGCAAAAAAAACCCTTAGCAAATCGTCGAAATATCATGATTTCAAGTAAATATAGGTTAGTTGATGAGAATAAATCCTTTTTCAGAATAAAGTGTGAGCATCTATGTGTTGAAACTATTTTGAAGCGACGCCGAAACATCCTTTTCGTTTTTGGATATCTGGATGATATTGAAAAATTATTTATTTATTTGGCTCACCAACAATTGTAAACACTGATATAAGCAAATTAAACAGAAGCAAATAATCTAAATAAAGTGTAACAATTACTTACAGGTAAACTGCGCATGCACACAAAACGTTGTCGTAACTTACAAGAAAAAAAATAGAATTGAAAGACTAAATTATCCAAGTTGTCCATTATCCAAATTAAACTTAGTAAATTAATTAAACTAAATTAAAACAAATGAAACTTAAATAAATGTCTGAAAACAGTAAAATACTGTTCTCGGCAACCGAACAAAAGATTAAAAAAAAAATTGGACCAGGCTGCTATGAGACAGGTCACTTAAATCTATTAAGATTTTTGAAAATACGCCAGGCCACATGTGACGTGCAAAATGTCTGAAACTTAACCTAACCTAATTTTCATAACAAAATTTCGAAACCTATGTACCTACCTTTTTGTTTTTGATATCAGACATATTGTAGTAGAGCCATCTGCTTATATTTTGACAAAGTGCATGACCCTACCCATAACACTGTGACGTTTTTGGCCGATACTGCCCACCTACCAGGGTTCAGATTCACCTAGTCTAGCAATTTTATACGGTTTTGAGCATAAACGATCAAATAAAATCAAATCAAATTGTTTATTTGCTTAATACAGGTAGGATCAAACAGATGTTACAAAATCTATTTGTATATATAAAGTACACTGTACCATTAACTAATAAGATGTGCAAATATTTATATTATTGACAATCTATTCAAATAATCATTAAAATAACAATACACCATCATTACACTCAAAAAAAAAAAAACAAAGGAAAATAAAACAAGTTCAGAATACTACAAATGTCAAAAGAGAAAAATTTAAAAATATGTCAGATGGATTATAACATGTCATAAACTTATAATCAAATAAATTAAAGAGCTGTCCAATTAAATGAATGTCAATAAATCTTTATTGTACTACAAGATATTACATTTAAACAAATTGATAACAAATACAAATACTATACTACTACTATACAATAATCTTACTAAAGGTCTCTATCTATATTTGTATCCTATAAGTAGTCTTGTGTCTCGTGTAGTTGATGTGGCATGGTTTTGGTCATGGGCAGTCGTACTATAATCAAGGAGGTTTCTAGAAGTTCTAAATACTTCAGATTATGAACTTCAGTATTATACAAATTTTGATACTTAATTAACCAGTTTAACGTCGTCCCTAAACTTATATTGTTAATTAGTTACATTGTAGTGGTGTCTAAGTTATATAGGCTGTACCTGCCAAGTCTGTTCCCGGTCCAAATTCACCCTTGTATATCGGACTAGCGGCGTCTTTGTCACTCATACCTATGCGTCATGCGTCTCTTCCTTAAGTCGATTGCAGACCAAGAGCAAAGATAAGTTCAATTAAATTTTCAATTTTATTCAGGAACAACTCAAATTGTGTTTGAAATCATAAGTAAATAAACAAATAAAATCACATTCATTAAAATTATAAAACCAACCCATTCGTAATACAATAATTTTCCAAATACAAATCAAACATTCAATACAGTTCAAAATTCAATAACATTACAAGCTACTACATACTAATATTACCCAGTCTCACATTAACTAATATCAATTTATAAAACGTGGATATATGTCTATCGAATACAGACATTTCTCCAATAGGAACGCTTTGAGTGTTGACTTAAATTAGCTCTTGTAAATAATATTTTTTAAATCCAATGGCAACCTGTTAAAAGTCCGCACTGCTTGATATTGAGGACTATGTTGAACAATAATACATTGGGGTATTATTTTGCTTTTAAAATCCTTCCCTCAACTGTCTCTCCTCATCTATTTCATATGTACGCAGGAATTTCTTAAAATTCACCAACAGAACCAAAACATATAGGCTGAGAAAAAAAAGAATTTTTAAATTTATAAAGTGTGGTCGACAGCTCTCTTTTTGTGATATCCGGCCTATGGTTCGTATGACTCTCTTTTGGAGTACAAAGGCTCTCTGGCAGTTAAGTTAGTTTAGTTTATCTCGCTTAGGTGATATAGTTTTTCATTTTCATTTTGCGGTCTGCACACAAGTAGGTTCACCTCAGCACTGCGAGCTAAGTTATACTTACATAGCTTAGTTTTCGGTCGACAAGCGGCTTTAATTTATGACATATCAATTATTAAAAAATCAAATGGTTAAATTGCTGTCACTGATTGAAATCTCTCACTCATAAGTGTTTGACAGGCACTTCCCAAAAATTTATTATCCATATGAACAGCCACGATTTTTTTTTAGGTTGGTTTGCACTTGACCACTACCACCACCACCACCACCTGCGGCTGTAGCCAAGTTGACAATCTACAATCAATAACGCTATCAGAAAACAAATCAATGTATGGGAATGAGAAAACTGAACGTTTAGTCACGTGGTCAGACCATACAAATAGAAGGCGTTAAGCGATGATATGGTCGACGGTGTAGGATGCTTGTCTAGAAATAACTTATTCACTCTAGAATTATACAAAAAAAAAGCAAAAAACGTTCCAAATGCTAGTAAAATATAAAGGTGTTAAGGGAAAAGTTAGAGACTCTCTGAGAGGTATGGGGGACTACAACAATCAATTTGGGGAACCGTCAACGTCACCTGTACACTGTCCGAACTGCCGGTGATTGAAGGTTTGGTAGATTGCGGGTAAGCGGAAGATTCCCGAAGCAAACACATAATATCACGGTATTCCCCAAAGATGCAACTTTAGTACACCCACATTTCGCCATCTTCCCGAAGCAAATAAACACATTATATACAAAAACAAATATACACATTATTTACATAAAAACATATACACATAATACACAAAAATAAATGTACACATTATATACAAAAACAAATATACATATACTTTTTTTGCTTCGGGAATCAAGGCATTATACATGTTTGTGTCCGCCACAGAAACACTGTTTAAAATCCATCCATTGTGAGTACCTAGATGTTTTTTTCTTTGGGTGGGATGGGTTATTAATTATGCACGGGTTAAAATCTTTAAATCACTATAAAATTTATTGCTTAACTAATATAAAACTACAAAATATTGTAGATTTTCTAGCATGTGGATAGTGTTTATAAACCTAAACTAATAGAAATTCAGAATATTGCTGTAATTAATATTATAATGATTTTTTTATTTATGTTGAGCATAAATTCATCGCCTTTTCAACCTTTAAGTGACCTCTAACTTTTAGAAATACCTAGGTATTTGTAATTTATTTATTTTCACATTTATATTCTGAACCCAGAATACAAATTACTCTAAACTTATCAAACTAAATAATACTTTGCCAAACTAATCTGTACATTTTTTGTCTGCAGGGCATTTCTAAAACAAATATAAAGTAGATCAACAAAGAAACTAAAACTCCATTTTGTAAACTTATGTTTGAAAACATCGTGTTTGGTAAATAGAAAAGCTTGTAAAAAGGATCTAAAACTTCATTTTGGAAACTTATGCTTGAATATATCGAGTTTACTCCTAGAAGTTTTATTTTCTCCTGAACAAGATATTAAAGAGACTCAATTTCATGTAACTTTGATTGCTTTCGTCTTTTAAGTTAAGGGAAAATGGAAAAGTCCTCAAGTATTAAATCCCTTATAAAGTTGGTACTTACAGTCTGTTTTGTATATGAAACGAAGCGGCAACCCTCATAAACATAATTTGAAGAATGTGAAGTAAATAATGACTATAGGTAACATACATACTTATTTAAACTTTTTTCCATGACTTGATTGTTCACGTACGTGTCCGGATGTCAATCAGCCATAAGCTCTCTGTGTACTTTTCTCAAATAAATAAAAAATAACTGATAGTTTTAGGTACATTTATTGTGAAACTCAATGTCTAAGTGCAACTTACAAGACGCAGTGTTATCTAGTGTTTGTGTGCTGTGTAAAACATAATAAAACTCTTAAATCTATATTTCAATTCTAAGTAGGTGTTTGGGTACCCGAAACCCAAAAGAAAATTGACAATATATTACGTTGTAAGAGTGTGACCTAAACCCTTTACTCCAGTGTGTGCGCACCCCTATGTTAAAACAGTGACTACTAACCCATAGTGGCTATCCGCACCATACACACCGTGAAACTGCCATAAACGAGTTCTTTGATACAGCGCCATCTGTTGCCTAACTGTTGAACTTTTTTGAACGCATCGATTGCGCTAAGACGTAAACAAACTCTGTTTACAATGGCTAAGTGCGGTTCCTGTGGCAAATTCTTATCATCGGCAGAGGGCGCAAAATGTAGCAAGTGTGGGTGTTGGTACCATCGAGCTTGCGTGGGTCTACCGAATACTGGCCAAGTGGCTACGCCCTGGCACTGCCCCGAGTGCAATAAAACCACTGTGATTGAAAGCCGGGCCGACACGTCAGTAAGGGGGCGACCAGCTGCACAAGGCAAAGGCCCAGTTATGCTAAGCGACGCCAGCCCTATAAATGACGCTGCGCTTGACGCGGCACCGGAGCTGAACCTGGACATCCTCAGGGCGGAGCTCAGTTTTTTCAAGGAAGATTTTTTAAAGATTATTAAGAATGAATTCCAGCAGCTACGTGATGATCTGTCAGATCTCAGGTCATCTCTAAATGGCACTAATGACAGAATGAATCGTTTGGAGGAAAGGGTGGCTGTAATGGAGGAAAAACTGGCTCAGCCCCAGGCATCACAGGCGTCGGAGGTGGATGAGCAAATCGCACAACTGAGAAGCGATATTAATGACCGTGACCAGGAATTGTTAGCCAATGACCTCCAAATTTCGAACATACCAGAGATTAATAACGAAAATCCCATCCACACGTTCATGTTGGTGGCTGCGAAGATTGGCGTCGGCGTTGAGGCGCGCGATATAGTGAGCGCCGAGCGTTTCGGAGGTAGGCGTATCAACGCGACGCAGGCGACGGCGCCGGTGGAGACTCGCCCGCGCATCTTAGTCGTGCGTCTCGCGCGTCGCGACCTTCGGGATGGCCTGCTGGAGGGGGCTCGAGTGCGACGCGGCATGACTACTGCCGACCTCGGTTTGCCTGGACCAGTGAAGCGCTTCTACATAAACGAGCGCCTAACGAAAATTAACCGTGAGTTGTTTCGGAGCGCCCGTGAGGCCGGCAGTCGCCTCGGTTGGCAATTTGTGTGGTCGAAGCGCGGTCGTATTCTTGCCCGGTGTAGACCTGGGGACGCGATTTGCCACATTCGTTGTGAGGCTGACTTACAGCGTACTTTCAGGTCTGTTCCGGGTAACGGTGGTAATGTCGCCAACTAGAATTGTTACTTTTCTTTTTATTTGTTATGTTATTCCGATAATTTTTCTTAGGTTTATACATTTTAAGGCTAACAAGTCGTTTTTAGATCAGAGTTTGGTAATGGCAAGTGTCGCTATTTCTAAATTAATTATAATGTTGTGTGTGTTTTGCTACTACATTCTTTGTTTCATATCCATAAATATGTGTCTCGCGGCGCACCTCAGTAAAGTACACATGAACCAGTTTTTTAACACTGCACATTATATTTACATACATCTACATATCGTAATACCACTATATAATTTTATATACACACTATTTACAATAAATTCATCATTGTTTACTACTTATAAAAGTTTTTTAGGTTTGTTTCGATTTATTCCATATACTATTTACATACTATGCACATATTATATACATACAATATTATTTACAATTGAAACTAGGCAAATACTACTATTACTATATTATGAAATTATGATGGAAGTTATTGAATGTGCAGGAATAATTTTGAGATTGCATATAACTAGCTTATTCTTTACCTATTATTGCGATGATGGCTAAGGCAGATAAGTTTTTTAAGGTTGGCTTTCTTAATGCTGGATCATTGGGTACGGGACATGACGACTTGTGTGGCGTACTCGACAGACATAGTTTCGACGTTATGGCCATTAACGAGACTTGGTTGCGACCGGGGGAGGAGGGGCGCGCGCCCGTGGTGCCGGGCTATCGTCTGCGCCACACGCCGCGGCCGGCGAGTGTGCGCTCGGGTCGTGGTGGGGGTGTGGGCTTCTACCTGCGGCGGGGACTGAACGCGCGTACTTGTGCTGCCGCGGTCGATCCCAGGTTCGAATCGGTTGAGCAAATGTGGCTTACGCTCTCAGTGAACGGCAAAAAGATTGCCATTGGTACCGCATACCGTCCACCATGGCTTGACCTTGTTCTTTTTCTAGATGCCATAACAGATTCCCTAAGCTCATTGGGGCGTTGTGACCACTATATCTTACTCGGTGATTTTAATGTTAACCTGCTGGACTCAAATGGAATAAAAACACATAAAATTAACGAGTTTCTAAGTAGCCTCAGCCTTACTCAGTTGGTCACAACTCCTACTCACTTTACTGCTACCAGTGAGACTCTGATTGATTTACTGTGTACCGACTTGGAAGCCAGATATACGTCGATTGAATCCTTTGGTTCAATTAACGGCCACTCTGTCGTAGTGGCGGAATTTAAATTGAGACGAGACAAATTTAAACCATATGTCGTGAAATTTAGACCACTTAAAGATATTTGCATTGACAGTTTTGAAACGGATCTTTGGATGCTGTGTCTTGAAAACATTTCGTCGCTTGAACATGTAAATGACATGGTGAATTTTTTAAACCAGAACATCATTTGCCTGTTCGATATACACGCACCGGTAAAGACATGCACTATAAAGGAAAAATCGTATCCTTGGATTACCGACACAATTAAATTAATGATGCGTTTACGGGATAAGGCACTGACTTGTTACCGGAAGACCAAATTAAAAGCAAAAGGCGAATACTACAGACAATTAAAATCCTTAGTGGTGAGTTCCCTGTACAGCGAGAGAATGGCGTACTATAAACATAACATCAATAATCAAATTAAAAACCCAAAATTATTATGGAAAAATCTAAAATCCACTTTGATGGACACTAAGTCGAAACAGGACCTTCCGTCGCACTTTACAGATCCTAACATAATTAATAATAACTTCTTGACTGTCCCGGGTAACGCCGTGGCGAGTGTGGCTCTCATGACTTATTATGATAATCATAGGCATGGCGAAGCAATCTTTTCAATCACTCCAGTGGAGCAGGCTGACATCACCCGCATTATCACCAACCTTACAAGTAATGCCCAAGGCTGCGACAACATTACCCTGGACATGATTGCTTTGACTCTGCCGCACACGTTGGGTGTTATAACGGACATTATAAACCGCTCCATAGTAACATCTACATTCCCCGAACAATGGAAGATTGCCTCTGTTAGGCCCTTACCCAAAACGTCAAATCCGACTTGTTTGAAAGACCTACGACCCATTAGTATTTTACCGTGTCTGTCTAAGGTACTGGAGAAAGTCGTCAGCCAGCAGTTAACACTCTTCTTGGAACAGAATCACATACTACCTGATTTACAATCAGGTTTCAGAAAGCAGCGCAGTACCTCTACTGCTTTACTGGACGTTACTGATAACGTGCTGTCTGCCCAGGATAAGGGGATGTGTACCTTGCTTGTTTTGCTCGATTTTTCCCGAGCTTTTGACGCAATAAATATACCACTACTCATATCTAAGCTGAGTTACTACGGTTTCGACCCTAGCGCTACGGAATGGTTCCGTAGCTACCTCAGTGATAGGAAGCAATTTGTAGATCTGCGTTTGGGGGACGGCACCACCCTTAGATCGGAACTTGGTTCTATAAAGAGGGGAGTCCCACAAGGCTCTATATTAGGGCCAATTATTTTTATCCTGTACTGCGCTGATATCATTAAGTGTCTTCAGAAATGCAGGTATCATATATACGCCGATGATGTTCAACTTTACGTATCATTTTACCCAGAGGAGTATGATGGTGCCATACAAGATTTGAACGATGACCTTCGCAGAATTGCTGCCTGGTCAGAAGATAATTGCCTGTCGCTAAACCCAAACAAAACCAAATTCATGGTACTTGGCTCAAAACGACAGCTAGCTAAGCTGCCCGCAACTTTCAAGATCGAATTAATGGGCAAACCAATTGACAGAGTCTATGAAGCGCGGAACCTAGGTCTTGTTATGGACAAGGACCTTCGTTTTGAAAAGCATGTCGCCGAGTCAGTGAGAAACTGTTTCTACCGCCTCAAAGTTTTATATAAAATGAGGCCGTACCTATCAGAAACACTTCGGGAACAACTGGTGGAAAGTCTGGTTTTGTCTAGGCTAAACTATGCAGACACGGTGTACGGCCCGCGCCTACTGGCTCGTACAGACCAGCTCATTCAGAGGGTCCAAAATGCTTGTGCTCGGTTTTGCTATAAAATTCCTCCCAGAAGTCACGTAACGCCATTCCTCAACAAACATTTTACCCTTAAAATGAAATCAAGACGCAAATTACACCTAGCCTGCCTTTTGTTCGGTGTCATTAAGCTTCAAAAGCCAGACTACCTGTACAACAGGTTGGACTGGATCGCTGGTAGACGAGAATGTGGAAGAAGGCAATGTTCGCAACAACTATCATCGCAGCCCCACAGTACAGCAGCATTCAGAGGAAGTTTCCGTTACGCAGCATCCAAAGTATGGAATAATCTACCGCCGCCTATTAGAACAATAAACACAATAAGTACATTTAGAAGACGTTTACGGCAGTATTTAACGGACGCGCAACGGAAACTAGATTTGATAAACTTGAACCTTTCACTTATATGATGTCGATTCTGTTCTCAGTTGATAGTGCCCGGTTTTTCTTATGTGCGTGTGTGGGTGCGGTAGTATAAGTTGCATAAATTATAAAAGAGTTTATACATAGCTAAAATACGCGGGTGGTTATCGTTTCGTATAAACCGCTGCTTCACAAAGCACACACATACACTTCACATAGCTGCCTCGTACCCTAAGCCGCGGGCTGGTGTGTCATCCATCCTTGACACCTGCTTTCGCTCGAGGTTGGGAGGCCTGTGGGTAAAAATGAATATGTTGCTTAATATTTTAAATTCTAAATGGTTAATATTATTGATGGATTACACACACTTGGCTTCTATCAGACACTTACTTTCTATCCTTCTGCCAACGTCCTTATTTCACTTTGTTTCGCCGCTCTGACAAAATTTTAAAAATGATGTACATATTGATCGCAATATTTTTCAAACTACCCGAATATAAAAACAACTTCTAATATTAAAAGTTACTTGCAATCCGTCTATTTCGCTCTGCTGCTCATGGCATAATGTTTCGCACCAAATTATTATACATACCTTTACCTGTATAGTTTATAACACACTAACTTATATTTATTTACCTATACATATTTAACACCGTAAAACTGATTCACATCCGTACACTTCAACGTAAGGTTCAGTTGAAAACCAGCGTCAGGCAACTCCCAGTTGTCTGGCATTTTGCTGAACTGGACCTTTTTGGCGCAGCCGCGGGGCACACTATGTATGTAAATGTTGTAAAATTAAGTTTTATTTGTACCTACATTGTGTGTATCTGTGTGTGCCAAATAAACTAGTTTTCTTTCTTTCTTTCTTTCTTTCTTCTTTCTGATTACGAAGTACCTACATAATTATTAATATAAGTTTGATTTTGTATCAGAAACAAAAGTTTCCTAACCTATTTACATTTATAATACACGTTATAAATCTGCTAATTATGCCGTGATATCCCTTTTAGAGAAAGAGATTAGCGTGGGGTGCGTAGGGCTGCAAAGGGCCAATAACCATATCCTTTCATTGCTATATAATGTGCTCTTTAATCCTTCTAGTCCTTTTTATCTTAAAGAACGCTTTCAGTTCCTCTGTGACACACATTCTCGGTCCTTGAGATCATCGGAAAACCTGAAATTGAGCATTAGTATGCATTCCACATCCTTCTTCGACAAATCTTTCACGGTTCAAGCAGCTCGTTTGTGGAATGCATTACCTATTGAGGTAAGGCGTGCGCAAACATTATCTTCATTTAAAAAAATGGTGAAGGAGCATTTCCTTTCTCTGTAACTATTCTTCTCCTCTCTCTGTTCTATATTTGATATTTGATATTTTTATTAGTAAATTATTTTATTTGTATGTATGTATTTTAGGTTATAAAAAAAAAAAATGCCCTTTATTTCATGCATTAAAATATTACATCTTTCAAGTGAAAATTTGGCAATAAAGAACATATATTTATGTAGTAGTAGAGTAGTAGCTATATATATTTATATAGCTACTTAACTTACTTAGCATTAAATTAAGTAAGTTTGATTTATTTTTCATATTTTTATGTGGGTACCAAATTATATTTTATTTATTTTTTAAATAAAAGTTTAAACACGATAGACGACGAGTATTGATTGATCATAATAAATATGCATTGATTTTATTATTACATTAAATTAATTGATTATTATTTAGGTATATTTATTTAATTGGATGAATTAGTTGATTAATAAAATACAATTGAAATAAACTAGATTGATTAAGTAATAAAATAACGAAAATTGTAAAATTAAAACTAATAAAAATATCTCTCGGTGGCATGCATGAACCTCTCATGTTGAGAGTAAAGGCCTCCTCCAGAGATGAGCAGTGATCGCAGTCGTTGGTTTCTGATATAAAGTTGTTTAGTGTATTTATGTCCTTCCACTGTTCTTGGATTCTAACATGATTGTTTATTTTATTTATTTTTTATCTCTGGAGGGTTTTGGTCTACTTCTCCCACGGTGACCGGCCGGATTGGGAGAAGTGGAGGGACGTCATTTAGTTATTTTGTTTTTCTCCCTGTTTTTTCCAGTATTTCGAGTTTCCAGCCATTGGGTTCAGTTGAGATGGTCGTAGAAAGGTTGTAATATTCTGGGATTTGCTCTTTTTCGAAAGTTGTTTCGGGTTTTCTTTGGTTTCCCAAACGTTGGTGCCCGCTGCTCCCTCTGGTGATTCTGACAGGTACCTCTTCTGTTTTGTAAATCGGTTAGTTCCTTGATCGAGTCTTATAATCTTGTCGTGACGGAGGGCCACCTGGTTTCCCTCTTTTCTTTGCCGGTGTAGCTCTTCTTGGAGTTCCTTCCTCTTCTGGAGTACCGCAGGAGAGTAATCCTCTTTTATGTAAGTACCCGAGCCTTCAAGGGATTTTTTCTTTCACTAAGGCCAAACATGACTGATCTTTATCTATAATGTAATTTAATAACTTGCATGCTTTGTATGTGTACTCATGTTTCCACAAATAAATAATCTTGAATCTAGAATCTCGATTTTCTTCAGCGTAGTTGTTATTGTTACCTTAATTGGTCTTGTTTGCCCGTTTTTTTTTCCGATTCTTGCTACAGACTCAATTTCGAATTTTTCGCAAGATACCCCCATTTTTATTATAATCATATCAAGGACTATTTTCAGCAGATCTTCATAAGTCTTTTCTTTTTCTTCAAGCCCAAAAAATACCAAATTTTTTCTTCTTATTTGTCTATCCAGAAACTCAATAGTTTTTTGTTGTTTTTAAATTTTTCTTCCAACTGGTGTTGTTTTTCTACTATTATATTAAATTTCTCATCCAATATTTTATTTATGCTCTCTGTGATGTTTTCTTACATCGACTTCATATCCTTTTTGTTTTGTGTAATGTCATTTTGTATATTTTGCAATGCTTTAATTATTTCCTCCATTCTATTTTACCCACTAGTGGCGCCCTCTATATAGTACTTAAGTGGTGGTAGTACGATATATTTTAGAAAAGTGCCCAACTTGCTACTCGCCGCTAGATGGCGCTTATCATAATATTCTATCGGAATGACTTTTGATAATGGGTCATACAAGGTTGTAATTTTGATTTACAATTTTAAGTTAGCTATTATCATTAATAAGTAGTATCTAACCTTCTGTTTTAGTATTGCCGTGATTCCCAGGTGTCTATTCCGTGTTGAATGTCTGTGTTGGATGTGACCATTACGAACTGTTAATTCGGGTTTTCTCTTCAAACACTGGTTTTCTTGAGTCACCAATATTTTTGCCGGTGCTCCACAGTGTTCTTCACAGTATTTTCACTTCTACTAATTCTATTAACTTCTTTCCAATTTTTTATTTGTAAAATAGTATAGAGCCGAAGTCACCACAATTTTATCAACGTACCCTCTCTAAATTTTATGTTATATCTAAATAATATTATTTAGTATAGTTTTTGTACACTGACAGCCCTATGTCTATCTTCTCTCTTTCAGTCTATCCAAAGGTTGTCTGTAAGAGATTGACCTGTGCAATAAGACCGCCCATTGTACACTTATCTTTATGAATGTTTTGTCATGTAATTATTTAAGTGGTGTACAATAAAGTATATAATAAATAAATAAAATAACCAATGTAAATATTATTGTGTTTGCTATAAATGCTGATTGCTAATGCATACAAAAACTCATGCATTTTCCCCATGGAGGCAGAAACTACAGAACGCCTCCTGCTACGATCCTTACATACTGCTTTTGCTTCACTCACGTTCATACATCTAGTCATACACGCGTCCAGTTATAAGTTTTACGCATCTGGCCTTTTTGAAGAACATCATCAATAAGATCTGTGTATGTCCTTCAATGGCGTCTCCTCCTAGCGTTTCCACTTACGTCTGCCTTGCATATCTTTTGTTAGTTGCCTTTCATTTATCCCTTTAACAAGACTAAACACTATAGAGATTTATTGCAACAATAATTCTTCAGATTGAAATAGGACTGAAGATGTATGGCATATAATTATAATGCAAAACAACTTGGAGAAAATGAAGAGCTTCTTGAAGTGTACTTACTGTAATGGCTTTGTAAATGTTTTTGCTAAGGTTAAAATAAGTCAGTACTTAAGTACTTGCATAATATTTAACAGCTATGCACATTCACATACAGAAAGAGATTAATTATTTATGTCACAGACAATCATTTCATTATGTTACAAAATATAATGTCTAAGACGTCATTTAATTGGCTACGATCATACGAGCAAAAAACACGATTTCATCGCGCGATGAAAATATGTTCCTGTGCTCGCGCGTGGACTTGCAAGCTTCAATTAGGACACTCTAAAGAAATGTGTGAATGCGTGTGTATAATATCGTCGAACGACGAAATCGCATCGTATGTTCGCACGAGCGTAGCCAATTAGGACGACACCAACATTTGTATTGCTTTCGTTAGTAGCGGTGTAAAAGGGACCTCTGGACCTCTTTTCCACCGCTGCATCTTAGGGTGCTGCTAGAGATATTGAGATTGATATGCGTGGTAGCTAGGCGATGCGATGTATAACGGTTTTTAAAAAAAGCGTTTCCACTAGTACTGTGCGAGGAGCTTTCATAGTGCGAGGATACATAGCGAAGCTGAAAGACGGTGTGTACCTGAGTGATGTGAGGATGCGTAGCGGAATCTTTTCCTGTGTTCACTCACATTCCTCGCTCGCATCTCTTGCACAAATCTCATTCACTTTTTATGTACTAACACCTAGCTCTACAGCACTTTGCTACTAGAGCTTCAGCTCAACTGGGCTAGGAAAATGAAATGATCCTATGAATAGACTCTTTCCTCGCAGACTGCCTATCTAACTCGCAAATCTCTGGTAGAAAAGCGCCCTTTAGTATAGCAGAGAAAAGTAACACACGTAAAATTATTATTTCCTCGTATATGAAGATAGATATAGGTTCTTAATAAGCAAGTGATGCGTTAAGAAGATAACAGAGTTACGTTACGTGACGCTTGAGGGCGTCGGATAATTTTGATCCCATTAAATTAAATAAGAATAATAATAACTTTACCTTCACACGTTGGGTATAACTGGCAGTGATACAGAATAATTTGCTTTACTGGTTAATTTGTCAAGCTCTAATAAACCATCTATAATTCTAGAATCATTAACATAATATCACCATCACTCCTGTCCTGTCCTTTTCATCTCGCATCTAACACCGTGGCCATCACCAGGTGCGTCTTTCGGTACACGAACTTTTCGGTTCCATCGACATGCGGAAATCTTTAATGAAGATGTAGAAGTATACTTAGAGCTAATTGATTCAAACAGAGCTGAAACCCACAATGTTGATTTTAATTAAACACTCCTCATTCTAAAACACAACAATTTCACAAAGTACCTACATAAATACTACCTAAGTACAAACAAACATAGCTCCCATTATTCTCGCGCCGACCGAGTTGATCAGAGTTCCGTTGTTCGTCGCATCGAGACAACATGAAAGAGCTCGTCACATAAACGATGCCTCGTTCCGCTATTGTGTAGTTAACTAGCTACTGGAACGTAGTAGGGCAGTGGGGATTGTATGGAAGTTGTGTGGTGACTTCTGTGTTGGTATGTTGTCCTGGTACTATTTTTATGAGCTAGGTACTTACTAGATCTGTTAATGGCTAAACCCACATAAAAGTAGAAAACTGACCCGTGGGAACGTTTATCGGGATGAAAATAATACCCTAACCAGACCATTGAGCCCACCACATTGGTTAGGGTATTGATTAAGAAACATACAGGCTTTCACATATATAAGCTAATATTAACATTCGAATTACTTGCAGTAATACCTTGTATGTAGGATGTTGATTGCAACCCTGACACTATTTTCAAAACATGGAATAATTGTATGACAAGGATTTTATAATACACTGATACAAAATTTGAATCCATAACCAGTTAGCCATTCATGAAAAAAACTTTCGTTATTTCGATAAATTGTAAATAAAAATTACAAAATAATGTAGTTATTTTTTTCCGAATTGACGTCTTATTTTGCAATCTCGATAAAAGTTTAATTCCTAAATATATTTTGCATAATATGTAGCAGTTTTTCAAATGCAAGTCTACCTAATACTAATGAATATTTACGAGAACAATCTTTATTCAGGAGTTCAGTGACCATATAAAATTGCGAAAACGTGGGTGAATCTTTTTAAATTTATATATTGTAGTTTTCTTTTCTCAACACAGCTTTATTTACGTTCATATTCTCAGATACGATATTCTAGACGTCTGTAATATCCAACTTACTCACGCCTGTTTTACCCGAAGAGATAGGCAGGGGTGCATCTCGTCAACATAATTATCATCATAACAGCCGAAACACGTCCACTGCTGGACATAGGCCTTAACCAAGCGTCGCCACATTGACCGGTCTCGTGCGTCCCGCATCCAGCGGATCCTCGCAACCTTCACCAGGTCATCGGTCCAAATGGTGGGAGGCCTATCGCCTCTTTTAACCTTTTCTGCCCCATCGGCCATCCGTTCTGCAAACTATTTGCCCTGCCCACTGCCACTTCAGTTTGGCAATTCTTCGGGCTATGTCGGTAACCCTGGTTCTCTTGCGGATCTCTGCATTTCTGATTCGATCACGAAAGGAAACTCCGAGCATTTCTTTTTTTGTTGGGATCGTTCCACTACAGTATTCCCAAACCAATGCAACTCTTGAAAGCCAGAATTAACAGTTGCGACCACAAGAAAAGCGCCGAGGCAATGAAGCTCGACGAAGTCCCGGAGAATGAATGTAACTGTCTTGGATCCCGCAACGAAATTAATCAGAAAAAAATAACGGAGAAGTAGGGAAAAATAACATAATTTCTACTTCCCTCCATATCAAGTCGGAGACAGAACAAACAAGGCCAATGGCACAAAGGGTCGTTCACAACTGGGATAAGCCCAGTTGCCCTCGGATAAAAATTATCATTAATATTAATGGATCCTAACATTGTGAGCAGATATTTGATGTTAATAATAGATATGGCAAAAACGCTTAAACGCACGGATTGTTTTTCTAGTTACTACAAGGTAAATAACTCTAGATGCAGCCTGTACATTTCCCATCATAATGTTGCGTTCATTTAGCCAAAGAATACACTCCTATAAGATATGATGTGCAGATTGTACATATTTGCAGTCAGATGTAGAACATTGACACTGACAATAGGGTCTACTGTCATCAAATGGACAAACACCCAGACTCAGGGCTGCTATTGAAAAATGCCAGATGGAAAAACCAACCAACACGATTTTGTCCGACCTAGGAATCGAACCCAGTACCTCAGCAGTAGTGATTTTTAACACTAGATCAACGTGGCAGACTAGAATATACAAGCTCCAATGAAACATTCGGTACGGAGATTCAAAGAGAATTTTCACTACCAAATTAAATCAGACACCAATGCAAGACGATAGTTTGATAAAATACCAGCGCAAAAACGCGAGTTCATATCGATAACTGAACGGTATTGGCACTTTTGACAGTTTGAACTTCGAACGTACGTTTTATTGGAATACCTCTGTTTTCAATCTTCGAAAATAGCTGGGAATCACGTTGCAAAAGGTTTCAAAGAAATTCCATCGAAATGTTGAGACGTAGTATTAGAAATAACCGTCATTCTGAACAGTTCGGGTTAAAAAGGGCTAAGGTCAAAAACTTTGGGTTTAAAAACCTTTTATATAAAACACTTGACTGACCCCTGCCGATATTTTTTGTTTTGTTGTTTGGTTTGACCCGTGTCTCGCCTGATTTTATAGAGGCGACTGTGGTTGTCGTAAGACACGTTCATTTAGAGATAACCTAGATTTACTCCTTGCCATATGTCTGTTCTTATTACATAAACCTCTTGTTTATACAAGACTTTTAGAAAAAAACGATAACTATACAAATAAACCACTATTAATTCCATTAGTCATCAGTATTCCATTCCATTGCTCACAAAAACGGTAAAGTAAAACGTCGTAAGGAAACCGGCACGTCTTAGAACCAAAAAATTCACCAAACCACTACTGGGCACGCGTGGTGGATTACGGCCCACACCTTCTCACAGAGAGCAGTGGGAACATATAATACTATAGTAGTTTCATAAAATAGTTCTACGCGAGTTCATATCGATAACTGAACGGTATTGACACTTTTGACAGTTTGAACTTCGAACGAACGTTTTATTGGAATACCTCTGTTTTCAATCTATGAAAATAGCTGGGAATCACGTTGCAAACGATTTTAAAGAAATCCAATCGAAACGTTGAGTCGTAGTATTAGAAATAACCGTCTTTCGAACAATCTTTAAAAAGATTTTATATTCAATTATTCTATTTTCATTTGACTATACAACTATACTGCAACAGAGCTCCAACCACTCCGAAAATTAAAAAGTTACCAAAAACCGATAGATATCCCCCTAATCCATTACCGAACAGGTACGCCATACATCGAAATTTTACTTTGCAAGCGATCCACAAAATAAATCGGAACGCGATCGAAAAGTAAATAAAACTCATTCACCCGAGAACATTGCTGCACGGGAAATAACGATCCTGCCGTGTTGAAGAAATGATATTACAGGGCCCGATACCGAAGGGATTTCATTGGTATTGGATATCAAGACTATATAATGACTATGAATAATCTAGACAAATATCCGATTGGGAATGGATATGTCGTGTACCTATGTATGAGGTCGCTTTGTGACAGTTGAAAATCTAGGCAGAACTAATTCTAAAGCCACGTTTCCACCTGCAACCAACTCGCATATAAGTCACATTACATTGCAGGCTACCGAGGTGTAATGAAATCAATCGCTCAATCGTGCCCCGCAATGTAAAGTTGCATGCGAGTTGCTTGCAGGTGAAAACGCGGCCTAACTCAGCCGATGTCAAACGATTTTGCATGAAGAAATACTACTTAATGATTTGTATTATTATTATATTTCAATAAGCTTATTCAGATACAGTACTATCTCGCTATCCCACCAGTCGGTAATCCGACAAATCCGACCCACAGTTTTATGCGATTATGGAATGTTCTAGAATCTAGAACATTCATAATATACTTATATCTATGCTAATATTATACAGAGGAAATATTGTGAGTTTTGTTTGTAATGGATAAACTCATAAGCAACTAAACCGATTTTGAAAATTATTGCACCAGTAGAAAGCTACATTATTCTTGAGTGACATAGGTTTTTTAAATCGCGAATACAGGTCCTGCGTGGTCGGCCACGGGAGCGAAGCCGCGGGGAACAGCTAGTAGTAAATAAAAATGCACAAGAAAATGCTACGTCATGCAGTACGTCATGCAAACAAATTAAAATAAAGTTGTACACCAAGATACAAAGCAAGTATATTCTGGCAAAAAAATGGTATTAAACAGAGCCGGCCCACAATGTTGATATAGTAAAACGCATTCACTCGTGAACGTTGATTCACGGGAAATTACGATCCTGCCGTGTTCAATAAATGATATTACAGAACCCGATACTGAAGGGATTTCATTGGTATTGGATATTGAGACTGTGTAAAAAGGGATGAATAATCTAGCCAAATATCTGATTGGGGATGAGAATGATTTACGAGGTCGCTTTCTGACGGTTTAAATTCTGGGAATGAAATGGAACCATAGTCGGTAGAAATCTGTAACTTTTATTCCCTATATCCAAAAACCAATTCATGTTTAGATACAATAGTTAACGTACCAAATTTATTCCATAACCAGCTTCTGCCAGCGACTTCGCCCGCGTGAAAGTTAAAAATTATCTCGAGGGAACATATTCCCGGAATAAAAAGTATCCTATGTCTGTGCCAAATTTCATCCAGATCCGTCCAGCCATTTGAGCGTGAAGAAGAAACTAAGTTACAAACACACACACTCAAAAACTTTCGTCTTTATAATATTAGTTTGATACTTCTTTCAGAACAAGTAAAATTTCAAAATTTAAAAAACCCTCAACACATTTTTATTTCATGCTACATAATTTATCTAGTACATAGTAGATACGCTTCGATCGGCAATCTATTGAACACGATATTATGACACGATATCTTGCGAAAACACCCCGATTCAAACAGTAAAACGCCCATAACTTTTGAACGGCTGAACCGATTTTATTCAAACATAGCTACAAACCTTCTCGATTAAGTATTTTTTTATTTTTTTTTATTTTCAAAATACTTAACCTATTTAATATTGGTATCAGCCACTCAACAAAAACCTCACAGGGCTTAACTGTGTGATGGCGCGCCGCTTATTTTAAATTAAATTACAAATTGCAATACTTACAATATTACATATTAATTATTAAATTACATATAAAAAATGCTTTCATAATAAACATTGATAAAATATTAAATTACATATAAATTTGATAAATTATTGACAAATTATTGATAAATCATCAAATTACACATAAAAATACTTTCAAAACATCGATAAATTTTTGTTGAAAGATGAATTAATTAATTGGGGAATTTGACTGTGTAAACGACTGTGGAAACGTTTTAATTTGTACTTATAACCCTTCGAACCCCTTTTGTATAAAGTTTGCAAGTCTTCTGGAAGCTTATTAAGAAAAAGAGGTACCAAATATTCTGCAACCCTCATCCCGTACACATTATTGTATTTTGGTAAGCTGTACTTATGTTTAAGTTTTATATTTCTAAGAAAGTCAGATCTTGTTTTTTCGATTAGCAGCTCCGGTCTATTCATTTCAGTAAGAGTGAAAAATTCCACTTTATTGAACACATTCATAACATTACAGTATTTAAAAAGATCTCCAGATAAAGTCACCTTTTATTAAAAATCGGTTCACCCGTTTGGACGCTATGATGCCACAGACAGACACACTGATACACAGCAACACACGTCAAACTAATAACACCCCTCTTTTTCCGGCAGGGGTTAAAAAGGGGTTAGCGTGGGATGCCTTCAGCAGCAAAGGGTTGATAACCTAAGTAATATATTCTTGTTGTTGGATTATGGTAAGTAAGTTCATTACACTTGATCTGGATCACTTTAAATACATTTCAAGGCATTGCTATACTTAGGTGTATGGGTATGATATAGGAAAGTGTTTGTTGTAATCTTTAGTATCAATAAATCTAATCTATTATATAATAATATAAGGCCCAGTATTTTGATCCATAGTTAATCCGCAGTAATAAAAAAAAATGTGTTAGGCTCACAAATGTTCCAATAAGTTGAAGAATTAGTTATTTGATCTATTGTTAGACTAAATATTGATGAAAAATATCTTTTTTTCCAAAAAAATACAACCGACTTCCAACTTATTTGGAAATCGGTTGTATTTTTTTGTATAAAGTTTTTTGATTTTTCACTTTTTAGTGGTACATAAATGGACAAGTTCTATAGTGAGGTATCTTTAATGCCCACAGTGATGTCAGAATAGATAACCCGAATAACATCTAACTTGACATAAGTAGTGGAATGAGAGTGTACCAGGGAGAACATCTGTGTACCCGTTTAGTGTATACTGGCGGGATGGTATATTATGAAATGCTGTAAACAATAAACAGAAAGGCGATTGCAGCAATCCCGTGAGATTTTTCGTCATTTATTGAAGTGTTCTGTTGTATATCTCCGAAGTTCTTAATCAATATTTACCAAATTTAAATGAGAACATTTCAGAACAAACTTCTTTCGAACAAAAAAATATTTTTGATTGATTTTATATATGACGGAGTTATGCCCGAACAAACAATAAAAAAAAAATGTGAAAACATCCGAATTGAGAACTGCCTCCTGTTTGAGAAGTCGGCTAAAAACGCATTTTAATGAAATTTTAAACCACTGGTAAATGGAAATAATTATGGATCAAAAAAACTGGGCCCATATTTGTTTGTTTATAGAAGACAATCTCTGGTACCTATTGATCTAATTACTCAAATTCTATCACTACTGGAAAGCTACACTATAGCTGATTTTCATAGGTTACTTTGTATCCCAAAAAATGCAAGATTTTTATAAGAGAAGCCGCATGCAAAAAGCTAACTGTGGTGTAAGAAAAGCTAACTGTACTCAATACTCATAGTTTACTGAATAAAGCCCTGATCAGGCTTTCAGTAAACGAGGGTCAGTGCTTTCAATCCGTAATTACAAGGCAGGTTCGGTTGTTAGCGTGCGAGGTAATTCACACCTTCTATTTATTCTGTCACACACACATACTCAAATTCACTCGTCTATGTGTACGGCCACAGACCACAGAGCATCGAGTCTCGGCCACTGCTACAAACGGCATTGCCAAAACTCTCCGTGCAAACCAAGCGTTTTAGTGCGTGTCACCATTAACTTACATTGACGGCCCGTGACAATTTTTACATTGGCTAATGGCCATGACAGCCAAAAATGAGTGTATGATTACAAATATTATTTAGTACATACATAAATATGTACACTCATGCTTTTTTTCCCAATGGGGGTAGGCAGAAACTTCATAATGCTTCGCCCGTGTGAAAAGTGATTTATTATCCCAAGGCAACATTATACCGGGACGAAATATAGCCTATGTGCTATACCAGACTATAATCTATCTCTCTGCCAAATTTGAACCAGATCTGTTCAGTAGTTTTTGCGTAAAAGAGTAACAAACAAACTCACAACCTTTCGCCTTTATAATATTTATAAAAAAAAAGTGTGATGTGATAGTATAGAAGTATGTGGAACAGGGTTAATAGTCTTGCAACCGCCATAGATAAGGAATCTCCTACTGTGTTGTGTCTGATTGGCAGCTGCTCGATGTTTGTTGTCGGTAAATATTCAGCTCGCGGTGAAAATTTCGATTGTATGTAGGATTTGGATGACGCCTTTTTGTAGTGAGTATAAAACGGTTGATGTCACTACATCTACCGCTATGGCAGCCGAGCACATTGCCCAATTAGGTACAAATATTAGTAATTGCGCCTGTAGTCACTGTCAGCGCGGAGATTCCTTGCTCTCTGGCTCACATCATACAACCCTCTGTATAGTATCACTTGGGGATTACCTCACTTTTGGGGAGTATAGAATGCGCTTGAACAACCTGTAAACTGTGATAGACTCAGTGTGGTGTTTACATCTGAGAAGGTTGGGTTGGATTACATACGCTCGCATTCCAGGCAGTGCGAGGTTGCTTACAAAGATATTGTCCCCCTTACGTATAGCTATGATGCTATCGAGATTTGTATTTGTCTATTACAAGAAGGATAATTACACAGGTTCACAATAAAAACCATAACAAGGTGTACTATACATTGTATAAATATATGTTGCTGATTATGTTTGCGTCCTACGTGATGACTTTGTTGTTTTTAACACGAAAATGACGATTTTATTTTTAACTTATTTTATTTTCAACTTTAACTAACATTTTAATTCAAATAATATATACAATTAAATATGTCTAATCTTATGACTAATAACAAAACAAAAAAAAAGCTTATTGCGCATCAAAAAATTCGTCCACATCGATGTCAATGGGAAACGTGCCCAGAACGCTGGCAGCATTGCCACGTTGAATGGCAATGCTGAATATCTGGCTAGAGAAAAGGCCAGCCCTCTGGTCACGCGAACAATCGACTAACCGTTTACTTATGTCTCGAAACACTCGGTGAGCACTCGGACCCCATGGACCTAAATTCCACTTTAACTTACATTTAAATTATGGTCAGATACATTAACGATATTCATGGACAAATAGTAATAATATTAAAACACATCTCTTAGCAACGTATATATACCTTTACAGGCGAGCAACACTACACCCCGTCATTTAACATAGAACCTTACAAAGAACATCTCCTAACGATATTTTCTACTTTAAACTTTATTCTTTTCTCCGTCGACTGCATATAAATTAGGTTACAATATGGAGTTCGTTTCTACTTCAGCCAAGATGTTATTTGATTAAGAAACCAGGTAACTTGATGTGGAACGCTATTGAATAGAATATTTTAAACCCTTTTGAGAGTATTTTTAATTCAATTACTTCACTCCATTGAAGAGTAAAGTCGAAGCATTTATTCCAATTAGAAGTTTTATTGGCTCTATGAAGTTATGAAAAGTTTTTTGGTTTAGAAAATTGGAGTTGAAGTTATTGTTATTTATTTTCTGTCTAATAAATTATTTCTGTCAAATGCCTCCCTTTCTTCATCTTTATCCCCCCGGTTTAAGAAAATTGTGGACCAATCTTGTCGATAGTCATCAAGCTCGTCGTCCCATCTTCTCATGGGTCTACCGCGATGTCACCGGACATTTTCCGGGACCCACATTTATTTATTCATTACACATTGTTGTTGGTTTAGTAAAAGTTGTTTGATGTATTTTAGAAACAACTGTATTTATTCAGAACGAGGTTTAATAGTTTTTGATTTAAAATATGAGTGGGAAAACAACAACTTCATAATTAACTAAATCTAAAATGATAAGTAACAAAATTTATTCAAAAATAGCTATTTATGCAACTGTTACGTTATGGACGGTCTTTTAATACGAGTGCCATTTTTCGGTACAAGCGTAGCGCGTACCGAAATAGGTGGGCACGAGTTATTAAAAGACCAATAACGTCCAGTTGCATACAAGATTTTATCTATGAAGGAAGGAATAAAACACAGATATGGACAAATAAGTATTTCAGGAAGTGTGTTTAAGTATTTCATTTCTCATATACATGTCTTGATTTTTCTGGTAGTAAATTATTTGTAGCCGCAACTGCTCTATTTGATATATCTGGTGGAGTATTTTCAATATCACTTGATGTTGAAGACATTTTTAATAAAATTTGGAATAAAATTGCACTCAGAAAATATTTTTCCGCGTCCATTTTATTTTATATTATATTTAGTCTTTGTAAGGCAAAGATCTTGTAGCCGCGACAGCCAAATAGTATACGATACTTTTGTTTTAAACTTGTTCCATTTTTAAAAACATCATTTACATTGTCTCGATTTCGAAGTAATTTTATAGGTACCTGGCTGTATGTTCTGAATGTCTTTGCTTGTGTTTTAGAATTTATGACGATTCGCATAATGCAACCCGATGTCGTTATGGGTATCATAATGAAACCGCTGTCAATTTTGTAATTCGAATATAACGAAACCGAAGTAGATAAAGTGGCATAATATGACAATTGTATTACTTTTATCCAATTTTACACAAAGCTATCACAAAATATTCTCACCTATATTCCAGCCTTTTTGAAGACACAAATTAAAACAGCATTTGTTTTAGGGCTACCCTCTACCAAACAACAAAAATAATACGAATACGATGTAGAATGGTGTATCTTTGTACATCGATTTAATTAAGTTAGTACAGGTGAAAGATAGTTTGAGAACATAAAATATCCAAGATACAAACTACAACTAGAAATTGGATTACAGCGAACCTAAAATGTTCATCCCTGCTGTCAGCTGATTGAGTTAGTGCTTTGTTAGTAAATATTGTACCTTCATTTAGGCCAGAGTATAGTTATGTACAAAGGAGGTATTTCTGAGTATTTTTCATTCTCAGAATCATCATCATCATCATTTCAGCCGAAAGACGTCCACTGCTGGACATAGGCCTCCCCCAGGCGTTGCCACATTGACCGATCCCGTGCGTCGAGACGCACGGGATCCCGGCGATCAGCGCCTTCCCGCAATCTTAACCAGGTCATCAGTCCATCTAGTGGGAAGCCTTCCAACGTATCGTCTTCCGGTTCGCGGTCGCCATTCCAGAACTTTTCGGCCCTATCGGCCATCCGTTCTGCGAGCAATGTGCCCTGCCCACTGTCACTTAAGTTTGGCAATTCTTCGGGCTATGTCGGTAACCTTGGTTCTACTGTGGATATCATCATTTCTGACGTGATCTCTCCATTGCCCTTTGGGTGACTTTGAGCTTTCTGATAAGGCCCATTGTTAGCGACCACGTCTCGGTCCCATAGGTGATCACTGACAACACACTGGTCATAGACTTTTGTCTTGAAACACTGCGGTAAATTGGACGAAAAGATATCACGCAACTTCCCGAACGCCGCCCAGCTGAGTCGCAATCGACGGTTTACCTCTTTCTCGAAATTAGACCTATCCAACCGGACCGTTTGTCCCAGGTAGACATAATCGTCTACAACTTCGAGCGTAGAGTCTCCGACCTTGATAGGAGGATCGTGTAGGATGAAAATATACTTGCTCGTAATTCGGAAAGTATCAAAATAAACCGACGACCTTCAAAGGCTCAAGGCCTTAATAATATTGACAAGGCCCGAATAAATAAAAATAATAAAGAAATAATATCTACTGGTGTTCGAGGTCAAAGGTTTTATGAGTTAACTAGAGTTTTTATGTGAAAAGGCTCCGGATTAATGAATTTACATTTTAGTTTTATTGCGTCCTTGTTTTATGAGAGCCCGGATTATTTTGTTAAGTAGAGAGATTTCTTTCATTCCTTTTTTGGAAGAAGTCAGAGATAGACTTCAACTCTTTTATATGATTTATAGTTTTCATTTGTATACTTCGAGAAGTAAATTAAGTAATCTTGTTTTGATAAACTTCACATGGCTTTAATGATAACTTTAAGTTATTTTATTAGATAAAAACGTAACCTTGAATCCATCATACGAAAAAAGGTTTTGTTACCATTTCGTAGGCATGCTACGCCGTAGCACGGCGCGTAGCACCTCCCGGCCACGAATAGATTTACCTATGTAAACACATATTTACACATAATTACCTAGACAAACAGGGAGGAAAAAAATGTAATGTGTTTTCACAAACTACCTCGCCTTCTAGAATTTTACAACCTATGTTGTCCCAACGTGTACAACAGTTTTACTAACATTCCGTATCTCCACACCGCAGAGGCGTAGACGCTCAACCTGCGGTTAACATTTATTACACCTCCCTTAAAAAGGGTCGTCATCAGCGGCCCAGATAAACTACCAATTGCCCATCCATATACAAGCAAAAAAAGGTTGAGTATCCCTGCTAAACGCTCGTACGGATAGCAAAAACACTCTCGAAGATAGTCCTCCGAAAATAGTCCAACATCCTCCAGAATTTTCTATCAGTACTCACAGTAATTGAGGCTTAAGTACGTCGCTGTTTTTGCCGACGGTATTTTTGTGGGGGACTCAATAATTTGCGGACGGTACGCCTATCGAGCGTGGAGTGGACTTGACCCAGTTGGGTGCCAGGTAAATAGCCACTACGGGTAACCAGGGTTCTAGACCTCGTTCTAGGGCTTCTTTGCAGCGTTGATAAAAGTAAAAAACTTTTGCTGTTTCCTCTTTTTTTGTTTCCACTCTTATATTCAAGGCAAAGAAGCCTTAGGCGTATCGGTTCTTGGAAATGTAGAGAGGTTTTTACTTAATAAAATATGAGAAGCAATTTTTCATTCGGTATTGAATAATGTTGTAACCTTGTTACGAAATTTAAGTAAATATCCTTCGAACAGGATTTATTCAAGGTTGAGGAGTGATTGGGTTAAAATAATTATTCTGGTAAGGGCTGGAATTAACTGTTTGTTAGAGCCTATCCTACCCTATTAAACGAGCAATATTTGTATATATAATCACATTCTCGAAAACGGCTTTAACGATTTTGATAAAATTTGAAATTTAGGGGTTTTCGGGGCCGAGAAAGTGATCTAGCTAGGTTAAATGTTTTGTCTATTTTCACCCAGTGGGAGCGCTATGTCCAGCAGTGGACGTTATTCAACTAAAATGATGATGATGGTTTTCACCCGAGCAGAGTAGACCTGGGCAGGTAGTGTACCTTTAAACAAGTAATGTAATAATACTTAACATAGTTAAGCAAATCGAAATACTGATAATATATTATTAGCGCAAACGATTGTGAGAATCAATGGATGGATGAATGGATGTTTGTTACACTTTCATGGAAAAGCTGCTTAACGGTTTTTTATGTAATGTAATAATAAGCCATAATATAGCTAATCGATAAAATATAACCACAACGCATCCTTCAAGATCAAAGTCAATTAAATTTATTCCAACTAGGCCAATATGTGGCACTTTTGAACGTCAAACAATTAAAATTAACAAGTAATAAAAGTTGATTCTACCGTGCATTCGGAAAAATAGCTTGTTATGGAGAAGAATGCACAAGAAACTCCATACTTATCCTTCCCGGGAGCCTGCCGTATTTACCATTTCAATTCGCTCGAAGTCAGTTTGCTACGAAGTTTCTCCATGTGCCTACGGGTGTTTCTGTAAAGTTTACGAATTTATTTGCTTTTCTTCATAACGCGGCATCATTTATGTAACTTTTTGTATAAAAACTGAAATGAGACTTCTTATTTACACAGAGTTTGTAGCCAAGATTAACTGTTATGGTAAAATTTTACCTCAGAAAGGCCGTGTGTGCGCCGCGGTGCTAAAGGATTAACATGCATAATTCCTGGCAAAATTAATTTCTCTGCAAACTTCCTGAAGCGTTTTAATCAAGCTACCAAATTCTTCCTGAGATTAAAGATAATTCTCTGATGAATTTTGTGTTTGAGTAAATTCAAAACGGAAATTGATTTAACCACAAGGATAGATAAATACTCTAATCTTTTTGTCGTCACTACATATTATAAAATAAAATCTCCCGCCGCGTTTGTACGCGATAATCTCATAAATTACTGAACTGATTTTCATGCGGTTTTCACCAATAGAAAGAGTGAACAACAAGGAAGGTTTTTGTGCATATTTTTTCACGGGCAAAGCCGTGGCGGGTCGCTAGTTAATTATAGAAAAGCACAATACAATGGTTGAATGAGATTCATAGAAAGTTTATTTATCACTTATATTATGACAGCGGCTTTGCGCCTGTGTGCAAGTCAAAATTGTTTCTAAGGAAATTACTACCAGGATAGAAAGTATTATATGCCCTAATCCAGACCATGGTCTACCCGTGTGACACTTCCAAATCCGATCGGCCGTATGAGAGAAACACATTATCTTTCACATTTATAATATCATATTAGTTGGAATAAGAAAAATAAAATATGACTAAAAAAGTTTGTTATGCTCTGAAAGTGGTATTTTTAATGCTTGTAAAACGCCTCATATTTTTATATTAGACATCAAAACAGTTCCTCACGCACTCTCTCGGTAGAAGTTTCTGAAACACGCAACAAACAAGGTTACGTACGTAATGGATACGGTTTATGCTTTTTAATAATGTCAACATAAACCTTAAGTAACTAGAACAACTTCATATTACTGTATTCTTAGGCACATTCTGACCAGTCCTCCATAAAACACTTTATTACCCACTAAAACGTTCCTACGGCAACAGCCTTTCAAGCCATTCTAATCTCTAAAACTTTCATATTAAAGCTCAGTTTTATAGACAAGATTAAAAGGTCCTTGTTTTTAAAGGGTTTGAAGGATGTATTATCAAAGTTTTTCTCTAAAGATGTCTGTTAGTCAAACATTGGCGTGTAGCTTTATGATACGAAATGGAATAAGAATGTGAATAGCGTTTCTTTTAGAAAAACAGAATATTAAATTGAATAATAAGCTACTTGTATCAATTACCATAAATAAATAATGTCTTGAAGAAATCATGTAATAGTTTACAAACGCCTGCTGGTAATATCATAAAACTCCCAAACTCGTTCCTACAATACGTTGCTAAGAATATATTTCAAGGCGCGCAAAATAAATTTAATAAGAACGCCGTGAGGCGTTTCATACAACGCTCTTCAATGACTTTCATGAATATGAAATTCTTTCAAAGAAATCTAAACTTAATGAACAATTGGAGAATTGTTTGAACTTTAATCCAATTTACAGTGATCTTTTGAAGTGTCATCAAAAGGTATTTAAGCTGTAGGTAGGTGTATATTCTATTTTGGGAATTGTCTCGAAACTCTAGAGAATAATTTTAACTCAGAACATTTAAGAGATTAATGAAACTTCATTGAAATCAATACACCGACCCGTGTCAGTTTGCCCAACAATAAATTTTAGGAGCTTACATTTACTATGTCACTTCAGTTAAAGTGAAAAAGACTTAGTAATTCAATATAATGAGTACCCATTCATTAAATTAAATTCATCAAAATATATTTTCTCTCTCTCTCTCTTTGTCCTCGAAATATATTTTCGTTTCGCAAAAGAAGAATCTTTTATTCTTATTATCGGAGCTCAGAGCTCTAAAACTGGTCAAATCTCTCCAAATAAGATATCTATGCAAATCCCGTCTACCTTCGGCTGAATAAACTCATTTTCGTTGGCTTATTTGATTGAAAGAATATACACGGTATAAGGGGAAAATAACTTGATTATACAATGTAGGGGTAATAGAATATACATGTATAGGTTGGCTACCCCTTCTCCGCTTGGCAGGGGTAACCTCGGTCTGAAGGGGCGCTCTCGTGATGGTTGGACGTGCCGAGAATGTTTAACAAATCGAGTTAGGCTTGCTACATATTGGGCAACTCTTGACGCGTGTGTCAATATGTTTGGATTTACAGATACAATTACAATTTGTGAATGGAATGCGAACCTTGTGTGGTATTTCGTGAGGGGATTCAACATGAATAGAAATTGGAACGTATTGGGTCGAATCAAATCGGGAGGAATAAAGAAGACAAATCCGTTATTGGCTTCTATCTTATAAAATTACTACTTTTATGTTACGTCTGTTATAAGCGGTTACGTAATAGATTTAGCACCAGCGCTCTAATTACACTGAAAATTTTATTGACACCTATGTGGAGTCGTTAGTCATTCAGTATTTAAATAACTAACGCTTTCTATTATCTATTCATCATTTATTTTAATTATTTAACAATTTTTGTACACACACATAATACAAGGACAAGAAGAAGGAAAAGAAAAAAGGTACAAGTAGGAATAGAGGTGATGCTTATTTCTAAAGAAAACTCTTCCAGCATACCTGCGAAAGGAATATGATAAAAAAGAGATGTAGACATTGTGTGTGGAGGGGAAAAATAAAGACGTAAAACAATTCAGAGTTATGTAATTTACTATATAACAAATAAAATATACTGACACACCTATACACACATATAAGAATACATATCATAACAATTAAAACTAAATAAATACTAATAAATATAAAAAGATAAATATACATATTTTATGCAACTATGACGGAATGGAAATATAGTGTTCTTTCACTCTACTTTTGAAAACTGCAAGAGTTTGGCAGTCCCTAATGTCAGGCGGCAGCAAGTTCCAAGTTCATTTTCAGAATTCATTAAAGATTGGCCATTACTGTCGAGGGTAGATTTATAAAAGTAGCTTGTGTATTGAGGGCTCAACTTTTTCAATCAATTCCACCACCACCTTGCTCGCTGGTTAATGCATGGTGACTTTTAATTAATTGGTAGTCTTTCAGTGCTTAAAATTATAAATGGATATATGTAGCTTTTGGTTTTTGTTCGCATAATTTAGGGTACAGTAGGTTTACCACTTTTACCTTTTGAAAGATCGCCAACTAATGAAAATTCATCCCGCATAGTTTCCACGGCATAAGCTGCAATTTTTTATTAGTGCCAAACGTAAAGAAGGACCCCACTTCTAAAACCAATTTAATAATCTAGATATTGCCCTGTGTGTAACCAGCCTAAAGCAATTTGCACACGGACGACCAGGTTATTGCACGTACGATTTTTATTTTTAACAGATCACGTTTAAAGCCAGTCTACCCTTTAAAGAACAAGTACATAGTTAGAGGATGGAGCCAATTTCACAGCCGTCTCTGTAGAACATACCTGTTATTAGATTCTAGTTTCTAGGCCAATTGTCTATTATCATTGAATAGGAGAATAGGATTTCCTCCTTACTTTCTTAACTAGTTTATCGGAGACACAAGCGATATGCGGCCACAGAAATATGTACACGAGTTTAAAAGCAACTTTTTAGTATTAAACGCTACTTGCAATCATTCAGTCTATTTTGCTCAGCTGCTCATGGCATAATGGTTCACACCAAATTATTATACATATATATCGTTTATAACACACAAACATATATTTATTTACCTGTATATTTAACACCGTAAAAACTAATTGACATCCGTACACTTCAACGTAAGGTTTTGTTTTAAACATATATTTATTTTGCTGAACTGGTCCTATTTGGAGCAGCCGCGGGGCACTCTATGTATGCAATTGTTTTAGATCTATGTTCCCTTTTATACATTGTATGTATCTGCGTGTGCCAAATAAACTAGTTTTCTTTCTTCTTACTTTCTTACAAGATAATTAAATATGCGTACGAAGAAGAGAAGTAAAGTCGGCTCGTGGATGGATGACCATACATTTCATAGTACATACAAGACTCATCCGTGCCTCGGAAAGCACGAGCACTCGTCTGGCGTAATTACAGACAGAATAGTAAATAAATTAAACAGAAGCCTTTTAAGGTCTCAAGCTGATTGAGAGGTGCTGTTGGTGCAGGCTGTCATTTAAGGCGCATATACCCCTCAGTAATCGATTTTAAATGAGATTCACGTCTAAACAGCTAGTTACATGAGGCCATTTTCTTAATAAATTAATCTAAGAAAATGTTGAGTTTTAATTGTATAACATAGTGCAATTAATTTGTAAAGTTATGTCTTACACATACATAAAAACGACAATCGCACGAAAACTGCAGAACGTATTTTAATGATATTGTCACCATCTCAAAGTTATTTTAATTGAAGCAATTTTTTTTTAATCATAGAGTAATAAGGAAAGTACAAAAAACTACAGAAATTTGGGTCTGACGGGTGTGAAACGAGTGTACGTTTTGTTCTCTCAAGGTCGTTGGCGACTATCGTAGTGTTAAAGATCTTTGTAGATCGTTACGATAGTCAGAAGCCATACAATCTTGCCATTGTGACGTCACTCCATATTAAACGGTAGGCGCAGCGTTCGCCAAGTAAACAAGTTCTTCGTGTAGCTATATTGTAATTAAATGTTAGGGGTTAAAGTATGAAATTGCTGATTTAAAATGAATAATTGAAATTAGTTACTTTTTTTTAATTTAACATATTTATTTAATCGAAATAATTACCATTATTATATATACATTGCTGCCATCTAATAGGAAGGACATTTATGCCTTTGCGATAGAACTCTGGTAATTTAGATTCGACAAATTGTGTGAAAGCATTTTGTACTGCCTCCTGAGAAGAAAACTTATTATCACGTAGAAAATTGTCTAAATCACGAAAAAAATGGTAGTCCGTTGGAGCAAGATCTGGCAAATACGGAGGGTGACGAATGCAGTTCCTGTAGAGTTAAAATGGTTTCTCGTGTTATATGAGGTCTCGAGTTATCATGGAGCAATAATGGTGAAGGTCTATTCATGAGTCGGGGCTGTTTCGCTGCTAGTTTTTCTATCATTGTTCGGAGTTCGGCACAGTAGACATCTACCGTTATTGCTTGACCAGATCGGAGAAAGCTATAGTGAATAACACCATGCTGAGACCATCAAACAGTTAACCATTTACTTTTTATTGGTAAGCTTTGATTTAGGACACTGTTGCGGCGTTTGACTTGGGGTCAGCCATTGCATTTTTCGCTTACGGTTATCGTAAAGAATCCACTTTTCATCACATGTCACAATTTGATCCAATATTCCTTAATTTCTGTATCGATTCAACAAGGCAACAAGTTTCAACACGCTTTTCTTTCTGCATATCAGTCAAATCATGAGGCACCCATTTTTCATATTTTTTTATTTTTCAACACACTTGCTAATAAAGTGGCTCTAATTTCACCGCAATTAGGCACATAATGACACCTGTTATCAAACTGTGACTTTTTCATTACTATTATTCACAAGTGAGATAAAGAGTTTTTTTTTTATTTATTGGTTGAGTTGCTTTGTTCTTAAAAAAGTTTCGATACAAAAAAGATCGTGCTCAATAGTACAAATGCAACACATTTCATGCAACTTCGTATTTAATGAAATAGATAATTTCAACATGTACTTGTTAAATAAATAAAACTTTCACTTAAATATAACTTTTGTTTTTGTCTGTAATAAAAAAAACTTGAAATTCCCCATTTTGTACGTGGCTAAAACGCTATCCACGAAAAGCCAAAAAAAGATAACTCTTTATTTTTAACCTATGGCGATCGCCATTGTTAGATGCGCGCGCATAGGAAAACTGATTAATTTTGCCCGCCATTGCGAAAATAATTTCTCAACTCGTTTTCACTGTTGGAAATGATTTTTTTGTATTATTTTCTTCACAAGTGTGTTGAAGAACGTCGTATGATACACGTGTGTATTGATGATTACCGTCGTCGGCTCTCTTAAGACCCTCACCTTCAGCGGTAATCACCAACATTACACACTTGTACTATTATTTATTTGACGCAAATGAGTCAATATTGTTGGTAATGTAAAGTTAAACCATGTCGTTAATTCCTGGGTAGTTTGGCTCGGATCGGCTTCCACCATCGCTTTCAATTAATTGTTATTCACTTGTGTGGGCGGTCTTCCACGTGGTTCGTTCTTCAAATCAAAGTTTCCATCACGAAAGCGTTTAAACCAAAATCGTACGGTGTGTTCATTAGCAGTCCCCTCTCCAAACGCAACATTGATATTGCGAGCTAGGATGGATACCTACTTCAAAAAATCCATATTTCAATCATCTTTTCGCCGACTTCGGTGTCAAAGAATAGTAGATGTTACACGAGGGTCGAAAGGAATTAATTCACATACGAGGTATTTAGATGTCCGAGCGCAGCGAGGGCGGCTATAGTCCGAGTAGGAATTGATGTCTTTCACCCGTGTTAAGCACTCTACTTTTAATTTCGAATATTAGGAAAGTAAAAATAGTAGTTTTTTGTAAATATTTATTGATAATAGTAACATGAGTAGTACCTATTTAAAAAAATAATTGAGAAGTTAGAACAATTTGTGAAAATTTAAGTTACAGTTTTGTTCGGAATATTTGATATGTTATGAAAAATTTGGCTGTGTTGAATTTCTGTAAAAGTAGGAGACTCTAGTATTTGATTCGACGGTTGAATCCATGGCGCAGACTCACTTGCAGTAGTTGGTTGAGGCGAAGTGGGGCGTAAGTTTATAGTCTCAGTGAATTTGTTTAAAATTTTAGTTTTATTTTGGACAGAATCCTCAATGTAGCCTTCCGCAACTGTGCTGGATTTCCATCCTCCATGTCTTTTAACATTGTCAAGTTTGCCCCAGAATCGGCTAACAGTGTCGCTGACGTTCTTCTATAACAATGCCCAGTATACTGTTCACAGTTTGGTAAATTCAAATATGTTGCTATTTGCTTCGGCATACCTAAGATTTAATTTTTACCGATCACTTGTTTATAGCATTTTCCCTTTTGGTAGTTGAGGAAAAAGCGATTCGTTTTGATGACATTAGGTTTGATTTTTTTCATATTTTTTTACTATTTGTGTAAACTCTTCTCGTAAAACAAACGTGCGCTCAATATTTGTTTTTGTCCATTTTAAGAGTAATAACTGCCCTTGATTTTCAAAGTTGTTAATTGTTAAATTTGTGAGTTCACTGCTTCTGCAGGCGCCGCTTATACCGAGTATTAACACCACCTGTGAAAAACATGATTTCTTCATTACTATTAATGTTTTAGGTACCTATGTTGATAGAATAACAAGCAGAGATCTTTTACTCCAGACATGCATGCCTATCCGACGTCTTTACTCTGTGTTTAATTGATATGATTGCCTCTTTTTATATATCAGAGTAAAGTCTTTGGGATCGACGTTTATTTTAGAGTAAAAGACCTCTCCCTACCTAGATAAACGTTTATAGCTTACCTTCAAAGCCAAATATATCTCGTCAGTGGCTTCATTTAAAAATGGTTCCACTTCGTAAGAGGTGAAAACCTTAGACTTTTCTCATCCCATCATCAGATCCTGAGCTCGTGACCATAGGACCACCTAACATATATAAATTCTGTTCAAATCGGTCCAGGCGTCTTAGAGTAATCGGGGAACATAAATAAAAATAAAAATAAAAAAGACTCCGAGGAATTGAGAACCTCCTCCTTGTTTTGAAGTTTGTTAAAAATGCAGTGCTATCGTTAGCAAATAAAATGTTAACTCAGTCATACGTAAAAACCTCGGTATGTTTCTGCCTCTTTGACTTTCAAGTAAAACTTTTGTAGACATTGAAACCAAAATCTCTTAGAAATTTATCACAAATAAGGAAGATCTTTTACGAACTAAGTTCTTTGCAAATAGTGTACCTAAATAACTTCTAAAACAGTGTTCATACAAATAAATAAAGTTAAATCTACAAAAACCTGTCACCGAAAAAAATGGACGCGTTCCATATCAAAACACTGCGCATAACGCTTTCCTAAGCATTAAGATATACTTAGGAAAGCGCAAGGAAAGCGTTATGCACAGTATATTTTTTTTTTATGCACCTTCCAATTTTTTTAACATCTACACCGTAAGAATTATTGCATATTACAGGAACACACTATGAAGATTGATGGGTATGCGTCCGTAGTTATTCAGTAACAGTTTAAATTTTATTGGAAGTTCGTTTTTCGTATATAAAATGAAAATAATGCAATAAACTTTAAATTGCTTTTAATTTAATTCTGATATTCAGAGAATTTTACAACGAGAAGCAACGTAAACGACCCTTGAAAGTGAATTGAGCCGGAACAAGCATTCTACAACGATATTGATAGCGAATATATGTTCTTGTTGAATTCCCACGAAAATAAAAAATATTGGTTTTTTAATATTAGAATTACTGAGATAGAATTAAAATATATTTATTTGGCAGGTAATAAAAATCGTTTATTTCTCACCACAAACCAAGTACAAAACCAAAAAATATTTTTTTAAATTGTAATTTACAAATTTGGTTGTGGATCGCTGGTGCCTGTGGTAGGTAAATAAAACCTGTGTTACAGGTCACCAATAATTAGGTACATGCAACTTAGTACCCATACTGAGTCGTAAACGATAGATTTCTAGATATATACCATAATGTACATCGAAAATTGTTACACAACTCTTCTACAATTATGTTAACAGTTAAAGTATTACCTACTGCTATTGACGATAACTTAATATACACGTACGAGCACTAAACTTGACTAAGGCAACATAGCAAAAGTCTTCAGATAAGAGAGAGATTCAGTTCCCAAGCCTGCAAAGGGCTTACAGATTTTATTGTGGATAAAATGAAAATCCACAGTGGTCTAAATAGGCCGCTTATCTCTTTTTTGACAGCTTCTTTTACCTCAGTGGCGACTGATGATTTTCCACCCTTTCAGAGAAAGCCAGCGTTGATAACGTTAATTTATAACGTTTTGCGTTATTAATAGTCTTCTTTCTTCTTCCCCAGATTATTCGAAGAAAACCAAGATCTGCTAAATATGTTCGAAAAATTCCGCCAATGCCGGACGAAGGAAGAACAAATCAACTCCATGGAGCTAGCCGAACACGCCAATAATGTCATGAACACCCTAGATGAAGGCATCAAAGGTCTGGATGACCTGGACAACTTCTTCGGGTACATACACCAAGTTGGGGCCAGCCATAGAAGAATACCTGGATTTAAAGTCGAATATTTTTGGGTAGGTATCCATCCTACTAATATCCTTAATTTGAAAATCTGGATGATTGTGTCTCAACCACTCAAAAACGGCTGAACCATTTTTGATGAAATTTTGCATGCAGACTAGTTTATAACCCGTCACTTGGGATACCGCGGGCAGAAGCTAGTTTAAAATATTGTTTACTAGGTTTTGCTAATGTTTGCTTGTATTTAATTTGTGACAAATTATGATATTCATTCAAAAATTCATTATTTTCTATGTCAGAAAAAAGGTTGTGATAATATTGTAGGTTCGGTCCGGTACGGTTCGCGAACCGGAAGACGATAAGTTGGAAGGCCTCCCACTAGGTGGACTGATGACCTAGTTAAGGTTGCGGGAAGACGCTGGATGCGAGACGCACGGGATCGGTCAATGTGGCGACGCCTGGGGGAGGCCTATGTCCAGCAGTGGACGTCTTTCGGCTGAAATGATGATGATGAATATTGTAAGTTTAAGGTCTATCCACACATATCAGGGCCGTGCCCGGGACGTGGACAGACCGTGCCCCGTCAGGGGTTCAAAAAATATCGTTATGTACATTTTATATGAACTCATTGACACACGTCCGTGCACAGGCCGTGCACGGGCCAGTGACGCCCGGCCCGGCCCTATCACGTCCCGGACACGGCCCTGATATTTGTGGATAGAGCTTAATCTGGCCAAGATAATGTCTGGATCTATGTTTATTATCTGAGTAATCGCATTGGGAACACCAAAGTATTTTTTTCACGTGTAATCCTGTAATAAGCTAATAAGTTTGGCTTTTTACTTTTATCATTTCCATTTCAATGATTCGATAGATATTCGTAAGATACAAATATTAATTAGTCATAAACCCCATGCTTCAGACAGAACCACTCTCTGACGTTCAAAATCAAACTTGAAATTATTTACTCTTTACTTTTCCCAACCTTTGTTTGAAGTTTCAAACCGACTTTACCATCAACATTTCCAGTAAGTATCTAATATTAATTAACAAACAGAATAATCTTCTCATTTAATTTTAAATTACAATATTGCATAGCTTTTTCCATTTGCAAGGAAATTGGGAGATTATAAGCTCTAGAGTAGATTCAAGCGGAAGAAGCTATACTGGCTTTCAACTTTGTTGATTTTTACGTTTATTGTTACCAACAGCAGCTATGCCCCGCAGATTCACCGTTTAATTAGAATAGTCCTTAATTTTTCATAAAGGATTGATAATTTCAGAGATTACGAGTCCAAAAAAAGCCTATGTTTTATTTACGAGAAGACAGCTGTAATTATATTCAGTTTTGATTCGAATTTTCTTCCCTCTCGAATAAATCCAGAGTCAAGTGTCTTGGTAAAATAGGAGTTGGTATTATTTGCAAGTGATTAATTACTGTTTTGCTGCGTTATTTCAGTTCTGTTGTAAATTATAACAGTTTCAGGCAAATTCGAAAAACAACGATACTCACACAAACAAGATTACAAACTACATATCATGTCAAGTGACCGAATAACATTACTCACTTAGATTTATATATTTTTGGACATTCATCATTATTGAGTGGACCCTTCAAATGTGAGACCCGTTCGTCTGGACATTTGATAATCAATCATTCCTCAACGGCTGAAACTTGGCACACGGGTAGACCATGACCTAGATTACCTGATAATTGCTTTCCTTTTCGCTCTTTTCTTGTATATGCCGACTTTTACGTCGAAGCAGAAGCCGTGGGCAGATGCTTGTCGAAATTAATTCAGCAATGTTTTTTATTGGAGTTTTGTAAATGAAATGTACTCAGCTTAAGTCTTCAGTGGCTATTGACTTAACTGTATATTCTTTTTAGATACTCCTTTAGTATTCAGAGTATTAATTAAAACTTGGTCTCGGATCCTCAAAGGATTAAGAGGAGAAATAGGATACTTAGTTTGGTTCAATTTGATGAACACGTTGTTGTCATAATATTGGACACAGTATTGCCGCAATATTGTATTCTTTACATTGTTCGTTTTGATTTAGTATCTACTATAGATTTTGCAAGTAGAAATTATAAAATGAAGAATACTAAGATAAAGTAAATCCTATTGCAGTACAAGATAGCTTCTCTAACTACTTTTTAACCGACTTCCCAAAAAGGAGGAGGTTCTTTGTTCGACTTTATGTTTGTTTTTTTTTTTGTTTGGGTATGTTCACCGATTACTCCGTCAATTGTGGATCGATTTTAAAAATTATTTTTTTTATTTGAAAAAGTATGTTCCGAAATTGGTCCCATTTTAATTTGGTGAAGATCTGATGAAGAACTTCGGAGATATACAACAGAACTCTTCAATAAATAACGGCAAATCTCTCGGGATTGCTGCAATCGCATGTCTGTTTGTTGTTTATAAGATTTAATAACATAACATCACGCCAGTTCGCTCTTAAGGGGTAAGCAGATCTCTCATTTCACCGGTTATGTTCAAGTTTCATGAAATCTATTCTGGCGAAATAGTTCCCTTACTAACTTGCCTATTAGGTACGTACAACTAAAAAGTGAAAAATAAAAAAACTTTTTGCAAAAAAATACTACCGACTTCCAAATACAAAACTACAAAGTGAAAAATAACTTAATTTTTTGAAGTCGGTGTCTATAACGCAAAAAAAATGGTACCTACGAAAGACACCGACTTAGTTCTAATGTTTACCTACGTTGTTTTTATGCTCATCTAAATTAAAGTAGTATCGTTTTATGCTAGGAATATATAAAGACATCTTTGGGGCTACTTTTTACCGGACTGCCGAATGAGGGTAATGTGTTTATTAGAAGTATGAGAATTTATCATCACTATTATTAGAGCAACATGCCAAGCCGCCCCAACATATTTGGGAAGAGGCTAATCTGATTGAAGTTTACTGATTGTTACGTTTAATGTGCAAATTGGGAAGACTTTTTATTTTGCCGTGTTTCTGCAGTGGAAGCTTTTGCTTAAATAAATCAAGCCTGAAATGATCTTCGTAAAAAACAAATAAATATGCCATGACTATAAAACCTACGATTACTTTTTACCCGTCTACAGGAGGGTTATGTTTTTCGAGCGTATGTATGTATGTCCATTTCAACAGCACTCTCTACAGCCTAAACGGCTTGACGGATCGGCTGACAGACACACGAGATGTCGTTGGATTCGTCTCAATTGTGGGAGTGACACACACTATAAAAATTTTAAACATGGAGTATATTTCCCCAAAAAAAGGGGCTGATAAATTTGTTTTGTCATGCCAATAGGGGTATCAAATTAAATTTACTAAATAAACTATTCCAACACACAACATTTATACTAATACTTTTATGTTACTATTTTGGCACAAATTCAAGATAAGCGTAACTTTGATAGCAAAATAAAGAATATTTTACCACATTACTTATTTGGAGAACTCGTTCATTAATAAAACTAAAAAGTCTGAAATAAAAAAAAATATATTATAAATACAAAAAACTCGACTGCCAAAAAATATTTATGTGAAAAGTCTGAAAAGTGAAAAACAATTACTAGGTATAATTTATACATTAAATATTATGACCCCGAAGAATTGCTACACTTAAGTGGGGTGGATTATTGCGGTCAGCAGCAGCTGTCCTATATAGCTTCATGGAAAGGGTGAACTAAATGTAGTTCAAGGATACTTACATGTAGTTCAAGGATATTTACATACTTACCTAGATAATAAATAATAGTCTTGATAAATAATGCATTAATACAGCGCCCAGAAAAGAAATTCCTTTTCCATCGACCAAAAGTGGATTATAAGTCTACATGGTAAAGGATAGGAAACCAGAATGAAGCCACTAATATGACTCTTTTCATATACTTTTTGTGATCATTTGCATCATTTTTATTCTGTACTTATTTCTTTATTCTTTTGCAACCAAACCAACTGCCTCTTCTATATAGGCATAAAGATATATATCTTATCTATTCAGATTTCTCCATAGCTACCGTGACATAAACCAAGGGGACCATGCATTTTTGCGATGCACAATATGCTTCCAACGACACCTCATTTGTCAAGTTATGATAAGTAGTTCACAAGTTATGAGGGAACAGATGAACATACATACATACTGGTCAAAAACATAACCCTTCCTTTTGCTTCGCCATACTCGGTTAAAAAGTCCCCGTTACCTTTTAGTCCCAGTTAAAAAATATACTGTATATCGCTGTTTTTAAACGATAAATAAATTGATTTTTGGACGTTTACATCCGAGAATAGTACCTAATATATTCTCTATTTCTGTCAAAAAGTGCAGTTTTATTTTTACCTAGAAAGTTATCTTGCTTTGATTCCCTCTGCCAAAGATAATAAATAATAAAATATCTTCAATATGCGGCAGCTTCAAAATAATTTCAACTCCAATTTATTATTTGTTCCTTTCACCACAAGTGCCTCATTCATTTATAATGAGTTTCAACCCACAAATCGTCAGATTTCCGTACATTTAACCCGCGTTATAATCTCCCAATAAATTATTAACTACAGGGATGAACCATTCATCACACGGATAACTCATAAATTGAAAATTCTGAAGTGAACTGCGCCAGTAATTGTAAAGTTGATTGAATTTATATTCAGCTGTCAAACTGGCTGATTCACTGGCTGTACCGTGTTTTGGATAGTTGTTAAATTGATTGTTTGTTTTCTATTTGTTGTTTTGTTTTCGAGTAAGGTCGATTTTTTCTTCCAGTTTCAAAAATATGTTAGGCATTGAGTAGCCATTATATGCAGGGTTCTACTATCTGCATGAGAGAAGCTTTAGGCTCTCTCAAGCCAAGATATCAACTTATTTATTTCTTTCAATAATATTCTATATTTTACGCATACCTTATACTAAAGATACCGCCAACTACATATGGGTACAAGGGTGGTTTGATCGCAGATAACTTTTCTATGTTTCAATGTTTCAGTAGTGGACTTATTTAATAAAGTCAAAGACTTTATAAGTTCTGCTATAGGTTTGAATTCAAGAGCTTCGCGATCTGAAAATTATTTTTAGCCCAATCTATTTTGCGTATATTGAAGAGTCTCCACATTCACAATTGACGGCTCTACTAGACCTTAAAGCTATGTCACTTCATATAACAGTCCTACATCCAATTTCAATGATATGCAAACCGCAGACACAGCGTGGGTTGTAGTCTTCCTCCCAAAACTTTAAATTACACTACTTCGTACGTCCCTCGGTAAAATATGTGCATAAACTAAGTGACAGACATGACAGGATAGAAGTTCCATACAATGTTCGTAGTATGAGTTTCATTTTCAGACCTTCATTCATGCTCTCCTTGTGTAATAGTAGTTTATATTTACTGCTAACTATCAAACCACTACTGTAATCTATTTGTCGAGAAGTTGCTTTTTGCAAGCGTCCTAGAAGTCAAAGTCAAATCATTTGTTTCAATTAGACCACTGAGCGGCACTTTTGAATGTCAAAAGCAAAAGGTAAAAAAGAAATTGATTCTACTATCCTTTCACAAAGGTAGATTGTTATGGAGAAGAACGTACAAGAAACTCCATAAAGTTCCTGGGAATTTATAAAGGAAAATACAAAGCGAAAATTGGTTCTTCAAGCATAGCTTAAAATAACTGAAGTATCTACATTTCTCGTTAGTACCATTATTGTTTTCTTTTACAGCATTTTTTTCTCGTTACGAGTGGGTTTTCTGTATATTCTTACCTCTTGTTCGGCTGTTCAAAGTCCGGCTATTTCTGGAGCATCGGAAGTGACCCTCATCCCTCATTTCCGCTTATGAAAGCCCTCTAACCCCTTGACTTATCCGTGTTTGAAATATCTATGAATTTATTTAGGTCTGCCAATATTGTCGTGGTTCAAATGTTTTTGTAATTAAATAAATACTTTTAGATGTTGCCATTGATGGTATAATTTAACGTTCTTTATTGAAATTTTCTGGCCAATGGGCCGAGTTAGAGGTATTTTCAGACTTGCCATTTTTAAGCTTTCGTCTAATTTGTGTTGGAAGTACCGTATCGTCGCCTTTTTATTTCATATTTTTACACACGATTTTTCATTGGTAAAAAAAAGTAAGTAGTCAAAGATAAAAATCTTCAAAATATCCTTTGGGGGCTACTTCGTTACTTATGCATGCTTTTAGTGGGAGGTGTTTCGTAATAATTTATTTATTTATTTTTACCCGGCTGCAAGGAAAGGGTTATGTTTTTCACGCGTATCTTGTATGTTTGTATGTATGTAATATTCTTTATTACCTCTTATCTTGCAAACCGCTAGACGGATTTTTATAATTAATATATCGTTAGATAGGGCTTGGCCGCCCAAGTGTTCTTAGATATGTGACGTTAAAAAAAACTAAAAAGATGTAAACTAGTAGAAAACCATGCTGTGCAGTTGGAGGATCAGGTAGTCAGCCAGCTCGCGAATATGTATCCTCCGACTGCACAGCATGATTTTCTACTTGTTTACATCTTTTTAGTTCGCTTATTAAGCAGTCGGGTTTTTGATTTTTTACTTGCACATTTTTCCGTACGTTTAAAAAAAAAAAAAATAGATTTTTTTGTTAGGTATTTCACCATGTCCAGCTAAAAATAAACTGAAAATACTTAATACTAACAAAATCTTTCTTTTTCACAGAAAATCGAAGCACCGTTCCTAGCAGCCGTCGAGGCAACGTTGGGCGACCGGTACACACCAAATGTGGAAAATATCTACAAAATTACCATCAAATTCATACTAGAAACGCTCATAGAAGGCTTCGAGAAAGCTGGCAAGCATGCCACGTGAGCTCGACCATGTACAGAACAAAATAACGCATAATTGAACTGAAAACTAGAACAAAACCACGACAACGGTCTTCTATTGGAAAATAACTACCGAGCAGCTGTTATATCGGAAATTTTAAAATTGGAATTCGAGACCTTCATTTCTAATTCAAAGATTCAAAATACCGCTCCGAAAAAAATAATGTCAATTTAATCGCGATTTTAAAAAGTGAAGTGTACAGACGTTTATAAATGCATCGTGAATTATGTGTATAATGTGAATAATTCTATAATTGTGTATAGTTGTCACTGTTCTTTTTCGCTCGTCTGTATTTAGACTGGGTTAGTATAAAAATGGGACTAACAGTTCAGTAAGGGAACATTAACTGAGTATTAGAGCGCTTTTTTGAATAGAAAAATAATTTAAATAATAGGAACAAAATGTAGATAAAAATAGTAAAAAAACATGTGTGTTAAAATTAAGGAATTTTAAACCAAATAACTTTTATAAATGTCGCAAAACGCTTGTTAGTACTAATTTAATGATAATCATTATTTATTTCTAATGATATTCTTCTTAACGTCCTCGATGTTGGCTGGACCAACTATTGTATGTTTTATTATTTGAAAATTTAATAATTCGCCATAATTATTGTTAAATTGCGTCTTCCGTGCGTGAATGTTGTAATATTTAGCATAAGTTTTTAATTCAAGAATTTATTCATAGTTATTTTTTTAACAACATTTTGGTTACACGGAATATTTGTTTACCATTAATTAAAATATTATTATAATGAATTAAAAGCGCAAATTATTGAGCACGTAACAATATATTTACTAGTTCATTACTTTAATATTTTTTTACTAATTTCATATTAAGGTTTTCAGAATACCTCTATGCACAAAAATATAGACAAGCATAAAAATATCTTATATTATAGAATCCCACTTTACATGTATATTTTCTGAAACAATATTATAAAAGAAAAATAACGTAGAAGGTACATTATAGTACTTGAATTTTTCACTAACATTTTCATACAAACATATTATTTTATACGGCTCTAAAAATGTAAAAATTGCGCAAGGTCCTTTGGACTTATAAAAGAAAAATTAATGTTGTAAAGTTTAAAAAGTCCGTTAAAAACTGTGTTTGTAGTAAATAATGAGCTTAAAAAAGCTACATTAAAAGTTTTCCTTGGAATTGGGTTAGGTTTGTCCTTTTATTTCAACTTGGGTAGAAAACTACACAGTGCAAACTTTCCAAAGTGGCTCTCTATAATTTTGTCCATTTCGTTGAAAGTTTCCAACTTCAAATTGCGAATGTTTAAGTTTTCTTTTGGTGCTGAATAAGTTAGCTGTTTATAAGTAGTTTGCTCGCATTACTGAAAAATATACTTTTTTAAATTAATTTATTTACTAATAGACAATCTACATCAAGCTTGAAATTTTGTATAGACGTTGATGTATCGAGTGACGAAAGTGAATATAATGAAATTTAATAGGGAATGTAACCTTGAATGGAAGTTTGTATTTTTTCTCCGTTTATTAAAAAAGTGGGTTATATTTACCATCGTTTTTCGAAACTTCACGAGGTTTTGATATTCGTGAAACAACTTCGCTATATGGCAATACAAAGATTATAATAGAAATTTCCCAATTTCAGTTGCCCTTGTAAATGCTCCTTAAGACACCTGTCTGACACGGCTTGTAGTGGAATGTTTATAAAATATACCTAATACAAAAATATTTCTTGGAAATGAAGGGAAATATCAAGATGGAAACAAGGAACAGACACCAAAAAGTGTAATGAAATTACTACAGCCTTTCAAAATTTGGAATTAGGTAAAGATAACACCAAGATGTTTTTTTTAATCCAAAATGATATAACAGGAAAAAAGAAACGACATAATAAGATTTTTTCCTATGTAGCCCTCGGTCAAGAAATCTAATTAGAAGGAAAACGTCATGTATATGTATTGTACCTGTAGTATTTTTATTATTTTTTTCAGAGATAGATACGCAAGTGTTTTACTACGAGGTGTTTTTTCTCATAAGGAAAATTATTATGTTGGTCAAACTGCATAGATAGAAGCAATTCATTTTGTGACAAATCTAATTTGTGACAAAATACAAAATAGTACATAAAAAGATTCACTCGTTAGACAAAGCGCAAACCGAAGATAAAACTGTTTTCCGTAATTTTGTTAACTAAGGTCCACTTGAACGAATAACTTAACTTGGAGTTATTGACAGTTTGTCATACAATATTGTCAATTTAAACTCGTGTTAGCAACAAACTCTCAGTTAAGGTTTTCATACAAGTGGACCTAAGACTAAAAGAGAAATAAGACTTTGTTCTAGCGAATGTGTTCACGAGATGAGTTTGACTAAAACGAGTCTTGAATAATTTCGGTGTGCGCATAGCCTTAGTACTCATCATATAGTATGATATACAGCTGTTAATATCCACCTGGTTATTATACTACCATCTGAATTGAATCTAATCATAATTCCAATTACAGATTATGATTCGGCAATATCACGTCATATTGGAATCCCTCATCTTATTAGTTACTGATTAAACTGTTTTGGTATATAGTATTAATGCAAGCAAATTGGGGAGGACTATAAGTTTAACTGATATAGCAAGAAATTATGTGATCTAAAGTTTTGTTTTTGTGGTTCACTTCATACACAATTTTACATACACAAAAGATTGCCTTTTATCTGGCTCCTGGCTCCAACATCAAGACACCTATGCTTTTCTAGCAAAATTAAATATGACAAAAAAAACAAAGAGAAATGTGTTAAAATTAGATCGCATAATTCAATTCTACTTCAACCAATATTTAATGTGGGTGACCGTGAAGTGAACTTACATTAAAAGCTAATGCTATATATCGTCAACTTACTTTGAGTTCACATCACCTAACTTTTTACTGTGAAATATTTACAGTAGAATACTACGGATGAATGGATCTGTACAGAATAGACCGGCTGTTAAAAAGCTGTTAAGAAGCTATAACGTTCATTTATTTCTACATGCTGACGTCAAATAATATAGCACTCAGCACACAGCTCACAAAAATACCTGTGCGTTAGTCTATTTCGGCAAAATATTTACATTCTTGCCAAAATAAATATAATAGGAGTACTGAGGAAAATATAGATTTATCAGCTGCCAGCATTAAAACGAGAGAGAGGAGTTGAAAACGCAAAAGCTATTTTTGTGTTTTGGTAAACAGAAGAACCTGGCTAACTATAGGTTTCAATTTTATCATGGCGATAGCCGTTCTTGTATGCGATAGAACCGTTTCAAAAGGTCAGGCATATTACAAAAGAGGCCACACAACTAACGACTTTTTATAGCGATGCAGTTGGGCCACATTTGTGTAACACAACAGTGACCAGTAAAACGCTATAATTCAAACTATGTGCATATGATACGGTATGTTATTTCAATCATCATGATATTCTGCTTTGCTGAGGTGAACGAGTTTTTAAACCTTTATGTACTACTACTACCTCAGTGTTATTTCTCAATATTTTACAATAGCACAGAATAAAACATAGCACTCCTTTTTTTGGGCAGTCGTGTAATAAAATGATACGGCAACAATTCGGTGGTGCGTCTAGACTCCACTTGGAAGTCGATTCCGTTGCGAAGCCCTCACGCAACGTTCCAGATGCACTACTGAATTGATCTTCAGACACTCTGGCTGACTGTCAAATTGTAAATATTTGATCGTCGGGTGGGTCAATAAAGCTAATGGATAATTAATTTTACTGTTTTCTTACTTTCTCATGGTATTTAACAGCATCTGATTAATCTATAAGCCAACCCGAACACTATTGGGTAACAGCAGGCAGATCATGATGAGTACTGCACTTTCATCAATGTCCCAAATGCTCTAGCAATCATTCAGAACATTGTATCACAATTTCATTGCTACTGCAAGCCTGCAAACAATGGTGGACAGAATTTAAAGAAACAAATCTGTTGTTCATCTCTAATAATGTACAGACGCGCCACTATATTGCCATTAAAAGTCGTCTTGTGTGGAAATATTTACACATTTAAATTTCCCCACTTCTCTAGATATAATCTTGTTCGAAAGAAAACGGTCAATTTCACACAAACAATCCAAGATTTATATTGAAACTTCACTCTCGGTGTTGTTTGTTTAATTTTCTATATGAAAACTACATAAACATGTATTTAAGTCTTCGATCAACAATACCAACTAGATGCACGGTCGGCGCAAGAAATACGTCTCGGTAAATAACAGCTCACTTGAAACGTGAGCTCTTATTTTGTTCACGCGGATAGAATTTAGCATTGATTTTGTACGCGACCCGTTAGCTAGTTTGTTATTGATAACCGAAGTTTTTTTTTTTTTTTTTGTTGCCTCATTGCTCCAGTAGTCGCAAGCGGTTCTGCTGAGCATGAGGTCCCGGGTTCGAAGCCCAGGTTAGGCAAAGAGTTATTGGGTTTTTCCATCTGGAATTTATCAGTAGCAGCCTGGAGTCTTGATTTGCACCTAGTTGATGGTTACACAATGGACAGGTGGTCAGACAATGGACATCGGCAACACTGGTTGATACACTTCTACCTATTGAAATGCAATAGGAATTGCAATTGCAATTTGCAATTTGTCTTTGCACTTCTTTTTTGTCTTTTATCCGTTTCAATATTTGTTGTTGTCTGTGTTCATAAATATATTTCTATTCTATTCTATTCTACCTAACCCTTTGTCTACAGGCGTAATGTTATGTTATCTTATTGTTACTTACTATCTGTGCTACCAAACATATAAAACGACTGAAAGGAGATCGAATTTTCATGCACATTTTCCTGTTTTCGATACCTCTGGTCTCTGGGAGATATTGACTACCCAGTAAATATATGGCTCAATGCCACATAACTTTTTATGGGATATTGAATGTGTGTTGCAATTTAAAAAACATGGGTACTATGGTCTCGAGTTGCTGTTGTTTCAGCCAGTTCGATATTCAGTGTTATTTATTCAGATGAGGTTTTGTCAAGTTGCGATGTTAAAGCCTAGCTATTTTGTTAGACAAATTTGTAAGAACCGACTGTGAATAACTATTCAATAAGCAGTGTATTTTAAAAATCACCTTTTTATTACTAATTTTCTTCTTCTTTGATTGCAAGTTAAGAGAACTATTACAGTTTATTGCCGTGTCCTTTATCTAAGTTTTTTGCAATCAGCTACCAGAGTATCACCCGCGGCCTAATTGCGTGAGTGAATTCAGCAAGGCAAAAGGTATGACCCCATGAGAGAGTACGAACAATCGACTAATCATCATCAAATCCATCATCAACATTTCAGCTGAAAGACGTCCACTGCTAGACATAGGCCTCCGTGCGTCTCGCATCCACCGGATTCCCGCAACCTTAACAAGGTCGTCGGTCCAACTAGTGGGAGGCTTTCCAACGCATCGCCTTCCAGTTCGCGGTCGCCATTCTAGAACTTTTTGGCCCCATCGGTCATCCGTTCTGCGAGCATTGTGCCTGCCCACAGCCACTTAAGTTTCGCAATTCTTCGGGCTATGTCGGTATGTAGCTTTGAACCACCAATCACATAGATAGAAATCCACATCGCGTTTTTCATCTCGCATGTGATTGGTCAATTGTTCATTCTCTTTCAAGGGGTCAAACCCTTTGCCTTCCTGAATTCACTTACGCAATTAGGCTGCTGGTTTCTGGAAATAATTTATCAATGTGATGAACGATGCGATTGTCTATTTGAATCTCACTGATTGAATTCGGTTAATTTCGTTCTAGATACTGGGTGGGTCTATCTCAGACACAATACGCTATTAAAAACACTAGAAAACACCGGAATAAGAGGAAATTTACTAGACTGGTGTAAAGAATATCTACGTAGCCGATGTTATCACGTCAAAGTCGGCCCTAGCCTAAGCAGACCCGTAAAAGTTACGCAAGGCACAGCCCAAGGATCTGTGACAGGTCCCCTCCACTATCTGGCCTATGTCAACGACCTGGATAATATTATAAAATACTGTTCCCTCTACCAATACGCTGATGATACTTGTATAGTCTCTGCTAACAAAGACCTTAATATGGCCGCAGAATGTTTGCAAAAGGATTTTACTTCTATGGCCAGATGGGCCCATGATATGGGATTTGTTCTGAATCCACAAAAAACTAAAGTGATGCACGTACACTCAAGTCATATAAATTCATCCCTTTCTTTTCAAATCAAAGCTCATAGTCATGATTGTCTGCATAAAAATGTGCTAAACTGCCATTGTTCGACTATTGAGCAAGTCCCATACCATACCTACTTGGGACTTATAATTGACAATCGCTTCAACTGGAGTTATCAGGTGGAATCTGTATGCGGCAAATCTCTAAAGTAACCAAGTTGAAATAAACGGGCAACCAATACTTCTAAGTTAAAATAATTGTTATAAAACCATATAAGTATTGTATGTACGTTGTACGATCGTTATTATTGATATAAGTACTTACTTAAGTAAATAAGTTTTACTTATAAATGAATTGTAATAAGCAATGAATGTGTTGTATGTATTAAAATGTATAAGGTCGGTGTAATAAAGTGTTAATTTGATTTGAAATAAATATTATTTGAAAATTTATGTTTAATTTTCTTTTAAGCCATCTTTAGATTATAGCTTTTTCACTAAAAGATCTTTTACTTTTCGATCGGCAGTATATTTCATCAAACCATTTGGGCTCCAGTACGTGGCCATGCTTTTTGCCGCCTCAGAGGCATTATACAGGTCATACGGGGTGCAGGTGAATGGACAGTTGGGACACTCCAGCAAGTGGCACACAGTCTGTAGAGGAGCACCGCATTCGGATTCTACGAGCCTTCCATCGATATAATGCCGTAAAACAGTTTCATTCTAAAGCATACTTCTTAGTAACGACTAGGTAAAAAGGTTTGAAAAAAAAAACAAATTTATTGATTCATGTAACTAATAGTTTTGCTTCAAAAAAATAATTAACAACAGGATATTTTTTCGCTACTTTAGGATACTCCTCCAAAACGACTTGGATGTTTGAAAATATTTTTGTACTGTATTCTGCATATTTAGCTTACGTTTTCAGGTCATTCAATCAATTTGCATGAAGCTCGCGTGCTGAAAATAGGTATATCGTGTAAAGTAGGTACCTATGCGATGAATACGTGACTGTAATGAAACGGTAAAGCCTGTTGAAACTGAAAACAAAACAGTAAGCTTACAATTTAATTAAAGTCAAGTTTTGTAGTTTATTGGCGAATCAATCAATCGGTTTGCTCGCATGGGCAACTAAAATTGAACTTCTATAACATCTTTAAATTACCAATAGCTACTGCCCTTGACTTCACCCGCGTAAAAATTGTTTTATCATCTCAAGGGAATACAAACTATCTCCATGCCAAATTTCATCTAAATCGGTTCAGTAGATCCAGAGATTATCCCTTACAACCTCAGAAACTCACAAACTCTCAAACTTTACCTACTTACTTTACCTTATTATTTATTATTATAGTTGATATATTACTGGGTGCTGTCGTGACGTCATATTTAACCGCAATATTAATCTTACTAATAATATAAATGCGAACGTTTCGATGGATGGATGTATGTTTGTTAATTACACGCCAGAACGGCTGAACTGATCTGGGTGAAGTTTGGCACAGCGATAGATTATATTCTGGAATAGCACATAGGGTTTTGGCCCCGGTATAATGTTGCCTTGGGATAAGAAAATACTTTTCACGCAGGTGAAGCCGCTGGAAGAAACTAGTTGCCAAATAATTGCGCTAATTGCGAATAATTTTGTGATGATCATCAGCGTTAAGATTTAAAGCAGGTCATCAAACCGAAAAACTGTCTTACAAAAAGGGCTCTTTCGGCACTCAAACTTAAAGACTAGAATAGCTTGCAAACAGGTGAGTCAAAGCTATTGTCTACCCAGCAACACTTCCTTAAAAACACATAATATAGTGCACCTAAAAAGACAATGCCTTATCGCTTGCATTCATCACTAAAACAAAAGAAATACATAACCTACACTACATAGAGAATATCGTCACCATACCTTTAAGAGATCATTCATGACAACTCATACGATAGCATCTTCAATACGTGACCTTTATCACAAGGGAACAAGGTTGATGTTACGCTGGACATAATTAAGTAAAAATAGTGACGTCCAGTTACCATAATTACATTTATGGGCAGAACATTATCATACAATTGCAGACATAGAATTGTATGAGTAACTCGTTTGAATAGTGATGGGGTATTATTTTCCCGATAATAACCGTTAGCTGTTATTTTAATGCGTTATTTATTCAGAATTTTGACATGAATACATTTTTGAAATTGGTTCCGGATATATTGGGTATGCAAATTTTGAGTGGTGTTCCGTTTTATTACATGTTTTGTATTGTACTATGGAGGTATTGGATGGCTATATTAAACAGTTACCATTATCATATCCATTACAAAAATATACATGACTGCCATTCCCTGGTTGTATATTTTGAAAATAGGTCGAATATGATACGGCGATTTTCAAATCATTTGACGGGTACCTATTATGCAAAATTCCACATTTTCTGAACAAAAACATCCAGTATCTTCAGAATATGAAAAAAATAGTCAAATTATTATCGACATAACTCAATATCAAAATCTACTAAAGCAGAAAATCAAAATGACGCGCCCGAAAATTTCAATAATTCCTCGAAAAATTGTGAATATTACTCAATTCCACCTTCCACGGTTCGTTAGCAATAGATTCCACGCATATGGAAAAAAACCCGTTATCGAAACCGGATCATAGTGTCACACTTTCGTGTTATAAGAGGCAATTTTGGCCCAGAATCGTTGTCGTGTCGTACACGTGCCGTTTCCGATACTTTCGTCTGTAAATTGGATTTGAGGGGCCGGCGAAGTGTTCCTGACTGAAGGATAAAAACTATGTAGTGGCTCCTTGAATGAACTTGAGTTCTTATTTGTTTTGGTAGAAACTTGTAGGTTGGAAGGAACTTGACACCAATCGGAAGACCAATATAGTAACTTCTTTTTATGACCACTCTATTATTTTGTGAGTTCTTAAGGTTCAAAGTGAATTATTTTTATAGTTAATCCGTCCATCACATCCAAAAATATAAAAAAGAACAGTGAATTGCTATTAAAAAAGACATGCATACTATTCTCAGGCTGATCCGAAGAAAGAGACACAATTTGCAAAAGGTTAGCCTAAAATAGTAAGTATTCTATCAGGATCATAAAAAGATCTAGCTAGAACAGACTGGGGCATAATAAACTGCTTATCCATTATATTTAATATTTACATACTTTTATTACAGTTAATCGTAAACCCTCCAATAAAAAACGAATCAACATTAGAATACCCAGTAAAAAAACCTATCGACGTTAATTTTTCAAAAAAAAAACTGTTATTATCCCATCACTACCTCTCTACGTTAGGCCTCAGTTGTAAAAAGTATAGTTTCGAAACTAGTCAAATAAATGTGTTATTTATTTATATTATTTAGTTTGTTGTGTGATGGAAAATAACTAAATATCGTTATAATTGATATAATGAGTTATAGTAGTGGTCCTAATTGATATTGGATAGTGCGCAACCGTTTGATATTTTACGAGTAAATAATTTGGAAATAACAGCGTAAATTAGTTTTTGATGCCTAATCTAATCAAACTGTTTGTCAACTGTTCAGGTAATTAAGTAAATAATTTTATCAAGCGTATCTACCTACCTATACCTAAGTGGACATCTTCAAAAAAAAAACTATCTACTACTAACTATCTTGTTATATATATTATATATACATAACAGGTATTTTTTACTACCGTTTAAAAATTATTCATTTCTAAAAAAATACAAAATTCAGGGAAAACTAAAAGTTAGATAAAAGGTAATTTATTGAATTATTGTTATCGATGTTTTCATTATTATAAAGGATAATAAAACACAAAACTCATATCCGCATCGCAAACCGCGGTATTGAGTACCTACGCACAGACGCGCGGAACGATATTTTTTTATCTAATTTTAGAACAGACAAACAATTTATTGCATTTGATTTCGAAGAGCGATTTTGGATACTCGCACCGGTGTGTTAGTATCCGGTAGTCTTAACCGACGCTCGTTAACGTTTAACGCCTGATTTATTATTAATTAACTTGTAACTAGTTGATGAACACAGTGCCTTTGTGTGTACCAAAAAAATAGTGGGTTAAAAAAAGTGTAAAAGTGACAAAGAATTAATAAATTTACATACTGAAAATAAAAATAATTCGTGGCTGGTAACAAAAATATTGAATTACAAATTCAAACTTTAAAAATAACCGTGAAAAGAAAAACAAAACAATAATTTTCTAAATTGAAAAAAAAACAAAAGCAGTGCCGAACAACCGGTTCCAATTTCAAACTATCATTGTAATTTTAAAAAGTTTCCATCATGGGTTGTGAACTAACCAAGTTGGCATCTTCGGAGTTCAATCATCATGATGCTATAGATCGTCCACCGCCACCTTCGGATCCTCGGTCACCTCTGACCACGAAGCAGCAGTACTGCATGTTAGCGTCCTGGAAGGGAATCTTCAGACAAATCGAGCAGACTGGCATTGTATTATTTATCAAGTAAGTGAATGATTCTTTATATTCTTAAATTATTCATCAACAATCCGTGTACTCGATGGAATTCCCATCGGCAAAAATTATGAACTTCGATACAAACTTCCATCACTTTTAAGTTGTGAATTATCAAAATTAGTTTTCAGTCAAAAAAAAAATCTTTGTACAAATAATTTTAGGCTTAGTGAAATTAATATTTTTATTGTGAAATCTATCCTTACTTTCTTCGGACCGGCTTCTTGACAAAAAGTAGGGCTCTAAAGGCGACCATACAATATTTCGACTAAAAAGCTGTTTTTGTCTTGTTGTAATTACAACACGTCACATTTAATAATGTGTAGTATGCGTGACATGGCTGATTAGGAATACGAAGCATTATACAGTGCAATTTTAAAAACGAAATCACACCATAAACTGAGAAATTTAACATTAGGTACATCACAGATATAACTCTAACTAGATGACGCGATTATATGTACTTCGCGTGTCAAAAAAGGAGTAAAAGTACGACCAAAGATCGTATTTTAAGCTTTTCATTTAGCATTATCGGCACCGGACAACAACCGAATTTAAGAAAAATGCCTAAGCCACATTGAGCTGTAAAATGCATATAGTACAGGAAAAAGTTGGCCAAGGCAATGAAAATGTTTTCTTCCATTGGTAAGCAAATTTGTTCTTAAATTGTGTGTGAAAAGTGGCCCGCTTGGTTTTCATACATATGGATGGGGTTTTGGGTTATCTAGTTAAATTTAAGTCTCTGAGGTACATTATTACTACATGAATCTAAAAAATACATGATACACATGTTCAGCGGCAATTTCCACTGTTGCCTATGGACCTTTCAACAGAGTGTTAAACGATCTCGGTCACGCATGAGAGTTTAATTACTACCGGTTGTGAGTGACATTGATTTATGTCAAGGGTTTCAAAGGCACTAAACAGCATACTAAACAATATAACACTGAGATCTGGTTGATATAGGTACAACAGTGAACTATGCTAGGTTGAATTGATAGATTCACTAGCTTCTGCCAGCGACTTCGTCCGCGTGGAATGTGTTTACTTATCCCAAGGAAACATTATACTAGGATGAAAAGTAGCCTATGTGCTATTACAGACAATAATCTACGTCTGTGGCCAATTTCATCCAGATCCTTTCAGCCGTTCTAGCGTGATTGATTAACAAACATACATCCACACACACATCTATCCCAACTTTCAGATTTATAATATTACTAGTTTCTGCCAGAGGCTTCTCCCACGTGAACGTCGAAAATTATACCGAGCGAATATATTCCCGGAATAAAAAGTATCCTATGTGCTATTCCTGACTTTAATCTATCATTGTCCCAAATTTTATGTAGATCCGTTCAGTCGTTCTGATGTGATTGAGTAACGAACATACACACATCCATACAAACTTTTGCATTTATAATATTAGTTAGACTACATTTTACCTCGCATGAAAGTCAACAATACCTATACCATGGGAACGAAGTACCGAGATATAGTCCTCCAGCCCGAATAATGGCCACGGTGGCCAATCTCAGCGGAGACTATAAGCCATCGCCTCGGGAGAACTTAAAGTGCAGAAGCATGTGCGCAAACATAGGCGCACTATTCCCTCACTCTCATAATTGATTGGCCGGCAAGCCGAAAAATCTGGTGTAGGACCAATGCATGGCTTAACGTGCACAACTGCTATTTTTTTAACTTTGGACTGCTACTGAGTACTCGCTAATGGAAAAACCCAATGTCACTTTAGACGATATTTTTTTTTAAGTGGCAAATCTTCCAATGACTTCTCCCGCTCTGGGTGAGGCGGCAGGGTGTGTCAGACTTTAACTGACTAATACCCGCCCGTGTTCCTTCAGTTGCTTGAGCCAGGGCCGCAGTAAAACTTTTTCAAATTTATCCGCGATCCAGACAGACATCGGCACTCGCGGACCCCGTCAGTTTTGCTGACATCTCTTTGAGGCGCGCGTGGATCAATACGCCCCATCGTCTCGAGCTACCAATTACTTGCCGTCTGCAATCCCACTCCTACGGTACTGGTAATTTGCCCGACCTGAGAATCGAACCCGAGACTTCACGTTCTGTAGTCACACTTGCGACCGGGGCCAACGAGGTAGGTAACCAAGTAACAACTATCGGGATAACCAGTATCCTAAGTTTGTTTAACCAGGCTATGGTTTACTCGAATATCAAAATTCGATAAAAAATTAGGCTATATAGATAGGTGTTGTACTAGTAGGAAAATAGTTTAATATTTATTAATTGATATTCGCAACTTCCCTGTCCAAAGAGTCATATATGACTCACGTGATATTTAACTATTGGTCTATTATGTGGACAGTGAACCTATTAATATTTTAGCAAGGGGGAAGGAAGTTGGAATTAGAAAAACAGTTTTATGAAGACAATTTTGGGTTTGTATTATTTATATAGATATAGATATATAATAATATAAAGCTGAAGAGTTTGTTTGTTTGTTTGAACGCGCTAATCTCTCTAACTGGTTGAAATTGAAAAATTATTTTTGTGTTGGATAGCCTATTTATCGACTATATACCATCACGCTACAACCAATAGGAGCGGAGCATAAATGAAAAATGTAGCAGAAACGAGAAAAATATTCCTTTTTGAGAGCTTCTGATGCGTGCGCTGCATAAACAGTTTAAGTTACGCAACAATCATGTATGTAGAGTAGGTAGGGTAAGGTGGGTAGGATAGATGGGTAGGTAGGTAGCCAGTTGACGGGAGCGAAGCCGCATGGGACAGCTAGTAATTTATAAACATTATTACTATTATTACGCTGTCATTATGTGAGTAGCGACCATTTTCGGATGTCGATATTGAGTGTCCAAAGTACACCCTGCCATTTTATCTATGTATTTAATTAACATTTCTTAGGTAGGTGGGGCCCATAGTCTCTCCATAGTTTTAGGAACCAATCCACTTTATTCAGTAAATTCTATAGTCCAACATCTTCGAATGAGTTGGATTCGGCACCTCGTTTGCCTTTCAAAAGGTCCAGGATCCCAGGGTCCAGAGGAATATCCATGACATGACATAATTATTATTGTGATAGCTGTGGAGGAATATCTTAAAACCATAGATTTAGTAGGGCAAGGCCGTATAGCTAAGGATCTAGGCAAGTAGTTCATCCATTTCGAAACGCAAATGTTTTAAATCAACATATATATTTAGTCAGACTCTTTAGGTGCACATTACAATTAACATATTCCAGAAAAAAAAATGAGAGCAAATTCAATAAAAAAAGCAAATAACTACCTTTTCCGGTTTTGCCCCGACCCATGGGTAAAACCGTATACTATGTACTATATTTATATTATGTACTAAGCTTTCAAATAACCCATAGTTCCATCATATACGACTTAAATAGATTTTTCATATTCTCTGGTTCCCAGTCTTGCCTCGTAGTGGTTCTTTGATAATTACGCGGCATTTTTGAAGCATCTGTATAAAATAATGACAATAATTAGACTTATCTGTCCGGGTCAAAATCGTATAATATTCTGTTCTACCCCAGAATATAATGTAATATAATGTTCTACCCCATGCCGTTTTGCCCCAACACTAGTGTAGAACAAAAACATTTACACAAAGTCAATACAAACTTTCCGGTACAAATATTGCATTTAAGAGCAAATACATCTCCTACAATATTGTTGATTAGTGACTTACCTGTAGCGTATGTACACTTCACAATCACTGCTTGAATATTCACGAAAATAAGTGACGAACTACCGAAAAACAATAAAATAAAATAATTCAAAACTGCGTGAGCCTGCAGAGACAAGTGTTTGCTTACAAATAGTTCTGATTGTTAGGCGCCACTGAGCGGATTGTGCGCGTGAAATTTGAATCATTGGCGAAAATAGATACTCTATAAGGTTTTACCCAGGTATACGGTTTTGTACAGGTCTCCCCTATGTTTTCGCTATGCAAATGAAACAATCAGGTCTTTCAAATATTTTAAATATTAGATAAATACATCGAAAGGCCAGACAGTTTCAAATAAATTGCTACCCAAAAGCAACTTAAATGTAACTTCAGAGCAGCTATAATGAAAATTCTCGTTACAAAATGTTTGATCAAACTTAGCTTTTGCTTTGGAGCTATGTCCCATATTGCTTCACATCTTTTTGCTTGTTTTTTCGATCACGGCATCGACAGTCGAAGCGTGTTTTAGAAAAACGTTTTCCGGGGCTAGCGAGCTCATTGGGGCTCCGTAGTCAACAAGGAACCCTTATAGTTTCGGCATAACCGTCTGTCCGTCCGTCCGCAGTTAAGCTCAGAGACTCTTATCTTCGTACTAGAAAGCTTTAATTTGGCATGGATATACATATTAATTACGCCAACAAAATGGTAAAATAAAATCATGAAACAAACTTATTTTTACGGTACCTCCTGTACACGTAAAGTGGGATGTTTTTTTTTCTATGATGGTGGCTATCGTTGGTTTGACCATTACAAATATTATGGGTATGTGAAAACCATTTTTCTATCCAGGTATCCGTTTACGTAACGAAATTAAAAGGAAAACTATCATCGCTAAGTAGGCTTTATAAGTTTACGAGTAATAGTCGACCAACTTAAAAAATGTACTTGGAAAAGTAAAATGTTTGTATATTGGATGTATGGGGACAGCAGTTTATCGAACAAAAATTATCGCAAAAATTATGTGATGTTGATCTAATGTCAAGTGCACGTAAACTGCTTTGATTGGCTGTTGACAATTCATTCAAACAAACACAGCAGTTTACAAATTTATCTCATTAATTTTACGGTCATTTTCGTTCGATAAGCTGTATAAATGTACATGTTACCCGTATAAATGAAATAGTCTTGGTTTTTAAAAACTATCATGATTTCAGCAAAAGTTCACAGGTCTTTTCAGTTGTCTTGCACAAAGTTAGAAGAAAACGAAATGCTAAAATGAAAGCATATTGAAGCTAAATTACACCCGCAGGTACTAAATAGTTTGTCTATGTAATTACTTTTAAAGTCTATACAATTCCAGCGTTTTCCGACTCTCGTATTTTGAACTAAACAAAATAAAGTTTAAACTCTTGCAGACAGTAATAAAGTCTTTATCACCTACACCCAAAACATTAGACGTACATACTAAAGTAAAAGTATAAAAAGAACGTAATGAAAACGTAGAACTCGTAGAAGCCATCAATCTAATAGAGCTCGCGAAATCATCAAAGCAAGCAATCTCGATCGCAGTCCGACGCCAAACCACAGTCTTGTTCCAATATCTCACCGATACGATAGAAAATAAAAATCTTTTTATATCTCAAGGTAAAACAGCGAAACTAAATGTATGAATAGCGAGTATAACAACAAAATATTATATTTAGAAAATCACAATTGATATAAATATTCTAATGAAGAGAAAAACTGAATAGGAATGTTTTCTGGGTAGAAAAATGATAATTCTATTTAGACCGGAAGTAAAATTATCAAATAATATTGGACACGTATTTTTTGCTTAACTAAATAAATAAAAATAGCCAAAGATACAGCGCACCAAAGTTCAGGAGTAGGATCTTGTGACGCCACTTTGTCAGTAAAAAAGTGTAGCACACCGTGAAGTCACACTATATTTCAACGCACTGTATCGTTTACGTGGCAAAAGAAAAAATACGTGTCCAATATTTTTAGGTTTTCTAACTGACGGACTAAATACATATTTTTTCAAACCTATATGATTTCGATGTTATTTGCCAACGAACACGGAACTGTAAGCATTAATAAAAGAGAGATATTTACAAAACTATGTGAGTATTAAATTCATTCACAAAATTACTAGAAATTTTACAATGAAGTCTGTATTATAGAATAGAACTATTCGCAAGAGTATATTATTCTAAATTTCTATAAGTTTGATAGGGATCATTTATCATATTATGGACCTACATAATAATGGTACAAGAGGTGGTAGGTGCACTTTTAGACCCCGTTGCCGACGCGTCATACAATAAAACTATGAACTTTAAAATTAACTAGAATTGCTGTGAATATAAACATGTACAAACAATCAAATATTTCAATGAATAATTTGTTTTCTAGCGCCATGATTACCACACATTCCTTCTCAATAGTTTGCTAAATCTGTCTATGATCAATCTCATGTGCAGAAATAGATATCACTAGGCTGATATAATAATGATCCCGATGAAATGACAATCAAGTATGACAAAGGCAACAATGAATCATTATGAGCCATTGTGACAATCTTCAAACTAGTAGCTCGGTCGTTAGAGAAACCATCTTGATTTACTCGATAAACTAAGGATCGTGTTGATCGTGTGATTGTGGCTTAGTTATCCTCGGAAAAGATTTTAATAAAGTAAAACCCGATTATGGAAAACCAAGTTTTTTTAAAGTTAACGAAATTAAGTTTTTAATCTGATAAGTTTTTTTTTTTATTAGTTACGTATTTAACGCCTTCAATTTAATACGAAACTGTATAGATGTATACAAATGTTTATCTTTTTTTTGGGTTGATTATTTTGTATATATGATTCATAAGACGTCTGAAAACATTGTAAGAAAAAGTTCGTAAGTCCAAATTATTGTTTTCAGTGTATACGGAGCACTCACCCATACCGACACCTAGTAAATGTAATATATAAAAGTAGTTTAGGCGGTACGAATGAACATAATTATGAATATCCATACGACACATACACTGCCAAATTCACTAACTCATAGTCCGGTAAAAACTTCCGTAGCAAATGTCACAGCTCTGTAAAAAAAACTACCCAAGCAAATGAGTATTCCGGCTAAATTGATCTCTTTTACAAATAGCCAAACTGTGTCCTGTCCTACATCTCTGAAATAGTTTTTGTCATGTTTATCCTTTCACGTCTCTCTCGATATCATTACGTGATCGGCATTTGCCAAAACCATATTTTTATTTTCTTTTATATTGATGTCTATATAGTATTGGCTCTTTTGTGTTGAGTCCTAGTACGTGGCTTTTTGTCTGCTCTCTCTTCTATCTTGGCATATTCAATATCGTAGTTTCGTCTTGCTGAAGTTCCATCCGTAAGATGTTCGTTTGTCCACCTGGCTGAATGTTGACTGCTAATTTTGCGTCTCCGAAGATTCGGTTTCTTAAAAGTACGTACTATTCGTACTTTTACACATAAGTATAGAAAGGTAGGATATTCATTATTGTAAAACAACAAATTACAATTTCGAACTGAATCGTTAATAGAAATTACCAAAAAGGTATTCCTATATTGTGGGTTGTCTTGTCTCTAGGTTACGGGATATCACCTTCAAATAGTTCGAGGTTATCTCTAAGCATTAAGTATATCCACCAGTTCCATCACCAACTCAAACAAGAAAAGAACCAAAGCCAACAAACACTAAAACGCATTCTAGAACTCCATTTAAAATACGTGAAGTGAAAAGTTAAATAAACGGGGCATAATTTATCAGCTTCGTAACCCACGCGAATAAGAATAAATCAAGAAAATAGTTCAGTGCGAGAACTCGTAAACGTTCGCTTCGGTTATTCATGCACTATTGCACTTGTTCTTACCGCTAAGAGCTTTTCCAGATCCGTTTTATGTGCGAATTGAAGAGGTAAGGCGATAAAAAAGAAAATATATCAACATAGGTTTGCATACACACTTGATGGCAAGTAAATACCGCTGGCGATCGAGCGGTCGTCTGTTGTCGACCTTATAAGCAAAGTTAGATCGTTTTATGTCCCCGTAGTTTTGTGACTGTACCTTTAAAACCTTTGGGACACAGCAATAATAATAATATAGTAGGTACAGCTAATTCCCAGGACCAGATATAACTTTCCAAGGTAGTTGTATCGAGTTTAATTACAGTTGCAATAATAACCAGCACTCCTTCCAATTTATGGTATTGCAAACTTTGCGGGACCACTAGAAACTGCGCTGTCTTCGTTATTAAGCTCGGGGGCAGTTATAGGCCGGGTATATGCAGAGAGCATATAGGTGCCTATCCATGTCCTGTGGCTATATGCAAGGCTACGTCGATATTGAAGCGTAATTGGCGAAAACCGCCCTCGTTAGTTCTGCAATGTTTGTCCCGAAAGCCGTTGGATATTGACCAATTCCTTGGCAAAATTCCCGCAGAATATGCGGGCTGGACGCTTTGTGAAGTTGCATGAGTGAACAGCTTTATCTGAATGAGACAAACCGTCACTAAATACTTTTATCAACAGTCCTGTAATATTATTTCCTTCTAATATTACCTACTACACAGATAATATAATACTAGCATCCTACTATAAATGTAAAAATCTCAATTTTTGGACACTTGTTAATTAATCACGCCTCAACGGCAAAACGGTTTTAGGCTAAATTTGCCGCATGGGTTTACTTTGACCTGAATTAGGAAGTAGGACATCTTATCCCGGTGATACGTTCCTGTACGATAATGTTCGTAATTCACGTGTTCTATTTAATATGCCATAATAACAACTAATCTTTCATTCTGGCTCGATCGCCTTTAAATCTGTATGACTGTAGTATTCCCGAAGTTTGTCGTCCCTTCTCTTCTTCTTCTGGAGTCTATAAAAACTTTTATTAAATATTTTTGCCCAGTTGATGGCCACGTTAATTATAGCTAGTCTATTTGTGATGGTTATCACGTTATGGTCGCTAGTGCAGAGTTATGAGGATCAAAGTGGAAAGTTCCTCATAAAAGGTATCCTCCGACACGGGTGTAGTGTCTTACATTATGCGAATACTAAGATTCTTTAAGTATATTCCAGAGCGTGTAAATAGGAACTTATAAGTACCAAATCAATCACTTCAAAAGCATCTTAAATAACTTAGGACGTTATAAAGCAGTTGATTGATACGATATTAATGATTGCCATCATAAATTCCAATGTAACAACTATCCCAATGCTACGTGAATATATAGAAAAGGTCCATTTAATAACATTTTAAGACAGCAAACACATGAATGTGAACCGAACCAATGAACCAATAAAATTTTGCTGACGCATGCGACCGTTGAATGAAGATACTAGCTGGTTTCTCTGCACAAGTGCAAGCAATAAGATGAGAAAGTTTTATTGCAATCTGATGAACGATACAGCAGCACATAAAATACGAGCAAACAAACATTCCGTAGCAGACACCTTACCTAAGCAAAATCGGCTATATACTCGTATGTTCGGGCAAAATTAATATTCTGAAAAAGTTTCTCAGATGTTACAAGCAACTGACCATGATTGGTGATTTTTAATCCCGACGGAAAAAGAGGGGTGTTATAAGTTTGACGTGTGTACCTGTGCGTTTGTGTATTATTGTTTTGTGTAACTGTCTGCGGCATCGTAGCTCCTAAACGGATGAACCGATATTCATTTCGTTTGTTTTTGTTTGTAAGGTGACTTTATGTTCTTAGCCATGTTTGAAAATCGGTTTAGCCGTTCAACAGTTAATGTGAGTTTTACTGTTTGAATCAGGTTGTTTACGCACGATATCGTGTCGTAATTATGTGTTCAATAGATTGTCATTCGAAGCGCGTCTACTATCTACTAGATAAATTACGTAGCATGCAGTACAAATATATTGGAGCTTTAAAAAAACATTAATTTTACTTGTTATAATGAACCATAAATGGAAAGGGACATACTTGGATCGCATAAGGATCTTTACTTTATTTATCAGTTTGTGTTGTTCAGCTGCATTCGGTTAAACCTATACTATTATATAGTCTGTGGTTAAACTGGGAGCCAACCCCAATATAGTTGAGAAAAGGCTAGGCAGATTTATGTGTTGTTACATGTTGGTTTACTGTCGATTCCTTTATTGTGTCAAGATCGATTGGCTAATTAATACTTGACTAAAATAGATCGGTTCCACGTTAAATGTAGCATGTAGGTAGTGTGGGTATTTTTAAATTTGCCGGTTACTGGAGCTCTGAAGTTTATTATAAGTGTTGATGGAGTCAACACATTGTAAATTGATTATATTGAGATGTTTTAATTTCAATACCTGGCAAGCATCAACGTAGCAAATCGCGATCTTATAGATTATTTTAACTTTTGTTTTTGGACGTATTATGTGGACGACGATGTAGTAGATACACTTATCTAGAAGTAACTTATTCACAGCTAAATTAAAGACCGCCAGGTTATAGCAAGATTTTTTATTTCAAATAAAAAAACAAAATTTGTAATCAAGCTTTTTAGCTTGAAACGTGTATGCAAAATTTCATCTTAAGCGGTTGAGGATAACTGCTTTAAAATTGCAAGATTTGTCCCGAACATACATACATACATTGCAAGTTAATAAAAAGTTTGTAAAAACATGACTCTCCTGCTTTACTCCGACTGGCAGTCGGGTAAATATGGACACCTGTTGGCAGCACTATTGCTTTATCTATGGTAGTCGGTAGCGCATGCTGGCATCCGCATCCAGTTTAGACAGACATGTCAATGCTTGTAAATTATTGCATCTTACGTCTAAAATAAATATTGATTTTGAAACTATAGATAGTTATCATTTCAAAACAACACCAGTAAGGAATTCTAGTTTTATTTGTCTAATAATACTTTTTCATTTGTTGAAATTTAAACAATATCCATAGAACTGATTATCTTTACGTCAATTCGGGAAAACTAACTCCACAAATTAGTCAAAATCAAAGCTTAATTTTTTTTCATAATTAGGTCATGTCCTTATTCCCTAAATAACCAAAAATCCCTCATCTTATTACGATATAATAATAGCCCTTTCATTCAGAACCCCAATAATTGCGAAGAATGTCATGACGCATGTCGCTTCGTGGGCGGACGAAATAATACGAACAATGGACTGAATGGCGGCTTACAAACAATCTGCCCACTCGTAGTACGTGGATACTGGCCATTGAGATGTTTGTATAAATAGGTAGGAGGGGGAGGGGAAATATAAGGTCAGAGAATGTTTGAATGAAGTTATAAGGGCCAAAAAACTTTACAATTGGATGTGGAAAATTAGAGTTTAATACTTACATAATCAACTCATAACATAGACTTTTTATCTATGTAGGTATTTTAATTGGAGCGTCTGGTGTTCTGCTCAAAAAGCTGTTGATTGTGGAGGTCTTCACAATCAAGTTACTGGAGGACGTGGCTGGAGGTAGATCATTGTGTTGCCATATTTCTCACTGGACATGGTAATATTATTATTAGTAACATGGTAATATTTATTACACAACAGTAAATTATTTGCCTTCAAGCTCGGTGCCTCGCCTATATGTCAATGTTCTACATCTGACTGCGAATATGTACAATCTGTACATCATATCTAATGGGAGTTTATTATTTGGCAGAATGAACGCAATATTATGTTGGATTATGTATTTCATACGATATGAACATTGGCATCCTTTTATATTCTAGAAACTTTAATCAGATCATAAGATCAGATTTGTCATTTTTATTTGACATTTTATATATTTTTGAGAGATATTATTGTTAATTGATATTTCATGTATATTTTTGACATAATTATTATTAAATTTCCGTTCATTATTGTAGAAATTTTGTAATTATTGTGTTTAAATTCATTTTTGTAATTGTTAATTATAATAACTTTAAAAATATTTGCATGCCAAAGAATGTGGCAAACATTCCGAGTCCGAACTTTTTGAACTTTTTATGTTATCCTCCATGCACGTATAATGCCTGCATGTTTACACGTGTTTGAGCAAATAAATATATCTTTATCTTTTATCTTTATGTACAGGCTGCATCTAGAAATTTACTATACGGACGTTGTGGAAACTAGAACAAATGTCCGAGCGTTCAAGCGTTTTTGCCATATTATTGGAATCAAATGTAACAAGCTAACAATGTTAGGAGCCATTAATATTAATGATAATTTTAATAAAACACGACCGATAAAAATACCTTGTACATAGACATTGTAAACGACCATTCTTGCCTATTGCCCTTGTTTTTTCTGTCTCCTGCTTGATATGAAAATTTTTATTTTTCATACACCCCCGTTATTCTTTTCTGATTAATTTCTTTGCGCGATCCAATACAGTTAAATTCATTCACCGGAAATTCGTCGAGCTTCATTGCCCGGCGCTTTTCTAGTGGTCACCACTGTTGATTCGGGCTTTCAGGAGTTGCAGTGGTTTAGGAATAGTGCGGATAGTACCAAAAAAAAAACAGTTACTGCGCAACACGATATAAGTGATATTGGTTGTGGGCAGGACTGGTGGTTGAACTCTTATAATCTCAAAAGCCTAATTGTCAACATTAGCGTTTCATAATTAAAATGTCATCATCTTCCCTTTATCTACTGCCTCATAATTATCAACTTTTATGGTATTATTAATAATAATCCATCAGGAGATACCCAGCAAGTGTTAACACATAACATGAATATATACAATTAATGTGATGTAGAACTATATTGGAGCATGGATACTTCCACGGCTGATTGACGTGGTATAAAAAATATTCGCCAATATGTAAAAGTCTAGTCAGTCTATACATTTATCACAATTCGTATGATTGGCAAGTGTATGTTTTCACATCAAGAACTCAATTTTTGAGAGTAGAAGTAAATCAACGGTTTCTTGTTTTGGCGGATACCTAATTCACGTGTTGACGTGAAAGTGGTTGGAAGTGTAGATTGATATTTTTGTTACTAACGTGCATTTACAGGGATCTTCTTTGCTCAACAGAATGGAGATGCTATATAAGTACAATATATGTGATTATAGTATCATATATTATGTAGGGACATCATCATCTTCCTGCCCACGTCCCATGTCCCACAACCATCAAAGATGAAAATGAAATACTAAAGGCTTCTTGGGCACGACACAAGAACGCCTGTTTTATGGCTGAATCATAAAAACGTACCAAACGGACACACAAGTTCACTTTCTCATTTAGAACATATTATATGAGTCCAGTTCAAAAACTGGATATTCTATAGTCAACCCAATACCTATACTCCTACAGAAGTAATACGGCAAACAAACAAGCTTGCGTCCTTCCCAAAGTTCTGTAGACACAAACTTGTAAAGAAATAAAATAAGACTTCTATTAGGTGCTCACACAAGTACTTGGAAACTTATACAACTCGTGGATCGTGGGGGATAAGGGGGGTGGAATATTGTTTTCATCCACCTTTTATGAGAGGAATGACGTAAAATATGCTCCGATTATTAAAAAATATTGTAATGAGACATCGAAATTTCATATAATTCTATTAGTTTGTAAGTGATGATAATTCTAATGCTATTTGGAAGTTGGGTGTTCGATCGAGCTATATAAGATGTATTTAGGTCAATCGACATCACATTTAATGTGATGGGTGTAGGAATATTATGTGTGTATGTATGCTTTCATTAGATTTTTATGTAACCCTTTTTTTTGTATTTTCTTTTCAGAATGCTGGACATTATAATGAAGAATGTACAATTTTCAAATATAAAGCCATAGATTTTCTTACTACTTTAATGACGCGGATGTGTCCGCTTTTTAACTGACTTAAAAAAGGAGGAACTTCTCAATTCATCGGAATCATTAAAAAAAAAAATATATTAATCGATTATTCAAAGACGCCTGGACCGATTTGGATTTTTTTTCTTTTGTTTGAAAGGATATACTTTCCAGTTGATCCCATGGTCCCTTTCCATAAGGTTAGGATCTGACGATGGGATCCTGGAGATATCGAGGAAACTCCTCAAATATTATAGGCACTACTAGGCATTACTATATCATTTGGTGAAGTGGAACTGAAGAAAAGACCACTGAAACAAACTCCTTTATGAAAATTATGTCACGGGTACATGATATCTCAAATAGTTAACCGACTATGATTAAACTGAAATACATATAAATAAATAGTACTGATGAAAATGGTACCATCAATCTGATCTGATGATGAAACCGGAACGTAGGCACTGGAACGTCGAAATAAAACAATGTATCCTAGTCGTGTTTAGATTCATTGGAATCGTCATGAGATGTACTTTGCTATAAATAATTTGGTATTTTCAGATCATGGTAATTTGAGGTACCTACCAAGACTAAAAAGAGAAAATAAAAAACTTCTTAACAAAAAAATATTTTTTTTTAGACATTGTAGTGATGAAAAAAAAACTTCGTATTCCGAAGTCGGTTTCGAAAAATTGACACTGACTTCGGTGAAGAAACCTATTTTACGATTTGTAGTGTTTCGCTACCAAACGCTACAAAGACGAGTTCCAAAGCTTATGCTTTTGAAGTCGTTTTATTATTTTGTTAAAAAGTTTTTATTTGGGGTCGATGCAACACTTCTTCTTCTTACATACTTCTCCATTAGTTGTCGTCTCAGTACCTACATCACATTTCTAGTGATATAATTTATCACACGGGCCGTCTACTGTTTCAGTTAACTTATTTAATCATCATTGATTTTTTTTATACACAGATCAAACCCATCCTTTTTACCCGACTGCCGAAGGAGGGTAATGTGTTTATCAGTCTATGTATGTATGTATGTATGTTTGTTCCTATGTGGCGTTCTAGAGACCAAACGCGTTGGCCGATTTTGATGATTCTTACGTCAATCGATTCGTCTTAACCCTGCGAGTGTCATAGGCTATATAAAAATTGGATAAGAAAAAAATGGCGGATTTTGGGCGCCATTTTGTAGGGGGAATTTTTTTTTTCATCCAAACCCATCGTGTGGGGTATCAAAATAAAGGGTTTTAAGAGGTGATTTAAAAAATATATAACACTTATATGTTTAAATGAACCTAATTTAAAAAAATAATAACTAAAAAGTTGTAAATAAAAAAGTTAATTAAAAACATTTTCCTAGCCATACTCACATCCAAATGAATAAAAACATGTTTATAAGAAGCTCTCGATGCGAGTGCTTCGGTAGATAAAATTTATAATTGAACACTTGGCCCGAAGATATCGACCCACTAAACCTTGACCAACAAACTGGCGTAGCTTTTAGTTTTAACAAACTAGACGTAACTACTGCAAGATATGACAAGAAAATAAAAGGTAAACTTGTATAGTTTGGAGTGAAAATTTCCATTAATGTCAACAACGTTAAGTAGCAATCCAAGAAAACTGTGTTCCATATTAATTTATTTTAGTTTGCTAGCTCACAGCTAGCTAAGAATACCTTAGATTAAAAAAAAATATTATCATATTTTTATGTTTAAAGTGATATTCATTGATGTCGATGAATGGATGAACTTTGATGTCATTGATGTTGAGTGTGATTAAGCAATGTACCTACATCATCATCAGCCATTTTAAAGTTCCCACTGCTGGGACACAGTGCGGGTTGGTCAATGTCACATGTCTTCGAATTGTACCTACAATATGATAAAATAACAACATTAAAATAAATTATCTATGATAATATTAAAACATTTACATTGGAATCTAATTCACCTTGCACAACGATTAGTTATTCAATTACGAAATCCAAGACAGCCTAACATTTGTGTATTTGTTTTTCCTTAGATGTCTAATTTGATAAAAAAAAAACATTTCATAACAATCAGAATTTTAAACTTCTGGAAAAAGATCAAACAACAATAATACATTGTGATACAAGGGTGGAAAGTAGGTTATTGCAAACAAGCTGTAATTAAAAAACCTCGCCTTCGGCTCGGGCTTGTTAATGACAGCTCGTTTGTAATAACCTACACACCCGCGTATCACACGACGTTTTTCAATACAGTTGTGGGAAATATTAAAAACAAATCAAATATTTAGATTAGATTATTCAGAAGAAAAACAACTGAAAATGGCGCGTTTTTGCAACTGGTAATTTTTTTTTCTACAACGAAAACAGCCTATACAGCCTATTCGATTTTTGACAAATGTTGATGTGAAAATAATATGGACTTTTGAAAATTCAATGCTAAAACGTACGGAATCATTCATTTTTCATCGTATAAAATCTATCCCATTTTATTTTATGAAAACTCCTTGCTACTAAACTTTTAAATTGACTTATAAATTTAAAACTCAACTGCAAAACTAATGATCAAGCTCGTAAACAATAGTCACGTAACAGAAAGATGCCTATGCGAAATGTTTAATTTTCGAATCATAATTATAGCCTCTGAAAGTACGCCATGTTTAACAACTGTATTGAAAAGAATATTTTGATCTTTGTAAAAAGTACACCCTCTGTACGAATAACACATTCACATAATATCGAAATCAGGGATGTAAGGATGTAACCGTAACTGAAACTATCGGATATCCGAAATATAAATCTATCCGTAACCGTAACCGAATCCTTAATAAAAGTTTCGGATGATTTCGGATAGGGGCGGCGCCTAATCGAGATACGTTATGATAAGTTTTCCTGCCGGGCCGTGCCGACACAATAGCCACTCGCGTCACTTGTAAGTGTTTTATTATTTCTACTGCTTAGATATAACTAGTCTTTGTATTTAACTTTTATAATTTCTTAAAAACCGTATATCTGTAACCGAAATTATCCAAAACTAAGGAAAATCCGAAATAATTTTATATCCGTAACCGTTACCAGATGCAAAATTTCATACCCACAACATACTTGATCGAAATCGCGATGTTTGTTTACCAAATCGGACAACTAAATAAATATACACTTTGCATTTAGATACCGCGGACATCACACAAATCTCACCTATTAGGATAACATTCGATATAACATTCGATAAAACATTCGTTTAAACCGAACGCATTTCTTCCGTGGCACCATCATACTTGACCTGGATACGTCATCCATCCGATACGAACGTGCTAGTATGCCTCAGGAAATTGGAGGCCTAGATTCAATCTACTGGCACAGTTTTAGTACTGAAGCAATTAAACCTGGCAAATATGTATATGTGTTTTAATTAGTTTCAGTGTAGCATAATCATAGCAAAGCTTAACGGTCCCACTGCTGGAACACAGGCCTCCTCTCCAGAGACTGGGCTGAAATCCACCACTCAGGCCCAGCGGGGATTGTTAGATGGGTCTGTATCCCTATTGCTCATTTGTCCATTCTATCTATTCATCTGTCATAATTATGATGTTATGATATGATTTAAACCCCAAGATCCAGCTCCATTTTGCTCAATTTTCAACCGTATGCAATACATAACGTAGGTACCATCAATATTTATACGAACTATGATTCATCTCTAACCGGGTCATTCGTCTGGATTCAAGTCGCAGATAAAAATCCCACAATATTTGAGCAGTTATATCATTCATCTTCGTAGCTGAGTTGTAAGCAATCGTTCAATCTTGATTTATTTTTAGGTGTGTTAACTAGCTTTCGTATTTCTTAAACGGTTTCATTAGCATTCGAATTTTAAAAGCCCATGTCTTATTAAAGAAAGTAAAAACCTGTTATGTAAACTACAATAATATCTATCTATCTTCCGTCCTTATCCTTACATAGTATAAAACAAAGTCGCTATCCGCTGTATGTCCTTATGTATTTATGCAGTATAAATAATCTTTAAAACTACGCAACGGATTTTGATGCGGTTTCTTTTAATAGATAGAGTGATTCAAGAGGAAGGTTTATATGTATAATACACGCAGGTGAAGCCACTGGCAGAAGCTAGTTAAATATATGTCGCATCAAGGCTGGCCGATAGATGCAAACCATCTGGAAGTCGGCAGGAACTTAGGTTAAGACATCGTGTGTGGGCAGGTCGGTGGGTGTAATCGTGGAAATGAAATCACACAAATTATTCGATACACTAGGTTTATTAAAATATTCAGAGTAACAATCTTGCTTACTAATATTACGGATCGACACTGATTCTACGACGTATTAGCTCTAAGGCTGTCAGAACTCAACTGCCCCCTTCCCCACCACGCAAGTGTGTGTGTGTGTAAAAAGCGTGCCAGTGCGTAGTTGCTCTTGATTGCCGCCAGGGGCGTGCTTGTTATTTGTTTTGACGTCCATACTATTGACTAAACCCCACACGGCCATCCTGCAAGACAGGCGTCCTCGTCTGTTCCTTATTGCCAGATTTTAATCCTCATGGATTTCCTCAGCCTTTGAGAAAAACTGAGGGATCTGTCAGACTCCTACTGACTAAAACCATATGGTGTTCTGTAGGCCTTAGTTCCTCTTAAGAGGCGAGCGTGGAACACAGCACGTCGCCTTCTCGGGCCTCTCACAGGTGACAGACTCCCCAAATGTATCACCCGCAGGCATCTTCTTGTCCTTGCTCCATGCCATCTCATGTCGTGTTGTGCCATACGTCCTCTTAGTCTACTCCGAGCCGCCAGTCTCCCATCATACAAGGGAGGTTTTTCTGGAACACAAAATTTCCAAACAGTATTCGCTCGTCCAATCCTGACTCATACTCTAGTTGAATGAGGAAACATTTTGAAACGATCAAACATGATCATTTAAATCTCTCTGTTCACTATTGCAAGGAACGAGTAATTAATTCTATTTCCAATTTAAAGAAAATAGCAACTTAATCATGGATTTGGTACCTAAAAGCACCTAATCTTCGTGATTATTTATTAGTCTATTGTTTTAGAAATTATTTAAGTATTTTATTAGTTAGATAGTTTATTAATATCCGACTTTAATTATTGTTCATTTTTTATTTTTATTTTGTACTCCTACCACCTGTTGTGTCCTTTTTAACCCAAAGGTTGACTGGTAGAGAATGCCTTGCTGCATTAAGTCCGCCTATGTATCACCATTGTACATGAAGTTTAAATAAGTAAATAAATAAATAAATTACAAAGTCCAAGTACCACTGATAGTCATTAATGTCACATTAAATGAAACAAAAGAAACAAGGCACCAGGTATCTTATTCACGATCTTAAGGCCGTACCCTGACCAAAAAATCAGCATGAGATATGAGCATTCCTATTGGCCTAGCAGCACTGGTGGCGCATGAATTACAGTAGTAAATACGCCCAGATTTTAGAATAAAATCTTTATATAATCAAATATTGGTCTTTTGAAAAAAATAAAACTTACAAAATGTTCGTTAACAAATTGTCTATCTATTAGTGTTAGTACAAAAAAATATTAATGAACACTTTACGAGGAGATAGATGCATGCTATCAATCATTATTTCTCATTTTTATGGTTTTGTTGGAAGGAGATTAGTAAAACATATACTTCATTAAAAAAAAAAAAACTACAATTTTGTACACATATTAATGTAGAAATTTAATGTATTTTTATTATTTGATATTTAATTATAAATAACGAGTAGATAGCTCCTAAAAACTGCACGAAAAACGGCTAGCGCGGAGTTTTGCTTGGTAAGGTAGCGCCTTAAGCCATCACACAGCTCTCCTAGCTATCTTAGCTATCTCATAGTTCTCTTAGCAATCACAATTGCTCTACTCGCATATCCCCACGATGTCGAGTCAACTCAACTCTCTGAACTCAGAACCTGTTCACACAGAGATTTAGTCTGTCTTATGTTACGTCAATTCATTATCTACTTTATCTACTATCTCAATTGGTACTTCAAGTTTGTGTATCTAACTACTAAGATTGACGCAAAGTAATCAAAATTAGGAAACCGAAATTATTTCAATTTTCTTAATGACGGCTTGACGTTTCGAACGTCATTAACATTAACATTGTGATCTATCCACACACCTGACTCTGCGAGTTTACTATATTTTAACCTCTTAACTCGTCTAGAACTCTCTCTCTATGGTTACACACACATGAATTTTCACACAGACTCAGAGGTGCCATACAGGCCTATAGTTACTACAAAGATCTCCAGTTTCCATACAGGCCTAAAGTTGCCATAAAGGCTAACAGTTGCCACACAACGCTTGGTTACTCCTGACCAAACTAGATTATTGGGTTCGTGAAAATAGGGAAATTTTAGAACTCTACTCTTTAACTAAATCATTACCCTGGGCCAAGTACCACAGTCATTCCAAACAAACTTTAAAACTTCTGCTGCAGCAAAAACTGCCAAGCTTATAGAAACCCTCGAGTAAAAACCTCTAACGCCACGGCTCTATATCCGACCCACACAACGGTTTTTAGACCCCGACCTCCGCCAGAATCCACTGGTACGGTCAAATATAATACGTTCATTAGACTGAATTATTAGACACCTTAAGCTTGCTCATTATCATCAAAATTCTTTTGACATCAACATCGACTGGTACATAAGCCGCTGGCATCTTCCTTAACCTATCGTGTGCATACTTGTAGGTTCTAAGCGTACCTATTTAAAGCTTCCAGTGTATAACTATCCTGTCATAATCACCTATCGCGGCCTTAATACAGGGCCCATTAAGTTTTCGTACTAGAGTTTCCCAAACAACACTATTCATTAGAAAAAGGTTCGACGATCAACAAGTTCAACTAAACAAAATAATTGTAACAATTCTGTTACTCTTTACCATAATTCAAAGGCAATGCGTACTCAACTCATGAAACTTTCACTGTGGTCTGCGCACCAACACAGACCAGAATCTTATCTACCAACGATTTTTTACATATCTGCCGCCACATATGCTACAACTCATGAGGAGCTCTATGCACCAGCACAGACAAGAATAGCCCAACACAAAATCTAGCGCAATATGTGCACCAGCACATGAAGCGCTCTGTGCACCAACACAGACAGAAATCGTATAAACGATTCTCAAAAATCTAGCGAATATGTGCTACAACGCATGAATCACTCTGTGCACCAACACAGACAGAAATCGCACCAACGATTCCTTGTAGACCCATCGTCATATGTTACTCATGAGATGCGGTCTAAAGTATCGAGTGTACAAGCCATTCTTAATCAGATTTGGTCTCACTACCACTGTCATCAACTATGACGTCTAATTCTCAAAGAACTTGGTGATCGAGTATCCTTCTCACAAGATTCGCGCTTTTTACTCAAAGATCTTGGAACATACCGACTGTTAATACGAAGTGAATAATTAAGCCTGATAATATTTGCTTCTTAAAAGCTCGCGTGAAGGAACTTCACGTATTAACTCGAATCAATATCTTTGAATCAGATTATCAACAGTAACCATTCACTATCACTCACCAACTCAGTTTTCATGTAAGTGAAACGATCGCGAGATCTACTGCTATCATAATATTACTTTGAAAGTAAGCAAGTGATTTAAGATCTGAATACAGTGGTTGTAAATCGTTACGCATTATAAGATCTGTTCTGAATACACGTAAATGACCAGTACCGTTACTAACTCGATACTATTGCGTTGGCCAAATGACTTTACTAACTCGCTTTGCCGCTGAAAATCACTAGTTGTGACTGCACAGCGTTGGACATCTCAACTCTTTCTTATGGGATATCTCATCCTAAAGTTCGTACTGAACCAAATGTTAAACTAAACTGCCAATAGAAAACTCACTAACTACTTGCCTTTTGGTAAGTGTGTCTTAATTACCTAGTGACAAAATCAATCTGCCTAGCCTTTTCCCAACTATATTGGGGTCAGCTTCCAGTCCTACCGGATTCAGCTGAGTACCAGTGTTTTACATGGAGCGACTGCCTATCCAACCTCCACAACCCAGTAACTTGGTAACATGATACCACTTGGCAAGACTGGTCCTGTCAACCGCTAACCAGCAGACACAATAGAAATTACCCAAGCTTCTGACTACTCGTAACGACTGTCAAAGATCTTCAAATGACAGCCGGGACCAACGGCTTAACGTGCTCTCCGAGGAACGGAGGATACTCGGTATGTTGAAAATAGTCACCCATCCACGGACCGACCTCGTCAAGCGTTGCTTAACCTTGAAGATCGACCCATACGGCTGTTATTATTTAGCCACGAGCTACTCCTTACTTACCTAGTGATAGTGCTAGGTATAACCACTACCAATTCAGTGATCAAACATGACCACTCTTATAACTCGAAATAGCATCTCTTTACTAGAGAACATTCGACCTCATTATCGAAATAAAATGGATGCGACTCACCGAGTATTCCATTCCAAACTTGCGCGCGCTCGTAACGTTCGGCTACCACCTGCGAACTGCTAGCCTGCCGTCGGTCTCAACATCTCAGATATTGATACGTCGACCTTCGCATTCAGCATTTGAATCGCTAGCCTGCAGCAGAGGCTCCACTGTGACGCAATATGGTATATGAAACGTGAAAAACATTACGAGAGTATATGTCCACTCGGTTATCTTAACCATACTCAGCTTTGATGGAAATTAACCGGTGCAGCGGTGTAGTAAACTGAACCGGCACAGCAAATGGGTTATTGTGGACATGAACGACACATTACAGTGTCCAGGTAGGTATATGGGCTTTAGAGAATTCAATGAATGCCATAGCGTCAGCGGCATTTTAAATCGCAATTATCGACGCCACATACTAGGCCCGACCATATAAAGAGTTTACAGTTTACCTTAACTTGAAAAGAAGAAGCATAGTAATTACACTCCATTAACTCAAAACTAATAATATCATTTCATCATTTTCTCACCGACACCTATGCCATTTACTCTGCAAACGACAACAACAGCCGCATTTTTGATTCCAAAACATCTAAGGAATTACGTGTTGGGATATGAGCCGGTCAGGGACCGTATAATTACTATCAAGCTGAAGACGTCACCTATAAACTTGAACCTTATACAGGTTTATGCCCCTACTAGCTGTGCGAAGCCAGACGTCATAGACGGCTTCTACTTGGAGTTGGAAAAGACCATCGCTAAAATGCCCAACCGAGAGCTACTTTTGATCATGGATGATTTTAACTCTAAGATAGGAGCCGATTCCCGGCAATTTAGCCGCAGTGTGGGAGATTTTGGACTCACTCGGTACACGCAAAGTGGTGAGCGATTGATGCAATTTGCAGATGCAAACAATTTAGTTATAACAAATAGTCTTTTTCAACATCATCCACAGAGATTGTACACCTGGAAATCGCCAGGAGGCACCTGCCGTAATGAAATCGACTTAATCTTAGTACGATCACGCTGGCGAACCTCTATCCTCAATGCTCATACATTGCCTGGTGCCGATTGCGGAACGGACCATGAACTTCTTACTGTGAAGCTAAGACTAAGATTGGCAGCTGCTCGAACCCTTAATAAACAAAGGAGAATTGAAGTCAGAGATACCACAAAATTTATTACGGCAATTGAGCAGAATTGGTCAAAATGGACCGCCGCAAACCTCACTGAGGCAACACCAGAAATGTTATGGAGGAAAACATATTATTTAGGAAGCAGTCGCAGAAACAAAGCCACCAACTGAAACGCATAAACGGCAACACTGGATAACAGATAGTACTCTTGCTTTAATTGAGGATCGAAGGCACGAAAAGGCGAGAGGAGCGGACGTTAGAGAGCTGATGAAGCTATCCGCTCAAATTCAAGCTAACTGTAAACGAGATCATAACTCATATCTTCGCAAAATTTGTGAAGAAGTCGAAGCACACGCAGGGAAATATGAATCTAGGGATCTTTACGGCAAAATTCGTCATATCACAAGAACTCTATCTACTAAAACCTGGGCTATCGAGAACGATAAAGGCGAAGTTGTAACAGAACTAGACCAAATCTCAGAAACGTGGCAGAACAACTGTCAATCACTGTTCCAGGATCCACAGTCGCGTGTTTTTCCAAATACAGAGGTAAACTGAGAGGAACTGGAACCGGATATTCTTCTGTCTGAAGTAAGGGCCGTCATAAAACATCTTAAAACTAAAAAAGCCACGGGAAGAGACCAAATTCCCATAGAAACCATAAAGGCTTTAGAAGAACGTGGCGTCTATATCTTCCATGCTATTTGTAACAGAGTATGGCAGACAGGAACTTGGTCATCTGAATGTACTCATACAGTCTTCACCCCTTTACATAAAAAGGCTTCACAAAGAAATTAACAACTATCGCCTTATTGCACTGATATCCCACGCCAGCAAAATCTTGTTACATATTCTAAATGAGCAGCTGAAGGCGTATCTGTCCAAAGAAATCAGGACAGACCGCATCAGAACAGGCTGGATTTGTGAAGGGAAAGGGTACACAGGAACAGATTCTTATTGTTTGCCTGATTATTGAAAAAGCTCATGAATTCAACAAGCCAAGATACATCTGCTTTGTTGATTTCTCTAAAGCATTTGACTCAGTAAAATGGCCAATCTTGTGGAAAACTTGACATGGGCACGCCGAAACACCTAATTCATCTTCTGAAGAGTTTGTACGAAAAAAGCACAGCCTCGGTACGAACAGATGACATTCTGTCCAGTAACTTCCACCCCAGTGCAGGTGTTCGCCAAGGATGCATTATATCGCCGCTTTTATTTAATATCTACACAGAGCTTATAATGCGCATAACTTTGGGACATTGGACGTATGGGGTTGTGGTTGGTGGCTACAACATTGCGAATTTGCGCTACGCAGATGACTCCACTCTTTTTGCATCTAGTGCTCGCAATATGGAAGAACTCCTACGCAAAATGGAACAAGTGAGCCTTGAATTCGGGTAAAAGATAAATTGCAGCAAGACCAAGGTGATGATTGTGGACCGTGCTAACAATAATTCGCCAGAAGTTACTCAGATCGCGAACTGCGACGTAGTCCAATTCTACGTATATCTTGGAGCTTTAATTTCGAATAACGGCGACTACATTGACGAGATAAAGTGCGCATGGCGATCACAAGAACTGCAATGGCCAAATTGAAAAAAATATGGAGGAACAGAGACATCACCAAAGCCACGAAGACCAGGCTCGTGCGCACTTTAATTTTACCCATATTTCTGTATGCTGCAGAAACGTGGACGTTGCGGGAGGTGGAAAGAAAAAAGATAGACGCTCTCGAGATGTGGTGCTCGAGAAGAATGCTCGGAGTGTCGTGGACCGAGTTCCGCACAAATGTCTCAATACTCCAAGAACTCCACATCAAGCAGCGTCTGTCCACAATAGTACAGTCCCGAATACACAAATTTCTTCGGACACGTATCAAGGCGAGACAGTCAGTCCATAGAGCGTTTAGTCGTCAAAGGAAAAGTGGAAGGCACTAGACCGCGTGGTAGGTCACCCATGCGTTGAACCTACCAGATCAAGTCTGCTGTGGGCGGTTCCGTGCACGAATGTATTCGGTTGACTTTTAATCGGGCAAGGTGGCGAGACATTGTGAGACGCATTACATCTGCCACAAATACTACCAATACTTCATGACGACAACGACCGCTCTGTCAAGAGCGTAACGACTAAGAAGAAGAATAATATCATTAGGAGGACATAATTTCCAGAATGATGTGTTTGGTACGGCAATGCTAACATCGCTCTAAAGTCCGAACAATAATAGCCAGTGATAGTAGAATAATAATTCTTTAGCAACTTCAAAACTTGACCAGTGATAACTAGCATGCGATTATGGACCTGACATGGGCCATACCGTAAACAAAACCAGAATTTTGAATAATGAACACACTTTTCCATAGTCATAACAAATTGAAAACGACTCACCAGATTGGCATAGAGATCAGTGTGTATGGATCTTTCCACACTTCCACATGCTCCTCCTTGACGTGCCTAGCTCCTTGGTTGCTACTAGTCTCCTTGTTGCTCCGCTCCGGACTGGTTTTTCATAATTTAAGATTCTGAGGGTAGTCGCAGAAAACTCGACGACTCCTTAAATTAGTCCCACATTGTTTCTGCCATGTAGGCGTGAAGCTGAAGGGCTTACTTCCACTGCATTCAGTTTTGGCAAGACCAAAACAACACAACGCTAACGGTGTAGTGTGCAACCGTTCGCGCATCGACTCTGGTTTTTTTGGGGTTGAATTCCACAGCACTACTCAGATAAAGCACTATATATCTTAAACATTTGATGCACTTCAAAAACGAACCACAACCGATTTCACTTTAACTGTTTTTTGCAAGAATGCAACCGCCATTTTCACTATCATTATTTTTACGTGTGATCTCATTAGCACGACTGAATCCCAATTCTGATGTCGCATCAAGGCTGGCCGATAGATACAAACCATCGGGAAGTCAGGATGTATTCCCTTAGGTTAAGACATCGTGTGTAGGCAGGTCGGTGGTTATAATCGTGCAAATGAAATCACACAAATTATTTGATACACTGGGTTTATTCAAATATTCACAGTTTTACAATCTTGCTTACTAATATTACGGATCGACACTGATTCTACGACGTGTTAGCTCTAAGGCTGTCAGTACTCAAATGCCCCCTTCCCCACCACGCAAGTGCTTATAAAAAGCGTGCCAATGCGTAGTTGCTCTTGATTGCCACCCCTGGTGGCAATCAAGAGCGTGCTTGTTATTTGTTTTGACGTCCGTACTATTGACTAAACCCGACATATAAAACAAAGTCGTGTTAGTAACACCACTTATAACTCAAGAACGGCTGGACCAATTTTTATGATTTTTGTGTTTTTGGATTTATCTTCGTCCGGAATAGGATAATAAGTTAAAAAAACATCGAAAAAAATTACGATATAAAAAATCATTTTCCTATACAATATGCGAACACAGCGCCATCTCTGATACATGATAGAAACAAAGACACACAAAAATGAAAATGGCGTTGTATGCTGGATCCGGTATTGCCAGTAGATGGCGTTATCAATTGTTCTGAAATTCATCCTTTAATTCTAATATATAAAACACGAAAAGTGTTTCTATCTATGTCCGTTATAGACTTTGGAACCATCCAACGGAAATGGCCCTATCAGTTTCATTAGAAAGGCAATGCGAAGATGGTTTAAGACCAAAAAAAATATACTGTAGGTAGTTAGGTAGGGTAGGTAGGTTTGTAGGGTAGGATAGATAGGTATGTACGGTAGAGTAGGGTAGGGTAAGTGGTATGTAGGGTAAGGTAGGGTAGGTAGGTGCCATTTTGCTCAAGTTAGTTCTCACGTACAGTTAATTAAGTGATCTCATATAAATCAATAGTATTCAACACGTCTCACGTTCCTGGACTGTCACTTGTCACCGAGATTTGTCACCGAAGCACAGTAAGGCAGTGTTTATTACTCACGGCGTAAGTGTTATTGCTACAAAATGCTCTAGTGTGAGCAACATAGAAATTATCTCTCTAGACCTTGGCAGCTGCACATTAACATCGGTGTGTAAACCCCTCCGGCATTCCATTTCAATGGAAAGCACATGATATTGACATGCAGTCCTCAAAAATAGTAGTTGGTGATTTCAACAGCCGTAGTTCCAGCTGGGGCTATAGCTCTACAAATTCAGACGGCCAAGCTGATGAGGATTGGGCAGAAGCTTATGATTTGACCTTAATCCATGACCCTAAACAGCCAGCGTCATTCAATAGCGGAAGATGTAAGCGCGGATACAATCCGGACTAATATTTGTTTGCTCAAGTATCAGCACTTAGACCAAAAATACTATAATGTCGCCCAGTCCCCCGAACGCAACATAGGCCGATCGTCTGCACTTTGTCCATGCCTTTCAAACGCCGATTCAACTACCTTAAAGCTGACTGAGAACAATTCTTGAAGTCTGTGGACGAAGAACTACATAACATCTTGCCTTTCCCACAAAATTACGACAAATTGTGGGTGCAGTTTCGGCTATATCACGAAAATGTATCCCCCGAGGATGTCGTACTTCGTACATTCCAGGCATATCCCAAGAATCCGGGGAACTCCTACAAGCTTACGAACGTCTCTACGACAATGACCATTTCTCGGAAGAGACAGTTGAAGCTAGAGAAAAATTGCTGGCACAGATAAGTGAGCGACGCCAGGAAAAATGGATGGACACCGTCACCAGCATCGATATGACCCACAATAGTAAAAAAGCTTGGAACACTATTCGCAAGTTTACTAGTGAAGCACCACCAGCTCATTCAACTAGCTCAGTTACGGCTAACCAAGTGGCTAATCTACTCCTTCTTAACGAAAAAACCAGCAAAACGCCTCGGCAGAACTCCCAAAATTAGAACTGTCGTCGAGTAGTAGAAGTCTGTATGCGACCCATGCAAACTGACGGAAATCATCTCAGCCATTCGACAGCTGAGCTGGGGTAAGGCCTCTGGGGTGCATGATATATCGGTGGTAATCTTTCCACCGCCCTTTCGGATCTCAGCCAATATTATGCTGACAACGCTCTGAAGCCAAATCCCTCAAAAACACAGTCGTGCGCCTTTCACATACGTAACAGACAAGCGGGCCGAACGCTTAACATTTCATGGCAGGGTACCAATCCTCCATAGTTCCCACCCAAAATACCTCTGCATTACCCTGGACAGGTCCCTCAACTACAGAAAGAACTGCGAGAATCTCAAGTGGAAGGTGCATTCAAAGAATAACTTGCTTCGCCGCGTAGCGTCCCCTAGATGGGGGCGACTCCTCAAGTCCTGCGAACGACTGGCATGGCACTCTGTTTACCCGCTGGTGAATATGCAATTACAGTATAGAGCCGCTCTGCCCACTCCAAATTAGTGGATACAGCTCTAAATGAGACGTGCCGAATTGCCACAGGCTCAAACCGACGCCTGTACGAATGCTGTATCCACTTATCGGCATCGCGCCTCCGGAAATTCGTAGGACTATAGCAAGTCGCATAGAGAGGGCGAAACTAGAAAACGACCCACGCCACCCAATGCACAATTAAATTTCATCGGGCCATCGGAGAGCCTTCCACCTGGGCATAATTTGCCGTGGTCGACCTGGAAACCCCTAAATAGACTCCGCACTCAGGTTGGCCGCAGCAAGGTCAACCTCCACAGGTGGGGGTTCTCTGATGGTACTAGTCTACAGTGCTTGTGCACCATCTCTCCGTAGACCATGTCCCATCTCATGGAGTGCGCACGAATTAATACTACAATACGAATGTTTCACCAACTTTTGTTTCTACCGGGCGCGGGCGGAGGTGGCGATCTAATTAAATTTTAGAACACAAAAGCTGCTATTGTGACTTAATATGATAGTAAGATATATTCTCTCACAGACTTTTTTGTCGTATGTGTAGTACATATTTTTTATGTATTATCAATTGTTTTCTCAGTGCTCGCCAAATAATGAATTATAGAGGCAAAATTTTGCTACTTTGGGTTATATTATTGCAATTTCCATAAGGATCTCTAATTTGTTTGAAAATAAATTATAGCCTATGCTATTGTGGAATAATGTAGCTTTTCATAGGAGAAAGAATTTTTTAAATCGCTCCAGTAGTTTCGGAGCCTATTCGCTACAAACAAACAAAACAATCTTTCCTCTTTATATTATTGATGATAATATAGTATAGGTAACTAAAATATTTTATTACAATGACGGTACGGACGGTAGCGACGTTGATATTTATGGTTGGTTAAATGTCACTTGTCTAGACTCTGATCCAATTGCTTTTAAAAAGCTATACTTTCGCCGGTGCCAATGGTAACCTTTATCAGGGTACTTTATCCTTGACCTTCCTTCTTCCTTCCTGTGGTTTCAGTCCACAACAGATAATAATCTCTCTCAGCCTTCCCGCTCGATGTCGTAATATATTAAACGAAACTGTTACTGGCAGTCACTCAAACGAAACTCATTAATAACTCAATCTGCACAAACACTACCGACGATTACCATTCTCTTTCACTTATTTAAATTTATTTCAATGATTTATTACTCGATTTAATTATACGAACGTAAAATAGTGATGAGCTCGTAAACTAAATCGGTTTATCCGAATGGATTAATCGAATTCGGTTCAGTGATGAGTTATTTATTCTAGATTATAAAATCTGTGGATATAGCAAACAAAATATAGTACAGAATAATTTATTACAAACAAGTTTTGAAAAGCTTTTTGTAGTATGGATGTTTTTATGGCTTTAAAACTGAAAGAGTTTTAGCCGCGGCTAAATTGGGTTTCTAAAACAAGATGTGCGTGATATATTTATGGTGGGTAGTTTTATTTTAACGTGCAATATCTTTCAGGCAACCTTTTGATGGGCTGAAAATTTGGTAGATTTTGGGCTTTCAATGTTTAAATATTACACAAAAAAAAAATTGCTTAGTAAAAATAATAAAAGTGCTTCATATTTTAAAGTATTACAAATAAATAATTAAGTTCGCTACAAACATACCATTAGGTTCATTAAGAGCCCCTACAAGTTCCACGAGCTAAAAACAGCTACTTTTTCAGTGCAAATTTCTCAATAACTACAAGATATATGATAAATCTATTTATGCATTTTTTTGCGTCATATAGTTATCTAGTAAATGTACAATAAATATGTTTGATAACTGCTCAAATTAAATTAGAAAAAATAAATTCCTAATACACGTTTTTACGTAATCGCGAAACACCAGGTTTTCAATTGCTTTTTCAGCTCACTGGTGGCGAATAATAATCTGCAAAAAATGGTATGGACTGGGCATATAGTAAGACTAGTAAACCACCAATTTTGTTTTTTCAAAGTTTATTGTATTTGTACTTAAAAAAAATGTTGTCCACGCGAAAAAAAAAGGCAAAGTGTATCTTGTATCATGTGCGAAAGCGTAGTCTACGGATAAGAATATGTTGAATATAAAAAAAACTGGTAAATAATTTGAAATTTGAGGTGTTTGTCTATCGAATCCTATTTTATATTATATTTTTGAGTATTTTATCGTAAAAAATATCTAAATAATCCCTTATAAACCGTTGCGGTCGCGCGAGGCATTCGGTCTCGCTCAAGGGCTTGTAGACGACGGACCTGTGTCGTTTTTATTATTGTCATTTTTTTTTTTATCATATATCTTGTAGTTATTGAAAATTTTCGCTGAAAAAGTAGCTGTTTTCTGTTTTTGGCTCGTGAAACTTGTAGGGGCTCTTATATAATTTACTAGCTTTTGCCCGCGACTTCGTTCGCGTGGAATAGTGACTTCTGATGCCGACTCTTGACCAATAGATGGCGCTGTATGTCCGGAATAAATTTTATTTTATATTTTATTTTTTGTAATAAAAACTATCCTATGTCCATTCTCAAGTTCCAAACTATGTCTGTACCAAATTTCACACAAATCGGTTCAGTAGTTTAGGCGTGAAGCAAAGACAGACAGACAGACAGAAAGAAAGAAAGACAGACAGACAGAGTTACTTTCGCATTTATAATATTAGTTTGGATTGAAAACAATGGAAAAATACGCGTATTAAAGGGAGTTTGGCTAAAATTTAAATTATGGGCTGTGAGTTCTACCCCCCAGTACCATCCCCACTACTCGGAGTCCCATGGTTATGGAGATATCTATGGTCAAAGTTTTGAGGTTAGAATAAAAATTGCCACCAATGTCCATCGATTTTTAGGGCTGGAAGGGGGTACGGAAGTGGGGGGTACGGTGGGCTACCCTCCAGTACCATCCTTACCCCGCGGAACCCCATGGTTATGGAGATATCCACACTTACTACCAACAATATCGACAGCTCCTATTTCTGTCTGTAGGGTCTAAAGTAACCTAACACGAAGAAGATGACGGAAGCAGAGTTCGCTCGCTCACTTCTGCTCCTGTCATCTCTTCGAACCTAACCTTTCCGTTTCGGGGTGCCCTAAGCTGCCGAGCTCGCTTCGCTCGCTCTTAGACTAATTCATAATTACCAAACAATGTGATGAAGACCACGTGGAAAGTATGGTGCTCTGATTCGGTTTTGGATATTTTCGAGACGCCATGGTAGTCAAAACGATCGAAACTACAAGAGCAACAAACGATGACTGACAGCAAAGAAGCGCGGCGTCGGTCGCTTCACGTTCCGTTCCACAGTGTAAACAAAAATTATTTATTTTTTGGTTAAAAAGTCAATGTATGTAATTGCATAATACACTATGGTTATTGTGCACATTAATTACACACCAAATTAAAAAAGAAAATTTTCACAAAACAAAATTTGTATGGAAACTTTAATATTTTTTCTCGTAAACCGTGATGCTCCGAGTTGTGAAACTTTATAAAAAGCTTTCTATTTATGAGTACTCCATCAAGTACTCATAAATAGAAAGTAAGTAGTAGTACGAAATCAGCAGCCCATTATCGAAAGTTTATCCGAGTTCCCTTTTTTTTTATTTTAAAGAGATACCTTACATTAATACCAACGAGTTTAATCTGACGGAAATGATATTGTCTGCAATTTCTTTCCAAGAGATGTTCCTGTGTTTATTTTTCTTGTGATTTAGCTTTATTATTGTCCCAGCAACTTGACGTTTCATAGATATGTTCGTTTATGTGAGTTTCTGTTGAACTCATGGTGGTACTCTTTGATACCTAAACTAGGGTCGCAAGAAAAACCACCTTACTAATTAAACATTATTTAGCTATACTACCAGCTATACCTCTGCTTAAACGTTTGAGGAGTGTGGTGTCTGCTGGTTTACACATTTCTGCAAAACTTTTTTTTGTTTATAATATAGCTCAAATACAATACTAAAATACTTAATACTTACTCAATACTTTTGAAAATGAACTTGTCAGTATTGTAGCTCAGAAAATATTGAAAATTACTTCAAAACACTTTTCCAATATACAAAAATTCTAAAACAAAATCTTTGATGATGACATTAAAACAATGTTGCCCCAAAAAATCTATTGCATGGTCACCGTGACCATGGCACCACAAATCACTAAATGAATTTAAATCATCGTTTCATTTCTATCAATCATTTAAAGATAACAGAGACAGAATTATGTTTTAAATACGTTTCGCATTTAATAAACATTTAGGCCTACTTTCAACAAAAATGTATCTCAGAGTTAGTTGCTAACCCGAGGTTTAATAACAAATATGTTATCTTTAACTGACTGGTAAGATAGTCCAGGGAGGTGCAAGCGAGCCTTTGTAGAGTATTCTATGTACCATTTACATCTAGCTATACCACAATTTCCTCACTCCATCCTACACAAAGTGCAATAATGAACCCAAAAAAGCTAATATTCCTCCCACAAAAACGCCTCAAAAACTAATATCCATCCGTGCCGCAACCTGACTAGGTTTAAAGTCGCCCTCATTACCGTGGCTCCATTGTCTCTGACAGTGCGCCTCAAACAAAACTCCTTTGTTCTTTGAGGTGGGGACACGAACCGCGCGATATAAAAGTATTCGGCTAAAAGAACATTGAATTTGACGTGTGAGTTTGACAAGTGGGTACTTTGGCATTCCTTTGACTGCTGAAATGTAATGTTCGTCTATGGTTTTTAAAAGAGGATCACATTTTGGTAAAACTGTATAATATTTCAGAAGTGAAATCATTGTTGTGAATTTCTGTTATCTTTATAATCTTACTAATATTATAAATGTGAAGGTTTGAATGGATGTGTGTGTTGTTTTATATTTGTTACTCAATCACACTAGAACGGCCGGACGGATCTGGTTGAAATTTGGCAAGGAGATAGATTATAGTCTGGAATAGCACATAGGCTACTTTTCATCCCAGCATAATGTTCCCCATAAACTGGGATATATATAATGTTTTGTGATAAAAATAACACTTTTGACGCGGGCGAAGCCGCTTTCGCTTTCGAAGAAATTCGGTTAATTTTTTTAGTCAGTATATTACTTACATAATGAATATTGATAACTAACAACTGAGTAACAAAACAGCATATAATTGCACTGAGCTCACGCTAGTTATTCAACACCCTGAAAACCCAGACCAATAAAACAGCCTTCATTAACAACGAAAACTACTATAAACTAAACGGAATTGCATTTGGACTCCATTTCAAGTGACAATTTAAACATACCGTGTCGTACCGGCAACCAATCACGGCTAATTTCCATGGTGACATGTGACTACCACAGAGTAATGAAACACCTAAGTGGTCACTGCTAGAAACGGCATTATCCAAACTTTCCATACGAACCAAGCGTGACAGTTATATTGATCGTTTTCCCATAGAAATTTGATAATATATGACGACTCAACTATGGCTTTGACCAACTTTTTGAACTACGAACGAGGATCCATACAAAGACACTTACATAAATTACATAGACTGCAAACGTCCCTTCTTTCTATGCAGTCGTAGTCGGGGTAGATTCTGTGAGGTAAACATTTCGGATTCCCTGCTATTTTCCCAATATTCCAGGCGCGTTTTAAAGGGTTCCCTACCACAGATTTAAATCTAACTAGATAACGCAAGTCCCAAATCTGTATGAAAACCAAGCGTGTCACTTTTTCACACACAATTTAAAAACAAATTTACTTATCAATGAATGAAAACATTTCCAATGCCTCGGCCAACATTTTCTATACAGTCTTTACAGCTCAATATGACATAATTAGGCATTTTTCTAGATTTTCTTGGATTTCCGGTGCCGATAATGCTAAATGAAAAGCTCAAAGTACGATCGTTGATCGTAATTTTACTCCGTTTTCTGACACGCAAAGTACATACAATTGCCTCATCTAGTTAGATTTATATCTGTGTTCCCTACTCAGAAGGGTAATTATAAAGAATTGTCCAAACTTTCGATTCCATGGACCGCCTTTCGCACCAACATGTATATTCTGAGAGAGCTTAATGTCAAAACTAGACTTTCCACTATGTGCCTTCGTAGGGTGCTGGAATTCGTCGGACATATTGCTCGTAAAGAGGGTCACAATCTTGCACAGCTGATGGTGACAGGCAAGGTAGATGGCAAACGTCCCAGAGGACGCAGTCCCACGAGATGGTCGGACCAAATACGATATTCTCTGACTATCAACTTCCACAATGCCCTTCATGAAGCTAAGGATCGCAGCAGATGGAAAGAAATCGTACGAGAGAAACTGATGCAGCGGGGGAGTCACGACCCTCAGTAATGAGGAAAACGACACGAGGAGGAGTCCAAACTTTCAAAACAGCCTTAATTTTTTTCCGTAGTTGCAAATACCATGTATACTTTCCTAAGTCTTCTTCAACCAAAACTGTCCTCAGTTCATTCGTTTTATTTCAAGCTCTTGCGAAAGCTCGAAAAGTTATTTTATTGACGTTATCACGCCGAGTTTGTGGTTTTAACTGGTGCGCCAGACTTAAACAAAAATATATTTATAAATGCTACGTTTGCTTTTGTGTCTGGGGGACTACTCCCGAAGCTCGAAGTCCGTAGTTTCGACCTTAGTTACGGGCGTTTCCTACTCCCTAACACCAACGGACGGATGATTCGTTCGGGGCCCGAACGAAGAATGAATGACAACACAATTTGACAGTTTTACCTACTCCCGATGCGTTTTTATCCGTTCGAAAAATTGAATTTGACACTTGTTTTAACGGATTGTTCGTAAAGATATTACGACATCAAAATAGTTATCGTGCGGTCGACGAAACTTGCGATCTACTGGAAGAGCGGAGGCAACATCGATGACATTTGCGCCAAAACTTCCAGTTGGCAAGTATTCCCGACGTTGAGTTCATAGGGAACTATAAGCTCACTCGGGAATTATTTGAGGACTTGTGTGAGGAGCTTTTGCCTCAACACTTACGACAAAGTGGTGTTGATCCGAGAATAAAGGTAAGGATATATTAAATATACTGGTAACTTATTGAGCTGTTTTACCAATCCCACCCATTTACATTTGTTGTTTTTGTTTAATTGATCCTAGCTGCTCTTAATTTTTATGCCTGGGGGAGTCACCAAGGTGCAGTGGACCTTAGCAGTGATGTTCTAATGGCACAAGAGACAGTGTCATGCTGTCTGCGCCATGTCACAAATGCACTGAACAGAACCTCATTAATAAAAAAGTACATAAGGTTCCCACATAATTTGGCTGGGAGGAACCTTATAAATAGACAGTACCTAAGTTTAAAAGCTTGTACCATTTTTCTAAAACAAATATCTATAGGTATTTAATAAAATATACCTAGCCTGCCATTTGAACAATGACTACCTATGCTTTGAAGAGTGTTTATACCTATACCTACTTATAGAGTACACTTAAATAAATTGTATCATTTAAAATTTTGTAGATTTTATGAAAAATATGGCCTGCCAAGCGTAGTGTTACAGGGGATTTTGGGTACCCACTTCTGGGATTAATGATGACCCGAGTAGACAATGCTGTAGAAGACCCCAATAGACAAAACTAAACACTACAAAGTAAGAAATATATTGACACTAATAAAAATAAATGTAAAGCCACATGGGCAGTCATTAATGAAAACATTGGGGACATAAGTACGATAGCAAAAATTTACAAAATAATCTACAATAATCAAACATATGAAGACCCTAAAGATATAAGTGACAAATTTAATGAGTTTTATATACAATTGACAAATAGCAAGAATTTTAAATATAATAAAGACGAGATAAACAAAACTATCGATACTAATAACGAGCATACAATATTCCTTAAACCTACTGATGCCATGGAAGTATTTCAAGTAATTAAAAATCTTAATAACACAAATGCAGCAGGAGTAGATGACATAACAACCAACGCAATTAAATTGTGCGCACCATACATATGTCACCCGCTGTGTTATTTAATTAATTTATCTTTTGAGGAAGGGAACTTTCCACATATATTGAAAAAGTCAATAGTTAAGCCACTTTTGAAAAAAGGAGAAAAATCCGACATGAACAACTATAGACCAGTGACACTGATACCAATTATGTCCAAAATTTTCGAGAAAATCATGTTAAAAAGGCTTCAAGATTTTATAACAAGCCATCGTCTACTTAAAGACGAGCAATATGGATTCAGACAGAATAGTACTACTTCATTGGCATGTTTTAATTTGATCAAAATTATCACCCAGGCAATAAATGATGGAGTACCAATTGCTGCAATTTTCCTTGACATGAGTAAGGCGTTCGATTTTGTGGACCACAATTTGCTCTTATATAAGCTAAAAAAGTATGGAATAAGAGGCAAAGCTAATGACTGGTTGAGAAACTAACTAAATGACAGAAAACAATGTGTGGAAATCTCTAAAATCAATAATAGCAACAAAAAGATGTTATATAGAAGTGACTATCGAATAAATAATTTTGGAGTGCCACAGGGCACAGTATTGGCAGCTTTCTTATTCCTAATATATATTAATGATCTAACACAATATTGTTTGCTGATGACACGATCCTCATTGTGAAATGTGAAAACCCAGATTCATATGAACTAGAAATAAACAACGCAATAAACAAAATAATACACTGGTTACATTCTAACAACTAACAAATTAATATGGAGAAAACTATAATGATCCAATTTCATACGCATAAAAGAAAGCCATTGACTTTAAATGTTAAATATAATGATATTATCATCGAAGAAGTTCAAAGTACCAAATTTCTGGGTATAATATTGGATCAAAATTGTGATTGGAAAGCACACGTCGAATACGTTTGTGATAAACTCGACAGATTTGTCTACGCAATTAAAAGATTAAGAGTCACGGTATCAGCAGAAGCGGCTCTTTGTGCATATCATGGTTACGTGTCGTCCGTACTAGCATATGGTCTCTTGTTGTGGGGTAATTCGGTGGATGTTATAAAAGTGTTTAGAGTACAAAAAAAATGTGTGCGTGCAATATGTGGGGCCTGGTATATGGACAGCTGTAAACCCTTGTTTAAAAAGTATAATATTCTACCATTACCGTGTATGTATATCAGAGAATTATGCCTATTTGTTCAACAACATCCGAAATATTTTATAAAACACAAAGATGTAATCAAGCGCAATGTAGCTCCTAGAAATAAAAATAAATTTAAACATGAGCTCTGTTTACCGCAATGCAAGCTCGAATTGCATAAAAGGAACTCGTACATAAATGCTGTAAAGGTATATAACAAATTACCGGATGCCTTTAAAGATTTACCTTTTCGAATGTTTAAAAAAAAGGTAACGCAATGGTTAAAAGAAAAATGCTTTTACGATCTCAATGAATACATGTCAGATCCCCGTGAAAGAAACTAAAATATATAATATTGGTATATACCTTATAATAATTAATTGATGTTCAAAATGTACGGAAAATAAAATAGTTGTGATGTTACCAATTTACTTTATTATTTAAAATTGTTTATGACATTATCAATTAAATTTACAATATTTTTTATATCAGTTTATGACATTAACAATTAAATTTAAAATATTCCTATAATAGTTATGATATTATCAATTAAATTTACAATAATTTATAATTGTATTCTTAATTTGACATTGTTTGAACTGACGTTGGTATAATAATGTAACTCTGACATCAATTAATTAATTTGTTCCATAAAAATCCTAATGCATGAGATCTTTGTTATTACTGTCTATTCACTTAATTTATTAAAGATACGTTTAGATGATAGTACAAGCTAAAAGTAAATATTTGCACACCATATTTAATGGTAGAATGTAAAGGGACCTTCATAGATTTAAGATCATACTTTGTAAACCTACATTCTGGCAAATAAATGAATTTGAATTTGTACAATAACATGCTCGGTCCAATAAACAGCGTATATTAAGCATTAAATAAAAACGATTAAGATGCCTCATAGCAGCAAGACACATAGAAAAAAAAAATTCAGAGCTGCATTATGCACCAGTCAGTTGGTATTTGTCACAATTTATACTAGTTATAGCTATGTTTTTCTAATAACACATTGAACAGGTGAATAGTACTTTTTTCATCTATTTATGAGCATATTTTAATAATTTTTCAGGTACAATTGTCATTGCCTGCTATGTTTTACACAATATGTTTAATGAGGCGGACTTAGAAGCACCTTCCGTCAGCAAGAAGATCGTCAAATTGAGCGCAGTAGACAGGGAGAAGTGTCTACAAATATAATATCTGCCCATCAAGCTCTTCAGCAAGGGCAAAGAGCGAGAGACAGATTAGTGCAATTGCTGGAAAGAAATAGATACTTATGCAGTCTCACAAGAAAACTTTACTAATAAAGCCGATATAAATGCATTGGTATGTGTATGACTAGATGTATGAATGTGAGTGAAGCAAAAGCAGTATGTAAGGATCGTAGCAGGTGGCATTCTGTAGTTTCTGCCTAACCCCATGGGAAAAAGGTGTGAGCTTATGTATGTATTATTGACTTTTCACAATAAAAGGATTTTTTTTATTATACATTTATTTTTATTTTTCACCATTCAAATCTGAATAAATTTAACAATTAACAACACACTATGACTTATACAATAACTACAAAAATAGAATATACTTTATAGTACACCATAAAATTATACACATTTACAAGAAAACTTATTTATACGGGTACAAAGGCGGTCTTATCGCTGATAGATATCTACTAGACAACCTTTGGATGGACTGAAAAACTTAGAATTAAAACATATATATACAAGATTATATAACTATAATAAATACTATACAAAAACCTATATATAAACAATACATACATCAAAAAAACCACTACAAGAGACAAAAAATAGGTTTGATTTCGTAAACAAAGTAGGTAGTTTTGAATTTGGTAGTTTACGCACCTGATTATTTACCAAAATTAAGTGTTGATAGGAAAACAACCTTTAAGGGTATGTGACTACCCTACTTTAAAAACGAAAATCTCCAAAATGTTAAAATAAAACAAAAAATATTTATTTGTGACCCGCACAGGAGACACGAGAAATAAGCAAAAAATTAAACAATAATAAAAATACAACCCCAAGTGAGACCCAAAAATATCACAGCATGTGCAGCGTTACCCAAAAAGGAAATAACGCAGCGCTGATATTCTAATGGTTTTCCTTTTACTTATCAGTCTTAAATTATTACTAGGACCTTAATTTCTCTTACTTGTCTACTTGAGTCTCAAATACCTAATAATCAGAATAAAATTAACACTTAACACACTATAACAATCAAAACATAGATTTGCCTTTTTTATTTATCAGTCTTAAATTATTGCTAGGCACTTAGTTTTTCAAGAATATTCCAGCTTTACTTCATCGAGCATCTTATTTCTTCTAGTTTTTATTATAAGCCTTTGCACTTCCACTTTCGGCAAGTGTGCCTTACTGATGGAAACTGTAGAACAAAAACTGAATATCATTGACGGATACAATACAAAATATATGATTATGTCTGTAATTTATTAATATTTTGTAAAAAAAAATAGTCTCCTACCAAAAATTATAAATTTTGTTAAGTATTACCGTTGGAAAAGCTGGTTGGACTCTTGACTAGGTTTGTTGCTCTTCAAAACCCTCTTCTATAATTGATAGTATCTATAACTCCATTTGGGAGCAGGTTGGTGCTACCAATGGACCATGCTGACCGTCTGACAGCTCAAACAGCGTTCTTGGCCAAATGTTTTTAACAGCCCGCACCTAAAATTTGGATATTTCGTTAATTTTAATTGCATGAAATGTATAATATATAAAAACACTATACTCGTAAGTACTCCTACAGATAATAACCCAGTCAGTAAATAATCAAAAATGCCCTTGCCAAAGCCGGGTTAGGTCAGCTCTGCTAGCTAACCCCTACTGACTGGGTTATAAGTATTTGCAAGAATACTGACTATGATTGTGTGCACTTTACTGAGGACAAGCCCTTAAAATCATATTAATATTGACGAGTAATGTATTAAACTCACCGTTTGCCACTGCTCCACGGCATTAGTGCAACTTTCCATTGAATTAAGTTGCTCAGGTTTTCCCACAGCCGTTTTGAGCGAACTTATGAAGACGATGAGGGCCTCAATTTATGCGTAAGTTGCTGCTTAAGCGGTTGGGCCATTTTAATGAATTATTAATGAAAAGGAAAACTAAAGTCCTCCAAGGTACTTTTTTTTATATTTGTTCCTAACGGAACATGCTAAGGTCTGAGACCATGCTGCCTAGTCATCAGTATTTGTATTCTTTAGTATACATTAGAACGCGGATGCAACACATTCTAATGTTTCTTGGAGCATTTGGCAGCAAATTGCATCGAGTCAGCCTTCCCAGTTAGCTTTGCAGAGGTAGTCAATACTACAATAAAATACTCCGCTCCACTATCCCGAGATCGCTTCTGTTAACGTTTTTACATATTGTCCAATTGCGTAGACAGTTGAGATACAAAACTACACCAATTTTATATCACAATATCCACTATAAATCAATTTGCAAATAATATTAACAGCCGCTGAACTGCACTCGAGAAAATCCCGCCAAAAACTCCTATTTCTTATTTATTTCTTGACAAATGACAATTCATTTGAAAGTTGCTGTCATAAAGAAAAAAAAGCAAAGGTATCAATAGGATAATGCCGCTTTCCAAACAATAATGACAAAAATAAATCATTTCTATATTTAAAGACATAAGAAAAGTAAATTGTTAAAGATATGGTCATTTCGTAACGTAAAAAATGTTTTATTTTTTGTTTAGTAAGATTGAAACCACAAACTAGGAAAACTGGTAATAGACCGATAAAATAGTGCAACTCTAACGTCATCCATCGTTCGTTCACGAAAATTGTCTATGATCCCGTTCGAAGCTCAATAATCCGAAATCGTTAGGGGGTAGGGTTCACTCCGAAGTTTCGAAATACTTTCGAACGGCTCGTAACTTCGTCGACGAAGATCGGGAGTAGGCCCCCTGTTCTTCCTAATGATATGATTATTTGGTTTAGTCCCATATCGGCACCTTCCCATCTCGGCACCCAGGCAGCTGGTCACGAATTTGTAAACCTTTGTCAGTCTTGCCAAGGGGTAACATGCTATCCAGTTACTAGGTTGTGGCGGTCCAGTAGTCGCTCCATGTAAAATTCTGGTTAGACTGGAAGCCGACCTCAACATAAAAGAAAAAGAAGAAAAAAGTGAAAGCTATTGTAGCTTTATATAACGCATGAAGGTAAATATAGTTATAAAATTTATTAGATATTTTTATATGAGGTACTAGCTTCAGCCCGCGGCTTCGCACGCGTAAAAAGTGTTTTATCATCACAAGTGAATACAAACTATCCTATGTCCTTCCCAGGGTCTCAAACTATCTCCATGCCAAATTGCATTAAAGGTGGCCCAGCCTTTTTGGAGTATATAAGGGACAAACATACCTTCTCTTTTATATATATAGATTACGGTGTTTACCCATTTTATCCCTTAATGTATCCTACTTTATTTATTTTAGATATGTTAGGATAAAATGAGTTGAGGATTAGGAGGGAGCTGGCACTCACCTCATATATTTTCAACATATTGAGACGGAAGGTGCATAATGCAACTGTTTTAAGACAGGTTTGTCTGGCGACGACGCCCCGGCGGCCGAGCTTGCTATTTGAACCGCGCAGTCGAACTAATCACCGCTGACGCATGCACTTCACACGCTCAACCTCGTGGCTATTAAGACGGACCTATTCTGCTGTATTCTAGGTAAATTCACAAGGGATGCATGGTTTAAAATTATCTATAAAAATTGTTAAATAAACTAGTTACCATAAAAGTATAGTTTAGATACTGTTATGTAATAGATTAGGTTTACTGTTGTTACGGATGTGAAGTAACTTAGGATAAGCGCATTTATCGTATTGGGTGTAATCCTTTTTTTTTATACTTTATTAGTAAGAATAAAATTCTTAAAAATTAATTACGATCTAGCCTAAAAGACTAATAAGCAATTTAATTCTAACTTAATATGTTATGTGATAGTTTAAGTAAAAACTAAGAATAGTGTTCATTTGCACTTTTACACAAGTCCGTAGCACTTTCTTAGAGTCTGATATATAATAATAATAATATAATAATAATTTATTTCTTTATTTTCTTATATTCACAAACACAGTACAAAGTCATTGTAACACTTAATAGAGACTGGTGTCTGCTGTAGGTAAAACCTGTATTACAGAATATGATTTATAAACACACTATGTTCATGTGTTATATGTATAGCACAGCGTTGTCATTATAAAGGTCTATCCACACATATCAGGGCCGTGCCCAGGACGTGAACGGACCGTGCCCCGTCAGGAGCTCAAAAAATATCGTTGTGTACATTTTATATGAACTCGTTCACACACGTCCGTGCACGGGCCAGTGACGAAGCTTCAATGATTGGGCCTGGCCCTGTCACGTCCCGGGCACGGCCCTGATATGTGTATATTGTTCACCACACTAATTCAAAAGGTTAAGTTCTTTTTAGGCTACGCACTAAGTCTGTATTGTCTAGCAGGGTGCAATCCTGTAAATATTTATGTGATAAGGTGGTAATAAATAAATAAAATAATTCGGAAATTTTTTACTCAGATTGATTGAATATTAATCAAAGTCTAAATTACTTGTTTCGAACTACAAAATGATCACAACCACTCCTCGGCTTACTCTTAATAATTGCCTCAACAACACAAACCCGATATTTTATTTAACTTAGTACCATCCAACATTTATTAATTTACCTCCTTCATTGTTCGAAAATAAACTTCAATAAATAACATCATAAACATTTGTGAAAACTCGGTTCACAACATTGGCGTCTGGCTACTTTCCATTCAAAATAACTAAGTCTGTTTATACAATCTCAATCGTCTTTGTATACAGAAATTCGTGTTGTTTAAATTTATGCAGAAAATAATTTAAACAATGGATGTGCTGATAATTTGTACATTCACCCTGTTTAAATGTAGGCAGAAAATAATTTGAACAATGGTTGTGCCGATAATTGGTACATTCACCCTGCGAGTTATCTGAAGGGCTGAAAACCGCGGAGTTATTAATTACAAAGGAATGTTTTGGGACATGACAAAAGATATTAAGGGGCAAACAGGATGCTTTGATAATCATCTTCTTGGAACAACTGGAACTTTAGAATTTCCACCTAAACTTCGGAAAGGACTGTTTAACTCGAGTATACCACAAATACATTATTTGCGGAAGATTTTGATAAGTTTGAAGGCTTGAAGGTAAGGAAAAGCATTAAAAGACCCTACCACCTAATGAGCCAAACTTAATATGTTCCTAGGTACCTAAATGTATCGCAGGAGAAACTCCAACATCATTAAATTTTATAGCTTAAAAAAGTGATCTCCAAGAACATACTTCTGATTTTATGAGAGGCATATCAGCGATAACGATTACCAAAATTCCAAGAAGAATAGGATTACGAGGATTAGGAGGACAAGCTACTTTTCCGAATGCACGGTAGAATCAACTTTTATAACTTGTAAATTTTAATTTGTGTTTGACGATCAAAAGTGCCGCTTATTTAAATTATTAATTTGAATTTACCCAAAAACAGATTGTATATAAAATAACAACTTAAAAACTAGCAATCTATTATAAGTTCAATACAATGTAGGAGCATCTGCAACCGAACTAGGTAAAAACCTGTATCTCGGTATACAGCGCCAAACCTCTCAGAAAGCTATGTGTATACAAAAATTGAGCTAACGAGTACAGCATTATTAAATTAAAGAAGAAAAATAAAATAAAGTAAAATAAGCTAAAAAAACTAAACTAAGTGAGTTGGTGTGTATGTAAGAAGAATGGTGAGTAATAGTGTAATGAACAGTGAGTGTTGGGGTGTGTGTGTGCGTGTGATGACGTATGAAGAGATGCATGTGGTGTAAGCGCGTATGTATGAGATTTTGATGTTTATATACGAGTATATAGAGTAATTCAAATATTAAAAATTGCAAAAGGACCCTGTTCACTCTGGTACGGTAAATAATCAGGTAGCAGGGACAGGGTGAAAAAGTACTTTTTCACCCTGTCCCTGCAACGAACCCTAATAAGCGAGTAAACATCCAGAATATAATTGATTTTATTATAGATATAGGGACCCAAAAATAAAAAAAATCTTCTAACAAAAGTAGCTACAGGCTTATGTTCACGAGTACACACCAATTGTTACCTACGCCTATGTATAATGTTGGGGTCGTATGCTAAGTCTTGATCACATCACATCATCAGCCTATTAATGTTCCCACTGCTGGGACACAGGCCTCCTCTCTGCGAGAGGGGATGGGCCATAATCCACCACGCGGGCCCAGTGCGGGTTGGTGGATGTCACATGTCTTCGAATTTTTGGTTCTAGGACATGCCGGTTTCCTCACGATGTTTTCCTTCACCGTTTTTGAGTCTTGATGTTGCTTCAAAATTATTGTGAGTATGTAGAGCTGTCTAACCGTAAGCACTTCACAGTATTGATATAGCTCTGTAGTGGGAAATAATCGAGGCTTAAAAGCGCAGACCTTCAGAATTGCGCGTTGAGCGATCTCAATAGGTTTAATTACCGTTTTCGGAATTCCTCCCCACGATGAAATACAATAAGTGATTACTGACTGGCACAAAGTAAAGTAGATTTGTTTCAATAACCAAGCATCAACCACACATCGCAGCTTCCTAAAAACATATATAAGCTTTCTGACTCGAGTGGTGAGTAATTTTATATGGTCTTTGAAGCCGAGATTGGCGTCGAAGAGTATCCCTAAGTATTTTATCGAATTAACGCGTTATTGGTTCACAAGTGCAGTGCGTGTGAAGGGAACATTGGTCAGGGACTATGTTGTAGTTACTCCCTACTTATGTTGAATGACGTATACTGAAAGTAAGGTATTTGGTTTTATCAGTATTTAAGGTCAAAAGATTAAGTCTAAGCCATTGGTTTACTATATTAAACCCATTGTGTGCAGCAGTAAATGCCTCATCCCAGGTATCGGCAACAAAAAGAAGAGCTGTATCATCAGCGTATGATATGATGTCTCCCCTGGGAATGTCGATACTAGTAAGCTCATTAATATAAATGAGAAAGAGTGTAGGGCCTAAAATGCTACCCTGAGGAATGCCAAATGACACCGGAAGATCAGCGCTTACATGACTCCCTATTCGAACACGCTGCGTCCGCCCCGTGAGATAGCTCTCGAAAAGACAGAGTTAAAGTCCTCTCACTCCAAGCTTTTCAAACTTGGTAATTAAGATGTGAATAGAAATCGTGTCGAAAGCCTTTTTCAGGTCGAGGAAGATAGACAAGCATTTGCGCCCCTTATCCAGGTTAGTGCTCACAAATTTGGTTAGACAATAGACAGCATCATCGGTAGACCTGTTTGCTCTAAAGCCAAATTGATTATTTGTAAGTAGGTTATTGTGTTCCAAGAATTTAGTGAGTCTACTGTTTATTATCCTTTTCAGTATTTTTGAGATAGCGGGTAAAATAGAAATCGGACGATAATTGGAGACATCATTTTTATCACCACCGTTAAAGATTTGACGAACTTCAGTTTTTCAATTGGGAAGGGAAAAGACCTGTATGGTGGGACAAGGAAGTCAAAATGTCTCTTCAAAAATCTATTTGATATATTATCTCAGCCCACTGTACAATCCGTTTTCAAACCCATTACAAGGCGAGAGATCTCATCTTCACTTGAATCTTCCAGCACAAATAAGTTAAGTCGTGCACTAGTAATGGAAGAGCCCGTCAATAGCGGTGAGGCGGAATTGTTTGGGTTCAAGCAGTTTTCAGCTAACGTCTTGCCTATGTTAACAAAAGTACTGATTTATGGAGTCCAGAGATTTTTCGGGTGAGGAATTTACTTTCAAAAGGTGATTAGGGTGAGTAGAGACTTTATTCATATTAGATGTTTCTTTAAGACATTTCCAGAGCTTTTTAGGATCACTTTTTTGCTCTTTCGACCTCCGATTTTTCATATTCACGTTTAACTTTCTTTAAAATTTCATACAATAATTCCGGTATCGCGTATATGTTACTTTCAGGGTGAGATTATTTGGTGAAGATTTTAGTTTATAGTGTAACCTGTCTTTATTTCTCATGCATCTCAATAACCCAGGAGTTATCCATGGCTTAAAAATCTTTTTACGCCTAGATGGTTTGACAACAACAGTGTTTTCTTTCATGGCAGTCTGTATTGAGCTGGTCAGGTAGTTGAGAGAGAAATCGGGATCGTTGGACTGGAAAATCGGGGTTAGATCGATTTTTAGTATGTCTTTGCTTAAAGATTCCTCATTGGTTACATTGTACGTGGTGTTTGTGGGAGTTAGTGGTACCTTAAGATCTAAACATACAAGCACAGGGCAATGATCAGTTAAAGTAGTTGTAGGAATTATGGTATGTGTACGGTAGGAACTTCTTAATAATACATGGTCAGGACATGTACCACTCGCACTACGAGTTATTTCTTTATGGGCAAGTAGTAATCCGTGAGACGCTGTAAGAGTTAAATATTTCTCTCCAATTTGATCAATTTTCGAGTCGTTGACAGGAATATTGATATCTCCAATTAAAATCAAATTGTTCGATCCCTCAACCTGCAAAAGAGTTTCGTGTAAAGAGTCTAGAAACGGGTTAACATTTTTATAAGAGGGAGAGCGGTATATAGAAACAATAGCAATATGTTTGCCAAGACGCACTATAAGACAGTTTCCCTATTGAAAAGATGGTTCCTCAAACAGTAACTCAATATGGTTTTTGTAATAAATAGTCACTCCATCATAATGTCTAAAGTTTTTCAAAGTAGAGAACGATTGGTATCCTGGTAAAGTAGGAATAATGCTTGTCCTTAATAACCTGCATTCAGTGAGGTACACTACATGATTGGCAGTCCAGCAAAATGGGTAACCATGGCTCCGCTGGAAAGCCCTGGCAATATAAAAAAGTCTTTGTGCTTGGTATGTAAGGCACTCAGCGACATATACGGGTGCCACAATGCCTTTTATTTTTAGGTGAGTGGTATTAAGTTTAGCTTCTTTAGCCACATGGTTGTCACTAAGGAAAAAGTCATCAGTGGAGTTAAAAATGTCAATAGATTCAGATTGACATTTTTAACTCCACTGATGACTTTTTCCTTAGTGACAACCATGGTAAAGTCCACAATAATCGGGTGGGAGTTGCCTTTCGATTTTAGTCGATATACATCTCTTATCTTGGAGCTTTCGATATCAATATTCAGTGACGTCCCCATATTGAGGACTAGACTTCAAAGGTCTTCCTTTGTCTCTTTATCAGCCTTAGGTATGTTTCGGATTTCTATACCCATCGATCGAGACTTACGCTCCAATTGCTCTAACTTTTCTTCTAGTAGTTGAATCTTTTTTCTGTCATCCATCCGTTCCGCCTCCAGGGTGGCAATACGTCCCAGGAACTCATCGTATTTACACGAAATGATCCCGACACTGTGCTTTAGCTCTGAGTTTTGAACAATAATGCTGCCAATCTTTTCCATTAGATCCTCAAAGCAAAGTTCCTGCTTGTCAGAGAAGGTACTAAAAGTAGACGAAGTTACTGGTGCAATGTTTTCCTCACCTTCAAACTTCCTCTTTTTACGCTCTGTGATGTTTGTTGGTATTTTAGAAAGATCAGGCGCTGATTGGCATTGGTGTAAAGTTGCGTCGAGTGTCAGTAACGGCGCTAAGCATTCGGTCGAAGATGTAGTTGGTGACATAGGTATAGATAATGGAGAAGATGTACGATTAATAGCCATAATTCCGTAAAGACCACCACGTAGTTACCAGGAGAGCAGGTATAAAGGAAGACAGAAGACAGTTTTGTAGAAGCCCAAAATTAGCAATGGCAGATCGACTAAAATTTAAATGATGATATCTTCGGTTCAACAGCAAAAACAAGGCTGCATAACAAATGCTTAGAAATTATTAATCGTCAATAGTTGGGTTAATAAGCACCGTCAAGTACTAGGCGCGCAGAAAGTCGGTAGCAGTAGTGTTCGCCTAGAGTGACGCTTGCAAGGGCGGGACCAGAGAGGCGCGTACCTTCAATCGGCATCGTCAGTGAGCGGTAAGCTCGCTGTGCGAGGGAGATGGTCACGCGCAGCAGGCCGGAGCTTGTAGTATCGAGGTCCGGGAGGAAGGAAATTGGCCTAGTTGAATAAATATATTTGACTTTAACTTTGATTATTGACTGAGAAATATCGGTAGCTCATGTCTATCCCATACATTTTATCAATCGAATGTGATTTTTCCTAAAGCTTGTTATGCGGCACTCGTGTATTTTCCTCGAGATAACTAATCTCGAGATAAACCTTATGCCTATTTCGAGGCGACATCTATAACACAACAGTAAAATGCAATTTAGGCATCCTTACCAACTTTCTGTTAGGATGACGGCCTGTGGGTCCTTTCATGGTGAATTGACGGAGCATAAAATATGATGCGGGCTCCTACTCGAGAGTGGAGGCTTATCGTCAACCATGGTGTAGATGCAGGAGTGTTCGGGTGGTAATGCGGGCTCACACTAGGCTTGTGTCCCCAAAGCTTACCGTCGACCACCGTAGCACTCCATAAGGACTTCCGGTCACCGGGCCAATAAAAGATGTTATGCGAGAATTCAAGTCTTGACGCCTAACACCTACCAGTACCTACTTACAATTTGCCTGGATTTCACTTCTGACAACCCTTAGGCGTTTCGTAATAACTGATGTAAAACGCATTTTAATTAAAAAAAAATTGACTAGAAACAGTCAAAACTGGTTTTGTCCAATCAACAGTTTTGACTATAAGCACAATACTGCGTTCGGCTCGCGGTGGCAATAATTGATAGCCGAATCTGATGAAATGACGTCAGCACACGTTTTCATACTAAACTGTGCATATAAAACAGTTCTTCGATTGAGTATGACAATGCATAGCAAAACAGCAAAACATAATGCAGATAAAATTTTTGGAGTAGTAAAGTGCCTATTATTTCGAAACTTTACCGCTATTTGATACAGGGATTTTATTTATTTGTGAATGTCGTGTTGGCCCAGTGGCTAAGACCTCACCTCTCGTGCTTGAGGTCGTGGTTGAATTCGGGCAAGTACCAATATGACTTTTTCAAATTCATAATGTACTTTCTTCTAAGTTTATCTTGGACATCATAGGCAACGGTGAAGAAAAACATCGTGATGAATGTAAGTCTGAAATAGTCAAGTCAGAGGCCTGTGGGGTAACCAGAGCTAGCTTAATTAACTCTGACACCAGAGGTGACCACATCCTCGCACGAAAAGAAGAAGATACAGTGGAGAATGGAAGAAGAAAACGTTACGCCGACCGCAAGTAACATAAGACAAGAGCCTCTAGAGTCTAGACAATGTGACACAAAAATGTATGTATGCATGTCATGTCAGAAGAGCCTTTGAACACGAAAACGATGATTAACAATTTATATGTCAATGGAGAATCCATTTCCAATGATCATTCTGTGCTAGCAATTTATTATATCTACAACTTGAGCCAGCAGTGTCGAAATACTTATACAAAACCCACATTGTAGGTGGTGTTACCCAAACTGACGGGGTCCGCTAGGGCCGTTGCCTGTCTGCGTCGCGGATAAATTGGAAAAAGAGTTACCGCGGCCCAGGCTTAAGCAACTGAAGGAACACGGGTGGTTTTTAATCAGTAAAAGTCTGACATGCCCTGCCGCTTCGCCCAGAGCGGGAGAAGTCATAGGAAGATATCCTAACCAAAAGAAAGGTGGTGTTAAATCCAGATTATCTACCGCTGGCTGGGTAGTTGGAACCGGTAGCTAAAAATAAAATTTAGTAAGTTCACAAAAGCAATAGATACTGTATTTGTACAGTCACCAAAATTACTGTAAATATTTTCCAAGAATTTACGCCACATATTAATGTAAAACCTCCCAAATGAATTCTACAGGCTTTTAATTTTAGCAACTGCCACAAAATTCATTGAGCACGCGATCATCAAGCGCCGGGACACAATGGCGACGGAGGCAATTCGCGCCAACTCGCTGTGACGTCACAACCTAGTATGGCCGTCAACGGAATATTTTAATATGAGCCTTTGTTTTTAAAATACTCTTTTAATTAATGTCCAGAATTTCGTGAGAGCTTTTATTGCTTTAAAGGCTTTTGTGGCAAGTTTTAAAATATAGCTTCACAGGGAGAAAATTATATACCTACATTTCACCTGTACCCTTTACCTTGTTTCAACAACCGAATAGGGGGAACTTTTTTCCCAATTCGCACCGGGACCTTTGCTACAACTATGACACCTCGTCAAAGATGTAGCAAAGGCTCCGGTGCGTTCTACCTTTATCCAGAGATCCTTTTGAAGTTTCGTTTAGTTAGCTACGTTACGTTTAGCCTGAGTGTTTGTTGTTGTGAGTGTCAGTGTGTTGTGGTTGCGGTTTATTGAAAAGTTCTGATATATATCTCCGAAGTGCTTCATCTTGATGGCACCACATGACACGCTCCAGCTTTCTAATAAAAAAAGAATCATCAAAATCAGTTCACCTATACTTTATAAGAGATAGCCTGATCCACAGAGAAACTTATATATACGGACAGACTGATCTCTGTGACAGCAGTCAGTTTCAATCAAAGACCTTATACTTCTTACTACTAGACTGTGCACTATGGTGCAAAAACCGGTCCACGTGAGAAGGCTCACGCTGGTAGCGTGTCTCTTTCTAATGAGGTGACCATAACCAAAAAGAACACGGGACAAATAGATTGTAAAAACGATAGTTTAAGCATCCCGATATATTGATGCTACCTAACTGCGCTACCTAAACCTACTTAATTTATAGTTAATAAAAAAAATAGTGTTTATATTTTTTGGTATCTACATCACTAACCGTATGGTATCGGGCGTAAAGAATTTCAACATTCCATTTGCCGGTGGGTGTCGTAAGAGGCGACTAAGGGAACCCCAACAAATACCGACGACTGGACCTGGCAACGTACAACACGCGCACACTCCGGACCGACGAAAAAATCACCGAACTCGAAGAGGAATTGAGCAATTTACGATGGAGTATTAAAGGGTTATCTGAAGTTCGAAGAGAGGGGGAGGAATCAATAATCCTCAAATCCCAAGTGTCTTCAAGTTTCATTCTTCAAGAACATCGTATAGATTGGAACAAAAAGCTCTCTGATCCTACTCTCAAGCTCATGAAGGAGAGGCGTTAGATGACCCTGCAGTCTTCTGACGGTGCTTTGAAATACCGGCAGCTAAATATACCTCAAAGGATCTCTATGATTTCACATATTGTGCAGTTGCGTAGACAGTTGAGAAATTAAACTACACCAAGGAATCCACTAGGAATCAATTTGCAAATAATATTAACAGCCGCTGAATTTCACTCGAACAAAGTTTGCCAAAAAATTCGCAAACCACCATCCTACATTTAGTATTACCAGGCCCAAACATTTAAAAGTACTACTCTTACTCAGTATTAATTTATATTTTTTAAATACAACGAATTGATTAAATATAGGAATTGTAGAAATATTTATATACTTTTCTAGAAATATTTAAATACGAGTCAAAGTCTATGAATTGTTTGTTTTGGTATAACATAAAAAGCAAATATAAAATTTTCTACCATTTCTACCAAATCCAATGATTAATTGAGCTAGCAAGAGGTCAGACAAGGACACACTACCAGCGGAAACCCTCTCGCCAGGACCGCTTTTGGTTAGCTACCGCTTATAAGGAAATAGCTAACCTAGGTGTATGATGATTGATTTCATTTTAGCTAAACAAAAAATTTGGTACACATTCTAGTAGTAAGAAATACGTATAAGGTCTTTGGGCTTGACAGGCTAACAATAACGTATACGTCAGTTTGACATATATGTCGCAGAGATCAAGCTATCTTGTTTTATGAAGTATAGTAAAAAGTTCTGAGGCAAAAAATATATTAAAAAAATACAGTAGAATTAATAACCTCCTCCTATTTGGGAAGTCGGTTAAAAAATGTTGTTCGTGTCTTAGCTTTGGTTTGTTCTTTCGAAATCAATATCACAGGCGTCAAAAATCCCTTAAAAGTGAGTTCAATACAAAAGCCATGGAGCCAAAAGCACTTTCACGATTAAACTCTCCACTAATCATAATAAAACCTCTATGAAATGAAAATGAGTCATCATGGCGTCGGATTTACCTACCCTATTTCTGGTGTGTTAACGGATTATTTCAATATGAGGCTTCCTTTTTAAAATACACTATTAATTAATGTGCCGAATTTTGTGTGAGGTTTTATTCTTTTTAAGGTTTTTGGTTAAAGTTTTGAATGTAGCTACACGGATAGAAAGGGTTAACTTTTTATCCCAGGGGAGGTACGAGTATCGAAGGTGTAGCTAGGGCCTCTGCACGTTCTGCCAGAAACCCAACATCCTTTAAGGTTACAATATCATTTGAAATTTCGTTTAATTACTTATGTTTATTGCCCGAGAGTTGTACATAGAATACGTAGATAACTTCTTAACAGGCATGTTCCATCGTCGACCACATCATCGCTCACCATCAGATGTGTAAAGCGTTTGGCACACTGCATCGCATCACGCAGCGTAGAGCGGGGTACATAATCTTACGTTGCTTGAAAGTATCTCTCTTTGCATTGAAAACACGCGTAGTGCAATCGCAGAAAACGCATTCACGCGCAGTGTCGTGACTTCGTCGCCACCCACCCTGCAGCGTGATGCGGTATAGTGTGCGAATCGCCATAGTGTCCATGCTAAATAATGTACATCTTACAAGACAAATGGAAAACAGGATTAAAGGCGACCCTATCAATACTCTGATCCAACTACCGTATACTGTCCCAATGCAGGAAAATGGCTTACAAATCATCTATACATTTAATAAATCTGTAGAAAAGTCGTTTTTGTACATCGAAAATTTGTCCAATAAAAATAGCCAGGGTGTTAAAGGAAAACCAACAGAAGCCATTTCCAGCAATGGAATTTTTGTCTGTTTGTCTGTTTATTTGTGCACGCATCACGTAAAATGTACAAAACCAATGTAGATAACTTTTATACGTAAAATTTTTGCGTAACTTGAAATATTACTTAGTTTTTGTTGCATCGCAATCGGTTAAGGCTATCAAAAGTTAGACGAATTTAAAGTGTTCAAGAAGTAAAATATAGTAAAATGCAACATACGCAATTCAGATACTCGGGCTCTGAACTCCATATTCGATAGATGGCGTTGTGCATTTCGTGTCATTTTCTGAAAGGCGGTGTTAAGATTTGCCGCGGAAGAATTACCATAGAAAAAAAATGGTAGGTAGTTGGGGTCCCTAAAAACCGCCCGCCACACCCCCGTGCGGGGACGCAGCGAACCAAGGGCGTCAACTCTCTATGTCGAATCAACCATAATATTACTTTTAAGGGCTATTTTAATTTTGGCTATAATAATAATTCGGGACCTAATGTACGAGACTAAAAAAATACGTTTTATGAGATTTCTGGTCTGATAATGCCAACAATGACGTTGACGTGCGTGCAATGTTGTTCGTAATTTCGCTGCCGCTATTTCCCGTCTGAATAGACTAATGATAAAAGTGGTGGCCGTCTATACTTAGGGTTGCGAGTTCGAGTCCAAGCTATGAAAATATATTTTTTAACCGACTTTCCAAAAAGGAGGCGGTTCTATGTCCGAAATTATGTATTTTTTTGTTTATGTTCACTGATATCTCAGTCAATTGTGGACTGATTTTGAAAATTCTTTTTTGTTTGAAAGAGTATATTCCCAAATTGGTCCCATTTTAATTTGGTGAAGTTCTGATGTAGAACTTCGGAGATATACAATAGTAATCTTCAATAAATGACGATAAATCTCTCGGGATTGCTGCAATCGCATGTCTGTTTATTTTTTTAACCATTTCATATCATAACATCGCGCCAGTATACTCTAAAGGGGTACGCAGATATGTACAGTTCACCTTGGTACACCCTCATTTCACCGGTTATGTTCAAGTTTCATGATATTCGAGTAATCTGAATAGATTATTTATAGATTGGCATTATAGGAATCTTACTAAAGAACTTGCTTATTAGGTGCAACAAAAAAGTGAAAAATAAAATTCTTTTTTCAAAAAAAATCTACCGACTACCAAATAAAAACACAACAAAGTGAATAATTACTTTCTTTTCGGAAGTCGGTGTCTTTGGTAGGTACCATTTTTTTCGGTATCCATAACGGTTTTTTTATGTTTTCGTTTCGGTGTGGCGATCTGGAGTGCTACTAGATCGCAGCAAATCTGTCCTTACTTTTTTGTATGAAGTCGATATTCTTCTCCCTAGAGTACATAGTATTCTGTGCAGCGAACGCTCGATGTAGGTAGGTAGAAAGGTAAGTAGGTGAGGTAGGTAGGTCTAGGTAAGTAGGGTAGGTACAGGTAGGCAATCAACGGGAGCGAAGCCGCGGGCACAGCTAGTAATATTATAAAAAAACTGAATGCCTACATCTCACAGACTTGGTTTGTTCTATCAAAGTCAGCATCAAACAATTTTGTAAAAATAAAACTCAATACAAAACCTTCCTTCATGAAACACTTCCACGATTAAACTCTAAACTAATCATAATAAACCCTCTATGAAATGAATATGAGTCATCATGTCGTCGTATTTGCCTACCCTCGTTTCATGTGCCTTTAATCTTTGCCGCACAGTAAAGGGCACGGCGTCGCTTTATTATGTGTAATGTAATCTGCTTCGAGGGAACTGTTTGTTTCATTATACGCCATTCTTTTAAGCACTCCTTTTTGGAAAATGTGATTTTCTCGAAAAGTTGAGTGGCTTTTTGATGATGGGCTTTTTTGTTAGAAAGTAAAGGAGAACAAGGTAATTTGATTGCATGAGAGACCCAGAAAATGTTACTTTATATCAGCGTTAATAATGTTTGTCAATACCGAAATGTTATGTGGTCAATCCTAAATATTTTTCGCCTTTTGAAAATCGTTATTGCTGATAGAATAAAAACTTTTTTGGAGGTATGCGGAACAGGGTATAAAGTTCCACAAACCTCCATAGAAAAGGGAGGATCATCCGACCAGACGGGTGTTGTGTCTGGTCCGGGCAACTGCCTAAGTTTTATTGTCGGACCGTTTAATGTGTTCAAATCGTGCCGAAAACTAAGCTTTCTCTCTTTATGCAGGATTTGCGTGACGTCATGTCATTAGTTCGTGAGTGGCGGCGTTGGAGCCGCTACACTTTGTTGAAAATCTAGACCTCGAAGCATTGCATTATTAATTATTAAAAAAAAGAGTCATTAAAATTAAATTACTATTCGAAATCCGAAAATTTCACTGCACATACACTCCACAATAAAAAATCAAACATTCAATCGAATTGATAACCTCCTTCTTTTCGAAGTCTGTTAAAAAATATAGTTTTCACTATCTACTCTTCAATATTGTGCTTTTAACCTTTATAACCTTTTCATCAGTTAAAAGCATCACAAATGTCAATAACATTGTTAAAAACGTACAACAAAATAAATGCTAACGAGACCTGCTACAAACTCATGATTCGATTGAATGAATGAATAAAATTTTATTCTTACTCATTCACTCGTTCCACGTGACCGAATCCATTATTTCGTTGTCGAATTTCACCCCCCTCTGAACAAAATGGTGAGATTTGGGGTGGATTTTCACCCCCTAGCCACTACGTTTGAATGTTCAAGTAGTTTTAAAGAGAGACAGGTCGTTAACTCGTGTAATATATTTTTTAAATGATTTTACACGCAATTTTGCCCCTGAAATATGATAACACATGTAATATTGCTTCCGGAAAAAAAAATCGTATTGGCCGACTCCAAGTAACACGAAAAAAAGCAGAAAGATTTATTTATTTACATGTATGTTACAGTCAAAAGTCATAATCGGTCAAAAGCACTTTTAACTGAAAATCTTTTGTTAGTAGTGATTTTAACTGACAATATGTGGTTAAAAGTGATTTTGATTGACGCTCTTAGTCAAAATCACTTTTAACTAGTTATTATCTAACAAAAGATTTTATAAATGTTGTAAATTAATTTATTTCGAAGGTTTAGATAATTAATACAAAAATTAATAGAAATATGAGCAGCGTCAATTTTTTTATGTCGTAGTTTTCGTTAGCCGGTTAAAATATTTCACGAGTTCGGTGTTCGTAACTAACTTTTTTATAAAAATAACCACCCATATCGTTGCATTTCAACTAGATTTTTAAAAATAATCATCATCAAAACTAGGCAGGTTTTTTTTCAATGAAGTTTAGGTCGGCTCCCAGTCTAACTGGAAGCAGCTGAATACCAGTATTTTCCATAGAGCGAATTCCAATCTAAACTCCACAACCCAACAACTGTGTAACACGATATTTCTTGGCCACCAATTCTTAAAAAATATTCCTTTTAGATGCCATAATTTGTGACCTTAAACATTTGAATAGAACAAAGATAATGCACGACATAATATATCCTAAATAATAACCGCACGCTTCACCGCAAAAGGACAACAGGTCAAACGATATAATATCTCCATCCGTTTCACCCCCACGCTGGCTTAGACCCCCTCGCTGCCCAGGTGGTTTCCTATCGAGTGTTTACACAGCAAAGGTATTATATTGACGTCTTGGGAGATATAATTGAAACTATTCTTTTGAACAGTTTACAAAAATAACTAGGTCAAGTAACCTTTTTTTGTGAGCTATAATAAGATTGGCTAATGATTCTTTTGGTTATAATGTTGTACGTCCACTAAACCCACATTTCGTAAACTACTTTATGTGGTAAGTTCCATGTCATAAGCAGTAAGATTAATGTCATTTATTATCACTATAATTTCCGCCGAAAAACTGCTGCTGTACATAGTGTGGTGTTCTGATTTACAGATCCACATTTTTAACTCTATTTATAATTCATAACACTATACAAACCATACCTTTTTTATCTTTTGATATTGTATCAAATCATATGACTCACTTTTTGTATTCTTTCATACTGTTTGTACCTGAAAAGCATATATTTAGTTATCTCTGATTGTTTTAATATTTAAAACTTAAATTATATTGTTAATTCTTGCAATATTTTCTACTGTTACATTTTCATCTGACATGACATCTGCCTGTCTATTTTATTTTCTTAAACCAAAGACCGTAACATAGGTACCATGGACTAGACCTGCTTTAAGCTAGGTGTACAATATTATAAGGGTAGCGTAGACTGACCCCTTTGTGAACCGTTTTTATTCGTTCTTGTCTTTATTTCTTAATTGAAATTTGAATTTAAAATGTAGACGATATGACATAGAACGATGAAAAACGGGCGTCAGCTTTTTAGTTTTGGATCTGGACTGAACGCTAAAATACAGTTGATTTTCTTAATACTACTAAGTGTATGATCGTATCTGAGAACTCTTTAAACTAATATATATACGGCCTGTGAATGTAATATAATCTTTGAAGTGCAATTTATAAATATATTGTGTGTGGTTCCCTAAAGAGAGAATTATTTCTTGGAACCTTACCCTCAACAGTCATCTCTTGGCCTAGCCTCCACTCACCTTGGTGCCAACGTATTAACCCGTTTGCCTGTCTATCCGTCCTGCTACCTACTCATCTACCTACCTGCCTGATTGCCTGCTCATTTGCCTACATCGGGCAAACGACGTAATCCTGCCCGTCCTGCTGCCTGGGTGCGCTCGCTGATAGCGCGCCATCAGCCGTCCCATCACACCGTGCTACGTCTTCCTGCCCTACCTGCTGCCTGATTAGCTGCCCACGTCGTGCGAAGCCGGCCCATAGTTTTTATATTATCTATATCTTTTTTTTTAATTTTTAGTTCATCATTACTTATTTTATTAACATAGCTAACGTTAGCTCGACTGAGCTAACGTTACGTTACAATAGACCATCTGCAAAGCTTCGCCACATCGTCTGGACCTGTGTTTCTAGCATCCAGCGAATCTCTATAACCTTCACCAGGCCATAGGCACATTGTCATTAACCGGGCAAAAATTCATCCTTGTTAAAACAAAAATAGCTCTCATCACCCTTCTAAAGCCAGTTCTTTACCAATACTTAAGCTTAGCTTGCATATTTTTATCATCACGGTCTGCTTAATAGAATAAACAAACAAAATTTTACAAAACCTCATGTTTTTTTCATGTGTTTAAACTATATACTTAAATATACTTAAATTATCTAGTAGTAAACACGCTTCGATCGACAATCTATCGAACACGTAAATATGACACGATATCTTGCGAAAATACCCCGATTCAAACTGTAAAACGCCCATAACTTTTGACCGGCTGAACCGATTTTCATCAAACATAGCTAAGAATACTTTCAAAAAAGTTACATTTCAAATAAAATTACTAAATCAAAATCGGTTCATCCATTTAGGAGCTATAATGAGACAGATACACAATCACACTGATACAGACGTCAAACTTATAATACTACTTTTTTTCCGTCGGAGGTTAAAAACTGACTTTAGCTATGTGTGGTAAACTAAGCAAACTTAGCTTAGCTTTTGGGATGCGACTAGCTTTAAATTGCAACCATGACTTGCTCAGACATTCAAGACTAATTGCCATTTCGTACCTATTCTCACAACTACCTTACCTTAATAAATTAAAACATTTATACCCTAGACAGACTCTCTTGCAGTTTGCCTTCCGCTTCTATTTTAGATCCACTACGACTTGATCACAGCTGTGCATCATAAAAGAATCAGAGCCTGATGTATCACAGTCAGTTCAGTCCGGTGCACGGGTGACATGCATTATTTATCAGGTTGTGTGCAAAATTATAAAATAATTTGAGAGTTTTACCGTGATATCAATCAACGTCTTTTGTAAGTTTTTTATAATAAAATTCTCTTAACGACGGTATTACACGATCATACATTAAATACAAAGACAAGGATATTTTATTTCAACTAGGCCACCAAGCGGCACTTTTGGACGTTAGATACATTAAAATTTACAAGAAATAAAAATTGATTCTACCGTGCATTCGGAAAGTAGCTTGTTATGGAGAAGAACGCCTAAGAAACCCCAAACTTCTTTTTTAAAGAGTATGTACTCTTTAAAAAAAAAGTTTTTTTACAATATTTAGGTACATAAGTATATACATTAATAAATTCATATATGTGAGGACAATGCACCCAGAATCACTACACACTATACTACGTACAGGTACAAAGTATTAAAAGTACTCACACATGTACTGTGCAGTTACATAATAGGTACTAGAAAAACATTAGCATCCGAGATAGTTTCCAATAAAGGTTGCTGTCTTCAAACACAAAATTACACCGATGTTGCTCTTGTGAAACATACTTTTTAAAATAAGGTTTTATTATTATTGCATCTTTGGTGCGTGTACGCAAATGCTACCGCTGAGTTTGATGTCCTAGGTTCTCTTCTCGGGGCGAAAAAACTGCCATGGAATTTTGCCATCTGAAATGTCTCAGTAGCTGCCCGGATCCTGGATTTATGCCCAGTTGATGACTATAGGCTCGCCGCGTATATTATAACTGGCAAATTGTGGGTAACAGCTAGTGATGCAACGGAAGAGTCATAACGGAAGCAGAAATGGAAACAGATGTTAAAAGTAAATTTCGGCGGAAACGGAAACAGAAACACCCGTTTCTGTCAGAAGTGAAAGTGTAAATTCTAGGCAAATAAATAATTAAAAAATATGGTCCAATGTGTTTTTTGCTAAATGGTTATAATTTTTTATTTTTTTATTGGTATGCTTCTCTAGGCAAAACATATCAGTGCGAAAATATTTTTAGTGAACAATCTGCATGCCTACTGTATGTGAACTCATGTTTGGACGAATAAATTATCTTTACTTTTAAAGTTTTGTTACTGGTGGGTTTACAGTATACAAAATAAAATGAAGGTAAATTATATTTTTAGTTTACTTTAATCGCTTCCGTACCCTGCAATCTGCTTCGGGGATCTTCATAAATTGCTAGTCCACCATGACCCACGTGTCACCCCGTCATAAGTTCCGTTTATAGTTGCGAAAGCAGAAGCTGAAACGGATGTAAGAAAGCGTGCGAAACTGCCGCAGTTGTGAAAACAGAAGCAGAGTATTGCATCACTAGTAAACCGGCCAATATAAAAACTCGCTACACTAGTAAACCCCCTATCAATCAGAGTCTGTCTCTACTTTCACATGATGCTCACGCTATACTGTCAAAACATTCACCATTCACTGAATGAGTGAATGAATGAAAGCTTTGTTTCGCGAACAATACGCGGCTAATGTAACGAAAGTAATGCACGGTATTGTATCACAAAGTACATAACCGGCGGCGCGCCGCATTGTAATCACTCTGACTGACTGAATGAATAATAAATAAGTTTTGGGTAAAATATGATTATATAATTAATTATGAATGATTGATCTTTGTCTAAAGCGTTTTGTTGACACGGTTTTGGGAGCGACAACAAAGGTGTTAGCATCTTACCTACCATGAATTAATTCCGCATTTAATTTCATTTTACTCGTTTAGACGAAAATGGAATGTGAACCTAACTCTAACGGAAAATATTGGATAGCAATGGTTGAGGACAAACGTGTGAAGAAAAGGAAGGTCGAGGGCCAACAATAGAACTTAACAGTCTAGTTAGAATTAAAAACATCATTCATTTTCATAAATAAAAATAAATGCCCAGTTTCATATTGGAAGCTCCAAACGTCATGTATAAAAGATTATCTAATTCATTGTGGAAATATTTAATTTTAATATCCAAAAACTATATTAGTACATTATGGTACAAGTGTGTAATGTTGGTGATTACCGCTGAGGCGCCATTGAGACCCGAGCCGTTAGGTGAGGGTCTTAAGAGAGCCGAGGACGGTAATCATCAATACACACGTGTATCATACGACGTTTTTCAACACACTTGTGAAGAAAATAATACTAAAAAATCATTTCCAACAGTGAAAACGAGTTGTGAATTTTTTTTCGCAATGGCGGGCAAAATTAATTAGTTTTCCTATGCGCGCGCATCTAACAATGGCGATCGGTCATAGACTAAAAATAATAAGTAATCTTTTTTTTGGCTTTTCGCGGATGGCGTTTTAGCCACGTACAAAATGGGGAATTTCAAGTTTTCTTTATTACAGACAAAAACAAAAGTTATATTTAAGTGAAAGTTTTATTTATTAAACACGTACAAGTTGAAATTATCTATTTAAATACGAAGTTGCATGAAAAGTGTTGCATTTGTACTATTGAGCACGATCTTTTTTGCATCGAAACTTTTTTAAGAACAAAGCAACTCAACCAATAAATTAAAAAAAAAACTGTTTATCTCACTTGTGAATAAAATGGAAAAGTCACAGTTTGATAACAGGTGTCATTATGTGCCTAAATGCGGTGAAATTAGAGCCACTTTATGAGCAAGTGTGTTGAAAAATATATTTACCTCATTCTTATAATCTTTGCATTCTATTACAGATTATTCGAAGAAAACGAGGACCTACTCCACCTATTCGAGAAATTCGGCGAGCTGAAGACAGCTGAGGCACAGATGAGCTCCGAGGAGTTAGCAGAACATGCGACGAAGGTCATGCATACCCTGGACGAGGGTATCAAGGGTTTGGGAGACATTGACGCCTTCTTTGCGTACATCAGACATGTGGGGGCCACGCATCATCAGGTGCCAGGGTTCAAAGCGGAGAATTTTTGGGTGAGTTCAGAGATTTTTAATTATGAATAATTCGCGGTGATGTTTGGGGGGCTCAGCAGTGTAGGTATTTCGGCTAAGATGATAATGATGAATCGGGCTTTGACATCTCCGTCGTAACAAAGACTTGATAACTGTGATTCAAATAATTGTATCTCGTAGAGGGCCCCAGAGGCATAATGCCGATTTTTGTGACACAATTAATAGGAAAACGATTTTGCCCAAACACCGAAGAAATTTCCACTAAAGAGTCAATTTTATGTTATTTATGAAAGAACAGTATTCGACAATTTCAAACAAATAAATATGTAGTTACTGCAAACACTAGACAAACACAAAACAAAATAAAAAAATTTAACCCATAGTTGTGTTCCCTAATATATTTACACAATTCGAATACCTGCCTTTCTGCCAACATTGGAGGTAAAAGAGCTTAAACGTTAAGCATCTCATAATTCCCGGATGAAAGGAATTAATGTTTAGACGAGAAGAAGAAGAAGCCTTTGGATGGATTGCAAAGAGAGAAGGAGAGACAATACTGCGAAAACTGCTTAAAACATGATAAATTTGTCTGTTACTAAAGCTAAAATAGAAACATTCAATTACAACAAAATATAATAGAAATCGTTTATTATCCTGATGGTAGCTGGGACATAGTTGTGAAGAAGTTGGAATATCAGTGTAGCTTAAATAATAACTTATAGCAACATTTAATCATTATAATTGGCTGTAAGTCCCAAACTAGACAGTAACGGAGTCCTAAATAACAAAGAACATCCCATTTAGCTCACAACTATAAAACTAATGTAGTTACAGAACTGTCTCCTACACAAACATTGCAGAAAAGCTAATTAAAACCAGAAAAGACAGTTTATTAATTAATTACTTAAACCTCTCAGTGTTTCAATATAAGAACTTAGCGCAAGAACAATACATCAGTCAGAAAACTCGCGAAGAAATAATTGGAAAATACTGTTAGCATGTTTCTGTAATACTCTTTGCCGAAGCACAAGGGCATGGATTTCAGGGATGGTAAAGCATCTACTAAATGCAAATAACAATAAATAAAAATGTTTTCTGCCAGACGAAAGATTGCTTTTGTTTGGTGTATTTTTATTCATATGTTTGTAAAACGTCATCTCTTGAAATACTAATGGCCCAGCGGCAGAGGTCAAGCTAAGCCAATTGCCACGAGTTCTATATGACGCAAAAATCGTCCGTCACTGTAGTTTCGGGGCAAAAGAGACCCACGACTCATGTTGCTTTTAAATGTGGATTCATTTCCTACGTATCATTATACGTTGTTAGTGGCTTCGCTCAGAAATAATTTTCCCGTACCGTGTTCCTATAACCGTTCCTTTTAAGCCCCTTTGAGTCTTTCCCGAGTCATTTCCAACGAACATGTTAATTCAAAATGAAAATTAATTAACACGCTATTTAAACCCATAGACACAGAGCTACTATAACTATGTGTTGTCAAACTTAAAGCATTTATTTCTTTAGCATCTATTTTACTTTTGAATTGTCAAGTTAGACTATTTCCACGGTACAAAGGTTAGGTAAATATCTATAGAGAAGAACGCTTCTGCCTGGCTATCAAGTAAATACGGTCAAAAAAGTCTGAGAGAGATTTTCTTGACTTTTGATTCTCCATGACAACCTTCGTCATTAAGACATGCCGCCAAGAGACAAGTATTAGCTTTGTTTTTTGTACAGATAAGTCAATTATGTATCGGTAATTCGCAGTCCAGGGCCCGGATCATGAGATCTTAGAGCAAGATTATTTCCTAAGGGACAGATGTTTACAAGTCAGATAGATGTGTCCCTTACTCACACTGGATATAACCTTTCTCTAAGAGCTCATGGCAGGCCTCTGTTCTCAATATCTATGTTCAAATCCCACTAATAGCGTTCATATGTTGGTAGTAAAGGATGATAGTATAGTTAGAATTACTAAGTTCGCCATGAATAGTGGAACTTTGAATTGAAGAACAATATCGTTTGAAAACTTTGTTTTTGTTCTTTGGTTGGGTTCGCTCCATTAGTAGTTGTGTTTCTTTTCAATAAAGATTCAGCTTTATCCTGTCTTGTGTTCACCGAACATTCTGGCAAAAAATACTATATTAGTTATACTTAGACTAAAGAGCAGTATTTATCCAGTTTATTTTGTTGTAAAATTAAGTTATATTTGTACCTACATTGTGTTTATCTGTGTGTGCCAAATAAACTAGTTTTCTTTCTTCTTACTATAATATAAGAAAGAAAAACATTTATTTAGAAACACCACATGAAATTCACATGGTACACAGAAATGACAATAAAATAGTATGCTAAAATCAAATTTTGTGCCTGAAGATTGCTCTGAAAAGTTCCATATACGTTTATATTTACTCTGACCCTGAGGCATCGCAACTGAGGCGGGCCGCAATTTCTTATGGCAAGGATCGCAGCTGAGAGTTAGAGGCAGCGGCGGGAGAGGAGAGTATTGCGGTGCGCCGCTCTCCCTACTTTCCGCGGCCTGGGTGGGGTCGCCACCGTCTGATGGCTAACGCGGTGGGGCCGTAAGGAAGGAGTGGGTTGGAGTCCCACAAAACTGCGCTATCTCCCCGTGGTAGCGCAGTATTCATGAGCACTTCGCAAAGAAAAAAAGGTATAGAGCCTTTAGTCTACATCGAATTCGTTAACATTTAAGGGATTGACGGTTGCAACGCAAGGGGTTTGACATTTCGATTACATTTTAGATTTTTTATCAATCGCTATCGCTACGCTTTTGTGGATAGAATTTTATTTGTCTAGAGATAGCTTTTGGCTGTTTTCTTAGAAGTCACCCTTTAAAGTCAAATCATCGTCTAATTGACAACACAATCCGTCCATCACTCCGGCTTTATTTCAAACATTTTACGAAAGAGTTTACACATTTTTCACACCATATTTACGTACATGGCACCAACACATATTCGACCTAAGTGAGGGGCCTTCAAACTTCGCCGTAGCGTGTATTACAACGCTCGAACACTTGGAGAACAATTGCTAAAGTGTTCGTAAACGGTGCATCTGCTTCAAAGTATCTTACATGAATTCTATAATGACGTCGTTGGTAAACTTGTGTATGTAATAAGGTTTTGATGAAAGGCTTCATGATAATTCAGAATAACATGATGTCTGTAATCGCCGAAGCGTAAGGCAGAGAGGGAGTTATAATACACCCACATTTAGCCAGTTTTGTTTAAGTCCAGCCATGAATCCAGGGCCTGCAGTCTCGACATAGATAGCGATCGTTATCTCGTAACGATCGGTCGCTAAGTCCTAACGATCGGAAGATAACAATTTTTGGTAGTCTCGACAGTCAAAGCTATCGATTTTTGACGTTTGTCATCGCAAACTTAACGTATATTGTCGCTAAGTTAACGATTTATCGGTATGATATCGAATTTCCTACCGAGCATTTTTGACAGCCCGATAAGTGTCGTAACGATCGTTATCATTGGTTTTAGAGGTTACAAAAACAATAAATAAATAATAATTAGAGTAATATGGCTGTATAGTATTAAGGGTAAACAAGTCAAAAATTCTTCCATACAAACGTAGTCTAGAGATTACTCCACTGTTTGACGATGTACTTTCAAAATAAAAAAGAAATCAATTTGTCTCATCATTATCTAGCCTTGTATGGAACCGAAAAAATTAAAAAATAAAATATTTGTAAGTTATGAGCGTCGAAAGTTCCATATTTCAACACTAATTTTAACGTATCTTTGGGCGCAAATAAATACCATAAGAAGAAGGAAAATAAAAAACCGCCTCCATACAGGGATAGATTAGTAATTCAACAATCCAAATAATTTTATTTTGATCAGATACATTCAGTAGTTTTTTCATGAAATCTAGACTCCCAAAGGTCTGTTTATAAAATTTCGCGCGCTCGTTTTCGTCCTAAATCATCATCCATTTCGATAAAAGATTGCAGAAGTGCTAATTCGTACGCGAACTAGCTTCTTACTGCTCATCACAGCATCTATATATTTCGCACGTGTTGTGGGATGAGATAGCATGCATTTTAACCTCGCGCACAAAATAGTTCGTGCCGTCGACTAGTTTAACCTTAAGCGTGGGCTTTGGTGGTGCTAGAACACAGACTCGATATAATAATGCGGCGGAAAAATGCACGAAACCGGCGTGAAGGTGAAAATCCTTTGGATTTAGAGGATGGCCAATTTATCTATCTTTACCGAATAAACAAGGACGTTTCATGAGCTCGTTGGTGAACTTCGCCCATCTATTCAAAGATGAGGGCCTTACGGACTTTCTGTGGAGTTTCAAGTGAGTGTCTATGCGTTGGGTACCTACTTAATGTGCCTAAATAATATTTCTATTTATGTTTTATAATATCCAAGATGTACTTATAATTTTATTCTTAATAGTCAAGTGGGTGCTGCCAACTACCTATTGGCTTGCAGTGGGGCTGCAGCATAAGCCAAAAGTCAGTAAGCCGAGTAATACATGCTGTAACTTTGGCTATCAATGAAAACCTTTTAAGAAGATATGTCAAATTTCCTATGACCCAATCACCCAAGAAGAACAGTGTGTAGTTAAAGCAAAGTTTAGAAATACTCCACAGCCATTCCCAGTTGTGATTGGAGCCATAAAACATATAAAAAATTATCATTTGGGACCACCGTACATGGCTGCTTGGTAATAAATAATAAATGTTTATTATAATCTGTCTGAACAGTTGCCCATTAAAATGCTGAAAGTACTTTCTATGTTTTATCTTTTAGGTGATGATGGATATCCTCTTTGATGACTCCTTTAAAAAATCAACGCCCTGGGACACCGGAGTATCAATAAACAAATGCTCATTGTTCAGCCAGGAACGTTGTTGAAAGATGCTTTGCTGTGCTGAAGTCTGTTTAACGGGGTCTGTCCCACTCAATGCATGTGCAGTGTTACACAACAAGCATATAAAATATAAATTACTTGAACCGGAGGCCATTCACCCATGCAAATAGTGGACAATGATGGTAGTGTTCATGATGATGGCCTAGAAGTTACAGGTACCAAATCAAATGATTTATTTTAAGGTATTCATTTTATATTTTATTATATTTATTTATATTCTTTATTGTAAACCACACAAATATATATACAGAACAAAAAATCATAAAAACAAGTATACAATGGGCGGTCTTATCGCACAGAGCAATCTCGTACAGACAACTATATTTAATAATTAAGTATACCTATATTTGCATAACATATAATTTTCTCTAGATCTTTATACCTATTTCATTAGCATCTCCATTTATTTGACCCAAAGGTGATATATAATGGCTTATAGCATCAAGTCCGACTTATGCCATTGTGTATCATTGTATGAATACTCCTAAAATCTTGTTTTTGTTATACAGGACTTGTGTGGTGCACTGGGTGAGCTGATGCAGAGTGCATAAGAAGACTCAATAATACTAGTTTTACATAATTTTATTTTATTGACCCTCTGTGATTTAAATAAAAAACATATAAAATCATTTATTATTTTTATTTACAAAAGTTGTAAAACTCCACTATTGAATTTGCAGCCTATGCAAATAGCACCCACGCCTCGGATTGTACCTTGCCTGCCTCTGGCAGCGTCTGATTGCACTTGAGTTGCAGTTGCCACCATCTGTAAAAAAATTAGATGTACTAAAAATGTCTTTTAATGCTCTAGTGTGCTAGTGATTCTAATAATAAAAAAGGAAATGGCATAGCATCCGGGCAGTCAGTGCCAAATGTGTACTCTACACTAATTAAGGACGTTATGCGTCTCTCCACTTCAGTCAAAGAAGCAGTGATGACAACTCGGTTGCCAGTTTGAATGATTTGTTTTTATAATTTTGCTGCCTTAGTGCAGGCGCAGCTTTTTAAGTCTATCCAAACCTGTAATTAGGATACCTAATGTATTCTACTAAAAATGAATAAAACTGACGTGTCTTGTACTTACATTTAAAAACCAACTTGATATTTAACGTCATGCACTGCTCGGGCGACTTAATGGTTCCGTTTGGGAGTTTGTTGAGTTCATCGGGAACCTCCTTTCAGCATGTTTCAAAATTTGCCCGTGTGGAGATATGGACGAGCTTCTATAGTTGCCAAATGCGCATCAATATGCCCCGAAGTACGACTGAAACATTTAAGATATTCATTAAGTAAACACAAACTACTTCGGACATATGCAAAGTATTCAATTTAGTACCAAAAATAGGAATCGAAAATGGTTGTAGGTTGTTATTACCTGACGCTCACGCTGCTTGCTAGCACTCGGGCTAGGGCCTGCGCCTGTGTCACTGTGGTCCACTATAGAAATACGGTTCTTTTCCAGTTAATCAATTCCAATAATCCAATTCTATCTCATTGTCGTATTTTGTGTACAAACAAACTTGACAATTGACAGTTTGTTTCCCATGTTCAACGTCTGTGTTGCAAGGAAGCGAACTATTTTCTTCTTTGTTATGCGTATTATTAAAAACGGCATAAGCTACTTACAAGTTTCGATGCAAGCAATTGTTAACATGATAAGGTTTACCTATCTTCTGCACAATTTTCAAAGAAAAATAGTTTTTTTTGAATATCTTGTCTACCAATTTTCCCTATGATACAAGGACTTTTTTCAACTGCCATAATTTTTCAAAAAAATCACCGCACTATGAATACGAACATCGCTAGCCTACCGACAACGTTAAGTCAATATAGTGACAGATTTTGCACGCTAACTCGGCTGTCGAGACTTGCGTTTATCGTTAGCGTCGTTACGGCAAGCGTATTTTGTCGGTAAGAGATAACGATCGTTACTTAACGTAACGATCGCAAACTATGTCGAGACTGCAGGCCCTGACTCCGGACTACTATAGAGAAATTCTAGATGGACATATAAACATAACAACATTTTGTCTGACCCAGGAATCCAACCCAGAGCCTCTTGCTCAGCAGTAGCACTTGATAGTTTTGGTACCATCATACCAACGAGGCAATCTTGTTTAGAGACATGTTAGGGATGTTTCCTGGGTAAAAAGATGATAATTCAATTTAGTCCATCAGTGAGATCATCAAATAATATTGGACATGTATTTTTTGCTTTACCAAATCAATAAAAAAAATACAAAGATAAAGCGCATCAAAATTTAGGAGTGGGGGCTTGTGATGTCACTATTTCAGTATAAAGTGAGTAGAAAGTAGGTACTAACGGCGTGTCGTCACACGATCGAAATAAGTCCTGTTCGAGTGATCACTGGTACGTACTAAGTCGAGATTATAGCTCTGAAAACGAGTCTAAGTTTATCATAAGTAATCTTGGGTTTTGTTAAAGTATACAACAATACCGACCCAGAACTAGCTTTTAATTCGTCCCATGACCTATTTAAATTTTTCTATGATTTGTGTTTCACGACTCTGAAAAAAAAGATCTCCACTCGTAAATGCCCGAGATGGATTTCTAAATGTATCAGATGATGTAGTAAACGAATAAGAGAGATGTTATGGCGGTATAGGCGATCACGTAATATTGAAAATAAACAGTTACTTAAGCAATATTCAAAACGATTAAAGAAAGTGATACACTTGACACAAATATCTCAAAACAGTCATGCCATTAATAGTGCTGAGAATAAAACTAAAGCTACGTGGAAAATAATTAATAGATGCAAATCAAACTTCCCCTCTGAATCCGTTAAAAAAATACTCAATGGTGATAAACTAATAAATGATCCTAAATAAATGGCTACGGCATTCAATGACTAATTTATAGATTCAATTCATCATGAACTTAATTGTAATATTAGTAATGCTTTATCTTGCGTAGATTATTATCCCAAATCTCTATCAATGAGACCGACAGATTCGTTGGAAATATTTAATATTAACAATTCATTAAAGAACACAAATAAAGCGGGTTATGATGGAATAACTACTAAGGTTTTAAAATCTGTATCGCATATAATTGCACCTGTTTTGACTTTTGTTATTAAACTATGCATAGAACCTGGCCACTTTCCTAATTTATTAAAAATTACCATAATTAAACCACTGCATAAGAAGGGTGATAAAGCTGCTATATCAAATTATCGTCCCATAGCTCTGATACCAGTATTGTCGCAATTTTTTGAAACGGAAATTTAATCAAAGAATGAATTCATAGATCTATGAATTCATTACTTGAAGTAAACAATATACTGGCTAAAGAACAATATGGTTTTTGAAAAAATTGAAACATGAATAAAGCTAAAAAAGCTCCACTACGTGTCCAATACTTAAATAAACTATGTCATCTAAAAAAAACATAGATAAGACAAAGCTTATTAAATTTTATCAAAGAACAAAAAAACTTAACTTATACATAGCTTACGCAGATCAAATAATAGCTGAAACAAGCAGTACTAGATTTCTTGGACTTTACTTGGATAGTCATTTTAACTGGAAATGTCATGAAGAAACTGATTGTAAGAAACTAAACCAGTACTCTCTAGCGCTATCTCGCGCTCAATATGCGCTTTACAATCTAGCAAAAATAGTGAATGAGTCCGTTGTTCTAATTTCCTACAAGGGCTATGTCACATCTACATTACGTTTTGGAATGATATATTGGGGCAATTCCACGGACAAATAAATTGCGTTTAAAGCCCAAAAAAGACGTGTGCTTGCTGTGTTTAAACTGAAACCGACTGATAGCTGCATTCCATATTTCAGAAATTTTTAACTCTTAACATTGCCCTGTATGTACATTTTTGAGACAGCAGTATTTGTCAAATCCAACTTCCATCTGTTTGAAACCTTGTGATCTAAACGTCGGAACAGAGAGATATGCACTAAGCCACATGGCACTGCTCTTTATGCAAAAAGTTTTTTAGGAATGGCACCTAGGATCTATAATAAGATCCCTAGACAAATTAAACAAATAAACAACATAGACGATTTTAAAAAGGCTTTCCTGAAAATATTTTATGAAAAAGAATATTATACAGTGAATGAACACCTACCTGATACATTATAATTACATTTTTTTTACATTTTAATTGACAATTTATACTAGAATTTATTATTATTTGAATGTTTTGTTTTTATTGTCGACTATTTAATTTGTGTCGACTATGTAATTATTTAATAATTTGTGATAACTGTATAATAATTTATTATAATCAGCATGTTTGTACCAAATTAATATTTGTACGCCGATGACGGCTAGACATAGCGTTCTTTAATAATCACAACATCTGTACCTAACCTACCTATATTCAACAAATAAAGATATTTGTATTTGATATTTCAACGCACTGTATCGTCGTAATTTTTGTTTTCGTGGCAAAAGAAAAATACGTGTCCAATTTTTTTTAGGTTATCTAACTGACGGGACTAAATAGACATTTTTTGTCAACTACCCTATTGAAAGGGCTATTCCGAAAATTCTATCACTGATAGATCGCAGGGTGACATACATTACTTTAGCCACGGGAAAAATCTAGTAATAACTAATAACCTTCGCCTCCAATTGTAATCTTTCCTTCCTTATTCCACCAATTATTAAATTATCAGCCTAATGATACGATGAACGCACAAAGATTATAATATCCAATCCATAACACTCACGCTTTGGACGCACAGAATATTGATCATGTTTTGTTGTTCGTAGAGAGGAGGACGCAGCTGCTATCTCTTGGCTAATACATTAATGTGTCATGTTGTAAGGTAGAATTTTTGCCCTACTCACCAGCTAACTCAGGGGTAGGTGATCAGCACGAGACAGTTGCAGGGATGGTTTCGCATGATGGTCGACAGATGTAAAAGTCACATAGTTTGGTCAACTAATTTAATTTACAACATAGCATACAGTCAGTCTTTGTAGTTTCTTGATATTTATAAAATATACAAAACTTACTTGCAGATGGGATATATTTTACCCTTAAATCTTAGGACCAGATGTGTGATATCTCAATCAGCATCGTCAACCTGTGTAGTTGCCATCCAGCTTCTTGCCGGTCAAAATATCATGGGCATTCCGAGCCTGTTGTTGAAAACTGTTACGTCTAGTTGACCACTATTTTATTTGCGTTTTTTATATTATGATAACATAGCCTAAGGTGCCCTGCCAATGAAAAAAATGCATGATCAGCATCATATACGCACATGTTTCACAAGCATGAAAATTTAGACTAATTCAACCAATACTCACAGCGCCTGCTGACACACTCATTCTTTATATTTAGGGCTGGTTCCCTGCCGCCTCCGAGTCATCCAGATTATCTTATTGTGAGCTTTTTTTGGATGAAAATATTTCGTATGCGTACTATCCAAGAATTGCAATGAAAAAGAAATGTCACTCTTGTCAGTCATAGACATTGAGCGTTTTATCGACCAATAGATATGATCATAATTAATAGACTTGTCCTTTTGTATTTATAAAATGAATTGTGTGTTTTATTATAAAATATATTTCACATCACACATCACATCATCAGCCTATTAATGTTGCCACTGCTGGGACGACACAGGCCTCCTCTCTGTGAGAGGGGGTGGGCCATAATCCACCACGCGGGCCCAGTGCGGGTTGGTGGATGTCCATGTCTTAAAATTTTTGGTTCTAGGACATGCCGGTTTCCTCACGATGTTTTCCTTCACCGTTTTTGAGAGCAGTGGTGATGAAATAATTTACACAAAGTAAAACGCCTGCCTGGGTTCGGACCCACGACCTACAACTTGTAAGTCGCGGCCGATACCACTGGGCCACTATATAATGAGTACACACAATTCATATTTATTTATATATAAATCAATTTAGTATATTTCAACAGACAATAGCGCCATCTGACAGAATTACATTAGAAGTAATGACAATTAAGATAGAAAGCTAGTAAGAGATTTACGCCTTTGGCACCAGATGTCGCTATTCTATGTAACTATTATTAATTGTTACAATGTCTTGTAAGACCTTATTAGAAGAGAAACCACAAAGCAATTACACTATGATAGGTTTTGCCAGCGGATTTGCTTTTGTCATAAAATATCCTTTAGAAACGATTTGCTGTGATAAAAAGTGTCCTAATAGGATAAAACCTGGATAGTTACCTCAAGGGTATAGTTTCCACAGGGGTATAGTTGCCCTAATTGTAATTACTCTAATTTCGCGGATGAATCGCATGCTATTTCATTAATCTATCAAAAAATTCTTCAACTATCACTAAGCTGACCGTATCTCATGTCTCTTTGCGATTGCATGGGAAGGCTGAATGCGATCAACGTTTTTGCGGGCTAGATGCTCTGTTTCTCGGCGGGGCATCCATCCTAAACGTAATTTACATGAATTAGGCAGCTATCCCCTATGTGGGATCATCATTCATCATTTCAGCTGAAAGATGTCCACTGCTGGACATAGGCCTCCCCCAAGCGTCGCAACACTGATCGGTCCTGTGCGTTTTGCATCCACCGGACGCCCACAGCTTTGACTAGGTCATCGCTCCACCTAGAGGGAGGCCTTCCAACGCTGCGTCTTCCGGTACGCGGGATAGATGTCCCAAAATTTAGAGGACGGCAAAATCTGTCCAGTTGCTCCGAAAGGAAAATCGCTAATACTCTGGCTTATGATTCAATCTCATCGTTCTTATTCTCCTTTTTTAGTAATTATAATGAAATAGTAGAGTCTCTATTACATGGGACTTAACTTGACTCGTAACTGGCCGTGGCAGTGGCAAATAATTTGGGCTAAACAAATTTGAATGACGTTCTTGGCAGTGACTCAAAAAAGAAGAGAATAACTGTTGCATAGTGGTGGTACTATAGATACATAATCATCATTTTAGCCAAAAGAGTCCACTGCTACACCCATGCCTCCCCCAAGCGTGCCACACTGATCGGTCCTGTGCGTTTCGCTTGCAAAGGACTCCCGCAGCCTTGACCAGTTCTATGCTTCACCTAGAGGGAAGTCTTTCAAAGCTGGTATCATCTCTGCCGAAACCTTTGGGAAAAACAAGCGTGATAATAATGTTAAGAAAAGGGAATTTTGTTAACAAAACCACGCCTTATAGAAGGATAAAATGATCACAGAAATTATTTGTGGCTAGCAAATTGTCTTCCTTATCGGTTGATTGACTTTCACACAACACCCGCAAATGAGGCTAATTATTATTTATTTAAACTTCATGTGGTACATAGGCGGCGATATCGTTTGGCGAATTATCTTGCCAAACGATGTTTTTGCTTTGATTTGTGGAGCTTTGTTATTCAAAAACAACCTAAATCAATGCTTTTCCTTCCTGGTATCAAAATAATTTATTTTTCCCTCTATCTCTCTACTTTCGTAATAAAGGAATAACTGTCAGAATGGTAATCATGAAAGCGAAGTGATGGTTCTGTCTGTATCTACCTACCGTTATTTTTTGTTATTTATGTGTCTATTTTATTTTATACACAATATTAGTTAGCTACCGACTGAAATGTACCTAATTATCAATAGAATAGGTATGTTGTAAGAAATAGCGTTCAAGGACTGGTGCAAGGAATGTTGGACAGACGGCATAGGAGCGTCGAGATTGGTACAACAAAAAAGAGCCCATAGCAGTATGCACAGCAGTGGGCGAAGTAAGGCTATGAATGATGATGAAGAAATACCAAAAAGAAACTTGGTTGAGCTTAGGTAGGTACAGCAATCCATACTAGTAGCTCTGTGAGATGTCGACGTCGCTGATCTGTCTTTTAGATTTTTTGTCGACCTAGAATTTTTAATTTTTCGAAAACTGGATCGACAAAAAACATCTTTATAATTATCAAACCTGCTCAAAAAAATTCACGAGAATCGGATGAGAACTGCGACCTGTAGAGGAGAACAGCCGGACATCCAGACATACGAAAGCATTTTTGCCCAAGCTGAAACGGAGACGCTTCGCTCGCGCTTCGCACTCGCTCGGTCAAATATCTCCTAGTCGACCTAATCATTATTCCCTTATAAACCAGTCATACTCATAATATGAAAAAAATATCCTACTCGCACGAAATTCATAAAACATTTTCCTTTTTTCAGAAAATCGAGCAGCCATTCTTGCAAGCTGCCCAAACGACTCTCGGCGAAAGATACACTCCGAACATCGAAACTATATACAAGAAAACCATCAGATTTATTTTAGAGAACCTGGTGAAAGGCTATGAGGACGGCAAGGTGGAAAACGGTACGGCAGAATCTTGACAGGAGAACTATTGAGACTTTCATTGTAGTTTAATTTAAATATGGTTACCTTTAGTTAGGGTTTGGCTGTTAGAGTTTAAAGTTAGGTAAAGTTCTAAGCTTGTAAGTATTCATTATCAAAATCATTAACTGACTTTCGGCTCTAGACAAAGTAGCGTTAAATCATTGATAACGAATCAACAATCCAAAAAGTTTGGGATTGACCATGCCTGCATGCCATGCTGCCATGAATGTCTAAAGCCCAAAACATACACACAGGCTTTTTGACAATTGCTATTACTGATTAAATAATTCTTTATCTAGACTGTTCTATAATAATTTATTTGGTGTAGTCAAAGCATTTCGTCTTCCATGCCTAAATTCAAAATTTCAAATCATTGCCTACGTGTGTATTTTAGCCATCATCACAGTATTCACTATTTTGTAGCCATTTCATCTTTCACACTACCAACGTTTTTTTAGTCTTCACCTAATCTTATTTCAAACAGTAGTATGTGTTCCATATTGCTTACAAATGAACAAGATAACGCTTCTTTTATATCGCTTGAATCTTCTGCCAGCGGTTTCGCCAGCGTGAATGTCGAAAATTATCCCGAAGGAACATATTATCAGGATAAAAAGTATACTATGTGCTATTCCAAACAATAATATATATCTGTGCCAAATTTTATATAGATGCGTCCAGCCGTTTAAGCGTGAAGAAGTAACAAACATACAAAAACACACAAATTACGTCTTTATAATATTAGTAGGATTAGTAAGATTTGCCATCATGAGGCCATCATCTCATTAGTGACTTCCTTTCAAGACATATCATCTTTCACATAATCCATTTATAGATTTTTTGGCTTTTCCATATTCATAAAGATATCGACATTCATAACTTTTCTGTAATGTCATGCAATAATAAAGATATATTATTTCTTTCTTTCCCAATTCACCATTTAACTAACAACCTCGTCAAAGGTTTTTTTTATGAATTTTCTTAGACGATTTATCTCATATTTCCAAACCTTTAAAAACCAATTCAATTTAAACACTAAACTTGGGACCCCTGCCAATACTTGAAGCGAACTTTAGCCAAATTTTAATCCTAACTTTCAGAGGTGGAATAACTTAAGTTTATGAGTATTTTTTGCATTTAAGATTTGTTCAAATAGCTTGGCAAAAAATCTAGAAACTTAACAGAATTAAGTGATTTTCAGGATCAATCCAGAATGATTCGAAATTCTTCTAGAATCTTCTCTTACTGAGTGTGAAAGTTACTTAAACATAACAATTTTCAGGTGTCTTTATTAGTCATAGCAGCAGCGGCTTGTTTTTACGTTTATGCCAAGCTGTAATTAAGTTCATAATAAGTTACTCATAACATAATATCACGCGTGTTATCTTCGAAGAGGTAGAGAGATGTGCGAGGTGCGATTAATATAAGTTATTGTTCGAAAAGAACACCATGTTTTTATTATTCGTACAAAACCCGACATTAATAAAGTTTACACACCAATATTCACGAGCATTTATTAAAAAAAAATCGAAACCCAAGAATGACATAAAAATTTATGCATTCTTTCCGAATCCATCCGAATTTTCAGACAGAAAACCTTCAATAAGATTTTAAGAAGCACGGAATGTCATTGATTTATTCACTGCAAACATTCAATATGAATTTATGATTTCGTCTCTGGATGTCGATTCGAATCATGAGGTCAGAGGAAAATATGAACGTGCAGTTTGCTTGTGCGACTCTTAGAACGAACTTTGTGAGTTTCTGAGAATTTCCAATCCCCGTGAAAGTATGTTATGTTATGATGACTTCAACATCGCGTTTGCTTAGATATTGTTACAAATGGAAAATTAAAAAAAAACATAGTCGAACTTAGAATCTCCACCTTTTTTTGAAGTCTGTTAAATAGCGTTGTCGCTTTGTTGCATCTAGCATGTGTGTGAGAACCTGAATACCAATTATGCTTGGGTTTGTCTACTGTTTTATGAGCAATAACTTTTTTTTATATTAAAAATTTACCAAACAAAGCTGTATTAATTAGATAAGTATAAGGTAACGTTAAGGCATTTAATTTAGTAAGTACAATTATATTCACTTCTGGTCACTACAGTTTGTGCAGGTAATCGGGTCAAATAGTCATCTTCATCTTTAGTTAAGTTCTTAATAGTATAATCCCATATTTTGTCTATTGCATAATATACCTGTTTTACTCATTTTATCAGAGGTCTGTCTGTCTTTGTAGATTATGAATAAGTATCAGTTTTGATCGATGGGTGGACCGATTACCTAGTTCAGGTTGCGGGAATCCATTGGATGCGAGACGCACGGGACCGCAGGTTTATTACGGCTTATTATATAAAACAGCAATCATCAATAATTGCGCAGTCATCGCGCGATCAAAAGCTTTATTCCATAAAAATCAGGATTATCTAAACAATCGTTAGCCAATCGCTCGCTTATCAAATGCACTTATTTCAAAAAAATACCAGCAAACACTCTAAAACATCTGTACTTAGATTAAGGAGTGCTTGGTCAACAACAAGGGAAAAAAAAATCGCAATTCGACAGCTAAATTTGCTCGCCCATGGCTGTCGCGCTTCTGCCAAAAACCATACGTAATTCTAAATAATCGCGATTCCTTTGCGATGAAATGGACATTTTAGTTAACCAATTATTCCATAGAGGCAGCACTGTCGAAAAATTGGTATGGTGTGGCTATCGCTAATACATAATTCGCGATTAAAGAGCATTTATTGCGCAAAAATCGCTATCGCTTTGCTCTGGCAAGATACGTAATAAGCGTATACGTAGAAGAAGGCCTATGTTCGGCAGTGGACGTATGTCGCCTGAAATGATGTTGACGATGATCAGTTTTGATGTCAACTATTTTAAGATAAGTTCGTAAACCGTTAATAAATAGGTACCTAAACCAACTCAGCAAGTCACTGATAATTTTTTTATCAGCGACTTGCTGAGTTGGTTTAGTTTTATAAACGGCTTTACATAAGCATTATAGTATTATAAAACTATGTACTTATTAGGGGTATGTTTTAAGTTTAAAAATATATCTAAATCTGTTATTTAGTTTCATATTCTGTGTATTAAAATGTACTATATAAATAAGTTTTGTTTGGTTTAAAATAGGTACGTAATTATCTCACTGTCTTTGAAGAAATATGTGCTAAGTTTATTTAATTTGTAACTGTAATATGAACTTCTGGATGATAATGAATTCTGGTCATTATAATTATTATCAGATTTTATAATAACATTATAAGTATAGATATCAAAAGTAATATATTTTAATTTATATCTACTTGTTGTGTATTTTCTTATCCTTATTGCAATATCCTTTTTCCGTAAGGTGTCGGACGAAAAGAATTTCACCATCCCATGTCTTCCCGTGGGTGTTGTAAGAGGCGACTAAGGGACCAAATAGAGAATGGGCAGCAGCGATCTCTGTGCATTTGTAACAACCATACTGCGATCGCCAACCCGCCTGCCAAGCGGGGCGATTATGGTAAAATCACTCCCCCATGAATAGCACAAATAAAAAAGGGCGCATAGTGCCCGGCAGCCTGCCTACCATCAACTACGGTAGCGATCGAGGTTACGGCATGGCAAGGGGTACTAACAAACTCGGACGAGATCCGGCTACCCCAACAAACACCGACGACTGGACCTGGTAACGTACAATACGCGCACACTCCGGACCGACGAGAAGATCGTCGAATGTCGCCGAATGCCATCGTGCCGACGCGCTTAAGCATGAGGCGTACCTGGCATGGGTCGACGCTCGATCGCGCAAAGCGAGTGATGTGGATCAGAAGAAGTGGGCCTTCAACAGGGCTGCCAAGTCCTGCAAGATGGTTTTGCGAAGGGCTCGGTTCGACCACATTGGCCGAATAGGGGCCAAACTTGCTTCTTACCCAGCAGGAAGCGTTTTGGTCCCTGGCTAAGTCGGTCGAGTCGAACTTCTGCCCTCGCTCTCTACCACTGCTGAAACCCGACGGGTCGATGTCGAACATTCGCATCCATCAAAAGGACGTCCATAGGGTGCTGCGCTATTTCGACGTGAACAAGGCTAGCTGCCCTGACGGAATACCAGCCATAGTTCTAAAAACCTGTGCGCCTGAACTGTCTCCAATCTTGACTCGCCTATTCCGCCTTTCGTATGAGACTGGCAAAGTGCTGAATGCATGGAAGCAACGTACAGCACGTGCCCAAGAAGGGTAGTCGAGCTGACCCGGCCAACTACAAACCCATCTCAGTATCGTCCATACTCTGTAAGAGTATGGAACGTGTACTTAACACAAAGACAAAAGACAAAGGTGTTTTATTTCAACTACAAGGAATAAAAATTAAAAATAACAAGGAGTAAAAATTGATTCTACCATTATATTTATATTTTAACAATGTAAAAAGCTCCTGGCATACTTAGAAACTAACGATATCCATACCGCAAATACGGCTTCCGCCGAAATCGGTCTACTGGGGATCTTCTAGCGTATGCCATTAACAAATGGAGTGAGACCATCGAGAGGCACGGGGAAGCGCTTGCCGTCTCCCTCGACATCTCGAAGGCTTTTGATATGGTTGGGCACGAAATCCTTATTGGTAAGCTTCCTTCATTCGGTCTGCCCGGTGGTCTGTGTGATTGGATAGCAGACTTCCTGAGAGATCGGTCCATTCGAGTAGTTATGAATGGCTGCTCATCGGAGCAATTGGATATCAATGCCGGGGTCCCTCAGGGGTACTCTCAGCAAAATTGTTGTTGCTGCACATTAACGATCAGCTAAAACCTTTGGGTATGCAGACGACAGCACTGTTGCTGAGAGATACTTGTTCAACGCACGGGCTACCGGGCCGCAAATCCAGTCTCTCCGTGAGGCCATGGTGGAGCGTTTGAACCTGTCCTTGCAGGCAGTCTCCGAATGGGGCGATGCCAATCTGGTCAGGTTTAATGCTACTAAAACGCAGGCATGTCTTTTTTCCGCAAAAAAGAGCCAATTTCAAAGGCTCAGCGGGCTGCCAAAAAGTTGGGGATTCTTGCAAAGGTGAGAAAGCACTTCACGCCGGAACAGCTGCTCAACTTGTCAAGCGCAAGTTCGATCAGCAAACCCGCTGCAAATCTAACAAATGATCCAAGAGCTAGATTGAGCCGATACTATACCGGAGACATCCCGAACGTCATCTTGTCTGAGATTAGGATGGCTTTGAATCAGCTTAAAAACAACAAGGCACCGGGTTATGACGGAATCACGACCGAATCACTCCTGAAGGTGGGTGGGAAACTGGTCCTTAAGGCCCTTCAGAAGCTGTTTGATTCCGTCATACTCGAGGGCAAAACGCTACAGGCATGGTGCATTGGTGCATGGTGGTACTATGCTTCAAGAAATAATACCCGGCTAAAGAACTATAGGCCAATCTCACTTCTTAGGCATGACTACAAGTTGTTTTCAAGAGTCATCACGAATCGTCTCGCACGCAGGTTTGATCATTTCCAGCCTCCCGAAGAAGCCGGTTTCCGAAAAGGCTTTAGCACCTAGGTACATACGCTGCGTATGCTGTTCCGTATGGTGTCGGACGTAAAGAATCTCACCATCCCATATCTGCCCATGGGTGTCGTAAAAGGCGACTAAGGGATGCACCAGAGAATGGGCAGCAGCGTTCTCTGTGCACTTTAACAACAAACTGCGATCGCCAACCCGCCTGCCAAGCGTGGCGATTAAGGCAAACCCCCCCAAACCAAAATGAAAACCACAAAGAAAAAACGGCCCCGAGTGCCCGGCAGCCCGTCTACCCTCGACTACGGTAGCGGTCGAGGCGATGGCGAGGCAAGGGGTGCGAAGAATCCCCGGAGTGGACCCGGCTACCCTAATAAACAACGACGACTGGACCTGGCAACGTATAACACGCGAACACTCCGGACCGACGCACTATGGAAAATGGTAGAACAAGCGCATATCAAAAATGCTTTTTACGAATATCATAATTTGGATAATATGGCTATTTTATTAGGTTCTCTAATAGTTAAATTATAATATTCATTAGGATTTTTTCACTTAATACGCGAAATTATTATTTTTTTCATAGATAGAAATACATAGAAGACAGAAGTGCCAAACTCAAGTCTTTGCGTATACATGTTTCAATACCATATTGCGAAAAAATACTTGGTACAGATATGCAGTATTTTACATTTTTAGAAAGGTTATTTTATGCTTTTTGCGATACAGCCTAATGATTTTAAAAGTAAAGAAAAATATTTCAGTAATTACTTAAAAAGTGACATACCTTATTTTTCACTTATATTTTTTTTCGTCGAAGGTTTTCAATGTTACCCACGTTTGACTACCACTACTAGTCAACACAAAAAGTCGCCCAACCGCGACTTTTTGTGTTGACTAGTAGTCTAACTATCCATAAATTGAATGCAAAAAAAATCAGCTGCGGATATTTGCGGTTTTAGAAGATATGAGAAAAAAACTGATAAAAGTCAGTACCCGAAAATTGGTATCTTTTGCGGTTTACCACTGACACCATTCACATGAACAATATGGAACTTTTTGGATATTTTCTTCTTTATTTCGTGATAACAAAGGGACCTTATCAAATTTGCACTCGGTTTGCGTGGGAAAGTACAAGATAATGATAATGTAGGTACCAATTCGATATTGTATAATGAGTATATAGGAAGCAAAAACTATTCGAACCATCTACATCAGTGTAACTTCAAGTGAAGCAAATCTCATCTACGCCTATTATTTCTGCAGATTGTGAAGTGTTAAAATGTCTTCCTTCAGCTGTACCAAACGAGACTTCATAATCCCCTATATCGAGGGTGACAAGACCATGGAATCATTATCCAAAGTTTTAGTGGAAAAGCTCAGTGTTTCTGAAAACAACTTGTGTTTTATAATTAGTGACATATAAAGGCACATTCTTCCTATATTCAACAAGCGCTGGGCCCTGGCATCTCGGAAAAAAGAAACATTTTTACAGAAGAATTGTACTTGGTTGGACTCAACGTATTCGTTAAATTTACCGGATTCTGAACAATATTCTACGCCATCAACATCTGGCCAACGAGGAAGAGCATGCGTGGCTTATGGAGACTCCTCAGAATCTACCAAGAAGAGGAAAAACACTCTTCTACTCCAAGAATATGGCTTCAAGCATATAAAAAACGCCTATGTGCAGGGACTACGGGCTTTACGTGAGTACACAGAAGCTCATCTTGTCGAAGAATTAAGAACCGCTGACACTCAAAAGAAATTAGATATCTCAAGTAAGTGGAACGACTTAGAGCAGATGAAGATTCTTTCCGATACGGAAGCATTGAGTGCTTTTATAGATTTGGATCTAACAAAAGCACAATATATGTACCTGAAAAACTTAACCAACGAACGAAAGTGTTGTATATTCCCGCCTTACTACAAAATACAAGAAATAAAAAGATCCTGTTATCCACCATCTTCTACAATCGAAATCACGAATACTTATGCTAAAGTGATTAATATCCAAGATTTATTGGATCATACTGCTGCTAGAATTTTAAAATCGATTCTGTTTTCCAAGAACAATATAGAACATTGATCCTTTATTGTAAATGGGGATGTGATGGTTCATCTGGTCAAAGCCAATACAAGCAAATACTTGCAGAAGAGTCGGAAACAATTTCAGATGCCAATTTGTTCATCACTTCATTAGTCCCCATCAGATTAGTTGATGTGCAATCGGGATCCGTTGTTTGGCAAAATCCGGTACCTTCATCTGTCCGTTTTTGCAGACCCATTTCTATTGAGTTTTGTAAGGAAACTCCAGAAAAAACCAAGGCAGTTGCCGATGATATTAAAAATCAAATTAGGGCTGCACAAGCATCACTTATAAACAAAGATGGTATTGCAGTAAATGTGAAGCATGAACTATTTCTAACGATGATCGATGGAAAGGTGGCTCAGGTCCTTACAGATACTCCATCTGGTTCCACATGCACGATATGTGGGGCTACTCCACGGCTAATGAATGACCTATCGAAAGTAACTGCCAGACCTGAAAACGAAAACGCCTACCAATACGGATTGTCCAACTTACATGCCTGGATTCGCTACATGGAAATGATATTGCATATTTCCTATAATCTTTCGTTTAAGTCTTGGGCTGCTTCAACTGAGGAAAATAAGAGATTAAAAAAAGAAAAGAAAGAACTTGTTCAAAAACGTTTCAGGGAGGAGTTGGGATTAATCGTCGACAAACCTCGGCAAGTTAGCGGGAATACGAATGATGGCAATACCGCACGAAGATTCTTCTATAATAGCACTTGCTCATCGGAAATAACAGGTGTAGATGAGGCATTGATTAAACACCTATACATTATCTTGCAAGTTCTTTCTTCTGGAATGATGATCGACCCTGAAAAATTTGGGGAATATGCAATAGAAACTGCAAGAATCTATGTAAGTAGTTACGATTCAAAATCAAAATCAATTTTTTTATTTCACATAGGCCTACATGGGCACTTATAAAACGTCGACAAAAGGTGCACGGTTCGGGTTGGTCGTTTCCTATGGAGAAGAACCGGCAAGAAACTCCATGGTTACTCTTTTAAAAATGGTTTGGTTTTACAATATTTCCATGTTACAGCATTAGTACTTAGACATGGGGGGACAACGTAGGCCCGACTTATGACAATAAGTCGTAAGAAACTAAAAAAATAAAATAAAAGGATTATATATTTTATAAAAAAGTTAACAAATGTTGGTATTATATGCCATCCTCCGTTCATAAAATACTCATACACGGAGAAAACGTTACCAAACATTTTGCGGTGCTTCCTAGTGGACAGCTATCGGAAGACGCACAAGAGTCTCGCAACAAAGACTACAGAAACATACGACTTCATCATGCCAGAAAATGTTCCCGATCTGCTACAAATGAAGATGTCTTTAAGACGCTTTTATACACGTCAGATCCATATATATAGTTTGAGAAAACCGTACGTAAGAAATGTGAAAGAACTTGAAGAAGAGGCACTAAGTCTTTTAAACGTGGCACCTGAAAGTGAACCCACATTTACTGACCTTGATCCTGAAGTGGTATAAGTTAAAAATAATATTTATATTTAGTTATTACTTATATTTGTACCTAGCTACATCATTTCCTGAAGCCAGAGTATAGGATGTACCTATTAGTAATATGATTTTAATTTAGTAAATTGTTTTCATATATATATATATATATTACTTTGCTTGTTGTAATTAACCATGGTTTAATCTTTTTAGTCATTATAAACTTGTATTCTACTTTAAATAAATTTTTAACTATTTTTTTTCGTGATTTTTTCCCATTTCTTTCATTCTATGCAAAATAACATACATCGATATACAAGAAAACACAATAAACTACACATCATTCGAATCTCCAAACCTTACTGCATATTTGTGCCAAATTTCATCACGATACGACAAAAATTCATGAAGTTACAGATTATACCGACCTATATTTTCCATAGTGCGACGAGAAGGTAGCCGAACTCGAGGAAGAATTGAGCAGGTTGCGGTAGAGTATTATAGGGTTATCTGAAGTCCGAAGAGAGCGGGAGGACTCGATAATCCTCAAATCCTGTAACCTGCTCTATTTCCGAGAGGGTGATTGGCAGTCCCAGGGTGGTGTCGGGTTTATCGTCCACAGGTCCCTTGTGAACAACGTGGTGAAGATCGAGAGTGTGTCGACCAGGGTGGCGTACCTTATACTCAGAATATCCTCGAGATATCTCAGGATAAATTTATTTGGACTAAGTATTTCAAGACCCGCCGTACAGATATAAACAAAAGCTCTCTGATCCTACTCTCAAGCTCATGAAGGAGAGGCGTGAGATGATCCTGCAGTCTTCAGATGATGCCTTGAAATACCGGCAGCTCAATAGACGGATCTCAAAGTCCTTGAAAAGTGATCTCCGCCGCTTTAATACCGAGCGTATTAAAGACGCGATTGAGCGGAATAAGGGTTCCAAGGTCTTTGCAAGAGATCTGACTATTGGGCAGAGCCAGCTCACGAAACTGAAGACCGACGATGGCAGAATCGTATCCGCCAAACTGGAGCTATTGAGAGAGATCGAGAGATTCTATGGGCAGTTGTACACGTCAACCAGTATACCCGTCGCGAATCTAGCAAAAGACCCTAGAGCTAGATTGACCCGGCACTATACCGAAGACATTCCGAACGTCAGCCTGTATAAGATTAGGATGGCTCTTAAACAGCTTAAAAACAACAAGGCGCCGGGTGAAGACGGAATAACAGCCGAACTCCTGAAGGCGGGTGGAAAACCGTTCCTTAAGGCCCTTCAAAAGCTGTTTGATTCCGTCATACTCGAGGGCAAAACGCCACAGGCATGGTGCAGGGGTGTGGTGGTACTCTTCTTCAAGAAGGGCGACAATGCCCTACTAAAGAACTGTAGGCCCATCTCACTTCTTAGCCATGTCTACAAGCTGTTTTCAAGTGTCATCACGAATCGTCTTGCGCGCAGGTTTGACGATTTCCAGCCTCCTGAACAAGCCGGTTTCCGTAAAGGCTTTAACACCGTAGACCACATACATACGCTGCGGCAGGTTATACAGAAGACCGAAGAGTACAACTTGCCTCTCTGCTTAGCGTTTGTGGACTACGAGAAAGCCTTTGATTCGATCGAGACTTGGGCTGTGCTGCAGTCTCTCCAACGGTGCCAAATTGACTACCGGTACATCGAGGTGTTTAAGTGTTTGTACAAAAACGCCACCATGTCAGTTCGACTTTAGGATCAGACCTCGGAACCTGTCTTTCTGGAGCGAGGTGTGTGGCAGGGAGATGTCATATCTCCGAAACTGTTCACCGCTGCACTGGAGGATGTCTTCAAGGTTCTGGACTGGAGAGGGCTAGGCATCAACGTCAATGGCGAGTACATCACTCACCTTCGGTTTGCCGACGATAAAGTGGTCATGGCTGAGACTATGGAGGACCTCAATACAATGCTCGATGACCTCAGTAGAGCTTCCGAAAGAGTGGGTCTTAGGATGAACATGGACAAAACCAAGGTGATGTTGAATGCCCATGTCACACCCACTCCTATCAGGGTCGGAGACTCTACACTCGAAGTTGTGGATGACTATGTCTACCTGGGACAAACGATCCAGTTGGGTAGGGCCAACTTCGAGAAAGAGGTCAACCGTCGAATCCGACTCGGCTGGGAAGTTGCGCGGTATCTTCACGTCCAACTTATCACAGTGTCTTAAGACGAAAGTCTATGACCAGTGTGTGTTGCCAGTTATGACCTATGGCTCTGAGACTTGGTCGCTCACAATGGGCCTCATCAGAAAGCTTACAGTCACCCAAAGGGCAATGGAGAGGGCTATGCTCGGAGTTTCCTTACGTGATCGAATCAGAAATGTAGAGATCCGCAAGAGAACCAGGGTTACCGACATAGCCCGAAGAATTGCCAAACTTAAGTGGCAGCGGGCAGGGCACATTGCTCGCAGAACGGATGGCCGATGGGGCAGAAAGGTTCTGGAGTGGCGACCGCGAACCGGAAGACGTTGCGCGGGAAGGCCTCCCACCAGGTGGACCGATGACCTGGTGAAGGTTGCAGGGATCCACTGGATGCGGGACGCACGGGACCGGTCAATGTGGCGACGCTTGGGGTGGCCTATGTCCAGCAGTGGACGTCTTGCGGCTGATATGATGATGATGACATACGCTGCGGCAGGTTATACAGAAGCCCGAAGAGTACAACCTGCCTCTCTGTTTAGCGTTTGTGGACTAAGAAGCTTTCGATTCAATCGAGACTTGGGCTGTACTGTAGCACGGGGTGTCATTAATAAGAAAGAAAATTTGGTTCAAATAAATCTCACTAGATGGCGCGACATGTGCACAATTCAATATAAATGTGTGTAAAATTAACATTTTCTGGAATTGAACATAAAAATTGTATGTACTTGTTTAATCAACTCTCCTAAGTACAAAATTATGGAATATTGGGCTCTTAATTCACATTTCAAAGATTAATTTGAACGGATCATTTAAAATTGATGCCAATAGATGGAGCATTTTTAATTCCTGAGGAGTTCCACTCGATTGTTAAAATTTGTATTGTAACACATTTTGGTGCAAAAAAACTGTAAAAAGGTGCAAAAAAATACTATAACCTAGAACCTTCACTGTATTTAAAGTAAAAAAAAATCACGAACCTAGTAAACCTTTTTACTTGCAAGTCGCTGCTAACACCATCTATTGCCGTGAAACGGGATCGAACGCGATTGATGTACTTACAAAAATAACAAGATTAATCAGATGACAAACGCTAGATACGTCGGCACGGTTTCTTTGTATAGGATGAGGCATCTGTATGCTAGTATTATAATATCTGTGACTGTAGTCTCTCCAACGGTGCCAGATCGACTACCAGTACATCCAGGTGTTGAAGTGTTTGTAAAAAAACGCTACCATGTCAGTCCGTATTCAGGATCAGACCTCGAAACCTATCCTTCTCCAGCGCGGTGTGAGTTAGGGAGAAGTCATTTCGGCGAAACTATTCACTGCTGCGCTGGAGGATGTATTCACGTATCTGGACAGGACGCGGCTAGGCATCAACGTTAATGGCGAGTACATCACTCACCTTTGTTTTCCCGACGACATAGTGGTCATAGCTGAGACCATGGAGGGCCTCAGTACAGTGATCGATGATCTCAGTAGAGCTTCCGAAAGAGTGGGTCCCATGTGGGTGTTACATGGGCTATCAAGGTCGGAGACTCTACACTCGAAGTTGAAGACGGTTATGTATACCTTGAACAAACGATCCAGTTGGGTAGGTCTGACTCCGTGGAAGAGGTCAACTGTCGAAACCTACTCGGCTGAGTGGCGTTCGAGAAGTTGCGCGGTATCTTTTCATCCAATATACCGCAGTGTCTCAAGACTTTAAAAGGCTCTGACCAGCGTGTATTGCCAGTGATTACCTATGGGACCAAGACGTGGTCGCTCACAGTGGGCCTTATCAGAAAGCTTAAAGTCACCCACAGGTCAATGGAGAGGGCTAAGCTCAGAGTTTCCTTACGAGATCGCATCATAAATGAGGATATCCGCAGAAGAACCAAAGTTACCGACATAGCCCGAAGAATTGCGAAACTTAAGTGGCAGTGGGCAGGGCACATTGCTCGTAGAACGGATGGCCGATAGGGCCGAAAAGTTCTGGAATGGCGACCGCGAACCGGAAGACGATACGTTGGGTGGCTTCCCACTAGGTGGACCGATGACCTGGTTAAGGTTGCGGGAATGCGCTGGATGTGAGGCGAACGGGATTGGTCAATATGGCGACGCCTGGGGGAGGCCTGTGTCCCAGCAGTGGACATCTTTCGGCTGAAATGATGATTCCAATTTTGTGCTACCTCTTCTACGCAAAGATTTAGGACCAGTCAAATCCAACTATAATGTTTTAAAGATTTTCATGTTAAAATAAAATTGGCCAAACTTCAAATTCTTAATTCAGACATCGGGGGACAAGGCTGTGAAAGATGTAATTAATTTACATTACACAGTTTGAGCTTAACTTGCTTATGTGAGGTAATTTTGCATACAAAGAAAGAACAAGATACAGACAGAGATTTCATACAGACAAGTGAAAAATATACAAGTTTTTTTTTTTAAAAACCTCTTGCGAGGCTAAAAAGGATATAATTAATTTTGACCATAAATTACAACCATTTATCTGTAACAAACCACAAATATATTAATTTACTTTATTAGTAATACTGGCTGACTTTGTGCCTTTGCCTTAAAAAAAAAACGCTGATGCGCGCGCATCGCTAATTTGTGAACAAGTAAAAATTCTTGAAGTACGAAAGGAAGTAAGATTTATTCGTTTAAGAAAGTCCGGGTTTTATTTATTTCCTCGCAAATAAACACATCAACACGGTCTAGGGATATTTTAAAAAAAGCGAATTACTATCAATGTGTTAATTATTTATATGACATGTATATATTTAAAAGATACGTTATTTAATATTCTACCATTTTTTAATAATGGTTAAGGTACTTCGATTAAAATTTCAGGATTTTATGGAAAAAAAATGAAGCATAGACGGAAACCGTATATGAATTAACTTTTAATTTATGAGTAAAAACTGAAAAAAATAGAAAAATCATTTAATTTGTGTTTATAAACTTGAAATTAGTAGTCTGAGAAAGCGCCCATGATGTTCATAACACATCGGCAACGAATCGGCATGCTCAGAACAAGGTTGTCAATGTCTTGCTGCGGAATATTGTCCCATGTCCTTCTGAGGTGCGCAAAAAGTTGATCTTCTGTAGCCAGATTTTCAGGAACTTCCTTCAGAGCTCTTCTTTGCAGCATATCCCACGCATGCTCAATGGGATTTAGATCTGGCGATTGAGCAGGCCAGTCTAAGGCCCTATCATTGTGTGTATGAACCAAGCTGCTACAGTTCTCGCCGTGTGTGCCCGGGCATTGTCGTGCATGAGCAGGAAATCTTGCCCCATTTGTGTTCTGTGGGGCAAGATTACGGGCCCCAGCACCTGTTGGACGTATCGTTCTGCCGTCATATTGCCCCGCACCCAAACGAGATCCGTCCGTCCTCCAAGACGAATTCCTGCCCAAACCATAATTGTTCCTCTTGGTATGGGTGAACTTCCTGAGGGTTCTGAAGACGGCTCCATCGTCCAGGAACTCACCAAACACGCGTCCTTCGTGAATCTGGATGGAAGCCGAACCTGGATTCATCCGTGAACAGCACATTGGACCATTGCTCACGGCCCCAGTCCACGTGGTTCCGAACCCATTCTAATCGTCGCCCACGATTGCCTCTCCGTAAAGGTGGGACCCGGAGTGGTCTACGAGAGCGTAGATTGATTTCATGCAGTCGCCTTCTTACAGTTTGGGCACTCACAAGCACTTGGTGTTCCACTCGCAGCCTTTGGACCAATTGAGTCGCCGTTGCATTTGGTTGAGCTCGCGCAGTAATTTGCAAAAATCGGCCTTGTCTGGGGGTAGTGATGCGACTTGGCCCCCGGTGCCTCTCCGCTATTTCACCTGTGGCACGATAGCGTGTCCACAATCTTGAAATTACATTTTAGTGGGTCCCTATGGCCTCAGCAACATTACGCTGAACATACCCAGCTTCCAGCATTCCCACAGCTCGTAACATCTCCGCCCTCGTCAAATGTTGGCGTTGCATGGCTACAATACCTCAATTTTAACTTTATCTTTCGTTTAAAAATGAAAAAAAACAGTAACTAAACGTAATTCGTATTGTTTTCTAAATTTCGCACAAATGAAAATTCCCTCCCTGATGTGTAATCAAGACATTTTTATGCCACCGAAACAAAAGAATTTTCAAAAATTTGAATTTGGAATTAGTCTGAGATAAATTACAAACAAATCGGTGTATAAAAGATTCCAATGCGGCCAGTACTTTTCGAGTTATTTAATTGAGTATGTAATATTCCTAGACCGTGTTGATGTGTGTATGTTATAAAACAAGCAATATTGCCTCGGCTGTAATTTTCAACTTATCGCACTTATATCATAATGTACTCTAATACCACCACCATGGCATTCTGATACTTGTGCGCTATACCTATGCGCTAAACTTAACTAAATTATCATAGCTCTTGATCTACAATCCGCTTAGATAGGTAAAGATTTTTCAGCAATTTCTTCTAAATAATTACCGTGGAATGTATTCTTAAAGCAAAGAACCATTTGACCTCGCATAAACGTAACCTACATACAATACTACCTACATCTACTTATAATCCCGAGTTAATCCTGAAAAGCGGCATGAAACGCCTTTTTTTCATCGTTACAAGACTGGCAGGAAATCTTCAGCGGTGCTCAGGAAACCTTGAGAATGTCTTTGAACGTCGACTGGTGCTAGATCTAGACTAAAATTTATTCCGTTTAAGTATTACATGTTTATGTGTTCGTAGAAGAGAAGGCTTAAAGCTTAGCACGGTCAGCTTTAAATCACTGCTGGGAGACAGGCTTTGTGTCTGTGAGAGGAAATGTCCTGTAATATTCTACCAAAATGGTCGGAGTAGCCCAGTTGCTAAGACCTCACCTCCCGTGCGTCGCAAAGACACCCTAGGCGTCTCCGGCGTCGGGCGTTACAAGCCGATCCCTGGCCAGCGTAGTCGTGGGCTTGTGGACGGCGAGTAATGGGGAGCTCCGGTAAGGACCAGGCCCGAGTCGATGACGCGTATTGTTCCACGCGCGCCTCAAAGAGATGTCAGCAAAAACAGACGCGGTCCGCTATATGCCTGTCTGGGTCGCGGATAAATTTGAAAGAGACTTACCGCGGCCCTGGTACAATTAGCTGAAGGAATACGGGTGTGTTTTAGTCAGTAAAAGTTTGACACGCCCTCCAGCTTAACCCAGAGCGGGAGAAATCACTGAATGATCCCAACCAAAAATAAAAACAAAAGTAGTTCCTAGTAGTTGTGGCCTCTGGCCACTGACCTCTATCATACAAGTACGCTGGACTTCATATTATTGACTAGCTGTCCCACGCGGCTTCGCTCCCGTCAACTGGCTACCTACCTACCCATCAACCCTACCTACTCTACATACATGATTGTTGTGTAATTAAACCGTTTACGCAGCGCACGCAACGGAAGCTCTCAAAAAGGAATAATTTTGCCCGTTTTTGCAACATTTTTCATTTATGCTCTGCTTCTGTTGGTCGTAGCGTGATGTTATATAGCCTATAACCTTCCTCAATAAATGGACTATCCAACACAAAAAGAATTTTTCAATTCCAACCAGTAGTTTCTGAGATTAGCGCGTTCAAACAAACAAACAAACAAACTCTTCAGCTTTATAATATTAAGTATAGATGACAAAATGAAAACATTTGACCCTCGGCATTTTGGCCATGATAGCAACGTGACTTAACGTGAGTGTCCATGGACTAATATTAGAGATGGGACACAGCTTACGGTAAAAAAAATACTTTTATGGGCTTTATCGTTCGTGAGAATAATTTAATAGGTAAGAGAAAAATAAAACATTCATTTAATTATGATTCATTTTTAAATAATAGAATAATTGCTGTAAACGTTATCTGAAAAATATTTTCAGTCAGATTGCAAGCTATAAAGTAGTGGATAGCGTGCTAGTAAAGTTATAGCGCATTACTGTAAGATCATAAAGAGATTTAAATATGGGGATAGGATAACAACTTATCCTTAAAACTAATATATTTGAGCAAGTATCTCCGCGCTCAAGTACACTAGTTAGTTAATACTTACAATCGTTCAGATTCACTAGGTTGGCGTTCATCAAATACGTGAAGGGAACATCATTTATACAATAATAATAATAAATTAGTTAGATAATCATTTACAACGGTCGTATTTTTCGCTCTTATCGCTGAGATCCTGTCTCTGTAGTGATAAGGTGCAAATAAGTGTGACATCGCATTCCAGCAAGGTAAAGACTTAAATCAGTTTTCAATTGGATTCAGATAATAAATTGTTTGACTTCAAAACATTTGTTAATAAAAGAGAGGCCTGTGCTCAGCAGTGGACGAAGTCGGGCTGTGGATGATGATGATTCCAGAATTTAGTAGTACACATTGCTTATGAACATATTATTACTGATTATTAGGCATTCATATAACATTCATCACCAATACCAATATGAGATATTTAGTTCCAACATACTCAATACAGTAGATGAGTGATACGTCTTGCCAAGACTACTATTTTGATATTAGTGTAATTTAAAAATATCACTAATACTGATATATTAGTTACAATATTATAATTTTTGGGACCAAACTTGCTTCCTATCCAGCCGGTAGTAAAGCGTTCTGGTCCCTGGCTAAGTCGGTCAAATCGAACTTCTGCCGGCCCTCACTACCACCACTGATGAAACCCGACGGAACGCTGGCCCACTCCGCTGAGGAGAAAGCAAACTTGTTTGCCTCTCTTTTTGCGGAATCCTCACGCTTGGATTCTGGTGACGCGCGGCCACCTTCTTCTCCTGATGGATGCGAGACGAGTATGTCGGACATTCGCATCCATCAAAAGGACGTCCGTAGGGTGCTGCGTTATCCGTCTATCTACTGTCTCCGATCCTGAGTCGCCTGTTTCGCCTTTCATATGAGACTGGAAAAGTACCGAATGCTTGGAAGCAAGCTAACGTTCAGCCTGTGCCCAAGAAAGGCAGTCGAGCTGACCCGGCCAACTATAGACCCATCTCAGTTACGTCCATCCTCTGCAAGAGTATGGAACGGGTGCTCAACTCCAAGCTACTGGCATACCTATAAGCTAACGACATCCTTAATGACCGCCAATATGGCTGCCGCCGAAATCGGTCAACTGGGGATCTTCTAGCGTATGCCATTCCCATTTGGAGAGAGGCCATCGAGAGGCACGGGGAAGCGCTTGCCGTCTCCCTCGACATCTCGAAGGCTTTTGACAGGGTCTGGCATGAGAGCCTTATTGGTAAGCTTCCTTCATTTGGTCTGCCCAGTGGTCTGTGCGATTGGATAGCAGACTTCCTGAGGGACCGGTATATAAGAGTGGTTATTGATGACCGCTCGTCTGACCAACTGGATATCAATGCCGGGGTCCCTCAGGGGTCGGTACCCTCGGCAACATTGTTCTTGTTCCATATAAATGATTTGCTAAAACCCGGTACCTTTGGGTATGCAGACGACAGCACTGTTACTGAGAGATACGTATCCGACGCGTCCGCGTTGGAATTGGATGAACTAATTCCTCCTAGCCCTTTCCATCATCGGACAGCTAGACGTCATCGATGCGTCATCGGTACATGGTGGACGTCCCACCCAACGCACCAAACATTTTGGGAATACTTTCATTATGCGTACAGCTAAGGAGTGGAATTCCCTGCCGGAGTCTTTAAGTCAAGAGTGAATAGGTTTCTTCTAGGTAAGCGTGCTACATCGTCGACCACATCATCACTTACCATCAGGTGAGATAGTGGTCAAGCGAATCAGCACAAAAATCAACCGTCATTTCATATAGTAGGTATGTTTAGTCCAGCGTACTTGTATAATAGAGGTCAGTGCCTGTGGCATATATTATTCCTACATACTAAAGGAGTTTTCAGCCATCTGCAATTCGAACCAGCACTGGCTGCAACTATTAATAAAGTTTAGGCGTCGTGAATTATACAACAGTTGCATAATAAATAGATACTTCCAAGTCCACACTTGGGCATACCGGAAACTGTGAGGTCAAACAATTCTGATGGAACTTAGTAAATATACTGTTTTAGTGTATGAATGCATGGCGTTATTAAATACAAAATTGGTAAATTATGTAGATTTAGAAAAGTCTGTAGTGTGTTTAAAATAAAATGATCTTTATTAAAATTATCTATCCTTACATTACAAATACGTAAAATGTTGCAAGTAACCTACTGATGTATAAAATTCTTTCACTGCGATAAAGCTATACTATCGTTGTGTGTTGTAGCTTCTTTTTATTAACCGACTTTCCAAAAAGAAGGAGGTTCTATGTTCGACTTCATGTTTGTTACTTTTTTTATATTTTTTGTTTCGTTCACCGATTTCTCCATCAATTGTGGAATGCTTTTGAAAATAAATAAATACATTTTTGTTTTCAAGAGTATGATCCCAAATTGGTCCCATTTAAATTTGGTGGAGTGGAGTTGGAGTTTCTTGCCGGTTCTTCTCCATAGGAAACGACCAACCCGAACCGTGCACCTTTTGTCGACGTTTTATAAGTGCCCATGTAGGCCTATGTAAAATAAAAATAAATGATTTTGATTTTGGTGATCTGATGAATAACTTCGGATATATACAACTTTCTCTGCAATAAATTACAGCAATTCTCTCGGGATTGCTTCAATAGCATGTATGTTTATTGTTTATATCATTTCATAACATAACATCACGCCAGTACGCTGTAAAGGGGTACTCAGATGTGTACAGTTCACCTTGGTACACTCTAATTTTGTAACGATTATTTATCCACAACGGCTATCAACGACATCTGGTGCCAAACACTCTTTCATCTAGGTGTGTCACTAGTTGATTAAGTTGTTACTTTGGTACTAGATGGCGTTGAGTTCTGGGCGGAATTAACAAGTGTTCATTATAAAATACTAGCACTCCGCCCGCGACTTCGTTCGCATGATTTTGTATTTTATTCAACTAAATTATGTGCAGTTAGTGGAGGCGATCAAAAATAAGCTATTGTTAAATCAATTATAAATGGGATATCGTAGATATCTACGGTTTAAGTACCTCCTCCTTTTTGGAAAGTCGGTTAAAAATCTTATTCCTTGGGCAATAATAAATTGCCATCATTAGTTTTTCAGAATTACCCCCAGAAGATGTTTTAGGAGATGTTTGACACATCAACGGATTTTTGAAGAATCTTACGGCACTAAGATGACCTCTTCCTCGATTTGGAACTACCGAACTGGACCGTTTGACAGTGTTGTTTGACGGAGGTATCGGTGAACATACACAAAAAATAATTAAGTACCTTACTAAAGGCAAATTGCCTATTAGGCAATTTGCCTTTAGTAAGGCAAATTGCCTAGGAAAACACTACTAGGAAAACACGTGCAACAAAGGCAAATTGCCTTTGTTGCACGTGTTTTCGATTTCCGTGTTGGTATTTTTAGAATGAAAAATTTTGATGCGGGGGGAGGTAAACGGTTAAGGGGGGGGGTAAATCCTATCTTGTTCTCCTGGATGAAGTAGTGGAGGGCAGGGGGGCAAATTTTTTGTCAGAAATGCGCTAACTCCAACCGTTTCTGAGATATAAGGGCTTTAAAATTTTTGTTGGTCGTAATTTTTTTGCCTTTTATCGGTCTCTCTGAGCTGTTTCTGTGACAATGGTGATCAATGTGGACCTTAAGCTAGTGAGAATAAGGGTCACTTTTGCTTGTCAAAGAAAAACGACCTTATTCAATGTGAATAAGGGTATTTTTGTTTTGTTTTTTAGAGTTTTATTAATCGTAAATAAATGCGGGTTTGGCTCGCTACGTTTTCGAGTTTTTAACGTTTTTAATTTTTTTGACGCATTTTCCAGGACTGGATCTAGAATAAATGCTATGCAATAGCTTTACCGCGGCAGTCCCCGAGTGCCACACGACTTTTTTTATTAAGGTTAGTATTTGTGCAAAATTTCAAGTTTATTAAACCAAGATCTTCAACATCCCCCTAAATATTTTAGGGTTAGTTTCGAAAAACTAATAATGATATAATCCTTTATTATTTACTTACGTTAGTATTTGTCCCAAGTTTCAAGTTTGTTAATCCAAGAAATTAGATTTTCTAAACAAACTTTAACATCCCTTAAATCGTATTTTAGGAGTAGTTTTGAAAAACTTGTAATGACCACCTTTACTTTAAAATCAATAAAAAAATATAAAATATTTGCTGTTAGTATTGATGCCAAGTTTCAAATATATAAGCCCAACAAATTGCCACCTTTAACCTCTATTAGGGGTGGAATTGCCGGAAATCAATAAAATCATTACTATTTTTTATTAATCAAGAGCGTAAACCTACTATTTTAGATATTTTACCTTCCAAACCGAAGAAATTTCATATAAAGTTTCAACCCCTACTTTATTCTCCTTAGGGGTAGAATTTCTAAAACCTAATAATTACATGAATTCTTTTTCGTCAACTCCAACTCTAACTTACAAACTATATAAATTACATACAAACTTTCAACCCCCTTTTTAGCCCCGTTAGCATTTCCGGAAATAATTAAACTCATTGTTTTTTTATTAATCAGGAGCGAAAACCTACAATTTTAGATGTTTTTACCTTCCAAATCAAAGATATTTCATATAACGTTAAATGATAAATTATTTTATTTCTGTAAGTTGGTTTGTACAAACACTTTTACATGTCGAACATATTTTTTAAAACTAGATGAGGTCGGCGTTTCCTATCTGACTACTCTGAGAAGAAAGGCCGAAACAAACTCAGAGGTCACAGTCTCTTTTAAAGTCCAGACAAAATATTGGTTAGATCATGTGAAGACCATGTAGACTGATGTCTGAAATGGTCTTTTGAGGAAAGAACCAGCCAGATTGAGTGGACCTGTCCAGTCAGTGCACGCATTTGTCAATAACCGAGCAGCTCAACTTAGAATTTAAGGAGCTCAACGATTCGACGAACAATACCAAAGAAAGGACATTCGGGTAGGCCGCATAAACTACTCAAACTGCCAGACCATGATTAAAAACTAAGATAAATTTAAATTAAAATTAAAAAGAATGATCCACATAGTCTTCACATTCACAATAATTAATATAAAATAATATAATACTTTAAACAGTAAATATTCTTGTCATTGCAAGAAAAAGCAAAAAAAAAAAATATTATAGTAACAAAATTCACGGTGCAAAATATAATAAAAAAAACAAAATTAATTGGAGCAAATCAATCCCAAGCCTTTTTGTCTTCAAGGTAATCTTTAGTTGTATAAAACGCTTTCTGGCACAACTTACGTTTAATGAAAGATTTGAATTTATTAAGACTTAGATCTTGTACGTGGCTTGGAAGCTTATTATAAAAGCGCAAACATTGACATCTAAACGAGCCACCTATTTTCTTGAGCCTTGTTGTAGGTACTACAAATTTGTGTTTATTCCTAGTATTTATGTTATGGATGTCACTGTATTTTTTAAACAATTTTATATTTTTATGGGCATATAAAATATTTTCATAAATATACTGAGAAGGCACAGTCATTACATTAAACTCCTTATATTTCTCTCTGAGAGAGTGTCTCGGGCTTAATTAATAAATTGATCGAACAGCTCTTTTCTGCAAAACAAAGATAGTCTGGATGTCGGCGGCATTTCCCCACAACAGAATACCGTACGACATTACACTATGAAAATAGCTAAAGTATACTAAACGGGCTGTCTCTTGTCAGTTAAATTACGAATTTTTCTAACAGCATATGCTGCGGAGGTTAGCTTCTTTGACAATTTATCTATATGTGAGCCCCACTGAAGCTTAGCATCCAAAGTTAAGCCTAAGAATACTGTGCTATTTTCAGGATTCAATTCTTCGCCCTTTATCAACACATCGGTTTTCACCTGCCTAACGTGAGGTAGGGTAAACTTAATGCATTTGGATTTTTTTCATTAAGAAGTAAATTATTAACATTGAACCAGTGAACTACTTTTGAGATCGCGCTATTTACATCGTCAGTAACCAGCTGCTGACGTTTAATTTTAAACAAAAGTGAAGTATCATCCGCAAACAACACAATATCATGGTTATCCTTTATGAGGTAAGGCAAGTCATTAATATAATAAGAAACAAGAAAGGACCAAGAATAGAGCCCTGTGGGACTCCCATTGTTACCATAGATCCAGGAGATCTTTTTCCATTAACGTCTACGGTCTGAATCCTATTACTCAAATATGAAGTAAGAAGATCCAGAGCGCTGTTCCGGATCCCGTAGTGGCGGAGTTTCCTAATTAGCGTTTCATGAAAAACATAATTAAATGCTTTGGACAAATCACAAAAGATTCCCAAGGCATCGCACTTATCTTCCCATGCATTATAAATATGTCCTAAAAGTTCAACGCTGATGCCGATCAGTAGTTGAACGACCCCTTGTAAAACCGAACTGTTTGGTATGTAATAATTTATGTTTATTAAAAAATCTTTGCAATTGCTCTAAAATTAATTTCTCAAGTATTTTGCTAAACGTAGGTAGTACTGAAATAGGTCTATAATTTGTAGGGTCTGAAGTACTACCTGATTTAAACAAAGGTATTATTTTACTATTTTTCATAAGGTCAGGAAACTCCCCACAGTCGATACAATTATTAAAGATAAACTAGGTGCGACAATGTCAATAATAGATTTAGCAACTTCTACAGAATGACCCCACAGATCTGCAGTCTTTTTAACATTTAAAGTGTGAAAGGTTTTAATTATGTCTTTACAAGTAATATGTTCAAAAAGAAATTCCGAATCGCAAACACTAACATTTTCTTTTAGCAAAGACTCAGCAACAGAAGGTGTTGAGTTTAAGGATTTAGTCGTTGAAATGGGAATATATGAAAATAAATTTTCAAAGGCCACTGTGACTTGTGAGTCTGATTTTATGATGTTGCCATTAATAGACAGGCCGTAGTCAATATTTCGGTTACCAGATCTTCCCGTTTCACTATTAATAATATTCCAAGTCGTTTTAATAACATTACTACTGTTTTTAATCTTTGAGCTCAAATAACACGACTTGGCCAAACAACAAACTTTTTTAAATAATTTTGAATAATTTCTAACATATAAATTAAATTCAGCAGTGTTTACATAAGTCCTTTCACTGTACAGCTCATAAAGCCGTGTTCTACTTTTATGAATACCAATGGTAGCCCAATCATTGAATGATGCGTTACTATTAACGAAGATAGTCTTGGGAATAAAAGTCGAATTAAATTGTTTACAGTATATACTAAAAAAATCATCATATAGATGATTAGGATCAGCATCAATTGACAAAATTGGTAATTTATTTATGAGTTTAACTTTAAAAGCTGCCAAGCGACTTGCAGTTTTGGGGTTAACAGTGATATCCTTTTTAGCCACTTTGTTGTTTTGGTTTGGTATAGTAATCCTCTGCCCGCAATGATCAGAATCTAGTAAATTTATAATTTCTTTGTGGACTGGTATAACATTAGTATAAATATTATCTAAGCATGTAGCACTAGAAGGGGTTATTCTTGTGGGCTCCAAAAATAGGTTTACAAGATTGTAGGACTGAAACAGACTTATTATTTTACTACAAGAACTTGAGTTTTCTAATAAATTAACATTAAAATCACCACAAGTGATAATGGATTTATTCGAGTTACAAATCTTGTGTAACACTTCATCCATTACCTTTTCGAAGCAGTCATATAATCCTGAAGGGGGTCTGTATCCGCTTAATACAATAAACTGCTCCAATTCTATACAAGCTATTTCAACTGTCCGCTCAACAGATAGGCTCACAATATCCTTACGGTCTTTAAACTTACTAAAATCAATGAGCCACCATGTATAGCATTAACTCTGCTGAATGAACTACCAACCTGGTGATTATTAAAATTGAACAATAACTGGTGGCTTTTAAGCCAATGTTCTGTTATACAAAGAATATCAATACTGTTATAATTCATAAATAATTCTACTTCTAAATCTTTGTTCATAAATCCTTGAATATTTTGATCCACCAGGTTAATACTATTTACCGAATTTAAACTTTTATTTGATTTTACTTTGCAATTTTTATCCTGTATACTTTTGCAAAAGGTTGTCCCTATTGTCCTAATTTCTAATTTAAATTACTATCAATATCAATTTCTGATACCAAATTATTGGCTGAATTAAATAACATTCCTTGGCATTGCTCAATAGAAGCAAGTTGTTTAGCCAAATTCTTGGCTGTAATAGAAAAATAATATGATAGCGACACAGCTATCTGTCTCTTATAATACTTTGAAAGAAAGTACCTATCCATGAAATATTTATTTTTTGTCAAATAAAAGTGATTACCAACATAATTGTTAGTGTCAATTAAATGGAATAAATTACTACTATATGTTAAATTATGTAATGTCCTATTCAATTCATACCTAAGTATGTTTTCTTCCTGTGGCAAACTTTGGCTGTATGGGAATGTGAACATCACAATTTTTTTTAAACTAAGGTTGCACAAAGAGCTATAATGTTGAAGTAATTCTCCTTTGTTCACATTACCCCTATTACCAATAAATATTAATAATGTAGTATCCTGGTTAAAATTGCATTTTATAACTTTTTTCATTATGTCAAATAAAGAACAACCAGGCATACAGTAGTTCATTATTGAGTGTCCTGGATATCTATTTGTCAACAAGTGGCCTAGATCCTTTCCAATTTCATTTTAAAATAATACTAATTCTGTATTTACATTCTTTTTAGGCAAACGGTTAGTAATTTCTAATGGCAAACTTGCACCAGACTGCGGTATGGTGGCATCACATATTGTCAATGAATGGTCCGGTGTGGGTTCAACAGATGGTGGTTGACAATGATCACATTTGTTAATTTGTGAGCTTACCAGCTCATTCATTGCCAATACATATTCCCTCATTTGGTTTTCAGAGGCTGTATATTTGATGGTCATAGAAGTAAGTTTCTCCTGTAGATGGTCAAGTTCATACCGCAAGTCTACTGTGTCAGTTTGGTATTTCCTAGTACTTTTTTCTAAATTAAATGAATACATATCTAATTGTTTAAGTAGATGCAACCTTTCTCTATTAAGTTTTACATTTTTGATGAAAAACCTTTGTTTTTTGATCATTTTCTTAGTTTTAACTATGTATTTGTTAATTTTAATGTACTTTTTTATTTTATTTTTACTAGTGACTACCCTCAATTATTTAATTGATTTTGAATCATCATGACCTGTTAAATCTATTGTGTAAGAGGGATTTATTGCAGTAACCATTGACGGGGCAACAAGCACCAATTCATTGAATAGACTTTGATTCAACGAGGCAGTGATGTTATGATTTGTAGTTTCAAGATATTCAATCTGACTTTGAGCCTCCTGTAGCTGCTGTTGTAGTAAATATTTGTGACTAAGAGCTTGTTCATACTCATTGCTACACTGGCTGAACCCGTCCACAACAACTTGGAGCCTGTCCCGGGCTGCTATGGCATCAGTGTGTTGAGTATATAACTGAGCCATTTCTGTTTTCAGTTTGCTATTCCTGTCAAGGACACTAAGGAACTCTGTTTCGTTTTCATCTTTTTCCCTTATCAGTTGGTCATAGAACTCCTGAGACGCCTTTAATTCGCTTAAAGCCTGACTGAGTTTGGTCTCTATTCTAGGCGAGCCTGCGCGCTGCGAGTCATAATCATGATTAAAGAGAAGAAAGAAGAGGTCGGAAAAGAGAAGTGGAATGAGTAACAGATGATTAGTTGAAAAATGAAATTTAGACCTTTAAGAAAGAAGTTCTGTCACCAAACTAATTAAGGTTAAGTTTACGTTTTATAGGTCATTGGCATCAACTTGTAACCGTAATAAAAGTGATCCAATTAATTGTTAACAAAATATTAAAACGCAAACAATCCAAATTCAATTAAAATATATAGTATTGTACCTGATCCCGAGGCGAAAAAGTAACATTCGCTTGAGCCGGTAACTGTCAACGAAACACAATTAAATTTTAACACTTATTTTGCACTTGTAGTGTCTGTATTTATAACAAAACACTTAATTACGCTTTAAAACTATTTAACATATTGGAAATTGGCCTTATTATGAAGGAAAACTAATATTTAATATTAAAATTATTAGGACAAATTCAAATCAGCTGTTAGCTGTAGTGTTGCCACAGGAGGAAAAAACAACCCTACTTTATCCCCATAGGGGTAGAATCTCCAAAAACTAATAAATACATGGTATTTTTTATCTACCTAAAGATTAAATCTAAAATTTCACGTGTGCAACTTACAAATTGTAAAAATTTCATACAAACTTTCTAACCCGTTATTACCCCCTTACGTAACCGAATTTCCAAAAACCAAATTAAAAATTAATTCTTTTTATCAACCAAGAGCGTAAATCTAAAATTTCAAGTGTCCATCTTACAAAATGTAGAAATTACATACAAACTTTCAACCCCCTTTTTACCCCCCCAGGGTTGGAATTTAGAAAAACCAATAAACACATTAATTATTTTTATCAACCAAGAGCGTAGTGTAAAATTTCATGTGTCTAATTTGCAAACTGTAAAAACTTCATACAAACTTTCAACCCCTTTTTTACCCCCTTAGGGTAGGAATTTAGAAAAACCAATAAAAACATTAATTCTTTTTATCAACCAAGAGCGTAAATCTAATATTTCACGTGCCCAACTTACAAACTGTAGAAATTACATACAAACTTTCAACCCTCTTTTTACCCCCTTAGGGGTCGAATTTCCATAAACCAATAAATATATTAATTCTTTTTATGAACCAAAAGGGGGTAACCCCTTACGGTTCGAATTTCCAAAAACAAATATATGAATTAATTCTTATTATCAACCAGGAGCATAAATCTAAAATTTCAAGTGCCCATCTTTCAAAATGTAGAAATTACATACAAACTTTAAACCCCCTTTTTACCCCCTTAGGGTTGGAATTTAGAAAAACCAATAAACAGATAAATTATTTTTATCAACCAAGAGCGTAATGTAAAATTTCATGTGTCCAATTTGCAAACTATAAAAAATTCATACAAACTTTCAACCCCCTTTTTACCACCTTAGGGGTCGAATATCCAAAAACTAATAAATACATTAATTCTTATTATCAACCAAAAGCGTAAATCTAAAATTTCACGTGCCCAACTTACAAACTGTAGAAATTACATACAAATTTTCAACCCCCTTTTTACGCCCTTTGGGGTGGAATTTCCAAAAATCCTTTCTTAGTGCTCACTTACGCTACATGAGGAACCTTTCTGCCAAGTTTCATTATTCTAGGCCTAGCGGTTTAGGCTGTGCGTTGATCGATCAGTCAGTCAGTCAGTCAGTCAGTCAGTCAGTTTCTTCTTTTATATATATATATATATATATATATATAATATATATATAGAAGATTACAATAAAACAAAATTACAATTTTAATTGTGCGAATAAAGTTAATTGAACATAAAATAATACATTATAATTTAATAATATAGATAAGCAAGGTTTGCGTGTGTTAGAATTTGAAGTATGTGTGACGTCATTAAATCGTTAATTTTCATTTTTCAATGGTTTGCTACATAATATATATCTGTCATATTTATTTAGCACCTACCGATAAATGTCTCAGTACCTACCTTAATTATAATTGTGGTGTCAACTAACTCCAAATGTAAAAGAGTACCCACCTAAGTAAATATTGTTGTGTGTACAGGAAATAACTCTAAACTTATATTTAAGCCACGTTGATAATATTCCTATAAATGATTACGTAATTTTTTATGAGCATTGTGATGTATCCTGGATTTTATAATGCTATATTAGTATTATAAGTCCTTTGATACAATTAGTACAATACTGTCTGTTATTATCAATATTCTTTCGAATATTGATTAAGAATTACTATATAGGCGATATTAAATTCCTTAATTGTCTTGATACGTTTTAAAACATATTCACTTCATAGTAATTTATTATTGTTCACCTAATTTTGGGATTATTTGAAGCAATATAGAAAATGGCGGGATACCGCGCCATTTTCTCATGTTGGACGTATTGAGACACAGATAGACCTGATATTATTATAAAATATTGTGTAATTGATAAGCGGACTTACTTTTTGGTGAACTACAAGCCAGAACAGGATAGATATTGTTATTTAGAAGTATACTACTTTATAATACTTGGTGTAAGATCGACTACACAAGACTAACGTAAGTTATTTGATATTATAACTTTAATATTTCTAATGGTTGTGTTGAAGCTGTATCTATATCGTATTATGGCCTTTATTCCTTATATGTTATATTGATTTAAGGGCTACTCTATGTCCTTTGCCTTATCCTTGTTATTTTGAATCTATAATATTGTAAATACTTCGTGTTTGTAAAAGATATCGATAAATACTATAAAAGAGCTTCCGTGGGGTTTGTTGCCCTTCTTCCCCACGAGAACTAGTCTAGCGAACGGGCAGTAAGCTCAATGAGCCTTCTAAATATTAATTAATTGACAAGCCTTACTTAAATAAATATCTAGTCTTGTCTTTCTGTGATTTTATTCATAAAACCCTTTCCTTACACACCACATACATTAGAACTCTGATACACAGTAAATAACCAATAACCATCTTGACATTCAAAGCTTGCTATCTTGGTAGATACCAATACTTTTATATAGAACTCCATTCATGATTCTAACACGTGCATATCCTTCTAAAGTGGAAGTAATCCTTAACTATCCAACTCATACTACTTCCAAGGAAGTTAAAATGTTTGTAGGCAAGGCAGGTTGGTACCGCCGCTTCATACAGGACTTTTCTAGAATTTGTAGGCCGCTTAGTAAATTAACCTGTAAAAATTTTGATTTTGTATGGACAGATGAAGCTGAATAAGCCTTTAATAAACTAAAATCAAGCTTAGTTTCAGCTCCAATTCTTAAATGTCCAGACTTTAGCTTACCATTCTCTATTCAAAGTGATGCATCAGCATATGCTATTGGTGCTGTATTGACCCAATCATATGAGGATTTTGACCATCCAATTGCATTATGTAGTAGATTACTTAACAAACATGAAATTAACTATACTACTACAGAACGTGAGTTACTAGCCGTTTTGTATGCTCTAGAACAATTTAGAATGTATGTTGAGGGTCAAAAATGCAGTATTATAACCGATCATGCATCATTACAATGGTTTTATAAATTAAAAATCCTTCAGGGCGATTAGCTCGATGGAGTATCCGCTTAAGTCAATTTGATTTTGACATTAAGCATAGAAAGGGTAAAGAAAAGGTTTTACCGGATGCACTCTCAAGAATTAAAGTAGAATCAATATAAATATCTGATAACATTCAAGATAAATGGTATTTAAAAATGGTAGAAAACTGTGAAAAATATCCCCATAAGTTTCCCAATTATACATTTAAAGATGGTAAATTGCTTAGACATTCTAAAAATAAATATAATTTAACTTCTCAATTCTCTTGGAAACAAGTGATACCAAGAGAAGACGTGGGACCCTTATTAAAACAATTTCATAATGATCCCACTGGCGCCCATCTCGGAATATTTAAAACTCATAAACGTTTAGCATTACATTGTTTTTGGAAAAATATGTATAAGGATGTTGAAAAATATGTCAACAGTTGTCAAACTTATAAATAGTACAAGCCGGTAAACTCATCTCGCCCGGGTTTAATGGGTAACCCAAAACAAGTTAATAAACCATTTGAAGCAATTTGTTGCGATTTATTGGGACCTTTTCCTGTGTCTACTAAAAGAAACACAAACTTATTAGTATGTTCCGATTACTACCGAAGCAAGTATGTTATGATGTTTCCTATACGGAAAGCAACAGGCACTGCTATAGGTAAAATACTGGAAGAAAAAGTGTTTCTGGTACACGGAATACCTAAATTTGTCTATGTTGACAATGGTCCTCAATTTATTTCAAAGCAATTTAGAGATTTAATGTACAAATATAATGTGCCTAATATTTACTATAATCCAAGATATCATCCCCAGGTTAATCAAGCTGAGAGAGCTATCAGAAATATTCTGTATGCGATTGCCTCATATGTGAAATCTAACCACAGACAATGGGACAATCACATACCAGAAATTCAGTGTGCACTTAATACTTTAGTTAACGAGTCAACTAAATTTTTACCTTACTTTCTCGTCCATGGGCGAGAAATGTTTGTAGATGGAAAATTACATCAAAACTCTGAAGTGCCACAGCCAGTGTCTGATCTAACCGTGGTAGATCACAGAATTCATAGTGATAATTTAAAAGAACTTCAAATGATTTTCAAGGAGGTTAGTAAACACTTAAAGCTTGTGCACGAAAGAAACAAAAAACACTATGATTTAAAGAAGCGACCTTTGGAATATAAGGTTGGTCAAATAATAAGAGGACATTTACCTTGTCGGATGCTAGTAAGCATTTTACTTCTAAATTAGCACCGCGTTTTCTTAGATGTATTATTTTAATTAAACACTCACCTGTTGTGTATAGTTTAAAAGACATGCAGGGTAAAGATTTAGGTAGATTTCACATAAAAGACATTTTGAAATATGAAGACTCGTAGTTAATAATCATTGCTGTGTTAATTGTTCAATATTTGCACGAAATTTAACAATGGACGTGCAAATATTTAATTAACAAAAGGGATGAATGAATACTGATGGGATATAAGGTTTTTTTCTAAATTAATGCGATAAATTAATAACTGGGTATGTGTATGGATGGATGAAAGGAAACACAATGATGCAAAAACTTGGTGGTTTTCTAATTATAAATCTTAGCTTAAATTGACATTTACCTACATTTGAACAACAAATAAGTATATAACGCTAGCCCGAATGATAGGCGGTGTTCTTGCTTTTTGTTGTAAAACTTAACTTGATTAGCTACTTGTCTACATTAGGTTCTTAAAATAACACTTGCTTTATATAAAAGGCAGTGTTCCTTGTCTTGTAAAAAATTAACTTGATTGGACATTTGTCTTTCATCCATTTAAATAATGGAGGGCCATTGAATCTCTTTAGATTGTAAACCGAATCTTAAACATTTGCACACATTAAACATTTAATTTTTAAACATTTTAACTTAAATGCTTAATAAATCAAGCATTAACTTTAATCAAATTAGATTAAGGCTTGACTAGTCAAGAAGCTGACTGCTTGGCGATTGTGCTGTGATAAATAGATGTTGTACATTACTAATTTATTTTAGGACAAATAATAAGTATGTACGGTTAGTTAGATAAGAGCAATCAAAGTTCGTATCTGCTAGTTTGATAGACTATGTCTATTGTTCTAATATTTAGTACATTTAGTACCTAAATGTATTTTTTTTTTTTTAAAGTTTTGAACTTTATTTTTATAAAACTATTAGTTTTTTTTTACTTTTTATAAAACTTAATGTAGGTAGTTCTCATATAAATTAGATTTTCTTGGACTGCCACAATTTCTGTTAGGGAGCATGATAGATTCACAATGTGCATGGAAATAAGCCATAAGAATATAAGAATTTTGTGCCTTGGGGTGGAGCTGGGCGAGCTATGTAAGGTTGAATCCCTAAGCACAACGAACGGGCGTCTAAGTGCGAAATACGGAGTCTCACTACAATACAACGCAACGCTAGTGGAATTTTGAATATCTTCTAAATCTGACGCTTTGAAACCTTGTGACAGTAACTGAATATAAATACTATTTCTTTCAAGCAGCGGAGCCCAAAAGGTAGTTTAAAAGTTTTAGGCTCATACGCATGTACTCGTAGGTTAGTATGTTCTTATTACGTCTCTATATTCGAACGAGGAATTCCTTGATATCAATGGTCAATCTGCTAGAAATAGCAACGCTTGCCGGTGTCGGTCCGTAGATGGGTGACCGTCTTTGCATACCGAGACTCCTTTTTACCTCTGAAAGCACGTTTACCTTTAGCGGTCAAACTCTTTGAGCACTTACGCAATACGGCTGCCGGTTGTCCCGCCTGTCATTTGAAGATCTTTGACAGTCGTTAAGGATAATCAGAAGCCAGGTAACATTACACCAGTCTTGCCAAAGATTGAGTGAGAGAATGTTACCCAGTTATTGGGTTGGGGGGTCAGAGAGGCAGTCGCTTCATGTAAAATACTGGTACTCAGATGCATCAGGTCAGACTGGAAGTAAACCGCAACATAGTTGGTAAAAGATCAGCCCAATTAATTTTATAATCGAAAGAGTAAAAGGATTTTAACAAATCATAATAAAAGCCAAGTTTTTTTTTGAAAATTCTGTTTTATTGAACAGAACATTGTCCGCCTATCGAATGGTCACATACATTTGGCCCGTCACGTTTATTATACAGGTTGTATTTAAATATTTTTAAACTTGGGTGTCATATAACCATCAAAGACCATCCGAGCTGGCAGCTTGGCCAATGTCTTGATGGAAGACAACACTACAATTCGCAGATTGAAACGGAAGATGCTCCAAGACAAAATTGCAATAGTGAAGTAAAGTAGGATGCGACACAGGTCACATAACGAGCATGCCAGTGACAAACCCAACCAAGATAAATGTCCCTGTGGCGACATATCGCAGAGTAAAGAGAAACAAAATAAAAATGTATGTTAACAGTCGAGTGCCTCTTTGGCTAGCGGTCGCGCTATTGCTGAGCATGAGATCCTAGGTTCAATTCCACGGTCGGGCAAAGTGTTATTGGGTTTTTCCATCTGGAATTTCTGAGTAGCAGCCCGGAGTCTTTACTTGTGCTCGGTTGATGGCAATAGACTAGCCTCCTACATGAGCCTTAAACATTACTAGCGTAATGAGGGTGTACTTTAGGTGCACCTCTGCTTCCCAGTGAGTTTCCGCATTGTCAAGGCCGCTCGTCAGGCTTTTGCCGTTTAAGCCGACGACGTAGCGGCCAACTTACTAGGTGGCCTTTTACCAAGCGGCACCGCAACCAGTAGGTTGCGGTGCCGCTTGGTAAAAGGCCACATCGCAACTGAGGCGGGCCGCGACGTCTAATGGGGCGTCCCAGGTCCCATTCGATATCGCTGCTGGGGGTTGGAGGCTGCGGCTTGAGAGGAGTGCCGGTATTTCGGTGCGCCGCTCTCCCTATCCCCTGCGGCTGAAAAATGTTAGGTGCCATTGACCTTGACCCGTCACGAAGGAGACCAAGGGTGCCATACACGGGGTCGTCTGGCGCCCATGTGCGCTATCTTCCCGTGGTAGCGACTGCGCATACTGTTACACGAGCATTTCTAGAGAAGAAAAAAAAGGTGGACCTCTGCCTACCCTTCAGGGAATACGTTCGTGATGTTATTTTATTTTATTATACACAGGTAATTACTGTGCAAAATATCAATACATAAAATAAATTTGTAGAAAAGTCGTTTTTGTACATCGAATATATTTCCTAAAAAAATAGCCAGGGTGTTAAAGGATTGCCAGCATTTTTGAGATTATTGTCGGCCTGTCTGTTTAGTTATGCATTCATCACTTAAAATGTACGAAACCAATGTAGATGACTTTTATACGAATCCCGTACGGTATATATAATTACCCTTGAACGATATAATCTACAGAAAGCATGGTTCACCGTTGAGGGGTAATACGAAAAAACTATTAGTCGTTAACATTATATACAGACAGCACGTTTCGCCGAAAAAAGCTACACAAAATGAATGCAAAAAGTAAAATTATCACAACACATGCAATTCAGATACTCGTCCTATTGAACTCCATATTCAATGGATGGCGTTGTGCAATTGAATTAATTTTCTGAATGACGGTGTTAAGATTATCCGCAAAAGAATGAATTTAGAAAAAAAAATGGTAGGTAGGTACTACTACTTACCTTGCTGCCCCAGCAAGGTAAGTAGGGTAGGTAGGAAGGTAATTAGGGAAGGACGGAAGGTAAGTAGGGTAGGGTAGCCATGCAGTTGACGGGAGCCATTTAGTCCCGCTTTGCTCTACTACCACTATGCTCAACTCGAAAAATACCTACTAAAAAGTACCGCTACGCACGAAATTGTTTTATTTTACGTAAACAATGGAAGGTACAGTTGGAAAGAAAAGTGTTTGAACTCAATTAAATTGAGCAGGAAGTTGACAAATATTGAAATTAAACTACATCGAAATCTTAGTTCAAAATATGTTTAGCTAAAGTTTCTCTTTTACGGAAAGACGTTTCAATTTTCACAGTTCTATGGAATGGATGGACGCTTTATTTTTAAAATGAATGACGCGAAGGGTTGAGTGACGACAAGGCGAATGTGCGTTAGTAAGACGAAACAGATCGTTTATTAACTTTTTTTCGCGAAAGTAATGGAATTTACATACCAGGTTTTCTAAATTTACTTTTTAAATTGTTAAACAAAATATTACACTGTAACACTTTTCTTCATCACTCCCCGTGAATGTGATTTCGCGCATAGCGGTACTTTTTAGTAGGTATTTTTCGAATCGAGCATAGCTGGACTAACCGACGGGAGTGAAGCCACGGGCACAGCTAGTATCTAATAAAATCATAAACCTTACAACACAATATTGTGTTCTGTGCCAAAAGATATCCTATCTTCGCCAAGCGATCTCCTAAAAGGGTTGTGACACAGGGGCAGATAGCCAAGTTTGACAATCATTTGGCAACAAACAGTAGATATAGTAGTTTTAACTTATAGCTTATGGGCCCTAGAATACTTGAATATGCTTTAAATTAAATTAAAACCATTCAGATCAGTCAAAAATTAAAAATGATAGTAGCAGTCGTAGGATTAAACTAAGACGAGATTATCAAATAATATTGGACCCGTATTTTTTGCTTTATCTAGTAAATAAAAATTGACAAAGATAAAGCGCATCAAAGTTCAGGAGTGGGGGCTTTTGACGTCACTTTGTCAGTATAAAGTGTAGCACACCGTGTCGTCACACGATATTTCAACGCACTATATCTTCGTAATTTTTTGTTTACATGGCAAAAGAAAAACACTTGTCCACGTTTAGGTTATCTAACTGACGGACTAAATAGATATTTTTTGACCAAGTACTCTATTATTTCATCAACACTACTCTTAAAACGGTCAACGTGAGTGGAATGTCCTAGAACCAAAGAAAAGATTAAAGATATGTATATACATCCACTAACCCGCACTGTTCCCTTGTGGTGGATTATACCAACTCGTCTCACAGGAGGAGGAGCCCTTTGATCCAGCATTCATCATCATCATCATCATATCAGCCGAAAGACGTCCACTGCTGGACATAGGCCTCCCCCAAGCGTCGCCACTTTGACCGGTCCCGTGCGTCTCGCAACCAGCGTATCCCTGCAACCTTCACCAGGTCGTCGGTCCACCTGGTGGGAGGCCTTCCAACGCAACGTCTTCCGGTTCGCGGTCGCCACTCCAGAACCTTTCTGCCCCATCGGATATCCTTTCTGCGAGCAATGTGCCCTGCCCACTGCCACTTAAGTTTGGCAATTCTTTGGGCTATGTCGGTAACCCTGGTTCTCTTGCGGATCTCTACATTTCTGATTCGATCACGCAAGGAAACTCCGAGCATAACCCTCTCCATTGTCCTTTGAGTGACTGTAAGCTTTCTGATGAGGCCCATTGTAAGCGAACACGTCTCAGAGCCATAAGTCATCACTGGCAACACACACTGGTCATAGACTTTCGTCTTGAGACACTGTGGTAAGTTAGACGGGAAGATACCGCGCAACTTCCCGAACGCTGCCCAGCCGAATCGTACAACAACGTATGAAGTTTTGCAACGTTTCTGCTTCTTAACAGTGCCAGACTGCAACTGAGCACTTACACCACATGTATCAACACCATCCACAGGACTTAGAAAAACTGAAGGACCCCCAGCTGCGTTCCCAGCGGACGCGCCGGTAGGGTGTTCTAGACCGGCGCGAGATGCGGCTGACGTCATAATCTAAAAATAGAAAACACTCTGTCACGCGCGCTCACTACGCTCGCAATCTAAATAACATACCCATTTCTATAAGAAAGTCGCCGCTAGCGTCGCCGCTAGCATCGCCGAATCGTCAACCGTCGGATTCGACGGTTGACCTCTTTCTCGAAGTTGGCCCTACCCAACTGGATCGTTTGTCCCAGGTAGACATAGTCGCCCACAACTTCGAGTGTATAGTCTCCAACCTTAATTGGAGTGGGTGTAACATGGGCATTCAGCATCACCTTTGTTTTGTCCATGTTCATCCTGAGACCCACTCTTTCGGAACTCTACCGAGGTCATCGAGCATTATACTGAGGGCCTCCATGGTCTCAGCCATAACCACTATATCGTCGGCAAATCGAAGGTGAGTGATGTACTCGCCACTGACGTTGATGCCTAGCCCTCTCCAGTCCAGAACATTGAAGACGTCCTCCAGTGCAGCGGTAAAAAGCTTCGGAGATATGACGTCTCCCTGTTTCACACCTCGCTGTAAATGCACGGGTTCCGAGGTCTGATCCTGAAGTCGAACTGACATGGTGGCGTTTTCGTATACAGACTTCAACACCTCGATGTACCGGTAGTCAATTTGGCACCGTTGGAGAGACTGCAGTACAGCCCAAGTCTCGATCGAATTGAAGGCTTTCTCGTAGTCCACAAACGCTAAACAGAGAGGCAGGTTGTACTCTCTTCGGTCTTCTGAATAACCTGCCGCAGCGTATGTATGTGGTCTACGGTGCTGAAGCCTTTACGGAATCTGGCTTGTTCAGGAGGCTGGAAATCGTCAAACCTGCGCGCGAGACGATTCGTGATGACTCTTGAAAACAGCTTGTAGACATGGCTAAGAAGTGAGATGGGCATAAAGTTCTTCAGTAAGGCATTGTCACCCTTCTTGAAGAAGAGTACCACCACACCCCTGCACCATGCCTGTGGCGTCCTCCCCTCGAGTATGACGGAATCAAACAGCTTCTGAAGGGCCTTAAGGACCGGTTTCCCACCCGCCTTCAGGAGTTCGGCCGTGATTCCGACCACGTCCCAACGGCGCCTTGTTGTTCTTAAGCTGTTTCAGAGCCATCTTAATCTCATACAGGCTGACGTCCGGAATGTCTTCGGTATAGTGTCGGGTCAATATAGCTCTAGGGTCATTGGCTAGATTCGCGACGGGTTTACTGGTTGACGTGTACAACTACCCATAGAATCTCTCGATCTCCTTCAGAAGCTCCGGTTTGGCGGATACGATCCTGCCATCATCGGTCTTCAGTTTCGTGAGCTGGCTCTGCCCAATAGACAGATCTCTTGCAAAGGCCCTGGAGCCCTTATTCCGCTCAATCGCGTATTTAATACTTTCGGTATTAAAGCGGAGGAGATCGCTTTTCAAGGACTTTGAGATCCGTCTATTTAGCTGCAGGTATTTCAACGCATCGTCTGAAGACTGCAGAATCATATCACGCCTCTCCTTCATGAGCTTGAGAGTAAGACCAGACCAGAGAGCTTTCTGTTCCTATCTGTACGGCGGGTCTTGAAAAACTTAGACCCGACCGTATGGACAGCTTCCACGAACCCATCGCTGTATTCGTCCACGGAGCTTCCTAGGCACTCGAAACGATTCTGGAGTTCGAGTTGAAAGGTCTCGGGGTTTTGGACCTGGATTTGTGCTGGACGGAGCGTGGACTTCATCAGTCGAGACCTTTCAAGCTTGACATTAATGTTCAATGTGCCTCTTACCAAGCGGTGATCGCTCCTGGTTTTCACCTAGTTGATCACAGAGACATCATTGAACATTTGCTTCTTGTTTGACATGATGAAGTCGATCTCGATTTTAGTTGCACCATCGGGGCTTTGCCAGGTCCACTTCCTGTGCTCACGCTTTCTGAAGAAGGAGTTCATCATGTAGAGGCCCTCCTTCTCCATAAAACTGGCCAGTAGGTGACCCCGGTGGTTCCGACGTCCAACTCCGAATTGCCCCACTTGCAGCTCATCCTCGTCTCGTTTGCCCAGTTTCGCGTTGAAGTCCCCCATGACAACGGTGAAGTAAGTTTTGGAACCATGCATGGCTCTAGAGATATCCTCATACATGGTCTCTACCTCGTCGTCGGGATGTGCCGAGGTCGGGGCGTAGACCTGTATGACCTTCAGCGAATATCTTTCATATATTCTGAGTATAAGGTACGCCACCCTGGTCGACATAGTCTCGATCTTCACCAGGTTGTTCACAAGGGACTTGTGGACGATAAATCCGACACCACCCTGGGACTGCCGGTCACCCTCTCGGAAATAGAGCAGGTTACCGGATTTGAGGATTATCGAGTCCTCCCCCTCTCTTCGGACTTCAGATAACCCTATAATGCTCCATCGTAACCTGCTCAATTCTTCCTCGAGTTCGGCTATCTTCTCGTCGGTCCGGAGTGTTCGTGTGTTATACCTTGCCAGGTCCAGTCGTCGGTGTTTATTGGGGTAGCCGGGTCCACTCCGGAGATTCGTTGCACCCCTTGCTACGCCATCGCCTTGACCGCTACCGTAGCCGAGGGTAGACGGGCTGCCGGGCACTCGGGGCTGTTTTTTTGTTGTGCTACTCATATTGGTTTGGGGAGGTTAGCCATAATCGCCACGCTTGGCAGACGGGTTGGCGATCGCAGTTTGTTGGTAAAGATCCAGCATTGTTAACATTATAATTTGGATTATCAGAAGGCGCTCGAATCCAGAAATATAACTAAGTTTTTTTTTTCTTTTTTACGATCGTTTATTTTTGTCATCACTTTCAAATGCCATTTTAAGTTTTCACTCACTTACCTACTCAGTACAAGTGTCAAGTGTGTGTGACTCAGTAAAAGCTACATCTCAGGGTTGCTGCTGATGCACATTATTTTCACTTCTACTGATGTTGATATTTTATCATTGAGATTAGCGGATGTTGATGCAGATGCGGAGTTAAATTATTTTCTTTAAAATTTTTAACAAAAAATCAAACGAAAGTTAATTTTCGTTTTGTAGTATTTTGTTTTGGAAATCGGTTTGATTTTTTGTTAAAAAGTTTTATTCTTCACTGTTTGGTTTTTGAATTGGGCGTACCTACAAGTCCAATTAATATGATAATCATTTATAGCCAAAGTACATCTCATGACGATTCCAATAAGCCCAAACACGACTAGGATACATTGTTTTATTTCGGGGTCCCAGTGCCTACTTTCCGGCTTCATCATCAGATCAGTTCGATGGTGCCATTTTCATCAGTACCTGCTATATATAAGTATTTGCTTCATCATGGTCGGTTAACTATTCGAGATATCTTATACCCGTGACATACTTAGCATTAAGGAGTTCCAGTGGCCATCTGTGACCACAAATGATTGCTTTGTTGCTGAAAATACCAAAATCGCTATACGTATGCACACAATATTTGAGGAGTTCCCTCAATGTCTCTAGGATCCCATTATCAGATCCTGACTTGACAACCATGGGACCACCTCTGAAAAATACCCTTTCAAACAAAGGAAGAATTTTCCACATCGGTCTAGGCGTCTTTGAGTAATCGGAGAACTTACATTAAAAAAAAATAAGATTCGAACGAATTGAGAACCTCTTGAAGTCGGTTAAAAAGCAGGGAAAAAGTAATGACCATTATGAACTTGTATCAAAAAGTTGGTTGGTTTTGAAATAAAAGATTGGCTTTTATAAACAAAGAATCAATCTTATACTAGATTTAATATTTGTACAGTACAACTATTTTTAACCGACATTCCAAAAAGGAGGTGGTGACTTCAATTCCGGAAGTCGGTGTCAAAAAACGAAAACAGGAACACCGAATTCCGAAATTAAAGTTATTTTTAAGTTGTTGTGTTTTTATTTGGAAGTTGGTTGTATTTTTTTGTAAAAATGTTTTTATTTGTCACTTTTTAGTTGTGGTACCAGTTCTATAGGCTAGGTACCTATAATGCCCAAAGTGATGCCAGAATAGATAAACCCAATAACATGAAACTTCCCGGTGGAATGAGAGTATACCAGGGTGAACTGTTCACACCTGCGTACCCTATTAGAGGGTACCAGTGTCATCTTATGTTATGAAATGGTGTAAACAAAACAGTTGCATAATGAGGGGTATTAAAACATGAGTATGTGTTTTTTTAATAGTTTTCACACGAATGTTTTAATACCTACTACCTCATAAATTGGGATTGAACCTACTAAATACCTCTTTTTGCATTTTCCATGCCATAAAATCGTGATAACATTTGTCATATACTTTTCTCGACTTTGCTGGTAATAAATTAATAGTAATTTCATTCGCCGCATCTAAAATATCGGGCGGAGTAAAATTTTCTTCACATTCACTGATATAAGACATTTTTAAACAATAATTTAAATAACTCATAAAATTCAGTACAGCAAAATTTACAAAACGTATGAATGGCGCCAAAACCTAGCACATCACCGCGTGAACCGCGCATGCGCTAAGGCTTAGCACGCACTGCGATCTTTATTCGCGCAATTTTTTTTTCGCCCATTCTGCGACCTATGGAATTGTATGAAGTTGTTCGCATTGCGGTTAAGAAATCGTGCGAAAATAATACCGCAAGAAATCCGTGTTTTGCCACAGAATCCACCGCACCACGGCGCGAATTTTATTCGCCCGAATATTTTGAGCTCTATGAACAGGTAGAAGGAAACAAAATTCGCGCGAATAAAAATCGCAATGCGTGCTAAGTCTAAAGCGGGCATTGTCATAGACAATTTAAAATTGGAATCAAATCTTTTTACAATAGGTACTATAAAAAGGCATTACAAAAAAAATATTAATGGAAACTCCTTAGTGATTAACTTCTTGGATTAGTCCTGTATCGTAATAGAAAAAATAGTAGATTATTGCATCGAGCACAAAGTAATTTATTATTGCACCGAGTGCCTGATTTAGAGCCCGAGCGTTAGCGAGGGCTCTAATCTAACAGGCACGAGGGCAATATAAATTACTTAAGGCGAGGTGCATAATCTGCTTTTCTTTCAACTATTACCTATAGGAATAGTAGATAAAAGAAACTCATATCAAACAGTTAAAATAGAAGTTTAATTATTGAAATTAAAAGATTTTTTATAACACTGTCGGCTTCATTTAGAATGTTTTCCGGAGTTAATGTGTCGCTAGATGATTCCATTTTAATTCGAAGCCGAAGCACTCAAAATCAGATAGTATCACACTTTATCGTTTCCAAAAATATCGTCAAGCAAAATTAACAAAGTTCCCGCCAAATCACTTTTTTAAATTTCTTTCATTTTTAAATCAGAGTTAGCAGCAATCATTTTTTAAATTTGGAACAAGTAGGATAGAAACGAATAATACGTACGTAAAAAAAAAAGTATTGATATCGGCTGGCTGAATAGAGCTAATCCATTGAGATTGGCACCTTTTGGTGCGATTAAAAAATAAACTGTGCAATAATGAAATTTCATACATTTTTATTGCTCTAGAGCATTAAAGACTCGCTTTGTACTGAGTTTTTAGTGTGATTGTGATGAAATTAAAGCATAGTTGGAAGAAAAATATTTTATAGCATTATTTTGTTAGAGAAATAGTGTTATAATTAGATTCTATTTTTAAATTTCGGTATTGTGTTTATAAAGTATGCCAATATAAACTCGTTTTGAATTTTATAAATCGAATATTACGATATGAGAATTGATAAAATAAATTACATTATGTTAACAGAACATTAAAAACTCTATATACTTCCAAGTTGGTTAAGAGCGTCCGGTGTGCACCAAGTGCAAAGAGCAACTGATAGTAATCCGACGACTGACGAAACACGAAGTTTGCCGAGGGACATTAAGAAAATATTTGTACTGTACTAGATTTCTCTGCAATCACGTCACGATTCGAAATTCAGTACTATTTAACCAGCATCGTTCAATGCTGATGCTGGTGTTTACAACAACCCTGCTACATCTAACTAAGTAGCTAGAGTTTCTCCTCTCCAATTTAATAACAGTCTGATTAAAACAAAACAAAGATGATACAATGTCACCGTAAAACATTTCTCTGTGTCTTGGAGCTACAAACAATTAAGTTTGTGCTATGAAATATCACCATAATATACAAAGAGTTAGATTAAAGGGGCGCAGTTCGTTGCATTTAAATGAAAGATATTACTCGTATCTCCATTTCGTTACAAGATATTTACTAAAAGTCTTAATTTTATGGTTTTGCTGGCATTTTTCATTTCGCAATAATAACTAAGTGCACATTGCATAGCCAAACATAAAGTATTTCTCAAACCCTGCTTTAGCCTGAAACCCTGTCAAACTTGGCATTCAAGTTGTGTTTCACACTTTCCTAACTCAACAAAAATCAAATTATGTATTTTCTTCTCAAAAAAACGAAGTATGCAGAATTATTATAATTCTCAGCGCAGTGACAAAAACATTAATTAACAAGTAAAATTTCAAAATTTAAAAACCCCCGACACATTTATCTTGCGTAAACACCCCTATTCAAAAACACACATAACGCCCATAACTTTTGAACGGCTAAACCGATTTTATTCAAATATAGCTAAGAATACTCTAGACAAAATCACCTTTCAAACAAAAAAAACTGTATCAAAATCGGTTCATCCGCTTAGGCGCTGTGATGCCACAGACAGACACAGATACACGGATACACAGACACACAGATTCACAGCAACACATGTCAAACTTCCCTCTTTTTCCGGCGGGGGTTTAAAAGTATAATCATTTCTTTTATTTGCACCAAAAACAAAAGAGAGTTGACAATATTTCGTACGTCGAATCAACACTGAATTATTTGCCCTGTTTTACTATGCTTGTCATCTAGAAAAAAATATTCTCATCTGGAAGCTCTAAATGAGAGAATCTCACCGAAAGTTGTCGTCGACTTTCTGTAACATAAACCACTTGGTGAAAATATTTATGGCACATAAAGCTTGCCAAATAAAATCACTCACAAAAGCTCTCTCTCAAATTATATGCTGACACATATCTTAGCTTAAATATACTATCCTGCAACCCGCAGACAGGAGCAATTTGTTTTTTTTGTTTGCGGGGGAAACCTTCAAAAGGCGCCTGGACTTTTGGCGAAAAGACCAGGGAGTGTGGGCTTTTTACCTCACTAAAACTACTCCTGTGATCACCATCAGCACCTGAAAGGGGCCCCGACACCTCTTAAAAGACCAACCCGGAACCCCGTCTGTGCAACGCTTGTTAGGGAACATCCCTGGGAGGGTGAAAGAATAGCCTCCCCTGAGCCACGCTGTGCACGGCAGCTTGTGACGCAGGCGGCGTTCGGCGTTTTAGGCATTGAGGCGCTTGCCTCCCCGATGCCTTCTTTTCGAGCGGGATCGGCCCTCTCACGCTCCCGCTCGGAGGCCTCCTTCTGGGCCATCAAAGTCTCACAGAAGGAGGCCATTTCCTTCCAACTTTCTGTCTCTGCCGCATGGCCCTCACAGCTGCCGGCAGAGACAGGTCTCGTCCGATCCTAGCGACCAAGACCTGCCGCTCAGAGGGCCACGCTGAGCACTCCTTGAGCGTGTGCTGTGCAGAATCAAGGTCGCCTCCACAATGGTGGCAATTTGCCGTGGCCTCTCGCCCAATCCTATTCAGGTACTCACCGAAGCAACCGTGCCCGGTGAGTACCTGAGTGAGCCTGTAGGAGATGCGCTCCTCTGTCTTCAGCCAGGCTTCGAAGTGCGGCAGGACGGCTTCGACAATGCACTTGCGTGAATATTGCGGCTGCTGTAGCCGCTCGCGCCACCGCTCATGCGCGTGTCGCCGTTCCTGCCGCCTCAGCCTTACTACAGTGATTCCTGGCACGCTTTCACCATTCTGGCGGATGGCGCGAATTCTGTTATAAATCCTCGCGTCCATGTCCGCCAGAATGTCCAGCGGAGGAAAACGTGCCAGGAGAGTTGCCGCCTCAAAGGACACCGTTCGGCGACCAGACAGGCGCCCCATAAAGAAACATCGATCGCACGACCCCCGCGTAGAAGCGGCGAACTTCTTCCCGTGGTCCCCCGAGGTTGGGCAGCAGTCTATGCAAAGCACCCACTGCCTTTTCAACGCAGGGTGCCAGGAGCTCGAAGTACTCTTCGAAGCCCCACCGACCGTCCAGGGTTAGGCCAAGATACTTTATGTCATCGACCCACCTGGACTTGCGCATCTCCAACTGTCACTGACGGCAGTTTAAGTAATGGATAGCGCCTCCGTTTTATGAGGCGCTATCTCCAAAACCAGCTCGCGGATCGCCACCCCGAGCTCGGCAAACTGGATGGTATCGTCGAAAGTGTCCCCGCCGATTAACACCAGGGTGTCGTCTGCATAGCAAATTACATTAACGCCGACGGGGAGTTCAACACGCAAGAAAACGTCATATGCGAGATCCCACAAGAGCGGACCTAAAACCGACCCTTGTCGAACCCCACACGTAATCTCCCTCCGATGTACGCTACCATACCGGACCACATTGCGAATGTGCCGGTCGCGTAGGTGCAGAGAGGAGCCTGCAGCTGATTATCATAAATATGGTATGGGATACGTATCGCTGAATGATTATTACCAGTCAACAGTGTCAACCTAACAATTAAAAAATCCCTACAAAACAACCGTAAACATTTTTTTTTCACAAACGAGCTCATAGCAAAACAAATTGTGAATTCTGAGAGACGACGCGACAATATAATTAATCGTCCCAGCCACAGGCGAGGACGGATGGATGGAATTATTCCCTGTCTGTTGTCGTTACTCGCATAACTACACTGATTTTTTATTTACGTTCATAGGTTAGAATTTTCATGCGGGATTTTTGTTTGATGAGGCAAAACATGGGAGTTATTTCTCTCTTTCGCAAGTTTTTGTGCATCTTTTTTGGTGTGTTGTGTGTGAGTGATGGGGAAGTTCCTTGATGCTATCAGAGGCTCTGATAATCTTTACCTGTTTCGTTGGGCGCTTGAAATATTGTGGCTGATAAATTCACAATTTCAGCCGGCAGACGTCCACAGCTGGACAAATGCCTTACCCACGCGTCACCACACCTTTCAGTCCAATCAACCATCGGTTCTGCGAGCAAAGTGTCCTGCCCACTGGCACTTTGAGTTTAGGAATTCTCCGAAGCCTTATAATTTAACCAGAACTTATTCGGAGGTGTTCAAATACTACAACATACAATTAATTAACTTTGGGATTAAACAACACATAACCGTTTCTAATCGTAACGCAAAAGGGAAATAATTAAGCCTAAATAATGAATTCTCGTACTTATTAATATTTTCCTCTCTGGCACGTAATTAGGAAAGTAATTAAGTTCTTAATCTTAAACACGTGTGGTTCTTGTGTACTTGTATTTAAATGAAGGCGCGTTTGCTGTTGTGTCGTAAATAAAAGATTTTGGAGGTAAAGGAAATTAGTGAAAGTTTATAGTGTTTAGGAAGGTTCTGTATTGCTCGAATTTGAAGGCACGGGTGGATAGACAGGCAAGTATAGTTGACAGTTACTAACTCGTAGTGTTATAAATTCCACGAATATCCTGGAGCGTTCGGTTGTAACGTAACATTTCAGATTCGATTTTGAGCATTACATTACAATACTGCCTCCGTGATAGACGTGCATTCACCTGTAATGTTACATTTGATGCGATTTTAAGCATTATAACACGACGCCTTACGCCATCTACCGGATTGTGTGTACATTACTACGCCACCCAAGTAGATTGCAACACAAACAACAGGAAAAGCCTTAGCTAGGCGGTTATGGGATAGGATAGCCCCGCAGTCCATCCCTAGAACCACCAATAGGTTTAACCTTAGTCTAACTTTGTTTGCTAAAGTCTGCAAAGTGTTTTAAGTAAAGTAAATAAACCCCTACTTGTCATCCAACGTTGGTTTTATTCCACCGCCACCATTAAAGCATTTAATTGATTCCACAATGTCAGACGAAGCAGTCGTTGATGTAACAAGTTGTAACAAAACATTACACATTGTATCATCAAGTTGCGCACTGAAATGCTCGGTTCTCTTCCCTCACTGATGTAACGCTCGACTCTATAACGTTACGTTCCTTTAGATGGAATGTTGACAAGCCTAAAGTTTCAATATGACCACGTGAGTGGCGCAGTTTCCATACTTTTTGGTCTGGACTTTTTAACCGTCGTTATTGCAATGGAACGTTACTTAGTATAAAACGTCTACAGAGGCCTGTCTGTGTATCGTCTCATGGTCGTTTAAAAACATACTATTCATAACACAACTCATGAAATTCTTCAAAATATGCTCATTTAGAAAATCATCACCCCTTTTGAAAAACACATTGCAGAAAAGTGACTTTATTTTTATTTTTTTTATTTTTTTTTAAATAAACTCCACACTAAAGCTCCACACTAGAAATTTATTTAAGTATCGTGGGTGCGTTTACAAACATTTAAACTCACATACACAAGTCATCCGGCAGAACTGTAACTGAGGGCCATACAAATATTTGTTCCGTGCAAGAATCGAAACTGCGACACGCAGCGCAGCAGTCGATCATGCAACCACTACGCCAACCGTGTCGTCAAACGTACTCAATCGTCATACTACACAGTCTCTGACAAACAAGCCTTCAATTCCAGTACAAAACAAACACTTTAAATCAAGTTTGGTTAAACCAGTGCGGCCGTGGTCGAGCACAAATTGGCACTATCGGATATCTTTTGATACAGGTCGACGGAACATCGCACGCATGCTCGATGCCTCGTCCCTAGTGGATATCTCCTTGTACAGGGCTGTCTAAGAACATTGATGATCTCTATCATAAACCACTGGATATTGGGATACGGATATATCCTCAATAATTGTGAGAGGGTAAGATCCTCAGAGCTTGGCCTCGTAGACAGCAACCCTTCTGAGATTTTTTTGCACGATCTTGTCCATAGAGATCTATCATTGGGAACACGGAATTAGATCTTCTGACCGACTATCTTAGGATCGCGACATACGGACTAGATTACAACAGCGCTCCGACTGCAAATTTGCAGTTTGAATGCAGTTAGTACGACTGCAATAAAACTGCAAACCAGTTCGGGATTGCGGTCGGTGTGCAGTTAGCGTGCAGTTGTCGTTGGAACTGCACGCCAACTGCGCAATCGTACTAACTGTATTCAAACTGCAAATTAGCAGCCGAAGTGCAGTTGAAATGCAGTCCGTCTGTCTACAGCCTTACACGGTCGGCTTTTATTAGTGAAAAATCCTTTTATTGTTTGAAACGTTCGAAAAGTCGAAGGAATTGAAGAAAAATATGAGTAGTTTGTATAAACTTTATTTAACATTTTACAAGTTTGTAATATTTTTTACTTTTATTAATTTACATAACCATACCTAGCAGGTAAACACTTCTATTATTTTGGATATTAATTTATTTTAGAATCTGTCCAGTCCTGTTTTCTCGAAATATTTCAAAAGATAAACCTAAAAGTAAAATTTATTTTTATTATAATATTCAATTATCTAATAAAAATGTTAGTAGCACATATTAGCAACTACGACTAACACGTATGTTAAGCTAAGACCTGTAACTAAGGCCCACTTGCACGAAAAACTTAAATCGGAGTTAGTTGCTAACATGAGGTTAAATTTATATTTTACTTAAAATATCCATTTAAACTCGTGCTAGCAAATAACTGAGAATTCAAATTTTACGTCCCGTGCAAGTGGGCCCTAAGACATGTATGCTCCAAACCAAACACTTAAATGCGACACTACTTTTTAAAAATACCTCGATTTTAACAACGGTCAACATTATTTAGGGTACGATACCTACATTGTGTGTATCTGTGTGTGCCAAATCATCTAGTTTTCTTTCTTTCTAATAAAAAGTAACAATTAAAATATTCGTTAGAAATATTATAAGTACAAACTGAAATTGCAACCCGAAAAATAAAGTCGGGTGACTGTTATGGCTAACTTCAGTATTTAAATTTGTCCGGGAATATGGCAAAATCCGCCTGTGTGCATCTTCTTGGCAATTCAAAAGTGCCTATAACTGGTTTCAAATCAAATTTATCACTAATTATATTTTACATATTTTTGTACAGGTATCGGTAAACAGTTCGTTATGCTTTTAGCATAGGCTGCCCCCTTCCACAGTGCACGATCGTGTGCTTTTCTTTTCCATGACGCCAGAGGGCCCTATCCAATAAAGCTGACAATCCGACATATATGTCAAAAAATTACAAAATTGTAGAATTGTCGCGCTTAAGCTGTTTAATAAACGTGACAAATATGTCAAAAATCGACAGGTGAAATCTTGACATATTTTTAATGTAAAAACACGTTTAATAAAACTCGACATATCAAAAAACCACAGTCACAATATTTCTGACAATTGTCGGTGACAATATTGTCGGATTGTCGTGACAATTATGTCGACTTTTGACATAATATATTTGCAAAGAATTTTGTTTTATGAAGCTGGATGAGGGTAAAATTGAAAAAGATATTATCAAAGTACAAGAATAAAACAATCACTAGTGTAACTTCGATTGTGTTATGATCGCGTGTAAGATGGAAATGCACAGAAAACTTACCATTTTGGGCCTTATTTACGAAAGTAAAAATATACTTTTTGGGAAGTTTAGTGACCAATTGACCCACGATGTAAAAATAAATAAATGGAAGGAAATAGCCGAAAACTTAAGAACATTAGGTATTTTCAATAAAGACTGGAAATACCTTCGTGACACTACATGGCAAAATTGGCGCAAAAGGACCATGGTAAGGTTTAGTTTATTTTAACTAGTTTATCCTTCATCAATCCGTAATTTTTTTTTATTTATTTAGACCGTTAACCAATAAAGAAGTTATCAATTAGATATGATGTATTATATTGTGTAGGTATGTATGAAATATTCGCATTGTGTATGTGGAAACGATTTTTAGGGTTCCGTACCCAAAGGGTAAAACGGGACCCTATTACTAAGACTCCGCTGTCCGTCTGTCTGTCTGTCTGTCTGTCCGTCTGTCACCAGGCGTTATCTCATGAACCGTGATAGTTAAACAGTTGAAATTTTCACAGATGATGTATTTCTGTTGCCGCTATAACAACAAATACTAAAAAACAGAATATAATAAATATTTAAGGGGGCTCCCATACAACAGACATGATTTTTTTGTCGTTTTTATATATACTGGTACGATAAATCTTTCAGGAAAAGAGAGATAATCGTCTGCAGACTGGTTCTGGGGGAGGAAAAAAATGCAAATATGACGATTCTGATGAAATGATACTAAAAATCATAGGAAAGGATTCTCCAGCAATAGATGGACTTCAAATACCAGAATCTTCAGGATCAAATGAAACACAGGTATCCGTGCCTGTTTTTACAGCAGAAACACCACCTCAACCTCAAAATCCAATACGAAGAAAATCACATCCCCCAGTTGATTTATCAAATGACTTATTTGATTTTAAGAAACAAAAAATGGAAATAGAAGTAGATATTGCTAAAGAAAAACTTCAAATTGCAAAAAGAGAAAAATACAAGCTAGATTTGGAGCTACTCAAACTTGAAAAAGAATTAAACATACAGCCATCAGAATTTACACTACCTTTGTATTTACAAAACGCTCGGGTTATTGATGTTTGTACTGAACAAATTGAACAAATTGTTCGAACAACAGAGTCGGGTGCTGATAATGAACAAGTCAACGATATTATAATAAGTGCTATGAATGAAAATCTTTAAGTATAATCGATCATGCATTTATTAAAAGGATTAAATAAATTATTCATTCAAATAGTTGTATTAATGACTGTAAAACTGCAATCGCTTCCTCATCAAATACTTCGTCCACATTGTTATTATCTACAACTGTATCATTGTCATTTCCGCTAATATCTTGTTCTAAATAGGGTGCATTTGAGCCTAAGCGGTTTTCAATGTTATGCATAACAATGCAAGATAATATTACATTGCTTGCAATTATTGGCTGAACTCTAAGGTGATTTAGACACGGGAATTTTTCTTTTATGATTCCCAAAGAATTTTCTACCAATCTTCTCGTTGACTTAAAAGCACGCAAGAATCTTTCCAGTGATGCTGTCCTTGGTATTTGTATTGGTATATTAGGCGTCATAAGCCACTTTTTTAAACCATATCCACTGTCTCCCAGGATTATTGCGTTTGGGAATGGTCTCCATCCACTTTCCCATGTCCGTGCTAAAGAAGAGCATCTCATCACTCTGGCATCGTGAACAGAGCCAGGCCATCTTGCAGATGCGTAGAAAATTTCTAAGTTTGGCCCGCACACCACCATAATATTAATTGAATGGTTTCCGTTCCTGTCTACAAACGCAGATTCATTTTGATAAGGCGCATCTAGAGGAATTAACGAACCATCCACAATACCAGATATTCTAGGTATCCCATTATGCCTCATGAAAAGTGTTGGTATTCGGTTACAATTATCAGGCCAGCGAACCTCTTCTCCGAGTAATTCAGTAATCACGGCTCCACATACCCTTCTTATGCAATTATGTACGGTTGTTTTACTAAGCCCATGTGCATCACCAATAACGTGGTACTGTGAAGTCGATGAGCAATTTTATCAATTAAATATTCTACGGTAGATTTACATACCCGAAATTTTTCTTTAAAGCAGAAATCTGTAATTGAGAAGGAGAAATTGATTCTGCTTTTAAATGATCGTCGTTGCCTCCTCGTTTGTATTTGTTCCAAGTATTCATCATCACTACTCTCACTGCTCGATGTAAGTACCATTTTTTTGTAATAAACTTTTTCAATACACTTTTTTACACCTTCAAAATTCAAAATATGATTTCGCGACAGAGGGTAACGCGCCTGTCAGAATTGTCGGACAATTCTACAAATATGTCAACATGTCACGACAATTTTCTGTTTAATAAAGCATATTTGACAAGTTTTTCACGACAAATTGTCACCTGTCAGCTGTCGCATATAAAGTTTTATAAAACAGAAAAATGTTAAGAAAAAAAAGAGTCCGACATATTTGTGAATTTTCCACCATGACAATTTTGTCGCCTGTAAGTTTTATTAAACAGAAAAATTGTCGAGTTGTCACTTTTTGACATATGTCGGACTTGTCGGATTGTCAGCTTTATTGGATAGGGCCCAGTCGTCCTCCGACCTGCGCACCGGTCTCCCTCTCCTCCTCATACCATCCGTAAATGGTTTAATTAAAATCAATGATTCGAGTTACCAACCGTACCGAGAGTCCAAAGGCACACTCAAACAAAAATCAATAAATTTAAAAGTACTGTCTTGCCTTTGTTTGTGCAGTGGCAGACGTCTGTTCAGGTTTCAAGTATGTCTATGTAGGTTCTAGGTACTCAGCATCTATGCAAGGTCAACACAGTCCATCTAACCAAACAGTCGAGTCTATTTGGTTCTCGAAAGACCCTGACAGCCCTACAGCTACCTTTTTCCATCCACCCAAATGGATAAACTTTTTCCCTTAACTTAGCTGACAAAGTATAGTGCCTACGAAATCTCACGAACTCGAAGTAAGTAAAGTACGAGGAACACGTGTACACTTCAAAGCATAACACTATTTGGAGGAAAATTACTTATTGAAGAGTGAATGAAAAGTAAATTAGATCTTCACTCTCGTGTCGACATGGGTCATGTCTGAATAACTCATTCTGCAAAAGATAACATCAAAAACATCCTGTTTGTTGCAGTCAGGTAAAAAGGAAGACAGAAGAAAGGAAACAAGATTTGATTATAACACAGACATATGGATTACAATAAGCCAAACTGTCCACGAGGCTGAACAATGACCTTGCGAGGCCGCCGGTCTTTTCTAAGTCCGAGTAGAACCGGTCGATGTGACGCAATTTTAGAGGCCAATTTCCTAGAAGTAGATGTGTTTTGGCTGTAATAATGATCATGATTAATCATGGTGTCTTTAATATTTTTTATAACTTGACGTATTTGCAATTCAATGGGCAGAGCTCGCAGAACGCATGGTTGAATGAGCCCAAAAGTTTTGGAGTGTCGAACGCGAACCGGGAGACGCAACGTTGAAAGGCCTCCCTCTAGGTAGGACTAATGCCCTCCGGGCATCCGGTGGATATATACGATACGCACATCACCGATCAGTGTGGCGACGCTTGGAGGAGGCCTATGTCCAGCAGTGGACGCCTTTCGGCTGAAATGATGAAGTAATGACAATATTGAATCATAGTAAAGTGGAAAAGAAGAAAAAGCCATTATGTGTATTTACTATTTTTTCAAGCGTTATGTATGATAAATATGAGGTGATATTTATAGAGGATGTGATCTTTCCATAAAAAACAATAAAATAAGCCACGTAACGGAACTTTCATTATTTTAAGTGACTCGGCTGTTTTCAGACACCTGTTTTGTATAAAATTTATATCAATAGCGAAAAAATGCCCCTGTGTATTTTTAAATTGGTTTTTATATTCATCCTTATCCAATTACAGTGTAAGCAGGAATATAAGGATTAAGGTTGAGAGATTATAATGAAAAATTGCGCTGTGTTGCGCGCTGAGTTTTGTTTTATTTATAATTTTTCCTATTATCTTTCATTGCCTTCTTTTATCTGTAAATAAAAATACTAAAAACCGCTTAAGTTTATGAGATTTATATGATATTCTTTCAGACTGAAAACCAGCCTGTTGCCATCAAAACAAAATCAGGTAAAACTGGCACTCCTCAAATCATATTTTCAGCCAAGTGACTACGACTGCTGGATATAGACCGCCCCAAGCATTTCCATTTCAACCGGTCCTGTGCTTCTCGCAACCAGCGGATCTCGGCTTTCACCTAGTAGGAGGTCTTGCGGTATGTGATCGCCAGAACCTCTAAAGACTCTTCAAATGATCAAGTGAAAGTAAGAACAATCTATTACATGCTTATAACAACATTTACTGAGATCAAACCGTCAGTCAGTTTTTCATTTTCGAATAAGACAGAAAGAAAGAATAGTAAAATGTAATACAAAGGTATCATTTTAGATTGGGGCAAGACAGGCGGCTATCCAATATGTTAATTTATTGGAATTTCAACAATGGTTTGATTCTGTCTTTGGTGTGATTTGATTGTTTGGAATACTTATTCGTAGATTTTAACGAGCTTATTTTGTTTACTTTCTGCTTGGCAACATGTTTTGAGAGAGCGAGGAATCATCATCATCATCATTACCAGCCTTTTAATGTTCCCACTGCTGCGGACACAGGCCTCCTCTCAGTGAGAGGGGATGGGCCGTATCCCACCACGCGGGCCCAGTGCCTGTTGATGTAAATATGCAGGGCAGGCATGGAAATAGGCAAGTTAACAGTACTTGCTCTGCTTGATTTTAGCAATGCCTTCAGTACGGTTGACTTCGATATGTTGCTTGGTGTCCTATGCTTTTTTAACATATCTCTTCCGGTTATTGACTGGTTTTATAGTTACCTGTTGGCTGCCGGCAGCGTATTTGCACTGATGAATCTATCTCTTCTTGGTGTCACACCTCTTCCATAGGGTGGCGTTTTAGCTACTCTTCTCTTCGCACTCTTTATTAATGCTATCACTCAACGACTTTCATCTTTCTACCACCTGTATGCTGATGATCTCCAAATTTATATCCAAGCCCCTCTTGGAGAGTTACCTTATGCCATTGAGGCGATTAATAAAGTCCTGGCACGAATAGGTGACTGGAGCTCTAAGTTTGGGCTGAAGATCAATCCAACGAAGACTCAAGTACTACAGACAGTTGGTAGTTCTCGGACTGTTTCTGAGATTGATTAGTCGACACTTCCCCAGGTTTCATTTAACAACACCAGTATTCCTATAACTCACACTGTGAAGAACTTGGGGATTTATATCGACAGCACTCTTTCCTAGACAAAACTAATGCAGGAAGTCAATCGTAAACTGTTTTCATCTGCGGTTACCCTGAGACCACTTCGTAATTTTCTTCCCATAACCATTAAAATCGCAATTGCACAATCTCTTCTTTTTCCTATCCTGGATGATGCTCATGCCAGCTATCTTGATCTCACCCAAGACCAATTGGACAAGCATGAGTGACTTCAAAATCTCTGTATCAGGTTCATATTTGGCTTGCGCAAGTATGACCACATTTCTGAATTCCGTATTAAGCTCAAATGGCTTCCTATTCTCCTTCGCCCACATACTTTCTTTGCTTTATAATTGTGCTCTTCAATCCTCTTACTCCTTTTTATCTTAAAAAATGCTTTAAGTTCTTCTGTGACACACATGCTATAATACCCTTGAGATCATCGGCGAATCTAAAATTGAGTATTTGTATGCATTCCACTTCCTTCTTTGAGAAATCATTTACGATTCAAGCAGCTCAGTTGTGGAATGTAATAAATATTGAAATAAGACGTGCTCTAATACTGCCATCATCTAAGAAAATGGTGCAGAAGCATTATATTTCACTATAATACAATTTTTATTCTACTCCTTTCTCTGTCATATATTTGATATTTATTAGTGCATTATGTAGTATTGTATATATGGTTGTTTTATTTTATAATGTGTAAGTAATATTATTTAAGATATTTGGTACACTGATAGCCCTAAATTCATCTCCCCTTGTTCAGTCCATCCAAAGGTTGTCTGTAAGAAATTGCCTAGACCGCCCATTGTACTTGTTTTTGTAAATTTTTGTCCTGTATGTATTTGTGGTGTAGAATAATGTATATAATAAATAAATAAATACCTGTCATTTCATCAGATGACTTTTACCAAAATCGTAAGAAAGGAAGGAGAAAAAGCATAAAGAGGTAAAGTCAAACAAAATTATTTTACCAGCATATTCATACACGTTTCTTTCTACCAGCATTTCATTTACGACTCACAACATCGCTATAACGGCTAATAAAACGCCTGTGTCCCGCACAGGAACACAGCTCGCGACGTTTTCACACAAACAGACACACACGACGTTTACGATGATATAATATTCTTACTACGTATTTAAAAGCTGGAAAAAATGTGTAATATGTCGCGCTGTTTTTAAAAGAGAATTTTATTTATGTTTCTATGAAAATATTAAAATATGTTAAGCTAATGAAAGTGATTGGTGACCTCTACTCAAGGGCTAGCGCAGATGATGATGAAATTTTGGTTCCTATTGTCTCCTTAGTCCCCAATGAAGGTTTGAAGGAAAGTAAATCAAACAGAAATCTCTTTATTACCACAGATGAAGTTACCACCCGTTTCATAAACTTGAAAACAAAAGCAACTTTATAGTTATAACAATGTTATCGTTCCATTTCTTCCCCAATATTTCCAACAATGTACTTGCTAAGGAAAACGCCTTGTTAAGGCGTGCGAGGTAATATAGTCAAAAGGCTGGCTCGATGAGGCAAGGTCACTATATTGTTTCTTGATCGGTACGGTAAAACAATAAAGCTCATAAGTAGGTCAATTAACTTAAATTAAATTTACACCTTTGTTGTGTGCTCTTTATGTAATAAACATGTACAGTACAACAATTTTCTTAATGTGCTTCGGCAAACTTCATGTTTCGTCAGTCGTCGGCTTTCTATCAGTTGTCCTTTACCCTTGGTACAGATCGGACGCTCTCAATCAACTTGAAAGTATGTAGAGTTGTTAATACCCTTTTAACTTAATGTATTTTATTTTAAAATGGGAGGGAAGTTGCTAAAAGAAAACAGGAAAATAGGTTTACAGCTCTATATAGTTCACACGGAAATCAAAACAAAACAACAATAAAGTATTTAGTATTGAATTCAAATTATTATATACGATAAATCTAATAATTGCTGTACATGGAAATTAGCATTCGTTTGTATTTGGAAATGCGATGATTGCCGAGGGACAATAAGAAAATAGTTGTACTGTACTAGTGTTTCGAATCTAGCCATAGTACAACAGTCAAATGCCACGTGATATTTAAGTCATGTCCCATGTATTTTGGACTTTCGACAATCGATATCGCTGAGACATTGTTACTTTGTCACTAATCTGTCAAGTAAATGATGTCATATAAAAATCTACATATATCAAATAGAAGACTCTTTACTACTACATATCAAGTTATTGCCGTTTGTAAAAACTTGAAAACAAAAGAAACTTCATAGTTGTAGCTACGTTATCGTTCCTTTTGTTTACCAAGTTTTCCAACAAATTTCTAGTTAAGGAAAACGCGTTGTTACAACGTGTGAGACAATATAGTCAAAAGGCTGCTCGGTGAGGCAAGCGCGCTATATTGCCCGGCCCCTTTTTTATTACTATTGAACATTTGAGAAGGCATTCGCCGAGCTATTATAGCCTAATATTTGGAGCGGAAATAGAGATACGTTTCTGCTTTTGTAGGGAATTGTAAAGGGTTGTTTTAGAGATTTGTCAGGTCAACGGCTTCATTTACAAATAGCAGTAGGTTTATTCGTTCGTCGTTATACAAATATTTGTACTACGGTCCCGTAAGATAACCCACTGGAGATCTGTATTTTTTTTTTCGGGATAAAGTAGTGTGTAAGAGAATTCTGTGTATTTTAAGCAGCTTATTATTAATTTGCTTTTTTTGCATCACGGCTAAAATAGAGCACCTGCTATATTCACTTTTCACTTTTTCTTAGTTGACTGGTAGAGAATGGTTCCACCATTGTACCTTTGTGCATGAAGATTGATAAAAAAAAAGAAATATTGGATCAGTACCACTTTCCAGAGATCTCCTTCTATTACCTTCTGTAAACAAACATACATAAAAATAAACAATTTTGCATACTACTATGATATAGAATTATTGCAAAGTTTTCTTTTATGTGTTTTACAAACTGTAGAACCGTCCTTTTTGACCGCGTTAAGTTGTGTTTCGTAAAACCTGAATCAAGTTCAAGACTCTCGACGTAAAGATTTCCTAAAAGCGTAGTATTATGTGGATCTTAAGAAATTGTATAATGAAAAAAATGTAAACCTACCTGCCGTAAAATTGAGGTTTAAGCGACCGAAATTATAAAGAAGAAAAATTAAACGATTCAGAATTTTACGTTACAAGATTTTGTAAGAACCTTTGATTTATCGTAAATTGTAAAGTAGTAAGTACTTGAAAGTCAAATTATATTCTTTGAAGTTTTCTGATTGGCCACAAGATCGCTTGAAGCATTTCCTAGTGATCAAACGTTAATTTTATGACAGATTTATTTTAAACTAATGAGCTTATTAATTTTGGGTGAATAGAGCTTTGAGAGGTTTCCTTCTGAAGTAAAATCTTTTGTGAAAGTTGCTGGATTAATATAGAACCATTCAAGAACCATAAGTATTTTACATATTAAAATTTGTACCTATCTATTTCTATTAAATATGTTCTATATATTATTGATGTGAAATCCGCCTATGTACGCACTTTGTACTTAAAGTTTAAATCCATATGTACAATAATAATAATGTACGTTTCATCTACCTATCCGAGAGTACCAGATGTGACCATAAATCAATAAATATTTTACAAGCAACAACTGTTATCTGACACCCACAACCCAAATACTGGACAATATCTGCACTCCAAGGTTAGACGGTCAGACTTTCAGGCTTCTGGCCAAAGATCAACCATTATTTTATCAAACTCAATTCATATAATTAATTTTAATAATTCATAAAACCATTTAAATCCCCGTTTTCAATCGTCAAGAAGTCGGTCACAAACAAACACTGATCGGTCGGTTGATTACAAAGCATAGACCTCTACATATAACAGTGAATATAGGGCAAGAAACTTTATGGGTATTTATTATTTAAATCAAGACATTAGGGTTACATATCCCGAAAAATATTTAATCTATGTGGCAACCGCGTACTGGAAGATGCAGCGTGTTGGAAGGCTCTCACAATGTAGACCGATGACCCAGTGAAGACGCACAGGACTGGTCAATATAGCAAGGCTTGGGGATGGCCTATGTCCAGCAGTGTTTCAGCTGAGATGACGGTGATCACGGCTGTATCATGAGCGCCTTATCATTTGAGCCGTATCATCCTCAAGGCTGTAATTTTGTCATTTAACTAAACTAGTCAGATACTAAGCACTTCATCATCATCATCATCAGCCTTTTTAATTTTTCCACTACTGGGACATTAATGATTAATTTGAATTAATTATTAATTAGATCATGATCTCCGGAAGGTCGTGGTAATTAAATTGAACTGTTTACGTAAGCTCCTTGACGATCCAATAATGTTGTCTAGTAGGTACGTCACTATCCATAGACGAATAGGGCTGTGATTGCGTGAGTGGAGGAAAATATACGGTTTAAATTGATTATGAATTGCAACGTAATTATGGGAACTGAGTGAGGTTTAGAATTTGATACACATTTATGAATTTGTTTGTGTGTCTTATACAGCAAATAGATGAGTGGAGGGAATGCCAAATAAAACATGGATGGCCTGTGTGAGCAGTGATATGAATATATATATATAAGATATCACTGACTCCCCAGTGGTAGTGTACAAGACGGTGTGGAAAAAGAAAACGTGTTGCGCCGACCCCAAGTAACATACGACAACGGCAGGACAATGGTGACGTTCTATATTAGTTTCTGACAGCAGTCTTAAAAAGAGGTAAATATTGTCGTTTGTAGCAGGTAATATCTTGAAGTATGTACCTACTGATACAATTATGTTGTACTAGTTCATCACCATGCAGAGATGTGAATAGGGCTGTGATTGCAAGTGCGGGCAAAATATAGGGTATAAATTGATTATTAGGTAAGACCCAAGCTAACAGTAACGGGTCTGGGTAGAAGCACAAGCTACACAGTGGACGCGAAAAATTCCAGAGGGTGACACTTAGTATGTTACTAAGTGTCACCCTCTGGAATTTCGCTAATTAGCAAGAAAATATGTCCAAATGCATAGAAACGCTATTAAGTTTTCTTACTGCACGAATCACTGGTGCAAAATTTAATAAGTTTGTACGGGTTGCTGGGACTGAGTTAGATACATAAGAGAGTAGAAAGGGTAGACAACAAATTGCCTCATGTATAAAGGACAATACATTACAAAGGAATATTACATTTAGATAATTAATATTATTTTGAGATTGATAATTGTGTGTTAGTACGTAAAGAATTGTATGTTAGTATGTAAGTAATTGGGTTATTTCATTTTAAATGAGTGTCTGATGTTTCGACACCACTAACTTTATTATTATTTGTATGCTCTCGAGTAAAATGTAGCGAACTGACCATCTTATTATAACATCAAATTGTATTGAAACCTACATTTACGAATAATTTTTCCTCCTTCCGATCGCCTCAGTTTTCAAAATGTTACTTCAAACATGTCTCCTATCCAAATAAAATTTGAACGCCTAGAGCTGGTGCAAACATACCTAGCTCTCAACAAAAATAGAAAGGCATCTTTCAGGCGAGCCTTTTTGTCCTAAACAAATATAGCACTGGAATCGTTGTTATTGTTAAATCGTGCCAGATTGAGTCGAGATTGACATTTTATAACAATCTACTTAAGTAAGTATCACCATCCATCGACCACATCATCGCTTACTATCAGGTGAGATAGTGGTCAAGCGCGAGCCTATAATAGATAAAAAAAAAATAAAAAAAGTATAAAATAATTGAAATATATGTATATATATTAGTGTATGTTTGCGAGAGAGTACGTATTAATGTACTTGCCACCACTACCGATTACATTCCAATAGGATTATCATTAAAATTGCAAAACTGTAATTTTATGGAAAAGAACTGAATAACCTTGTAGAATAACTTATAGATATTTAACAGCTTGCAGGACTCATAAGATACTTAGTGGTATATGTATGCTTGAAGATTTGCATCTGAGGCAATTTAAATTTAGAAGGAATAACCAAGCCAAGTCCAAGTGCGACCCGAACTCGCACACCGAGGGTTTCGTATAAACAGCTACATTCAACAAAATAATAAGATAATATTACTGACGATCGTAAATAATGAAAGAACAGAACATTGCTCTAACGAAGGGACAAATTAAATGTTCCGTTGGAAAATTCCCCATACAACGACATAGGTCGCGGACAGTTTACCAACTGTTAATAAAAGTTTGTAGGCACTTCTAACGATTTCGTTCTGACGAGAGCCATGGTTTGGAACGACTTTGACAGATGTCAACTTGACGTAACACTAAGCACTAGTTTTTTTGGCGTGAACGGGGGACATCGGTCAAGGATGGATGAGTTGAGTGGTGAATTGTTGGTAAAACTGAACTGGGAGAAATATAGTGAGAGTTACCGTTTGTCCGTGTATATCAAACTACGTGCTATAGTGGAATGTCATATACCTACGTTATTCGCCAATACATAACGTGATCAGTTACATTGGGACCCTACATACAAGCGAAGAAGTTGGTTTGTCTAACTCGTATTAGCCCGAAAAGAACCCATGCAAATAATGGCTTTTCCTGACAACTACACAGTATTCTCTACAAGTTAAAAATGTTTTGTATAAGAACTAGTTACAAATTTATAGTTTTCAGTTGTTTTCCTTTACTTGTGCGGTAAGACAATGCTTCTTGTCAAATTTTATGATTCTATGTCATTGGGAAGTACCTAAGTTACGATTCCTCAAATATGAGACACAAACGGCCGTATCTTTTTATTGCGTTAATTTAGAAGTTTGATTTTTTAACAGCTCCAAGACGTTGCAAACCTAAGTATAATTATCATATTCATAGCTCCAGGCGTCTTGCCAGATGGACAGACAAGTTATAAGGGTTCCTTTTTTCCTTTTGAAGAACGGAACCCTAAAAAAAGAAAGAAACTTTAAATGAAAATCAGCAAGTCTTTATGTTGGGATGTTTTGATGTTTGGTAATCAGTCACGGAATATGACGGATTTAGATAAAACTTGACATACATGTAAACCATGGCTCGGAGTAGAACATCTTTCATCCTTGGGGTATAATCAGGATAATTTTCGATACTCAAAGCTATTGTGGGTATTAAAATCAAACACCTAAAGACCATTAAGGTCTCCTTGTGAGCTCTCATATTTCCCGCCCTTTGCTCGTTGGTTTATCTCATTAAACACTAAATATATACAAGTAACCACATATCACGTTACCCAAAGGTCCCACAAATACCTAATATTGTTTTTAATAGGAAGCTAAGAGGCGTCAACTTTGATGTGGGGAGCTATCTGTTTACAAAGAAACAGTGTAGAATTCTAGGCTCTTCGAATATTTTATTACATACCAGGTTTGTCCCATGGCTTAGCTCACGAGGCAAATCCCTTAGTAACCGTTTTTTTTTTCCGCGAGAAAACACAGATAAAAAAAGATATATATAAAAAGCCTAATTTTTCTGTCTTTTGTCCAAAATCCTAACCTCACTGGTTTGCCTGTATTGATTGAGGAAGCTGAGCTGACGTTACTCCAGCTAACACATACTAAACGACTCATAATAACGACGTTTTATTGGCAACTACATTAAGATTGGCAACTTTGTTGCAGCTATTATGCCTTGAATATTGGCATAGGTAGAATTATTCTACCACTTATGAGGTAGCAGGAGTAACGCACATGTGATAGTCAGGTATGGCAAGATTTTTATGAATGATTGTTTTGTAACCTACGGCCCTAGACAAGTGACATCCTTTCATCGATAGCTTGGCGATAGCGGCTGCCAAAAAGACAAAATTATTAGTATGGTATTGACAAGCGATATCGAAAAATCACATGATCAGTTGCTTACATTTTTCAAATCCTACCTATTATATTCGATTACGGCAACGCCATCTTCTGACGCTGTCATATGTGGTTCACACGTGTACAGCCAACACATATGTGGTGCATGATAAAAGATGAGCCATGGCCTGAAAAGAGATGCTGCACAAACACCGAAGATCAGAACCATCCGAGAACCCTCACCTGTGGAGATTGCCTTTGCTTGTGATGTGTTTGTTGACTATATTAGATATTACTTAATTATTATGACATAATATTACTCTGCCATTACTTACTTATTGACTTGAATCTATGACATTACTTACCTATTAAGTTGTATTTATGACATTGTATAACTTATTAATTTTAATTTATGACATTTTACAGGGTTATATTTTAAATTTATGACATTGTATAAGATATTAATTGGAATTCACTTGTCATCTAGAAATGTATGATTATATTACGTGTTCAGCAATACACATTTGAATTTATCTAAATCTGTGATGAAAGTTTTATGAAATAGGCAGTTACTGACTTTACTACTTCTTATTTTGTGGAAGGGCCGATAAATAACTTCGACCCATTGGGATGGGATCTATTGTGGTCTCCTAGATAACTTACTCCTCCCCAATCCCGTTGAAAACTCATTTCATGAGTTTTACAACGAGACTAGGAGATATGAGCCTATAGTCTTCTGGTCTTGGATATCCAACCCCTAAGAGACTCATTCGCTTACCAGCCAGTGCATCGCATGTCCACAGAAGGTGCTCCATGCGTTCCGTATGTTCCCCACACAACTTGCACATGGGTGTCGCGGTTAGACCCATCTTCATGAGAATGTGTTCCAAAGTGTCCATTAAAGGCCCCAAGCAAGTAGCGGATTTGCTCCCTGCTCATAATCCAAACGCATTCCCGTGCTTTGAGCGTAGAGCCCAGAAATGTCTGGGAGTGTTGCAGACCGGTATTAAACAGCCAATGCTTTCGTTGTCTGTGATCTGCAAACGCCATAAATGTGGCTTTTACGAGACTACGAGACACGGCGAAATGTCTACACATGATTCTAAACCTACAAAATCGGATCGGAGTAACTTTGCAACTAGTTGGGACAATATCCCAGCTATTAAACTTTCACAGAAAGTCTTGGTAGGACCTATTACACACATATGTAACCTTTCAATAACTACTGGTGTTTTTCCAAAAAGCTTGAAAAAAGCTTTAACTCTTGTGTTTAAAAGTGGGGACAGGGAACATGTTACTAATTACAGACCCATTTTGGTGTTGAGTGCATTGTCCAAAATTGTCGAAAGAATACTCAACAATTGTGTAACGAAGTACCTCACAAATTTTGCATAATCTCCAATAACCAGTATAGATTTAGATCTGGCATATCAACCGAAGGCGCTGTAACAAACTTCAGTAATACGGTAGTTGACAGACTTGATAAGGGTTACAAATGCATCGGTATATTTTTGGATATATCGAAAGCGTTTGATACAGTCTTTGTTCCAATACTCCTAACTAAACTAGACGTCATTGGGGTTCGAGGTCTGTCCCTGGATATATTTAAGGATTACCTATCCAATCTCACTCAGGTACGAACAGATCGAATACAGAGTCCCACAGTGAAGTATTCTCGGCCCCACATTGTTATTGATTTATGTCAACGACCTATGTGGGATGTAACTCAATAGTTGCGATATCTTTACTTATGCTGACGACACAGCCTTATTAATATACTTGAGGAACTGGTTGGAGGCCAAGTCTTGGGCCGAAAATAACCTGAGAGAAGTAATGTTATGGTTGTCTTCGAATCTACTTACTCTAAATATAAATAAGACAAAATTCATCTCTACCTCCCAAATTCTCCTACACCACCAACTGAAACCACAACCATCACGGCCCATTTTTGCAATAACTCAACAATCACCTGCTCGTGTCCACTTTTAGCAAATGTTGTCAGCGTAAGATATCTGGGTGTAATGATTGATGAGAGGTTGAACTGGAGCATTCAAGTTAAAACTCTTAACCGGGCATGTAAGAAGATTACTCTATATTTTAAGAATCTTCGTTATTCTGCCAATCTATCGGTGAAGCATACAGTATATGTTGCACTGTGCCAATTAATACTTAGTTATTGTATACCTGCATGGGGTGGTACTTAAAAACTTTGTTTCTGCAATCAGAAAGAGCCCAGAGATACCTCCTAAAAGTAATGCATTATAACCCGCTTTACTACTCGACTCCGGACCTGTATAGGGAATGTCAGTTATTAACTGTTAGACAGTTATTTGTCCTCCGTACCATACTTCGGTGACATTCACAGCTTCCCCTTAGTAACCAGATTTTACAAAAAAGACGCGGTACACTTGATTGTTCTCCTGTACAATGCAGGACCAGTTTCGCATTACATCAATATAGCACATTGAGTTCAAGAATTTATAACAAAATTAATAATATAATCTCACTGTATAAACTTAATAAATATAACTTGAAAAATAAATTAACTAATTGGCTTAAGTCATTGAATTATGAAGAAACAGCAAAACTCATATTAATTGTTAAGTTAAATACATTTCAGTGAATGAAATAAAATATAATATAATATACAGATAAGTAAATAAATTTAACATAAGTGAAATCAATATATATTGCACACAGATTGATGTTATAATGACATGAGAGCGGAGAGCCGCCGAATCCCGAAATACGAGCTTGTCTCAGTTTGGGAATCAGTGTGTTATTTATAATTGTCCCACTGTGCAATCATTTATCATAACCATTGTGTTGCATTGATTTATTTATTGTACTTTTTGAAAGAAATTAAATTTGTTATTTATTTATTATTATAATCATTTGCGTAGCGCTCTCTTGCCAGTTCATCAGCCACTTCGTTACCATGGATTCCTTTGTGCCCAGGGATATCAGACTCAGACTTACTCTGTTATGCTTCCCAAGCCTATTTAGGATTTGGATAGCATCCAGAATAAGTCCGGAGTCCACTTTGTAGGATGCCATGGCTTTGACTGCAGCCTGACTGTCACTGAGACTATACTATGGATTTACCTCTAGTTCCTCTATCTATATTCTATTTTCTCTTTTATGGCATATGTTTCTGCTTGGAATACAGATGCCATCTTCCCTGAACTTTTGCTACATTAATAACCTTTTACTTTTATGCCTGGTCCTGTACCAGATTCCATTTTGGATGCATCAGTGTACCACACCAGACTATCTTGTTCTGGTGGATCGAGTCCCTTCGTCCAGTCCTCTATTGTTGGGATTTGGACCTTGAAAGACCTTTCAGAGACAAACATAGCATTTTATCGGATATCACGCTTGTTACCCGATCCAGGTCTTCATTTCCATCGAATTTTGTATGTTAGTCTTTGGCTTAGAGGCATCCCATAGTCCAGCAACAGCAAGTCGATGTAATGTCTTCCTTGGCTCGAGTTCAACTATCGCATGCAGAGGAGGGATATTGAGGTGTCTTTCAATCGCTGCCGTAGGTGATGTCCAATCAATCTTTACTACTTACATATTCCACAAAATTTTGGAGTAAACATCTTACTACCTCTTTTTTGTGATATAACCTAACGCTGCATACTCACGAATAATAACAGCCGTATCACAATCCCACAGACTTCTCTATATCGACCTTACAAGCTTTCACGTTTCACTTGTTATGCTAACCTCGCAGATTCAGTGCTTAGCTTGCATAACCAGTAAATATATGTAATCAAAAGGGCCTAAATAAATACAGAGAATAGATTTGCTTTACAAACCAAAGTATTGTTTCAATAATCAATTTTCAAGTTTTAGAACTAATTGAATAGTTTTATTTTTTTACCTCGACGGCCGCTGGTAGAGAAGATATGTCAAAACTCTCCATACAAAACAAGCGTATTGTCAGCGAGTGTTATCAATTAAATATATTAACTCACTAATTGCCAGCGGCTTCGCCCGCGTGAAATCGGAATTTATCCCTCGGGTACCGTACATTTTGCCGAGATAAAAAGTAGCCTATGTGCTATTCTATATCTGTGCCAAATTTTATCCAGATCCAATCAGCCGTTCTGGCGTGATTGAGTAACAAACATCGAAACTTTCGTATTTATAATATTAATATACTAGCTTCTGCCAGTGGCTTCGCCCACGTGAAAATCTGAAATCATTCCAAATAAAAAATAAAGTTTCCTATATCATTCTCCAAGGTCCAATCTATTTATAAACCAAAATTTAAAAAAAACGTTCAGCTGTTTAAGTGTGAAATCTTTACAAACAAACAAACTGACATTTGCTTTTATAATATTAGTAAGAATGCCTGATTCCGTGCTCTGTGGACAATTTATGCTTCGCCGGCAACGGAAAATGTTGACTAACTGAAACTAAAAAATAAAATATTTACATAGGTACATACATTAATAAATTCATTTAAGTGAGGACGATGCACCCAGAATAGCACTAAATACTATACTACTTATAGGTATAGAGTATTTAAAGCATTAACAGGTACATTCATTAATTTGATAAATAGGAATATGGTTCTCACATACTTAGAAATATTACAAACATAGGTGTGAGTAAATCTCTAAAACAAAAAAAAAACCAGTAACAATAAATAGGTATATAAATTAATAAATTTTATTTTGTCTACACTAAAATTGCCCTATGGAGTAGGACCAGCATGTTAGACACATTCCAAGCATTCTTACCTTGAATTTAATCATCTAATTCGTAATATTCTTGTTTACAAACTGTGCTTTTAATTAAAGTTTTAAATTTACTTTCATTAACGGTACCGACTTTCGTGTCGTAGGTCGTAGGTTCCAACCCAGGCAGACGCTTTACTTTTTGAAAATTATTTCATCACCACTAATCTATAAACGGTGAAGGCAAACAACAAATTCGAAGACATGTGACCATCAACGCGAACTGGGCCCGCGTTTTGGATTAAGGCTCAGTCCATCTCTCACAAAGACGAGGCCTGTGTCGCAGGCCCCAGCACTGAGAACATTAAAAGGCTGTTGATGATGATTTAGCTCATAAAGAGAAGGAACGAGTATTGATCACAACGCTCACTCAAACGCTGGCAAACTGTGTGAATCTTTCATATTTTTGACTGACCGACTCCTTAACAATTCAAAAGTTCCTGTAAATGGTTTAATTGAAATAAAAAATGCTTTGAGTTTGATTGAGTTTGAGCTGAATTGGGCGTTTCTAAAGCGTGGCTTTCACTGTTTTAAAGCAATTTTATTTAGCCGTTCTTGTATTGTTATCGAAACGAAATGTTGCTGGCAACATAGATTGCCTCGTTGCTCGTTATTCTACTTGTTGCAAACGCTAATGCTGGACATAAAGTCATACATTCGATTTCTGGGTCGGGCAGTGTTATTGGGTTTTTATTTTCACAGAAACAGCTCAGAGTCTGGACTTTGTGCTCGGTTGATGACAATAACCTCGCCCCCTAGCACTAGGGAATTGAACGTATCTGAAAAAACGTGAGTTTACTATACCTAAGTGCACCCCTGTTTAACCCTTTTAGAAATACAGGCATTAAATTATGTTCATATGTGTATATAAAAGATGCGCCACCATATGCGAAAGGGATTCTCAAATATTTACCAATGGAAACGCATCCTTATTCGCAAACAAGATTTTCTCTGCAAACTGTTTTAATCGGGTACCAAGTAGTGTTGTACTCAAACTAGACACCAGGCCATACGTGGTACTGTTTACCATCGCCCGTATAAGCTTTTAATAGCCGGCTAGAACAAAGCGAGGCTATCGTTTGTAGACGTTGGCTAATGCATTTTTAAATGCAATACAGAGGAGTACCGTGTGTTACCTGTGTTTGATAGAGTGTTTTTGTTCTTTGTGAGGGGTATTTAAAGGTATTTGGGTACGGTAGTTTATATTTGGGACACAAAGCTTTTCAAATCCAGCAGCAAGCGTTCATTTCCTCGGCGCTGTTCTGGTAGTCGCCACTGTTAGGGATGGGTCCGATATATCAAAAGGTATATTGTATCGGATATGTGTTAGATATCATATCATATCAATATCCATATCAAAATAATCGATATCACAAAAACTGTATCGAATCAAAACCTCTACTTGCGTGCGAGAACGAATAAGTCAAAACCTGTTACCAAAACTAACTGCCATTTGTCTATAACTGTAAAAGTTTGAGTTTGCGTTCACGTTCGTTATTTTGCTCATCTAAATATTATAACATGTTAACTTTTGCAAACTGTACTACTGATTTTGATTTTTGAAAACGGTTTTCAATACCGATATGAAAACTTTATATCGGTTACATAACCGTTTGCGCAAAAACCGAAAACACCCATCTTTAGCCACTGTTGATTCTGGCTTTCAGGAGGTGCAGTGGTTTAGAAATAGTGCGGATATATACCAAAAAAAATCACAAAAGCATAATTGTCAACATTAGCATTTCATCATCTTCCCTTTATCTAATGCCTCATAATCATTAACTTTTAAGGTCTTATTAATAACTAGCTTACCCTCGGGGCTTCGCTCCCGTCAACTGGCTACCTACCTACCCTGCCCCATATCTGGCTATCCTGGCTACTCTGGCTACCCTGGCCACCCTGGCTTCCCTGGCTTCCCTGGCTACTCTGGCTACTCTGGCTACCCTGGCTACCTTGTCCCTACCCTGGCTACCATGGCTATCCTGGCTACCATGGCTACCCTGGCTACTCTGGCTACCCTGGCCAACCTGGCTACCCTGACTTCCCTGACTACTCTGGCTACTCTGGCTACCCTGGCCACCCTATCTACCCTGGGTTCCCTGGCTGCTCTGGCTACTCTGTCTACCCTGGCTACCCTGCCGCAAACCTGGCTACCCTGGCTATCATGGCTACCCTGGCTACCCTGGCTACCCTGGCCACCCTGGCTACCCTGGCTTCCCTGGCTTCCCTGGCTACTCTGGCTACTCTGGCTACCCTGGCTACCCTGGCTACCCTGGCTACCTTGCCCCTACCCTGCCTACCCTGGCTACCCTGGCTACCTTGCCTAACCTAGCTACCATGACTACCCTGGCTACCCTGGCTTCCCTGGCTACCCTGGCCACCCTGGTTACCCTGGCTTATCTGGCTTCCCTGGTTACTCTGGCTACTCTGGCTACTCTGGCTACACTGGCTACTCTGGCTACTCTGGCTACTCTGGCTACCCTGGCTACCATGCCCTTACTCTGCCTACCCTGCCTATCCTGGCTACCCTGGCTACGATGGCTACCCTGCCCAAAACCTGCTTACCCTGGCCACCCTGGCTACCCTGGCTGCTCTGTCTACTCTGGCTACCCTGGCTACATTGCCCCTACCCTGCCTACCCTGGCTACCCTGGCTACCCTGCCTCTACCCTGCCTAACCTGGCTACCCTGCGCCTACCCTGGCTACCCTGAACACCCTGCCCAAAACCTGCCTACCCTCGCTACCATAGCTACCCTGCCCAAAACCTGCCTACCCTGGCTACCCTGCCCAAAACCTGCCTACCCTGGCTACCATGGCTACACTGCCCAAAACCTGCCTACTATGGCTACCCTGGCCACCCTGGCTACCCTGGCTACCCTGCCTACCCTACCTACCTTGGCTACCCTGCCTACCTACCCACAAATTTTTATCTATCATCAATAGTTTCCTCAGCGCACGCTAAATAATGTATTTTACAGGCAACATTTTGCTACCTTGGGTTACATTATTGCAATTTGCATACGGATTTTTTTTGGAAATATATTATATCCTATGACACTCAGCCATAATATAGCTTTCTACTGGTGAAAGAATTTTCAAAATCGGTTCAGTAGATCCAGAGATTACCCCTTACAACGTCACAAACTTTACCTCTTTATAATATTAGTATAGACATGCTGAAACCTTGCTCCCTCGAACTGACTGCCTACCCTACCTTACATACCTTTCTACCTACTAACCCACAGAGATCATCTTTCTTTCGCGGAGAATCTTAACACCGCCATTCAGAAAATGACGCGAAATGCACAACGCCATCTATCGGATATCGAGTTTAACTGTTCGAGTATCTGAATTGCGTGTGTTGTGATAATTTTACTTCTTGAACACATTAGATACATCTAACTTTTGATAGAGTGTACCGATTGCGATGAAACAAAAACTAAGTTACGAACAATTTTTATGTATAAAAGTTATCTACATTGGTTTCGTACATTTTACGTGGTGCATGCACAAATAAACAGACAAATAGATAAACAGCCAAAAAATCCAATAATGCTGGAAATGGGTTCTGTTGGTTATTCTTTAACACCCTGGCTATTTTTTTTGGAAATATTTTTGATGTACAAAAACGACTTCTCTACAGATTTATTATATGTATTGATAATCCATCAGGAGATACCCAGCAAGTTTTAACACATAACATGGATATATATAATTAATGCGATGGAGAACTATATTGGATCATGGATACTTCCACGGCTGATTGACGTGGTATGAAAAATATTCGCCAATATGTAAAAGCCAAGTCAGTCTGTACATATATCACTGTACATATATCACTGTTCATATGATTGGCAAGTGTATGTTTTCACATCAAGAACTCAATTTTTAAGAGTAGCGGTAAATCAACGGTTTCTTGTTTTGGCGGATACCTAATTCACGTCATCACGTGTAATTGAACTTTTGATAATATTGTTACTAACGTGAATTTACAAGCATCTTGCTCAACGTAATAGAGACGGTGTTATAAGTTCAATAGGTATATTATGTAGCGACATCATCATCTTCCTGCCCACGTCCCATGTCTCATGTTGATATTCGCGCAACACGTTTTCTTCTAAAGGTACCTAACCATCAAAGAAGATGAAAATGAAATACTAAAGGCTGAAATATAAAAACGTACCAAAAGGACACACAAGTCCACTTTCTCATTTACAACATATTATATGTCTCCAGTTCAAAAACTGGATATTCTATAGTCAACCCAATACCTATACTCCTACAGAAGTCATACAGCAAACAAACAAGCTTGCGTCCTTCCCAAAGTTCTGTAGACACAAACTTGTAAAGAAATAAAATAAGACTTCTATTAGGTGCTCACACAAGTACTTGGAAACTTATCCAACTCTTGGATCGTGGGGGATAAGGGGAATGGATTATTGTTTTCATCCTCCTTTTATGAGGAGGGTGACGTAAAATGTGCTCCGATATTCGAAAAATATTGTAATGTGACATCGAAATTTCATATAAGTCCATTAGTATGTAAGCGATGATAATTCTAATGATATTTGGAAGTTGGGTGTTCGATTGACCTCAATAAGATATATTTATCACATTTAATGTGATGGTTGTAGGAATATTTTGTGTATGTATTTTCATTAGATTTTGATGTTACCCATTTTTTATGTATTTTCTTTTCACTATGCTGGACATTATAATGAAGAATGTATAATTTTCAAATGTAAAGCCATAGTTTTCTTCCTACTTTAATGACGCGGATGTGTCCGCTTTTTAACTGACTTAAAAAAAGAGGAGCTTCTCAATTCGTCGGTTATTTTTTTTTTAATATTTATTACTCGATTACTCATAGACGCCTGGACCGATTTGAAAAATTCTTCTTTTGTTTGAAAGGATATACTTTCCATTTAGTCCCATGATCATAAGGTCAGGGTCTGACGATGGGATCCTGGAGAAATCGAGGGAACTCTTCAAATATTATAGGTATACGTATATCGATTATGATATTTTCATCAACAATGCAAGCATTTGCACTTTATCATTTGGTGAAGTGGAACTGATGCAAAAGACCACTGGAACTCCCTAATGAAAGTTATGTCACGGGTATATGATATCTCAAATAGTTAACCGACTATAATGAAGCTGAAATACATATAAATAAATAGTACTTATAAATCTAAAAAAAAAACCAAGGATAATCCGAAGCAATTTCATATCCGTAACATTATCCGAAACCGGTATAATATTATTTCTATATCCCTATGCGTATCCGTTTCCAGATCGAAAATTTCATATCCACAACATCCCTGATCGAAATCGCTATGTTTGTTTACAAAGCCAGACAACTAAAGACAAATACACTTCACATTTAGATAACGCGGATATCGGATATCACACATATCCCACCTCCTAATATCCTAGGAGGTGAGATGAAACAGCCGTTCAAGTCGAACGTATTACATCCGTGGCACCATCATACTTGACCTGGATACATCATCCATCCGATACGAACGTGCCTCAGGAAATTGGAGGCCTAGATTCAATCTACGGGCACAGTTTTAGTACTGAAATGTTGAAGCAATTAAACCAGGAAGATATGGATTTGTGTTTTAATTAGTTTCAGTGTAGCATAATCATAGCATCGCTTAACTTTCCCACTGCCGGAACACAGGCCTCCTCTCCAGAGGGTATGGGCTGAAATCTACCATTCAGGCCCAATGCAGTTTGATGGATGTAACATGTCTTTGAAATTTCGGTCCTCACGATGTTTTCCTTCACCGTTAGTGAAAGGCGTGTTAAGATGGTTCTATAACTATGGTAGGGATTTTAGATGGTATTACTTTGTTTAGAAAATAATTTATGGGTTTTTAGGGTTCCGTACCCAAAGTGTAAAAACGGGACCCTATTACTGAGATTCCGCGGTCCGTCTGTCTGTCTGTCTGTCACCAGGCTGTATCTCATGAACCGTGATAGCTAGACAGTTGAAATTTTCATAGATGACGTATGTCTGTTGTCGCTATAACAACAAATACTAAAAACAGGATAAGATTAATATTTAAGGTGGACTCCCATACAAAAAACGTGATTATTTTGCCGTTTGTTGCGATAATGGTACGGAACCCTTCGTGCGCGAGTCCGACTCGCACTTGGCCAGTTTTTTTGTCATTATATTTTCATTTGGCGCTCGTCGATATGGCTGATGGGGTCATATTGATAAATCACTGATCATTTGGCAGTTGTAACAAAAAAAAATAGGTATGGATGATTGTATGTATGTGCAATATCTAAGGCATTTGTCCCATCCACAGAACAGAGAAAAGGCGTTTTTTCTGTTCCGTCGTCCCATCCCCGGCGACGAAGCGATTAGCTATTGACTATTTTTTTGCTGAAGAAACGAACAAAAGATACAGATCTCGTGTCAATAAAAGATACACAAATACATAGTTGATCGCTAGCAGTTCACATTGCTGGCGAGTACTCTCTCACCACATGTTTATCGCAGCGACAAGAGCTATCAAAGATAATATTTGCGCAGCCAAATTCGCTCGGCGATGCTCGCTTGGCGGTCAGAACTCACGCCGAGACACCAACCAACCAATGCGTGCAGGGTTGACCACCCGAGCGAGTGGTGGGAGTAATCACGCGTCACACAATAACACTCGCTCATCATCTTCATTAGCCTTATAATGTTCCCACTGCTGGGACACAGGCGTCTTCTCTGTGAGAGAGATAATGGATCCAGTACGGGTTGGTGAATGTCACAAGTCTTCGAATTTTTGGTTCTAGGTCATGCCGTTTTCCTCACGATGTTTTCCTTCACCGTTTTAAGAGCAGTGGTGACGAAATAATTTACACAAAGTAAAACGCCTGCCTGGGTTCGAACTCACGATCTACGAAACGTAAGTCGGGGCCTCTACCACTGGGCCACCATTGCTCTCTCGCTCCTAGCTGAGGGTTAAATCTATCGAAATTACACACTCGCTTCTCGCTGCTCACCAACTCGTAATCAATACATATAATAAATCTGTAGAAAAGTCGTTTTTGTATATTGAAAATATTGGCCAAAAAAATTGTTAGGGTGTTAAAGGATAACCAACAGAACCCATTGCCAGCATTTTTGGATTTTTTGTCTGTTTATCTGTTTGTCGTTTATTTGTGCAAGCATCACGTTAAATGTACGAAACCATGTAGATAACTTATATACATAAAGATTCTCCGTAACTTGAAGTTTTACTTAGTTTTTGTTTCATCAATTGGTGCACTCTATTAAAATTTTCAAGAAGTCAAATTGTCACAACACACGCAATTTAGATACTGGGACAGTTGAACTCGATATTCTCTAGATGGCGTCGTGCATTTGAAGTCATTTTCTAAAGGGCGGTGTTAAAATTCTCCGGGAAATAATGATGACCCTAGAAAAAGAATTGGAAGGTTGCAAGTAGCTTAAGCAGGAAGGTGAGTAGGGTAGGGTAGGCTGGAAGAGCGGCGCGAGGAGGCGAAATGCCGGGGCGAAATTTCGTTGCAGCGACAAATCACGGCTCGGGGTCGGTGGACAGAGCTCCGACAGGATCTCATGGTGACAGTCGCCCACTGTCGTAGCCCAGCGCTGGGCTCGCCAGAATTGCGGGCGATAAGGGCCTTAGAGGAGTGGTCATGTGGTCAGTGGTCTCATGTAATATTTAACTATCTACAACTCTCGGTTCTGGGCGTCGGGAATCGCAAGCCGATTCCCGGCCACCGTAGGCGCGGGCTTGCGGATGGTGTGTAGTGGGTAACTCACCGTCCGATAAGGAACAGGCCCGAGTCGACGGCGCGTAGTGTCCCAAGCGCACCTCAAAGAATTTTCAGCAAAAAGTGACGGGGTCCGCTAGGACCGATGCATGTCTGGGTCGCGGATAAATTTGAATAAGAGTTACCACGGTCCTGGCTCAAGCAACTGAAAGAACACGGGTGGGTTTTAACAGTAAAGTCTTACATGCCCTCCCGCTTTACCCAGAGCAAGAGAGAGTTTTTTGTGTGCGTAGTCATTGGATGTTTAAGTAAACAAAAAAAAAGGGTAGGCGGGAAGCTAAGTAGGACAGGGAAGGGTAGGCAGTCAGTTGACGGGAGCGAAGCCGCAGGCACAGCTAGTTTTAACACTACTCGCAGCTCGCTGATCGTCAGCGGTGGGACAAATGTCTTATAGCTCTGAAAATAATTAAACAGATTAACTGTTTTAAGGTTTCAGTAACCAAAGTGTATCTCTATTGCTCTTGCTCATTTGTCCATTCTGACTGTTCATTATTATGATGTTATGATATGTTGAAAATCACAAGATCCACCCCCATTCCTGCTCAATTTTCAACCGTATGCAATACAAAACGTAGGTACCATAAAAATTTATACGAACTATGATTCATCTCTAACTGGGTCATCATACGTCTGGATTCAACTTGCAGATGAAAATCCCACAATATTTGAGAAGTTATATCAATCATCTTCGTGGCTGAGATGTAAGCAATCGTTTAATCTTGATTTATTTTTACGTCCCTATGTTTACTGGAGTCTGGCAAACGAAAGTAGAGACTGAAAAAGCGCGGCAAATTTAAACAATATCAGCATAGCCAACCCAAAACTAGTACGACATACCTGGAATAACCTAATTTGATACTTTACAATTATTTAATTTACATCGTCTGAATAAAAATACTATAGGGAGATAATACTTTAATTATTATGTATCAAAGATAAATAGTGATTACGAATTAAAATACAGTATCAACTTATTAGCGTCATACTAACTTATGAAATCTAACACTACACGTATGAAATCTTGTTATTGTTTGAATTCGACGTCTTTCTCCTGTTGTTTTTCTTGATATTTAGACATCATGCGAAACGACATCTCCCGTAATCCACTTTTAATTGTTTTATTCATTTTTCACTTAATAAATGCTAGTATCAAGACCACAACAAATCACAAAAATTGATGATAACATTAGTATAGCATTGCCATATAAAAAGTTTGCAAATAATTCGAGAGTCTACTTTCGTTTGCCAAACTCTAGCTTTCGTATTTATTAAACGGTTTCATTAGCATTTGAATTTTAAAAACCCATGTCAATTAAAGAAAATATAAACGAGTTATGTAATATCCTACTAGTATTATTATATAAACCTGAAAGTTTGTGAGGATGGATGGATGGATGATTGTTAATCTTTAACGGAAAAACTAATGAATGGATGTTGATGAAACTTTACAGAAATGTAGCTTCTACATTTAAAAAAAAAAACATATAGAATATAATATAAAGATATTGGGGAGGTACTAATTCCACGCGGGGGGAGCCGCGGATGGCAGCTAGTAAAAAATAAATACAATTTATTGAATAGAATATACTTTAACTAGTAATATCTGAAAGTCTATCTGATTTCGAAAAGTCTTCAACGGATAAAAAGCCCAGTGGCCCAGTGGTAACGGCCTAGACTTATTTTACGTTGCTAATGTAACATCTTGACTTTGTAAGGGTTCAGAAAAGGCCTCTCAGTAAAATTAATTAATCATTTTATGTACATTCAGTATTCAATTCTTAGGAACTCAGGGAATTCAAAATCAATAAAAAAATAATTTTCTATTTATTTAAAATAGGCCTACATGGGCACTTTAAAAACGTCGATAAAAGGTGCTCGGTTCGGGTTGGTCGTTTCCTATGGAGAAGAACCGGCAAGAAACTCCATGGTTACTCTTTTAAAAAATGGTTTGGTTTTACAATATTTCCATGTTACAGCATTAGTACTATGGGGGGACAACGTAGGCCCGACAATAAGTCGTAAGAAACTAAAAAAGAAAAAAGATTATATAATATATAAAAAAGTTAACAAATGTTAACTAACATCTAGAAGGCCTACAATGTTCACACATTTACAAAATAATCGGTAAACGAATCTATACAAACGCAATAAAAATATATATATATAACAAGACTAAATTTAACATGTGGCACAAATGTTCATCATCGGTGCTGTAACTATTCTTAGCAAAAGGCTATAAGGATGATTGCGAACTATTGTAAAAAGTCCAATTAAAAGAAGAAAAACAAAAAATATTGAAAAAATGAGATTGAGAATAGTTAGAGAAATCCATATATTTGTGCCATTTATGAGTTACCAGGGAAGACGCATGCGCAGAAGGAGCTAAAGCCAAAATTTTTATCTTCAACGTAGTCCTTGATTTTATAATATGCTTTTTTAATAAGGACACGTTTGATGTGATTTTTGAACTTTCCATCGGTCAGTTCTATAACTGACTTTGGCAACTTCTTATAAAAGCGTATACTATTTATAAGAAAAAACTTGCTAGTTTTAGTTAATCTGAATTTGGGTATTACAATTTCGTGCTTACAGTTTTGAAAAGCCCTCGATTTTTGCGGACATACAAAATACATTCCAAAATATAAAGTGAAGGTAGTCAGTATATCGATCTCTTTAAATTTTCCTCTGAGGGACTCGCGCGGACCCATTTTATAGATCGGTGGATTGCCCTCTTTTGTAATATGAAAATTGAGTCAACATCTGCTGCTGATCCCCACAGCAGAGTGCCATAAGACATAATACTGTGGAAATAAGCATAGTATACTAACCTAGCTGTGGCTACATCGGTTAACTGCCTTATTTTCCTTACTGCATATGCAGCTAAACTTACCCTACCCGAAAGAGTTCTAATGTGCGCGCCCCACTGCAATTTTGAATCGATAGTAATCCCTAAGAATACAGTTTCCGTTATAACTTCACGATATTTGCCGTCAAAATTTAAGTTTAGGTCACGTTGTGGTACATTTGGTAAAGAGAACTTAAGACGTTTTGTTTTTTTCGCATTCAGTAAGAGATTGTTAGCTGCAAACCATTTTGAGAGAATAATTAGACTTTCGTTGACATGTAAGACATCCGTATCTTTCCTATCTTTTTTAAAATTAGCGAAGTATCATCATCAAATAGAATTATATCCGATAATTTGGCCATCATAAAGGGGAGATCATTAATGTAAACAAGAAAGAGGAAAGTGCCGAGAATTGAACCTTGGGGCACGCCCATCTTGACTAGAGACCCGGAGGACGTCGCCCCTTTAACATTTACTTTTTGCTGTTTGTTTGATAAAAAGGAAAGCACCAGATCAGCAGCTTGTCCTCGAATTCCGTAGTGGTGTAATTTACAGATCAGTGTGTTGTGGACGACACAGTCGAACGCTTTTGAGAGATCAAAGAAAACGCTAATGGCATCCTGGGACTTCACCCAAGATTCCAAGATGTGGCTGATGAGTTTTACTCCCGCATCCGTTGTCGACCTACCTTTCGTGAAACAACAACTGGTCCAGCGTGATTTTTTCATAGAATTCACTCAATGCTGGAAGCACGGATATAGGTCTATAATTAGAGGGATCACTCTTAAAGTCTGATTTGAAAATTGGTACTACTTTACTGTGCTTCATTAAGTCAGGAAAGGTTCCACTGTCCAAACATTGATTAAAAATGCCTGTAAGGACAGGAGCAATCGAATCAATAATATCTACAAGAACCCTAACGGATATCACCCATAAGTCTTCAGTATTTTTTATATTGAGACTTTTGAACGCGTTTTTAATTGTATCAAGGCATACTGGTTTAAATTTAAAGGTTGGTATGTCTTTAGTAAAGTTTTCTTTAAGAAGAGCTTCAGCTAATTTCGATGAGGAGGGAAGAGACTTCGTAACCTCTAACGGAATGTTGGTAAAAAAAAATCTAATGTCTCAGCGACTTCTTGCTTATCAGAAATGGTTTGATTAGTTATTTTCCAAGACAACTCATTCTGATCGCGTTGTTGTGTCTTTCCAGTTTCTCTATTAATTACTTGCCACACAGTTTTTATTCTATTGTTAGAAATACCAATCTTGTTATTTATTATTTGAGATTTTGTTTGAGCGCAGACTCTTTTGAATATTTTGGAATAGTTTCTAACATAAGTGTGAAAAACTTGATCGGAAGTCAAAGATTTTTCGTAATATAAATTATATAAGATATCTCGGCTTATTCTTATGCCCACAGTGCAATTCCAAATCGAAGTTCACTAAATTTCGATTTGGAATTGTTGACTTTAGCTGTTTTTACAGGACACGTTTTATTGAATTCTTGGCAAACTGTAGAAAACAACGTGCCGTAATTCAAATTGGGGTCTTTTGAATCAAAACTGGCGCTACAGAGGTTGCTAAAAACATTATTATTAAAAGAATTTAATTTATTTTTAGTAAGAGGTCTCAATCGAATTTATTTAGCTTGGTTTAATTTTTTATCTGACTTAAAAGATACTAGTTGACCAGTATGGTCTGACCTAACGCCATTAATTAAAAAACGATTCTTTTACTTTACAATTAGTGAATACATTATCTATGCACGAAGCTGAAGTTGCTGTTATTCTTTTCGGTTCATTAAATAAATATTTTAAGTTAAATTTTTGATCAATGAAGTGAGCTTACATTTTTCAAGTGAATTGACTAAAAGATCTATGCTACTATACTATAAGATATCCATGTGGTATTTATCTACTAACAATTCCACGTCTAAAATTTTGCCGGAGAAGCGATTTATATTTTGATTATATAGTAAAATATTACTATTCGTCTTCTCTTTTGTCGGCTCTAATCGTTTAAAGAATCAGTAGTACTATCAGAAAAACTGGATAATACTGTTAAATCACTAAACCTAGTCTCAGTTAAATCATCAATAACTGCGTGTATATTAAAAGCTAATAATGTAGCTAATAAATGTCGACTATTTTTGGGAAGAAACATATGGTTCCCAATAAAAACAAAATCATTAACAAAATTGTTGGTGTCAAAAAATAACAAACGGTCACTATGACCACAAGATAAAATATGCATCAAGTTATTTAAACTAGAAATGTATTCATTTTCATGAACAAGTAAGTTGCCAGAATAGGGCAATGCACATAATATTAATTTGCCTAATCTTGACTTAAGTAGGGTGTCGATACCATTAACTGTGTTCCTTTTTGTTATACTAAGGCTATTTCCAATAAGAAGTACTACAGTAGTTTGCTCAGTCAATTGTGTCTGTTGAATTTTATGAAAAAGTTAAATTATACGAGGGTCATTCAATAAATACTTAGCCTACAAAAAGTAAACGAAAATTTTGGAAAAGTGGCAATTTATTTTTCAACAGTCTCCTTTTAGTTCGATACACTTAGCCCAGGGATGCTCCAACTTTTTAACCCGTCGGAAAAATATTTTTTGTCAAACTCTGCAAAATAGGCCTCCGTGGCGGCGATGACCTCCTCATTCGATCCATATCTATTCCCGGCGAGTGATTTTTTCAGATTAGGAAACAGAAAGAAGTCACAAGGGGCTAAATCTGGAGAATACGGTGGATGGGGCAGCAATTCGTAGCGTAATTCGACCAATTTGGCCATGGCAGCGGCAGACGTGTGAACCGGTGCGTTGTCGTGGTGAAACAGCACTTTTTTCTTCGCCAGATGGGGTCGTTTATTCTTTAATTCGGCGTCGAATCGGCCCAATAAATCGGCATAGTAAAGCCCTGTAATTGTTTTACCCTTCTCGAGGTAATCGATGTAGATCACACCTTGTGAATCCCAGAAAACGGTGGCCATAACTTTTCCGGCCGATTTTACAGTTTTCGCCTTCTTTGGAGCACGTTCCCCGGTCTGGAACCATTGTTTTGATTACTCCTTGGTCTCTGGTGTGTACCAGTGGATCCAGGTTTCATCGACGGTCACAAAAAGACGCAAAAACTCCGCTGGATTCCGCTTAAACAGCGCCAAACACGTCTCCGATGTGGTCTCACGGTTGCGCTTGTTTTCTGGTGTGAGTAAACGCGGCACCCATCGCGCCGACAGCTTTCTCATGCCGAGTTCCTCGTGAAGAATATGATGCACTGTTCCTTCTGAAATGCCTACAGTCTCAGCTAGCTCCCGAACCTTCAATCGGCGATCTGCCAATACGAAATCATGGATTTTTTTTATGTTTTCCTCCGTAGCAGCTGTTTTCGGTGCACCTGGACGTGGTTCATCAAAAACCGACGTACGGCCACGTGCAAACTCGTTGAACCAATTCTTGACGGTGGCCATCGATGGAGAAGAGTCACCGTACATAGCATCCAAGCGCTCTTTGATTTCGATGCGCGTTTTCCCTTCCAAAAATAGGAATCGAATCACCGAACGATATTGCTCTTTTTCCATTTTTGTAAAACCGATCGACACGTTCGCTTCCATAAGTTGTCAAATTAAAACAAATGAAGGGATTGGAATTAAAATTTGAAAAAATAATTAAAAAAGAATGTGCTACACTGTGGTAAAACTCTTTTGAAACTATAGCGCCCTCTGGCGATGAGGCTAGGTACTTATTGAATGCACCTCGTAGCTACTATCATCTTTTTCGTCATATCGATGGATTAGAGATAATATGATTTTAGCAGAAGTATTCACAGAGGTCATGAGACTTCAACATAACTGCTGAAATATGGTTGTTGGCCTTTTATTTTTAATTTTCTGCATGGGAAGTTATCCAATGACTTCTCCCGCTCTGGGTGAAGCGGGCGGGCGTGTCAAACTTTTACTGACCAAAGCCCACCCGTATAAAACAATTAAGAAACCTAAAAATTCGTAAATATAAGAAATTGAAAAAAAAATATTAGGAAAAATAATGTTGCGTATTTTAAAGAATTCGTAAAAAATCGCGAATTTGGATTTTGGCGGTGACGCCAACTCTCTTTCAAATTTATCCACGGCCCAGACCAAGAGATAAGTGTAACCCTGGCTAACCCTTTGAAAATACAGGCGTGATGTTATTCTGTGTTTGTTGTTCAATCAGTAATCAACAGAGTCAAACAAAGCTGAAAAAACGCTAGACAAATTGATCGAAGCAGTAATCCTATAATCTGTTTATCTCATAGTGAATCAGTTCCAATAAAATCTGGACTAACGTTGTCCAACTGTCGCTTTAAAGTTAGTTCGAACGGTTATTAAAGAAGTTTTTTTTCTAAAAGTATGAATACTGCTGGGTATTGAAAAACTTGCCAAGACCGAGAAGAATCTCAAAATTGACCCATTTTCCAAACATCCCAAGAGACACAACAGATTCTAAATTTAAATTCGTTATAGACTTCTAGAACTATGAATCTGCTAGACATCCACTAAACCGCACTGGGTGCGCGTAGTGTATTAAAGCCCATTCCCACTAGTAAAGAGGTGGCCGCTAGTAGTGGGTACGTCTGATGATGATGATATTATTTGTAAAAAGGTTATCTCTAAAAGTACAAAGGCTTTAGAGAAAGTGTGATTGTATCAGTAAAAGTAAAATTTTAGGATTGATTAATTTACTTCGATAGCGCTCGGCAATTCCAAACATTTGAAATTTTACCAATCGCAGTACCGTCGTCGCGTCACGTTGATAGAATAAGAATAATTTATTTATAAAAAAGTAAGAACGTTCACAAAAATCTACATTAGGTGCAGTAGTATAATTTCTAAAACAATGGAATGAACAGAGCTTATTTGTAAACTATAACTAAAATATTTTTTTCAAACATGCATGGAAATATTGCCATTATTTTCAAAAAAAGAAATCGCGAAGTATTGCATTTACGGACAAAGAAAATCAAATCTACAAATTGCAATCTGTACAAAGCGCAAGTCCGATCCTGCATGGAGTATTGCAGCCACCTTTGGGATGGCTCAGCAAAGTATCAGCTTGCCACGCTTGACTCGGTGGAACGCAGAGCCAAGAGGGTTGTTCGTCATTGATTTTGAAAAGTAATTGTATTAAGACAAAATGAGTTACTACTTAGTTTTAATTTCCGCTCATTATTTGAGAAAAGTACTTTACAAGCCTTGGCCACAACTAGGCATTGATGAACTTACATGACACAACTAGGCTTTACAAGCCTTGTACACAACTAGGCATTAATGAACTGGAGCTGGCCGCTGCAGTAATGTACTATATATGCCTCGGCGGAAATGACAATTGCCTGTCTCGTATTAGTGAAGTCCTCACCTACGGCTCGGCCTTCAATTGCCTATTGCCCGGCCTTTGCAATAAATGTACTATTATCACAACTGCAAGATAAACAAGAATTTCTATTTTTGGTAGCGACGTTGGTATTTATGGTTGATTATGCCGCTTGTCTAGCCTCTGATCCAATTGCTTTTAGTGATAAAAACCTATACTTTTGCCGGTGCCAATGCTAACCTTTTTTAGTAACCTGAAGGATAGGTCACGAGACTGAAACCACAACAGATAATAATCTCTCCCAGCCTTCCAGCTCGAGGTTGTAATATTGTAAAAGAAACTGTTACTGGCAGTCACTCAAACGAAACTCATTAATAACTCAATCTGCACAGACACTACCGCCGATTACCATTCTCTTTCCTCATTTAAATTAATATCAATGATTTATTACTCGATTTATTTATACGAACGTAAAATAGTGATGCGCTCGTAAACTAAATCGGATTATTATGAGTTATTTATTCTACATTATAAAATCTGTGGTTATAGCAACAAAATATACTACAGAATAATTTATTACAAACAAGTTTTAAAAAGCTTTTTGTAGTATGGAAGTTTTATTACGTTATAAAACTGAAAATGTTTTAGCACACGGCTGAATTAGGTTTCTAAAATAAGTCGTGCGTGAACTATTTATGATTGGTAATTTAGTGTACGAACGAACAATACGGTAATTTTCTGACAACCTTTTGATGGACTGAAATATTGATAGATTTTGGGCTTACAGTGTTAAAATAAAACACAAAAAAGTGCTTAGTGAAAATAATAAAAGGTGATTCATAATTTAAAGCATTACAAATAAATAATTAAGTTCGCTACAGTCATACCATTAGTGGATTCAATCGGGATGACGGTTACAAATTATCCGCGGCGTGGAATCCTGTGATTCAAAAAACATTACCTCGTTTTGTGCAGTCGGCGAACTTACAGAATAAGGACACGGTCAGTGTTGTGTGTAGAAATGTGAGGGTAGAAGAAGAATTTTCTGCCCCAACGGAGCCAGTACACTGAGACACCAGTCTACCCGGGACCACGGTCGTTGCAACACGGCCGAAACGTCGAGTGAAATAAGTAAATAAACAATCGAAATCATCGCGTTAAATTTGTAGAGTAGTGGCTTTTACATCTGTCTATATCACAATTCTCACTCCATCCTACACAGAAAGCAACACAAAAAAAAACTGATATTCCTCCATGCCGCAACTTAGCTAGGTTGAAAGACGCCATCATTACCGTGGCTCCATTGTCTCTGACAGTGCGCCTCAAACAAAACTCCGTTGTTCTATGAGCTGGGGGCACAAACCGCGCGATATAAAAACACATTCGGATAAAAGAACATTGGGTTTGCAGGCTTTAATCGACCATGTTTTACTAAGGGGAGTTTGACAAGTGAGTTTGACATGTTTGGCATTCCTTTGACTGCGGTAAAGTTTGTAATGTTCGACTATGGTATTTAAAAGAGGGTCACTTTTTGGTAAAAAACAATCCATATTACCTATATTGTTTAATTTTTCGGTGGTGAAATCATTGCTATCATTCTGAATTGCACTTTATGAGATTTTCTGTTACCTTTAAAAACGACTATATTGCGATAAAAATACATCGGGTTTGCAGGTTTTGCCTTCGAGCGGCCATGTTTTTTAAGGGAAATTTGACATATGAGTTTGGCGTGTGGGTAGTTTGACATATTTTTGACGGCTGCATACTGAAATGTAGTGTTTGAATGTGGCCCATTTGTACATTTTTTCATTAACAAGATTCTTATAAATTTTGATAAAAGAACATCAGGTTTTTAAGCTTGTTACGTATGCCTAGGAATCTGCTGACATTGCGGCAACTAAGCGTTCATAGAACTTGCAACGGTGCAGTTACTTTGAGCACAAAATGCATAGCTAAGGAAATAGCTGACTCAGAAACTACAAAACATCGTGACAGGAAGTTACTGACGATGCAATTACCTTGAAGCCAATGCAGTCTTGAACGTCAGTAAATCAATCGATTTCGAAAGCAATATTAATAAGCATTTTTTGAAAGAAGAAGGCATTCCATATTCCTACATCGAGTAGGATGGATATTCGTAGGCTAGTTAGTCTATTTAATTATTTTAACCATTACATGTCATAACATCGGCTTGGAATGGACATTCGTAGGTTTTGGTTTGGTATTCGTTAGCTTGGTATAGTTGTAACCATTTCATGATCCAACCTCGACTTGGAATGGACACTTCTAGGATAATTAATTGTAATTAACTTTTATAATTAAAAGTTTAGAATAATTTCGTGTTTCTTTCCAATTCCCCTGCGGTGGTAAACGTAATTGGCTTTGGCCTTGAGCGGTCATGTTTATTTAAAGGGAGTTTGATATGTGAGTTTGGCATGCCTTTGTCTGCTGAAATGTAGCGTTTGACTGATGCTTTAAAAGAGTGCTCCTTTTTTTGCATATGTTTGTATTTACCAGAATTTCAATTATAAAATATATTTGGTTTAAAGAACATCAGGTTTGCAGGCTAAGGCTTTGAGCGGCCATATTTTATTGTTGTCATACAGAGAAAGCACGAACATTAATTACACCGAAGTCAGTGATGGTTTCAGTAAAACTACTTACATATGAATATCGTTAACTGAAAACTGTGTAACAAAACAGCATAATAATTTGATTGCACTGAACTCACGTTAGTTATTCAATCTATGAAAAAATCATGCTGGAACAGATGTTGTCTCACTTCAATTCAAATGGGATCCTGCATAGTCAACAGTTTGGTTTCACGAAAGATAGGTCAACAACGGACGCGGGAGTAAAACTCATCAGCCACATCTTGGAAGCTTGGGAGAGGTCCCAGGATGCCATTGGCATTTTCTGTGATCTCTCAAAAGCTTTCGACTGCGTCGACCACAACACACTGATCTGTAAATTACACCACTACGGCATTCGTGGAAAAACTGCTGATCTCGTGCTTTCCTATTTATCAAACAGACAGCAAAAAGTAAATGTTAATGGGGCGACGTCCTCCGGGTCACTAGTCAAGATGGGCGTGCCCCAAGGTTCAATTCTCGGCCCTTTCCTTTTTCTTGTTTACATTAATGATCTCACTTTTATGATGGTCAAATTATCGGATATAATTCTATTTGCTGATGATACTTCGCAATTTTTTTAAGTAGATAGGCAAGATACGGATGTCTTAAATGTCAACGAAAGTCTAAATGTTCTCTCAAAATGGTTCGCAGCTAACAATCTTTTACTGAATGCGAAAAAAACAAAATGTCTAAAGTTCTCTTTACCAAATGTACCACAACATGACCTAAACTTAAATCTTGACGGCAAAAATCTTGAAGTTATAACGGAAACTGTATTCTTAGGGATTACTATCGATTCAAAATTGCAGTGGGGCGCGCACATTGGAACTCTTTCGGGTAGGTTAAGTTCGGCTGCATATGCAGTAAGGAAAATAAGGCAGCTAACCGATGTAGCTACAGCTAGGTTAGTATACTGTGCTTATTTCCACAGTATTATGTCTTATGGCATTCTGTTGTGGGGATCAGCAGCAGACGTTGACTCAATTTTCATCCTACAAAAGAGGACAATCGAGCAATCTATAAAATGGGTCCTCGCGAGTCGCTCAGAGAAAAATTTAAAGAGATCGATATACTGGCTCTACCTTCACTTTATATTTTGGAATGTATTTTGTATGTCCGTAAAAATCGAGGGCTTTTCAAAACTAGAAGCGACTTCCATAATTTAAATACACGCAGTAAGCACGAAATTGTAATACCCAAATTCAGATAAACGAAAATTAGCAAGTCTTTTCTTATAAACAGTATACGCTTTTATAACAAGTTGCCAAAGTCAGTTATAGAACTGACCGATGGAAAGTTCAAAAACTACATCAAACGTATCCTTATTAAAAAAACATATTATAAAATCAAGGACTACGTCGAAGATAAAAACATTTGGCCTTAGCTCCTTCTGCGCATGCAGTTTACCTGGTAACTTGTAAACGGCACAATTATTTGGATGTCTCTAACTATTCTCAATCTCATTTTTCTTTCCTTCTTTTAATTAGACTTTTTGCAATGGTTTTCAATCATCTTTATAGCCCTTTGCTAAGAATAGTTACAGCACTGATAACAACATTTGTGCCACATGTTAAATTTAGTCTTGTTATACTTTTTTTTTTTACCTTTGTATAGATTCTTTTACCGTTTTTTTTTTTTTATTGTGTGAACATTGTAGGCCTTCTAGATGCTTTATATAATATATAATCTTTTTATTTTATTTTATTAGTTTCTTACGACTTATTGTCATAAGTCGGGCCTACGTTGTCCCCCCATATCTAAGTACTAATGCAATAATGTAACATGGAAATATTGTAAAACCAAACCATTTTTAAAAGAGTAACCATGGAGTTTCTTGCCGGTTCTTCTCCATAGGAAAAGACCAACCCGAACCGTGCACCTTTTGTCGACGTTTTATAAGTGCCCATGTAGGTCTATGTGAAATAAAAAAATTGATTTTGATTTTGAACCCCCTGAAAACCCAGACCAATAAAACAGCCATAATTAACAACGAAAACTACTATAAACAATGCGGAATTGCATTTCGACTCCATTTCAAGTGACAATTAAAAAATACCGTGTCATACCGGCAACCAATACCGTTATCCATGGCGAATGTGATTCGACCACAGAGTAATGAAACGCCAGAGTAGTGACAGCACAGCCAACTTTGTGACGGTAATGATGAGACCAGTTCTCCATGTCTATGTGTTGGCATCCCTAGTCGTTACCAGCGCTGCCATTTCTTGCTCTGTGTTCACGACTGCCGCCGTTGAAAAGCGTTCAAATTCATGCATAGTAATAAAAAGGTACATTTTCAACCAGTTATAGACCATATTCGTTTGTTACTCGCTTCGAATTTTATTGGACATCGAAAAGGCTTGGAAAGGCAGAAAATTCGGATTATGATTATGATCATTTTTTTCGGTATCGGTGTCGGTTACTATATCGCAGACATTATGTCTATGGATAGATTAATTTTGAAAATAAGTACTGGTAATGCAGGATTTAGTTGAACATAAATTATTAATATTATTAGTGCTTTAAATGATGTTGGGTTATTTTAGACAATTAAATTAGGCGCTTTGTGGTGATGCTTGGTTTAATTGTTCTTGCCTCTGATAAAACATAAAAGCTAAATAAAGGGTGTAAGTTAGTACTCGACATTTAATTTGCCATAATCTCATTAGCAACTATTTTTTGAACTACGAACGAGGATCCATGTAAAAACACTTACATAAATTACGTTTTAAAGGGTTTCCTTCCACAGATATAAATCTAACTAGATAACACAAGTCCCTCCATCTGTATGAAAACGTGGCACGTTTGGTGCCACTTTTTCCCAAACAATTTAAAAACAATTTTATGAAAACATTTTCAATGCCTCTGCCAACTTTTTCTATACATATTGACTTTACAGCTCAATATGGCATTTTTCTAGATTTCGGTGGATTTCCGGTGCCGATAATGCTTAGTGAAAAGTTCAAAGTACGATCATTGACCGTAATTGTACTCCGTTTTCGGACACGCGAAGTACAATGCCTCACTAGTTTGATTTATATCTGTGTTCCCTACGGACGAAAGGGTTATTTTAAAGAATTGTCCAGACTTTTTAAACTGCCTTCAGTTTTTCCGTAGTTGCAATACCACGTATTCTTTCCTAAGTCTTCTTAAACCAAAACTTTCCCCAGTTCATTTTTTTTATTTCAAGCTCTTGCGAAAGCTCGAAAAGTTATTTTATTAACGTTATTACGGCGAGTTTGTGAAAAATATATTTATAAATGCTGCATTGCTTTTGTGTCTGTTCTTCACTAATGATATTATTATCACAATTACAAATACGTTTATTGGTTCAAATATTATATTATTTTAGTCCCTTACCTTTTCATCTCGGCACCCAGTCAGCTGGTCACGAATTTGTAAATCTTTGACAGTTGTTAAGAGTCTTGCCAAGGGGTAACATGCTACCCAGTTAGTAGGTCTCGTAGTCGCTCCATATAAAATTCCGGTTAGACTGGAAGCCGACGTATGTCTGGCATAAAAGAAAAAATAAAAGTGAAAGCTATTATAGCTTATTGCTATATGACGCATTGGTAAGGAGCCATCTAGAATATAACGCAGTTATCTGGTCTCCACATGAAGGTATATATAATCTCAGGCTGGAGAAGGTATTCAATTTATTAGATAATTTTATATGAGGTACTAGCTTCTGCCCGCGGCTGAAGCACGCGTAAAAAGTGTTTTGTTATCACAAGCGAATACAAACTAAACTATGTCCTTCCCAGGGACTCAAACTATCTCCATGCCAAATGTCATTAAAGTCGGTCCAGCCTTCTCGGAGTCTATAAGGAACACACATACATACCTTCTCTTTGATATATATAGACGGTGTTTACCTTTTTTATCCCTTAATGTATCCTACTTTATTTATTTTAGATATGGTAGGATACAATGAGTTGAGGATTAGGAGGGAGCTGGCATTCACCTTATATATTTTCAAAATATTGAGAGGGAAGGTGCATAATGCAACTGTTTTAAGAAAGGTTCGTCTAGCGACGACGCCCCAGCGGCAGCGGCCGAGCTTGCTATTTGAACCGCGCAGTCGAGACAATATTTTAAGAAAGGCACGGCTGACGCGTGCACTCCGCATGCTCAACCTCGTGGCTATTAAGACGGTCCTATTCTGCTGTATTCTGGGTAAATTCACAAAGGGTGTATGGTTTAAAATTATTTATAGATAAAATTTGTTGTTTAAACTAGTGACCATAAAATTAGTTTAGATACTGTTATGTAATAGATTAGGTTTACTGTTGTTTCGGATGTGAAGTAACTAAGGATAAGCGCATTGGGTGTATTGGGCATATAGGCATATTGTATTGGGTGTAATCTTGTAAAGATTTACGAGTATGTGATAAGGTTGTAATAAATAAATAAAATAATTCGGAAAATGGTTACTACAAAATGATCACAACCACTCCTCAGCTTACTCTTGATAATTGCCTCAACAACACAAACCCAATATTTTATTTAACTTAGTACCATCCAACATTTATTAATTTACCTTTTTCATTGTCCGAAAATAAAAACCATCATAAACATTTGTGAAAACTCGGTTCACAACATTGGCGTCTGGCTACTTTCCATTCAAAATAACTAAGTCTAAACAGACTATAAACATACAATCTTAATCCTCATTGTATCCAGAAATTCGTGTTGTTTAAATTTACGCAGAAAATAATTTAAACAATGGATGTGCTGATCAATTATCAGTACATTCACCCTGTTTAAATGTAGGCAGACAATAATTTGAACAATCTTTGCGCAGATAATTGGTACATTCACCTTGCGAGTTATCTGAAGGGCTGAAAACCGTGACAAACAGGATGCTTTGATAGTAATCTTCTTGGACCAACTGGAACTTTGGAATTCCTATCTCAACTTCGGAAAGGACTGACTGTCGTTTACCTCGGAGTATATCACAAATACTTTGTTTACGGAAGATTTTGATAAGTTTGAATGCTTGAAGGTAAGGAAAAGGATTACAAGATCCTACTGAGTGTCATTCTGAATTTCGACAGTTAATTATTTCGACAGAGTCTCAATTTCGAAAAACAGTAGTTCGATAACTCATTGCTTCGTCAGAACATATATTCGACTAGCATTAGTTCGACAGATTATTCTTCGACAACACACATCTTCGAAGAACACTACTTCGACAAAACCATTCCTCGATATGCACTTGTTCGACGGATCTCTAGTTCGACGGAACATAACTTCGACATAATACTGCTCTGAAATGTGACAATACGATCACGTGTCGGCGTTTCGGACTAAATTGAACTGGCTGCTGATTCGGCGTCGTCGAGATACTCATTTCCTATTTCTTCTCTATACTATCCTACACAATCCTAATTCTCCTCAATACCTTCGTGAACGCTTTGGGTACTTTGTCCCGAGGGGTAAACCCTGTCGCACTTCCACTTCTCTTCTCCTTCGTACCCCACGTCACACTTCTAGCCGCTATGATGGCTTCTTCTCTGTTACTGCAGTGCGTCTCTGGAACTCTCTACCACATTCCCTACGTGACAGCCCTTCTCTGAATTTCTTCAAGAGGAAAATCAAGGATCATTTTCTGACTACATTTTATATCTATATGTATGTATCTAAGTATATATTTTTAAGTAGTAAGCTCAATGGCGCCTCAGCGGTAATCACCAACATTACACACTTGTACCATAATGTACTATTATCAAACACGATGATTCATGTTTATATTACACTATCATACAAATATGACTTATAAATCTGTGATCCTAGATATATGAGAGTGATATACCGTCCTTAAGAGAAACTTAATTTCAGAAAAATTATAAAAGACGTAGTTTGATATCACGTTAAAACGTAAGCTGTATTTATTTAGAACATAATTATTTTATTATTTTGCTCACAACCTGATAAAGAATGCAATTCATATATAATACTAGCTTTCCGCCCGCAGCTTCGCCTGCGTAAACTACATGATTTTGGCTGTTTCATTTGTTCCAGTTTTGGCGGGATATTGCAAATTATTATCCAAACATATTAGATCACAAAATTTTCTGAATCCAAATAAATTGATATAAAATGAGCATAAACTGAACTGCCTTCGTGTTCTAATAGAGAGCGCTGGGCTTTTATGCCGGAGGTCTCGTGGAATCGATTTCTATGGGGAGTCACAAATAGTCGAAAGCTACTTTGCTTTAAATTTTTAATTGACTTACCAAAAAGGAGGAGGTTCTACTCGTATGTTCGACTCTATGTATATTTTTTTATTTATGTTCATCGATATCTCCGTCAATTGTGGACCGGTTTCGAAAATTCTTTTTTTGTTTGAAAGAGTATGTTCCGAAATTGGTTCTATTTTAATTTAGTGAAGATCTGATGAAGAACTTCGGAGATAAACAACAGAACTCTTCAATAATTAACGGCATATCTCTCGGGATTGCTGCAATTGCATGTATGTTTATTGTTTATACCATTTCATAACATAACATCACGCCAGTACGCTCTAAAGGGGTACGAAAATGTGTACAGTTCACCTTGATACACTCTCTTTCACCGGTTATGTTCAGTTTCTTATATTCGGGTAATCTATTCTGGCATTATAGGAACCTTACTTAATTACTTGCCTAATATGTAGGTACAACTAAAAAACCTTTTTTCCAAAAAAATACTACCGAAGTATTTTTAGACGGTATTTTTTTTTGCAAAAATGTTTTTTTGAATTCTGCTACCGACACGATAGAAAATTATCACCCGTTGTTCTTCGGCTGTAATTTGTTTTTATACCTGGAAAACTTTGGTTCTGCTTTTCGATAATGTTTATTTAGCTTCTTAATTTCCTTTTTTCAATTTTATCGATAAAATGATACGGCTAAGTGGCCGCCACCATAATTGATAAACATTCGGGCCCGATTATTGGCATTTTCCATAACTCTTGCCAGAACTTCCGGTGGATATTATCTTTGAGGACTTCAAGAGTCTGATGCTAATTGACTTAGACTAATGAAATCTTACCGGCCATTGAAAGCCCTGGTAATGCAGCCTTCAGAATGTTTGTTGTGGCTCGTGCAGTAAGCGCCGTTGCTCAATCCTGTTGGAACCGCATGTTCTCCAGTTCCAATTTATTCCTTTTAAGGATAGAGAAAGACGTTGATCATGGCTCTGTGACCTCGTCGACCACAGTAGTCGTTTGGTGGCCAGATGACGCCTCCAGCGTATACAACACACCATGCAGTAACTTTGAGCGGGTGTGACTCTTCCTGGATTATTCGCAGATTTTCTGTGCCACAGAAGTGATAATTTTGCGTATTTACATATTCACAGAGCTTGCTCGTGATGATTTTCGATGAAAAATTTCCTTCCTCGTGGTTGCGATTTAGAATGGCTTGACGTAGATTACACGCGCTTGGAGGTTACCAGCTTTATTTTTTTAATGGACTTTCCAAAAAAGAGAAGGTTCTATGTTCGGCTGTATGTTTTTTTTTTATGTTCACCGATTTTTCCGCCAATTGTGAGTATATTCCCAAATGAGTCCCATTCAAATTTGGTGAAGATCTGATGAAAAACTTCTACTACGGCAAGTCTCTCGGGATTGCAGCAATTGCATGACTGTTTATTGTTTACGCCATTTCATAACATAACACACGCCAGTACGATTTAAAGGGTTACGCAGTGGGGTATCCCTACAACGAAGAAACAAAAACAGGCAAAAAGACTGCCGAAATTAAAGTTATTTTCATTTTGTAGTATTTTTATTTGGAAGTCAATTCATTCTTTTTTTTTTGTAATAACGTTTTTTGCATCAGTTTACTTCACAAGTGTCGAAACAGAACTGATATTTTGCCGCCATATGCAAACATTATAGCATCTGCCGATAGAGTGATGAATTTTGCGCGATACTGTACAGTCTAGATATGGTTACTCCAATTTGCTCACACAAACAAAGTCGTCATCAGGAAGTTAGAATTTAATTATGCACTTCTTTGTATACCGCATTGGTTGTTTTTCTGTCTGGTGCCGAAATGATCAGGCTGCTATTAGTACTTACTCTGGAACAGGCAAAGTAGAATTGCTCGTTTGAGAAGTAATTTCCTTTAAATATTTGCTTTAATGATTGACCCTGAGTTTTATTTATGATCATTTCAAAGCAGACCTCGATTGTAATCGTTTAAAGTCAAAGACAAACAGAGGGTACCAGTGGTATTCGTGGTATAAATTCAGTAATCACAGTGACCTCTATAATATAATTGTGCAGTATTTTGATAACAAACAATTTATTTTTCATTCAAACTTTAACACCCCTTTAAGGGATGAAGTGCCAGAAATCTTTGAATACTTATTTGTTTTATTGTATAGAAGTGCAGAAATGCTAAATTTCTTTTTATTTTGATAATAAACAATTTATTGTTGTCATAATTCGGGCCTACGTTGTCCCCCCATATCTAAGTACTAATGCTGTAACATGTAAATATTGTAAAACCAAACCATTTTTAAAAGAGTAACCATGGAGTTTCTTGCCGGTTCTTCTCCATAGGAAACGACCAACCCGAACCGTGCTCATTTTGTCGACGTTTTATAAGTGCCCATGTAGGCCTATGTGAAATAAAAAAATTGATTTTGATTTATTTGTCATACAAATTTTAACACCCCATTAAGGGACGAAGTTAAAAAAAATCTTGCATACGTATTTCTTTAATTGTATTCAAGATCATAAATACTAATTCTAAAGTAATTCGATTTAAAACAATTTATTTTTTATTCCATCTTTAACACCCCTTTATACCACTTAAAGGGACGAAACTCAAATAATCCTTAAATACCTATTTCTTTAATTATATAGAAGAGCAGACATACTAAATATCAAGTAATTTTGATAAAAACAATTTATTTGTCATACAAAGTTTAAAACCCCAATTTACCCCTTTAAGGGATGAAATTCAAAAAATCCTTAAATACGTGTTTCTTTAATTGTATTGAAGAGCATAAATACTAAAATTCAAGTCATTTTGATAATAAACAATTTATTTTTCATACAAACTTTAACACCCCTTTTTAACCCTTTGAGGGATGAAATTCAAAAAATACTGACATACGTATTTTATTATTTTAAATGTAGACGCTAAATAACACATCTCATTCATTTCAAATTAAAAATGACAGAGTTTCATACAAACTTTATACCCCTATTTTACCCCTTTAGGGGATGAATTTCCAAAAATCCTTCCTTAAATGACGCCTCCAGTATAAAATCAACATCCTCCCAAAATTTCAAACTTCTATCATTAGCGGTTTAGGCTAGGCGTTGATATGTCAGTCGGGACATTGCCTTTTATATATATAGATAGTTATAAAAAAAGTAAACAGGTAGGAAAAAGGTAAATAGTGAAGTATATATATATATATATTTCCAACACACTTGCTCATAAAGTGGCTATAATTTCACCGCAATTAGGCACATAATGACACCTGTAATCAAACTGTGACTTTTTCATTGCTTTTATTCACAAGTGAGTTATGGAGTTTTTTTAATTTATTGGTTGAGTTGCTTTGTTCTTAAAAAAGTTTCGTTACAAAAAAGATCGCACTCTACAGTACAAATAAATTAATGTACCTATTGCTTGCTCATTTCATGCAACTTCGTATTTAAATAGAGAATTTCAACTTGTACGTGTTTAATAAATAAAACTTTCACTCAAATATAACTTTTGTTTTTCTCTGTAATATAGAAAACTTGAAATTCAAAATGGGGAATTTACTGTACGTGGCTAAAATGCCATCTGCAAAAAAAAATAAACCTTATTCTTTTAGTCTATGGCCGATCGCCATTGTTAGATGCGCGCGCATAGGAAAAGTGATTAATTTTACCCGCCATTGCGAATTTTATTTCACAACTGTTTTTGAAAATGATTATTTTCTTCACAAGTGTGTTGAAAAACGTCGTATGATACACGAGTGTATTGTTGATTACCGTCCTCGGCTCTCTTAAGACCCTCACCTAACGGCTCGGGTCTCAATGGCGCCTCAGCGGTAATCACCAACATTACACATAAAAAAATACCATTTGTTTTTCCTAATTATTACATAACTGTCTTAAAATAATTGGCAACACCCACTTACGGACTGGGATTTTCCTTATTAGAAAGAAAAGGTGATTGTAACAAATTAAGTACCTATTTTCTGAGTTCGTAGGTACCCATTGATTTAAACACAATTTCACTTTAATTAAAAACAAAACAACTAAATTCGGTGTTTCACTTTTTCTGAAAAAAAAACCAAATGTAGAAAAAAAACGACGGTGCCTAGGTTATTTCTATGTATTTTTTCAAGATTGTGAAGAAAAACATTTCGATTTTTCCAATTTACATCTCTTATACGAACAAAACAGTGGTCGAACTCAATCAAGCTTTCATACCCAAACATGCACGCAACGCGCGAACCAATTAATCGAACTGGCGTTGTCGGATATAATGCCACAGTCAAAACTACTAAACGGTCAAAACCATTAGAATTTTAGGGACCCATACATCATTCGAAAGAAAATAGAACCATTATAAAATCACTCGTGTGTCGGTCAATCAGTCCGTCTGTCACAGCCAATTTGCTGTAGACCTGTAGACTGGACCGATTCATTTGAAATATCTTCAACTCCCTTTAAAAAAAAGTATGATATGTCTTAGGTTTTATTCGTACTTCAAATTCTGAATTATAAAAGCAACCCTAAGACGATTCGTAAAAATTGATATTTAAAAGTAAAACGCAATTTATTTAAAAAAAACTGACTAGAAACAGCCAAAACTGGTTTTGTCCAATCAACAGTTTTGACTATAAGTACAATACCACGTTCGGCTCGCGATGACAATGATTGACGGCCAAATCTGATGGGATGACGTCAGCACACGTTTTCATACTTAACTGTGCATATAAAACAGTTCGGTGATTGACTATGAAAAAGCATAGCAAAACAGTAAAAACCTAATGAAGATAGGATTTTTGGAGTAGTCAAGTGCCGTGCTATTTGGTACAGGGATTTTATTTCTGAATGTCGGGGTAGCCCAGTGGCTAAGACCTTGCCTCTCATGCTTGAGGTCATGGTTGAATCCGGGCAAGTACCTATGTGAATTTTTCAAATTCATATGTACTTTCTAAGTTTATCTTGGACATCACAGGCAACGGTGACGGAAAACATCTTGAGGAAACCTGGACTTATAAAGTTAATATAAGTCTGAAATAGCCAAGGCAGAGGCCTGTGGGGTACCTAGAGGCGGCTTAATTAACTCTGACACTAGAGGTGGCCATATCCTCAACAGATACAGGGGAGAACGGAAGAAGAAATCGTGTTATGCCGACCCCAAGTAATATAAGACAAGAGCCTCTGAACATGAAAATGATGATCATGATATTAAGTATTTTTTTGTCAATGGAGAATTCATTTGCGATGTTCATTCTGTGCTGGCGATTTATTATACCTACAACTTGAGGAGCCAGTACTTTCGAAAAACTGATACAAAACCCACATTGTAGGTTCTGTTACACAAACTGACGAGGTCCACTAGGGCCGATGCTTGTCTGTCTCGCGGATAAATTTGAAAAAGAGTTACCGCGGCTCTGGCTCAAGCAACTGAAGGAACACAGGTAGGTTTTAGTCAGTAAAAGTCTGACAGGCCCTGCCGCTTCATCCAGAGTGGGAGAAGTCATAGGATGACGTGCATCACAAACAAAAGGTGGTGTTACCCATTTTTTTAAATCCAGATTATCCACCGCTGCCTAGGTAGTTGGAACCGGAAGCTAAAAATAAAATCATGTAATTTCACAAAAAAAAAATCCGCTTTGAATATTTCGCTGACTTCTGAAAAGCAATATATACGTAGATACTATATTTGTACAGTTACTAAAATTACTGTAAATATTTTTCTACGAATTTACGCCACATATTAATCATCATCATCATCATATCAGCCGAAAGACGTCTGACATAGGCCTCCCCCAAGCGTCGCCACTATGACCGGTCCCGTGACACTCGCAACCAGCGCATCCCCGCAACCTTTACCAGGTCATCGGTCCACCTGGTGGGAGGCCTTCAAACGTAACGTCTGCCAGTTCGCGGTCGCCACTCCAGAAGCTTTCTGCCCCATCGGCCATCCGTTTTGCGAGCAATGTGCCCTGCCCACTGCCACTTAAGTTTGGCAATTCTTCGGGATATGTCGGCAACCCTGGTTCTCTTGCGGATCTCTACATTTCTGATTCGATCACTCATGCAAACTCCGAGCATAGCCCTCTCCATTGCCCTTTGAGTGACTGTAAGCTTTCTGATGGTTTCCACGTCTCAGAGCCATATGTCATCACTGGCAACACACACTAGTCATAGACTTTCTTGAGACACTGTGGTAAGTTGGACGAGAAGATACCACACAACTTCCCAAACGCTGCCCATCCGAGTCGGATTCGACGATTGACCACTTTCTCAAAGTTGGCCCTACCCAACTGGATCGTTTGTCCCAGGTAGACGTAGTCGCCCACAACTTCGAGTGTATAGTCTCCGACCTTGATAGGAGTGGGTGTAACATGGGCATTCAGCATCACCTTGGTTTTGTCCATGTTCATCCTTAGACCCACTTTCGGAAGCTCTACTGAGGTCATCGAGCATTGTACTGAGGTCCTCCATGGTCTCAGCCATAACCACTATAACGTCGGCAAACCGAAGGTGAGTGATGTACTCGCCATTGACCTTGGTGCCTAGCCCTCACCAGTCCAGAACCTTGAAGACGTCCTCCAGTGCAGCGGTAAACAGCCTCGGAGATATGCCGTCTCCCTGTCTCACTCCTCGCTGCAAATGAACGGGTTCCGAGGTCTGATCCTGAAGAAGAACTGACATGGTGGCGTTTTTGTAGAAACACTACAACACCTCGATGTACCGGTAGTCGGTTTGGCACCGTTGGAGAGACTGCAGCACAGTCCAAGTCTCGATCGAATCGAAGACTTTCTCGTAGTCCATAAACGCCAAACAGAGAGACAGGTTGTACTCTTCGGTCTTCTGTATAACCTGCCGCAGCGTATGTATGTGGCCTACGGTGCTGAAGCCTTTACGGAATCCGGCTTGTTCGGGAGGCTGGAAATCGTCAAACCTGCGAGCGAGACGATTCATGATGACTCTTGAAAACAGCTTGTAGACATAGCTAAGAAGTGAGATGGGCCTATAGTTCTTCAGTAAGGCATTGTCACCCTTCTTGAGGAAGAGTACCACCACACCCCTGCACCATGCCTGTGGCGTCCTCCCCTCGAGTATGACGGAATCAAACAGCTTCTGAAGGGCCTTAAGTACTGGTTTTCCACCCGCCTTCAGTAGTTCGGCCGTAATTCCGTCATCACCCGGTGCCTTGTTGGTCTTAAGCTGTTTCAGAGCCATCTTAATCTCATATTAATGTAACTCTCAAATTTTGTTTTGTTTTACAAAATCAAAATTATATACGAATAAATATCAAATACAAGCGTATAACAGAGAAATATATAACAGAGAATGGAGAAAAAAATTACAGTGTAAGGAAATGCTCCTTCACCATATTTTTAAATGTAGGTAAGTTTTGCGCACGCCTTACTTTAATAGGCAATGCATTCCACAAACGAGCTGCTTGAACCGTGATAGATTTGTCGAAGAAGGATGAGAAATGCATACGAATGTTTAGTTACCTATGTTTATTTAAGCCCAAGTGTTTCATCTTCCATCGTCAACCACATTATTGCTTACCATCAGACGAGATAGTGTTCATGCTACATAATCTACATCTCACAAAACAAATCAATTGCAATACAAAATCGTGTTTCATGGAACAGGATTAAAGGCAAGCCTATCAATAATCTAATCTAACTACCGTATACTGTCCCACTGCAGGACAAAGGCTTATAAATCATTATATTATAAATACTGCCTACATCTCACAGACTTAGTTTGTTCTTTCAAAATCAGCATCACACAATTTTGTAAAAGTAACGCTCAATATTAAACCTTCCTTCATGAAGCACTTCCACGATTAAACTCTCCACTAATCATAATAAACCCTCTATGAAATGAATATGAGTCATCATGTCGTCGTATTTGCCTACCCTCGTTTCATGTGCCTTTAATCTTTGCCCCACAGTAAAGGGCACGGCGTACCTTTATTATGTGTAATGTAATCTGCTTTGAGGGCACTGTTTGTTTCATTATACGCCATTCTTTTAAGTACTCCTTTTGGAAAATATGATTTTCTCGAAAAGTTGAGTGGCTTTCTGATGATGGGCTTTTTTGTTTTAGAATTTAAAGGAGAACAAGATAATTTGATTGCATGAGAGACCCAGAAAATGTTATTTTATATAAGCTTTAATGATGTCAATTCTGAAATGTTACGCGGTCAATCCCAAAAAAATTTGAAGGTATGCGGAACAGGGTGTAAAGTCCCACAAACCTCCATAGAAAACACAGGATCCTCCGGTCAGATGGGTGCTGTGTCTGGTCCAACCTTTATTGTCGGACTGTTGTATGTGTTCAAATCGCGCCGAAAACTTTGCTTTCGCGATGCAGGATTTGTGTGACGTCATGTTATTAGTTCGTGAGTAGCGGCGTTGGTGCCGCTACACTTTGTTTAAAATAAAAAAAACGTAATATTAATTAATTAATAAAAGAGCAATTAAAATTTATTAACTATTATAAATGCAAAAATTTCGCTGCACATAGACTCTACCAACTAAAAAAAAAAATTAACTATTCAAAATTTCGCTGCACGTACACTCGAACTACATACAACATCAAACAATCAATCGAATTGAAAACCGCCTCCTTTTCGAAGTCCGTTTAAAAATAAGATTTTTCACTACCTACTCTTCAATGTTGTGCTTTTAACCTTTAGTAAGCTTTTCATCAGTTAAAAGCATCACCAATTTCAATAACATTGTTAAAACGTGCAACAAAATAAATGAGAACGAGACCTGCTGCTACAAACTCATGATTTGATTAAATGTATGAATAAAATTTTATTCCAACTCATTCACTCGTTCCAATTGACCGAGTCCATTATTTCGTTGTCGAATTTCACCCTCCTACTGAACGAAATGGAGCGATTAGGGGTGGAGTTTCGCCCCCCCAGCCACTACGTTTGAATGTTCAAGTAGTTGTAAAGAGTGGTAGGCCGTTAAGTTGTATAATATGGATTTTAAGTGATTTTTTACGTGATTTTGCCCCTGAAGTATGTTAATACATGTCATATCGCTTCCGAAATAAAAATGTCGAGTTGGGCCGACTCCAAGTAACACGAAAAAAAGGCAACACGATTTATTTAAGTATACATGTATAATGCAGAAAATAACAACAACAAAAAAATCCTTACTGAAGTAAAAATGTACAAAGAATATACAATTATTCACTAATCTACCTTTTATCCATCTTCTCACAAAACTTTAAACATTTACAACACACAACTATCCATCTCCCAGCAAACAGGTCGCACTCCGGTGCTGATGTCAGTAGGGCATTTAGCATCATGAGCTCCCGAAATAGAGGCGAGTTAGCTCTCACCGTACGTGCCGAAGGTACGGCCAAAAGATTGCTTTCTAAAATATTTAAACAGAATAAAATAAATAAATAAATAATCTTTATTCAAACTTGAAATTGGTAAAATATACTAATTGGTCTTATACATAAAGTGGGTACAACAATGTTAGGTGCCTGTACTAGGTAATCCTGTATCACAGGCGGCGGGGGCTCAAACAATGTAATTGGAAGGACAAGGATTTTTTACAATATTTTCTTAACATTAGAATAGTGACAGATATATTTATTTATTGATAATCTTAACTACTAAAACAGATTAAAATTAAATTCTATTAATAATAATAAACATATGATTCCTTACTTAGCTTAGATAACGTTAAATTGATTGCACACAATTATTTACACACACGGACAACGAACCTTGAGCATCAGTATCATAATCATATTTGAGCTGGGTTAACCACTATTGCAAAATGTTTTAAAACCATTTTGCCAAAGTACGCACGGCGGCAAATTTCCTAAGACAGCAACAAATCCAGGCGAAGTAGGTCATTGCAGTGGCTTCTTTTTGTTGAGTTGGCATCACATGAGTGTGACGCTCTAGGCGCCTTCGTAATCGACAGAGTTGATGTATCTGAATTCCGCTATCTTCCTTGCAGGGCACTCAGGATCTCCTGTTTTATGATTGCTGGGCTTTTTAAAGCGTGAGCAAGTTGCACATTTTGGTACATCAGCTTTCTTCGCGCATTCTGTCATCGAGTGCCCTATTTCACCACAATGCCCACACGTCGAGTTGACTTCTCTGCACGTTTTTGCTGCATGCCCATACTGTTGGCACTTGTAGCACCGAGTTACCAGTGTAAAATCCCTGACAGGACAGGACGTCCAATTAATAAAAAGTCTTGATTGAGCGATTAGAGCTTTACGTATATCAGCTGGTACTTCAATGACGTAGTTGCAGGTCGACGCATCTCTCTTTCCAGATTTGTGGCTTAATTTTACCAAGGCCAGGAAGGATTCAATGGGCATGTCTTCAAACTTGTCGGCTACATTTTGTTCAAAAATGCATCTGAAGACCTCATTTTCAGCCATGGAAGTCGGCACTCCTAAGATCACGATCCGGGGTTTGCGCTTGCTGGGTTCGTCGGCGGTAAGTCCTGAAGTAGAGAGCTGGACTGCTTGCTTTACTTTATCAGCGTCATGTTTGGTCTCGGTGCTGATAATTACGCCTCCGTTTTTGGTTTTCCGGACACCTCGAACATGCAGTTTCATTTGCTTCGGGCGTATGATCTTTTTAACGAGGTCTTTTGTTTCGTCACTCGATTTCAATTTATCTTGGGGATAAATTGCAACCGAGCTTAAATTGTTGGGGCGAACAAAGTTATTTGCTCCCTTTTTTACCATTTCGACAAAATAAACATTTCCCGTAGTACCTGAGTCCTGTATCGTCTTCTTGAGGTCCATGATGTGGTCTGACAGGTCTCGTTTTTCAGTAAGGGATTCAACCGCATTGTGCATTAGAAGAGATCTAGCCTTTAGCGACTGGTATATTACTGCCATTTGTGAGGTACCGGATCCTATTTTACGGCAAAGAATTGCATTTTTTTTTTTTTTTTTTAATTAACCACCCATATCGTTGCATTTCAACTAGCTTTTTAAGAATCATCATCGTCTGTCTAGTTTTTATCCAATAAGGTTGAGGTCGGCTGCCAGTCTAACTGGAAGCGGCTGAGTACCAATATTTTACATAAACTCCTCAAACCAACAACTGTGAACCACGATACTTTTGGCTACTAATTCTCAAAGAATACTCCTTCTAAATTTCATAGCTTGTGACTGTAAACATTTGAATAAAACAAAGATATTGCACGAAATAATATACTGTAAATAATTAGCGCACGCTTCACCGCAATGGGACAAGAGGTCAAACGATATAATATCTCCACCCCTCTCAACCCCTCTTGGTGGCTTAGACCCCCTCGCTGCCCAGGTGGTTTCCTATCGAGTGTTTTCACAGCAAAAGTATTATATTGACGTCTTCTGAGATATAATTGAAACTGTTATTTGGAACAGTTTCTAAAAATAACTGGGAAAAGTAACTTTATTTGTGAGCTATAAAAAAAATGGCTAAAAACACATTAGGTTATAATGTTGTACGTCCACTAAACCCACATTTCGTCACCAACTTTACGTAGTAAATTCCACGTCATAAGCAGTAAGATTAATGTCATTTATTATCACCATAAATTCAGCCGAATCTGCTGTCGCCTGAAATAAAGCCGTCCGCTGCTGGTCATAGACCATCTGCAACATTACCACATGGACCGGACCTGGGTTTCTCGCATCCAGTAAAACTCTATAACCTTCACCAGACCATCAGTAAATTGTCATTAACAGGGCAGAAATTCATCCCTGTTAAAACTAATCATATTGAAGCAAAAGCAGCTTTTATCTCCCTTCTTAAGCCAGTTACATACAAATACTTAAGCTTAGCTTGCATATTTGTATCTTCAAGGTCTGCTTAATAGTATAAACCAGTGAAATTTTAAAAAAACCTCGACTCATTTTTATTTCATGTTTTTTTAGATGCATACTTAAATTATCTAGTAGTAGACACGCTGCGATCAACAATCTATCGAACACGTATTATGACACGAAAACTTGCGAAAATACTCCGATTCAAACAGTAAAACGCCCATAACTTTTGAACGGCTGTACAGATTTTCATCAAAATTAAATTAGATCATTTTCAATAAAGTCACCTTTCAAGAAAACTAAATCAAAATTAGTTCATCCGTTTAGGTGCTATGATACCACGGACAGATACACAAACACACTGATACACACGTCAAACTTACAACACTTATTTTTTTCCGTTGGTGGTTAAAAACTGACTTTAGCTATGTGTGGTAAACTAAGCAAACTTAGCTTAGCTTTTGTTATGCGACTAGCTTTAAATTGCAACCATGACTTGCTCAGACATTCAAGATTAATTGGCATTTCGTATCTAATCTCACAACTACCTTAACAAACTGTAACATTTGTACCCTAGACTATACTCTGCTCTCTTGCAGTTTGCCTTCCGCCTCTATTTTAGATCCACAATACCTTGATCACAGCTGAGCTTCATAAAATTATCTGAACCTGATGTCTGACAGTCGGTTCAGTCAGGTGCACGGGTGACTTGCATTATTTATCAGGTTCTGTGCAAAATAATAAAATAATTATGTTCTAAATAAATACAGCTTACGTTTTAACGTGATATCAAACTATGTCTTTTATAAGTTTTCTGAAAGTAAGTTTCTCTTAAGGACGGTATATCACTCTCATTTATCTAGGATCACAGATCTATAAGTCATATTTATATGATAGTATAATATAAACATGAATTATATCGTCTTTGATAAAAGATTTTTTATATTTGTTGCTTTAGATAGAATCATAGAAACAGAAGCAAGACCGAGTTATACAAGACAAATAGCTTTGGTTCTTTTTCACTGTCAAACTATGATAGTTTTAACACGTGATGGTATAACGCCCCTGGTCTTGCCATATTGAATCCTGCTTGCTATCATCAAATTTATTTTCATAATTTCCTGATACTAAATTATGTGATTATTATCGACGAACTCTCATCGACGCGAACCGACAGCTGACGCCCCCGAAGATAAGAGGAGAACCATTCCAACGCCTCGGAATAAACCATAAGATGGGAGAGGATAGAAAGGAGTATATCGTGACTGACGGCATTAAAGGAATTGGAAAAATCAATGAATACTAACACAGCTACCTTACAATTCTCCATAGCTTATCTAATTTCACCAGTTACTTTAAGGAGAGCAGAGGCTGTACTTTGTCCAGGTCTGAATCCAGACTGGAATGAGCTTATGAGGTTATTTTGGTAAATAAACCCCGAAAACTGCTTGTGTACGCAGGCCTCGAGCACTTTGGATAAGAAAGGGAGAATGGAAATTTAACGAAAATGATTCGGTAGGGAGGGATTTGAAGTTTTAGGAAGTGGGCGTACGTTTGCTATTCGCCACAGGGAAGGGAACTGTCCGGAATCGAGAGAAAAGTTGATGATGTGGGTAATCGGTGGGAGAAGAAAGTCGAGGATTAACGTGACCATGCAAGGACTGACGTCGTCATGGCCCACAGCCTTGGATTTTATGGATAGGATCATCTTTTTAACTTCATCCTCGGTGGCTGAAGAAAAGCAAAATGGTTCTATGATAGGACCGGGTAGGCTAGTAATGAAATCAACTGTCTGATATAAGATTTGGGAATCCAAAGGACAAGTGGTTGTGAAATGACAGTTGATTTCAGGCCAATCGTCTTGGGAAAATCCGCATGACGATTCCTACCCATACCGAGAGTTCCGATGAATTACCAGATATCAGCAGGAGAACAGGATGAAATGTTTTCGAGAATATGGCGGCGTTTGGCGTTTCGTATCACCTGATTACACCGATTTCTTGCAGCTCTGAAGAATTCTTATTTCCTTCACTGCGATCCCTTTTAAACTTTGGAAAGGCTCGATCCCTACATCTCATCGCCTACGTACCCCCGCGGTCAACCAGGATCAGGTGAACGCCTGAGTTTACCTGCTCCTTGTGAAGAAAGTTAAACTCAGGTGGTCACCTGCTCCTTGGTTGACCGCGGGGGTACGTATGGCGATGCCTGTCATAGAGAGCAAGGATCGTCCTATTAAAGCTACGCAGTTTGTCGTCAACGGCTGTTGCCGCTGCAAGATGTCCCCGATCTAGTTCCGATGCATCCTGAATTCCTGACGTATCCTTTCAACATCCATATGAGCAAAACAACGCATGAGCAGTACTTTAGGGAGAGGTTTTGGTGGTTTTAGGGCATATGAAAGAAAATGGGGTCATGGTGAGAAAAGCCAGGTGCAGGACACTGACCATGAGAGGAAACAAGGGAGGGAGTGGAAGTAAGGATTAAGTCACGTGTCATCGCCTGAGATATTGAAATGAGTGGGCTGCAGTGGTAGAACATGCAAACTAACTGACTCGTGATGTGAAGGAGTCTACGGGAACGAGGGGATGGGTGACTAAGGTCTGTGGTGAAATCGCCCATGATGACGCAATGTGAATACTCTGATCCTATCGATTTCAGCGCCAATTCAAGGTTGGAAAAGTAGTCAACGGCGGGCGGACAGTAGACTACACCAAGTAGGGTCTTGATACCTTTGATGTTTATTTCCAAAAAGAGATTTTCAGCAGAAGCACTGTAGAGTGAAGGAGAAGAGGCAATGATTTTGAAAGGGAAATCGCTACGGAGATAGATAGCGATACCACCTCCTCCCTTTCCAATTCTATCGTTGCGGATAAGAATGAAACCGGGAAGAGAGTAGGTGGTAGAAAGAAGATGAGGTTTGAGGAAACTCTCCGAAACCAGCACGGCGTGACATTTGCGTCAAAGGTGTCGTACAAGTCACTGTGGTCGACATATATATGGCAGACATTAAATAATGACCTTTTTGGTGATTGAAGCTCTGACTCACAAAAAAGTAAAGTCGCCAAGAGCGTGGGTCATTGAAGTAAAACTAGCATTTGCGGAAGAATTAACGGATTCAATAGCCGAGTGAAAAGAATCATATATCATCAGAATACATAAAATAATATAATAATACCAAACAAATATACGACCCTACCCTTTCCTGGACCAAACAACTGCAGGAAGTCAGTCGAAAACTGTTTGCGTCTGCGGGTTCCCTGAGACGTCTTCGTAATTTTCTTCCCATCACCACTAAAATTGCGATAGCACAATCTCTTCTTCTACATATTCTAGACTATGCTGACGCCAGCTATCTTGATCTCACCCAAGACCAATTGGACAAGCTTGAGCGACTTCAAAATCTCTGTATCAGGTTCATATTTGGCTTACGCAAGTATGATCACGTTTCTGAATTTCGTACTAAGCTCAAATGGCTTCCTATTCGCCTTCGCCGGAATACCCATATACTTTCTTTGCTTTATAATGTGCTATTTAATCCTTTTACTCCTTTTTATCTCAAAGAACGCTTTCAGTTCCTCTGTAACACCCATTCTAGGTCCTTGAGATCATCGGAAAATCTAAAATTAAGTATTTGTATGCATTCCACTTCCTTGTTTGACAAATCTTTCAAGATTCAAGCAGCTTGGTTGTGGAATGTATTACCTATTGAAGTGAGACGTGCTCAAACACTGCCACCGTTCAAGAAAATGGTGTAGGAGCATTACCTTTCACTATAATTTTTATTCTTCTCCTTTCTCTGTTATATATTTGATATGTATTAGTATATTAAGTAATATTGTATGTATGTATTGTATGTTATTAAGTCTAAGTAATATTATTTTTGATATTTTGTACACTGACAACCCTGAATTCTTCTCCTATTATTCAGTCCATCCAAAGGTTGTCTGTAAGAGATTGCCTAGTGCGATAAGACCGCCCATTGTACACTTGTATATTTGAACGTTTGTCCTGTATGTTTTTTTTGTGGTGTGCAATAAAGTATATAATAATAATAATAAATAAATAATAATACGATTAAATAATGCCTAAAGGTTATCCTGACGGTGCACTTCTACTATCAGTGCACCTCCCACCAGCTGCACCAGTACAACACACGTATAACATTACAACACAAATAACAATATAAAAAAGAAAACAAAACAAACATGAAACAAATATTAACGTAAACATAGACACATAATAAGCACAAGCGGGAATAGAAGCAAAACATACAGCAAGTACGAAACGCAACTGATAAAACACAAAACAAAAGTGAAACGAAACGATACATGAAAAAGTTACGTTTAGGCTTAACACATACTCCGATTCCCAGTCCCACATTGAACAACAGAACATGAGACGTCACATTAGCAATAATTTAGATACTCTTCATCTGCCACCTAATCATAGTTCGTTGTCATCTGTCAGTTGGCGCGACTACCCGCAGTTTAAGTGTGCCATGCATAATTAACAGTCATATACGTATGCAAACTTCGTATGATTTAATGGTGAATTGTGGCTCTTTGTCATTAATTTATTGTTGTAAAAATGGTACTTGTGCTGTTGTGGTTAAATGTTGGTGCAGTTTGTTGCATACATAACATATTTCCTATAAGTATATTATAGGAAATATGTTATGTATTTGCATTAGAAAAATACTCAGTCTTATTAAAATGATAGTATCTAATAATTATCAGTAGTGGTCGACTTACAAGTTGTAGGGGCCCAAACCCAGGCAGGCGCTATACTTTGTGTAAATTATATCATCACTGCTCTCAAAACGGTGAAGGAAAATATCTTGGAAACCAGCACGTCCTAGAACCAAAAATTCAAAGACAGAGTTACATCCACCAACCCGTACTGGGCCCGCGTGGTGGATTACGGTCCATTCCCTCTCACAGAGAGACCTGTGTCCCAGCAGTGTGAACATTGATACGCTGATGATGACGATGATGATGATCTGATAGTTGAACATGTTTTTTTAAACACATAATCTCGCTTTATATCGAGGAGTTGGAAGGCCTCCCACCAGGTGGACCGACGACCTGGTGAAGGTTGCAGGGATACGTTGGTTGCGAGACGCACGGGACCGGTCAAAGTGGCGACGCTTGGGGGAGGCCTATGTCCAGCAGTGGACGTCTTTCGGCTGATATGATGATGATGATGGTGATATCGAGGAGCTCGTGGCTAAATAATAACAGCCGCACGGGTCGATCTTCAAGGTTAAGCAACGCTTGAGGAGGTCGGGCCGTGGATGGGTGACCATTTCAACATACCGAGTTTCCTCCGTGCCTCGGAAAGCACGTTAAGCCGTTGGTCCCGGCTGTCATTTGAAGATCTTTGACAGTCGTTACGAGTAGTCAGAAGCTTGAGATCTGACACCAGTCTAGCCAAGGGGTACCGCTGTTACCCAGTTACTGGGTTGTGGAGGTCAGATAGGCAGTCGCTCCATGTAAAACACTGGTACTCAGCTGAATCCGGTTAGACTGGAAGCCGACCCCAATATAGTTGGGAAAAAGGCTAGGAGATGATGATGAATCTCGCTTTATATCATTTTAGAAAAAAATTGTTATTCTCACTTTTTACTGAAGCTGAGTAAAGTTTGTCTCTGGTATTGTGTTCAAAAACAGAATTAGATATGACTTCTTAGCTAGCGCCGACCAGTTTCAACTTTGATTAAAACCTTTAGCACACATTCAACTTTTAATAACTCACAAAAATTATCCATCACCAATAAACTGCACATTATACAATTTTCCGTATTCAGTTTCAAACTAAATATGCACATGAGTCCCAAAATACACAGACACACCCCCTACCGTAAAACGGAATGAACAGGAATGCAGGGTTGAATCGAAACAAAGCTTCCGATAGATATTTTCTCCTTAAAACCATTGTAATGGATTCTGACAAAGCATTTTGTTTCAATTCATTGAAAATTTGAAGTCCTTAAATACTGCAAACAGTCTTACTTCCTACTGTCTATCATCTTTCTTGATAAATGCGATCGATGGATCTTTCACGCCAAAACTATTGCACGGTATGGATGACACACAGTCGCACACCAGATAGTTCAAACATGGATTAATACATGGACTATATTTTTACTCGGGTATTAAGCTCGTGCCTTTTTCGTATGTGAAGAGGCATATTGACTTGCAGTGGAATAGGAACAGGCCTGAATTACTGGGTTCCCTTGGACGACTTTCACGCGGGCAAAATCACTGGCAAATGCTAGAATAGAATTAAAACAACGTGTAAATCCTCTTACAAGTTTGGTTTCGATGCGCCCCTGCATTTCTATTCACCCCGTTTGTAGGTATCTGACAAATACACACACCCACACATTAGTTCCTGAACTGTTGAAACATATAAATGTGGTGCGGTCATTAGTCGGTGCTGCATGCATAATAAACCCACAGGATTTGACGAAGTGATTTAGAGACAATAGATACGAATACGATTAGAATAATTTATGAATAGGAGGAGATATTTTATAGGAAGTATTTACAGTAATATTGTGATTTACCTAGTGACCTTACTTCTGGTGCCTGAGGATAGGATAAATCCGTACAAGTACCAATGTGACTTTCTCAATTCATAATTATATTTCGACGTTTCATTCTTCAGATATAATAACAACACTGTAGTAATTTTTATCCTACTGGCAACTTCGCACTGGTAAAGAGTAATTTAGTTACTTTTTTTTTTGTTCCTACCTCCGTGCAGGCACTAAGTTGACTCGTCATTATTTTCTCGTACGTGGCAACAAGCACAATAATCTCCGGAATAAAATAAGTTTTTTAAACTAAGTGCTGACGAGAGAATACAATATTATAATGCAAAAATAAAGAAGTTGAAAAGCAAGGCAAGGAAAAAAGGCGTAGTCGCTTAATAGTGTACTCTTCATCATCTGATTCCGAGGAAATACTAGGTGAGTTTTTTTTTGCCATTCCAAAGTGAAGTGATGAAATAGTAAGTGGAATCTATTCATGCGTTCAGTGTCTATAAGCTTCCCTAGTGGATCAACTGCGGGTTATCACGATGGGTTAGCATGACGCTAGAAAATATCAGCTTGGAGGTTCAACTGCGGGTTAACACAAAGGCTTTGATCTTGTAAAAACAACAAAAATAGGGTACCGTTTGGACCCTGGGGCAACGATCCCTATAACAAACATCGAATATTTCTATTAACATTTTTTTTTGTTAACTACCCTCGATAATAAAAAAAAAAATATTTATATATTACAGATAACGGAACGCAAAACGTATATGAACACATTGATGTCGATGAAACACCACTAGATGTGCCATCGACTTCCAAGTCACCCGATGACCAGCCACCAGCCTCGGAAGTAGTAAGCACTGAGCCAGAACTTGAACCAGAGCTACTAGAAGCTTTGGGCGATGCTGTTGTCGATATTCCAGTCTACGGCCCGAACTTACACGACAAATTGGCTCAACGTTGGTTACCAATTCTTAAAAAAGGTATACAAAGCGAAGCCAAAGAAACGCTTCTGAAAGGATATACGATTCCTAACAATTGTAAGCTACTCAAAGCACCTACTTTGAACGTCGGAATATCAGCTGCTGTCACTGATTTAGTAAGAAACCGAGATAAAAAGCTTCAAGCCAAACAGGACCATCTCGGCCTGGGTATTTCGGCCATCAACAAGGCAATGACCCTGCTGCTGACCGGTGATGACAAGGTACAAGCTGTTAAAATTTTATCAGACAGCTGCCGAATACTTGCTGATCTCCACTTTACCGAGACGCAAGTAAGAACAAAACTTATGACGCCAGGTTTGGACAAGTCGTTCTTAACCTTAATACATGATCAAGATAGAGATGAAACCCTCTTCGGAAGTAAATTACCGGAAAAAATCAAGGCCTCAAAAGCGATCGAGAAACAAGGACAGCAAATAAAAAAGCACCTATTCCGAAGCCGTCAACATCAAACATTCCGACGTTGAGTACTCGTTTTCAGAACCAGGGAAACTGATCAGGGCCTCCTCGCTTCCCGTCATCGAGAAGAGGGGGACGGACACCCTCGTACCGGGCACCAACACACCAACCTTACCGCCGGGCGCCACCAACGCCGCAGATGACGACTTGAGCGCGAGCGAGTGCGGCCGCGAGCTCCAACAAGCGTGCCCCGACAAGGCAATAACTCAGGTACATGCTGGTAGACTACAATTTTACTATGATTGTTGGCGTGGCATTACAAAAATTACGGTTATTCTGAGTTGGATTTATCATGGTTACCACATACCTTTTTCGCGTAAAGCGGTACAGAGTACTGTTCCCCGATCCGTCAAGGAAAAACAGGACATGCAAGTAGCTATCCGTAATTTAATAGATTTAGGTGCGATTACGGAACGAAAACCTAGATTTTATCAATTTGTGTCTAACATTTTTTTGACACCAAAATCGAATGGTAGCTATAGATTTATACTAAATCTTAAACAATTAAATAAGTTCGTTTCATATGAGCATTTTAAGATGGAAGACCATAGAACTGCATCAAAAATGATACCAAGAAATGGCTTCATGGCAACCATAGATCTTAAAGAATCATACTTACTAGTCCCTGTAGCTAGATCTCATCGCAAGTATTTAAGGTTTCAATTTGAAGACGAAAAATTACGTAATTACACATATGAATTTAACGCTATGCCTTACGGACTATCGTCCGCACCTCGGACTTTCACAATAATTATGAAAGAAGTTGTAGGTTATTTAAGGCAACGTGGATTTAAATCTGTTATATTTCTTGACGATTTATTATACCTACGACGAGTGTCATAAAAATGTAACGGAAACTCTTAAATTACTGAATTGCTTAGGTTTTGTAGTAAACTTTGATAAAAGTAGTCTACACCCACAACAATGTTGCAAATTTCTAGGATTTATGTACAACTCTATAGACATGTCAATATCATTGCCGTTAGAAAAGCGACACAAAATATTACAATTTGTGCAAAAATATTTAAAGTTACCTCTTTGTACTATTAGGGCATTTTCTCGCTTGTTAGGGATTCTGACCGCAGCATGTCCAGCCGTAAGATATGGCTGGCTCTATACAAAACAGCTAGAGAGACAGAAATATTTAGCTCTTAAAAAATATCAAACATACGAAGCTAAATTTAGTCCTTCTGCTATAATCCTATCTGATTTAGAATGGTGGATTAAAAATATAAATTTCACATCAAATTCTCTCGAATCTCAAAATTTTGTCTTAGAAATCTTAACTAATGCTTCTAAAACAGGTTGGGGTGCGTTTTGTAACAACGAACGTCTCAGCGGTGGTTGGAAAGACAGCGAGTGCAACTATCATATTAATTATTTACAGTTGCTTGCTGTCTTTCTTGGTCTAAAATGCTTCGCTCGAGACTCAAAGTACAATGATTGTAATATTTTGCTACGTGTTGACAACACCACTGCTATTAGTTACATAAATAAAATGGGAGGGATTCAATTCCCTCATTTAACCGACTTAACCAAAACTATCTGGCAGTGGTGCGAGAAACGGAATATCTGGCTGTTTGCGTCGTACATAAATACCAAAGATAACATAGAGGCAGATCAAGAGTCGAGAAAAATCAATCCCGATATCGAATGGAACCTCTCTGACTCAGAATATTAGAAGGTATTGGCATCTTTTGGCGAACCAGTTATAGATCTCTTTGCTTCTCGCACTAATGCAAAATGCAAAACGTATGTCTCATGGAAACCAGACCCTGACGCCATGACAGTAGATGCATTTAAAATAAATTGGAAACACGCAGGGTATTTCTACGCATTTCCACCCTTCTCTTTGATTTTGAAATGCATACAGAAAATTATTAAAGACGAAGCAATAGGAATAATTATTTTCCCTTATTGTCCGTCACAGCCTTGGTTCCCATTAATCAATAAAATACGTCAGTCTAACATTTTATACTTATCGCCTGATTCAAATATTTCCTTATCCCGTTTCAGAACTCCCCAACTTCCTCTGAGACAGTTTACCCTGGCTGCAGTGGTGCTCTCAGGTTTGCCTTCAAATCCAGAGGAATACCAAGCCTCGCGCTCGACTTAATGATGGCTTCGCTATCCCAAAATACACTGTCCCAGTACAACAGTACCTGGGACAGTGTCTGGGTTGCCTGGAAGAGATCGCAGAACGCGATAAGGCCGCCTGTTGTATGTTTGTTGTTATTTTAAGGTTTCCGTGTGTTATGTTTTTATCTTGGTGTACAATAAAGTATATAATAAATAAATAAATAAACAGTACCTATAAACTATAGTGGCAGTTCTGTGAAGCAAACAGTCTTAAACCTTACTCCGGTTCACCATCAGATATTATGTTATTTTTAACTGGACTGTTTAAAAAAGGCGCCTCTTACGGATCTTTGAATTCTCATCGCTCAGCTCTATCCTTGCTCTTAGGTAGTATTATAACTTCTAACGACCAAGTTAAAAGGCTTCTAAAAGGCGTTTATAAATTAAGACCTGCCACTCCTAAATACACTTGTACCTGGGATCCACAAGTAGTTCTCAATTTTGTCGCAGAATGGATACCTAACAGAGGACTGTCAATTGAAAAAATCACCAAGAAGCTAGTGGTTCTCCTAGCATTATGTACAGCGCACAGAGTACAGACGTTCTCTCTAATAAAATTAGAAAATATTGTGGTAGGTCCATCTGGTATTCAGATAGGTATTTCTGATATCATCAAAACTGCCGCGGCTGGACGCGAACAACCTGTACTGATGTTACCGTACTTTAATGAGAACAGGGCAATCTGCCCTGCCACTATAATAGAAGATTATATATTCACCACAAAAATATACGATCTGAAGCAACAAACAGCCTTATATTAACTTATAAGCGTCCGCACAAACCAGCAACTGCTCAAACCATTAGCAGATGGATCAAGCAGGTGCTGTGTGCGAGCGGCGTGGACGTGTCCAGCGCGCACAGCACGCGGCACGCAGCCACGTCCGCAGCGTCCGCCTCTGGACTCTCATTAGATGCCATTAGGAAAGCAGCTGGCTGGACCAGTACTTCTCAAACATTCGCAAAGTTCTATCACCGCCGAGTAGTGGATAAAGATAACTTTGCTCGGTCAGTATTACAGACAAAAAATAATACTTTGTGATTTTATTAGTTAAAAATTAATTAAGGAAGTACAGAATTTTGTTATAATTATTTACATATAAAATTATGTTGTAATATTTAAGGAAGTATTGATTATAAAGATTATTATCAGTACCGTACTTTACATGCCTGTATACAGAAAATAAAAGACTATCCTTTTCATTTCGTAAATCTGTTTATTTTATTTCACAAAATTTTCATCTCTGAACATCTACAGTGTTGTTATTATATCTGAAGAATGAAACGTCGAAATATAATATATGATCAAACGAACTTGCAAAACTGAAATTCGATCGATATTATATGAGTACGTTTCATTCGAAGATATATACTCCCACCCTCCCAATACCCAAAAAATGAAAATTTTGAAAAATATATACACTTGGGAGCAAATAAATCGAGCCACTTCCTTTTTCACGCATTATGGTAATTATTTTTGGTATTAAGGAACGCATCGATTCGAAACATATATCGCCTAAAAGGGTATTTAATAACCTTTACAATGAGGGTAGTTAGTTGTCAAAATTTCATTTTTATTAAAGTTTAAAGGGTAGAATAAAATTATCGCATTTAATTTGCTTATGAGATTTTTATTGTACTCTGTTAAGAAAAGATTAAATTTGAGGTTTTTGTTAATCATACCCATATTACTTGTTATTGTTGTCTTTATCTGTGTCTGTGTAATCAAAATAACCTGATAAAATGGATACTACACCGACGGAAGCTGCCCAAGTTGTAGCTTTACTTGAGGTTGGACACGGAGAACGTGAAGTGGCACGCAGACTTCATTTGAGTCGTTCAAAGGTACAGCGGGTATACCGCAGGTATCTGGAGACTGGTGCTTTTGTTCGGCGACCTGGAACTGGCCGACCACGGGCAACAACAGAACGTGACGACCGCTTTATTGCAACCAATTCGTTGCGCGACCGTGGACTTAATGCTGTTCAGCTACAGCAAGCGTTACGTGACGTTCGAGGAGTCGCAATCAGTAGGTGGACAGTGAGACGAAGACTAAAAGAACGAAATTTAACATCACACAAACCAGCAACTGGCCCAAAATTGACTGTAGCTCATCGCCAATCTCGCTTGGAGTTTGCTCGAGAACACATTAATTGGACGTTAGAAGACTGGAGGTCAGTTTTGTTTTCTGACGAGTCAAGAATCTGTCTTTTTAGCAATGACGGGAGAAACCGAGTGTATAGACGTCCTGGTGAAAGATTTGCCCAATGTTGCATTCGAGAAACGGTGAGTTTTGGTGGTGGTTCTTGTATGGTGTGGGGAGGAATTTCTCTAGACGGAAAAACGGAACTTGTCTTCGTCGACCCCGCCAACGATGGCAGTGGTAGACGTGGATTAACAGCTGACCGATACATAACTGACATTCTTGAAAACCACGTAATGCCGTATGCTGGTTTTGTCGGAGAAAATTTCTTGTTTATGCATGACAATGCGAGACCTCATACCGCGCAGATCGTTACGGAATACTTGTCTGCGATCGGGATTCAACAAATGGTATGGCCAGCACGAAGTCCCGATTTGAACCCGATCGAACACCTATGGGACGAGCTAAAACGGAGAGTCCGAGCCAGGGTTCCCGCTGTTTCATCCATTCCCGAGCTTAAAGTCGCTGTGCTTGAAGAGTGGGAGAACATACCACAATATGTCATCGTAACGCTGATCAGATCGATGACTAATAGGCTACAAGAATGTATCAGGGCCCGGGGGGGTAATACCAGTTATTAAGAATATTTTTTTTGCAATAATTTTGTTTTTTATTGTTTTTATGGACTGTTTTAGCCCTACTAAATTTTCTATCAAAATTACCATTTTTCTTGCAGAGCCAATAATTTATCATTCAATAAGGTTATTATTCAATAATTTACCCTCATTGTAAAGGTTATTAACTAAACTTTTAGGCGATATATAGTTCGAATTGATACGTTCCATATTACCAAAAATATTTACCATTTTACGTGAAAAAAGGTAGTGGCTCGATTTATTTGCTCCCAAGTGTAGATCTAAATATAATGACGAGTCAACTTAGTGCCTGCACGGAGGTAGAAACAAAAAAAAAAGTAACTAAATTACTCTTTACCAGTGCGAAGTTGCCAGTAGGATAAAAAATACTACAGTGTTGTTATTATATCTTCGAATCAAACGTACTCATATAATATCGATCGAACTTCACTTTTGCAAGTTCGTTTGATCATATATAATAATGTACTTTCTAAGTTTATCTTGGATATCGCTGCCAGCGCAGATGAAAAATCATCGTGGGAATCTTATTGCGCAATGAAGGCTGCTGGACTTATAGTTAATATAAGTTTGATATCGCCAACACGCCTTGAGCGAGTGTGCAGTGATGAATGCTTCTTTTCTCTTTATGAGTAGAAGCTTTACCCTGCAGTGGGACAGATCGACAGTACAGGCTGGTATTATTACAGTAAAATCTTATAGTGAAAATAGACTGTGCACTATTGTGCAAAAACCGGTCCACGTGAGAAGGCTGCCGCTGGTAGCGTGTCTCTATCTAATGAGGTGACCATGACCAAACAGAACACGGAACAAATTGATTGTAAAAACGATAGTTTAAGTATCCCGATATATTGATGCTACCTAACTGCGCTACCTAAACCTACCTAATTTATAGAAAATACCTAATAGAGAATAAAAAAAGTGTTTATATTTTTTGGTATCTACATTACTAACCGTATGGTGTCGGGCGTAAAGAATTTCACCATCCCATGTTTGCCCGTGGGTGTCGTAAGAGGCGACTAAGGGAAAAACCAGAGAATGGGCAACAGCGTTCTCTGTGCATTTGTAACAACCATACTGCGATCGCCAACCCGCCTGCAAAGCACTCCCCATGAATAGCACAAATAAAACATAGACCCTATTGCCCGGCATCCTGTACCCTCGACTACGGTAGCGGTCGAGGTTACGGTATGGCAAAGGGTGCTAAGAATCTCGGACGAGATCCGTCTACCCCAACAAATACCGACGACTGGACCTGGCAACCTACAACATGCGCACACTCCGGACCGACGAAAAAATCACCGAACTCGAAGAGATATTGAGCAGTTTACGATAATAATCCTCAAATCCCAAGTCTCTTCCAGTTTCATTCTTCAAGACCATAGTATAGATTGGAACAAAAAGCTCTCTGATCCTACTCTCAAGCTCATGAAGGAGAGGCGTTAGATGACCCTGCAGTCTTCTGACGGTGCTTTGAAATACCGGCAGCTAAATATACCTCAAAGGATCTCTATGATTTACATATTGTCCAGTTGCGTAGACAGTTGAGAAATAAAACTACACCAATTGTATTCCACTAGGAATCAATTTGCAAATAAGATTAACAGACGCTGAATTTCACTCGAACAAAGTCCGCCAAAAAATCCGCAAACCACTATCCTACATTACATGTATTAACAGGCCCAAACATTTAAAAGTACTACTCTTACTCAGTATTAATGTATATTTTAAAAAATACAACGAATTGATTAAATATAGGAACTGTAGAAATATTTATATACGTTTTCTAGAAATATTTAAATACGTGTCAAAGTCTATGAATTGTTCGTTTTGGTATAACATAAAAAGAAAATATATAATTTTCTACCATTTCTACCAAACCCAATGATTAGTTGAGCTAGCAAGAGGTCAGACAAGGACACACTACCAGCGGAAACCGTCTCGCCAGGACCGCTTTTGGTTAGCTACCGCTTATAAGGAAATAGCTAACCTAGGTGTATGATGATAGATTTCATTTTAGCTAAATAAAAAATTTTTGTACACAGTCTAGTAGTAAGAAATACGTATAAGGTCTTTGACGATACCCCATACCATGGGATAGACGAGGAAAAATTAACAGCCCCACTTTACGTGTACAGGAGGGAGCCGAAACAAAATTTTTTTTTCCTTAATTTTATTTAACCACTTTGTCGCCGTGATTAATATGTATATCTATGCCAAATTATAGCTTTCAAATACTAAGAGTCTCTGAGCTAAGCTGCAGCCGGACAGATGGACATGGCAAAACTATATGTGTTCCTTTTTGACTACGGAGCCCTAAAAAGACCTTTAGTTTAGAATTTTGCATCTACGATGCTTCTATAGTGTACAATTTATAAGTAGGATAAACATTTTATTATTATCATCTTCTCTCTATCCCATATCATCTTCTCTCTATCTATGAAACATGATATATCCTACATATTGCCTGTCATATCTAACTGCTCACGCCGGTAACCCAACAACGTAAGATAATAACTCCATTACCAACACTCCGGGATAAATGGACGCTGTACCAACTTAATAATGCAAAGTGGCTGCGTGACGTACTTCACTGCATGGTGTGGTGTTGGCTATAAATAACAGAGCTAGAATGAGATCTTACCAGGGATATGTAAGATATAAGAGATATTAGTTTTTGGTCTTGGCTCGATGAATTTACAAAATAAAATGAACCAGCTATTTAGAAATATGACTGTAAACTAGGATCTTCACGCAGCGTCGCTCCGTTGTTAATATATCCCGTAAGAACTGTGCATTTGCCGGGATAAATAAAATAGACGAAACCTATATTTTATATAATTTTACGGCAGTATACGTGTAGCTTTAAATCAATGATAGGGTTCTGAATTCAGATCAGTATCTACTTCCAGAGATGACAGAGCGCCAATGGACTATACACTGCATAAATTTTTTAAAGACTACAAAAAATATTAAATTGACATTGAACCATAAGAACAAAAACAAGAATTATTTATCTTTAATATCTGCCCACATTTTGTTGAACTAACTTTGTTTTTCCTTCTAATAAGCTTTCTTGAACGTCCCATGATGTAACCAGCTTGCGTCACGTAGCCAATAACGAACGGCTTGAAAGTTTTGCGGTGCAACGCTAGCATCTAAGTCTTTCTAAGTTGTTCATGAAATACCAAGCCGTGCTCCAAGTTGCCTGTTCTGGTTCTTGTCAGAGGAAGAAGCAAATTATCAACGCTAATGTTCAAAGGCGGTAATGAGGTATAACTCGGTTTTCTTCAGCTTTTGAAGACAATTCCAAATCCATTGCTTCATATGTTTAAATAAAAAATATGTTGTAACGCGACGAAAACATCAACGCGACAACACTGCTACCGCGCCGTTCGGCAGAGCCAACGAGTCATCACCTCCTCCCCACGCAACGCGTCCCCGCCGTGGCACAACCGACTATAAAGCTCCTCTCAGAAGCTAGCAGCAGCCTTGTCCGTTCTTCTCCACGTAGGCTTTTCCGAACGGATGGTAGAATCACTTTATCAGATCCGGCCTTTGCCATCCCCCAAGCGACGCTATGAGCCGAGGTCCGACCCCAACTGGGGTAGCCCTTAGTGCTGTCGCTTTAGGTTTAGAAATTTTAAGCCTGGCCGGAGGCTACATAGCTTAGTCTCCACAGGTTAGTCCGGTTAAGCAGTGGACGGCTACTTTGGACGAACTGCGAGACGCCACGTATAAAAAAAAAAAAAAAACAAACTAGAAGCAGCAGTTCGAGTTCAGCACGCTTCGAGTGTACTCTCAGTATCGACTTAGGTCGATCAAGATTACCTCGCCTCTTGCTGGACTTGGGCTAGCGGCGTATATTGGTTGTTTGGCTGTGTTGGTATCGTTAGCGGTCCGCACACCATTCAAGCGATATACAACGCGCGTAGGAATTTAGGATCTTATTAGATATTTTTAACCTCCCCTGTTAGTTAGTATTTAAGTTAGTTGTTAACCTTACTGTACTGTATTAGACTAATTTTTCCAACGTTTCATCTTTTATTGTAATTCTGACTAAGATAGTTCAAATAAATAATTGTTGTTACAAACTGTGGGTTTACTTTATCTCTCTACACACTCCCCTCTTACAACTGGCGTCCCAACTCGGGCTCTTTTCCCACATTTTTATTGCCAATTGTCATTACAATTAGCTTATCACCTCGGGCAATTTTTCGTAATACCCACAATTTTTATTTTATTTTTCATTAGCTGACTTTATTAAAGTACCCACTAGTTTTTTTCCCAAACTAGCTGTAGATTTTATTATTGTCTTATGAGACTATCCCTCTTTTTCGGTACTTTCGTAGCCGCTATCATTTTGTTGTTTTTATTATTTATCTTCACGTTAGATCCCGATCGTGGTAGGTAGAATTTTACTTAGTGGAGTGTAATAGTTAACAATATTGATTTTAATAAAATATTACCTAGGCGTAGCCGTAGAAATTCAGGCAATAATATGTCGAACGTCAGCTTCTCTGACGAAAAGTTCCGCGATCTATTAGGGGTCTTGGCCAAACGGAATGATCAGGTCCCACAAAAATCCGGTAGCTTTGCGTCATGCACAACTCGCTTCAATGGATCTCGAAATACGGCGTGGTGGAGGCATATCTATCAACCATCAGCACGTATAAGAAAATAGAGGCAATAAGTGAAGACAACGCCATTGAATGATGAATTCTTCACAAAGGTACGTCAAATTGAAGAGTCAGTCGCTGCACGATCAGGACCCAACTCAAGCAACACCTTTGCCACTCCATCAGGGAAACGACCCAGGTGTACCTTTTGCCGTGCATTTGGCTACAACGAACAGGAGTGTCGCAAGAAAGACATCAGAGGCAAGACTCCAGCGGTAGATGTCGCGGCAGTTCCAGCCGCAGCCAGACCAATGCCTAATCACAAAATCACCTGTTACGGTTGTGGTGAGCCCGGCGTAATCTGGAGCAAATGTCCAAAGTGCAACAAAAACAAAGTTGGCGCAGTGGACGTCGGGTGTTATTCCCTCAACTCCACCCTGGTATCTACAGCACGACTTAGGCCAACTGTCAAGATTTGCGTATCTGGTCTCCTCGCCGGGACGTCTTCGGGACCAGAGGGGGAGACTGTAACGCGACGAAAACATCAACGCGACAACACTGCTACCGCGCCGTTCGGCAGAGCCAACGGGTCATCACCTCCTCCCCGCGCAACGCGTCCCCGCCGTGGCACAACCGACCATAAAGCTCCTCTCAGAAGTTAGCAGCAGCAGTTCGAGTTCAGCACGCTTCGAGTGTACTCTCAGTATCGACTTAGGTCTGTCAAGATTACCTCGCCTCTTGCTGGACTTGGGCTAGCGGCGTATATTGGTTGTTTGACTGTTTTGGTATCGTTAGCGGTCCGCACACCATTCAAGCGATATACAACGCGTGTAGGGATTTAGGATCTTATTAGATATTTTTAACCTCCCCTGTTAGTTAGTATTTAAGTTAGTTGTTAACCTTACTGTACTGTATGGGGCTGGTCTGTGTTAGCAAACTTACGTTTTGAGCTGTCAGCGACAAGCCCTGTAGGGCTTGGCTTTGTCAATGCAGGCCTACCTTGCCTGGCTCCTTCAGAGCCGGCAAGGTGGCGTGGTCTTGAGGGAGAGCGCTACGGTCGTGTAGATCTTCAAGGCAAGTGCGGTGATTTTCCTTCTCGTGGTTGTTGCCCTGTTATTGGTCTAATTCCCTCTGAAATAGACGTAACTGAAATCACCGGGCGACGTATCACAGGGGTGGCGAGGTCATGCCCCTGGGTGTCCACCATTGAACAAAGAAAATGCTGGATAGCAATGACCTATGGCGTGTTTGTGCCGTGCGCGGGGACCCGTATGGAGGAATGAAGGGATCCTGGTGATTGAGTGGAGCAGGCTGCACACAACACATCACTTTGGCCCGGATTTCTTCCGACACGGGAGTCCGTAGCCTAGCCAGCTACGGTCAATCGGCTGCGGGTTGCGGTCAGACGGCCCCCAGGCGAGTTCACTCCCATTGGGGGCTTGCAGACGGCGGCGCTCGCTCGCATCGCTAGTGGTAGTGGTGTGAGTTGGTGTCGTGCAGTCTCGTGAGCAACTGATGGGGGAGGGCTATATCTCTCGGCTAATCCCTGGTGCTACCGTAGCATCGCCACTTGGGCACTCCATGGAGGGTGGGGATAGTCGAGAGATGAAATTTATATCGGGATTTTTAAATGGATTTAACTTCAAAAAAAAAAACACAAGGCGAAAGGACCGGCGAAAGTTGGGACTGCGCTCCAAAAGGCGGGACCGGCGAAAGCTGGGACTGCACACCAGACGGCGGGACCGGCGCAAGCCGGGACTGCATTTTCCATAGCAGGAACCTCCAGAGGCGAGACTGCAGTGGGGTCGTCTCGAAGTGGGCTGCGGTGGGACTGTCAAATGACGGTACTGTTGCGGCACTGCCGAGGGCCGGCACTACTGCGGGACCACCTAAGGGCTGAACTGCAAACCAGCCCACCGGGCACAAAGGTGCTGCCAAAACTGGCGCGACACGTGACCCTTGTGTCGGAGGTCGAATGACCTCGGACCTTGGGGCCCCGGACGCGACCGGCAAAGACAGCACCTCGTCGTCTCCCGGCGGCCGGCATGAACCAGGCTGGCTTCCGGTTGGACGATCTGGGGCGCGCAGAAAAAAGCGCCAAAAGCTGAGACAGCACGCGGCTCTAGAGGGGACTCCTACGGAGGGCCCATCAAAGAGACCGCGTGCTGCTCTCAGCGGCGACAACGGGGACATGGCGGCCAAGAGGATGAAGACCCAAGGGCAATCATCCTCAACCGGATCCTTTAGGGATGCGGTGGCGACTGTGAAACTCGCTGTCGTCACAGTCAGGTACCCGGAGAGTACTTGAGGGCGGAGGACTTGGTGCCAATCCAGGAGCTCATAATTGAGAAACTGGAAGTGGCGCCGGATCCTCTGCCTGTTTTAACGGTTGCTCCCGGAGTTGTCGCAGGTGCAGTTCATGTATCCTGCGACAACTCTGATGCAGCTAGCTGGTTTCGGGGGGCCATCCACAATGTGGAACTTGGCTCCTTGAAACTCAAGGTTGTTGACGCCAAGGACCTTCCAAAGCCAGTCAAAATGGCATGGAAGAGTCGCAACTTGGCGTTGCAGGACTCTGCCCGGGCCATTCGACTGCTCCAGCGGCTTAACCCTGCCTTGAGGACGAGCGACTGGAAGGTCGTGAATACTCTCACAGAGCAGACCGGCATCCGTCGTATCGTCCTCATGGACGAGGTGTCCGCTGGGGTCATCAAGGCCGCGGGCTACTCTCTTCCAGGTGGAATTGAACGGTACTCGTTCAAGCTCCTGGAAGAAGATAAGGTAGAGGCACCCACTGCGGAAGCAGAGGCGGAATCCTCCGAGGATGGACTACACCGACGTGAGGAGGCCATCGAGGAAATCTCTGCTTACGGCGCGTCGCAGGAGGCAGAGATTGGGACCAGGGCGTCAGAGGCAGACCACGAGGATGACATCCTTGGGGACTTCGACACCCTGGGGATATAGTCGCCAATTGCTCCTGAGGAGAGCCAGGCGATGGAGGAGGAGCCTCAAAACTAAGGCCCTCCTATATTAACACAGGCCCATCAAATCATCCAAGATGGAGGGACTAAGGTGTGTACAAATTAATTTGCATCATTGCAGAGCCACTACTGCCCTTCTGGCTCGGCAACTGAAGCTTAACACATTTGACGTTGCCTTGATACAGGAACCTTATCTGTATAAGGGGACTATAAAAGGCTTAGGTGGGACAGGAGGCATGGTGCTCTATAACTGTCCAACTAATGACGCGAGGACTTGCATCTATATCAGGGGCGGTATAGAGGCAATGCCCTTACGTACTTTCTGTTACAGGGATCTCACAACAACTCTGATCATTTATTCATTTATTTATTCATTCTTTAACAAATTAACATTTGTGTCGAACAGTGGTTTTAACAATAGATATAACACAACAATTAAACAATCATCATAAAGTCAGGAAAAAACAAACACCGCATTCCAGATTGGTTCCAACATTATTAGTCTTAATACATATATAATTATACCAAACAAACCAAACCCAACATCAATTTAAAATCAATATAATTCATTTCAAGAAATGTATGTCAATAAAATTAATTAAGATGTAAAATGTCAGTCATGACAGAATGTCGGATACATTACTCTAAAGTCACAAAAATATAATCACATATTAGTTCGAACTACTTTTATCTTTGAGAAACTCTTCTATGCTGTAATAACATTTCTTCAACAACAATGACTTCAATTTTCTCTTGAATTCATTTGGATTCATAGAGTTTTTAAATTGTACAGGCAATTTATTGTACATATTCACTGATTGCACTCTTGAGGCATGTTTAACGACATTAAGTTTAGGCTGTATGAAGTTAGGTAGATCCCTTCTTCGCGTTTTTATTCTGATATGTCTCTGTTCTTCTGTCTCAAACTTATGCATATTTTTAATAAAATGACTAAGCAGGACCAGAATATAGAGGCATGGTACTGTGAGAATTTGCAGTTTCTTAAAATGATCTCTACAAGACTCCGTTTGTTCAATGCGAAGCATAGTTCTCAAGGCTCTTTTCTGCATAACGAAAGCAGCATTAATATTGTATTGGTAGCTGTTGCCCCAGAACTTTATGCTATATCTAAGTCTAGACTCTATAAGTGCAAAATATACCATTCTGAGGTGAGCAATGGCTAATTCATCTCTCAGACTCCTGAGAGCATAGCAAGCACTACTCATAGTGTTAACGACCACTTCCAATTCCTTCTTCCAATTTAAAACTGCATCTATTTGTACCCCTAAAAATTTTACATTGTCTACAATATCTACTTTATTTCCTAATAAATGTATTTTGACACTATCGTTGTTCCTCACGGTTGATTTAAATAATAAACATTGCGTCTTTTTTAAATTTAGTTTGAGATCATTCATAGTGAACCACTTCTCAAGAGCACATAGGACAAAATTAATCTTCCTTTCTAAATTTTCTGTATTGTCGCTAGCTATAATAGCGCTCGTGTCATCGGCAAAAACTATAAGTTTAGTATCATCTGAAATACTTTTCATGTAAGCTATCAGATCATTTATAAATATTATAAAGAAGATAGGGCCTAGAACTGATCCTTGTGGTACGCCTTTATTTAATATAACTGTGTCTGATTTGTGTATTTTTTGATGCCCATCTTCTTGAACTGTTTTAATTTCCACATACTGCGTTCTATTATGTAAATAGGATCTAAATAAACTCAACACATTTCCCCTAATGCCATAGAAATCTAACTTATTCAGAAGAATACCATGTTCCACTGTATCGAACGCAGAACTTAGGTCGAGGAAAAGTCCTGCTACTTTTAGTTTAGCGTTCAACTTACCCACCACATCATCAATTAGCATGTCAATAGCATCTATTGTTCCTACATTATTTTGGAAACCAAATTGATGGTCAGTTATAATTTTGTGTTTATTTAAATGACATACAAGCCTCACTTTCATATTTTTTTCAAATATTTTAGAACATACCGGCAACAAAGAGATAGTAAGAGATAGTGCCCATCCCAAGTGGGGATGGGCACAGAGAAAAGGAAAATTATCCTTGCCTCTGCCTACCTCCCATATGAACAAAAGGAACCAGTAACACCACTAATCAGAAGACTGGTTGACTACGGCAACCAAGAAAACCTCGACCTGATACTTGGCTGCGATGCGAATGCACACCATGTCGTTTGGGGCAGCTCAGAAGTCAACAAACGAGGGGAGGATTTGTTGGACTTTGTGGTAAGCTCTTCTTTACAAATCCTTAACGCAGGCAATGAACCTACTTTCAGGACCTCGGCGAGAACTGAAGTTATTGACCTGACACTGGCTTCAAACAAGGCCAGCGCTTACATCGAGAATTAGCATGTATCGGACGAAATCTCTCTGTCTGACCAAAATTATATATGCTTTAGGTTTAGGACGGCGGCAGAAGCCGAAACTAGACGAAGGAGAAACCCAAGACATACAAATTGGGACTCGTACAGGAGGGACCTAAAAGTAAATCTAGGGAGCCCTAAAGGTAAGCTCAATTCCATACTAGATATAGAATTTGAAGCTGATAGAATCAAGATGGGCACCATCGGTGCATGGGTAGATAACTGCCCAGAGAAAAAGGCCTTTTGCAAAAAGGTACCATGGTGGACTCCTGAACTAGCTAAAATACGTCAGGAAACACGACAGGCCTTCAATGATGCAAAAGTCAGGAAAGATTTCTCTGACTATCATAGCATGCTGACGAGGTATAAGACGGCGGTACGCAAGGCCAAAAGAACTAGTTGGCGGCAGCATTGCACCTCCATCGAAACTCTGCCAAATGGAATGAGGTTGTGCAAAGCGATGTCCATGACTTAGACAAACCCACTATCATCTGTAAAGGATGAGAATGGGTATCTAACGGAAACTGGACAGGGCACTCTGGGCGTGATGTTTAGAACTCACTTCCCGGAATGTATACTGCGCGACAGCGATGAAGAGGATCCAGTCACAAGGGACGAGCTCACAAGGTACACGTCCAAAAATAACTGGCTCACGGCAAAGAAAGTGGTCGATGAAAATAAACTGAAGCTTGCCATAGCGGGCTTCCAGCCTCTCAAATCCCCTGGTCCGGGTGGAATCTACCCAATACTATTGCAAGAAGGGGCATCTGTTTTGATACCTCATTTGAGTAAGCTCTACAGAGCCTGCATAGCCTTTGGGTACGTACCCAAGGCATGGAGGGACGTCAAAGTCACCTTTATACCGAAGGTGGGAAGGCCGACTTACGAAGAAGCTAAAGCTTACAGGCCAATTAGTCTATCATCCTTTCTCTTAAAAGCTCTGGAGAAACTGGTAGACAGGTACCTAAGAGAGGGACCACTTAAAATCCTCCTACACCCTCCTTCCATCTACATAAACTACAGTGCGCCTACAGCCCTGGCAAATCTACAGAAACGGCATTGCACTATGTTGCGAGTCGAGCCGAGGCTGCGCTAGAGGGACAAGAGATCTGTGTCGGGGCTTTCCTCGACATAGAGGGAGCCTTCGACAAGACAACATTTGAGTCCATACTCATCGCTGCAAAGGAACATGGCTTCAATGATACCACGTGCAACTGGATTGACTATATGCTGAGAAGCAGAATAGTCAGATCGGAACTGATGGGAGACAGACTTAGTGCAAAAACAACAAGAGGTTGTCCGCAGGGTGGAGTGCTGTCACCATTACTGTGGTGCTTGGTAGTAGACTCGCTACTTACCAAGCTCAATACTGGACCATTCTACACAGTAGGCTATGCAGATGACATAGCTATAATGGTTAATGGTAAATTCCCGAACATAGTCTCTGGATTATTACAACAGGCATTGAGGATGACAGAGGAATGGTGTACAAAGAACCACCTCTCTATCAACCCAAGCAAACCAGTCATTGTTCCATTCACGAGGAAGAGACAATTAGGAAACCTAGGAGAGCTCTCCCTCAATGGAATAAAGCTGCCCTGGTCTACCGAAGTAAAATATCTGGGTGTAACGCTTGATAGAGAACTCAGGTGGAAAACTCATGTGGAAAATATTACGACGAAAGACCTACGAGTGTTCGGCATGTGTCGTTCCACCTACGGTAAAACTTGGGGGTTAAAGCCCAAAGTGATACGATGGCTGTACCGGACAATGATAATACCTATTATCACATACGGCAGCATAGTGTGGTGGCCCAGAACAAAGCTTGCCTCGTGCAAAGCGCCACTCACCAGATTACAAAGAACAGTGTGTCTAGGCATCACGGGTGCTTTCAGGACAACACCTACGGCAGCGATTGAGAGATACCTCAATATCCCTCCTCTGCATATGATGGTTGAATTCGAGGCAAGGAAGACATTACATCGACTTGCTGTGGCTGGACTATGGGATGCCTCTAAGCCAAGGACCAACCATACAAAGTTTGACGAGAATGAAGGCCTGGATCGAGTAACAAGCATGTTATCCGATAAAATGAAAACTATGTTTGTGTTTGAAAGGTCTTTCAAGGTCCAAATCCCTACAATAGAGGACTGGACGAAGGGAATCGATCCACCAGAACAAGACAGTCTGGTGTGGTACACTGATGGATCCAAAATGGAATCAGGTACAGGGGCGGGAATATACGCAAAAGGTTACAAATGTAGCAAAAGCCTAGGGAAAATGGCAACTGTATTCCAAGCGGAAACTTATGCCATAATAACCTGTGCTCAAGAGAATATAGATAGAGGAACCAGAGGTAAATCCATATATATTCTTAGTGACAGTCAGGCTGCAATCAAAGCCATGGCATCCTACAAAGTGGACTCCGGACTTATTCTGGATGCTGTCCAAACCCTAAACAGGCTTGGGAAGCACAACAGGGTAAGACTGATGTGGTTCCCTGGGCACAAAGGAATCCATGGTAACGAAATGGCAGATGAACTGGCAAGAGAGGGCTCAGCAAATGACTTTGTGGGTCCAGAACCATGCGTAGGCATCTCGACGTACCTCGTAAAAGCCGCATTTAGGGAGTTTGCAGATCACAGACAGCGAACTCATTGGCAATCTAGCACCGGTCTACAACACTCCAAGAAATTCCTAGGCTCTACGTTCAAAGCCCGGGAATGCATTTGGAACATGAGCAGGGGGCAAATCCGCTACCTGCTTGGGGCCTTTACTGGGCACTTTGGAACCAACGACATGCTCATGAAGATGGGTTTAACCGCGACACCCATGTGCAGGTTGTGTGGGGAACATACGGAACGCATGGAGCACCTTCTTTGCACATGCGATGCACTGGCTGGTAAGCGAATGAGTCTCCTAGTGGTTGGATATCCAAGACCAGAAGACTATAGGCTCATATCTCCCAGTCTCGTTGTAAAATTCATGATAAGAGTTTTCAACGAGATTGGGGAGGAGTAAGGTATCTAGGGGACCACAATAGATCCCAATGGGTCGAAGTGTCCGAGTTATTTCTCGGCCCCTCCACAAGATAAGATAAGATACTGTACTGTATTAGACTATTTTTCCAACGTTTCATCTTTTATTGTAATTCTGACTAAGATAGTTCAAATAAATAATTGTTGTTACAAACTGTGGGTTTACTTTATCTCTCTACACACTCCCCTCTTACTATGTATAATATATGCATAAAATTAAAGGCAACGCCTTTAACTTCAATGTGTTTAACTTATAATTACTCCGCAGGCAAAACTATTCTTACAGGGTATTTCCTTTTAAAGGAGTCTGGATTGTACCCGATTGGTAAGTAGTAATTATATGCTATAGAATACCATTTCTATTTACAATACACACATGCCTTTAGTATACTGTTTAACTGGTGAAAAATAATTGTAGGTTTTAACACTTTTGCTTTTTCAGGGAACAATGTACGTGACCACTATTTCTGTCAGACTAAATAGCTTTCATCTAGAGTCAAAAGTCTAGTCATTATAATTATTACTAGGTTTCTCGTTTTTTTAGTATTTATTAGTCTATTTTATTTGTATATGTGTACTATTAATATATATGTAAGTATATATATTTTCGTATACAATTTGTTTAAATATTATTTTGTACCCGTTCACAGCGTTGTCCTTTTTAACCCAAAGGTTGACTGGTAGAGAATGCCTTGTGGCATTAAGTCCGTCTATGTACCACTATTGTACATGAAGTTTAAATAAATAAATAAACAATGGCATGCCTTTGTTCGCTGAAAAAGCAAGTTTTAGAACTTTCAATGGAATACAATGTAACATCCTATTAGTTAATTCATCAACTTCTAGAAACTGCTAATTATACACCCTCTTCGTCATCACATCCAAACTCAAAAACAAAGTCTGTTGGGGAAACTTCATTTGAAATAGGTTAATTAAACTTTGTCCACCAATTAACCAATTACAAGTTTTGTTTATACTTCTTAAAGACGAATGAATGACGACACTGCACTGTGGGGAAAATGTTCAGAACGTTAGGTAGGTACTAAACAAAGGTAAAATAAAGTGCTAGCATTTGGTTCTTGAGAGAAGTAATGTTTGTGTGGTAGCATTGTCTTGCTATTCCTTGGATGGGCAGTTAAAACACTTGGTCGTATTCTCGTTTTCTTTGTGTGTTTTAAACTGTTTGTTTTTTGTTGTATTGTTTCAAATGCTTTTCTAAGCAACTATTTGCTTTAACACGGTTTGATTGTCAGCAACATAGAAGGGATCACGGCAATTCTAAAGTTCCGTAAAAACGTCCATCAGTCTTATTTTTCTTTCAACTATTGACTGAAATATAAATAAACCAATATAACCAGTTTTTGAATAATTATATTGTTTACACTGACAAGTTTTCACGAAACACAGAACAAAAATAATGTGTCAGGGTTATGAAACATTCAACTGTTTATAAGGGGCAGTAAGGTGTTTGGGGTGACACCCGTATTCCTGATTATTTCTATGGATAAATTTGACTCAGTTTTTTTTTGCAGTCTTCTTTGTGTCCCCAATGGTTCTTCCAAACATCTCTACCTTGAGCGATCTGGTCTTTCCCGCAAACAAGATCGTTACACGATCTTCACCGCGGACGATCTCGATGGCAACTTCCTCCTTCCCGTTTTTAAAATGTTGTGTACTTGCCTATTCTGATTTATAACTCCCTAACCAATCTTAATTTAGTCTGCAAGCCGCCATTTTCCAATATTTTTATCGTTAAGCTAAGCCAGTTTTTGATGCCGAAAGCTGTTTGAAAAATGGTAGGTTTGATACGGTTTTCCATCATACAATTAACGACATAAATCGTATTTTTTCCTTCAATAACTCAAGTTGTAATCCGACTACGGAGGAAAGGAAGGGTTTTGATACTAAACGGAGGCGGTCGTTACTTAGACCGAAGGATTTCTTTGAGACACACATAATACAAAAAACATTTGTCAAGCTTTCAAAGGTATACGTATACTATACACTATTTCGGTGGTTAGATCAGATGGAACACCTGCCGAAAAAAGGTTGGTATTTATTTTGTGGGTGACTTAGTCACACAGAAATACGGGCTCACCAACGTTTGCTCCGAAAATGTCTAAATAGATTTTCTACTTTTCCATTATTTTTGTTTAATCTTTCAGGAATCGTTTTCTTTTAGGATTTTTAAGTCAATACTCAGCACAGGCCAAAAAGGCGAAATGCAACAACGATGCGATTCCCATTTTTCACAGTAATTGTTGCTAAATGGATAAGTTATCCGTAAGTAAAAATACAAAAAACTTTTTAACAAAAAGATCAAACCGACTTCCAAAACAAAACACTACAAAGCGAAAATTACTTTCTTAATCTCATGACGATTCTAATAAGCCCAAACACGACTACGACATATTGTTTTATTTCGGAGTTCCAGTGCCTACCTGCCGGCTTCATCATCAAATCAGTTCAATAGTACCATTTTCATCAGAACCATTTATTTATAAAGAAAGAAAGAAAAAATGTTTATTTGCGCCAGGCACGACGCATACCATTAAAATAACAAAAAAAACTTAAATACAATAATTACAAAGTATGCGTCACAACTACGCAAAAGGGTCATCGCTCAGCCTAATACTGGGACTATAAGTATTTGTTTCATCATAGTCGGTTAACTATTCGATATATATTATACCCGTGACATACTTGGCATTAAGGAGTTCCAGTGGCCATCTCTGGTCTTCTTCATCAGTTCCACTTCACCAAATGATACTTTCTGTGTGCAAATGATTGCATTGTTGATGAAAATACCAAAATAGCTATATCGACGCTAGAAAGGCATATTGTATGAACGACCATTTTAGTTAAAATATAGTTATTTATATCGTTGGAATCGGCAGATTTTTCTCTTTCGAATGGTCTGGATTTCAGTTTAATCCAAGCACTTTTGTGGTCGTTAATACAACGATGATTTCAGTTATTTTCGTATTGAATTTAGTTTTAAATCCACCCATTTCAGTAATTTGTAATGTTAAAACACTTTACCTAATCATTTTTCTTTTTTTTTATCAATAAACCTTTTTACTAGTTGGCCAATTTAACCGATTTTGGAAATAAAACAATTTATTTGTTTATGTTTGTTTGTTTATCGTACGTTAAAATACTTTACTTTCCTACTAATTACAATCACTTGGACGTTAAGTGCATTTTATCATCAATATTTAATAACAAGTTGGTTGATCATACATTTTTACCTGAAACGATTTTGACGTATCGTGAGCAATTAAGCTAGTTTGATTTAAGCAAAGTTGTTTCTGTTAGTAAGTTAAGCCTACCTAAAAAATATTTTTTTGTGTGGAAAAATGGTGGATAAGCTGTATTCAAAGAGCGAATTTTATCCGCGCGAACCGCTGCTTATAAGGTCTGAGCGTTGCATAGGCGCTTCAGTTAACCACGCATTGTCGATGAGGCTCATGCACGAATTGCCGGCTGCTCTACTCAAAAATTGTTTTCACGCCTGTAAAATATTAATTTATCATGGTGTCCGAACTATAAATTTAAGAAAAAAGGATTAAGATAGTATTTCTATAAATAATTCGCTTGTTTGTAGCCTAATCAATAAAACAACCTACTGAATAAGTTATCCAATTTGGTTTTACATTCGATCTCACTATTTTTTGCGGTAGAAGAACTGCCTCGCGAGACTTGTGTGTTTTACATATTTTGTTTTTATGGGATCGTAGCGCAGGTGATGCTAATTTTACAAACATTTTATTTATGAAATTCAAATAACTAATAACTAACTAAATTTAGTCTGCTATATTATTAAGATCGTTAAGATCACGATCGCATCACTTGCCTTCGACATACTACGCCGACTCATAAGTATAGTGTAAGTATAAGGTATATTAAAGGAGGCATCATCTATGACTAACTGTACCAACCTATATTAATTCACTATTTACCCCTTTCAGGGGGCTGAGTCACCCACGTCCGTAGGAGTGTTTCCCATTTGATCCCCTACACGTGGTCCCCGGGTGGTGCAACTCAGGTGACAACTGGTGGTAGGCTATGGTGGACACAGGCCATGATAAAATTATCTACGCCTGTTTACCGTTCGCACAGCGGAGATCAGGATACATCCAGGCTCACTGAGTACCTTAGTGAGCCGGCTGATACGGCGCAGTCGTGGTTCCCTTCCAACCAATTAGTGTTACTGGGGGACTTCAATGCCCACCACCAGGAGTGGCTCTTCCCGTACCAGTGCTTCGATCATGCTGGGCGGGAGATGAGAAAGCTCGCCCAGCTGGTCCAGGGGGCAACGAGGGTGCCGGATGTTGAATCGTACACAGCCAATTGCTTGGACCTTATGCTGACAACAGATCCAGACCGCTACTCGGTGTCGGTATCTTCACCTTTGGGTAGTTTCCACCATTGTCTGGTGAAGTCTGTGTCCATCCACTCCCCAATTAATCTCGGTTTTAAATAAATATTGCATGTGAATGACCAGATTTTTTTTAAATTGTAGGAGTTAGGTTAGGTTAGCTAGGTATTTCACCAAAATTGTTAGTTATTTTAATTTCTTGAGTTTTATTTCCCTATCCGATTCCCAATTGAACATAGGGTAACAACCTTTAGTCATTTATTCGATTTTTATTATTGATCCTGCTTTTCATTACACTACCTTGTACCTTTAACTAACACGCGGTAGCGTGTCAAGCCAAGTTCAAGCAAAAAGGAACTGGCGTCGCAGCAGCTGTGTGTAAACACATACGCACACACGAACCATTTGGAGCCACTTTTGTCATCTTAATAACTCAAAATCTATGTTACATAAACACATGAAATTTGGTATATATATTAAAATCCATAAGATGGACTATAAACCAAAATTTCATAAATATAGCTCAAACGGTTATTTAGATATTAACGTCCAAAAATCGTAATTTTTATCACTGACTGACCTATAGATCAAAACTCTAACCCAGTTGCAGATGACCTGGAACGTTCAAATTTGGCATCCAGATAGGTAATTGGGTGAATACAAAGGAATAAATCAGAAACCAGTAAAGTTGTTTCATTATCTTAAATAAATGCAATTAATTGATTCTATTAGGAACATTTTCTTAAAGTGCCTGTAATGTAAGAATCAGCAATCAAAATTGATGACAGCCGGTCTTAATGTAGATTTTAAGGTCTTCACGTGAATATATAACGAGTGGAATACCACCTTTATTTTTTTATAACCCAAACATTTCAGTTTTAGTACTTATAAGTTATAACTACTTATAACAAAGAGTATAGTCGACTTTAGTCGACTTTCGTATTTACTACGAATTTGTTATGAGGAATGAACTGTAAATATGAGGCACAATAACGACCAAATTTCGGGCGAAATGTTGATTCGTTTATGAATGGGTGTAATATTAAGTCAAGACAGTTGCACTTAATCAAATCGACTCCTCAAATTAACCGCATAAAATCAAAACGACCGGCTTAAAAAAATCATATCTTATTTTATAACTGCTGTCCGATGATACTGTATTATGCTGTATGTTTATTGCCCACAAAAAAAATGTGTAACCCGTTTATTGATAAAATCAAAATCATTTATTTTTATTTTACATAGGCCTACATGGGCACTTATAAAACGTCGACAAAAGGTGCACGTTTCGGGTTGGCCGTTTCCTATGGAGAAGAACCGGCAAGAAACTCCATGGTTACTCTTTTAAAAAATGGTTTGGTTTTACAATATTTCCAAGTTACAGCAGCAGTAGTACTACGGGGGGACAACTCAGGCCCGACAATAAGTCGTAAGAAATAAAAAAAAAAAGTTTATATAATATATAACAAAGTTAACACATTGCACACCTAGATCTAAACAGCGATTAACTCAAAAAAACACTTTTTTCAGAAAAGATGAAAAACTGATTACGGTCTCCCTGTGCACTGCAGGAGTTTGCTGTTTTCAGCAATACTTTTAAATGCAGATAGAACAATGATATTATAAGAGTCTTGTGGTTTAATCGCATATAAGGGCTGAAAATTGAAATTTTGTAGTTATTGCCGTATTGCATAACAATGTTTGTATATATTTTTTGATATTTTGAGTTGAACCTGTGTTGCTGAATTTAGTTTTTAGTTGGCTCTCTTTTGAAGATTCGATATTAATTTAAATTTAACATCATTTTGAATTATTTTATAACAATTCAACTCATAGACGGGTTTGTGACCAACAGTAGGAGTATATTGGTTGATAAACTGTCAAGAAAACACAGAATTAAGTACTCAATTGAAACATTTTTATTTATTCATCATTACTAAGATAATTTTAACGAATAACAGTCTCGTAATTATGTAAATAGTTCGAATAAAATTATCTTATAAAACAGTAACACGACATAAACAAAATACTTATTGAAACCTTTCATGGAAAACATTTCAAAATGCACATCTAAAATCACATTTGGCTTATATTTAAGTACGACACTTCTCTATCCTTGTGTACTATGAGTAATTGAGCATGATAATTAGGTATACATAAAGATATTCTTAATTTCTTACTTTTAATTTTTTTATTGCAATGTATAAACAAAAAAAACTTACATGAGTATGCTGAACATAACAAAGTGTCGGTAAGTGCATACTGACTTAACTACAAAATATAAACAACTTTATATTTAGCATAATCTTAAAAACTAATAATGGCAATTTGAGATCACATTGAAAATCACAATCACTTAATCGTAAAACTATGTATTAGATAATAACTAAACAATTTTGGTTTTTTTATAATCTTGAAACTCAAATGTCAATTGTCATTATCGCCCAAAACATCTTTATAATAAACATCATAATAGGATTTTGGAATGACGTTCTTATCAATCAATTCTTGTATGTCTCTTTTTTTTGAACCAGACAATGCAATCTTTTCAGTGTATGCACGTGTTAAACCGACTGAAAATAAAGATTGATCTATGGCAGTTCCGGATCCTCTTAGGCGGAGATTTCTCTTTCGCACACAAACTTTTCTATACATTTCCTCGGTAAATGATGTTTTGTAGAAAAAAGTTTCAGGGTGTTCTTTTTCAACCCTGAGAACCTTAATCTCATGCCACTTGACTTGGTTTCTCTCCTCGTCTATATTGAAATTTGTGCCCCACGATTCTTGTAAAGCCTTGACGTCGTAAAACTTGTCATGCGTCATTTCCACGACTGTGTAAGGTTTGCCCGTCTTTTTTGCTGTACCAATCTATATTGCTCTGGTATATAGATGGGGCCCGACTGCAAGTATCTTTTAATTTGCTTTTCTATGACACTATGAACATTGTCACCTTCATTTTGAGAGTGTCCACGTATTAAAAACTTGTGAGTAATTGTCTTGACTCTTAACTTGTTTACAGCGTAGGCGTAGACAGACAGCAAAAACTTATTTTTTTGTTGACCGCCACAATTGTCCGAGTAGAAAATTATGTCAATTTCTTTATTAGGATATTGGTCAACCTGAGCTTTAACGTAGTCGAGTATACAGCTGCCAATTTCTACAGGTCCTCTCTTTCCTTGGGTTTCATCCCAAAAGAAGCACACCACTTCTTTTACCTTTAAATCGCTGATGGTAAAATTGAGGCAGTTGATTCTGGATTTATAAAAAAATAGGGATATTTGTCCCTTTGGAATCTGCAATACTGCCTGCAAGTCGTAAACTGCTACGATAGTACCATCGGTCTTATTTTTGTCATTTTCTTTTTCAGATCTTGCCAAAGATTTTTCTTTCTGATGCTGTTCATATTCTTGGCTTAACTTGCGTTTTTCTTCTACGTCTGAGTTCTTGTACCTTTCGCACAGATCACACTGATCTTTTTTCGGTACGAAAAAAGAAATGTTGAATTCGGTGTTGAATATTCTGTTGAATGTGGAAGACGTAGCAAAAGTTAAACCATCTTTTTCACGCAGTTGTTTATAATCTCTGTATATATCGGCCAATGATTTGTCACTTGGAATAAACTCCCTAGTCGTTTGAGCTCTCAAATAGTGAGATTCAATCCTTGGAATAGAATTTATAAAATCTATAACGCTCTGTTTAATTTGTGGATCAATAGTTGGTTGATTGCCGTGTTTTCCTCTCAAATCAGCTTGTATGACTCCTGATTCCGACTTCTTCGAAAGTGCTGTTTGTATCGCTTTATTACTCAAGTCAAGAGTGGATTTGAAAAACGGTTTGCATACCCTAATTTTGGATCCATCAACCTCAAAATAAAAGGCGGTATTAAGAGCTCTAAAATCTTGTGTGCTTGAGTATCGATATTTGGGCTTTATTTTTTGGGAGTGTCGCACTACAAATTCTCTCTGCCTTTCAAGATTGCCAAGTCCCCAAAATGCATCAAAAATCTGCAGCCTTGTTATTGCATCGATCTTGTCTTTACATTTCAGTCGACATTTTTCTCCACAGGGGGGTCCAACTTTTCTCTCTGGCATTTGCATCTTCGATTTGGACAAAGACTGGTACGCTTTACCAGAATTTCTCAGCACTTTTGCAACTTTCGATTTCCACATCGTTGGTTTACGTACTCTCTTTTTACCCTTTTTTTCTTCTATCTCGCGCTCTTGCGCATTAATTTCAGCAACCACAGCATCTTGAGGTTGATGTTGAACATTTGCACTATTATCTTCGGAGTCCGACGAGCTACTAGAAGTTGATGAACTCTCAGTGCTGCTACTGCTGGTGCTCGACGAAGACGATGAACTAGAAGGCACAACCTTAGCTGGAGTCTTACTTTTATGAGTTAATCGGAAATTGGGATCCTCATCTGAGTTGTCAAAGTCACTTTCGTCACTTCGGATTGGTGAAATGTAATAATTTGATGTACCAGGCTGTTGTTGTTTAGACGTGCTCGGAATAGATTTATCAACCACGGATATGGGGGCATGAGGTTCTGTAGATGAGTCTTCATCGCTTAATGACATTTTGTGGTTATTTCCTATTTGTGGTCTGTTTATAAGTACCATCTCCTTCTGTGGTATTTGTTCAAACTCCTGTTCTATTGGAGTAGTATCTGGTTGCGTATTTTCATATTGAGTCAGTATGCTAGGGCTGATGTTTTCTTTGTCCCTTTCTTCAACCATATTTACTAAAAATCGTCCACGATTCATTCTTTTTCTGAAATACAAAATGTAAATATCACCAACTGAAAGATAATAAGCCATCGGTGAAACGTGTTCGATTTCATGAGCTTCAATGTAATGAAACTTGATGTGGCGTACCGGAGTCCATCTAAACAGCTCTAACTTAAAAACTGTTCTGTAAAAACACAATAAGCTGTGTAGTTCTAGGACGAAAATAAACTAGAATTAAGATGGAAAAACTGCAATCGCCACTAGCAAAAAAGTTCAATTTCATTTGTTTTTTAAAGAATTATAAGAGTTTAAACAATGAGTCAACAAAACAGACTCAACTAAAAATTCAAAATTTTTTCTTCAACACGGTAACAAGTCTAAATAAAAACAGAAACTTTACTCACCTCACCATCAACACTGGTTCAACTCAAAATGTTACTTTAATTTACTCAGCACTAACTACACAAAACGGCGACAACTCGAAATAAAGTTATTACAATGTCGTGGTTAACTCAACAACACGGAATCAACTCAAAATGACTCTAATTTGTTTACGACAGATACGTGCATTCTGCATGACATTCTGGCTGCAACTAGCGATGTCCCTGTTTTGGTGGGGGAGGAGCGCGGCTCGCTCGTTCAACAAAAAGGGCTTTCGGCGCTATCTAGCGTTGAGTACTGGCACTATTTTTGAATCTGTTTTGTTGGCCGCTAGGTAGTGAGTTAAGGAATTCGATGGTATGCATACCTCAAAAATTGAGATTTTTGAGTTAGCTCTCTTTAGATCTAGGTGTGCGAATGTTAACTAACAACTAGAAGCCCTACAATGTTCACACATTCACAAAATAATCGGTAAAAGAATCTACACAAAGTTAAAAAACATCTTTTTTTTTTTTTTTTTCTTTTTTTTATTTGCAACAAAAACATGTATACAATATAATTAATTGTGTACGGAAATGGCCGCATTAGTGATACTGTATCGCAGCCATTAACGCCCACCTCCAGAAGGGCGATGACAACGTTCCAACATTATTTGAAATAAATACCAACAAAAATTAATCAACATTAAAATCAATAAAAATTAAAATTACACTAATAATACAAATTAAATCAAATACCTATTAAGAATTAAAATAAAAAAATAACATAAGACAAAATTAAAATAAAGTTACAATTAAAATCATAAATAAAATTTAAATAGAATTACAAATTAAAATTCTTTTTTTTTATGTAAAATCAAAATCAAGCATTCAATAAAAATTAAACTAAAACGCAAACATAACAATTATTAAAAATCAAAACAAAACTAATAATTATATATCAAAACAAAACTAATAATTACATTATAATGAAATACAGATCAATCTTTCAATAAATTAATATAAGATAGACATGTGTATGCGTGGGTATATTAAAGAGTATCTGAGTGTGAAGTAAGAGCGTGTGGATGAGAGAGATCTGAGTGTAAGTGTGAGTAAAAGTGTGCGAATTACAGAGTGTGTGTGCGTAATGTATGTAGTGAGTGAGTAGACGAAATATCAGTGAGTTTGTTGGTGGAAGAGTGGGGACTATGACAGAACCTTAAGAAGATTTTCAGTCTCCTCATATGTGCGACTTTGTAGGTACGTAGAGACTTGGATTTTGCATTCTCGTAGCGGAAGAGGGTAAATATTTATTTCCTTATTTATTTTATTGTAGAGCATTGAGCTTAAATGGAGAAAATGGCGGCCTGCCAGTACAGTCCTCCGTGGTAATGATTTGCAAACCCTATCAGACCTTCGTTTATTTTTGGTTAGTTGGACATCAAATGACAGTTGCGCATGCTTCTTAACAATAACCCTGCCTCACAAAAAGTTGTCGGACCGTGAGCACATTGCAGAGTCTGTATAGCTCAAATGTTGGATAGCGGATAGGTTTAGATAACATTACCTTTAAGAGGGATCTTTGAGCTCTTTCTAAGCGCAGCATTGAAGTTTTTGCCAATCCACCCCAAGCCGGGATACAATAACCTAGAATAGACTGAACAAGACCAAAGTAGACCGATTTCAGAGTGTCTAGGTTTGCAATACATCTCAAATATCTAAAAACATACAATATCTTTCGGACCCTACCAACTGTAGCAGCAACTTGCTCGTGCCAGCTTAGGATTTCGTCAATTAGTATGCCAAGATACTTGAAGTTTCGCGTTCGTGCAATTTTACTACAGACACAGTCTCGTTCCTGGCTAGGATTACACATGTGAGCCCGAATTGAAAAATATGCTGGGGCAGAGAAGCTATCCTTGATCCAAATGCAACAAACTTAGTTTTCTCAACATTTAGAGTTAAAAGGTTACTGACTAACCAGCTCATGACCCGTCTGAGGGCTGTCTCAGCATTAGCATTTACCTCCAACCAGTCTTTACCTTCGACGAGTAGAGCTGTGTCATCAGCATACGTCACTACTTTGCACTTAATATATATATAACAAGACTAAATTTAACATGTGGCACAAATGTTGTTTTCAGTGCTGTAACTATTCTTTGCAAAGGGCTATAAAGATGATTGTGAACTATTGTAAAAAGTCCAATTAAAAGAAGAAAAAAAAAAAATGTGATTGAGAATAGTTAGAGACATCCACATATTTGTGCCGTTTATGAGTTACCAGGGAAGCCGCATGCGCAGAAGGAGCTAAAGCCAATTTTTTTATCTTCAACGTAGTCCTTGATTTTATAATATGCTTTTTTAATAAGGACACGTTTAAAGTGATTTTTGAACTTTCCATCGGTCAGTTCGTAGCGTATACTGTTTAGAAGAAAAGACTTGCTAGTTTTAGTTAATCTGAATTTGGGTATTACAATTTCGTGCTTACCGCGTGTATTTAAATTATGGAAGTCGCTTCTAGTTTGGAAAAGCCCTCGATTTTTGCGGGCATACAAAATACATTCCAAAATATAAAGTGAAAGTAGAGTAAGTATATCGATCTCTTTAAATTTATCTCTGAGGGACTCGCGAGGACCCATTTTATAGATCGCGCGGATTGCCCTCTTTTGTAATATGAAAAATGAGTCAACATCTGCTGCTGATCCCCACAGCAGAATACCATAAGACATAATACTGTGGAAATAAGCATAGTATACTAACCTAGCTGTGGCTACATCGATTAACTGCCTTATTTTCCTGACTGCATATGCAGCTGAACTTAACCTTCCCGAAAGAGTTCTAATGTGCGCGCCCACTGCAATTTTGAATCGATAGTAATCCTTAAGAATACAGTTTCCGTTATAACTTCAAGATTTTTGCCGTTTTTTTCGCATTCAGTAAGAGATTTTTAGCTGCGAACCATTTTGAAAGAATAATTAAACTTTGGTTGACATGTAAGACATCCGTATCTAGCAAATAGAATTATATCCGATAATTTGGGCATCATAAAGGGGAAATCATCAATGTAAACAAGAAAGAGGAAAAGGCCGAGAATTGAACCTTGGGGCACGCCCATCTTGACTAGAGACCCGGAGGACGTCGCTCCATTAACATTTACTTTTTGCTGTCTGTTTGATAAAAAGGAAAGCACGAGATCAGCAGCGTGTCCTCGAATTCCGTAGTGGTCTAATTTACAGATCAGTGTGTTATGGTCGACGCAGTCGAACGCTTTTGAGAGATCACAGAAAACGCCAATGGCATCCTGGGACTTCTCGCAAGATTCCAAGATATAGCTGATGAGTTTCACTCCCGCGTCCGTTGTCGACCTACCTTTCGTAAAACCAAACTGCTGACTATGCAGGATCCCATTAGAATTGAAGTGAGACAACATCTGATCCAGCATGATTTTTTCATAGATTTTACTCAATGCTGGAAGCACGGATAAAGGTCTATAATTAGAGGGTTCATTCTTACAGCTTGATTTGAAAATTGGTACTACTTTACTGTACTTCATTAAGTCAGGAAACGTGCCGCTGTCCAAACATTGATTGAATATGCCTGTAAGGACAGGAGCAATCGAATCAATAATATCTACAAGAACCTTAACGGATATCCCCCATAAGTCTTCAGTATTATTTATATTGAAACTTTTGAACGCGTTTTTAATTGTATCAAGACATATTGGTTTAAATTTAAAGGTTGGTATGTCTTTAGTAAAGTTTTCTTTAAGAAGAGCTTCAGCTAATTTCGATGAGGAGGGAAGAGACTTCGTAACCTCTAACGGAATGTTGGTAAAGAAATTTTCTAATGTCTCAGCGACTTCTTGCTTATCAGAAATGGTTTGATAAGATACTGCAATGTTGGCAAGTATGGAGCAACCAGAAATTAAATTCGATAGACGAAATAGACTGTTCACAGTATTTAAAAACGAGAAAATGAATTACTCAAAAAGAACGAGGATGAATCTTGAACTAAAATTTATCTAAAGTTATCTGCTGTGAATAATTCAACTTTTAAAATTTAAGAAGTTATATTTTAAAATAGCGAATATTTTTGTAGCAGAAAAAGCAAGAAATTGTGTTTTTAAATTTATTTTAGAATGTTTTATGTTCTTCTAAATAAATTTCAGGATACAGAACTTGGCACCCATTTAGATCCCAATTCTTCTATCAGCGTAGTCAAAAACCGCGCATATTCTTAGTATTGAACTTGGCTTCCTTTTTCACATTTATGTTTTTGATGGAATAGATTCTACTAGACGTACCTGATCTATTGAGTTATAATTATAAACTATTAATGTTTGACTGTTGTAATATCTATATAGGTTTCATAGGGCTGATGATGTTAAAGTTGAGTCGATTTTTGTTTACTTATAGTGTTTTAAGTTGCTTTATCCTTTGTTATCTAATCAAATACAAGCAATTCTTGTATATAATTATATTTTATCTGAATCTCGAACGGCTCTAACGATTTTCATGAAATTTTGTATGCAGGGCCTTTCGGGGGCGATAAATCGATCTAGCTGGGTTTCATTTTTAGAAAACGTTGTTTTCTCTATTTTATCCGAGCACAGCTTGGTCGCCCAGGTATATACATTTTATACGAACATCTTCGTCATTTTCATGTGACTGATTGATCTCAAATTTCAGTAGTTTTGTAGTTTAATTATAAATGTATAAGTTGTTTTGTCTTTTGTTTTGTTGTGAATAAAATATTGTAAAAAAAGGTTGAATTTCCATGTTACTGACTAATCTAAAGATGATTTAGTTTTTAAAAAAATTATAAAATAGTTGTTTTATGTTTTTGTTGCTATTTAGCAACTGCATAACTTTATGAAATTTGCTGTAACAATTTTGCTACTTCTTTATTTTGTATTTAATTTTTACCTATCGCTAAAAAATAAAATAATATTGGGATATAATACCTTGATCTTAGACGGAATTACGTTTAATGAGTAAGATCAGATTTTTTGGTTTTCCTCGGTTGATTAACTTGGCCTGTTAAAACATTTTATTGCAATATTAAAGTTTACCGAATGGACCTTAAGTTACTTTAGTTTTAGGTTTTATGCAGCTATCCGATCGTTAAAACATTTTTTACCGGACCTCTAATGTTGGAATTGTGACTTAAGTCAATTTTATCTAACCAAGATTAATCACAAACGTATTATCTCCTAAAAAAACATCAAAAAGGCAATGTATATTTTTTTGATTTAGTAATTAAATAATAAATATATTAAATAATAACTGTTCTGAGTTTCAACAAGAATTCTCAAGTAGTTAATTTACTATGTTTTTTTTTGTGAAAAGTTGAACTACAAATCAGTTTTTTGAACATTTTATGCAATGGTCGTTAATACAATATGCCTTTCTAGCCTCGATATGTATGCCTCCAATATTTGAGGAGTGCCCTCGATTTCGCCAGGATCCCATCATCAGATCCTACCATGTGACCACCTGGAAAGTAAACCCTTTGAAACAAAAGAAGAATTTTCCAAATCGGTCTAGGCGTCTTTGAGTAATAGGGGAACATGCATAATAAAAGATTCCAACGAATTGAGAACCTCCTCCTTTTTTTGAAGTCGGTTAAAAAAAATAGTAACGCATCATTGCTGCATTGACTTACCCCGTTCGTGACTGTCTACACGAGGCTTTAAGATTTTTCGCAACATTAAATTTCCAAACTTTTACTTACCCAACCACCTCAACACTCGCTGAAACTTCTGCCTTTCCTCTTGCTCACATCCCAAAACCAAATCCAAGTCACAGAAGTAAAGACTACAAAGTTAAATTGGTTCTACCGTAATTAAGAATTAACTTATGACCCCAAACTTGCCGGGTTTGGGGACGGGCCGTAATAGCCTGTTGATGTCCATTTATACCGAAGTCTTCAAGAAACTTTAGCCTTCAACATAATCTATTGTTCAAGAGTCACTTGGTATTGATTCTAAGAATTTCGTCGGTGCCTCGATTGACTTAGTGATAGTATAACTTCCAATGAGCGGAATGGACGGAAGACATCCAATGAGGATTTGCCACAACGGAACAAAAAAAACAAGTTTTAGAAACATGGGTCAGGCCGGAGTTCCGCGAAGTACAAATAGAACATGATTAAAAATCATAGAAATGCCAGGCATTTGACCACCGTCAAATCTAGCTAGATAATACCTTCATATGTATAAAAACTAAGCTTGCTACACATACAATTTAAGAACAAATCTTACCGATGAAAGAAAATGTTTTCATTGTTTCAGCTAACTTTTATCGTAGAGTTTACGCAGCTCAATACGGCTTAATGAGACATTTTTCTAGACTTCGGTTGATGTCCCGTGACGGTAACGCTAAATAAAAGCGCTCAAAGTAATAGAGCACTCACACTTCACTCCCTTTTTTGACACGCAAAGTACACTCAATCGCGTCATGTAAAGGGTTTTATGTCTGTGTATTTGAACCTTTTTAAACCAAACTATCTTTTTACTGCGTCTTCTTCCCCGTGGCTCTCACGAACTGTGCTTATTACGAGATAAATGTAGCTTATGACACTCAACGACAAAGAAGTTTTCTAGCAGTGAAGAATTTAAGTGAAACAAAACGACCCCTCTTTATGCTATTACGTTAGATTAACCCCGGACTATTTGATTTGATTGACGTCACTTGAGAAGTGAAGTAAGCAAACGTCGACCAAAACTAACTTACTTTTATGTCAGTAAAACCATTTTCCTTTCACTTTTCTAATCAAATTATAATGGCAGGTTGAGCCATTCGTAAACTGCGAAGTTAGCTGAAGTTATAAAATTCATTTGTATTCAAGAAAACTTTCACCGCAGACATATTAATTTAAATGTATGAAAACATGTTCGGAATATCTTGAATGTTTAGTAGTTATAGGTATACTAAAAATATCTACTTGTGAAGCTGAAGTAAGACGTGTTGGTAATAGTAGCGATGGAGCACTATGGCACCACGACATCTTTTTTATGATACTAAACAAATGTTTATGCATTACTACTAGCTTCTGCCAGCGGCTTCGCCCGCGTGAATGTCGAAAATTATCCGAAGGGAACATATTCCCGGGATAACAAGTACCCTATGTGCTATTCCGGACTATAATCTATCTCTGTGTCAAATTTCATTTAGATCTGTAAAGCCGTTTGAGCCTGAAGAAGTAAAAAACACACACACATACTAACACTCACACATACATACACTCACACACAAACTCACAAACTTTCGCCTTTATAATATTAGTGTGATCCCGGTATAAAAAGTATCCTATGTGCTATTTCAGACTATAATCTATCTCTTTCTCATATTACATCTAGATCCATCCAGCCGTTTGAGCGTGAAGAAATAACAAACATACAAACACACACACAAAAACACACTCACAAACTTTCGCCTTTATAATATTAGTGTGATATCAAGCTGCTAGTGGGAGAAGGGTAGAAGAAAAATAACTGTCAACATCGTCTCCGTGATATTTTCGTCAAATAAATAGAAATACGTAAAGTTAAAGTGCAATTTATATTGGCAAACTACGATCAGTGCTCAAAAGTGAAGGACAAACTGAAGTCAATAGAAATAAAAAATAAATAGTGAAAAAAAACCTATGCTAAAAACTTAACTATCAGCGACTTTACTAAGTGTAATTACGGCAACAAACGTGTTAACGGTGAAACAGCAAAACATTAATGCGAATAAACTTGGTACGTAATCTTGTGAAAAACATAACCAAAAAAAAACCAAGTAACGTCGATCGAAGTTCTTAGAAAGTCCGCAAGAGGTCACTTCTGGTATCATAAACAAACGTCAACAAAAGTTTAGTTATTCTTGAAAACGATGGAGCAGGTTATGGTAGCACTTCTTTCAATTCAAAGGGATCTTGAGGATCAGAAAAAATGATTTTTAATAGCGGAGAAGATGTTGCAGAAGAAGTAACGTCAAAGATAAACAATATCTTAGAAGAAAAATTCAAATTCTTCGTAGATAAACACAAGATTCTTAAGTCTAGCGTGGACAACCAAGAGCAAAGACTATACTACTTAGAAAAGCAAGCAAGACAACGCAACCTTGAATTTTTTGGTTTGGAGGAACACGAAAAATCTTACTCTAATTTGGAAAGCATCATAATAGATTTTGTTCATACACATTTACCTGTGAAAATTGACTGCAGAGACTTGCAAGCCATAAGGAGACTGGGGATAAGAAGTGATAAGCCACGACCGGCGGTTTTCGTTACTTTCACGACACTTGGCAAGAAGATCGACATTCTCAAAAATAAAGGAGCTTTAAAAGACACGATGTACTACGTAAAGGAAGTCTACCCACAGACAGTTTTACAAGAAAGAAGAGAACTACAAGTACAAGTCCAAGCCGTAAGAGAGAAGGGAAACAAAGCCATAATTAAATATGATAAACTTGTTATATTAAAAAATACACCAACACCCGCACAAAAAAATATCAACAAAAAAGGAATCTTTCAAAATCACTAGAGAATAACTCAAATGCTTGTACCGAACTGAGATCACAAGTAAATAAAAATAATAAAACCCTAGCCACCCACACAGCTCAAAGGTCTTGTAGCTTTTCGGAAGGTATAGTAAAACCCGGAATGCTTAATTTCCTAGTAAATAAAAGCAGTAATATCCAGGCCACTCAAGACAACACCAAGAATGCATAGCAACGAACACACCAGCCCATCCCAGAGAACTATCATATACATTTAAAAGAAAAAGTATCACATGAAAATGATCTTCCAAGCCGGTTGGTCACGGTGGAAGAATATAACCAAAACCCTCCAAAGAAAACCGCAGAGGAATGGGATAAACATTATAAAAGAAACACAAAAATAGCACAAGAGTAAGAAACATTTATGTCTTTGGAGGAGGCCTGTACCCGTCCTTAGAGGTTCTTGTAGACAGGAGAAATAATACAAATACCTACTGTTATCACAAAAACAAAACAACTAACACAACATAACAAAACAACTAAAATAACATAACATAACCTAACATAACAATTTTTTTTTTTTTTATGTCAATAAATAATTACTAGATGTTAGATAAAGTTATGAGTAGTATCACAGATAATATAATACTAGCTTAAAGTAAAGAGTAGTATAAGCAAACATTAAAATATAGAAAAATAAGTATATTTAAGATATACAGTTAAGTTATTTAATGTAAAAGTTCTACAGGAAATAAAAGGCTTTTTATTTTATTATCAAGCTGCTTCCACTTATACATCTAACATATTGGATTGCTTAGTTTAGTGATCAGCGTGTCCTATCACACATGCCTTACACACACACAGGCACATAGCCTCTTCCAGCCGTTTTACTCTTCTCTAGTATTAGCTTATCTTGACTAGGTTGTCCCTCCAATAATCTTTATGTTATCATCTGTCCATCGTTTCGCTTACCTGCCTCTTTTTATTTTATTTACCTTCTCATGGTTGCCATTTCGTGATAGTTTTTGTCCATTTTATCCTGCTGTCCCTTGTCATATGTCCCGTCCTTCGCCATTTCAACTATCTGTATTAAAATAATAATCAGTTTAAAATATCTTCTGTTATTTTTCGGTCTTTTAGCATCACGCCCAACATACTTCTTTCCATTCCCCTTTGGCACGTTCTCAAGTCACGGATACTGTTTAGTACACTGCACTTTTTGGTACTGCTTGGTACTCATGTCAGAGCCGAGGATTGGTCTGAAACCAAAGGTTCAGTCCCGGGGAAGTAATGGCTTAGCCCATATTTTGATCAGTTTTGAGATAGTTTCCAATAAAATTTGCTGTCTTCAAACACAAAATGACACCACCGTCGTTGCCCTCGTGCAACATACTTTAAAAAAAAAAACGACTTCCAAAACCAAGCAAAACATAACTTTCTTTTCCGAAGTACGTAAGACCTATTGTTTTCCGTTTTTCGATACCGACTTCAGAAAAGAAAATATTTTTGCTTTGTTTTGGAAGTCGGTTTTATTTTTTTGTTAAAAAGTTTTTATTTATCTCTTTTTAGTTTTGGTAGGTTCTTCCAATTACCATGAAATCATTTATAGCCAAAATACACCATATGATGATTCCAATAAGCCCAAACACGACTAAGATACATTGTTTACACACTTAGCATTAAGGAGTTCCAGTGGCCATCTGTGGCCTTTTTGATCAGTTCCACTTCTCCAAATGATACTTTCTGAGTGCATTTTTGATGAAAATACCAAAATCTATATATGTATGCCTATAATATTTGAGGAATTCCCTCAATTTCTCTCGGATCCCGTCATCATAATCATATACCTAGGAAGTATACCCATTCAAACAAAAGAAAAAAATCTAATTTGGTCCAGGCGTTTTTGAGTAATCGGGGAACATACATAAAAAAAAAATTATTCCTACGAATTGAGAACCTCCTCCATTTTTTTGTCGGTTAGTAAGATTTTATTACTATTGCATCTTTGGTCTTGTGGTGCATGTACGCAAATGCTACTGCTGAGTTTGATGTCCTAGGTTCTCTTCTCGGGTCGAAAAAACTGTAACGGAATTTTGCCATCTGGAATGTCTCAGTAGCAGATCCTGAATTTATGCCCCATTGGAGTATAGCCTCGCCTCGTATTTTATTTTTTCCTTTTTTGATTTAATTACTAAATTTTTTATGGTACAGGGTGGGCCAAAAATTATTGCAAATAGCAACACTAGATTTTTTTGAAAACCGTTCGAGGGATGGGCGCGCGGGTGGCGGGAAACTATGCGTCATTTCATGCAATTTTAGTCATGATGGAGCGCTTCACGGGACAAAAGCGTGTTTTTTGTGTAAAACAATTTTACAAAAACAATGATTCCTATGTTATGTACGACTAGAATTGAATACGGATTACGCCGTGTAAGTGAGTGTCCAAGTGTTAATTTGGTCAAAGCTTGGGTTGAGAAGTTCGAGCAAACGGGATCGACAATGAAAATTAAACAAACAGGGCGGCCACGTTCAAGAAGAAGCGATTAGAACATTCGAGAGGTCGAAATATCCGTACGGAACTATCCAGAATCATCTACGCGTAAGTGTTCGGCGGCTCTGGCAATACCAAGAACTAGTCTACGGTGGATTTTGCATCCGGACCTCAAACTGCACCCATATAAGCTTCAAATTGTGCAGGAGATGAAACCAAATGATTACATTCAACGTAAGTTACTGGCTGACACTATCCTGGAGCGATTCTCTAGCCTTGAGAATGTATTGTTTACGGATGAGGCCCATTTTCACATCAATGGGCACGTGAATAAGCACAATTGTTGATATTGGAGCAGAGAAAACCCTCACCTTAAACACCAAAAGCCACTTCATTCACCTAAAACGACAGTATGGGCTGCCAAATCAGCAAAGGGCATAAATGGTCAGTATTTCTTTGAAAATAATCAAGGAAATTATGTAACTGTGAATTCAGCGGAATACTTCAAGATGTTGCAAGAATTTTTGACGCCGCAGTTGCATGAATTTCAAGGGTCCAACAGCGGGACTTGGATGCAACAAAATGGAGCAACATGCCATACGTCAAATGTGAGTTTACCGGTAGTCAAAGAAATGTTTCCGAACAAATTGATTTCTCGCTGAGGTGATATCCCATGACCTCCGAGAAGCCCGGACCTTACACCATGCGATTTTTTGTGGGGATACCTGAAAAATCGAGCGTACCTTAATAAACCGACGACAATATCCCAATTTAAACAAATCATCCACGAGGAGATAGCTGCGGTACCCCGCAGCATGTGTCAGCGAGTTTTTCAAAGTTTGCGTAGTCGATTGCAGGACTAGCCAACAACAAAACATATGGACGCTGGCACATTTGGACCATGTCAATTTTTAAAAATAAATTACATTAAATGATTATAACGTTAAATAAATTATCAACAAAATAAAATTTGTAGTTTTATTTCTATTCATGTCTCAAAAGTGCAAAAATTTTTGGCCCACCCTGTATATATTGGTACACCTCGCTATGCAAAACATTTCAGTGCGAAAATATTTTCTTATTGAACATCCTGCATGTCTACTGTATGTGAACTCGTGTTTGGACAAATAAATTATCTTTTTAATTAAAGGTTTTTTTTTATTTTTACAACCCACACTGGGCCTGCGTGGTGGATTCAGTCCCATTTCCTCTCACAGAGAGGAGGCCTATGTCCCAGCTGTGGGAACGTTTAAAGGCTGATGATGATACTGGCCAATGAAAAAATTCGATTCACTAGTAAACCCGCCATCAGTCAGAGTTAATCTCTACATGATGCTAACTGTCAAAACATTCACCATTTACTGAATGAGTGAATGAAAGCTTTGTTTCGCGAACAATACGCGGCTAATGTAACGACAGTAATGCACGGTATTGTGTTTACTCTGACTGACTGAGTGAATGATAAATAAGTTTTATGGTAAAATATGAACATATAATTCAATATGAATGATTGATCTTTGTCTAAAGCTTTTAGTTGACACGGTTTTCGGAGCGACAATAAAAGGTGTTAGCATTTTACCTACCATAAATTAATTTCGCATTTAATTTCATTATTTTGCTGTATTTACTCATTTAGATGACGATAGAATGTGAACCTATCTCTTTCTAAATAAACTGGATATTAATGGCTGACGACAAACGTGTGAAGAAAAGGAAGGTCGAGGGAAAACAATAGAACTTAACAGTCTAATTAGAATTCGAAAATTCATTCATTTTCATAAAGAAAAAAGTAAATGCCCAGTATCTTATAAAAAGCTCCAGAAGTCATGTTTAAAAGACTCTCTCATTCATTGTGGAAACATTTAATTTTAATATTCAAACATTTTATATTTACATTATTCTTATAACATTTGCATTCTATTACAGATTATTCGAAGAAAACGAGGACCTACTCCATCTATTCGAGAAATTCGGCGAGCTGAAGACAGTTGAGGCACAGATGAGCTCCGAGGAGTTAGCAGAACATGCGACGAAGGTCATGCATACCCTGGACGAGGGTATCAAGGGTTTGGGAGACATTGACGCCTTCTTCGCGTAATTCAGACATGTGGGGGCCACGCATCATCAGGTGCCAGGGTTCAAGGCGGAGAATTTTTGGGTGAGTTCAGAGATTTTTAATTATGAAGAATTCGCGGTGATGTTTGGGGGGCTCAGCAGTGTAGGTCTTTCGGCTAAGATGATAATGATGAATCGGGCTTTGACATCTCCGTTGTTACAAAGACTTGATAACTGTGACTCAAATAATTTTATCTCGTAGAGGGATAATGCCGATTTCTGTGACACAATTAATAGGAAAACGATTTTACCCAAACACCGAAGCAATTTCCACTAAAGAGTAATTTTTTTGTTATTTATGGAAGAACAGTATTCGACAATTTCAAACAAATAAAAATGTAGTTACTGCAAATACTAGGACAAAAAACAAAATAAAAAATTTGAACCCATAGTTGTGTTCCCTAATATATTTACACAATTCGAATACCTGCCTTTCTGCCAACCGTGGAGGTAAAAGAGCTTAGACGTTAAGCATCTCATAATTCCCGGATGAAAGGTTAACTGAAAGTACCTGAACCGCTCATAAAAGATCTACCTACGTGGCCTTTACCTGTCGGGTTTCATAAAAAAATGCAATGTCGTCTTACTTTATATTTTATTCTTGTGATGAAAAAAATTGTGTGGCTTGCATGTTATAGGGGATTTTAATGTGTTTGCCTAAATTATTGGATATCCACGTTTTCTTAGTTTGGCAAACACTTTTTGGTGTTCAGGAGTTAGATAACTGAAACGTAAATCTAAGCTATGAGAAGTAGATTTCTGGATAGATAATTATGATAAGATAAGTTATAGAAGTTCAAACTTAGAAACCATGTCAAAGGGTAACATTGAGCGGTCCCATTGCTAAAATGAAAGGAATTAATCTTTAGATGAGAAGAAGAAGAAACCTTGGATGGATTGCAAATAGAGAAGGAGAGACAATACTATGAGAACTGCTTAAAAACATGTTAAATTTGTCTGTTACTAAAGCTAAAATAGAAACACTCAATAACAAACTTTACAACAAAATAGAATAGAAATAGAAATCGTTTATTATCCTGATGGTAGCTGGGACACAGTTGTGAAGAAGTTGGAATTTCAGAGTAGCTTAAATATTACTTATAGTTACATTAAATCATTATAATTGCCAGTGAGTCCCAAACTAGACAGTAACGGAGTCCTAAATAACGAAGAACATCCCATTTAGCTCACAACTATAAAACTAATGTAGTAACAAAACTGTCTCCTACACAAACATTACAGAAAAGCTAATTAAAACCAGAAAATACAGTTTATTAATTAATTACTTAGAACTCGAAGCCTCTCAGTGTTTCATTATAAGAACTTAGCACAAGTGCATACTTCAGGCTGAAAACTCGCGTAGAAATAATTGGAAAAGAGCAAAGAGAAAAGTTAGGATGTTTCTGTAATACTCTTTGCCGAAGCACAAGGGCACGGAGTACAGTGATGATAAAGTATCTATTAACTGCAAACAACTTTTTTTTCTGTCAGATGAAAGATTGCTTTTATGTGGTATATTTTTGTTTATATGTTTGTAAAAGATCATCTCTAGAAATACTAATCCTAACCAATGGCATAATACTATAAACACTATAGTTTCGGGGCAAAAGAGACCCACGACTCACGTTGCTTTTAATTGTGAATTCATTTCCTACGTATCATTATACGTTGTTAGTGGCTTCGCGCAGAAATAATTTTCCCGTACCGAGTTCCATAACCGTTCCTTTTAAGCCCCTTTGAGTCTTTCACAAGTAATTTCCAACGAACATGTTAATTCAAAATGAAAATTAATTAACACGCGATTTAAACCCACAGACAGAGCTTCTATAACTATGTGTTGTCAAACTTAAAGCTTTTATTTCTTTAGCATCTATTTTACTTTTGAATTGTCAAGTTATACTGATTCCACGCTCCAAAGCTTAGGTAAATATCTATAGAGGGGTACGCCTGGCTATCAAGTATAAACGGTCAAAAAAGTGTGAGAGAGATTATCTTGACCTTTGATTATTCCATGTCAACCTTCGTCATTAAGACCTACTGCCAAGAGACTAGTATTGGCATTGTTTCTTTGTACAGATTAGTCGATTTTGTAACGGTAATTCGCCGTCCAGGGTCCGTACCATGATCTCTTAGAGCAAGGTTATTTCCTAAGGGACAGATGTTTACAAGTCAGATACATTTGTCCCTTACTCACACTGAATATAACCTTTCTCTAAGAGCTCATGGCAGTCTCCTGTTCTGACCCACTCCCAAAAATCCCACTCGACTAGCGTTTTTTTGTTGATAGTAAGGTATAGTAGTACAGTTAGTATTATTAAATTCGCCAGGAATAGTGGAACTTTGAATTGAAGAACAATATCGTTTGAAAACTTTGTTTTTATTCTGTAGTTGGATTTGCTCCATTAGTAGTTGTGTTTCTTTTAAATAAAGATCTAGCTTTATTCTGTCTTGGGTTCACCGAACATTCTGGAAAAGGTTTACTATATTTGTTATACTTAGACTAAAGAGCAGTATTTTTCCAGTTTATTTTGTCTATAATAAAATTTATTTAGCAACACCAAGAAATACGCATGGTACACATGGTAAAATCAAAGTATGAGCCTGAAGATTGCTTCAAAAAGTTCCATATACGTTTATCTTTACTTTGACCCTGAGGCCGCACCATAACATGTCAAATCTATTATGGATCCACTGAGCAAAAGGGACAGGGCTATTTTTCTTGCATAGCTCTGTCTCTTTCTCACAGTGGATCCATGATAGTTTTGACACGTTATGGTAAGGTCTCAGCTCTTAGTTGTCCCACCCCTGGTGGATGCCCGCATTCTCGAGGTGGGAGGCTCAGTAGCCGTGGCTTGGTTACTCACGGTGAAGCGAAGAGGAATCCGAGGAGGGGCCGCTTGTAAGGGCTTTTGCTGACTAAGCCAACAACGTAGCGGCCAACAAGTAAGTTGCGGTGCCGCTTGGGTGACATTGCAACTGAGGCGGCTCGCGTTGTCGTATGGGAGGCATCACGGCTGAGGGTTAGAGGCCGCGGCGGGAGAGGAGTGCACCATTTGCCGCGGCCTGGACGATGTCGCCACCGACTAATGGCGGACGCGGTGGGGCTGCAGGGGAGTAGGAGTGTCGCCTTAGCGTTGGCCGCTTGCCTTATTCCCTGCGGCCGAAAATTGGTGGGTGGTGAGGCCAGTGACCTGAACCGCAGGGGGACCTTGGGTGCCATACACGGGGTCATCTGGCGCCCCTGTGCTGGTTTGGTTCCTAGGGTGGTCACTGCGTGCAATGTGTTCTGGTGCACTGGTGATGGTGGGCACTCCGCCAAGTAGGGTCCGCGGATGAATGCTAACACGTACCCGTGTTCCCTCCATAAGTGACACAGGAGGATACCGTGGAGTTTGAGTGGGTTGGAGACCCACATAACTGCGCTCTCTCCCCGTAGTAGCGCAGTATGTAAGAGCACTTCGCAAAGCAAATAAAAAAGGCTCTATAATCTACATCCATTCGATGTAAGCAAAGGCCTTGGCCTTGGCAATATGTCAACATGTAAGGGATTGACGGTTGGAACGTAAGGGGTTTGACATTTCGATAGCGCTTGATACTCCCAAACATATTTATTTATTTATTATTTATTTAAACTTCATGTACAATGGTGATACATAGGCGGACTTAATGCAGCAAGGCATTCTCTACCAGTCAACCTTCGGGTTAAAAAGGACAAACAGGTGGTAGGAGTACAAAATAAAAATGAACAATAATTAAAGTCGGATATTAATAAACTATCTAACAAATAAAATACATAAATAATTTCTAAAACAATAGACTAATAAATATTATAATAAATATCATATTCTAAATGAAACAGAAATTAAACATAATAACTAAGGCGAAGACCGAGCTATGTAAGAGAGGACAAGTAATAGTTCCGGATTCTACGCTTAAATGAAAATTTACTCTCAGTTTTTTTTATGTCAAGGGGAAGGACGTTCCAGAGTTTTATAGTAGAGACAGCGTAAGAATTAGATATAAACCCAGTGCGGTGAGAAGGAATTTGGAGAAGTAAGTACATATTTGAACTTTCCTTAATCGCTGTCGTAAGCACTCATGCCCACGAGACGTTTTTCACCGGAGCTAAGCCCGGCGTCAAACCGCGTCTACGTTCTGTCGTCAGTAATGTATGGGACACTATGGAGCCATACACAAGACGCCTGGGCTAGCGCCGGCTCACTTTGATGGCTTTGGAGTGGCAAAAAACCGGGCCGGTTTAAAACCGTCTCGTGTGCATGAGCGCTAACGCTTTTGTGGATAGAATTTCATTTGTCTAGATATAGCTTTTGGCTGTTTCCTTAGAAGTCACACTTTCTAGTTAAATCATCATCTAAAAGACAACACAATCCATCCATCGCTTCGTCTTTACTTCAAACATTATAAGAAGGAAGTTTCAAATTTTCACACCATATTTACGTACAAGGCACCAACACATATTCTGACTAAGTGAGGGGGCTTCAAACTTCGCCGTAGCGTGCATTAGCAACGCTCGAATACTTGGATAACTATTGCTAAAGTGTTCGCAAACGGTGCATCTGCTTCAAAGTATCTTACATGAATTCTATGATGACGTCGTTGGGAAACTTGTGTATGTAATAAGGTTTCCATGAAAGGCTTCATGATAATTCAAAATAACATGATCCCTGTAATCTCCGAAGCGTTAGGCAGAGAGGGAGTTTTATAATACACCCACATTTAGCCAGTTTTGTTTAAGTCCAGCCATGAATTCTGACTCCGGAGTACTATAGAGAAATTCTAGATGGTAAACATAATAACATTTTGCCTGAACCAGGCATCAAACCCAGGGCCTCTTGCTCAGCAGTAGCGCTTGAGAGTCTTGTGACCATCATACCAACGAGGCAATATTGTTTAGACATGTTAGGGGTGTTTCCTGAGTAAAAATATGATAATTGTATTCAGTTCGTCAGTGAGATTATCAATTAATATTGGACACGTATTTTATGCTTTGCCAAATCAATAAAAAATTACAAAGATAAAGCACATCCAGAAGACGAAGAATTAAATAAACAATTTATAATAGAAAGGAACAAAACTGCAGAAAGAATACAAAATACTAAAAATAAATACTGCTATGAAACATTCAAGAAATACTCAGGAAATCCAAAAAGATGTGGAAACTCATGCCTGTAACCGATGGTAGTGAAATCTGTGAGACTTTTAACGTCTTCTTCTCAACGATCGGTTCAACACTCGCTAACGCTATCCTTATGACACAACGTAGATACAACATTGACAACAGATTATACTCATCCACTAACTACTTTTACACCGTGCCAAACGGACGAAATCTCAAAAATAATCGCTAGTCTTGATCCAAACTGTAGTGTAGAGATAGACGGGATAACCACAAAAATTATTTAATGTTTAAGAACCTTAATATCAGACAAATGGACCACTTGTATTAATGAACACCTTGCTGAGGGAACGTTTCCAGATGCCCTAAAAATCGCTAAAGTTACTTCTATCCATAAATCTGGCACAAAATGTGACCCAAACAATTACCGGCCTGTCTCCGTCCTTCCTGTCGTCTCGAAAATCTTTGAAAAAGTTGTTAATTCTCGATTAGTCAAATACCCCACCTCTATTAACTTCCTTTGCAAATTACAGTATGGGTTTCGTTCTCTATCCAACACTTTATCAGCCATAACAGACCTAATAACAGCAACAAACAAATATTGACCAAAAAAAGATGGCACTAGGCCTTTTTATAGACCTAAAGAAAGCTTTCGACACCGTTAGCCACTCAATATTATTACAAAACCTCACCAACATAGGTGTTTCAGGAGTGGCACGCAAAATGATTGACTCATACCTAAAGAATAGGTATCTAATAGTAAAAATCGGGGAATACCAAAGTAAACCACACAGCACAGGCTCATTCGGTGTGCCCCAGGGATCGGTTCTTGGACCACTATTTTTGCTTATTTACATTAATCCCGTTCACAAAATTTCATTAGAGGGACACGTTTCCCTTTATGCTGACGATACCTGTCTTTTTTACTATGGCACTTCCATTGACGACATGATTAACCAAGCGCAGGAAGATTTAAATACACTATCTACTTGGTTCCAACAAAACCTACTTACAATTAATGCTGCTAATACTAGTAACGTCATTTTTAAAACCCAAAAATTAAAAAAATACCAGCAAAAACAGGATGAAAAATACCTTGGGCTAAGAGTAGACTGTCAGTTAAACTGGAAAATACAAATTAATCACATTAGATCCAAGCTATCCTCACTTTTGGGCTCATTGCGTAATGTTGTTCATTGCCTTCCTCATCGAGTGCGCCAGACCAGTTACAACTCATTAGTGAAACCATATCTGATGTATCTTATTGAAATCTGGGGCAACGCGCCAAAAACTAAACTAAAGGACCTAATGATTGCTCAATATAAAATCATAAAACTATTAGTCCACTACGATTACCTTACACCTACAATTAAAATCTACAGGGAAACGAAACTCTTGAGTATTAAAAAACTCCATGCATACTGTACCAGCATACTCCTAAGAAAATTTTTGGACAAGTCCATTCACACACAAATACACTTCACAAAAATAGCAGTCGTAGGAAGGATCACATTTTGCTACCACGAGTGCGCACAGTCAATGGCGAGAGAATAATTATTTTTGCGGAAGTACAACAATATAATAAACTACCTAAAGAGGTAAAGAATGCGAGGCACCGGGATCGTATTCATTATGAATACTTGCGACCGCGGTAATTATTAATTTTGCAGGTGGATTGAAAAGTTTTGAGTTTTGTGTTTGTTAGTGTTGTTTGCATACGAAGTGTTAATTATGTTCTTGCGTAAATGATATTGTTATAAAGAAAATCAATAGCTGCTTAGTTTGTGTGTCAAAGTTCTTACAATATAAGTTTGAAAAATGTTCTCAAGTGAAATATTTGTAATTTCTTATTGAGAAATTATTTTCTTTAACCATAAGTGGGGGCTTGTGACATCACTATGTCAGTATAAAGTGTACTAACGGCGTGACGTCACACGATATTTCAACGCACTGTATCGTCGTAGTTTTTTTTTCGTGGCAATAGAAAAAATACGTGTCTAATATTTTAAGGCTATTTAACTGACGGACTTACTAGAAATTTTTTGTCGACTACCCTATTATCTAGAAGTAGAAAGGGCAGATCCGAAAATTATATCACTGATAGATAGCAGAGTGGCATACGTTACTTTAGCCACGGGGGGAAAATCTAGCAATAACCAATAACCTTCGCCTCTAATTGTAATCTTTCTTTCCTCATTCAACCATCTTATTAAATTATCATCCTAATGATACGATGAGCACACAAAGATTATAATATCCAATCTATAACACCCACGCTTCGAATATTGATCGTGTTTTGTTGTTAGTAGAGAGGAGGACGCAGCTGCTATCTCTTGACGAATACATTAATGTGTCATGTCTTATAAGACCTTATTAGAAGAGAAACCACAAAGAAATTACTCTATGCTAGGTTTTGCCAGTGGATTTACTCATGTCAAAAAATATCCTACAGAAACGAACTGCTGCGATAAAAAGTGTCCTAATAAGGTAAAACCTGGATAGTTACCCGAGAGGTATAATTGCCCCAGGGGTATATTTGTCCTAATTGTAATTACTCTAATTTCGCGGATAGATCTCATGCTATATTATTAATCTGTAAAAAGATCTCCAACTATCACTAAGCTGACCGTATCTCATGTCTCTTTGCGATTGCATGGGAAGGCAAAATGCGATCAACGTTTTTGCGGGCTAATTGCTCTGTTTCTCGGCGTGGCATCCGACCTAAATGTAATTTACATAAATTAGGCAGCTATCCCCTATGTGGGATAGATGTCCCAAAATATAGAGGAGGGCAAAATCTGTCCAGTTGCTCCGGAGAGGAAATCGCTAATACTCTGGCATATGATGATGAATTATTCTCCTTCTTTAATCATTATAATGAAATAGGAGAGCCTCTATTACATCAGACTTATTCGTAACTGGCCGTAGCAGTGGCAAATAATTTGGGCTAAACAAATTTGAATGACCTTCTTGACAGTGACTCGAAGAAGAAGAGAATAATTGTTGCAATGTGGTTGTACATACAGCAACAGAAATTCCTCACCCCTAGAAATGTACCAAAAGTGACATCTATGGACAGGAGGATATACTACGATGTTTACTTTCTACACAATGTATATTGTTAAGAAATAAATGACTTATGACTTACGTGCGCCGCGTGCGGCGCCATCTCTTTGATATCAATGAAACTGCTAAGATATTCTAACTAGAGATGAAAAACTGACGGCCCTCATGCAAGCGACCGCTAAATAATATCCATCGCATCCTACCTATTGATATTTTTAAACTTCCCACATTTGGAAGTTTATCAAACATTATACTTTTTACAGATTTCTAAAAACTCATAACAGAATTTTATAAAATCGTTAGCCCGAAAAGCAAGATTTAAACCTGAATCCTATAACTCACCAGTCAAGCTGCTATACCACCACGCCATTCTGACACTGGACATAGTTGTGCAATTCATCGATATGTTTATAAATCACCTTCACATTATTCATGTCAGCCGTGACATTTATAAAATATTATAAAAATTAGATTATGAAGAAGATTGTTGGTAAGCTTATAATTTTGTTAAGTAAAAGATGACATAGCACCATAGCACAATTACTCATCTGCTTGTGTTATTCGAATAATAATAATAATAATTTATTTTAGCAAAAAAAAAGAAGAAATACATAGTTTCCTGTTACATTACTACAATAATATTATGGCTTATTTCTGCTCAATCTTGTGAATATTGGCCCCGATGCTAGGAAAATCCTGTGTTATAGGGGCCAACCATTCGTCCGTTATGGTTATTTTAAAAACATTGTAAGCAAAAACGTGTAACAGTAGCAATAAAATTATGTGGGTAAGCGCGTGCGCAAAGTGTGTGCTTGTGATGTTGGTGTGGTGTGTGTGGGTGTGAGTTTGTGTGTGTTGTGTGTTATGTGTTTGTAATGAGTGTGAGGGTGATGATTTGCGGTTTCTGTAGTTGTGTAAATGTACGTGTATATGATACTAATAATTATTTATTGGCATGGCGGTTTAATCAGTAATTCTGTTTCATTATAATCTAGGGTAAGGAGGTAGTCTTTAGATATTTTTTTACTTTTGTGTTTGTTTAATGTATGTATATTAAATTGTTGATGTATTTTGTTATAGATAAGGGCACTTAGGTAGGGGTAGTGGCGTCTAGCAAAGGTAGTTTTTGTATGAGTTGTGGGACAGACCAGTTTGGGTCTTCTTCTTACTGTCGGGCTGTTATTTTCACTGTACGGAAGAGTTGCGTGTTTACGCATGATTGTGCGGTGTATATACAGTTGTCGGGCCGTTAATGTACTGAAGTCTGTGTATAGTTGTCGCGTTGGGAATCTAAAAGGTCTTTTAATATTGAATAACGACTTACAATTACAATAACATAATGTCTCGTTTGAGTAACTTTTTAAAAGTGAAAATAATCGTGCTTTTGAAACTAAATCAAAGTTTAAACAATATTGCTCGAGAATCAAATGTTGACGTAAGTGTAATCTAAATTATAATGAATTTATATTTTAATTTTTTGCCATTAGAAATCTAACTTTTTAATTTACTTATTTATAGAGAAACACATTTCGTTTATGGGTGCGACGGTATCAAGACCGATTGATTACACAATGATTTGTGTAATCCAGCCGTCATCGTGAATAGCCAAACCACGAATTTTTACAATCACCCGATCTGGTGCTATAAGACATGGCATTTCGCTTACCACTTTCCGAAGACATTTTTATGCAACTGGGATCTATAATTATAAACCTGTCAAAAAAGATGGATTAACCGAAGCTCATCGAAAAGCCAGAATAAGATTTAAAAATTGTACATGAGATCAAGAAGTTATAGAAAATAAAGGTTACCCTAAGTTTTTTATAGTAATTTTTTTATGTAAACAATTTTGAAAAATTTCAAGTGAAGTAAATTGTTGTTCTGTTTGTTTCAAACGTAAGTAACATGTTGGTTGTACGCAAAATACGCGCTTAGACGTGGAGTTGCGGACACCAGCCCGTCTTAATCTAATCTAACATGTTGCTTCTCTTTTGAATTATTCAAAACTATATATTTTATTTCCTGTAAATAAATATTTGTTAATCTAAATTGGGTTTCTATATTAATTAATACCATAAGAATAATATACAATAATACTGTTCTGTTTTTTTTTGTTCCTGATACCAGTGGGCTACTATTTATTATATTTTTTAATGTTTTTCTTTTTTTTTTTTGCATGATAAATAATACTATCTCAATCTCCTTTATTTTGAAAAACCGCCTTTTAAGCCTACCTATTAATTTTTATTTTTATTATACCTACTTCCCCTCAACCTACAACACCCCTCTATAGCCATACAGGGCTGCCTAAATAAACTCATGTTGGTTAGCGCATGACAATTTTGTATCAATAACGTAAACAATATTATTAAATGGGTATCTTGCACGCTTACTTGTGGAATCGATGTCAATAACTACAGAAACCTAACTTCAATGTGGTCACAGAGATGGCACGCACGCGGCGCACGTAAATGTCGTAGTATATCCTCCTGCCCATAGATGTCGCTTTTTATATACGTCTAGTGGGTGTGGATTTTCTGTTGTTTTCTGTACTATAGGTACATCATCATCATTTTAGCCAAAAGAGTCCACTGCTAGGCACAAGCCTCCCACAAGCATGCCACACACATGAAACGCACAGGACCGATCAGGTCCTGTGCGTTCCACCGGATCCCGCAGCTTTGACCAGGTCTTTGCTCCATCCAAAGGTAGGCTTTCCAAAGCTGGCATAAGAACATCTCTGCCTCAACCTTTGGGAAAAACAAGCGTGATGTTATGTTATGGAAAGGGAAATTCGCCAACGAAACCACGCCTTTTAGAAGTATGAAATGATCACAGAAATTATTTGTGGTTAGCAAATTGTCTTCCTTATCGGTTGATTGCCTTTCACACAATACCCCCAAATGAGGCTAATTATCTCGCCAAACGATGTGATTTGTGAAGCTTTGTTATTCAGAGTATAAACTAAATCAATTTTTTTCCTTCCTGGTATCAAATAATTAGTTTTTCTCTCTATCTCTCTACTTTCGTAATAATAAGGAAAAACTGTCAGAATGGTAATCATGAAAGCGTAATGATGGTTCTGTCTGTACCTACCTATCATTATTTTTGTTATTTATGTGTCTATTTTATTTTATACACAATATTAGTCAGCTACCGACTGAAATGTACCTCATAATCAATCCAATAGAGGAGAACAGCCGGATATGCGGACATTCGAAAGCATTTTTGCCCAAGCTAAACGCAAAAAAATTCAACTTGCACGAAATTCATAAAACTTTTTCCTTTTTTCAGAAAATCGAGCAGCCATTCTTGCAAGCTGCCCAAACAACTCTCGGCGAAAGATACACTCCGAACATCGAAACTATATACAAGAAGACCATCAGATTTATTTTAGAGAACCTGGTGAAAGGCTATGAATACGGCAAGGTGGAAAACGGGACGGCAGAATCTTGACAGGAGAACTATTGAGACTTGTATTGTAGTTTAATTTAAATACCTTACCTACCTTTGGTTAGGGTTTGGCTGTTAGAGTTTAAAATTGGGTAAAATTCTAAGCTTGTAAGTATTCATTATCAAAATCATCAACTGACTTTCAGCTCTAGACAAAGTAGCATTAAATCATTGATAACGGATCAAAAATCGAAAAAAAAGGGCTTGACCACGACACATCTTTCAAGTCAAAAACAAACACACAGGCTTTTTGACAATTGGTATTAAAATTACTTCATCAAGACTGTTTTATTATTATTTATTTGGTGTAGTTAAAGCATTTCGTCTTCCATGCCTAAATTCAAAATATAAATCTTTGACTACGTGTGTATCAACCATCATCACAATATACACTCTTGTAGCCATTTCATCTTTCAGGCTACCCATCCATCACTTATTTAGTCTTCACCTAATCTTATATCAGACAGTAGTAGGTGTTGCATATTGCTTACAAATGAACAAGATAACGATTCTTTTACATTGTTATTAGCTTCTGCCAGCGGCTTCGCCCGCGTGAAATTTCTTTTCTGCATGGTCATGTAGGTTAGGTTAGGTTAAAACGGGCTGGTTGCCGCAACACCACGACCAAGCGCGGTCACGTAATAATAAAAATATATTATTTCTTTTTTCCCCAATTCACCATTTAACTAACAATCTCGTCAAAGCTTTTTTTATGAATTTTATTAGACGATTTATCTTATATTTTCAAAAACTTTAAATAATTTAATTCAATTTAAACACTAAACTTGGAACCCCTGCCAAGACCTAAGACGAACTTTAGCCAACTTTTAACCCTAACTTTCAGACGTGGAATAACTTAAGTTTATGAGTATTTTTTTAAAAAAATCAGGAAAAATCTAGAAACTAAACAGAATTACGTGATTTTCAGGATCAGTCCAAAATCATTCGAAATTCTTCTAGAATCTTCTCTTGCTGGGTGTGAAAGTTACTTAAACATAACAATTTTAATAGGCTGTAATTAAGTTCATCATAAGTTATACATAATATAATATCACGCCTGTTATCTCCGAAGAGATAGAGAGATGCGCGAGGTGCGCTTAATATAAGTTTTTGTTTGAAAAGAACGCCATGTTTTTATTATGCGAACAAAACCCGACATTAATATAGTCTACCACACACCAATATTCACGAGCATTTATTAACAAAAATTCGAAACCCAAGAATGACATTAAAATAAATGCATTCTTTCCGAATCCATCCGGATTTTCCGTCAGAAAACCTTCAATAAGATTTTCAGAAGCACGGAATGTCATTGATTTATTCACTGCAAACATTCAATATGAATTTATGATTTCGTCTCTGGATGTCGATTCGAATCATGAGGTCAGAGGAAAATATGAACGTGTAGTTTGCTTTTGCGACTCCTTGAACGAACTTTGTGAGTTTCTGAGAATTTCCAATCCTCGTGAAAGTATGTTATGTTATGGAGACTTATGAGATATTTAATTTAGTAAAAGTATTTGACGGATGCAATAATAATAAGTTTGATCAGTAAAATTGCGTACATAAGTAAATGATAAGTATTTGGTATTTCAGGCTACTTTAAAGCCCCAACAGAAATATAAACGCGACAAAAATGCGATAACGATACAACATCGCGTTTGCTTAGATATTGTTACAAAGAGAAAATTAAAAAAAAAAAACACACACACTGTCGAACCTAGATTTGCCACCTTTTTTTTAAGTCTGTTAAATAGCGTTGCCGCTTTTTAGCATCGCGCATGTCTGTGAGAACATTTAGATATAAATTATGCATGGGTTTATTTACTGTTTTATGAGCAATAACTTTATTTTATTTTAAATTTTTACCAAATAATGCTGTATTAATTAGATAAGTATTACTATCAATGTTAAGGCATTTAATTTAGTAGGTACGAGTATATTAATATTTAAATCACTTCTTCACAGTTTGTGCAGGTAATCGAGTCAAATAGTCATCTTCATTAAATTAATCCCATATTTTGTCTATTACATAATATACCTATTTTACTCATCTTAGCAAAGGTCTGTATGTCTTTGTAGATTAAGAATAAGTATCAGTTTTGATCGATGGGTGGACCGATTACCTAGTTCAGGTTGCGGGAATCCATTGGATGCGAGACGCACGGGACCGCAGGTTTATTACGGCTTATTATATAAAACAGTAATCAGCAACAATTGCGCAGTCATCGCGCGAACTAACGCTTTATGCCATAAAAATCAGGATTATCTAAACAATCATTTGCTAATCACTCGCTTATCAAATGCACTTATTTCGAAAAAATACCAGCAAACACTCTAACACATCTGTATTTAGATTAAAGAGTGATTAGTCAACAACTAGTGAAAAATTCTCGCCCATGGCTGTCGCGCTTCTGCCAAAAACCGTACATAATTCGATATAATCGCGAGTCCTTTGCGATGAAATGGACATTTTAGTTAACCAATTATTCCATAGAGGCAGCACTGTCGAAAAATTGGTATGATGTGGCTATCGCTGATGCATAATTCCAGTTCGCGACATTTTTTGCGCACAAATCGCTATCGCTTTGCTCTTGCAAGATACGTAATAAGCCTGCTGGTCGATATGGCGAAACTTGGCGAAGGCCTATGTTCATCAGTGGACGTATTTCACTTGGAATGCTCATGATGATTAGTTTTGATATCAACTATTTTAAGATAAGTTCGTAAACCGTTAATAAATATGTACGTAAACCAACTCAGCATAACGCTGATAAAATTTAATTTGGTATACGGCTTTACATAAGCATTATAGTATTATACAAATAAAACTTAGTAAGGGTATGGTTATAGTTTAAAAATATATCTAATACTGTTATTTAGTTTCATATTCTGTGTATTAAAATGTACTATATTAATAAGTATTGTTGGGTTTAAAATAGGTACGTAATTATCTCACTGTCTGAAGAAATATCTGCTAAGTATTTAATTTGTAACTGTAATTTGAACTTCTGGATGATAATGAATTCTGGTCATTATAATTATTATTAGATTTTATAATAAAATTATAAGTATAGATATATATAAAAGGAATATATTTTTATTTATATCTACTTGTTGTGTATTTTCTTATCCTTATTCCAATATCCATGTTCCGTATGGTATCGGACGTAAATAATTTCACAAACCCATGTCCGCCCGTGGGTGTCGTAAGAGGCCACTAAGGAGCAAAGCAGATAATGGGCAACACGTTATCTGTGGTTTTGTAACAACCATACTGCGATTGCCAACCCGCCTGCCAAGGGTGGCGATTATGGCAAAATTCCCCCATGAATAGCATAAATAAAAAAATGGCACCTAGTGCCCGGCAGCCAGCCTAGCTTCGATTACTGTAATGGTTGAGGTAACGGCATGGCAAGGGGTGCTAAGAATCTTCGGACGAGATCCAGCTATCCCAACAAACACCGATGACTGGACCTGGCAACGTACAACACGCGCACACTCCGGACCGACAAGAAGATCTCCGAAGCGGACTTAAGCAGGATACGATGGAGTATTATAGTCCGAAGAGAGGGAAGGACTCGATGATCCTCAAATCCGGTAACTTGCTTTATTTCTGAGAGTGTGACCGGCAGTCCCAGGGCAGTGTCGGTTTTATTGTAGACAAAACCCTTGTGAATAAAGTGGTAAAGATCGAGAGTGTGTCAACCAGTTTGGCGTACCTTAGAATATCCTCGAGATAATCGCTGATGGTCGTACAGGTACTACTACGTCCCGACCTCGGCACACTCCGACGACGAGGTGGAGACCATGTATGAGGATATTTCTAGAGCTATGGATGGTTTCAAAACTCACGTCACTGTTATCATGGGGGACTTCAACGTGAAACTGGGCAAACGAGACGATGTGGTGTGATAGCTTAATCCTTATAAAGAGACCTCTGCTGCTTTTATACCGAGCTTATTAAAGACGCGATTGAGCCAAATAAAGCTCAGCTCATGAAACTGAAGACCGACGATGGCAGGATCGTATCCGCCAAACCGGTGCTTCTGATGGAGATCGAGATATTCTATGTACAGTTGTACACATCAGCAAAACCCGTTGCGAATCTAGCAAACGACCCAAGAGCTATATTGACTGACACTATACCGAAGATATCCCGGACGTCAACCTGTCCGAGATTAGGATGGCTCTGAATCAGTTTAAAAACAACAAGGCACCGGATGATGACGGAATCACGGCCAAACCCCTGACACCCACTTGTGGAAACCGGTCCTTTAGGCCCATCAAAAGCTGTTTGATTCCGTCATACTCGAGGGAAAACGCTACAGACATATGGCCAAGCAAGGGTGTACTATTCTTCAAGAATGGCGACAATGGCCGGCTAAAGAACTATAACTATATGTAACGGGAGGCGTTACAACGCATACTAGTTGGACCGATGACCTGGTTAAGGATGCGGGAATACGTTGGATGCGAGACGCACTGGATCGGTCATGTGGCGACGCCTGGGGAAGGCCTATGCCCAGCGGTGGACGTCTTTAGCCTGAAATGATGATTACAATTTGTGCTACCTGCGACGCAGAGATTTAGGACCATTCAAACCCTACACCCAAATTAATGCCATAGTTTGACAGGTTTTCAGGTTAAAATGAAGTTTGAAAAAGAATCAACTTCAAATTCTTAATTCAGAAATCGGGGGCCAAAGCTGTAATGAATTTAAATTCTAAAACACATTTTTTTGTTACCCAGATTGCCTTTAACTAACGCCAGTTGCAGTCCAAGAAGTAAGCTGAGTTGATTGATTGATTGATTGAGAGATTTCATACAGACAAGAGCAAAAAAATGGACAAGCAAAAATTCAAAAGAAAAAACTCGCGTGACTAAAATGATCCTAACTCAGGGCATGATATTTAAAAAAAAAAAAAAACTACCGCTATTATACTATATTCTGATACTTGTGTGCTTAGCTATTATATTTAAATGATCATAGCTCTTGATCTACAACTCGCTTAGGTAGATAAAGTTTTGCCAGCAATTTCTCCTAAGTAGTTACCGTGGAATATCAGTATTCCTAAAGCAACGAACCATTTGACCTCGCAAAACGTAGCCTACATACATTAATACCTACATCTACATATAATCCCGATTTAATCCCGAAAAGCGGCATGAAACGCCTTTTTTTCATCGTTACAAGACTTGTAGGCAATCTTCAGCGGTGCTCAGGAAACCTTGAGAATCTCTTTGAACGTCATCTGGTTATAGATCAAAGATTAAACCTACATTTATTCCGTTTAAGTATTACATTTTCAAGTGTTCATGGAAAAGCTTTAACTTAGCATGATCAGCTTTTAATCACTGCTGGGACCTTGCCTCCCGTGCGTCGCGGTCGTGGGTTCAAGTTCCGGGTCGGGCCAAGTGTAATTGGGTTTTTATGTCTGGAATTACTTAGTAGCAGGCCGGAGTCTGGACTTGTGCCCGGTTGATGGCAAATGGCTATTCCCTATTACCTGGGACTAAAACATAACCCCCTTCGGCAAACACAGGCGTTATGTTATGTATTTTGTCTTGATCTTAACTATCGGAGAAGAGTCATATTTGTAGGGACGCCATAGCGACAGTATGTACGCAGGCACCTATCTAGTATGTAAGATGATACTCGTACGCGATCATTCCTGTGTGTAGACGTGTCAACTACTTAAAGTGAATACTTGCGGATTTAGTAATCTATTGTTTTATTGAGGCACCAATCTAGTGGTGATCCCGACAAAAAAAAGTGAACCTTCCGCGTGAGTGTAATACCGTCAAAGACTACAAATATGGCAATAACACGCCGAGTTGGCCGCGATCTCTTTTACCTCAAAAATACCAGCTTTTTGGACAGACCAACGGAGGATCTGGTTTATCAGAGCCGAACTAACGTTGGCTCCACAAAAACTACCAGATTGAGCAACATTATTATCATCTTCATTTGATTATTTAACGGCAAAACGGTAGCCCTTATGGAAAAGACATAAACTCTAGACTTTCATAAACATAACTGCAGGAGTTCCTAGTAGGTGGTGACCTCTCTCGTCCGGCCCCCAGTACGGCGTTCAGGCAAAATACGGAGCGAGAGGGCATGGTAAGATGTCACCTCCTTTTGCGAAGCAGTAATGCTTGAAGAAGGAGAACGAACTAAAGGAGTTTTCAGCCATCTGCAATACGAACCAGCACTGGCTGCCACTATTAATAAAGTTTAGGCGTCGTGCATTATACAACAGTTGCATAATAAATAGATACTTCCAAGTCCACACTTGGGCATCCCGGAAACTGTGAGGTCAAACAATTCTGGTGGAACTTAGTAAATATACTGTTTTAGTGTATGATATGCATGGCGTTATTAAATACGAAATTGGTAAATTATGTAGATTTGGAAAAGGATGTAGTGTGTTTAAAATAAAATGGTCATTATTAACATTATCTATCCAAACATTACAAATACGTAAAATGTTGCAAGTAACGTACTGATGTATAAAATTCTTTCACTGAGAGAAAGTCATACTATCGCCGTGTGTTGTAGCTTCTTTTTATTAACCAACTTTCCAAAAAGTAGGAGGTTCTATGTTCGACTTTATGTTTGTTTCTTAGTTTTTTCTTTTTGTTTCGTTAACCGATTTCTCCATCAATCGACTGCATCATTAAGCGACTTCCTCTCTGAACCCCACAACCCAGTAAACATGAAGCGACTGCCTCTCTGACCCCCACAACCACTGGGTTACATTCTCTCACTCACTCTTTGGCAAGACTGGTGTAAGGTTACCTGGTTTCTGATTATCCTTAAAGACTGTCAAAGACCTTCAATTGACAGGCGGGTCAACCGGCAGCCGTATTGCGTAAGTGCGCAAAGAATTTCACCGCTATCCAATCGACCAAATCGGCATCTCGCATGTGATTAAGAGACAAAACCTTTTTTTTTTACATTCTCTCACTCACTCTTTGGTAAGATTGGTGATCTTACCAAAGAGTGAGTGAGAGAATGTAAAAAAGGTTTTTTTCACTAAGAAAATCCGCCTGGGTAAGGCTCTAGATAGACGGACTGCATTTCAACTGCACTCTGACTGTAAATTCGCAGTTTGATTGCAGTTAGTATGACTGCGCAATTGGCGTGCAGTTCCAACGACAACTGCACGCCAACTTCAACGGTCAGTCAGTAATAACTACCTAATTGCGTGTTCCCAAGCATAGATCTCTATGGAGAAGATCGTGCAAGAAACTCTCAGGGGGTAAATGTCTACGAGGCCAAGTCTCTGAGGACCTTACCCTCTCACAATTATTGAGGGTAAATCCGTATCCCAATATCCATTGGTTTATGATAGAGATCATCAATGTTCTTAGAGAGCCCTGTACAAGGAGTTATCCACTAGGGACGAGGCATCGTGCGTGCGTGCGATGTTCCGTCGACCTGTTTCAAAAAATAACCAATTGTGACAATTTGTGCTCGACCACGGCCGCACTGGTTTAAACCAAACTTGATTTAAAGTGTTTGTTTTGTACTAGAATTGAAGGCTTCTTTGACAGAGACTGTATAGTAAGACGATTGAGTACATTTGACGACACGGTTGGCGTAGTTGAGTGATCGACTGCTGCGCTGCGTGTCTCGGAGATCGATTCTCACATAGAACAAATATTTGTAAGGCCCACAGTTATAGCTCTTCCGGATATTTGTGTATGTGAGTTTAAATGTTTGTAAACGCACCCACGATACAGGAAGAAATTTCTAGTGTGGGACAAAGTATTTTTAAATAAATGAAATAAAATAAATAAAGACGCTTTTGTGTCATGTATTTTTCAAAAGGTGGTGTCTTTTCTGAATTAGAATATTTTGAAGAATTTCATGAGTTATGTTATGAATAGTATGTTTTTAAACGACCATGAGATGATACTCAGACAGGCCTCTGTAGACGCTTTATACCAAGTGTCGTTCCATTGCGATAACGATTGTTAAAAAGACCAGGCCAAAAAGTATGGTACTGAGAAGCGCCACTCATGTGGTCATACTGAAACTTCAGGCTGGTCGACATTCTATCTAAAGGTGCCTGTAATCTAACGTTATAGAGTCGAGCGTCGAATGCTCGTCTGTCAGGGATGCCGTAGAGATTGTAGATTTATATCCCACTTTTGAATCCCATTTTAATATTTTTGGCGTTGGATCCCACAAAACATTGTTTTGTATTTCCGTTGGATCCCAAATACGTTTTAGTGTGTGAGCAATACAGATAAAGATAAAGATAAAGATAATTTTATTTTGCAAATATGGGTAACATAAAACGATGACAAAAAAAACAAATAATAGTACAGCCATATTTTACCACGTAGGCATGCAAAAGATTTAACATCAACTTACAACTAATACTAATAATTTTAAACTATTATACACAAAATAATTTCAAAATAATCAATAATTATACATAATTATGCACTAGCTTAAAAACTGTTTCTCAATCAGGAACTCATTAATATTATAATATGCTTTTGCCACTAAAAAGCTTCTAAGTCTCTTTTTAAATAAAGGTAGCGGAAGCTCTTTCCATATCTTCGGTAATCTGTTATAAATGACGGGCGCCATGCAGTAGACACTTTTGCGCATAAGTGCTGTCTTGGCTGACTCCAGACAAAGCACACTATTATCGCGTCTATTGCGAGGTACTACATCTGATAGTCGTCTAAATCGACTCGGATTTGTCTTTACAAACACAGCTACTTCAAATATGTACAAACAAGGTAATGTTAATATTTTGTAATTTCTAAAGCATGGTTCACAACTGTCAGTGGGTTTAAGTTTAAACATTGCTCGAATGCATTTTTTTTGAACCTTGAAAGCAGTCTCTCTTTCAGTAGAGTTGCCCCAAAATATAATCCCATACCGTAAATGTGATTCCGTTATCCCATAATATGCAGTCAGAAGAGCATCCGTGTTCAATATAGGGGATAATGAACGTAGAGCGTATGCAGACTTACTCATTTTCTTGCATAAAGTCTCAACGTGTGGTTTCCAGTTTAGATTTTTATCTATTTCGAGACCCAGGAATTTTGAACAAACACCACACAGGACCTTATAAACAAACACCATAAATTTTCTGTGATTTCCTTTACCTCCAAAATCCTTTATTTACGACACAACACCAAACGCGCCTTCATTTAAATACAAGTACACAACAACCATACGTGTTTAAGATTAAGCACTTAATTACATTCCTAATTATGTGCCTGAGAGGAAAGTATTAATTAGTACAAGAATTAATTATATGAGCTTAATTATTTCGCTTTTACGTTACGATTAGAAGGTACCTGTAACCAGTTATATGTTGTTTAATCATAAAATTAATTAATTGTATGTTGTACTATTTGAGCAATCCGAATAAGTTCTGGTTAAATTATAAGAAACTGGACTATTCCTAAACTTAAAGTGCCAGCGGACAGGACACTTTGCTCGCAGAACCGATGTTTGATGGGACTGAAAGGTTCTGGAGTGGCGATCGCATACCGAAAGACTCAGCATTTCAAGGTTTCTTACAAGGAGGGCTAATGGCCTGGTGCAGACCGTAGGACCAATCGATGAGCTGACGCGTGGATAAGGCATATGTCCAGCTGTAAACGTCTTCCGGCTGACATTGTGAATTTATCAGCCACAACATTTCAAGCCCCCAACGAAACAGGTAAAGATCATCAGAGCCTCTGATAGGATCTAGGAACATCCCAATCACTCACACACAACACACCAAAACAGATGCACAAAAACTTGCGAAAGAGAGAAATAACCCCCATGTTTTACCTCATCAAACAAAAATCCCCCATAAATATTCTAACCTAGAAACGTAAATGAAGAATCAGTGTAGATATGCGAGTAACGACAACGGACAGGGAATAATTCCATCCATCCGTCATCGCCTGTGGGTGGGACGATGAATTATATCGTCGCGTCGTCTCCTAGAATTCACAATTTGTTTTGTTAAGAGCTCGTTTTTGATATAATTTTGTATTTTAAATGTTGTAAGTTCGAATAAAGTTAAAACAATCGCATTAATGGTGAAGTTCAATTGGTTTATCAATTAGGAATAATTGGTTTTATTATAAAACATAATAAAAACTACCCAGCAATGGTAACAAAAAAGTTTTATGAACATTTTTATATGATGAGGCAAGCGTGCTATATTGTTTCTTGATCAGCTGTACGATAAAACAATGAAGCTTATAAGTTGGTAAATTAACATAAATTAAGTTTATATCTTTTTTTGTGTGCTCTTTATGTTATAAATATGTACAGTAGAAAATAAATCTTAATGTGCTACGAAATATCGTGTTTCGTCAGTCGTAGCATTTCTATCAGTTGCCCTCTGCAATTGGTGCAGACCGGACGCTCTCAATCAACTTGGAAGTATATAGAGTTGTTAATACCCTTTTAAGTTTAAAAACAAAACAACAATAAAGTACAAAAAATCTAATAAAAACAAAAAAACTAATAATTGATGGACATGGAAATTAGCATTCGATTGTATTCGGAAATGCGATGATTGGCGAGGGACATTAAGAAAATCGTTGAACTGTACTAGTCTTTGGGATCTAGGCATAGTACAACAGTCAAATGTGATATTTCAGTCACGTGTCGAACCCATGTATTTTGGACTTATGACAATCGATATCGCTGATACATTGTTACTTTGTCTCTAGTCTTTCAAGTTAATTATGTCATATGAGAAAACTACATAAGTAACTCAGAAGACTCTTTACTACTTACTACAGATGCAGTTACTGGCGTTTGTATAAACATGAAAACAAAACAAACTTCATAGTTGTAGCAACGTTATCGTTCCTTTTGTTGCCAAGTTTTCCAACAAATTTCTAGTTAAGGAAAACGCGTTGTGAACGAAACAGCGTGCGAGACAATATAGTCAACAGGCTGGCTCGGCGAGGCAAGCGCGCTATATTGCCCGGTCCCTTTTTTATTACTATTGAACATTTGAGAAGGCATTCGCCGAGCTATTATAGCCTAATATTTGGAGCGGAAATAGAGATACGTTTCTGCTTTTGTTGGAAATTGTAAAGGGTTGTTTTAGAGATTTTATCGTACAACGGCTTCATTTAAAACTAGCAGTAGTTTTATTCATTCGTCGTTATACAAAAATTTGTACTACGGTCCCGTAATATAACCCACTGGAGATCTGTATTTTTTTTTCGGGATAAATTTGTGTGTGAGAGAATTCTGTGTATTTTAAGCAGCTTATTATTAATTTTCTTTTTTTGCATCACGGCTAAAATAGAGCACCTGCTATATTATCTTTTCACCAGTCTTGGTTGACTGGTAGAGAATGAATCCGCCATTGTACCTTTGTTTATGATGTTTAGTTAAAAATAAATAAAGAATTTTCGAATCAGTAGCTCTGTCCAGAGATCTCCTTCCATTACCTTCTAAACAAATATACATAAAATAAACAATTTTACAAATTACTATAATATAGAATTATTGCAAAGTTTTTCTTTTAAATGTTTTCCAAACTGTAGAACCATCCTTTTTGACCACGTTAGTGGTGTTTCGTAAAACCTGAATCAAGCTCAAGTCTCTCGACGTAAAGATTTCCTAAAAGCGTTGCATTATGTGGTTCTTAAGAAATTGTATCATGAAAAAAAATGTAAACCTACCTGCCGTGAAATTGAGGTTCAAGCGACCGAAATTATAAAGAAGAAAAATAAAATGAATCAGAATTTTACGTTTCAAGATTTTGTAAAAACCTTTGATTTATCGTAAATTGTAAAGTAGTAGGTACTTGAAAGTCTCATTATATTCTTTGAAGTTATCTGATTAGCCACAAGATCGCCTGAAGCTTTTCCTAATGATCAAACGTTACTTTTATGACCGATTTCTTTTAAACTAATGAGCTTATTTATTTTGGCTGAATGGAGCTTTGTGAAATTTGCTGAATTAATATAGAACCATTAAAGAACCCATATAAGCACCTCACATATTAAAATTATAAAAAATGTTTTTATTTTAGCCTCTACTTATTACTACTATTAGATAGGTAATCCATTTGTATTACAACGCTATTCTTTTAACCCAAAGATTAACTCGTAGAAATTGCTTTGTGACATGAAAGCCGCTTATGTACGCACTTTCTACTAAAAGTACAGTATCCTTATGTACAATAATGTACGTTTCATCTACCTATAAGCCTACCTTCCAGGCTCGCCGCCGAGAGAACCAGATGTGGCCATTCGTCAATTTTTACAAGCAACAACTGTTATCTGACCTCCACAACCCAATTACTGGACAATACTCGTACCTGCACTCCAAAGTAGACGGTCAGACTTTCAGCTTCTGGCCACAGACAACCCATATGTATTTTATCAATCTCAAATCTTTTAATTTGATAAAAGCATTTGAATCGTCAAGAAGTCGGTCACAAACAAACACCGATCGATCGGTCCATTACAAAGCGTAGACCTCAACATAAAACATTGAATATAGGGCAAGAAACTTCATGGACATTCTCAGTTGCAAGGGGTTGCAGATTTCCTGTCTGGGTTGCAGATAAATTTGACAGAGTGTTACCGCAGCCCTGGCACAAGCAACTGAAGGAACACGGGTGGGTTTTAGTCAGTAAAAGTCTGACACGCCCTCCCGCTTCACCACACCATATCAAAAAAAAAAAGTACAGTGGAAAGTAGACTGGCAAGGATGCAAATCATCTGGAAAGCAATTGTATGAGCAGCGTATTTAATGAAAAGAAGAGAAAAGAGAAGTTTTATTCACCAACCAGTTTTAAAAATGTTATGCTCTTTTGTTTTTCAGATACAGATACACACAGGGCTGGTCAATATAGCGCCGCTTGGGGAAGGCCTATGTACAGCAGTGTTTCAGCTTAGATGACGATGATCACGGCTGTATCATGAGCGCCTTATCATTTGAGCCGTATCATACTTATGGCTGTATTTTATCATGTAACTAAAATAGTCAGATCCTAGGCTCTTCATCATCATCATCATCAGCCTTTAATGTTCCCACTGCTGGGACACAGACCTCATCTCTGTTAGAGGGAAAGAACTTAACTTCAGTAAATCAACAACAGTTATTAATTAGATCACGATCTCCGGAAGGTCGTGGGAATTAAATTGAATTGTTTACGTAAGCTCCTTGACGATCCAATTATGTTGTCTAGTAGTAGTCTAGTAGTAGGTACGTCACTATCCATAGACGTATAGGGCTGTGATTGCGTGAGCGGAGGAAAATATACGGTTTAAATTGATTATGAATTGAAACGTGATTATCTGAACTGAGGTTTAGAATTAAATACAGTTTTTTTTTGCAGTGTCTTGTATTGCAAATAGATGGGTGGAGAGAGCGAGGGGAAGGCCAAATAAAATATGGATGGACTGTGTGAGGAGCGATATGAAGGGAAGTCAGTGATAGCGTGACAGTGTGGAAGAAGAAAACGTGTTGCGCCAACCCTATGTAACATAGGACAATATATTAGTTTCTGACACCAGTCTATCTAAACTTAAGTTAAAAAGAGGTGAAAATTGTCGTTGGTAGCAGGTAATATCTGGCTGTGATTGCAAGTGCAGGCAAAATATACGGTTTAAATTGATTATTAGGTAAGACCCAAGCTAACAAAAGTAGTCATAAATTACTAAAAGTCCAGTTCCAAGTAACGGGTCTGGGTAGAAGCACAAGCTACACAGTATACAACATACTAAGTGTCACCCTCTGGAACTTCGCTAATTAGCAAGAAAATATGTCCAAATGCATAGAAACACTATTAAGTATTCTTATTGCACGAATCACTGGTGCAAACTTTAATAAGTGTGTACGGGTTGCCGGAACTTTAAAAAGCCCCTCCCTCGGTCTTAACCATAAAAAACGAAAATCCATAAAAACATATTTTATAAGAGCAAGGTTGCGCCTTACTTTCAACTTATAGTACCCAACCATTGTAACGCGCGATTTTCAAATCTCTCGGGACGCCGCGTGTGAGAACTACGCGGCATCGATTGGCAACACGGAGAGAAGGAACGCACGCCGCACGCCGCACGAAGTGACGTCCGGCTCGTCTCAGAGACTAAAGATTGTAAAAACATCTAATATACTATGTTATAATAAAAACCATTTGTCTTAAGTTTAATTAAAATGTTTGTGAACGTGTCTAATAAACTATTGTGAGTTAAACTGGCGCCCAACGTGGGGCTGTGTGTGACAGTTATCTTTTCAGTGAAAATATAATACGCCAAACAGTGCAACCCACGATAATGACACGTACACGCCGTCAATCACGTCGACAATCAGATTTTAATGATGCCGTCGATGCCGTCGATGAAGCCGCAGGAGCGCCTGCCACGCAGCCGACGGTGAGGTCAAGTTTCACCCCCAACAATATGGCGTCCATTATGGCGCCGCTACAGCAATCTCAAACAGCAGCAACGTCTACTCGATTGTGTCCTCGAACACGAGGACACAATCGATCGGACTCATCGCGAGTCATTGTCAGCGACGCTGGCGGCGGCACCCACACCGGCCGCGGCGCCTGCGCCCGCTCCCCTTTCCGGAAACTTCGCTAAATGTAAAGCGCGGTTCAGCGGAGCGCCTGACGACTCACTCGATGGTTTCGTCGACGCCATGGAATCCTATAAGGAATGTGCTTACGTAGGAGACGACAATGCCCTACGAGGATTATCGATGCTGTTAACTGGAGACGCAGCAGTCTGCACCATCAGCTGCTGGAGCGAAGCCGTGACGTCGTTAAGAAGCTTCTTCGGTGACACTCGCCCGCCTCATAGAATCTACCGCGAGTTGTTCAATATGTCACAAGGTCGTGAAAAGATAGAAATATTTGTCGCAAAAGCTGGAGCTATGTTTGCTCGGCTTCCAGTCGGTGACCTCAGCACTAAAGTACAGTTGGATATGGTCAATGGACTTCTACACCATCGTCTCCGCGAGTGCCTTCGTCGTGACGAAATTACGTCATATGATACGTTAATACACAAATCGTGGCGTTAAGTGTCGTGGTGGCCCAGTGGCTAAGACCTCGCCTGTCGTGCTTGAGGTCGTAGGTTCGAATCCGGGTAAGTACCAATGTGAATTTTTCAAATTCATATGTACTTTCTAAGTTAATCTTGGACATCACAGACAACGGTGAAGGAAAACATCGTGAAGAAACCTGGACTTATATAGTTATAATGTAAGTCTGAAATAGCCAAGTCAGAGGCCTGTGGGGATTCCCAGAGGTGGCTTAATTAACTCTGACACCAGAGGTGGCCACACCTCACACGAAAAGAAGAAAACACAAGGCGAGACATATTGAAGACGTGACTGACGAAGTCCTAAATGAATACCAGCATCGACGTCCTAGGACGCCGCAGCGTTCATCCGCAAGAGCGAGCGAAGCGGCCTCGAAGAAAACGACGACGTCACGAGAGTCCCGTTCCTGGCAACAGCACCGGCACCACTACACGTCCTGTGAGCGACGCTGCTTCATCGTTATCAAAGAAAAAGTTTTGTTCATTCTGTAAGCGGCACGGACATAACCGCGACAATTGTTACAAGTTAAAAGTGAATGATGTTACACAAGAAACTGATTGGATTCCGACAATGTTCTAAGTGTAATGCAGACCACTATGCGATGGATTTCATGGGGTTCTCCGTATATAAACCTAGTGATGTAAATAAATCCAATGGTAGGTCTATTACTTGTTATAATAATTCTAATAATAGCGAAATGCCTATGATGCATTACTTTGTTGAACATCATTCCGTTTTTAGTAATCATAACGATAAAAATGTTCCATTATCACCAAGTAGGGTGACCACAACGACAAATGTTAGGGTGTCCATGGAAGACCTAAGATATTTTCCCATAAATAAGAATAATTTTTGTGACAAAAATATTGATTCATCACCAAGTAGGGAGGAACGAAGATAGGGTGTCCATGAAAAATTTGTTACAATTTTCTACAGTTAATGTTGTTGACAAAAAGGGTTCGCCGAGTGTCTCTGTTGAGCATCATGCTAGGTTAAGGCCAACTTTAAGTGTTCAGATTTTAGGAGTTCAGGGAAAAGCCTTATTGTATTCAGGCGCTAAGAGCAGTGTTGCCGGTGCCCTGTTATACAAGCTGCTACTGACACATCAGCAACCATGCGAGGAAACGACTCGACGAGTAAGGCTTGCAAATGGCTCCACCCGTACTCGACAAGTTCTACTTACCACTTTAGAAGTAAGGATAACTCCGGAAAGGTCAGTAAAACTTCAATTTACCATTTTTCTTGATGCTGAAAATAATGGAACCCTATTTGGAATGGATTTCTTGGTGGCAGCGGGCATTGTGCTTGATTTTGCTTCTTCAACCTGTCACTTTACTGGTGAGCTTGTTTTATTTGATATTGATTTTGAGCCTGGCCTCGTGTGTGTTGTCAGATATGACCTATGGCTCTGAGACGTGGTCGCTCACAATGGCGTTTTTCAGAAGCTGCGCACTTTTAGTTTGAGGGCTAATCGTGATAAACGTGTCTTCAGTAGAAAGAAGGTAAAGTACCTTGGACATGTTATCACACAAGATGGCGTGTCTCCTGATTACGACAAGGTACAGGCTATAGTGGAAATGAAGCCACCACAAAATCTTAAACAGTTAAGAACTTACCTTCAGAAGTGTTCCTGGTTCCGGAAGTTTGTGCCTTACTTCTCCGCTATTACCGAGCCACTAACACGCGTGACTAAAAAGAACCAGCCTTGGGTTTGGGACTTAGAGCAAGCAAACGCTTTTGAAGAGCTGCAGAAGCGCCTCACTTCTGCCCCTATTTTGATACAGGTAAACTATTCTCAGCCGCTCGTACTCAGAACGGACGCTAATAATTATGCATTAGGTGCGGTTCTCCTACAGGGCGAGGGCGTTGAGGAACGGCCCGAGTACGCAAGCCGTCTGTTAATCCCTGCGGAGAAAAACTACAGTACTACAGAACGGGAGGCCGTGGTTTGGGCTGTAGAGCGCTTTAGAGGGTATATAGATGGACACGAGATAATAGTCAGGAGTGATCATCAGCCTTTGAAGTGGCTACTTACGGTAAAGTCCCCTTCAGGTAGGTTGGTCCGCTGGGCACTTAAACTCCAATCTTTTAATATTGTCTACCAGTATACACCTGGCACGGCTAACGTAGTCGCGAATACGTTGAGCCGTCTCCCATGTTCTAAAGAAGAAGATACGGAGGAATATGATTTGTGTCCTATTGTTATAAACTTACCTTCTATCAGCCCAGCTGACCTGCGAGCTGCACAATTAGCTGACCCAGAATAACATAAAATTATGCAGGATTTAGAAAACCTCGACGAACTTACCTGTAGTCGTTGGTTGGAGAGAGGCTACGTAATGTCTCAAGGTGTTCTCTACCGATATGACCCAGATTCTGATGCAGAAGATGCACAGTTGGGGTTGCCGATCTCCATGTGAGAAGAGATTCTAAAGGAGCTCCATGACTCTCCTACTGCTGGCCATCAGGGAGTAGAAGGGACCCTCCAATGACTAAAAGAAAGGTATTATTTTCCAGGCATGCGTAGGTATGTAACTGATTATTTAAAAAAATGCATCGATTGCCTTCGCTATAAACCTTCAAACCAAAAAATCTCGGGCTTATTACAAACTCTTGTATTGCAACAGCGAGGCGAAGTCTATCGACTTATTTGGTCCACTTCCACCTGGAGACCAGGGGGAGCGATGGATATGTCTTATAGAGGATGTAGCTACTTTTTCCACTTGTTGATGCCACCGCAGACGCTTGCTCTCGCATCCTCCTAGTGGATTACTTCCTCCGATACGGATTGCCACGAAGTGTCGTTTCCGACAGCGGCACACAGTTCGTGTCTGCTGTCATGCAGCAGTGCATGCACCTGATGGGAGTCAAGCAGGAGCTCATAACGTTTTACCATCTAGAAGCCAATCAGTAGTTCAGACAACTCACACCAATTGGCCTAAGCGTTTGGAGAATGTTAGGTTCGCCATGAACAGCGCCGTGTGCTCCACCACAGGTAAGACCCCCGCATATTTAACATTCGCACTAGAGTTGCGAACCCCGTTTGATGTTGATCGGGATCTCTGCAGTATACTAGATAAAGAAAATTTCGTTCCTCAAGTCACACCCTTCTTGCGTTCATTTATGTCACCTCTCTCTGAAATTAGGGAGCGTGTAGAGAAGTATCAGGATATTCGCAAAAAGGTAGCTGATGGCTCTCGTCAGAAAGAACCAAACATTAGTGTAGGTGATTTAGTACTGCTCAAGTGTCACAAAGTCGGAAGTTCATGCCCAGAAGGGATGGCCCTTATCGTGTTAGGCAGATCACTAGTCGTACAACCTTTGTTCCTTCCAACCTCTCGAATAACGTGATAGGAGTACCATAGCACAGATTTAACATTGTTGACCACCCCTTAGATACAACAAACCTGGTTATGCCGAAAGGACGCAGAGGGAGACCGCGCGACCGTGAATTAAGTCCCAAGTTGGACTCGGGGCGCGATCCTAACTTGGATGGGGAGTGTGTAATGCGCGATTTTCAAATCTCTCGCGGACGCCGCGTGTGAGAACCCTGCGGCATCGATTGGCAACACGGGGAGAAGGAACGCACGCCACACGAGGCGACGTCTGGCTCGTCTCAGAGACTAAAGATTGTAAAAACATCTAATATACTACTATGTTATAATAAAAAATATTTGTCTTAAGTTTAATTAAAATGTTTGTGAACGTGTCTAATAAACTATTACGAGTTAAACCATCCATATAAAAAAGAGAGATGGATACATAAGTGGGTAGAAAGGGTAGACACCAAATTGCCTCATGTATGAAGGACACCACACATTTAGCTTATTAGAATATTACATTTTGATTATTATTATTATTTTGACATTGGTAATTGTGTGTTAGTACGTAAAGAATTTTGTGTTAGTATGTAAGCAATTGAGTTATTTCATTTTAAATGTGTTTGTGGTTTCACCACTAACTTTATTATTATTTGTATGCTCTCGAGTAAAATGTAGCGGACTGACCATCTTATTATAACATCCAATTGTATTGAAACCTACATTTACGAATAAATGTGATTTGATTTACTGGGTACCGGTTAAATTTGTTCTGCATCTTTTACAGCATCTGAGTATACTTCACTTCATAAGGATTCCAGAATATTGCAGTATTTCCAAGTTGCTTCGTACCAACGCTTTTTAAAGTGATTTCACTGTTGCTTGTGAAATCACTTTGTTTATGCCACAGTAGGATGGATATATTAAGACCATTTTCTTCCCGAAAGATTAAACAGAAGTATACCTACCTACTGTATTGGTACTTATTTTATCCAAATCTTGCCTTTTAATAACAGCGCGGTTATTGTCATCCACCGAGCACAAAACAATCAACCTGAATGCAATCGCAATCAAGTAGTTGCCAATACGAACAGATTACACAACACCTTCAGTAAGTTAAGAACTCTCTTCAAGATTGTTATTCCGACCTGAAATCATGATGGAAGCAGTCGCCGATATTAGAGACAAAGTTGGAGGTAACAATGCTACTTGACTACAGAAATAGTTTTGATGGTACAACTTCCCAGCACAAACTATAACAAGCAACTGTACTGAATAATACTACCTCGTATTTGTCTCTTAGAAAGCCAAAGGCCGATTGCACTGCTGGCACAGTGGTAACGGTACCGACTTTTGTGTCGTCGTGGGTTCGAACCCAGACAGGAACTTTACTTTTTGTAAATTATTTCATCACTACTGCTCTATAAACGGTGAAGGCAAACATCGCGAGGAAACCGGCATATCCTAGAATCAAACATTCGAAGACATGTGACATCCACCAACCTGCACTGGGACCGCGTTGTGGTTTAAGGCTCAGTCCCTCTCTCACAGAGATGAGGACTTTGTCGCAGGCCCCAGCAGTGGAAATATTAAAAGTCTGTTGATGATAATGATGATTGAGGCCAAAGGTCCCATCTCATATAGAGAATGAACGAGTATTGATCACAGCGCACATTTAAACGCTGGCAAACTGGAATGGAAATCTAATTCTTCATCTTTCTGAATGACTAACCCTCAGCAAGCCTCAAGCACGCGTTATCTTCTGTGATTGGCTGTCGAAAATTCATTCAACCAATCACAGCAGATAACGCGTGCTTGACAATTTGTCACATCATTCTGCAATAATTTTAAGGTGGGAAACTGAGGGCTACTCCCCAACAATTCAAAAGTGCCTGTAAATGGTTTAATTGAAATAAATGCTTTGAGTTTGAGTGAGTTTGAGCTGAATTCGACGTTTCTTAAGCGTGGCGTTTACTGTTTTAAAGCAAAATTGTTTTAGCCGTTCTTGTATTGTGAACGAAACGAATAATCTCGCTCCCTAGTACTAGGGAATTAAACGTAACTGGCAAAACGTGAGTGTACTATACCTAGGTGCAACCCTGCTTAACCCATTAGGAAATACAGGCGTTATATTATGTTCATATGTGCATATAAAAAGATGCGCAACCATATGCGAAAGGGATTCTCAAAGTGTTTACCAATGAAAACGCAGCCTTATTCGCAAACAAGATTTTCTCTGCAAATCTTTTCAATCGAGTACCAAGTAGTGTTGTACCCACACTATAAACTAGGCCATACGTGGCACTGTTTACTATCGCCCGTATAAGCTTTTAATAGCCGGCTAGAACAAAGTGAGGCTATCGTTTGTAGTCGGGGGCTAATGCATTTTTAAATGCAATACAGAGGAGTACCGTGTGTTGCCTGTGCTGATAGAGTGCTAATTTCCTTTGTAGGGAGAGGGATAAGTATTTAACGGTATTTGGGTACGGTGGTTTATGTATGGGACACGGCTATTCTAATAACGAGAGCGCCTCGATAGCGATTGGAAAACATGTATGGAAATGCCAAACGCTATTGAAATATCACGTGATATCGTGATCACTTCGTTCAGAGGCTCTAGACAAGTGGCATTCGATGTCAGCGAAGGCATTAGTCGAAATGTCAAAATGTAAGGGATTGATCACGTGACTTTTCGATATCGTTTGTCAATCCCATACAATTTTGCCTTTTTGACAATCGCTATCGCCACGCTTTCGATGTTAGAATGTCACTTGGTTAGGGCCTTGACCCTCTAGCCACAGACATCCGGCAACATTATATACTTATCTTTCGAAACTTTCAGTTCAGCCTTTTGCGAATGTCTGAAAAGGTGACTCTGTAAGTAGACATGTAATTTATGTTTGTCTGAACACGCCACTGAATAATATTAATGAAAATCATGTTAAATTGGCCTTATCCTCTGTTTTTATCTCCTGCCTTATCAACATTAGCCGGTAGAAACGTCAAGAGAGACGAAGAATTTTCATTACAGAAAATAAAAAACCTTTAATTTTTGTCAAACCTTTAAAACGTCCAAACCTTAACCTGTAATAAAATGAAACCTTTTCTTATATATAATTACGGGCCAACCCCTCATTATAAAAAGCAATTAGGGTCCCGTGTCTTCTAAAGATCAAAATTGATTGTTCGTACTAAAAGACGGGTTCACAACATAAGATGTTAGTAATATAATTTGGTATATGACTTAAGATAGTTAGGAGATATCTTAATGACTAAACATACCAACTTAGAGAAATCCTGAATAAATTCTAATGTACTACATTTTTTTTGTTGATTATCTATGTGCAATTAAATTTCACTTTCCATTCATTTTTTTCTCTTTGTTGAGGCACCGAATGAAGAATTATAAGTATTCAGCTTCTATCTAGGCCAGAAAAGTTAACAAAATTAACTGTTGGTAGAATTAACTACGGAAAAAAAACTGGGTCTAAGGGGCGTAACGTGCACTATGTATAAATGATTACAGAAATGTTATTTAGTACATATATTTGTTAATACGGCAGGTATACCCTGGGCACTCTACTACAAGCGGTATCTTTTCATTGACAGACAGGGTGAGTGATAAGACCATTGAATGGCACACCCGGGTAAGGGACTGGAAAAAATGAAGCTATATTTTTCAGCGTCAAGACACTTTATTAAAATGTAAAAAAGCCCACTTTGATGGCGTAAAAATTTAATGAATCTTGAAAAATAGAGGTAATATTTATTTTAACGTTGGTAAATACCTTTTGTTTTTTTACTACCTGAGCCGAATCCCCAGAGAAGGATAATTAGTTCACTGTCTGAATAAGTAAACAGTGTTTTAATGAAATAATTTTATAATGATGGAAACCGTTGAGTTTTTAGAAGCTTTAATTGAGGACTTAATTAAGCCAATGGACTTTCCAAAGTATATTTTATATCATGTAATTAATTAAAAGATAAATTCCTGAGTTATAAGAGGTATAACTAACACGACTTTGTTTTATATATACAGACTATATATATATATTGTACCATTGGTTGAGTTAACTACGGATATAAAAAAGGTTAGTAAGAAATGTGTACTATGTTTGTATGTCGTTTTGTGGCTATTAAATACTTTTTCATTCTTTCTGTCTTTATTTAAGTTACTTTCACTTGGTACGACGACGATGGTCAAATAGGAAACGATGACAATAACCGAGACGAACCTCATTTAGAGACTCTAATGTGTCTTTTGTAAAACTTTAAATTAAACATTGCTGCACAAACTTCTAGTTTCACTTCCTAATCTAAATACTCAGGCAGTTGCCGTCCTGTGCCGGCTACCCGGGCTAACACGGGTCGTCACAACCCGGAATAAACGGATCAATGTGCTTGCCGAAGCATGAAATGGAAGGCTAGATATATAGCTAAATAGTACGGAATCCCTAGTGCGCGAGTATGACTCGCAAAGGAAAAAGGTCAACAAACATTAGTCAACAACATAATTTTCCCTCACCGATCGTCAGAGTTTTCAAAATACTAATTCCAACATGTCTTCTAACCCAATAAAAAATAAAACATGAACGCCTAGAGCTGGTGCAAACATAGCTCTCAACTAAAATAGAAAGGAACGTTTCAGGCGAGCCTTTTTGTCCTAAACAAATAAAGCACTGGAAAGTTAAATCGTTAACACTCTACTTGAGTAAGTTTAATATAATAGAAAAACAAACATACACATTAGCTTATGTCTGTGAGACAGTACGGTACTTGTCATCACTTATCAAGTTAAGGCTCCATAAACCGATTACATCCCAATTGCATTATGATTAAAATTGCAAAAGGGACCATTACGAAATATTTACTTTTTCTTGTAGAGTCGACAAGATTAAATCACGACCCATCTTAGACGAATTTTGCTTAAATATTATATTTCCTTAGCAACAAACACGGTATCGATTTAAGGCCGTACCCTGACCAAAAAATCAGCATGAGATATGAGCATTCCTATTGGCCTAGCGGCACTGGTGGCGCATGAATTACGGTAGTGAATACGCCCAGATTTTAGAATAAAATCTTTATAAAATCAAATATTGGTCTTTTGAAAAAAATAAAACTTACAAAATGTTCGTTATGAAATTGTCTATCCATTAGTGTTAGTACAAAAAAATATTAATGAACACTTTACGAGGAGATGCATGCTATCAATAATTATTCCTCATTTTTATAGTTTTGTTGGAAGGAATATGGGTCATATTCAAAATAATTGTAAGTTACGGATAGGAAACAAATATGAATATTATTTTATTGTAACAGAAAAATAACAGAAAGGAATGATTAGGGCAAGTTTAAATAGCATATATTTGTAAAATAAATAATTAACATTGATGTAATTGAAACACCTGGGATAGTAGAATACCATCACCACTATCACTACCTATAGGTACATACTTCAAACAAAAAAAAAAAAAGTTTTGGCTAACCTGCGGTGCAGTAAGTTGAATAATATTTTATTATCATTAATTCATATATGACACTATGTGAATAACGCCTAATCATTCATATCTGTTACGTAACAGAAAAAAGTGATGGATAAAATAACGTATATGAATTAATTGCACGTGTCTAACCTACAAATCTATTTATTTCCACATTAATTTAAATGTTATACGAATATTTTATATTTATAACAATTAGCACAATACAGTTATTTCCTAGTATGGGTAATAAAACAGTAAACTTACTTACCGCTATTTTAAACGTCTCACATTAAATATTTACTTTTAAAAGTCTAATTTTCTTCGACAACGAAACGAGCTGAGAAATTATATTGAACAAAATGGCTGATCATTTATTTTTACGTCGTGTAGTGACAGGTAGTGGACTAATTTTGCCAGTATATCAAATTTCTTTATTACCATGGTTAAAATAGCATAACAGAGAAGAATAACAGATAAGTGTAAAATCAGGAGACTCATTAATAAATTAAATTTGAAGAACAATAAATAGTACTTTATATTTTGTTTAGTGAAGTGTTGAAAGTTTAAACAGTATTCTCTGAATATAGTTTTTTTTTTAACCTTTGTGTAATAGTTAATAATTAAATTATTTTTTTTAGTTAACAGTCAAAGACGTGGACATTGAGTACTTGTATGAAACGGAATCTACGCAATGTTTGGTTTCATTTTTTTTTAATGAATTGTTTAGCTATATCAAATGTTTCGTTGTTTTTTATTAAATTCAAATAAACATTTAATCTATTTGTTTATGAAATTCTAGTCAGTTGTATCTCGTTATAAAAATAATTGGGTTGGACACTATGACAGTATAATTATTACAATTATTATGAATATGACCCATATACTTCATTAAAAAAAAGAAATCTACAATTTTGGAATCAATAATATGTAGAAATTTAATGTATTTTTATTAGTTGATATTTCATTTTAAATAACGAGTAGATAGCTCCTAAAAGCTGCACGAAAAACGGCTGGCGCGGCGTTTTGCTCGGGGTAGCGCCTTAATAGGAAAGTTACAATTTGTTTATCCATCTCGCTGTCATTTCAATGACATGCCACCATTATAATTGTACTCGACTTTTTGTTATTTGGCATTTTTCTTTTAATTTAAAAAATCAAACCGACTTCCAGAACGAAAAACTACAAAGCAAAAAATTACTTTCCTTTCCGAAGTCGGTGTCGATAAACTGAAAAAATGGGTACAAAAGACACCGACTTCGGAAAAGAAAGTAATTTTTTGCTTTGTAGTTTTTCGTTCTGGACGTCGGTTTGATTATTTGTTAAAAAGTTTTTTATTTTTCCCTTTTTAGTTTTGGTAGGTATCTCCAATTAACATGATAATCATTTATGGCCAAAGTACATCTCATGACGATTCCAATAAGCCCAAGCACGACTAGGATACATTGTTTTATTTCAGAGTTCCAGTGCCTACCTTCCGGCTTCATCATCAGAACATTTCAATGGTACCATTTTCATCAGTACCATTCATTTATAAGTATTTGCTTCGACATAGTGAATGAGAGTTATCAATTAAATATTTAAACTTACTAACTTCTACTAGCGGCTTCGCCCGCGTGATTGACGAAAATTATCCCAAGGAAACAATTCTCGAAATAAAAAGTATCCTATGTGCTATTCCAGACTATAATCTATATATCTATGCCAAACTTAATCCAGATCCATTTATTAGTTTTTGGGTGAAAGAGTAGCAAACTTACAAACACACTTACACACTCACAAACTTTCGCCTTTATAATATTAGCGTGAACAATGATAAAAGAAAAAAAAGTGAACTCAAGACCCATTGCAATTGGGGCTACCGTTTTATTGCTCACCAGTTGACGCCACTGATGAGTAAGGTCGTTAAATATAGCAATTAAACGTCTTAATTATGCGCACGGAAGCAAAGTTTGAATTAAAATCATTTCTAATGTCATAAAAATATAAAATCGAGTAGGCCGAAAAAAAACGAGGATAAAATTTTCCGGAACATAAAACTCTATTAAAGCAGTTGGTAAAGGCCGTACCTATCTTAATCTACTAGTAAAATATGCATAACAATAAAAAAAAAGAAAATAAACTCGCGCAAAAAGCCAAAACACTATGAAATTTGACATGTTTAAGGACTTCACTCTACACCAGCGCCCCTAGCGGAAAATTAAACCCGGTAGCCCTCATTCTAATTAAGTGTGTAAGGCCTGAAACTTGCGCTCATAGACACGAATATTCTATGGCACTATAGTTATGGAGTCTCTAGTCGCCGCCTGATTCCGTGCTCTATGGTACACACAATAAAGATGTACGTTTACAATTTTCGCTTTAACGGTGAAACTTTGTTTCGAAAACTAACTGAAACCGAAACTATCTCAAATTAGGTACCTACCTATTCAATAATCCTTATCCTTTCCTTACATAGTATAAAACAAAGTCGCTTTCCGCTGTCTGCCCCTATGTATGCTTAGATCTTTAAAACAACGCAACGGATTTTGATGCGGTTTTATTTTATAGATAGAGTGATTCTAGAAAAAGGTTTATATGTATAATACAAGATAAATATATTTTATTTCAACTAGATATTTTATTTCAACTAGATATTTTATTTCAACTAGGCCACAAAGCGGCACTTTTGAACGTTAGATACATTAAAATTTACAAGGAATAAAAATTGATTCTACCGTGCATTCGGCAAGTAGCTTGTTATGGAGAAGAACGCACAAAAAACTCCATACTTACTCTTTTTTAAAAAAAATATTTTTTTTTACAATATTTAGGTACATAAGTACATACATTAATAAATTTATATGTGTTTATACAATGCTCCCAGAATCACTACATACTTTACTACTTACAGGTACAAAGTATTAAAAGTACTCACACATTACTGTGCAGTTACATAATAGGTACTAAAAAAACACTAGCATCCGAAGCAGTTAAGTTAAGACCAATCCCAACTGACGGCGCCCGTTCACGAACATGACGCATGAATCGGCACCACCCAGCTCAACCATCATGAAGGGAACCGAATGATCCAACACACGCGCCACCATCAGAGAGACATTTGAGAGAGCATGACACACTCAACTGCAAGGGCAAACACAAGTCAACGAACGACACCAAGGTACAGCAAATCGTAGATTTACAGTTGGGTTCATAGTACTCACACACGTGCTGCGCAGTTATACAATACTAAAAGAAATTGAGTCTATATAATACAAATATATTCATACAGTCTTCAGCAGGTCCAACAATTCTACAAAACAATAATGTTCTGCATATCACTTGTTTTTGCGCCCTAGTGGTTGTGGAGCAAGACTAGCATTGAGCCAAGCATTTTTATCAGTGATGTAATCCCCCAACTTATAATATGCCTGACTGCATAGTGTGCGTTTTATACAAGTTTTAAATTTCGTCTCATTCAGTTCTAGAATGTGGGGAGGAATTTTATTGTAACATTTTGTACAGTACCCCATGAAAGAAGAGGCTATTTTAGCCAGTCTGAAACCTGGTTGAACTAATTAGTCCCTATTTCTAGTAATGTAATTATGTCTATCTCCGTTTTTACTAAAAAGATGTAAATTATTTCTCACGTACATGATGTTTTCATAAATATATTGACAAGGAACCTTCATGATGTTAATGCCCTTAAACAGTTTCCTTAGAGAATCGCGCCGGCGAAGATTGTATATCGCTCTGATGGCTCGTTTTTGCAGAATAAAAATTGACTCATTGTCTGCAGCCCTTCCCCATAGTAAAATACCGTAAGACATTATACTATGAAAGTAACTAAAATAGACCAGCCTCGCGGTATCTACATCACTAAATTGACGAATCTTTCTAACAGCAAAAGCTGCCAAACTTAGCCGCCCTACAAGTGATATTAAATGAGGACCCCATTGTAACGTTGAGTCTAGCGTGATCCCCAGGAAAACCGTTTTATCGACGAATTCTAGCTTCTCCTTGTTTAATATAATGTCACAATCAGTACTTTTTACATTCGGCAAGGAAAATTTTACGCACTTGGTTTTTTTACCATTTAAAACTAAATTATTGGCAGTGAACCAATCCTGAACCTGCCGTAGCGCGTTATTTACGTCGTCAACCTGACAAGTACGTCTATTTATTTTAAAAATTAAAGTTGTGTCATCAGCAAATAGCACCATGTTTAGTTTGTTTTTCAATAAACGGGGTAAATCGTTTATGTATATTAAAAATAAGAAAGGACCTAAAATTGAGCCCTGGGGTACCCCCATTTTCACGTTTAACCCCGACGAATTCACACCGTTTATTTGAACTAATTGCTGTCTATCACTTAAATAAGATTTAACCAAACTTAACGCTGATTGACCTAGCCCGTAATGCTCAAGTTTCAGAAGTAATGTTTCATGATTAACGCAATCAAACGCCTTGGACAGGTCGCAGTAGATACCTTTGGCATCCTGCGACTCTTCCCACGCATTAAAGATGTGTTTTAATAGGGTGACACCAGCGTCAGTTGTACAACGTCCTTTGGTGAAACCATACTGTTTATCATGCAAGATGTTATTCGTATTAAAATGAATGAGCATTTGATTAAGCATTATCTTCTGAAATACCTTGCTGAAAACCGGCAACACGGATACTGGTCTATAATTATTTGTGTTTTTACTGTCCCCGGATTTAAAAAGTGGTATAACCTTACTATATTATTAGATCCGGAAAGACTCCTTGATCCACACACAAATTGAAAATTACAGCTAAGTACGGCGCTATAGTCTGAATAATGGAGGTACAAGCTTTGATGGACATTCCCCACAGATCTTCAGTCGGTTTGATCTTGATTTGCTTAAAAAAAAAAGCTTTTATTACTGTTATGGGGTTTATATGTGAAAGGTTCAATACATTCGGGCAGGCTGAAACGTTCGCGTTTAATAATCCAAAAGCAAGCGCGGGCGAAGAATTTAAGGTTTCAGTAGTTTTAATTGGGATGTTGGTAAAGAAATTTACAAATTCTTGCGCAACTTTTTTGTTATCTCTAATAAGTCGGTGTGTGGTCTCAAGCGTGTAATCAGTAATATTTCTTTTATTCCTGTTCGTTTCATTATTTATAATTTTCCAAACCGTCTTGATTTTATTTTCTGCTAATTTAACCTTATTTCTAATGTACAAGGCCTTAGCTGCCTTACATGTATTTAAAAAAAATCTCGAGTAAGTAGCAACATACTTATTAAACGTTTCAGTGTAATATAATACAAATATAAATACAAGGCTTAAGGCCATATAGCTCGTAAAGTCTTTCCCTACTTTTTCTAAGTCCTGTAGTCGCCCAGTCACTGAATAAAAACTTAGGGCATACAGTTTTAGTTATCTTCTTAAAAGTGTTATTGAACTCTTTTTGAACCACTAAAAAAACTTCATCATACAAAATATTACCATCATTCACTGTGAGGTCCTGATCGCTTAACTTAGCGATTAAAGTGCTGTTAAATTTATTTAATTTACCGGATATTATTGGTCTGGATTGAATCTGCACTTGTTTTATTAGCATATTGGACTCAAATGTCACAAGTAGCCCACTATGATCCGAAGGCAGATAATTTATAATGGCATTGTCCAAGTAGTTGCAGCAACAAAAAACATTATCAATACATGTAGCAGAAGTCAGTATAGTTCGGGCTGGTTCCGTAAACACATGTGACAAATTAAATGATTTAAAGAGATTTAATAACCTACTTCTATCTGAATTATCTTCTAGAAAATTAATATTAAAGTCACCACAGACAATTACTAGTTACCCATTGCGAGTTTTGCCAAAACATCTTCCATCACTGACTCGAATATAGAGTAGTTCTTATAATTAGGGGGTCTGTAGACGCACACAATGACATGCTTATCCAGCTCAACACAGGACAGTTCAACACTATGTTCAACTGAGAGGTCTACTATATCTTTCCGAGGTTTTGATTTAATACCATTTTTAATTAATATAAGTGAACCCCCACGCAACATAATATTTCTGTTAAAACAACTGCCCACAGTATAATTTTCGTAATTGATTAGCATTGCACAATCTTTCAGCCAGTGCTCAGTGAAACAAACAATTTCAAACATTGTTTTTTCTAAAAACAGTTCGATTTCTAATTCATTTGAAGAAAAATCCTGAATATTTTGGTGAAATAATTTCAGAGAATTCTGCTCAGACCTTTTTGTTTAATTAATTTTTTGCGAGAAAGAAGGTACCTTTTTAATGATGGATATACTCGTAACTATTCCGTTATTGATACCCTCCCTTTTCCTATCAACTAGTTTAAAGAATAAATATTAATAGCATTTTTGCTAACGTTATTCAAGGTATTGACCACCTTTAAATTAGTACTAAACACGCAGGTGAAGCCGCCGGCAGAAGCTAGTCTTACATAAAACATTTTACAGCAAACGTTTATTTATTTATTTAATAAGTCAGTGAAATGCCTAATGGCTATCCAGGGAATTTCATGCTAATAAAACAATAATTCAAAAAAGATCCCAGCCAGACTTGAACTGCGCGCTAACCTAATTTCATTCCTATAGTTACAAAAAATTATTGGCGTGAGTTCCTGGAAAAATATCCATTCTTTTGGGAGGGAATAGAGCCAAATTACAAATAAACTTAATTACTAGGAGATGGTTTATGAGCTGACCTAGTTACTGGGTCGTAGTTGGTAGATTGTCGCCATGGGAGGCCTTGGTCCAATGTCACCCGCTGTATGAATAAGATTATTATAGCGTTTGCCTTGGGGGCCCTCTTGACTATTGATTCTGACGTTTGTAGCACTGCACCCTCAAAATGAAATGCATTTCGTGAACATACGACTCTGAAACAAATCACGTCACTCCGACGTAATACTCTACGTGTTGGGATTGCATTCAGAAAAAAATTCCTCACAGTTGCCCTCGTTCTGACTTATTTGGATTTCTATCTATCGGTGCATCGTGCCCTGACATGCCCAATGTCCAGGCAACGATAGTACCGCAATGCCACAATGACACGCAAAGCGGTCTGCGACGTCTCCTCTTTCTCCTACCACCACCATTGCGTCCACGCTTATCGTTCGACCCGCGGCTGACGTGTAGAGCCAAATGTACCAAAATCATGCCGGATGATAAGATCCTGGAAATGGCACAGTCCATTTCGGGGACCTCAGGTATCCCAGCATCGCAGGAAAGCTGGGCGGTACTCAATATCAAGTGGTTTAACGGAGTTCAAGGTTGCGGTGACACCACCTGGCTGGTAAAGCACTTCGACGAGGACAGGGACGTGATAGTCACCACGACAACAGAAGCTGCCAAAGACCTTAGGGAAAAGCTTGCGCGCCGCTTAGGAGACCGAGCAGAGACCAAGGTGCGCACTATGGCCTCAATCCTAGCAAAGAGTTTCAAGAGCCAAGACAAATGCTACCGTCTTACGGTAGACGAGGCTCTTATGTACCACTTTGGGGCCATAGCCATGGCAGTAAAGTTGTCAGGAGCAAGCAAGCTTGTCCTCGGAGTAGACATTATCTAGCTTCCATTTTTGGACAGAGAGATTCTTTTCGAGCTTAGGTATACCCAGGTCCAGACCTAGTGGCTGGCATCACCCACGAGTTTCTCTGCCCACACCGCGATCCAATGGACGAGGCGTTTGCACTGAGTGAGATATACCCCAGTATATACTAATCCAAGTCGTCATTGTCGCGGGTCCACTCCCTGAAGGTGAAAGGTTACACACGGGCGCAAATACCGAGCACTGCCCAAAACACCCTGTTCCTAGTTCATACGCAGGGGGAGAAAGCTTCTCTTGCGAGCCAGGATTTTGGGTCGGGCGAAGGGTCGCGGCTGCTAACCATACACAAGGCTCAGGGGTCGACCTACGACACCGTCGTCATCATCAACACCAAGTCCAAGAGGCTTCAGGTCTACGACAGCATCTCCCACACGGTAGTGGGGCTGTCCAGACATACAGACATTTGCGACTATTACACCGAAGACGCCGATGACGCCGCAGGCCGCTTTGCTAAGAGGGTGATGGATGCACCGACTAAAACGGTCGTCAACTACAATCCTAAGACGGCCATGCAGCATCGAGACGTAGTCGTCATAGAGGCCTTGCTCACGCTAGTGAAGTCCCTGGTCAGCAGAGAATACCAAAACACCACGTAACAAGTCCCATCCAAAAACTCCAACCCAAACACCTCCCCAAATCCAATCCATCACCCTGTCTAAACCCAGTATAGAAAAAAAAATACATACTATTGTTTTGCATTACAAACTACAATACAATATACTACTTTCTATTTACTACTTAACATAAAGATAAGTAGTAAATAGAAATATGAAATTGTAATGCCAATGTGTAATATAAAATAAAAAACAAATATATATGTCATATATATATAGTATTTAGTGAGGGATGAACTCATGTAGACTTAAGTTAGTTAAGTAAGCCTAGAAATAATGACTGACGACTTTTCAATATCGGCCTGACGCGTTAACCTAGTTTCAATATATTATAGTCAGTGCACTTTTGTCTACCGCGTTAGCTGGATGTATTCAACATTTTGTAACCTTTTAGTCATTAAGAATATTTGAGTAAAGAAATAAATAGTGTTTCCTGTAAACTTTGTTTCACCTCAAAAACACCGACATCTCGCGAAGTACACAATTTTGGTCCTTCGAACCGGATCACGCGCCGCGTAACTTTGGAAATTCGGCATTTCGGTGTGCGTGATCTGAACTGTCGTAACAGTGTGTGTACGTTGTGAGGCGGTCGGAGAGAACATTGGAGCAGCAGAAAAGGCTGAGTAACATTTTTCAACAATTTTTCTAGATATGTCCAAGGCTTTTGATTTCGTTAACCATAAACTGTTAATTTATTAATTAGACCGATATGGCATAAGGGGAAACGCGTTGAAATGGCTCGAAAGCTACCTTACACATCGACAGCAATGTGTTGAGATTTCGGGACAAACAGGAAATCAAAAGCTGGCATATAGGTCTCAGTATCGCGAAAATAACTGCGGTGTTCCCCAAGGCACCATACTGGGGCCGCCTTTATTCTTGCTATATGTAAACGACTTGCCTGGTGTAACAGCCCACAATTGCATACTATACGCTGACGATACGACCCTTAGTATTATTAAAGAAAATGACGACATTGTTGAGTACCAAAATGAAATAAACATGATATTAAATAAAATTATTACATGGCTTGAACACAATAATCTTCATATTAATATTAAGAAAACAAAAATGATACAATTCCAGACATATAACAGTACGCGTCCACGGCTTAAAATACAATACGGAAATGAGACAATATAAGAGGTTGATTACGCAAAATTCTTGGGGATAACAATTGACGAAAACTGTAACTGGAAATCTCATATTGATGATCTATGTAAGAAGATAGATAGATTTGTATTTGTTTTATATAGACTAACACGTGTGGCTAGTGTTAAAGCAGCACCGTGTGCATACCATGGCTATGTCTCATCAGTTTTGCGCTACGGCATTATAATATGGGGTAATTCTGTTGACCTTAATAGAGTGTTTCGAGCTCAGAAAAAATGTTTACGCTCAATTTGTGGAGCGCACTCACTGGACAGTTGTGTTACACTATTTAAAAAACTTAAAATACTGCCATTTCCGGCACTATACATTTTCGAATTTTGTATCTTTGTACACCAAAACAGAAATGAATTTGACTTGCATAACGATGTTGTATCCAGACCCAGCCGCAAAGTGCATATGCTTAATGTTCCTAGGCGTAGAATTAAGTTGTTTTCTGATGGTGTATACTGCATGTATATTACTGTTTATAACAAATTACCTGATGGCTTCAAAACTCTCAGCCTCAGAACATTTAAATTATTTAACTTTCTTTTAAGCAAATGCTATTACTCAACTGAAGATTTTATGAATGAAAAATTTACCTAAATATTTGACATTAATACCTATAAATCATATTTTATCTCCTTGACATCATTGAATTTTGACTTATATAATTAATCTTTTCCACTATTGTTCAATTTATTTAAATAATTTGTAATTCTAATGATTAATGACTTAATTTTAATGTAATGATAACCCATAATTTTACAAACCATATTTGAACGCCGGAAACGGCATAATAATTTGATTATCATGCCGTTTCCGGGGATCGTAATATATAATTCACAAAACAGCTTTGTGGAATATCCTGACAAATAAATGCATTCTATTCTATTCTAACAACAGTGGAGAAAACAAGTACTCAATTTCCTTATTTTTAGTCAGTAAAGGACTGTTTTCAATATCCTATAACAATGTCGAATTTGGATCCTATAACATTGAAACGCAATCAATGATCTATGATAGCATCATAAAACTTTGCATTAACTTGAAAAAGGATAGTGCTGATAGGAAAACAGTAGAGTATTTTAAGCTTAACAATTTGGAGAACCATTGGAAGGATTACCAAGGTAATCATGAGCGAATTAACATGGAGGTAAGTAAAACTGATCCTTATTTTACCGACTGAGAGTATGAGAAAACAAGGACGGTGTATGAGTCAACCAAGGCGTTGATCAACCAACAGTATCAGCTAGTCTTTCAACAGGTGAGCAAACAATAGCTCGAGATAGATCTCCGGCGACGCCGAGTTTGCGCGCAGAGGAGGAAACATGTGAGGAGGCAGGACCAACTATCTCAAGGCAGGTGAGTGACCGACCATCTCAGGTGTCGAACAGGAAGCCTAACAGTAAGCTAGACGATTTACTGAAAAAAGAAGTATGCTAATTTTAAAGCATTTGTGCGTACAACCGCAAACATGGACGTGGATTCTATCTCCGATAAGCGGGAATTTGAGGACGCATTGAGGTCACTACAGGCTAGATGGTCAGCTATCGACCAGCTACATTGGGAGATCGAGATCGAAGTAGAGGGAGACAACGATCAATACAACAACATGTACGATAAGTATGAGAAAATATTCAACAAGCTGAAAAGGGCTATTAACACGAAAATGTGGTCAGTAGCACACAGGGAAAAGTCAACACCTCAGCTGGAGATACCGAACTTTAACGGGAACTACAATCAATGGGTATCCTTTAGAGACCTATTTACGGAGGTGATTCATAACAATACTTCGTTATCTAGCGGTCAAAAGATGCAGTATCTAAAGGGTAAGGTTCGAGGAGAAGCCGAGAAACTAATCCAACATCTGTCGATAAGTACTGATAACTATTTGGCGTGCTGGGATATCCTCATCCATCGGTATGACAACAAAAAATTAACAACAATCTTTACAACAGATTAAGCGGATGCATGACACCACGGTGGAATGCCTTAAGGCCATCAAAAACTAAGGAGTTGACACTACATCGTGGGACCCTATGATCGTACACGTTCTAGGTCAAAAGCTCGACACAGAAACATACACCAACTACATAGAGTCGCTGAAGAATTCGAAAGAACTTCCTGTACTCGCAGAGTACCTAGTATTTCTGGAAACAAAATTTACATCCCTGGAAACGGTTCAACGAAAAGACAGCGTACTCCCGAAAATTTCTCATCTAAACAATTATAAACATCAAAAATCTAACAATAGAAAAAATAATTACTACATCTCGAGCAACCAAACGAAAAACAACCAAAGCAACGGAAATAAAGCATTTGCGAAATCGATGCACGTGTCCAACATAAAATGCTCACTCTGTAATAACCAACACGGCATTTATAATTGCAAAACATATTTAAACATGAGTGACGACGAAAGGCTAAAAACTGCAACCAAATTAAAACTTTGCACAAATTGTCTATTTAGCCATTTCGGAAATCAATGCACCTCAAACTTAACATGTCGAAAATGCATCAACATAACACAATCCTACATAACGCATTTGCGATATTAGCGAACGCTGACAACACGAAACAAAATGGAAAGCGCAATGAACCCGTGACGGGCATCGTAAATACTTTTTAAGATGAAAAAGGGGAGATACTGCTAGCTACGACGGTCAAAGGTGTGGATGGAACTTACCAAACCATGCGTGCCTTGATCGACCAAGGGTCCCAGATATCCTTAATAACTGAAGGAGCTGGTTGGGGATCCAGAGACGGCGATGCAAAGGAGTCATCTTTGGAGTGGGGCAACAGGAAAACAGATGTAAAGGGATGATTAGTTTAGAGTGTGCCTCTACTTACAAAAATTTTGAATTCGAATCAGATATCCTCATCATGAACGAACTTATCAAAAGTTTGCCCAGCCAAACATTCACTAAGCCAAACTGGACTTACATACAAAACATTAATTTAGCCGACCAACCAAGCCAGTGAAACTCATACGTATGAACAATTAAACAGTACAGTGGTGAATAGGGCGTACCTAGGAATCCTTTAAGGACAATAAGATCGTGATTGGATATTGTATAAATTTTACTTTAGGTCAACTAACATTTCAAGTTTGATTGTTTTCACCTTGTTAACATACTAGTCATAACCGTTATCATTTCATTATTTTACTAACATAACATTGTATCATCTCAGCATCCGTATCTTTCGGGCCCCGGGATATGTTCGGTGTTTTCACCGAACACCTTACTTTGCAATATCGGCCTGACGCGTTAACCTAGTTTCAATAAATTATAGTCAGTGCACTTTTGTCTACCGCGTTAGCCGGGTGTATTCAAACATTTTATTCAACATTCATTAACATTGTAAATAAATAGTATTTCCTCTAAACTTTGTTTCACCTCAAAAACACCGACACCTCGCGAAGTACCCCGACAGTAGGAGTCAAACAATTGTAATTTTCATAAAAAGAAACAAACAAATAAAAAACAATCAAAAAGGTCGTGGACTACTATGTCCGCGGTAGAATATTCATACATAAAAAAATGATGGAGTTCTAAAAAAAATACTTTTACCACGTTTTAATCGAAAGTTGCTCAAACGTACTTATTTCACTTATCGTAAAGACGGCATTAGTGCTGAGTGAATTCTGGGTTTCGGGTTCATTTCTCGGGTCGGGCATTGTTATTGTCATTTCGTATTCTCCGTAATAACTCGGATTTTAAATTTTCTTTTACATAGGATTGCAACATATTTATTGAAATGTGAGTGTATAAAGTGGTACACCTTTGCTCATCTTTAAGGAAATACAGGTTATGTTATCATTATCAAAAACCACATATACATTCGGTAATCATACAATGCTTTATCTAATATACGTGTAAGAATAAATCTCGAATAAATAATACCTATGGCAACATTTCAACATGAGCTAGGCCGTAACTTTTCTTTACGGCTTCGGTACCGTCTAACCTGTGGTCGTTTCTAGTATAGAATAGCGTTACTAGTTTGTAGAAAAATTATATGTTTCTCTGTTGGATAGGTGTATATTTTTAGGGTTCCGTACCCAAAGAGTAAAAACGGGACCATATTATTAAGACTCCACGATCCGTCTGTCTGTATGTCTGTCCGTCTGTCACCAGGCTTTATCTCATGAACCGTGTTAGCTGGACAGTTGAAATTTTCACAAATGATGTATTTCTGTTGCCACTATAACAACAAATACTAAAAACAGAAAAAAAGAACCCTTCGTTCGCGAGTCCGACTCGCACTTGGCCGGTTTTTTTTACGATAATGGTACGGAACTCTTCGTGCGCGAGTCCGACTCCCACTTGGTTTTTATAGATTTTTATGTTAACAATTTGTTGTGGCATGCACCATTAGTATTTCTCGCCTCCAGTGGATGTCTTCATCAAGTCATCGGTTTGGTTATTGGTAATCAAAATCAAAAATCAAAATTTCTTTATTCAATTAGGCCATTGCGCGGCACTTTCGAACGACAAACAATGTAATAATAATTGATTCTACCGTCCATTCGGAAATGTAGCTTGTTATGGAGAAGAACGGACAAGAAACTCCACACATACTCTTTTAAAAAAATAATGTGTTTTACAGGTATTTGGTTACAATAATCTTGTTGGAAAAATACATACATATATGTGAAAACGATGTACCGCACTTAAAAGCGTCTAGAGTAAAACAAACAATTAAAAATACAATAAATAGGTAATTAAAAACAGGTGGAATCCCAACTGATGGCGCCCGTTCACGAACATGACATGGATCGGCACCACTCAGCTCAACCATCATGAAGGGAACCGTATGATCCAACACATGTGCCACCATCAGAGAGACATTAGAGAGAGCATGCGAAACTGCCAGGGCACACTGAAGTCAACGAACGACACATAGGTACAGTAAATGGTAGATTTAAAGTTGGTATGAAAGTAACTAAAATAGACCAGCCTCGCGGTATCTACATCAGTAAATTGACGAATTTTTCTAACATCATAAGCTGCTGAACTTAACCGCCCCGCAAGTGATATTAAATGAGGACCCCTTTGTAACCTTGAGTCTAGCGTGATCCCCAGGAAAACCGTTTTGTTGACGGATTCTAGCTTCTCGTTGTTTAATATAATGTCACAATCATAACTTTTGACATTCGGCAAGTAAAATTTTACACACTTAGTTTTGTTAGCATTCAAAACTAAATTATTAGCAGTGAACCAATTTAGAACTTGCTGCAATGCATTATTTACGTCGGCAACGTTACTCGTACGCCTATTTATCTTAAAAATCAAAGAAGTGTCATCAGCAAATAACACCATATTTAGTTTGTTTTTCAATAGATTGGGTAAATCGTTAATGTATACAAAAAATAAGAAAGGACCCAAAATTGAGCCCTGGGGTACCCCCATTTTCACGTTCAACCCCGATATCAACTTGACATACTAGTTTTTGGCGCGAACAGGGGGAATTGTGTTGTGAATTCGTGAAAAAACCTAAGGAGAAATATAGTAAGAGTTACTGATTGTTCGTGTAGATCAAACTACGTGCGTAGTGGAATGTCGTTTAAGTTATTCGCCAATACATAACGTGATTAGTTACATTGTGAGCCTACATATAAGCAAACAAGTTGGTTTGTTTAAAATCTAGCCTGAAAGAACCCATGCAAATAATGGCCTTTCCTGACAATTACGCAGTCTTCCCTACATGTAGATTATTCAATAGTCAAATCTGTCATATATAAAAAGTACTGTCGCATTCATTAAAATAAAAAAATAAACAAAAAGAGATGAGAAAAACAACAAAGAAAAATCAATCAATCATTTATTTTTACATTTTTATTCCAAACCAAGTAAGTAAAAAAAGCTCAAGGAAACAGATCTTTATTCAGGATGGTAATCAAAAATTTATAAAAACATCATGGACCGTATAAGGCATAGCATAGTGTAAGCACCAGTCCAGAAATCAATAAAGATTCGCAATAGAAATCCAAACACATCATTGAAACATAAACATATTTACTTTCTTTTCCACAATGACTCAAAAACACAACAGAGTAAATTCATAATATTCCGAAAAACATACCAGATCAAATCACAAAATTATAATAGTTTTACTTACATGCTAAAGAAACTCGAAAAAATCTTCCTGTTTATCGCACAGACTTGTATAGCTATTTTATGCTCAGCGTCCCGATCAAGAAGGCCGACCGTTAACCATTTTTCACCATAGTTCACAGCAAACGTCATGACTGACTGACAAACTTATCTAGCTGTTAGTCGATTAGGCATAGTAATGCATTACTACTAGCTATTGTTAGCTTATATCTTAAAAAAACATAAAATTGGCTGTAGAAGAGTGCTTTACTGATGTTTTTCCTTATTTTTAAGTAGCTACAGACTTTCAACTTATAGACCGAAATCCATACATAGTGATATTATCACTTAGGTTATTTGGGAAACGCAATGTTTAAGTGAAAGAAATGAATTTACTCGTAATAGTTATTTAATAAGTTATTTCCCTAATAACATACATATTATAGAAAAAGGTAGGCAGAAAATTCTGTACAAACAATAGATATATAAAGGTAAAAATATAAATGTAAGAAATCTTAAAAGCGTTTGTTTTTTACGCGCATATAGTGTGTTTGTTAAACCATCTTTTAAAATATACTTTCTCAAGCCGATAAACCAAGTAATCGTAAACTCTGTCCAGTCAATGTCTTTTACGTCAAAGTTAAAAATTTTTTGGTCTTCTTTTGAAAGGCTGTCAAATAATGCCGCTGTATTTTGGTCATCAAACTGCCACTGGTTGATCATAAAGTAAGATAACACCGATGACATCTTGTACATTTTGGTGGCTAGTTTTGTGAACCTGAAAAGTAAAAAACATAAGTACATTATTCTTCGATATATTCTTTGCTAGGGTTCCATACCTGATGGGTCCAAACGGAGCCCTATTGCTGTCACTCAGGTAACCGTCTGTCTGTCTGTGACATAGGTTTTAAAGCCAAACGGTTTGAGCTACAGTCTTAAAATTTTCAGAGTTTAAGCATCTTGTAGACCCAAAGCCACGCAAATGGTAAAAATATAATTTAAATATACTTTTAAGGATTTTAACTCCCCTTGGTTGTATGGGATACAGCCAAAGGAGAACCCCCCTTAAAATCCACGACGGGAAAAATACCATATAGGGGTATCGTTGTTTAGAACTTGTTAAGTCGATAACAGCTGTATTTTTTGTTTAAAAAATATTGGAATACAAAGGAATGAGAAGCCACCAAAATCGGCTTTCTTTTTTTAAATTGTTCCGAAGAATTTTTCTAATTCCTATTGACCTATGAACTTTAAATTAGGTGATAATGTTTATTACGTATATTATATTAACAAATAGCAATATTACGAAAATTATAAATCTGAAAGCCTGTATGGATGGATGGATGTATGTTTGTTATTCAATCACGCCAGAACGGCTGAACAAATGTTAGTTTGAAATTGACTTTATATTAAATATACCATTTCATAAATGGTATGGTTTATGTTGGTCATGTTACTTCTGCCGTATAACGAATCTGCCAAAAAAGAATCTGCCGTAACAAGAATCTGCCCAAACCAGAATCTGTCCTAAAGCGAATAATCCGAAATTTGGCACCGGGATAGATTCTTCATCCAGGTTTAATTTTCTTTTGGGATAAGGAACAACAACTTACAAGCGAGCGAAGCCACTGGCAGAAGCTAGTATATTGATAAATCAGATTTTTCTTTGAAATTTCCTAATTTTTTCTATTAAAACCAACTTGTTTTTGCGCTTTGGTATGGAACGTGTGTTTATGCGGATATGCGAAGTCCGACACGCACTTGGCTGGTTTTGTTGATATTTGTTTGTTGAACCAATGATTTCATATTTTTGAGTGGTAATGGGTGAGCTCTTTAATACTAATACCGAACACGGGTTTTTTTTGTGGATAGAGTTTGTGAAATAACATTAGTGTCTAGATGACATGGTATATACACGCTAGGAATATCTAGAGAATTATTATTGTTTCAGACGAGTTGCAGGATGATGATGGATGACATAGAACGGGAACTCAGAAAGCTGGCAGCAGGATATGGTTGCACGTCAGTTTGCTCGCTGCTCGAGGAATGATAAGGTATTTTTTTTAAGGCGTATATCCTTTTCCTCCAGCTGGTTGTGTGTGAATCACACCCATCGGACTGATAAAGCTTTACAAGTCTAATAAAACAATATCTTCAGTATGCTGATGCGAGTCCTTTGCGATTGTAGTGCTTCCAATATCCTGTCATTTGACAAAAACGAATAAAATGTTTTCATTTTAAAAATAACGTTAGGTAAATTTATACTTGATAAAGTTATCACTTTACAAACTCATCTTTCTGTATAAGACTCATTTGATAAATAAATGAAAGACAACATTTCATTATATCAAAACGTCATTTGACAAACTAATATTTTTATAAACATGTTAATTGGCAAAGCAACGCAAAGCATACATAACGTTTGACAAAATGCATTGCTTAAATTAATCCATGAGCGAGCGAAGCCAACCCGGCACGGATAGGTTACTTTAGACACTGCAGACAGGAATAGGAGCCCTCCGCAGCGGGGCTCCGTCGACTGTGTTGCTTAAATACTCGTAGTAATCGGACTTACCTACCGTAATGATTCTATATTAAAATCAATATCAACATTAATAGTACATTGTGTATTAAGGGCGGTAAGTATGGAATTACGATCGAGGCTCTAGTAGAACTTCTGAGTCGAGGTTCGTAATTCCCGTACCGTCCGTGATACATACAATGTTTTTCATCACATTTGCGAGTTATAATAATGAATTATAGATTTAATAAACAAGTCAGCACAGCTGTTATTACGAAATACGTGAACTTTTTTTTAAACGGTTGGCGAATTTTTGCCCACACCACAAATTATACAGTGTCTCGTTCAGAAACTTTAAGAGCAAATACTTACGTAGGTATACAGCCATGACGGAGTGTAAAAATAATTGAATAATTTCGACGTTTTCATACTATAACTATTAAAATCGATTATTAAGAACATTAGTTGAGTATTTAAGTAACATGTAGCGAGATTGCAAAGAAATTCCTGTTTAGATAACATTTTAAGACAATTTTTCAATTGCGTGTAAGCTCCTTGCTTGAACTTGCATGACCTGTGCCATAAATAATAAAAAAATTACTTACCACCCCAGGGTTTCATGACAAAAAGAAAGCCCGAGGGTTTTATATGGGGCATTACGGCCACGTTAACCTGTATGTTTAGATACTTTTTACGTGCAAGTGTGATGAAAAATAATTTACATCTCTCATGTTCGGTAAGTAGGTTCTTATTACCTCCAAATGGGGCTTGTAGGTGACCAATTAGCGCTCTAGCGTAATAATGTAACTAGAAAAGCCCTAGGGCGGTAAGCAATAAAAAAAAAACATTTCATTCTTTCAAAAAGTTCGCGTACCATCATACTGGCAATAGACATCATGCATTCAGCCCAATGACCAAAGAGGTCGCTTTGCTATTCAGCCTTGTCTTCGTGTGAGTATAATAGTCATCAATTTTAAATACCGAATGGCGAAGCTCAATTTCGATCTTGAAAAAGAAATTTAAAAAGTTCTTTACTTGATTCTTTTAAATGAAAAAAGGCGGGCAAAGAAAACTATTACTATAAATATTGTTTGTTTTTGGGATTTTTTTATAATTACGTGCTAATTAGGAAAAAACATGAGTTCTTCAAGTAATGAAGATATAAGCTGCACTCCCGATTAAATGAAAATGGAAGCTGAAGCAGCAATTAACAATATTTTGCCTGAAACTTCTAAAGAGAGATATTTGAAAACTTACGACGAGTTCATAAAGTGGCGAACAGAAAAACCAGTAAAGTCTTTATCCGAGACTGTATTCTTAACATACTTTAGTGAGCTATCAAAAAAGCTGCAGCTATCTAGTTTGTGGTGCATTTATGTACGTATATACGTATAAGTATTAACGCAAAAAAATGGTACCTACGAAAGACACCGACTTCAAAAAATTAAGTTATTTTTCACTTTGTAGTATTGTACTTGGAAGTCGGTAGTATTTTTTTGCAAAAAGTTTTTTATTTGTCAAACTTTAGTAAACTGAGGCCCTAGACAAGTTGACAGTCGACTCATGCTAACGCTTGTTGAAATTCCAAAATGTATGAAAATGATCACGTGACATTTTGATACCACCTAGGGCCTCTGCAGATAGGAGCGACTTTAGCGGATATCCGATTCCGGAATAAACGGATGCGTATCTTTATGGGCTCTAACTAACTTTTTTCCACCGTTTCCTTCTCATATTACTCATATTTCTTCCTTTCATATTTAGTCTATTGTACCCTAGAACGCACTTTCTCTCGAAATTAGTACGGCCACCAGTCGGTGTATTTTTAAGCGGAAATTGCGGTTTTATTTTCAACGGGGATAAGGGTCATCTCTAGGTTGCGGGAAGGCGCTGGATGCGAGATGCACGAGATCGGTTAATGTGGCTACGCCTGGGAGGAGGCCTATGTCCAGCGTCCCGGACGTCTTTTAGCTGAAATGATGATGTTGATGAAGGGTCATCTCGATAATTTATTTTCATTAATTTATAAAAAATATTTACTAGCACTTCGCCCGCGACTTTGTTCGCGTGATCCGTGTTTTATCCTACAGATGACTTTTTATTTCATCCCCTCAAACGTTGAATTTCCAAAAATCCCTTCTTAGTGTTCCCCTACATCATAAAAAGAAGCCCGGTAGAGTAAAATTCTTCAAAAATCTTTAACACCCCCTAAATCGTATTTTAGGAGTAGTTTTAAAAAAACTAACAATGAAAACCTTTACTATTTACTTAGGTTAGTATTTATGCCAAGTTTCAAATATATAAGCCCAACAAATTTCCACCTTTTCACCTCCTAAGGGGTAGAATTTCCAAAAACCAAGAAATATTTATATGATTTCTTTTTATCAACCAAAACCGTAAATCTTTAATTTCACGTGTCACACTTAAAAGTGTAGAAGTTTCACACAAACTTTCAACCACCTTTTCACCTCCTTAGGGTAGAATTTCCAAAAATCATTTCTTAGTGCGCACTTACGTCACATGAGGAACTTCCCTGCCAAACTTCATCTTTATACGTCAAGCGGTTTTCAATAGTTTGTGATAGTGCTAAATTATCACAGAAATAATGAGACAAATTGTCAAGCACTTATTATCTGCTGTGATTGGTTGAATGAATTTTCAACAGACTTCCACATCAGATAACCGGCGATTATTCGTCAATTACGTTAACAGCCCGATAATCGAGTGTTGAGAAACCGGGGTTAGACTCCCATTTGATCCGTTGTGCGTGCAGGCCTTCTCTTTGTGAGAGAGAATGGACCGTAGCCCACCACGCGGGCCCAGTGCGTGTTGGTGGATGTCACATATCTTCGAATTTTTTTGTTGTATTTTCTTTTTGTTGTAATATAAGTCATCAATAAATGTCTGTTAAACAAATAGGGTTGCAAAAGCGATTATATTCCCTTAAACCAGTCCTGTCATAAAATCTGTTCCTTTCTGACATGTCTTAACTATAATCTATCTCTTTACCAATTTTCAGGTACAAAAAGCCTTAGTCCAGGCTATCACAAAATTCTTTCTTAGCTTATGTCTCCTACTCATTAACTCTAGACTTGCTTAATTTCAGGAGAGTAGGAGAAAAAAACGAATTTTCATACAAATTAGAGTGTTTAGACTTCTTTAATCCGGCCCTGACACAAAATCCGTTCTAAGCGAATGTCTACTTACTATTAAATACCTCCCTGCCAAATGATTGTAGCATAACAAATTTAGGAGTTTCGCACAAACTTGCGAGAGCCCTTAGACCTCCTTAATCCGGCCCTCTCGCAAAATCCGTTTTTAGCCGACGTTTACCAACTATTAAATACCTCCCTGCCAAAAAGTATGTATCACAAAAAAAGAAGGAGTTTCATACAAACTTGCGAGAGCCCTTTAGACCTCCTTAATCCGGCCCTGTCGCAAAATCGTTCTTAGCGGACGTCTACTAACTATAAACTACCTCCCTGCCAAATTTCATCTTTATACGTCAAGCGGTTTTTGAAATTTCGTGATAGGTGAGTGAGTGACCTTTCGCTTTTATATAGAAATATGTATGTGCATTTTAAGCAACTTATTAATAGTATTACTTAGTTTTACCGTTTTGCTTGCCACAGTTCAAATAATGCATCTGTCATGTTCTCTCTTCACCACCCTTGGTTGACTGGTAAAGAATGCCAAAGGCATTAAGTCCACCATTGTACCTTTGTGCATGAAGTTTGTTCCTTTGTGAATAAACTAACATATGTAGTTTAAAAACAATGTGCTAATATCTTTTGACTTTATTGTAATTAATTTCATGTGTAAATGAAATTAATTGAATGTTTTACAAGCTTTTATCTAATTTGCGGTGTTAGTTACTTTATGAGGGTCAAATCTTACAACTGAATTTTAAAACAGTCATCTCAAGACGACTGAGTTGAAATCTGCATACACGTTTAGATTGAGTGACAATGCAAGTTTGTTTAAATTAATGATTTTTTTTAACAACATAAATATGATACTTTATCTGGATATGATACTTTATCTATAATATAAAAATGAATCGCAAAATGTGTTGGTAAGCGCATAACTCAACAACGCCTAGACCAATTTGGCCAATTCTTTTTTTTTAATGTTCGTTGAAGTTCAAAGATGGTTTTTACGGCGAGAAAAAATCGAATAATTGCCGGAAAAACCATAAAAACAGCCCTTTTCTTTTTCCCATACAAACGTTTTCTAACTAAAACGAAGCTCGTTTTAGTTAGAAAACGTTTGTATTGCTATTGTATAAAGTTCATATTGAATTACAAGCACTCAGGGTAGGTAGGGTAGGGTAGGTAGGGTAGGATAGGGTAGGTAGGGTAGGGTAGGTAGCGTAGGGTAGGGTAGGTAGGGTAGGGTAGGTAGTGTAGGGTAGGTAGGGTAGGGTAGAAAGGGCTATTTTTTTTATTTGGCAGTGGGGGAAATCCGGTCGGACTTACACCCAAGCTGCCTCACAATACGAGCCAGCCTGGAAAGTGTCAGGCTCCAACTGACTAAAACCCCTCCTGCCTTACACAGCTAATGTCTGCCTTACAGTACTAGCTAATGACAACGAATACCATCAACAGATCAGAGCGTGGGCAGCTGTACCACCTGAATCACCAGCGTCAGACCTTCCATCCACTGACGAATTTATTAACGTTGTCAAGAGGTTACCACTCAACAAGTCATCAGGTGAAGATAAAATATCTAATCGGATGATTATAGAAGCGTGTAAAACAGCCAGTGATGCGATTTTAACCGTTTACAACCGTTGTATTGCGGAGGGCGTATTTCCTCGTATTTGGCGACGCGGATTTATACGAATAATCCCGAAAAGTGGCGACAAACCCCCGGACGACCCGAAGTCGTACCGGCCCATAACATTACTTCCATCTTTGGGAAAACTCCTGGAGCGCCTTATCGTTCCACGGTTGCTACCGGACGGACCAACATTTCATAATAATCAATTCGGTTTCACTATTGGTAAATCTACCGTAGACGCGGCTCTTACTGTTAGGAAAATAGTTAATACATCTGAACATAAGTATGTAATTGGGATTTTTCTAGATATTTCTGGGGCTTTTGATAACGCATGGTGGCCAATGCTATTACTTAAAATGAAAAATCGAGGCTGCTATAGAAATATATACAATTTAGTTTACTCTTACTTTTTAAATGGTTCCGCGAAACTCAAACTCGGCCATCATTCCATGTCGAAGTCTCTCACCATGGGATGTCCTCAGGGTTCGGTTATTGGTCCACCTTTATGGAATTTAGGCTTTGATGATTTCCTCGCGATTCCGCTTCCAAGCGGCTGTTCATTAACCGGTTACGCGGACGACGGTCTTCTGCTCATTCAATCAAGTACTCGAGCTGGACTCGAGAACTTGGCTGACACTTGCCTACGACTAATATCTCAGTGGGGCGATCGTAACCGCCTGACCTTTGCTCCGCATAAAACTTATCAGCTCATTTTGAAAGGTAATCTTAAATCGTGTCCTACTATTAAATTTAATAACGTTCCGGTAAAAAGGAAGCAGTCCGTGTGCTATCTTGGTCTTGTGTTAGAAAGGAATTTTGCATTTATAGATCATATTAAAATCGTCGGTGAAAAAGCAAAAAAGAACTTCTATGCCTTAACGAGAATATCTAAATCTACGTGGGGTCTGTCTTTTTTGACTTTAAGGACTATTTATGGGGCTACTTACTTGGGTTGTATCTGCTATGGGGCGCCTGTTTGGGCTGATAGGGCCACAATAGGGGCGGTACGACGTAAATTACTTCAGAGTCAGCGTTTGGCTTTGATATTCTTATGCAAAGCATACAGGACGGTTAGTACTGAGGCCTTACCGGTACTTGCTGGCGTACTTCCGGTCGACCTTGAAGTGCAGCGACGTGCTGCAATGTACTATTCCGCAAAAGAGACCATGGACGCGGACTTTTTAACGCGTAGTGACCGTGCCAAAATCTCTAGATTATTTAAACCACATATTGACGTCTGTGAGGAACTTTTATCCGAATGGCAATGTAGGTGGGATAATTCCATCAAGGGCCGACACCTCCACCAATTCTTTCCATCCGTTCGCGTGCGGCTGGCCAGGACGTGGCTGGAGGTGGATCACTGTGTTGCCCAATTTCTCACAGGGCATGGTAACTTTAAAAGTAAATTATTTTCCTTCAAGCTTGTTGCCTCGCCATTATGTCAGTGTTCTACATCTGACTGTGAATATGTACAATCTGCACATCATATCTTATGGGAGTGTATTCTTTGGCAGAATGAACGCAATACTATGTTGAATAATGTACAGGCTGTATCAGGAGCTGTCTACTATACGGACCTTGTGGAAACTAGAACAAATTTCCGTGCGTTCAAGCGCTTTTGCCATACCTATTATTGGAATCAAATATAACAGCTCACAATGTTAGGACCCATTAATATTAATGCTAATTTTTATCCGTGGTGCTAGGCAACTGGGCTTATCCCAGTTGTAAACGACCCTTTGTGCCTATTGGTCTTGTTTGTTCTGTCTCCTGCTTGATATGGAGGGAAGTTGAAATTTGTATTTTTCTTACTCCTCCATTTTCTTTTCTGATTAATTTCGTTGCGGGATCCAAGACAGTTAAATTCATTCTCCGGGACTTCGTCGAGCTTCATTGCCTCGGCGCTTTACTGTTGGTCGCCACTGTTGATTCTGGCTTTCAGGAGTTGCAGTGGTTTGGGAATAGTGCGGTGGGATTGTCCCAAAAAAAAAATGCCTTACACAGACCTCCCTCGGACATAGTCCGAGACTTTGGGGACTCATTTGTTCTAAGAACTTTTGCACTTTACATAGTTCTTTACTCTATTTAATCTATATCCATTTACATAATGAGTTTCTCAATTTACTTATATTTACAGACTATATTAGCTACTTGCATGTTATACGATATTCTACTTCCATTTTATCTATAGGTATTCTATCGTGCTGTTTGCTACCTACTATATATATATCCATATAGTAGGTAGTAGGTAGGTAGGGTAGGGTAGGGTACGTAGGGTACGTAGGGTAGGGAAGATAGGGTAGGGTAGGTAGGGTAGGTAGGGTAGGTAGGGTAGGTAGGGTAGGTAGGGTAGGTAGGGTAGGTAGGGTAGGTAGGGTAGGTAGGGTAGGTAGGGTAGGTAGGGTAGGTAGGGTAGGTAGGGTAGGTAGGGTAGGTAGGGTAGGTAGGGTAGGTAGGGTAGGTAGGGTAGGTAGGGTAGGTAGGGTAGGTAGGGTAGGTAGGGTAGGTAGGGTAGGTAGGGTAGGTAGGGTAGGTAGGGTAGGTAGGGTAGGTAGGGTAGGTAGGGTAGGTAGGGTAGGTAGGGTAGGTAGGGTAGGTAGGGTAGGTAGGGTAGGTAGGGTAGGTAGGGTAGGTAGGGTAGGTAGGGTAGGTAGGGTAGGTAGGGTAGGTAGGGTAGGTAGGGTAGGTAGGGTAGGTAGGGTAGGTAGGGTAGGTAGGGTAGGTAGGGTAGGTAGGGTAGGTAGGGTAGGTAGGGTAGGTAGGGTAGGTAGGGTAGGTAGGGTAGGTAGGGTAGGTAGGGTAGGTAGGGTAGGTAGGGTAGGTAGGGTAGGTAGGGTAGGTAGGGTAGGTAGGGTAGGTAGGGTAGGTAGGGTAGGTAGGGTAGGTAGGGTAGGTAGGGTAGGTAGGGTAGGTAGGGTAGGTAGGGTAGGTAGGGTAGGTAGGGTAGGTAGGGTAGGTAGGGTAGGTAGGGTAGGTAGGGTAGGTAGGGTAGGTAGGGTAGGTAGGGTAGGTAGGGTAGGTAGGGTAGGTAGGGTAGGTAGGGTAGGTAGGGTAGGTAGGGTAGGTAGGGTAGGTAGGGTAGGTAGGGTAGGTAGGGTAGGTAGGGTAGGTAGGGTAGGTAGGGTAGGTAGGGTAGGTAGGGTAGGTAGGGTAGGTAGGGTAGGTAGGGTAGGTAGGGTAGGTAGGGTAGGTAGGGTAGGTAGGGTAGGTAGGGTAGGTAGGGTAGGTAGGGTAGGTAGGGTAGGTAGGGTAGGTAGGGTAGGGTTGGTAGGGTAGGGTAGGTAGGGTAGGGTAGGTAGGGTAGGGTAGGGTAGGTAGGGTAGGTAGGGTAGGTAGGGTAGGGTAGGGTAGGTAGAGTTGGGTAAATAGTGTTAGGTAGGGTAGATGAATGTTTGGTGTTTTTATGGCAAAACAAAGTTTGCCGGGTCAGCTAGTCTGAAATAAATGAATTAATATTAAAACTTTATACCTTCTCTTTTTTCCAAGCACGATGCTTATTCCATCTGCGATGTACGCAGGAATAATATGCAACAACCAAGAGTATATCCCAAAAATTATAGGATTGGATGTATTCCAGGAGAAAGGAAATGTTACAATCATCCGGGTTGGGTAGTTTCGGCGTTCTTTTTCCGTGATTTTCGTCGAACTTCCTGTTTAGAAATATTAAAATCAAACCATTAAATCATACTATTTTATTTTTATTATGCTTACTTAGAATTTCAGAATGTTATTGAGTAGATACAAGAGACGACAAGGGAGGCCTAAAAATGCTGGACAGGTGACATCATAAGTACTGCTGGAAAACATTAGATAAAAGATGCTGCTGATAGAGACAAATGGAACAAGCTGGAGGAGGCCTATACCCGAGAAGGGGTTCCTATCCCCAATAAACAGATTAGTTATGTAAGAGATTACATTTAAGTAAAGTAAAGTAAACGTTTATTTACATAGATTGCAGGTACGGTAAATAAGAAGTGACAGTTAAAATATGGGTAATCCTGTACAACCTATCTTATATTAGGCATGCAGACATTATTTAATATTATAGTTACATTTTTTTTTATATAATAATAATAATTAAAATGTCTAAGTACAATTTAATAGGAATGGAATTAATAAATTGACACAATGTCATAATTAGATAAGAATGACATATAATATAAGTATAAGTTATTCAGTACAAAATAATATGTCTGTGTCATTTTGAAATCCATTTACAGAATAGTAGCATTTTAAAATCAATAATTCTGTCAGTTTCTTTTAAGTTTTTGTTATTGAAATAAAGGAGTATTCAATTGTCAAGCGTTATATATTGTTGATTAAAGATTTAACAATATGTTTTTATAACAAAAGGTAACCGTAGCAACGGTTAAAATAGACAATGAAGATTGACATACAGTCTCTTCACAGTTTCTTTATAAAATTTCTCATTGTGTCATTTTCAATTGTGTCAGGATTGGAAATAGTCAGTGCGCGTTGGCTAAAATACATTATCATGGTCTTACTTAAATTATTTTTTAAATGATTATTGTCTAACCGTTATATAGTTTCATGTAATGTTTCATTTATGCCTTGTTTATAAAATTCACTTTGAATACACGGCATTGTTATTTTACTGTCATCCGCAAACAGTGTCATCGGATGTTTGATTGCCCTTGGAAAGTCATTAATGTAAATTGTAAAAAACGGTGGCCCTAGTATACTTCCTTGTGGAACTCCATAGTATTGTCTATGGAGTTCCACAAGGAAGTATACTAGGGCCACCGTTACATTAAGGGCCACCGTTACATTAAATTCCTAAGATTGAATTATTTCCTCCCGTTTTGTGCGTATATTTAATCTGTGTATTTCGGTTATTTACGATTAGGTTATTTAGGTACGATTTTAAGAGCTCAAAGACACAAAAGACACAAGCTTTTTCAGTAAAATCTTATGGTCCACGTAATCAAAAGCTTGACTCATGTCACAGAATACCGCACACACTAGAGTATTTGTATCCATATTTTTTATAACCGTACACAAAAAGTCGTAAATTGCCATGTTAACTATCTTCTTTTTTCCTAAATCCGTTTTGTTCGTTGTAAAGAATTTTATTTGTGTCTAAATATAAATTGAGTTGATTATAAATATAGTTTTCAATTATTTTTGAGAATATAAAAATCAATGCAATTGGTCTGTAGAATTTCATTAATTCTCTATCTAGTTTTATGAACAATAGCTTTTTAACAGATGTTTTCAAAGCGTCTGGAAAAATATCTTCGCTCAAACACAAATTTATGATTTAAGTATTTTTGTGCAGATGACATCAAAACCGACACTGTTTGTATTGTTTAGGGCAAAAGTGATTCTTAATATGTCGTCTGGTAATCATGGAGCCATAAACATAGAATTCTACTTGTTTATAATATATCTCGTGACTCTGTCTCCCGAATCAGGATTGGGCTGAATTTTGTTAGTGAAATATTTTTTCTTTTTTTTAAAGAGTAAATGTGGTGTTTCTTGTCCGTTCATTGGCATAACAATCTATTTTGGCAAATGGACAGTAGAATCAATTATTATATTCTTAATTTAAATATTTGATGTTCAATAATGCCATTACATGGCCTAGTTGAAACCTAGCAGCCTCGAAAACCACTCAAATGGACCGATCTCTCAGGAAGTCTAGATTTCAATCACACAGACCGAATGAAAGAAGCTTACCAAAAAAGGTCTATCCACACATATCAGGGCCGTGCCCGGGACGTGGACGAAGCTTCAATGATTGGGTCCGGCCCTGACACGTCCCGGGCACGGCCCTGATATGTGTGGATAGACCTTAAGGCTTTCTTGCCAAACCCTATCAAAAGCCTTCGAGATGTGGAGGGAGATGGTAAGCGCTTCTCCGTGCCTCTCGATAGCTTCACTCCATATGTGAATAGCATACGCTAGAATATCCCCAATAGACTGATTTAGGTGGAAGCCGTATTGGTGGCCACTAAGGAGTCATACGTTTCTAGATATGCCAGGAGCTTAAAATTAAGTACACGTAAAAGAGTATGGACGTTACAGAGATGGATCTGTAGTTGGCCGGGTCAGATTGACTTTCTTGTGCATAGGCTGGACGTGAGCTTTCTTCCAAGCATTCGGCACTTTTCTTGTCCCATACGAAAGGCGTAATAGGCGTGTTAAGATCGGAGACAGTTCAAGCGCACAGGTTCTAAGAACTATTGCTGGTATTCCGTCAGGGCCGCTAATCTTGATCACGTCGAGGTTGCGCAGCGCCCTACGGACTTCTTGTTGATGGAAGTGAATATCCGAAAAGCTCGTCTAACATCAACTAGGAAAAAGTGGGGTCCACGCGTCATCAGGATTCAGCCTTGAAAACTCCGCAAAGAGAGAGGCAAATAAATTTGCTTTCTCCACAGTGGAGTGTGCCAGCGACCCGTCGGGCTTCAGCAGTGGTGGTAGTGAGGGACGGCAGATGTTCCGACTCTACCGACTTCATCATCATCATCATTTTATCCGAAAGACGTGGCTGGATTATTTTTATCTATTATTTCTGATTAGATCACGCAAGTATACTTCCCCATTGCCCTTTGGTTGACTGTGAGCTCTCTGATGAGGCCCATTGTAAGCGACCACGTCTCTGAGCCATAGGTCATAATGTAGTCATAGACTTTCGTCTTGAGACACTGTTGTAAGTTGGACGAGAAGATACCGCGCAACTTCGCGAACGCTGCCCAGTCGAGTCAGATTCGACGTTTGACCTCTTTCTCGAAGTTGGCCCTTCCCGACTGGATCGTTTGTCCCAGGTTGATATAGTCGACCACAACGTCGAGTGTGGAGTCTCCGAACTTGATAGGAGTTATTGTGATGATGATTAAAGTGATGTTGAATGTGGACATTCAACATTAACAACATTATCATTCAACATTACTTTGGTTTTCTTTTAAGACCCACTCTTTTGGAAGCTCTAATGAGGTCATCAAGCATTGAACTGAGGTCCGCCATGATCTCAGCCATGACCACTATATCGTCGGCAATTCAAAAATTCAACACTTCGATGTTCCGGTTCGATGTACATGGAAGTGTTGATTTTTTTGTACAAAAACGCCACCTTGATATTTTGACTTAAGGATCAGACCACGGAACCTATCATTCTGCAGTGAGGTATGAGACAGAGAGACGTCATATCGCCGAAACGGTTCACCGCTGTACTTGAGGATGTCTTCGAGATTCTGGACTGGAGAAGGCTAGGCATCAACGTCCATGGCAAGTACATAACTTACCTTTGGTTTGGTTTAACTGTACTGGATAACTCGTTCACTTAAGTTTCTACAAATGTTGGTAGTAATTTAAAAATAATAAAATAAACGTGGTGGCCGATGGCGAGCGCGTAGGTGAAGTGAGGTGGCGTGGCCGGGTGGCGGCCGGCTACCTCCACCCGCGCTCTTGCCCTTCTGTTGTCTTAGTGAGGGCCGGAACAGCCTATGTCCAGCAGTGGACTTCTTTCGGTTGATATGATGATGATGAGTAGAATCAAAACCTTCAATAATTAAATATATATGTATGTTGAGACATATAAATATGCGTTAATTTTGGATTCCTACTTAAATCTTCCCTACTCATAAGAAACATATATACAGAGGTATGGAAGATTAAATAAAAAAGTCTTAATCTTATTTTAAATGATTTACAAGATCTACTTATCCTAGACTTAAACATAATAAATGTAGATGATGCATGTAAGCATTTAACAGAATCTAATAATATATTTAATCATGATCATGGTAAATGATAATTGTAATGATCATAATTACTACTACAAAAACTACTTCAAAATATTAATCGCTTAGTCCCAAAGCTGATGAATTTACCGTAAATTTAAATTATACAAATTTATAAGATACTATATCAACGAAAATGTTGAAAATTTATTATATTATTAAAAGCCTTGAATTTTAGTGGTTGCTATAGGAAAAGTGATCCAAATGTTGCTTTTGAAGAATTCAATAAACTTTTTAAGCTCTTTATGACCTCTGCTTTCCAAAAAAAAATATTAAGGTTACAATCGTACGAAATACTAAATGGCTCAGTAAACGGTTTAAATATGTTCCCTCCGTAAAAGAAAGCTAATTACGAAATATCGACTATAAGGCAATAACAGAGATAGGAGTGATTTTAAGAAATATGCAAAATTGTTTAAAAAATCATTAAAAGCACACAAAGGTCGCAAAACAACTATCATATCTATACAGCGACAAATAAATCTAAAGCAGTGTGCAAATAATCAATAAACACAAAACAAAAACTCTCTGTAAAAAAATAGATTAAAATATAATAACCAACTAATAACTTGCTCCTGATACTAAAACAAAAACATTAAGGACGCTATTACATTTTTCTACAAATAACAGTGCTTTTCAGGTACAATTTTAATGTATATGCAATCACAAATGTGAGGATATCATGGTCTTAATTTATGGATAATATATTCAGCTCCAGATTGGCATCAGAAAAATTGCATGACATCATACAAAATTTTCGCACAAATACGTTTTCCCCATCACATTAATCGCAAAAATATTAAAAAAGTAGGGTCCGAATAGGTCCCAGTTTAGGTAATTTTACAGCATATTTTATCTTCAAAATTATAAGAAATTGCGGTATATGTAGTCCTTTACAGGTTCAGCTAATTATTTTTTACCCAAATCAATATGTTTTTTAATTATCAGATAAAATAAAAACACTTGCCGACTTCTTCATACATTTTGCACTCGAAGCTTATCATTCCGCGCTCAGAAGCGCTCGTGGAAGGACGAGCGTATCGCTTTTTACCGCAAAAAAAATACGATAAAAGTAATAGAAAAGATTGTAGTGTGCATGCGTGAGTCGTATTTCTGGGGTCGCTTATATCTAATATAAGGTCAAAAACAAAATACAAGATGGTGCCGACGAAAATATGACATCTTCTCATCATGGTTGTCATAGTCAAGGTTTTTGGGGTCGCTTATATAGAATATGGGGTCAAAACCAAAATACAAGATGGCGCCGACATAAGTCAAACATATTTTAGTCATGGGTGTAATTTTCATGATTTTTGGGGTCACTTATATCTAATATAAGGTCAAAACCAAAATACAAGATGGCGCCGACGAAAATATGACATCTTTTCGTCATGGGTGTCATTGTCATGGTTTTTGGGGTCGCTTATATAGAATATGGGGTCAAAACAAAATACAAGATGGCGCCGACATAAATCAAACATATTTTAGTCATTAGTGTCATTTTCATGATTTTTTGGGTTTCCAGTAATGAATACGGGGTCATAACCAAAACCCAAGATGCCACCGATAAAAAATTACAACTTTTCGTCATGGATGTCATTTTCATGGATTTTGGGGTCGCTTATATCGAATACGGGGTCAAAACAAAAATACAAGATGGCGGCGACGAAAATTTGACATGTTTTCGTCATGGGTAAACATTTTCATGATTTTTGGGGTCACTTATATCTAATATAAGGTCCAAACCAAAAAACAAGATGGCGCCGACATAAGTCAAACATATTTTAGTCATGGGTGTAATTTTCATGATTTTTGGGGTCACTTATATCTAATATAAGGTCAAAACCAAAATACAAGATGGCGCCGACGAAAATATGACATCTTTTCGTCATGGGTGTCATTGTCATGGTTTTTGGGGTCGCTTATATAGAATATGGGGTCAAAACAAAATACAAGATGGCGCCGACATAAATCAAACATATTTTAGTCATTAGTGTCATTTTCATGATTTTTTGGGTTTCCAGTAATGAATACGGGGTCATAACCAAAACCCAAGATGCCACCGATAAAAAATTACAACTTTTCGTCATGGATGTCATTTTCATGGATTTTGGGGTCGCTTATATCGAATACGGGGTCAAAACAAAAATACAAGATGGCGGCGACGAAAATTTGACATGTTTTCGTCATGGGTAAACATTTTCATGATTTTTGGGGTCACTTATATCTAATATAAGGTCCAAACCAAAAAACAAGATGGCGCCGACGAAAATATGACATCTTTTCGTCATGGGTGTCATTGTCATGGTTTTTGGGGTCGCTTATATAGAATATGGGGTCAAAACCAAAATACAAGATGGCGCCGACATAAATCATACATATTTTAGTCATTGGTGTCATTTTCATGATATTTTGGGTTTCCAGTAATGAATACGGGGTCATAACCAAAACCCAAGATGCCACCGATAAAAAATTACAACTTTTCGTCATGGATGTCATTTTCATGGATTTTGAGGTCGCTTATATCGAATACGGGGTCAAAACAAAAATACAAGATGGCGGCGACGAAAATTGGACATGTTTTCGTCATGGGTGTCATTTTCATGGATTTTGGGGTCGCTTATATCGAATACGGGGTCAAAACCAAAATACAAGATGGCGCCGGAAAATTTTACATCTTTTCGTCATGGATGTCATTTTCATGATTTTTGGGGTCGCTTATATCTAATATAAGGTCAAAATCAAAATACAAGATGGCGCCGACGAAAATTTGACATCTTTTCGTCATGGGTAAACATTTTCATGGTTTTTGGGGTCGCTTATATCAAATATGGGGTCAAAACCAAAATACAAGATGGCGCCGACGAAAATTTTACATATTTTCTTAATGGGTGTCATTTTCATGGATGTTGGGTAATATGTCATTAGCTGCTACTCATTATATAATACTCCAAAAATATTAGATAGTAATATTTTATATGTTCCATGTAATGCAAAATGTTCAAGTATTTTTTTAATCCTTGTGACCGGAAATTATTTCGTTTTAGGTAAGTCATAAGTCATAAGTCATTTATTCATTTGTTTAACATAGGTAAAATAATTGGTATATACAGGTAATAAAGAGTGCGCTATGTTATGCCAGAGGGCGTACAAATGTTTGCAAGTAGGTAATTAAAAATAAAAATCGAGCCAGCTAAATCTCAATAATCAAATAAAATAAGCCTGGACAATAAAACAACAATTATAAAGAATTGCATAATACAAATCAATGAAATCAATGTCAATGTAAATATCAATATAAATCAATGTCAATAAAAAAGAAAAACCATAATAATAACTTAAAAAACAAAATGTCAATACAGTACATGTCAATGCACAGACTGAAAAACAGATAATAAGACTATGTCAATATATGTACAAATGTCAATATACAATATTAATGATAATATACAATTTTAAAGTCAATATACAATTCCAATGTCAATATACAATTCTAATGTCGATATACAATTCTAATGTCAATATACAATACAGGTATCAATATACAATACTAATGTCAATATACAAAATTTATTTGTAGGCACAAACAGTCGTGTATTTCATTAGCATTCATTCTGTCATTAGATTTTTGTCTGATAAAAATTCCGAGATACTGTAATATGCTTTGTTCACCAGTAAAGATTTTAGTCGCTTCTTAAATAAACTCACGTTCAATTCTTTGATTGACCGTGGTAAGTGGTTAAATATGACTGGCGCCATGCAAAATACACTTTTATACATCAATGCTGTGTGGGACCTTCTTACGCATAAGCTACTGTTATCCCTCCGACTTCGGTTATTAATGTCCGACATTTTTTTAAACAACTTAGGATTGGTCTTAACAAATACAGCAACTTCAAAAACATATAAGCATGGAAGAGTCAATATTTTAAATTTAATAAATAATGGTTTACATGTATCTATGACTTGTAATCCAAACATTGTCCTGATGCACTTTTTCTGTGCTTTAAAAATTAATTCCCTATTGGTTGAATTTCCCCAAAATATAATACTATATCTCAGAACTGAACTTGGTGGGTTCAGTTCTGAGATATGGTATGCTGTGCTGTTCAGCCATGATATGCTGTGACTAAAGCGTCCACACTAATCACTGAGGTAAGTTTGTATAGGGCATAGGCAGACTTACTAATTCGTTTGGTTAGCTCCTCCGTGTGTGTTTTCCAATCTAATTTATTATCAATTGTTAAACCTAGGAATTTAGATGTGTTTACTTGTGATATGCGTTGGCTGTCATAGTATATACTCATATTTGTGTTTGAACGTTGGCTAAACATCGTTAATTTTGTCTTGTCAATATTTATCTTTAAATTATTATTATCTAACCATTGTACTATGGAGGTTATTGTCTTAGAAATTTCGTCGTTGTAGTTTTCAGCATTTGTGCTATTAATAGTCACAGTGCTGTCATCAGCAAATAGTGACATACTTTCGGCATGTCATTTATATAGATTATAAATAAAGGAGGCCCTAAAACGCTGCCCTGGGGTACGCCATATGTGAGTGTTCGAAGATCAGATTTGTAGATTCGTTGACATTTAAGTTTCAAATCTATTTCAGATACTTCAACGTACTGTTTCCTGTTCTTTAAATACGATTCTATTAAATTTAGGACATTACCTCTAATGCCGTAGGCGTCTAGTTTACTTAACAATATATTATGGTCCACATAGTCAAAGGCTTGAGTCATGTCACAATATATTGAGCACACAGGTATTCTATTGTCAACATTCGTATAAACATTATTTAAAAAGTCATAGATGGCCAAGTTGATTGTTTTATTTTTCCGAAAACCTTTTTGTTCCTCTGTCAAAATGTTTTGTTTATCCAGGTATTTATAAATCTGTGCATAAATGTATTTTTCAAATATCTTGGATATTATTGGAACAAGTGCAATAGACCTATAAGACTCCATGCAATCTTTGTCATTTTTTTTAAACAATGGTTTAACCACAGTTGTTTTTAGGTTATTTGGGTAAGTACCGTGTGTACTAGTAGGTATCTACTTATTTCATGTAGCGTTTTAAAAAAAATACCTACTTACTACAATAAATTGAAAACTAATTTTCTTTTCGGAAGTCGGTGTCGGTCCCTATTGTTTTTTGTTTTTCGACACAGGAAAGTTATTATTTTTCATGTTTTAGTTTTTGTTGGTACCCCATATTGGGTATACTAAATACATCTGTTTACCCTCTTAAACCGTACGAGCGTGATGTTATATTAGGGTATGGTGAAAACAAAACATAAACATACGATCACAGTAATCGCAGGTCATTTGCTGTTTATTATTGAGTTCCATTGTCTATCTCCGAAGATCTTTATCAGATCCTAATAAATTATACAATAAAACCTTCCCTGAATACACATACATTTATCGACGAAAACCCGATCAGTATCGGATCAGTAGTTTTTAAGAAAATTGCGGATACTTACGGGTCGAATAGATAGAGAACCTCCTTTTTTTGAAGTCGGTTGAAAATAATAACATACTTTTTACGTCGATGGTTTGTAACAGTTACCAAATGCATATTCAAAGTGCCAACTAACCTTCCTGAATCAACTTCGATAAAATTAAAAAATAATATCAAGGACCAATATTATTTGAGTGGTGTATAAAATCGAGCGCTCAGTAGTTTCAATGAGTGCGTGCGCGTAATGTTGCTGTGTGCGACTAGATACCTAAATTTGAGTTCGTCGAAAATGTAACAGCGTCCTTAACCAACTTTTTATTGATGAAATTTCAAAACTAACGAATAAAAGAACAAACTACGGTAATATTCAAACCTATTCTGTTTTTTAATACCAGTTAACCTCTTATGCTGTTGTCAAACTAATTATGACATTAAAAACACTAACAGTACAGGTTATGAAGGAATTTCAACAAAAATAATAATACGTTTAGTGTACGAAATAGCTCAAATCATCATCTGCATAATAAATCAGTGTCTTGAAGAAGGAATTTGCCCGATATAATTGAAAACAGCTGTAGTTACACCAATATTCAAAAAAGGAAACACTTGAGACGTACGTAGTTATATACCTATCGCTCTCATTCCAATAATGGCTAAACATTTGAAAGAGTGCTATATATATAATAATCTTAGTGAATATCACGAAAAATAAATAATCACGTTGGATTCCGAAAAGAGAAATCGGTTAATACAACAATGCATCAGTTTTACGAAAAAAATATTACGGACCTAGATAAAAAATAAGGTCACAACCCTATACATGGACATGACAAAAGCTTTTGATTGTGTTGACCATAGACTACTACTACATAAACTAGAAATATAGGAAGTTCACGGTAAAGCACTCGAAATAATGAAATCCTATCTCAATAATAGAATATAGTTCACTGAAATAACACAATTATGTTCATTCCCAAATCAGAAATTAGATATATATTTGCAAGGATCGATACTAGAACCACTACTATTTCTCATTTATACTCGTATAAATGATTTACCTAACGCTATTCGGCACCCTATGGTTTTATTTGCAGATGACAGTAGCAGTACGGCTCTTTTTACAAATAACAAAAATCATGAACAAGAAATAATAATCGAAATAATAATTAAAAAGGCATAATACTCTATAAAAGAATTCCCTGAAGTAAAATAATTATTGAATATATTAAAATTATTGTGATAGGTAATATTATGTGATATAAATTAGACAAGTGTATAATATATATATATAATCTATACCAATATTATAATACTGAAGAGTTTGTTTGTTTGTTTGAACGCGCTAATCTCAGGAACTACTGGTTGGAATTGAAAAATTCTTTTTGTGTTGGATAGCCCATTTATTACGACCAATAGGAGCGGAGCATAAATGAAAAATGTAGTAAAAACGGGCAAAATGATTCCTTTTTAAGAGCTTCCGTTACGTGCGCTGCGTAAACGGTTTAAGTTACGCAACAATCATGTATAGAGTAGGTAGGGTAGATGGGTAGGTAGGTAGCCAGTTGACGATGTATGAATAATGATCATTAATATAATGTAATGTAAACTGTATAGGTAACTGTAATATTGAGTATGTATATTTTTATAACCATTAAAATTGCAAAGTTCTAAGAACCTACCTTATGTTATCATCTTCAAAATTCTGTACACCTAGATTGCAATAAAAAAAAATTATTTAAATTTGATAATGTTGATAATCAAGATGCTTTTTGCGTCAGTAATGCCCGATTAAAAAATAAATATACTTTTCCATTTTTTAGAAAGCCTTACCCCAAGTTAAACGGTTTCTAAATGACGAAGAAAGCGAGTAGATCTTTGTTTTTTGTTCGCCTGTGGCTCGTCTCTTAGCAGTTTCACATCCAGCAGCTATTATTGCATTATTTACATAATCTATAGGTATAATTTCGAGGCTAGATGCTAAATCTATACAAAGTGTGTGCATAACTCCACATCCAAGGGCGATGAACAACTGAAAAGGAAAAAAAACTTTATTCTATATATCTTTCGAGACTGCAAGTAAACATAGAATAACAGACAGCTGGAAAGAAATTGCATCCTTATGTGAGACAGTGGTTGCCAAGAAGGATGTAGCCGAGAAGGATTGTGAGAGTGCCGATCCCATTCGGAGAAGAAGGCGTTGGGGAGGCAACCGCCTCGATACCTAATTCGCCGAAGCCCCGCCTGCAAGCAGGCAGAAATTAGTGGTCGCGGGCGCTCAGCTTGGGGACACCGTCCGTCCACCAAGTGAATCCAGGATGAACGGTGGCAGAGTTTACGTGCTTTTGGAAGTTACCCCCCCATTACAAACAAATAAAAACAGTTCCAAGAACAGAGTTCATTTGTAGAAAGCTGTATTTTACCGATTTCTGAACCCATGAACAGCCTATAGTAATGACTAATTGTTTAACTGTTGTGTTTGCTTTGCAGACAGTGAGCCTTCTAAGACCTCTATCATCCTTTCAACTGATTTTCCTACTAACGATCATTATTAAAATACATATATAATTTGACTCGAATAGTAAAAACGAGTAAACATTTTGTATAATCAAATCGCTTAAAGTAGGGAACGGAAAAACTTGAATAGCTTTTAAGAAACCAATGTTACCTACTGTCGTATATTACGATACAGCATTTTTATTTATAAGTGTGCCCTAAACCGAGTAGGGTTTTATTTTCTTTCTTCCTTCATTTCGTAAATCAGACTCAATTATAGTTCATCAATCACAGAAACCACTATTGATCGTCATCGACTTAGCTTTTTCCCAAAACGTTGGATTAGACTGTCTATTCAAACTGATGTTGCTAAATATCAGTATTTCCACAGGGACTTCCACAGCCGAGTTACTGGGTAACACGATGCCCTTTGGTTAGACAGATTGATAGATTTGTCAAATTTTCGGACATCATACTACCCGTTATGACCAGGAAAGATCACGAAATGGAAGTATGGTACTTACACCAGACGCTCCGTAAATGCAAGACATATCAACCCATCCTGGTACCGGTTCTAGTTTAGAACATACCACTGAAACCAAATAAAAATTGTATCGCATAAAGGGTTAAATTACAAGAGTAGTGTGAATGGGACGGAGCTTGAAAAAATTATAGTAATTGGTGCGTATAACCTCTAGAAGATTACTAGTAAATTCACACGCGATTGAACCTAAATTATTAGAGTAATCTAGGCTATAATTGCTGATTCAGCAGTGCTAATTTGAAGCAGAAAAGTACGCAGATGAGACGAAAGGCAATGGATAAAGTTCAATTTACTAATTATGCCACATACCTTTGAAACAGCGATTCCCATGCAGATGCAGATGCCACGTTCGAGAAGTTCAGCCCACAGAATAGGTACACTATGCTGGCCAGCGGTACACAACACAGTAGGTCTAAGTAATACAGATAACACTTTCCATGTAGGTTCAATTAAGAGGTTTGGGCGAGATGACGCGTGCGCGCATCCAACCCAGGGTTGCAAGAGACTGGCGACGATCGCCAGCGGCCGTGGCGTGGTGGCGGCGTAAATGACCGTAGCGCCACGGAATATCACCAAACCAACGATATGTGACACTTATATAATAAATTGGAACTATTATACCAATGCCTCTCAATCGCCCTATGGTGATGTAATAAAATATGAACTATAAATTAGGAAGCGTAACCAGTAATATTTGTTCAATGTATATTTACCGATAGCTGGTCTAACAACACATATGGGTAGGTCATTTCCGATGGTATTAACCAACTCTTCGGCGATGGATTTTGCAAATGTGTATGTGTTCGGCCAATTATTTATTAAACTGAAACGTAACATAAAAATGCATACATGGAAGTTCATTATTAATAAGAGCAAGTCTTCTGAACCGAAACCTGACATTGGATGGAGTCCCAGGATGGGCTAAGTGGTATTAAGTTTTTCATTAGGAATTTCTCTGTAGCAACCCGACGATTGATTGCCGTCCTCCCGGACTACGATTGTAAAGCAACAGAGAGCGCACCTCGTGGACAAGTATAACGTTGACATTCTCATACTTAACGAAATAAAAACTAACCCGGACGAGCAAAGGTACAACATCCCTGGCTATGATAAAATTCATGAAAGAAAAGAGCGACATCTAGGCACCGTAATGTACATCAAACGAGGCCTAAGATGGGTTCAAACACCGCTGATAGACAGCATTGACAACGCGGACAGACGCATCGAGGGATGCAGCATCATTCTCTATACCAATCACACAACCAATGACAAGATCAAAATCAAAGGCATTTACAAACCGATACCGAGACAGGGAGACCTCGTTGACGAGTTCAAGACGCTGATACTCGGTGAAAGCGCAATCATCATAGGTGACTCGAACCTACGCATGAGACAACTTAATCACACCAGAGACGCGGGCTTAGGCATCGTGCTCCATGATGCGATCCAACGTAGCTTCGTCAAAATCATTAATACTGGCAAACCATCTCGGCCCACGAGTCAAGGAAACAACATACTCGACATAGCAATCGTGAACCACGATCACTCACTACTAGAATTCAAGTGTCAGCAGAGGGAGTGTATTTCCTCAGACCACCTCCCGTGGACACTGGACGTAATAATTGATAGCGACTACGAACAACCGATGAGTCGCAATCTCACACGAATAAAAAGCAGTCGAGAAGGCAGACAAGCTTTTGAAGAGCTACTCGCCAACAACATGAACTCGGAACTAAAGATCTCCTCAAACGTCGACTGTGAAATGTATATCACAGAAACAGAAAAAGCTATCGTCAAAACACTGGACGAATTGGCCCCACTGAGAATTGTGGACCCCAAAGACGGACTCCCAGCACATATTAGAGAAAGAATAGCCGAGCGCAATGCAAAGAAGAAGCGTGCCTGGCGACTCAGATACACCGACCTCAGGACAATATTACGAAGACAATATCATCAATCATCAATTGGCCAAAGAACTTCTTCAACATAAAGAAGCCGAGTGGACAAAGCTACTTGAAAATACCGAAGACAATCGGAAACGCATGTGGGCCGTGCAAAGAGCAATAAAAAAGCCCACCATGAAACTAACACATTTCAGCGACTGCTGCAGTGAATTAGAAATCATCGATAAAATGGTCAATACAGCCATAGTCAAGGAAGCCACCATCGATGCAAGTGACGAATGTACGGAAATTTACACACCATTTGCTCCGCTCGATCAAACATCCAAACACGAGCTTAAATTAGCCCTTAGACGCTTCAAGAATGGCAAAGACCCCGAACCCGACGGCATCAAAGCCGATATACTCAAACTGGGTGGCGAGACCATGATCGCTATATCCAAACGTATCATGGACTACGTACTCGAGACGGGCTTCTTCCCGAAAAGATGGAAATCCAGTACATGTATATTTCTGCATAAAGTGGGTAAGGACCACAGTGATCCCAAATCGTATAGACCCATCAGCCTACTAAATATCTTGGGTAAATGGGCCGAGAGAATAATACTCAATCGCATCGAGACAGAGCTGAGCGAAATAATACCCATTCACCAGCACGGGTTCACGAGAAACAGAGGCACCGCCACCCAAATCCTTCGCACAGGCAAATACATCGCCAACGCGCTGGACAAGGGCCATAGCGTCGCCATGATATCAACAGACCTCAGCAAAGCATTCGATTCAATAAATCATAAAGGTCTCTGTAAAAAGCTGATAGACGCTGGAGCTCGCAACAACATCGTAAAGATGATCGAGAACTATCTGTGTGACAGGACAACAAGAGGTAGCTTCAGAACTACTTTGGGAACGGAGCAATGTGTGCCACACGGGGTGCCCCAGGGATCGATACTCGGTGCGGCGACCTTCAACCTCTATGTGGCTGACCTACCAAATGAAAGAATAGCAGGCCAGAAGCTGTCACAGTACGCCGAGGACCTATGCATACTTAACGTAGCTGAAAGCCCGGACCACGCTACGTGCCGAGCTGAGTGGGCCGCCATCGACATAATCGACTACTACAAAAAATGGGGCCTACAATGCAACGTTGATAAGACAGAATGCATCATGACTCAATAATCAGACTCAATAATCAGAACACAGGTTACCGCAATTATGTTCAAATACGTGGCGAACGCATCCCATTCAAACAAGAAATAAAATACCTTGGAGTCTGGCTGGACAAAAGACTTTCGATGAATAAAAATGCCAAAGAAAACATCGCAAAGGCCAAGAGAGTCAAAGGAGCGCTATTCCCAATCATCGGCTACCGCTCCAAGCTAAGTGTCGACGTAAAGCTGCTAGTTATTCAAGCATGCCTACTACCAGTAATAGACTACGGAGTAATACAACTACTACCGAGGTACAGCAAAACAAACCTGCTCAAACTTGAGAGGCAGTATAAAATGGCATTAAAGAGCGCCGCACAGTTACCCAGACGCACTGGCACCGATCTACTCTGGGAAATACTACAACAAGACCCTTGGCACATCCGTGCCCACGATCTCCACGGCGACATGATAGAACGTCTCAAATCTCTGTCGATCGAAGGGCTACAAGAACAAGGACCAGCGTACACGCGCTACGGGCAACACAATCCCTTTCTTTTCGCTACTAGAGTAGGTGAAATTCCATATATTAATTAAAAAGATAGGGACAAGCCGCTCTTCAAACGACTGGTCCCCTTCAGACAGCGTAGGCTATGACCGTAAAGTCACTCATTAAGTAAAAAGCCGCTGGGGCTTATCCCCATTGCTTCATCGTTATCCTCACCTAGATTTATATAAACACTAGTAATATGAGGAAACAAACAGGATAGGTTTCAAAAGCTCCCACTCCGCGGACAAAGTGAAATACGTACCTCTGATTTGTAAAATTAAATTTATTTAAGTTATATACTAAATACTGAAACTAGAGAAATAAATTAATTCTGTTTCTGAGAGTGCACCTGTGTTTGAGTTCACACTTGCATGTCAAGTGATAACTGACTACAATATTATTAAAGTTTAAGTTAATATATTATTATAATTATTAGTTAACTTGGAGTTACTAATAATTGGAGGTTAACCTCCTTTGTGATTGACCACCGTGACCGAAATTTAGTCGGGCAGATTATTTATTACATTATTAGGTCTCACCTCGCAGTAATATCATTTATTCTTGTTTCGTCGACAGTCTCAGCTATCTCGATCATAACGTCAGGACTTATTGGACTTTTGTAAAAATATTCAGATACCTCAGTATTTATACGGTCCTCGCAAGCATGTGAGTAGGCCGTTGAAACGTAGACAAAAGATCTGAAGAAGAAAACAATTTATTTTTGTTTCAAAATAAACAATATACAATGTTTAACAGAATACGTGCAAAACCTGAAAGATCGTCATGATTGTACTCATTATTATGAGCTCAATTTTTTTTAGGATGGTTCCATCCTGAAAACATGATGACAATTTTTTTTCGCGTTATTCAAACGTATGGGCAGACGCCCCATTTAAGTTTTAATTTTATTCTGTTACATCATCATGTATTGGATATTTACTAAACATTTTGTTTACCTTAAGTTTTTGCAAGCCTTTCCGAGTATAAGCGTCTCCCTAGTGCCTCGAATGTTGATCAAAGTCGCCATGCGTAGCGACTCATCGAATCTTGTCGTGGCTGCCAGATGAAATACTATGTCCACCTAGGTAACGTAACAACTATTCAGTAAGGTGATACTCATGAAGAAGCCCTTAATAAATAGAGAAAAAAAATTAGATATATTTTTGAATTAAAAATAATAATTAATATTACTTATTTATACACGGTGTCTGTGAAACCGATGCTTAAAAGAGTGCCATGAATTTAGGACATGATTCTGGACCTCCTGATTTCTGTCGGCCTTTTCCTTATTTTGTTAAAATCATATTTTTATAACTTTAATCTGTAAATTATTTCATTATGGTACAAGTGTGTAATGTTGGTGATTACCGCTGAGGAGCCATTGAGACCCGAGCCGTTAGGTGAGGTTCTTAAGAGAGCCGAGGACGGTAATCATCAATATATACGTGTAGCATACGACGTTTTTCAACACACTTTTAGAGAAAATAATACAAAAAAAATCATTTTCAACAGTGAAAACGATTTGTATAAAATTTCTCGCAATGGCGGGAAAAAATTATCAGTTTTCCTATGTGAACGCATCTATCAATGGCGATCGGCCATAGACTAAAAGAATGAGGTTTCTTTTATTTTGACTTTTCGCGGATAGCGTTTTAGCCACGTACAAAATGGGGAATTTCAAGTTTTCTTTATTACAGAGAAAAACAAAAGTTATATTTGAGTGAAAGTTTTATTTATTAAACACGTACAAGCCCGAAATTATCTATTTAGATAAATACGAAGTTGCATAAAATGAACAAGCAATAGGTAGGTACATTAATTTATTTGTACTATTGAGCACGATCTTTTTTTTATCGAAATTTTTTTAAGAACAAAGTAACTCAACCAATAAATTAAAAAAAAATACTCTATAACTCACTTGTGAATAGCAATGAATAAGTTACAGTTTGATTACAGATGTCACTATGTGCCTAATTGCGGTGAAATTAGAGCCACTTTGTGAGCAAGTGTGTTGAAAAAATCGTTATGAGCCGACAAAGAGAGAAATAGCGCGCTGCGCGCCTTTTAGATACAAGGCTACACCACTGGCTTTGATCCTGAACTTAAGGGAAACAGATGAAAGGTAGCACTTTAGAATTGTATTTGGGTACATAGCTGTGAAAAAAGGAAATTAACTCAGCGACAGCACAGTGAAAAATTGATACATCGAGTGCACGGTCGGGTCAGGATTACCCACTATTTAAAAATTTACGATTTCCAATATTTAAAGGGATCATTAAAAACTTTCTGCTATGATTAGAATAATTTATTATTAAATGAGGGATTTTGAAGTATAAGGTACTTAGATTAACACAAAATATGCTTTATTTGAAAATCTACTAAAAAGGTTCATAAATTTATACAAAATATACCTTCTGTCTTACGGCAAAAAATGTTATCAAAATATAAATTTACTCAAAAAAATAACCTAGTATATATAGTTAATCCGTGCGCGCGGCGTGTTGCTCGGACGCCGACTGCCACTTCTCTGCCACACAAATTCACGCACACATGGCGCCGCGCACACAGATAAGTTGAACCATCTATAATAATAATGTTTAATGATATTTTATAGTAAATACTAAAAAAATAAGTAAAAAATAAAAACACCTTGAGCTTTACATTTTTATGCGTAATTTATTTCATTGGCCTGGTCTATTCACCGTTGCAGGCGCGATACGACTGAATAATGGCTAAAAAACAAAAAATGGGAGCTTTTTTATCTAAAGCTACTGAGAAGTACAGATACGTCACACAGTATTTATAGAAGAAGTGTTTAAAAATTTCGCGGGTCACACCAATAACACAACCCAACTGTGCAATCAAATGGGTACCGATTTTTTTATATGGAAAACCGACGGCAATTTCCAACGCTGCGTTTTTTTTTAAATACAAACTTTATATTATATTCATTTTCAATTTGAATATATAGTTTTATAATTAGGGGAGCATAATTTGATTAAGTGTTTCCCGCGCTTTTAAATTTAAAACTTCGGCCGTGCGCTAAACCACAGGCAAGGAGCGGGTCTCAGATGCGGCGCCCGCCTCATTTTAGCGCCGTTAGTACGCTAAAACAACTTTCGAATCAAACGTGTACATTTGTGTCATCTATGGATAATTATTGAATTATTTATTATTTGACAAAAACTATTTTTACAAAAAATGCAACCGACTTCCAAATAAAAACACTGCAAAGTGAAAAATAACTTCAATTTCGTATGTAGGTGGTCCTATTTTCGTTTCTCCGTTTTTTGACACCGCCGAAATTCAAGTTATTTTTCACTTTTTAGTGTTTTTATTTGGAAGTGGTTTGTATTTTTTTGTAAGTTTTATTTTCACTTTTTAGTGGTACATAGCGGACAAGTTCTATTGTAAGGTATATAATGCCTACAGTGATTCCAGAATACATTACCCGAATAACATTTAACTTGAACATAACCGGTGGAATGAGAGTGTACCAGGGTGAACTGCACACATCTGCGTACACGTTTAGAGCATAATGGCGTAATGGTATGTTATGAAATGGCTTTAACAATAAACAGACATGCGATTGCAGCAATCCCGAGACATTGCCCAGAGAGCCGATACTATTTTTTAGGACAGCTACGCGAGCGTGCACTCGCGCGAAATTTAGCTCACGACTTTACGCTATTTACATGTTTACTATCTATTTATGTAAACACATCATACAAAGGTTTTTTGTTTTATACTTTGACTCATACTCGTGGAGTCTTTATGTCTTTATTAGGAATTTATCGTGGGTCATCGGTCAATCGTGGGTGCGTTTACAAACATTAACATATACAGTCCCGGAACAACTATCTTAAGGCCATACATTTGTCCTGTGCGGCAATAGAACATCGAACGCGACTCGAAGAGGCAGCAGCCAATCACCCAGCCACTGCGCCGATCACGAAACAACAATGAAAGACGACGTACAAGGGTACTGTACTTATTACTTAAGGAATTTCTGCCAGCATACCTGTGACAGGATAGGTTAGTTGAAAACGAAGAAACTCTTCATAATAAATGGTAGAAATGTTACGTTTTATTGTTTCACCTTCATGCGGAATTTTTGTTCACTCACAAATGAATAGAAGCATTAAAAAATAGTGATAGAAGTTGGTTGTTAATACTCATGCAAATATTATTATGTATTATTAAGTTATTATAGAACCTGTTCTGTAATAGTGTTCCAATCTTTGTCACTCAAGCCAAGTCTGAGTTCTGCCACATCTCCTGCTACAAGGACAAGCTTTTCATCGAAATCTGGTTGTTGTTCTCGCAACAAATCATACAACTGAAAATAGATAGGTAAAAATAAACATTTTCACTATATGTCGCATCAGAGTATTCGAGGTGCAAACCATCGGGAAGTCAGGCTTTATTCCTTTAGGTTAAGACTTCGTTTGAGGACCGGCGGCGAGTCCAATCGTGAAAATGAAATCACACAAATTATTCAATACACTAGGTTTAATTAATAAATAGTCACAGTTACAATCTTGTTAAGAAATATTGCAAAGTGATTCTACGATGACTAAGCTTGGAGGTGGTCAGTAATTATACGCGAGCCACCATCGCGACTACATAAAGCGCGCCAAACATTAGTTGTTCTTCATTTGCTACTAGGGACGTGACTGCGATTTGTTTTGACGTCCATACTATAGACTAAACCCATCATATATTTAAAGAAAATAATAATTTTGTGACTTCTGTAAGGTTTTTGAGTATGTTAAGGTGATGTTCCATAGAGAAAATTTAGCGGTGAAGTACCGCGGTAAGTATTTATGACCATCAACTCTAATAGACGGGGTTCCAAACTCTATGACTTGTCAACAAACTATTCTTATTATTTATTGCACACAAAACATAAAATGAAGATACAAATGCAATGGACAACGTCTGTACAAAGGCGAGCTTAACCCATAAATGGGTTCTCTAACAGCAAACCTCAGTTGTTATAGGAAATTTAGTTACTATTTTGTAGGTTTCAGACCAGGAGAAGTGCCCTTTGCACATAATATGGCGCTTCTTTGCTAGAACAACGTGTTATCTCAATAAATGCAAATTTACAGGCAGCTAATTTTAAAGATTAGCGAGTGAACAAAATTTGCTACTGTGTTGTTGTCCCTTTCGCTCATAAAGTCACTGGCTCTCATTTAAAAACATGTTACCATGTTTTTGAAGAAAATAAAGTCGAAGGCGGTGCAATGTCACGTTATTCTTGCAAAAAGGCGATGTTTTTTATTTAGATTTGGTTTGTGTAATTCTTGTTATTTTTTTTTTTAACAATCTATTATTAGTTACTTACGGGATCTTTTAGCATTTCAATCAGCCTTTTTGCCATGGATTTTCCTTTCTTGCTTCTTAATAAGAAAAATATTTTGGATATTTTAGTCGCTCTGAAATTAAAAAAAATATTCTTTCATGAAGAGATTATGTACGTCGTGTAGTACAAATAAATGATTCCGACACGTGTGAACTCTTCTAGCTAATAACAAAACCGGGTACCTCGGTAAGTTGATCGTTGTTTTGGAAAGTCGTCGGTTACTCCTGCCGCGATTAGAAGTAAAAATGTAAGAAGGAGAAGAAACATGTTATGCCGACGTTTATTACTTTTATTGCTTATCAAGATAAAGATTAGTTTTAAAGATAATCTGTTTATGAAAATTAATTGATTAATTTACTTAATACCCAATGAATATAATTGGTATTTAACTGTAAAAAAAATACATCCAAAACATGAATAGCGAAAACTGTAGACGGCGACAAATGACAAGCAACCAATATAATTTGTTGTTAATTTCACAAAATTTTGATTTAGACTTAACTTAATGTAATTTTGTATTGTATTGAATCTCTTAACTTTAATTTTGAAATATCTGGCATTAGTCCGTTTGCATCTTTTATACGAGTACATATATCCCAGTTACACAGGGAAACCTATAATTGGCCATAAATACTGTAATCGGCATATTTTGTCAATAAATATCATAACTACTTCATACCTTAAGAGCTGCTACACTATTTCATTCGGTATCGAAATATTTTTTATCTACACTCACAACGTAATTTTAATTAATCTTTCATTTTCATCAGGTACTTTTCCTGATGCCTTAAAATTATCAGTCGTGAAACCACTTTACAAAAAAAACAATAAAAATGACGTGAGAAACTATCGTCCGATTACTCTTATTCCTATTTTGTCAAAAGTATTCGAAAAATGTATGCTCAATAGACTTGTCGATTTTTGTAGTAAATATAACATTATAGCTAATGAACAGTTTGGATTTCAAAAGCACAAGTCGACAACACAGGCAATATATTCCCTTTTGAGCAATATCCTAAGTAATCTAAATAATAATCACATTACAACAGGACTGTTTTTCGACCTGTCGCAAGCTTTCGACTTTGTAGCACATGACGTTTTGTTAAAAAAGCTAGAAACCATTGGAGTGAGAGGACTAGCACTGCAGTGGATTGCGTCTTATTTAAGTGTTAGGAAACAATACGTTGTCATAGATAAAGTACACGATAACTTACTTTCTTCTTATTCTTCTGACTCCAGGGAAAATAAATGCGGCGTACCTCAAGGGAGTGTCTTAGGACCCATTTTATTTATATTATATATAAATGACATACTACTAGTGACTAATTATAAATGTATATTATTTGCAGATGACATTTCAATTATCGTGACGTCTGATAAGAAAAATAAATCAATATCTGACCATGAAATGGACATTAATAATACTATTGACAATATTTTAGAATGGTTACAAATAAATAAATTAAGAATCAACTTAGACAAATCCAAATTTATACAATTTAATAAATCTAAACATGCTAAATACAATTTTAAACTTAATATTGATAGACTGAAAGAAGTTACACAAACCAAATTCTTGGGTGTACTCATAGACCAAGACTTAAATTGGAAATTACATGTAGATAATTTGTGCAATAGGATTAACAAATTTGCTTATGCTCTCAGGCAAGTTAAGAACGTGACCAATAGGAAAACGGCAATAACTACATATCACGCATATATAGAATCTATTTTACGTTACGGGCTTATTTTATGGGGAAACAGTACGGATAAGGACAGAGCATTTATTGCACAAAAAAAATGCGTCAGAGCCATTTGTGGACTCAATCCTGATGAATCCTGCGAACCGTTTTTTAAAAAGCTAGGTTTATTACCACTTCCCTCAATATACATATACGAAATCTGTAAATTTGTGTACAGTAATAAGGGATTGTTCAACAGTGCGTATGAAGTAATCTCTCGACCATCAAGGGATCCCCACAGACTTATTTTGAAGGAAACTCCTAAGTCAGCCAAGTATGCTAAAAGCTGCCTTGTGATGTGTGTACGTATATACAACAAAATACCAAAAGAACTAAAATTATTAAATGATACTAACTCATTTAAAAACAAACTATATAAGTGGCTGAATGGACATAATTTTTATGACATTAAAGATTTCTTTAACTTGAAAATATAAAATATGTATCTACAGGAATTAATGAAAATGTATTAGTGATGTATGATCTGAATGACTATTATTGTATTACCAATTAGTAATCTGTGACATTGTGTAGTTCACCTTTAACTTGTGTATTAATTATTTTGCATGCAATTGATACATATTCTGTATAGCTAAACATGTGGACATTATATCAAAACCCGACTGTAACAACTTTATACCATGTTTAAGGCAAATAAAGACTTATCTTATCTTATCTTATCTAACGTAATGTTGAAAATATGAATTCAGAAAATATTGTATAAACACGTTTTTTATATTCGTGGATAAGAAAATTAAAAAAAAAAACCATTTCAGTGCAACATTTTTCTTCGATTTTAAAACAACTGCATCATAAAATAACTTTTTTAATTTATATAGCACACTTTTACTTTTTAATTTATTGGCGCGTATGTAGAAAAATAATGGCATTATCTGTCTATGGATGCGCGCGCTGCGCAGCCATGCGCCATGAGAATCTAAATTGCCCGCCATACCACATATTTTTCCGTTTACACTTTTGTTTTATTTCAACAGTGTGAGTGAAGATAAAATAGAGTATGCAACGGCATATAATTAGGTATTAAAACACTCGCGTATTATTATTTTCACATACAGCTTCGACGAAAACCCACGCTCGTGTTTTAATAACCCCTATTATATGACCATTGCATAAACTACTATTATTAACCTACCTGAACAGTTTTTCAATGAGGTGCTTGCCTAGATAGCCAGAGCCTCCTGTTAAGAAAACAGTGGCCCCGCTGTAAAACTTCTGCACGGCAGAGGTTCCATGTGCTGTCAATTCATGCAATGGCTTCAGACGAGCAAGCAACTTTGCCTCAAACTCCTGGGCTGGATCCATTGTTTCAACTTCCTAGTCTGGAAGCGAAAATACGTAGTAATGAGTGTGATCACTAACCAATGTCTTTGACAGTCAAAACACTAGCTCAAGGCGGGATTTCGATTTCTAACTTATATTAACTTTAATTCCAAGACTCCGTTATTGAATTATGGATTATTGTGTGATGTGGATGTGAATTAAAAATGGTCTCTATATTATCATAAAACATACATGCAGACAGAAACTCTCGCCTTTTGCCCATGCAAAAGGCGTATGTGTGTGTAATACGTGTGTAGAAGATGGTGTTCTGAAGTTTCTGACTATACATATGGATGGGTAGGCAGAACCTACAGAATCTGCTACAAAACAAAAAGAGTATGTTAGGATACATACTCTTTTTGTTTTATTTATATGCATACATCTAGTCATAATCGTATGCCAATAAGATCCGTGCATACACGGATGTACTTCCCCTCCCGGCGTTTCCAATCAAGACTTGATTAAGCCTTACAAAAGTTTCATTGTTAGTCGTTTTTTTTTTATCCTCTCAACATGACTATACCATTTAGACATACTCTACTTATTTTTTTTTAAAAGATAAAAAAAGTTAGTAAGGCATTTGTCCCACTGCCAACGAAGAAGCAATTAGCTGTTCACACTGCCGGCGATAACTCACTCGCCATTAGTTAGCCGCAGCGACCAAAGCTATCAAATATATACTCGTTCATCGATACTCGCTCAGTGCTGGTCACGGTCAGAACCCACGCCGAGAGTCAACCAATCATCGTGTGGAGATTTGCGTAGGACTGGCCGCCCCGAGCAAATTGTGCGAGTAATCGCCCGTCAAATAATAAAAGATTTTATTTCTGTAAGTTTGTTTATAGAAACACTCTTACATGTCAATCATATTTTTTAAAACTAAGATGAGGTCAGCGTTTCCTATCTGACTACTCTGAGAAGAAAAGCCGAAAGAAACTCAGAGGTCACAGTCTCTTCTAAAAATACAAAATCTTGGTTAGATCATGTGAAGACCATGTAGACTGATGTCTGAAATGGTCTATTGAAGAAAGAATCTGCCAGATTGAGTGGACAGATGTCAATAACCGAGCAGCTCAATTCAGAATTTAAGGAGCTCAACGATTCGACGAACAATACCAAAGAAAGTACATTCGGGTAGGCCGCATGAACTACTCAAACTGTCAGACCATGATTAAAAACTAAGATTAATTAAAATTAAACAAAAAAAAAAGAATGATGCACATAGTCATCATATTCATAATAATTAAAATAAAATAATATAATATTTTAAAACACGTTACGTCAAGTTACGTTACGTCATACAAGAACACTTGCTTATAGACGAGTGACAAAACTATCGGAACTACACACTCGCTTCTCGTTATTCACCAACTCGTATGAATGTTCTAACTCTACTTGCTTCTCGCGTGTGTGCCTAAAATGTATGTGGCTCCTCTAATACAGCTAAAAAAGCCTTGGGAATGGAAACCGTTCTTAGAGCGGATCATGTGTGCCCGTTTTAACTCAAGAGTTCTTCATCGTACAGTGCTACGCCGTAACCAATGCATCAACTGAGGCGTATTTGTTATCCCCAAATACTCCTGCTACACTGCTCACTTAGGAGCATAAAGAAGCAAGACATCGTCATCGGGGACCTGAATGCAAAGATTGGGAGTGTTAACACTAACCGCAAACGGCATTGCACTCGTTGACCTGGTGAGGGTGGCGACAGTCCGCTGGATGCAAGATGCACGGGACCGGTCAATGTGGCGATACTTGGGGAATGCCTATGTTCAGCAAGACGTTTTTCGGCTCAGATGTTGATGATTATGATGAACTTATTAAATAGAATTAAATATTTTTTAAACTCACCCAATTAAAATCGGGTCACAACAACAATGAGGTAATTATTTCACTTATAATGAATACCTTAATGCGAAACTGAAGTCAAACTTGAACTGTTCCCAATTCCTTGCACATAACAATTAGATACAAACTTCAAAATAATTTATGAGTTACGATATTTATACCTAGTACTCGAATGACTTGACAATTTAGTCATTCAGTGCTTCTAGATTTTAGGGTTCCGGTCGTCAAAAGGGAAAAAAAATAACTCTTGTAGGATCAATTCGTTGTCTGTCTGTCTAACAAGAGTCAAGACCTTTTTCTCTTGAACGCCTAGAAGTATCAAATTGCAATTAATATCATAATTAATCCCAGCTCTACAAGCCTTTGGAGCTGTGAAAAAATCGGATAGAACTTTTAAATCATCGCAATCAAAAGATACAGCCATTTATGTTGCATATTTGTCAAATCGCAAAGGAATCAAAACCTATAGGGTACCCATTGAGATCTAGAATCATTAAATTTGTCAAGAAGTAATGTCTTATAGCACATACTTTATATAACATTCGGGCAATCCTGACGCTCTCGAATTATCGCCAATACCTCTGCGAACGAGCTCTACTCAGGTAAATTTAGAGAAAACATTTTATAACGCGAATACGAATTTTCTCAAATATGAGATCTAGCTAGATCGAAATTTAACAAACATTACAATATTTTACGATATTTTTATAAAACAACGCACATATTAAACATCACATTTATTAATACAACAATGAACAACAACAATGTACTAATGCAATTGATTGAAATTATCGTATCAGTTTATTAAGCACACAGTTACTATGCACAGATAAAGATAAAGATATATTTATTTGTATCTTTTCACATTACTTCTTGACAAATTTAATGATTCTAGATCTCAACGGGTACCCTATAGGTTTTGATTCCTTTGCGATTTGACAAATATGCAACATAAATGGCGTGCGGCCATTTGTGCATTATGCCAGTTGGCATTTTGTAGGCGTTCTGTTTAGAATAAAATAGAATACACATACAAATCTTGTATGGGTTTTGTTGATTGGATGCAAGTTGATGGATGTATGGATTGTAGAATTCTGCAAAATTGTTTATCTTGAACTTTATTAGCTTATTTTTTTTAACACAATACTATATTACTCCCTAAAAAAAATCGGAATTATAGTATAAATGAAATAAAAACTTGTGGAATTATGATTAAAATTGATTATTATATACAAAAATGTCTTATCTCTTTTGTGTTTTACTTGACAATTTTTTTAGATTCCCGATGCTATGGCCGTGAAAATAACATTAAATGTACAGCTGTGTGAGACCTGCATCCAAGGTTATGGTTGTTAGACTATTTGGATAACGTATTAAGTAAGTCAGATATTAAAAATGCTCTATCTTTTACAGTGTGGGGTTTGGACCCCTTATGTGGGGTGGTTTTTATCGATAAACTTAAATGTATTTTACGTCCTTAAAGTTTTATTGTTACAAAACTGGACACATTGTATATACAACAAGTGCTCGTTTAATCATCATAATCATCAGCCTTTTTAATGTTCCCACTGCTGGGAAACAGGCCTCCTCTCTGTGAGAGGGAATGAGCCGTAATCCACCACGCGGGCCCAATGCGGGTTGGTGGATGTCACATTTAGTCGAATTGCGAAATGCTCGTTTAATAGTATAGGATATTATAGGATTATTTAAAAATTACGTACATAATTAAAAAGAAAAGAACAATACATTATCTTATAAATAATTCCTATTCAATTTAAATTAGTTTCCATTGCAATAAGTCACGGAAATATTGCCCAATCATTCCTAATTTTATTTGTGAATAACAATCACACTTCGCACTAATATTATAAAGGCGAAAGTTTGTGAGTGTGTGTGTGGATTTGTATGTTTGTTACTTCTTCACGCACAAACGGCTGGACGGATCTGGATGAAATTTGGCACAGAGATAGATTATAGTCTGGAATAGCACATAGGATATATCTATCCCGGGAATATGTTCCCTTGAGATAATTTTCAACATTCACGCGGGTGAAGCCGCAGGCAGAAGCTACTAATAAATAAATAATAATAATAAATTATTTTATTTCACTCCTCGCAAAGGTTTACATCAGTATACACTTACATACTACATCAATTAATATAATATATCAATATTTTGTTGGTTTTTGCTTATTTCTCGCGTCTCCTGTGCGAGTCACCAATAAATACTTTTTCTTTATTTCTTTCAATTATTTCGAGATCGTCTTCCCTCTGCCCACTGGCGACCAATGCGAGACGATGCTGTACTGTCTCACGAATATAACAAAAAAAAATGCGTAAAATATGATCTTTTGTGAGAGACTGGAGTCCGTTTCAAAGGTCTTTGCGAGGTCCATGAAGATTACTATAACCTTTTAGTTTGCATTGAGGTCATCCGAAACAAAGTTGGTTACATCGTGTATAGCGTCGCTGGTCGGCAAGCCAGATCTGTAACCGTACTGGGAACTTGATAGAAGCGCATCCTCTTCGACATAATCGACCAGGCGCTTCTTCATGACCTTCTCCAGTAACTAAAACAATGCTGGAAAAATGGAAATTGATCTACAGTTTTTTTATTTATTTTTATTTGAGATGGGTTTGCTCTTGACTCTAGTCTAAGTCATAGGTGATAGAGACAGAGTCGACGATGGAGTGAGCTTACCCAGAAGGAGCCTGTTTACTCTAACTTTGAAGAGATTCGGGTTGAATGAGTTCGGAAACACAGACGCAGGTGGTGAGTTTCATTCATTCGCCGTGCGCATTATGAAGGATGTTTGGAAGCGCTTGGTGCGAATTGGTGGAATGGCAACAAGGTAAGGATGGTAACTTGCAGTGCGTCTAGATTTTCGATAGTAGAAGAGGGCTGGTGGGTGTGGATTGACACATGCTCCGTCGTCACTTTTGAAGATGGGCGAATCTCCACTATTTTCCAGACGTTTGGGAATTTGCCAGACAGTCAATAGCGAAAATTAAAATAACGATTGTATTGAAATATCGATAATTCTTATACCTAAGCATAAAACGTCTAAGATTAGAATGCCGACTGATTAAATATAGACTGATTCAAAATGTCGATAGTCATTATACATATGTTCAAAATATCAACATTTAAAACACCTAAGTTCATTATATTTACGTTATAAATACGTACTCGTTCGTACTGGTATTTTCTATAGTTAATTTTTCACTTATATTTTTGAATATTCAACAAAGAGATGGATTATTTTGTTTACTATTTAATATTGTCCATTGACATTGATTTCAAGAAAATATTTTTTTATTTGCGTACAAATGTTGTTTTATTTTGATAAGTTGCGCTCGCAACCATTGCAACAGTCTCGGAACAGTCTGAGAGTGGGGGTTGAGGAGAGACAAAGTCATCTGTAGATGAGGTCCGAGTCAGAAGGATGTTATTGGCTAGATTTTGACCAACGTCAGTGAATAAATTACAGACAAGGTCAGCAGACTACTTAGGGGTATCTGATACTTGAAGTAATTCCAAAGGATTGTCTATGACTTTTTGAGTCTTGGTTATCTCTTTGATGGCTTTCCACAAGGTTTTAGGGTCGTTGCTTGCCTTGTCCAGTTGATTTTTTTCATATGGGATTTTTAGTTTTCGTAGGAGTTGAGTTGCAAGGTTCCTATATCGTGTATTTATTATTTTAAGTGCCATGTTATGTGGTGATTTTTTTGCTTCAATATGTAACCTATCCCGATTTTTAATACAGCGCAGGAGCCCTGACGTGATCCATTGCTTTAGAATTTTTTGCGTATTAGGCACCAAAACTGTTTGTGCGTGTCTATTAATGATAGATGAGATTTTTAAAATTAAGTAGTTGGTTGCGGTGTTAGCGTCTTCCATTTCTAGGAGAGTTTTGAAGTTTGTGTTTTCTATATCCAGTTTTACTGATGGATAGTCAATACGAGTTTTAGCGTTTTTGTACTGTCGTTTAGGACACACGTTTTCAATGAACAAAACAACAGGCATCGGTTATACTTGATTCTAGTACTAGTGTTGTAGAAGGCAGATTAGATTTTAGTAGAATGTGCTCCAGACATGTTTTGATTCTACTGGGAAGTGTGTGTGTAGGTAAAAAACCGTGGGATGCATTAAAGGTAAGGTATTCCTCTGAATTTGGGTCTTTATTGATGCTACAGATGTTGATGTTGATATCACCTACAAGGACGTGCGAACTAGTTTTAAGTCCTGTATTCTAGTCTTAAGTGAAGGGGGCGATAGATAGCAACAATTTCCAAGTGCTTTCCTATTTGACATACCATGCAATTTGCATCTTTGAAAGCTTGTTCATAAACTATACAGGTTAGTTTTGTGCTGGTAAAAATAATAATGCCGTCATTTTGGTTAAGTATGTTTCTGGTGTAATGAGATACATACCCATCAAGGATAGGTAGGTCTTTTACCTTTGTAAACCAACATTCGGATAGGACTATGACATCAAAGTTCACTTTTGTAAGTTACAGTAAGGAAGGTCGACAAAGTTTTTATTTACACTTCTAATATTGATGTGAATTATCTTTATAGCTCGACTAGAATTTCTAGCAAATTTGTTAGTCTTCTGGACAGCAAATTTTTGAATTTTTGAAATTACACATGTCAAGGTCGTGATTAATATTATTAATATTGTCACGATTAGCCATTTGGTAGGAAAACAGAATCAATATTGATGCTACAAGCGTACATTTTGTATTTGTAAACACTGTCGTTACTTACACTTATTGTTGTTAAGTCGTATATGGGACATGTAAGGTGCGAATACACGACTGTAAGAATACCAATGTGTTAGGTGCAGTAGAGATGAGTGGTTAGTTAGTGAGTGTGCGAATGAATTGGGTTGTATTTTCGTGTGAGGGACCGAGTTATTGTATTAGTATAAGTCTTATAAAGTTTTATCGGTGAAATAGCGGTAGATTTAAAAAAGTTACAATTTATATAAATTAGGTATATTAAAACTAGCGAGACACACAAGTATTTGAGACAGATTAATAGTCACAGACTCCAGCGCAGGTCTAATAGAGATTGTTCTCACGAGATTAGGAGTTGTTTTTCTTCCTGTACCTTGCGCAGGAATATGTTACTATTTGAGGACCAGCAAAATTGGATACCGTTTTGTTTTGCAAATTCCTTTGACAGGTGAAATAGTTTCATTGAGCTTGCCGGCAGGTGATCATTATCATAAACTGGCTGCCGTTTCCTAGAGATACCAATAATTTCGGTGTTAAGCTTATTTCCTGTAGACGTGCGGTTTTTGTTGAATGCTCGTACTGCGGCTATAATTTCTTGTTTTAACTGCACGGTTTGGAACTCTGCAACGAATGGACGAATGGAGTCAGGCTTACCGTGGTACCGAGATATTTACCACAATATCTCGAAGATCCGATGCTGTTTTCACCGAGCCAATAGCCTGAATATTCTTGCATACAACATTAGAAAGGTCAATATTTGTTTAATTTTCAACCATTGGGATATTTCTTATTTCTATACTGGAAGATCTGGACGTTAAATTTTGGTCTAGTAACTTCCTTTCCAGGTTTTCAATACATTTACGCTGGGTCAAGTGTTAGCTGTCCAATTTTTCGACCCCCGCTTTGATATCTTTGTACTGCTTATTTATAAATTTCATTGACATATCTGTGTCTTCCAAGGATTTTTGCATGTTGGAATTTTGTACCTTCAGTTCAGATATGTCAGCGGAAAGTTTAGATATAAGATTACTTTGTTTTGTGAACATTTCAGTAAGTTTGAGTCAAATTCTGCCTTCCAGTTATTTAACATCGCCATTATTTCGTGCTTCAGATCCTGCTGCGCCTGATCTCCGGGTGAATGGGGCTCGTCTGAACGCAGATGTTTCTTGTTACGTTTCTTGTTTATAAAGGAGGAGTCACCTTCTTGCATGGCGGTGTTTAAGTCAGATTCGGACTGCGTATGACTTAGAGAAGTAGATTGGGTTGATGGAGTCGTGTGTTGTATCGACATTATTAGCAACGCATATTCTGCGCTAGCGTCACGGTCACAACTTCAGTGCAAGCAGGTGGAGCGAAGACACAGTGGCAGACAGAACCTTTCCAACAGCTGGGCACTGTGCGACACGGTGTGTAGTGGGCGGAGCCAAAGCACGGGTCGTCGCAGAGTTTATGACTCAGTGACACGGAGCGACACAGATCAACACAGATCGCGGTCCTTTTCCAATTAGAGGACACAGTGTTTTTTCCTTTATGTCCGTTATTTAAATTGTAATATTTGTTTTGTGTTTTAATTGACAACCAATAAAGATTTTTTAGTTCTGTTTTCACTATCACGTTGGAAATTTGAAGAGCTATGTCACAATATATTGCACTTTATGTTTTTATCGTTTCGCACGCGAAATAGAATTTAACACACGGCATTCGATTGAAACGCTTTTAACTCTCGATAACTCTCAGGTGAACCGAATTATCTACAAAAGTACATCGAAAGACCTAAATATCGAAAGTACAGAGTATAGAATGTCCTTAATATCGATATTTATTTATTATGTATGTCACAGGGTAATTAGATATTGAGAGAATTCGGATATTGCGAAAACCCGCATAGTTAGAAAATGGTGAAAAATTCTGCGAGCAACTTGGAAGTAGCACTCGCCGGCCGCTGCCGCGGCACCGCTCGCTTCGCTCGCTCGGCTCACGCGCGGTTGGTCACAGTCTGTTGTAAACTAACCTAATCTATTTCACCCGGTCAAAATAACGAATCATACCTACAATCTGCCTGCGACTAAATAATTAGACAATGGTGACAACATTTCTACGTCAGATTGCAGGTATGATTCGTCATTTTAAATTGTGTGAAATAGGTTAGGTTAGGTTAGAACTGTGACCCCCCCGGTGGGTTCCCGCATTGTCGAGTCGGGGGGCTTAGTAACCGTGGCTTGGTCACCCACGGTGAAGCGAAAAGGAACCCGAGGAGGGGCCGCTCGTCAGGGCTTTTGCTGATAAGCCGACGACGTAGCGGCCAACATGTAGGTTGCGGTACTGCTTGGGTGACATCGCAACTGAGGCGGGCCGCGATGTCGTATGGGGTCTCCCAAACCCATACGATGTCGCGGCTGAGGCGCGGCTGTCGCCGGTATTGCGGTGCGCCACTCTTCCTACCTTCCGCGGCCTGGATGTTGTCGCCACCGTCTGATGGTGGACGCGGTGGGGCCGCAGGAGAATAAGAGTGTCGGTATAGCGATGGCCGGTCTACCTGTCCCCTGCGGCCAAAAAATGGTGCGATGGAGACCCCGGCAACCTTAGCCCTCCTTCTCCTCTTCAGCTGCTGCGTGGGTGCAGTTTGGCGCCGCGGAGCACTAGGCCGCCTTGTGCCCGGGCTGACCGCAGCGATAGCACTGCTCGCTGCGGTATGTTTCGGCGGTGCATCGTGCCCTGACATACCCAATGTCCAGGCAACGATAGCACCGCAATGCCCTGGGTTGCAGCAGCTTGACCCTCGCTGCAACCTGACCCACCAGCAGTCGTCCGCCATTAGCGACTTTATGCGCCGCCGCCACCGGGCACCGCACCCAAATCATGCCGAGCCCGGTAGCGTTCCGCTTATCCGCAGCGAGTGGTGGGCGGAGGGTTTCGGCCGGCAGTCTCGCCTCTATAGCCTCTAACCGGGCACCCACCATTTGACCGGACTGCATCATGCAGATGCGTGCGATCTTTTCGACCTCTGTATATGAAAGTAAGGAGGCCGAAGATGGGGCCGGGGTTTGAACCGACGACATGGCCAGCGATGGGGCCGTAACGGACGAACCGGCAGCTGCCTTCTGGGCAGCAAACTGCCGCTTGAGGTCCTCCAGCTCGGATCGGAGAGGGCTGTTCTCCTTCCACAACTTCACCGTCTCCTCCGTGGTTTTGCGGCTACTAAGGACCTCAACCGCTTCCTGGATGCTGTCCACCGCGTCCTTTAAGGCACGCGTGAACGTGCCCTTTAAGTTACCTGATTTGGTGTCAACCTTCAGGACAACATCCAGGCCGTCTCTCACTTGGCGACTGAGCGCCACCGCCGATTCATGCGAGCCGAGCGCCGCTGTCGAGCCTGACGGGCCAACTCACTGACCTCGTCTTCCGCGACAGCCCGTCGCTGCGCCCACTTTGAGCCTCCTCGGCATGTTGCCCCCCTCAGATACGATGGGTGTTCAATGTTAACCTTTGGACATTAACTCAGCATTCGGCCCGGCTGACGCGCGGCCCAGATAAAATACTGTTTGGTTGCAACTTACACGCATACGACACAAATAAATTTGTACGTTAGTGTGTATTAAGATAAAGTAGTATATAAGCTGTAAAATGTTGTAAATAAATCAGATTTGAATTTTATATTCTTGTTTCATTACCCCTCACTGTGGCCAAGACACCTTTAGCCATCTCTGATCAGTCCTGTGAGTCTGCTGGACTGGCAGTGAGTTTACCCTTCCCGAACCTGGAATTCCTGCCCACTATCCGTCTGTAGCTTCACACTCACCACCGAACTTCTCTTCAACTTCCCACCCAACGTGGGTGGGCAGTTGGAGCCGACGTTGCCCTGGGTGCGCCGCGTGGCACACTCGCCGGCCGCTGCCGCGGCACCGCTTGCTTCGCTCGCTCGGCTCACGCGCGATTGGTCACAGTACTAACCTTATTTTGCCGCGATCCCGCCGCGGCTGTCCGTCACCGGACCCTCCTCTGGGGAGTACCCCCATCACCCGGCGCACCAGAACACACTGTGCGCCGTGACCACCCCAGGGACCAAACCAGCACATGGGTGCCAGACGACCCCGTGTATGGCACCCTTGGTCCCCTTGTGACGGGTCGAGGTCAATGGCCCCGCCACCTACCATTTTTTGGCCGCAGGGGACAGGTAGACCGGCCATCGCTATACCGACACTCTTATTCTCCTGCGGCCCCACCGCGTCCACCATCAGACGGTGGCGACAACATCCAGGCCGCGGAAGGTAGGAAGAGTGGCGCACCGCAATACCGGCGACAGCCGCGCCTCAGCCGCGACATCGTATGGGTTTGGGAGACCCCATACGACATCGCGGCCCGCCTCAGTTGCGATGTCACCCAAGCAGTACCGCAACCTACATGTTGGCCGCTACGTCGTCGGCTTATCAGCAAAAGCCCTGACGAGCGGCCCCTCCTCGGGTTCCTTTTCGCTTCACCGTGGGTGACCAAGCCACAGTTACTAAGCCCCCCGACTCGACAATGCGGGAACCCACCGGGGGGGTCACAGTTCTAACCTAACCTAACCTATTTCACACAATTTAAAATGACGAATCATACCTGCAATCTGACGTAGAAATGTTGTCACCATTGTCTAATTATTTAGTCGCAGGCAGATTGTAGGTATGATTCGTTATTTTGACCGGGTGAAATAGATTAGGTTAGTTTACAACAGACTGTGACCAACCGCCCGTGAGCCGAGCGAGCGAAGCGAGCGGTGCCGCGGCAGCGGCCGGCGAGTGCTACTTCCAAGTTGCTCGCAGAATTTTTCACCATTTTCTAACTATGCGGGTTTTCGCAATATCCGAATTCTCTCAATATCTAATTACCCTGTGACATACATAATAAATAAATATCGATATTAAGGACATTCTATACTCTGTACTTTCGATATTTAGGTCTTTCGATGTACTTTTGTAGATAATTCGGTTCACCTGAGAGTTATCGAGAGTTAAAAGCGTTTCAATCGAATGCCGTGTGTTAAATTCTATTTCGCGTGCGAAACGATAAAAACATAAAGTGCAATATATTGTGACATAGCTCTTCAAATTTCCAACGTGATAGTGAAAACAGAACTAAAAAATCTTTATTGGTTGTCAATTAAAACACAAAACAAATATTACAATTTAAATAACGGACATAAAGGAAAAAACACTGTGTCCTCTAATTGGAAAAGGACCGCGATCTGTGTTGATCTGTGTCGCTCCGTGTCACTGAGTCATAAACTCTGCGACGACCCGTGCTTTGGCTCCGCCCACTACACACCGTGTCGCACAGTGCCCAGCTGTTGGAAAGGTTCTGTCTGCCACTGTGTCTTCGCTCCACCTGCTTGCACTGAAGTTGTGACCGTGACGCTAGCGCAGAATATGCGTTGCTAATAATGTCGATACAACACACGACTCCATCAACCCAATCTACTTCTCTAAGTCATACGCAGTCCGAATCTGACTTAAACACCGCCATGCAAGAAGGTGACTCCTCCTTTATAAACAAGAAACGTAACAAGAAACATCTGCGTTCAGACGAGCCCCATTCACCCGGAGATCAGGCGCAGCAGGATCTGAAGCACGAAATAATGGCGATGTTAAATAACTGGAAGGCAGAATTTGACTCAAACTTACTGAAATGTTCACAAAACAAAGTAATCTTATATCTAAACTTTCCGCTGACATATCTGAACTGAAGGTACAAAATTCCAACATGCAAAAATCCTTGGAAGACACAGATATGTCAATGAAATTTATAAATAAGCAGTACAAAGATATCAAAGCGGGGGTCGAAAAATTGGACAGCTAACACTTGACCCAGCGTAAATGTATTGAAAACCTGGAAAGGAAGTTACTAGACCAAAATTTAACGTCCAGATCTTCCAGTATAGAAATAAGAAATATCCCAATGGTTGAAAATTAAACAAATATTGACCTTTCTAATGTTGTATGCAAGAATATTCAGGCTATTGGCTCGGTGAAAACAGCATCGGATCTTCGAGATATTGTGGTAAATATCTCGGTACCACGGTAAGCCTGACTCCATTCGTCCATTCGTTGCAGAGTTCCAAACCGTGCAGTTAAAACAAGAAATTATAGCCGCAGTACGAGCATTCAACAAAAACCGCACGTCTACAGGAAATAAGCTTAACACCGAAATTATTGGTATCTCTAGGAAACGGCAGCCAGTTTATGATAATGATCACCTGCCGGCAAGCTCAATGAAACTATTTCACCTGTCAAAGGAATTTGCAAAACAAAACGGTATCCAATTTTGCTGGTCCTCAAATAGTAACATATTCCTGCGCAAGGTACAGGAAGAAAAACAACTCCTAATCTCGTGAGAACAATCTCTATTAGACCTGCGCTGGAGTCTGTGACTATTAATCTGTCTCAAATACTTGTGTGTCTCGCTAGTTTTAATATACCTAATTTATATAAATTGTAACTTTTTTAAATCTACCGCTATTTCACCGATAAAACTTTATAAGACTTATACTAATACAATAACTCGGTCCCTCACACGAAAATACAACCCAATTCATTCGCACACTCACTAACTAACCACTCATCTCTACTGCACCTAACACATTGGTATTCTTACAGTCGTGTATTCGCACCTTACATGTCCCATATACGACTTAACAACAATAAGTGTAAGTAACGACAGTGTTTACAAATACAAAATGTACGCTTGTAGCATCAATATTGATTCTGTTTTCCTACCAAATGGCTAATCGTGACAATATTAATAATATTAATCACGACCTTGACATGTGTAATTTCAAAAATTCAAAAATTTGCTGTCCAGAAGACTAACAAATTTGCTAGAAATTCTAGTCGAGCTATAAAGATAATTCACATCAATATTAGAAGTGTAAATAAAAACTTTGTCGACCTTCCTTACTGTAACTTACAAAAGTGAACTTTGATGTCATAGTCCTATCCGAATGTTGGTTTACAAAGGTAAAAGACCTACCTATCCTTGATGGGTATGTATCTCATTACACCAGAAACATACTTAACCAAAATGACGGCATTATTATTTTTACCAGCACAAAACTAACCTGTATAGTTTATGAACAAGCTTTCAAAGATGCAAATTGCATGGTATGTCAAATAGGAAAGCACTTGGAAATTGTTGCTATCTATCGCCCCCTTCACTTAAGACTAGAATACAGGACTTAAAACTAGTTCGCACGTCCTTGTAGGTGATATCAACATCAACATCTGTAGCATCAATAAAGACCCAAATTCAGAGGAATACCTTACCTTTAATGCATCCCACGGTTTTTTACCTACACACACACTTCCCAGTAGAATCAAAACATGTCTGGAGCACATTCTACTAAAATCTAATCTGCCTTCTACAACACTAGTACTAGAATCAAGTATAACCGATGCCTGTTGTTTTGTTCATTGAAAACGTGTGTCCTAAACGACAGTACAAAAACGCTAAAACTCGTATTGACTATCCATCAGTAAAACTGGATATAGAAAACACAAACTTCAAAACTCTCCTAGAAATGGAAGACGCTAACACCGCAACCAACTACTTAATTTTAAAAATCTCATCTATCATTAATAGACACGCACAAACAGTTTTGGTGCCTAATACGCAAAAAATTCTAAAGCAATGGATCACGTCAGGGCTCCTGCGCTGTATTAAAAATCGGGATAGGTTACATATTGAAGCAAAAAAATCACCACATAACATGGCACTTAAAATAATAAATACACGATATAGGAACCTTGCAACTCAACTCCTACGAAAACTAAAAATCCCATATGAAAAAAATCAACTGGACAAGGCAAGCAACGACCCTAAAACCTTGTGGAAAGCCATCAAAGAGATAACCAAGACTCAAAAAGTCATAGACAATCCTTTGGAATTACTTCAAGTATCAGATACCCCTAAGTAGTCTGCTGACCTTGTCTGTAATTTATTCACTGACGTTGGTCAAAATCTAGCCAATAACATCCTTCTGACTCGGACCTCATCTACAGATGACTTTGTCTCTCCTCAACCCCCACTCTCAGACTGTTCCGAAAACCATCTACCCAACTCGCTCGTTATTCTAGAAGTAGAGGAAGCGGACATTGAAACCATTATCCTACAGCTGCGGCTGGATTGTGCTACTGGCTTGTATGGAATTCCGTCTTCCCTCCTCAGAGAGTGCCGACCGGTACTGATCCCACTTATTACGCATATCTGTAATCGGGGTAAGTAATATATGATATAATTACAAAATCTCTAATATTTACAAGATATAACAACTGAATCTATAATTTATTGTTATAATGATCAGTTAATATGATAAACGATTGATATAATTTTAAAGTCACTTATTTTTATAAGCATATCATACATCTATCTATCTATATATATAAAAGGCAATGTCCCGACTGACATATCAACGCCTAGGCTAAACCACTAATGATAGATGTTTGAAATTTTGGGATGATGTTGAGTTTATATTGGAGGCGTCATTTAAGAAAGGATTTTTGGAAATTCATCCCTTAAAGGGGTAAAATAGGGGTTTAAAATTTGTATGAAACTCTGTCATTTTTAATTTGAAATGAATGAGATGTGTTATTTAGCGTCTATATTTAAAATAATAAAATACGTCTGTCAGGATTTTTTGAATTTCATCCCTTATATCCCTTCTAAAAAGGGGTGTTAAAGTTTGTATGAAAAATAAATTGTTTATTATTAAAATGACTTTAAATTTAGTATGTATGCTCTTCAATACAATTAAAGAAACACGTATTTTAGGATTTTTTGAATTTCATCCCTTAAAGGGGTAAAATGGGGTTTCAAAGTTTGTATGGCAAATAAATTGTTTTTTATCAAAATTACTTGATATTTAGTATTTCTGCTCTTCTATATAATTAAAGAAATAGGTTTTTAAGGATTATTTGAGTTTCGTGCCTTAAGGGGTATAAAGGGGTGTTAAAGATGGAATAAAAAATAAATTGTTTAAAATCGAATTACTTTAGAATTAGTAGTTATGATCTTGAATACAATTAAAGAAATACGTATGCAAAGATATTTTTAACTTCATCCCTTAAAGGGGTGTTAAAATTTGTATGACAAATAAATTGTTTGTTATCAAAATACTGCACAAAAATATTATAGAGGCCACTGTGATTACTGAATCTGCTCGAGGGAATCAGTGTTTATACCACGAATACCACTGACTATGTCTTTGAGTTCAAACGACTGAAGTGCAGAAATGCTAAATTTCTTTTTAATTTGATAAATTAAAAAGAAATTTAGCATTTCTTCACTTCTATACAATTAAACAAATACGTATTCAAAGATTTCTAGAACTTCATCCCTTAAAGGGGTGTTAAAGTTTGAATGAAAAATAAATTGTTTGTTATCAAAATACTGCACAAAAATATTATAGAGGCCACTGTGATTACTGAATCTGCTCGAGGGAATCAGTACTTATACCACGAATACCACTGACTATCTCTTTGAGTTTAAACGATTACAATCGAGGTCTGCTTTGCAATGACCATAAATAAAATTCAGGGTCAATCATTAAGGCAAAGATTTAAAGGAAATTACTTCTCACACGGGCAATTCTACTTTGCCTGTTCCAGAGTAAGTACTAATAGCAGCCTGAGCATTTCGGCACCAGACAGAAAAACCACCAATGCGGTTTACAAAGAAGTGCTTAATTAAATTCTAACTTCCTGATGACGACTTTGTTAGCGTGAGCAAATTGGAGTAACCATATCTAGACTGTACAGGATCGCGCAAAACTCATCACTCTATCGGCAGATGCTATAATTTTTGCATATGGCGGCAAAATGTTAGTCAAGTCAGAAGTAAACGGATGCAAAAAGGTTATTACAAAAAAAAAAAAAATGAATTGACTTCCAAATAAAAATGCTATAATTAAAATAACTTGAATTTCGGCAGTCTTTGTGCCTGTTTTTGTTTCTTCGTTATAGGGATACCCCTCTGCGTACGCCTTTAAAGCGTACTGGCGTGATGTTATGTTATGAAATGGCGTAAACAATAAACAGTCATGCAATTGCTGCCATCCCGAGAGATTGGCCGTTGTTTATTGAAGAGAAATGTTGTATATCTTCAAAGTTTTTCATCAGATCTTCAGCAAATCGTCAAGCCTTTCTAAATCGCGACCACGAGGAAGGAAAATTTTCAACGAAAATCATCACGAGCAAGCTCTGTGAATATGTGAATAAGCAAAATTATCACTTCAGTGGCACCGAAAATCTGCGAATAATCCAGGAAGAGTCTCATCCGCTCAAAGTTACTGCATGGTGTGTTGTTCATGTTGGAGGCGTCATCGGGCCACCAAACGACTACTGTGATCGACTAGGTCACAGAGCCATGATCGACGTCTTTCTCTATCCTTAAAAGGAATAAATTAGAACTGGAGAACATGTGGTTCCAACAGGATTAAGCAACGACGCTTACTGCACGAGCCACAACCAAAATTCTGAGGGCTGCATTACCAGGTCTTTCAATGGCCGGTAAGATAGGCTGGTTTAAAAGTTCCAGACTTCTTTCTGTGGTTTTTTTTAAGTAATTAGTCTATGTCAATTACCATCAGATTCTTGAAGTCCTCAAAGATAATATCCGCCGGAAGTTCTGGCAAGAGTAATGAAAGATGTCATAAATTGGGCTCGAATGTTTATCGATAATGTGGCGGCCACTTAGCCGTATCATTTTATCGATAATTGAAAAAAGAAAATTAAGAAACCAAATAAACATTATCCTAAAGCAGAATCAAAGTTTTCCATGAATAAAAAAAAATTACTGCTACTGATAATTTTTGCGCCACCCTGTATTAATTTTCTATCGTGTCGGTAGCAGGATACAAAAAAACTTTTTTGCAAAAAATACTACCGACAGTCGGTGTCTTTCGTAGGTACCAATTTTGTTGCATTATGGACACCGACTTCCAAAAATAAAGTTATTTTTATTAGTAAATTGTGTAGTATGTTTTAGAAAAAAAAAAAAAAACACTTTTTAGTTGTACCTACCTAATAGGCAAGTGGTTAAGTAAGGGCCCTATAATGCCAGAGTAGATTACCCAAATATAAGAAACGGAACATAACCGGTTAAATGAGAGTGTACCAAGCTGAACTGTACACATTTGCTTACCCTTTTAGAGCGTACTGGCGTGATATTATGTTATGAATGGTATAAACAATAAACAGACATGCGATTGCAGCAATCCCGAGAGATTTGTCTTTATTTATTGAAGAGTTCTATTGTATATCTCCGAAGTTCTTCATCAGATCTTCACCAAATTAAAATGGGACTAATTTCGGAACATACTCTTTCAAACAAAAAAATAATTTTCAAATCCGGTCCACAATTGACGCAGATATCGGTGAACATACATAAAAATAAAAGATACTAAAAGTCGAACATAGAACCTCCTCCTTTTTTGTAAGTCGGTTAGAAATGTAAAGCAAAGTAGCTTTTGACTATTTGTAACTCCCCATAGAAACCACGAGACCTCCGGATTAAAAGCCAAGCGCTCTCTATTAGAACACGAAGGCAGTTCAGTTTATGCTCATTTTATATCAATTTATTTGGATTCAGAAAATTTTGTGGTCTAATTTGTTTGGATAATAATTTGCAATATCCCGCCAAACTGAAATAAACGAAACAGCCAAAATCATGTAGTCCACGCAGGCGAAGCTGCGGGCGGAAAGCTAGTTGAATATAAAATCGTTTTATATACCACTCAAAAAATATATAAAACCTATTTAGTCTAATATGATAAAACGCCTAGTTATTATTTCCCTGTAAAAAAAAACATGCAAACAAGCAAACACAATGCGTGCAGCAGGCATGCAAACAAGCATACACCATACATGCAGCATGCAAGCAAGCATACACCATACATGCAGCATGCAAGCAAGCATGCAACATGCAGCAGGCATGTTTTCTGTCACGGCTCCGGCGCTGCGGGGCTCCGGCGTTCCCATGTGAGCTTATCGTCACAGACAGTTTCACGCTCACCACCCGCGGTGGTGAGCGTGAAACTATCTGTCTATCTTCGGCTTGCCGGCCAGCCTCAACCGCGTCAGCGAGTGTTAAAACCACCTGCTCTTCAGCTCGCGGGCCGCCTCGCCCCTCCGCGCCTGCGCGATTTTTCGCGATTTTACGACGAAAGTCGAAATATCTCGGAAACGGTGGAGAAAATCGAAATTCTGACGAAATTTCCCCCCCCCAAAGAATACACCCCCTCCCAATCTGGACCTAGATTAAGATAGGCCCCCTAGACCCCCTTTTTCGGCAATCCCAAATTCCTATAAATCCACCAAGTGGCCCCCCTAATATTGTTAAAATATTAATTATATTTATCTTAATACAGACCCCCCTCAGGACCCCCCCCTTTGGACCCCCCCCTAATCTTCCCCCTTTATTCCCCTAGACCCAAAGTGGGTCTTTGGACTGCCCCCACTCCCCCCGCCCCCCCCCCAACTGAAAAACTACTTCACCCCCCCGGATTCTAACTCCGGTACCGGAGGTCATAGACCCACCGAGTTTGGGGTCTCCGTGATCGGGAGGAGAGGAGCTTTAAGTTGGCCCTTAAGAAATTTTTAAAAAAAGCTAATTTTCAAAATTGTCAAAATATTATTTATATTTATATAATTGATTAAATTCGTACCCCCTTCAGGATCCCCCCCTCCCCTCAGGACTTAGGACCCCCCCCCCCTTTTTTTCCTCCGTATTCTCCGAGACCCCAAGGGACCCACTCGGGACTACCCCCCCCCCCCAACTGAAAAACTTCTTCACCCCCCCGGACCCTAACTCCGGTACCGGAGGTCACAGACCCACCGAGTTTGGGGTCTCCGTGATCAGGAGGAGAGGAGCTTTAAGTTGGCCCCGAGGGATTTGCTGAAAAAGGGAAAAACATTTTGAAATTTTTAAAAAAAAATTAAAATAATTTTATTTTTCTTCTGATCTCCTCAGTTCATCCCTTCTGTGTCAACTGTGTCTTTTTGGACGACACTGCGGAAACAGGTCCGATTTCACGGTCCTTGTTTTTAGTTTTAGGACGCATAGTAGCACTTTTGTGCTACTATTTCATAGGTTAAGGCATTTTAACTATAGAATTGACATATAGTAACACTTTTGTGTTACTATATTTTAGATTTAAGACTAAACTAGGCAAATTTAATTTTAAGCTATTGCATAGCTTCTATCGCGGGCCTTGAGCGCGGGGACCGAATCCAGAAATTCCGTAACGAAAAAACCTCACGCTCCCCACTCCGACGGGCACGGCGGTAATACTTTGACTTTTAATAAGGTTTTTGAATTCTGTGGAATCTGAGTGGTGAGGGGCAGGGGGGCGGGGGGGAGGTTTGTTGCACGTGTTTTCGATTTCCGTGTTGGTATTTTAGAATGAAAAATTTTTTTGCGGAGGGAGGTAAACGGTTAAGAGGGGGGGGGTAAATCCTATCTTGTTCTCCTGGATGAAGTAGCGGGCGGGCAGGGGGGCAATTTTTTTGTCAGAAATGCGCTAACTCCAACCGTTTCTGAGATATGAGGGTTTTAAAATTTTTGTTGGTCGTAATTTTTTTGCCATTTATCGGTCTCTCTGAGCTGTTTCTGTGACAATGGTGATCAATGTGGACCTTATGCTAATGAGAATAAGGGTCACTTTTGCTTGTCAAAGAAAAGCGACCTTATTTCAATGTGAATAAGGGTATTTTTGTTTTGTTTTTTATTTATCGTAAATAAATGCGGTATTATATTAATCGTAAATAAATGCGGGTTTGGCTCGCTACCTTTTCGAGTTTTTAACGTTTTTAATTTTTTTGACGCATTTTCCAGGACTGGATCTAGAATAAATGCTATGCAATAGCTTTACCGCGGCAGTCCCCGAGTCCCACACGACTTTTTTTTTTTACTTTTTTTTGATCACGCTTGGAAAAATTTCATTACGCATACCCACCCATTGGGGGAATGGGGGGGCTATGTGGGACTCCCCAGTCTAGCCCAGTATACCCACCAAAATAACCCAGCGGCACTGCCGCATCGTCTGAATGGAGGAGGACTGGGAAACCGGCACAACCTTTACGTCCGAGCTCCACCGACGACCGCCCGCCTACTAGGGCGGGCCCTTCACGCCCCTCCCTTAGCGGAGGGGACCAGGAACGACCGCGAGTGCTCGGCCGTTCCCGCCCGCGAGGGTGGTGACTAGTGCAATGCAGACGAGAGGCGCCCCCGCGCCTGTCGTCCGCTAGTCATCACCAGGAGGTGGGAGGGGACGATCGTACAACCGCCTTCTCCCACCGCCTGATTCTTCGCCTGCGGGGCGGCGGTGCGAGAGGATCATCCTCCCGCGCACGCCCCGCCATCTTCTTCTGAGACATCACGACCTCGCAGAAGGAGGCAACCGCCGCCCAGGCCTCCTCACTCCCCAGCATGGAGTTGACCACGCCGGGAAGTGAGAGGTCCTGCCCGATAACACTATTTAGGCCACGGCGTAGGAACCAGTATATCTCCCAACAAGGAGCAAATCCCTAGCTTTCCACTGCCGCGAACCGCGGTTTCGTGGGATACGGTTCTGATTGGATCCAGGAGTGGCACGCTGCTAATGGGCCCCAGTGATGAGCTCCTGGCTTGGGATCCCCAGACCTGTATTTAACAGAGTGTTAAAATATTTAAATAAAACAAAGTCTTATGGTTTAATGTTTACAAATGATAATAAAAACTTAGAAAGATTTGTAGACTCAGATTGAGAATCAAATACAATTGACAGGAGATCTTATACAGGATTCTGCTTTAAATTGTCTGGTACTGTAATATCATATGAATGCAGAAAACAACCGACAGTGGCATTGTCCAGTACCGAGGCCGAATACATGGCAATAAGGAGGAGGAGGAGGAGCTTGTAAGGATGCAATATATTGGAAAAATTTGTTATCAGAAATTATAAACTGTAATTACACTATTGTTATATACAATGATAACCAAGGGGCTCAGAAGTTATCTGAAAACCCATTATACCATAAGAGATCAAAACATATAGATGTACGCCACCACTTTGTTAGGGAAACTGTTACTAATAACTTAGTTTGTACATCTGCCAACTACTGAAATACCTGCTGACTTGTTAACGAAAGGATTAAGGAGATTGAAACATTTCGATTATGTTAAAAAGTTAGGCATTCAAAGTATTGTTTAGGTATAGTTTATATTCATTTGTTATTACATAGATATTAGTTACACAGTACTATTGCGAGTTCGGTGCGACGCGCACCGTGGAACGCACACAAATAGTGATAGCTCCGTGCAGAAATATTTATAAATTATAATTACAAAAAAATATCATTATAATATATACTAACGGACGTGAAAAGTGTCAGTGTAAACGATGGTAAAAACAGAAGTGAAATAAGTCAAATGGTGTGTGAATGAGCAACGAAAGACGAAACCAAGAAAAAAGCAACAAAACTCTTTATCTATTAAGTGTCCCAGTGCTCAGTGTGACTCAACGCAGCGAGAGTACGTGATATGCGCATTCGCTACCTTATATGGTAATTTACGAAAACCTCAAGACGATGACTAATATATAATCGCTCCACGCTAGAAAGCACCCACAATTTACGAGTTTAGATTTTGTAACGCCGTAGCGCGGTGGTTAAGTAAGACGCTTAGAGATCAAAAGGCAGTGCGTTCGAACCTCGTTAATAGAAGAATCACTTTTTGTTTTTGTTTATTTTTTGCATTTTTAACATCAAATATAAATTTAAATACCTCAAATTGTTACTCTGAATACTGAAAGAACAGTAATTACCATTCATTAATATATTTTGAACCATTAACGACACTACAATGGATTTAGAAATCGATAACATTACTGTCCGAAAACCATTAAGGGTTAACTCAGTGGACAATATCTTCAACATCAACCTAAGAAATAATTCCACATTACTTGACACCACTATGATGAGCTTGCCAAACACCTCGCTGAATGACAGCGACGAAATTGAGACCTATAAGGACACAATCAAAAGACTCACTACGGAACTAGAAAGCGCTCATCTGGAGATCGAAAACCTAAATAGTGAAAATTTTTGACTGAAAATGGATATCGGACAGTACCAGAACGTTATAGCGACATATAAAGAGGTTAACATATTAGAAACAAAGTGCCTTACACCGAAGTCTGCATGCAAAAGGAATATTATAAGAACTAGCTGTTTCTCTACTCCGTCCAAGTTGATTGGACCGCCTACAATTACGGCTCATCAACATGACACGGTCGTAGTGGCGCAATCTCCAAGTGAGGTCGGCAATATACCAATCAACACAGCCGCCTCAATATGCAGTTTGGAGGGAATAGAACCCACTCAATCACAGTCCCCACATATAATAAGCAAGGAAAATGACGCTTTAATAGGTTTTATTGACGAACAACAATTCCACCTGAAGAATGCGGATGATGACACTGCAACGGATAATATTGCTAAGCAACAATCCCACCATGAGAGCATAAACAAAATTGCTCCAATCAGAGTAGTGAACCAACATAATAGAATGATAATTTTCGGAGACCAGCAGGCCCGCGGTCTCAATAAAACTATGACTAATTCCAGGTTAGACAAATGGAATGACAACTACAAAATTACGTCTTTCATTAAGCCCAATGCAACATGTGCTCAGATTCTGAACAGCTAACAGCTGTAATGACGACTTCGTAAGGATATTGACAAGTGACGATATTATAGTTTTAATGATAGGATCTAATGTCAAAAACCCTTACTCTCTGATAACTGAGTTGTGTAACTTCCTTTATAAACTACGAAACAATACTGTACTTGTTACTAACGTACAATATAATCCTTACTTAAACGAAAATACAATTAACTACAACTTGGAATTAGTAATACAAAATTATGAAAATTGAAAATACGTAAAAGTACACAATTTGGAATACATAAATAGCAGCAACAACAGGTCTATGAAAAGTAAACACCAATACTATCTATCGCATTTATGTTTGAAGTTGAACACAAGAATTGACTACAAGAAATACCAGACTGAGTTCCTTAATCGATTTAAAAATAAGCACATTATCCAGCACAGAACAAACACACCTACAACACCGCGAAAAACCACACAAACCAAAATTACTACCTTCTTTGAGGAAAAGAAAAAGTTGGTAATGCCACCAAAACTGAGTTTTTTCGCAAACAAAACTAATTATACTAAAATCACGGTAATCCACCAGAATATTGCTGGAGTATTAAACAAACAGGAATTAATAGAGGAGGCTATTTCAGATTTACAAAAGGAACTAGGTCCCGTAGATATTATATGTTTAACTGAAACTTTCCTAAAAAGTGGTTGTGAACAAAACCTTAGACTTAATAACTATAAACTGGTATCCTTCTTCTCTAGAATTAACCAACGACGGGGAGGCTCGTGTATATTATAAAAAAATAACCTACAATTTAAAGAAATAAAAAAATTACCCATCCCTATTCCCTTTCAATTCGAATGCTGTGCCATCGAAATAATTAAATATAACTTAATTATAGTGTGCATATATAGAACACCTACACGTGATGTCACACTATTTTTGAATAATTTGGAACTTCTTACCAATAGACTATGTAAAAAAGGTAACAAAAAGGTTATCATCTGTGGCAACTGGACTATTGACACACTGAAAACAAATAAAACATCCAATGACTTAAACTCTATTCTTAATAATAATAATATAATCAACCACATAAAACTGCCTACGAGGAAAAATGCATGTTTGGACTTAATAGTAAGTAACATCCACGACGCTAATCCTGCAATTCACTATCTAGCGCTTTCAGACCACGAATCAGCACAATCAATAACGGTTTGCTTAGAGACTGATCTTCAAGTTAAAGACATTCATAGCTTTTGGTTTAAAAGTGTAAGAGAGCTCAGTGACGAAAATGTTATTAAGTTCAACAACTGCATCTCGAGTTTATCTTTCTCCGAAGTTTACGAAACTCAAACAACAAATGACGCCTTCGATAATATACCCTTTTCTATAATCTATGCTTTCCTATAGTTAAAGTCAAAAATACTTGTAAACAAGTGAAAAATAGAGGTTTAACCAAGAGTATAAAAAGATGCTGCATTAAAAAACGAACATTATATTTAAAATACCATCTCTACAAGCATAACTGTTAACATTCAATGTAATAACTGCCTTATTTGATACACCGCCTAACGGTGTTATTATCTGTGGTTACCCTACGGTAATATGATGTTATCTGTGCGCACTCTTCTAACTTGAACCGTTGGTGTGTAACGATTGTGTGATCGTGCTAAGTGCTAATAATAAAGAAACCTAAGAAGACCTAGATTTTTTACTTCCAAAATAACCATTTTCATCAGGTTATGGGCCCAGTCTATATACCAATAAAAGTCTAGTTGAAAATACCGGAGAAAGAAAAATTGCAACACGTGAGGACGTGGGTTGCAGTTGAAAGTCAAGTTGCCGGGAAGGAAAAATTACTTGCTAGAATTGAGCTGCAAGGAAGGATTATTAGCAAGATTATAAAAGACACACGATGGACGGAAATAGTACAGTTATTAAACTGGAAGGAATCAAGAATTGGAACGTTTGGAAATGCCAGACAATGGTTTTACTGCGAGGTCAAAGTCTAATTGACATTGTTGAAGGCAGACTTAAAAAAGGAGAAAATTTTGAAGAAAGAAGGACATGGGAGAAAAATTATGCTAAGGCGCAAACTATGTTGGTGACCAGGATGACCGAAGAAGTGATGCTACACATAATATCCTGCACTACTTCTTCTCAGATGTGGCGAAAGTTAGCAAGTATTTTTGAACAAAAAAGCGAAACAAGTATTCACATAATCCAGCAAAGATTTTTTCAATATAAATATGAAGAAGGAATGGAAATGTCGATATTTCTGTCGAAAATACAGGAGTTACAAAACCAGTTGAAACAAATGGGTGAAGAAATTTCCGAGAAGTTTGTCATAACGAAAGTTTTAATGTCGTTGCCGGATGTCTACAAACACTTCGTGTCTGCATGGGAGTCTGCACCGGACGAAAAACAAACCTATGATAATCTAGTCGCTCGTTTGTTGGTGGAAGAAGAAAGAGTGAGGGAGAAGGGTGAAGTCGCCTCGTCATCGTCTGCGTTTATTGCAAAGAAAAGTGGTCCAAATAATAGAAATATCAAGTGTTTTAAGTGTAACAAGATTGGTCATTATCAAGCTGAATGTACGAAAAATTATCAACAGTCAAAGTGGTTGGTGAACACAGGTGCCAGTGAACATATTATGTGCAAAGATAAAAACCAATTTTCAACATTTTCGCCGTTGTCATCACAAAAATCCGTTATAATTGGTGATGGTACTCAGATTAGTGTCATTGGTTGCGGACAGGTGGCGCTAGAAGTACATAATGGACACAAGTCACTGACCTCTATCATACATTGTACACTGGACTTCATATTATCGATGACAAAATGAAGACATTTGATTATCGCCATTTTGGCGCTGATAGCAACGTGAATTAACGTGAGAGTCGCATGGAACTAATATTAGAGATGGGACACAGCTTTCGGTAAAATACTTTTATGGGTTTTATCGATCGTGAGAATAACTTAATACGTAAGAGAAAAAAAACAGTTATTTTTATTATGATTAATTTTTAAGTAATAGAATAATTGCTGTAAAGGTTAACTGAAAAATATTTTCAGTCAGATTGCAAGCTATAAACTAGTGGATAGCGTGCTAGTAAAGTTATAGTACATTACTGTCAGATCAGTGAGATTTAAATACCGGGGATAGGCTAACAACTTATCCTTAAAACCAGTATATTTGAGCAAGTATCTCCTCGCACACTAGTTAGTTAATACTTACAATCGTTCTGTTACAACCCTTATTACAAGGCAATAAAGCCGACATTCGCATTCTCTAGTTAAAGTCTCACTTTTCATTGCAAAGCCAATGCTGAATTGCAGTTATCGCACATTAGCGGAATTTCAATATTAATTTAGTTAGTTAGATTCTGGAAGCCGTCGCGTAAACCCAAATTCGTCAGACTTATCTCGAGAGATACAGAGATTATAGAAAGTCGTTATTTCGGTTAGTGTATTTTCGTGTATTATTAAAATAGAACTTAAAAGTGTAATTGTGGGTTTTTTGTGAATAAATAAGTGGTTTGGTAGACAATAGTTTTTTTTTAAAAAGATCTACGGGGTCGGCCGTGTAACAGTTCGGATTCACTCGGTTGACGCCCATCGGGTCAGTGAAGGGAACACCATTTATACAATAATAATAATAAATGAGATGGATAATCATTTACAACGGACGTATTTCTCGCTATCATCGCTGAGATCCTGTCTCTGTAGTGTTAAGGTGCAAATAAGAGTGGTATCGCATTCCAGCAAGGTGAAGACTTTAACTCTGTTTCAGATGCAGATAATAAATTATTTGACTTCAAAACATTTGTTAATATAATTATAACTATCATGATATTATTCCAGAATTAATTCCAGGCTCAGGAACGTGGTGATTGGTACAAGAGAGAGGCCTGTGCTCAGCAATGGGCGAAGTCGGGCTGTGGATGATCATGATGATGATTCCAGAATTTAGTATAACACATCGCTTTTGAACATATTATTACTGATTATTAGGAATTCATATACCTAACATTCATCACCAATACCAATATGAGATATTTAGTTCCAACATTTGTTTACTTATTATTTTGTTAATTATTAAGACATTGTATAATTTGACATTACTTCTCAATTTTTTAATTTATGGCATTGTCTACGTCTTAGAATTTTAATATTAATTTATGACATTGAATACGTTCAAATTTTATCTATGACATATTATACATCTGATTTCTTTCATTTATGACATCGTACAGTATTTTAATTTTAATGTATGATATTGGATATAATTTTAATTTTTGACATTGGATGCGTTTTAAATTTATGACATATTATACCATTTTTTATTTATGACATTTTATACATTTTTTAAATTAATGACATTGATTACTTTTTAGTTTTTTTTTTAAATTAATGACATTTTATACATTTTTTTAATTTATGACGTTGATCACGTTTTAGAGTTTTATTTTTTATTAATGACATATACGTTCAATTGTAATTTTACTTTAATTTATAACATTGTATTATTTGAATTATTATTGTAACTATAATTTTGCAAGCCTAAATTGGTGGAACACGGTTGACTGCGCATTCACCTGACATCTGGAAGTGTATTTTTATGTACTGTGTTGAGCAATAAATGAATTTGAATTTGAATTTGAACATACTACGAGAAGTCAATACAGTAAATGAGTGATACGCCTTGCCAAGACTACTATTTTGATATTAGTGTAATTTAAAAATATCACTAATACTGATATAATAGTTACAATATTATAATATTTCCAGTCAAATATATTAGTATTAACTAATTTTTTGAAATATAGGTAGTATCCTATCTCGAAATGTGTCAATTTTAGTTACTGATACGCTCGAGCGGGGCGCTTTGAATCAGCACAAAAATCAACTGTCATTTCATATAGTATGTTTAGTCCAGCGTACTTGTATAATAGAGGTCAGTGACACAAGTGGATTGAGTCGACCATAGACAATGTACTTTGTGTGCCCGACCTAAAAATAAATCTATTCTCGGTAAATTGCGCGGCAGATAGAGGGTATGTCATGATGACAGATCAAAAAGATTGCAAGTTTTACAAGAAAAACAAAGTTCGGGCGGTTGCAAATCGCGTCGGAAATATGTACATCATGGACGTACGTTATAAGTACGGCTTTGCAAATATAACAGAAGTTAAATCGAGTTTAAGCGAGTGGCATGAGAAACTTGTACATCAAAACATACAACACGTAAAAAATGTATTAGCGAAAAACAACGTTAAAGTGTTTGACGAGCCTCTTGTGAAGTGCCAAGGCTGTCTAAGTGGTAAAGCACACCGTTTGCCATTTCATAACAGCGAAACAAAAGCGATGAAAACATGTGAACTGATACATGCCGACCTCTGTGGACCGATGGAGGAGATGTCTGTTGGAGGATCAAGGTACTTTTTAATATTAAAAGACGATTACTCTCGCTATAGAACTGTATACTTCATTAAAAGGAAGGATGAAGTGATAAATTGCATCAAAGACTTCATAAACAAAGCAGAAAATGTCACGGGTAACAATATAATTACCTTTAGAAGTGACAATGGCCTAGAATTTATTAATGGGGCTGTTTCAAATTTGTTCTCAGGGCAAGGTATAAAGACAAAGATATTTTTTTTATTTCAACTAGGCCACAAAGCGGCACTTTTGAACGTTAGATACATTAAAATTTACAAGGAATAAATTGATTCTACCGTGCATTCGGAAAGTAGCTTGTTATGGAGAAGAACGCACAAGAAACTCCATACTTACTCTTTTAAAAAAATATGTTTTTTTTACAATATTTAGGTACATAAGTACATACATTAATAAATTTATACGTGTGAGGACAATGCACCCAGAATCACTACATACTATACTACGTACAGGTACAAAGTATTAAAAGTACTCATACATGTACTGTGCAGTTACATAATAGGTACTAGAAAAACACTAGCATCCGAAGCAGTTAAGTTAAGACCAATCCCAACTGACGGCGCCCGTTCACGAACATGACGCATGAATCGGCACCACCCAGCTCAACCATCATGAAGGGAACCGAATGATCCAACACACACGCCACCATCAGAGAAACATTTGAGAGAGCATGACACACTCAACTGCCAGGGCAAACAAGAGTCAACGAACGACACCAAGGTACAGCAAATGGTAGATTTACAGTTGGGTACATAGTACTCACACACGTGCTAGGCAGTTATACTATACTAAAAGAAATTGAGTCTATATAATACAAATATATTCATAGTCTTCAGCAGGTCCAACAATTCTACAAAACAATAATGTTCTGCATATCACTTGTTTTTGCGCCCTAGTGGTTGTGGAGCAAGACTAGCATTGAGCCAAGCATTTTTATCAGTGATGTAATCCCCCAACTTATAATATGCCTGCCTGCATAGTACATCAAACATCTGTATATCATCATATAGTACATCAAATGTACAATCATCATATAGTACATGTAATCATATAGTACATCAAACATCTGTACCGTACACACCGCAGCAGAATGGCAAGGCGGAAAGGGAGATAAGAACCCTGACAGAAGCGGCAAGATCAATGATTTATGCCAGGAATCTTTCGAAGAAATTGTGGGCTGAAGCAGTGAATACCGCAGCATATGTACTAAACAGAACAAGTAGAAGTCATGACCCAGGTAAAACACCCTATAAAATATGGACAAATAAACAGTTTGACCTCAGTAACTTACATATCTTTGGTACACCTGTATCTGTCCATATACCAAAAGAAAAAAGAAGAAAATGGGATTCTAAAGGGGAGGCTGGTATTATGGTGGGTTATGGAGAAAATGTTAAAGGTTATAGGATATTTTATCTGAAAACAAATCAAGTTTAAGTGGAAAGGGACGTCATGTTCTTGGAACAAATAATTGAAAAACAAGAAAGAGTAAACACAGACTATGAAACAGAATCAGTAAATAATGAGACATCAGTATCTGAACAAAACTCTGAAGAAGAGGTTATGATGGATTCAACCCTAACAAATGAGACGGCAGATAAAAACCAGCAGAGTTTATATGCACCTGAAGAAACAAGCGATGAGTATAGTGAATGTGAGAGTGATAACGCGTCGCAGCTAACTCCATCTCGTCGTATCACACGCATCAGAAAACCAACAAAATTCTATACGTGTCAAAACGTTTATACTTCAGAAACAGAACCAGGAACCTATAAAGAAGCTATGCAGAGAAGTGATGCCTTTCAGTGAAATGAAGCTATCACCCAAGAACTTGAGACTCTAAAAGCAAACAATACATGGACAGTCTATCCAGTACCTGAAAATCAAAAGGTCATAAGCAGTAAGTGGGTTTTCAAAATTAAGAAACTTAATAATATTGTACAATATAAAGCTAGGTTGGTTGCCAGAGGTTTTGAACAGAATGATTCATTAGATTTGTATGAAATTTATTCCCCTGTTGCCAAATTGTCAACATTTAGATTGTTTATTTCAGTTGCTACTAAATTAAATTTAGCAATACACCAGATGGATGTCACTGGGGCCTTTTTATATGGGGATATTAAAGAAAATGTATTTATTAAATTACCAGAAGGGGCATATAATGGGTGTGAGAATATTGTAAAACTAAATAAATCTTTGTACGGATTAAAAAAATCACCCAAATATTGGAATGAAAAATTTGACAGTATAATAAGTAAGGTAGGTTATGTAAAGTCAAAGAATTATCCATGTTTGTTTACTAAATGTAGCCAAGAAAACCAAACCTATGTGCTATTGTATGTCGATGACATTTTAATGTTTAGCAGTAATGAAGAACAGATAAGTGATCTTAAATCACACTTACAGAAAGTATTTAAAATTAAAGATTTGGGACTAATTTCAAATTTCCTTGGCATAAATGTTAAACAAAATTTGAAATATAGTGTGACTGAATTAAGTCAGAAATCCTATTTAGAAAATGTATTGAATAGATTTAATATGGAAAATTGTAAACCTATATCTACTCCTATTGATCAAAACATGAATGTAAAAATCTTAGAAGTAAAAGAATGCAAGTCAGACAATAATATTGAAAACACATGTAGAAAAATTATTGGAAATTTAATGTATGCAGTGTTGGGCACCAGACCAGATCTTTGTATTGCTGTATCTATACTGAGTAGGTACCAAAATAATGCCTTACCTACCTTTTTGACAATCGCTACCGCCACGCTTTCGATGTTAGAATGTCACTTGGCTAGGGCCTTTACCCTAAAGCCACAGACATCCGGCAACATTGTAGACTTACCTTTCGAAACTTTCTGTTCAGCCTTTTGCGAATGTCTGAAAAGGTGACTCTGTAAGTAGACATGTAAATTATGTTTGTCTGAACATGCCACTGAATGATATTAATGAAAATCAGGTTAAATTGGCCTTATCCTCTGTTTTTATCTCCTGCCTTATCAACATTAGTCGGTAGAAACGTCAAGAGAGACGAAGAATTTTCATTTCAGAAAATTAAAAACCTTTAATTTTTGTCAAACCTTTAAAATGTCCAAACCTGTAATAAAATGAAACCTTTTCTTATATATAATTACGGGCCAACCCCTCATTATAAAGAGCAATTAGGATCCCGTGTCTTCTAACGATCATAATTGATTGTTCGTACTAAAAGACGGGTTCACAACATAAGATGTTAGTAATATAATTTGGTATATGACTTAAGATACTCGTAGTTAGGAGATAACTTAATGACTAAACATACCCACTTAGAGAAATCCTGAATAAATTCTAATACACTACATAAGTTTTTGTTGCTTTTCTATGTGCAATTAAATTTCACTTTGCCTTTTTTTTTTCATTTTGTTGATCCACCGAATGAATAATTATAAGTATTCAGCTTCTACATAGGCCAGAAAAGTGAGCAAATTTAACTGTTGGTAGAGTTAACTACGGATAAAAAAACTGGGCCTTAGGGGCGTAACGCGCACAATGTATAATAGATTACTGAAATGTTATTTAGTACATATATATGTTAATACGACAGGCATATCCTGGGGACTCTACTACAAGCGGTATCTTTTCATTGACAGACAGGGTGAGTGATAAGACCATTGAATGGCACACCCGGGTAAAGGACTGAAAAAAATGAAGCTATATTTTTCAGCGTCAAGACACTTTATTAAAATGTAAAAAAGCCCACTTTGATGGCGTAAAAATTTAATGAATCTTGAAAAATAGACGTAATATTTATTTTAACGTTGGTAAATACCCTTTGTTTTTTTACTATCTGAGCCGAATCCCCAGAGAAGGATAATTAGTTCACTGTCTGAATAAGTAAACAGTGTTTTAATGAAATAATTTTATAATGATGGAAACCGTTGAGTTTTTAGAAGCTTTAATTGAGGATTTAATTAAGCCAATTGACTTTCCTAAGTATATTTTATGTCATGTCATTAATTAAAAAATAAGGAGGAGTAAAAAATCTTGAGTTATAAGTGGTGTTACTTACACGACTTTGTTTTATATATACAGACTATATATATTTATATTTAACTGTTGCTTGAGTTAACTACGGATATAAAAAAGGTTAGTAAGAAATGTGTACTATGTTTGTATGTCGTTTTGTGGCTATTGAATACTTTTTCGTTATTTCTTTCTTTATTTAAGTTACTTTCACTTGGTACGACGACGACGGTCAAATAGGAAACGATGACAAAAACCGAGACGAACCTCATTTAGAGACTCTGATGTGTCTTTTGTAAAACTTTCAATTAAACATTGCTGCACACACTTTCACTTCCTAATCTAAATACCCAGACAGTTAGCGTCCTGTGCCGGCTACCCGGGCTAACACGGGTCGTCACAACCCGGAGTAAACGGATCAATGTGCTTGCCGAAGCATGAAATGGAAGGCTAGATATATAGCTAAATAGTACGGAATCCCTAGTGCGCGAATATGACTCGCAAAGGAAAAAGGTCAACAAAAATTAGTCAACAACATAATTTTCTCAAAAATGGTACGTAATGTTATCATAACATCTCTAAAAAGTATCCAGAAAGTGAATTCTACCGGAGACTTATTCACAACTGTCCAGGAAGAAGCGAGATTTTAAATTTGGAATCTCCTACTGTCCAGTAAGTAAGTATGTAATTTACTTACTGGACAGTAGTAGGGATAGGTCGGATATATCAAAACGTTACTTATATCGGATATGTGTTAGATATCATATCATATCGATATCTATATCAAAATAACCTATATTACAAAAACTGTATGTAATAGAAACCTTACTAGCGTGCGAGAACGAATAAGTCAAAAATTAAAACCGTAACAATGCAAAAAAGTAAAAACTACGAACAAAACGCAAACTTTACAAACTATAGGAACCATATGCGCTACCTCTCTTTCTAAGTATTATTTCGCGTTCGTTGTTAGTATTCTTATCTAAATAACATGTTAACTTTTGCAAACCTACTGGTATCGATATCTGAAAATCGTTTTCGATATCGATATGAAATTTTATATCAGTTACATAACAGTACCAGACACAGATTAGAGTTTAGTATAACATGTTAATTGGAGGGAGGCTCCAAATATATATCTATCTCTCTTTTTGGTATGGCATTTTATGAGATAGATATATTTTCGAGTCCATTAATCAAGCTGTACAGCAAACAAATATAAATAAATGCCCCCGGTAAATCGATCACAATATCTATCAGCAATTGCCCATTTAAAGCTAACCTAATAGCTATTTATGCAACTGTTACGTTATGGTCAGTTTTTTAATACGTGTGCCATTTTTTTTTGTGTGTTCTTTGTGGGCACAAGTTATTAAAAAACCAATAACGTACTGTTGCATACAAGATTTTATCTACGAAGAAAGGAACAAAACACAGATTTAGAAAAATATATTTTTAATAGAAACTTAACTACACACTGACTATGGTTTATCCCGCGTCCACTTTTTATTTTATTTAGTCTTTATTAGGTATAAGGCAAAGATCTTGTAGCCGTAACAGCCAAATAGTGATACTTTTGTTATAATTTTTTTCCATTTTTTAAAACATTATTTACATTGTTATGATTTGGAAGTCAATTGTAGGTACGTGGCTGTATGTTCAGAATGCCTTTGCTTGTGTTTTAGAATTTATGATGATTCGCATAATGCAATCCGATGTCGTTATGGGTACCATAATGAAACCGCTGTTATTTTTGTAATTCGAATAAAACGAAACCGAAGTAGACAAAATATTAATTAAACAAATTTGTTGGTAAACTTTTTTTCATTTTTGAGAAAAGCATTATACAAGCCTCAACCAGTAAGAAAGCCATCCTGGCCTCGTATATAACCGGACCTCACCTGCGGTTCGGTCCGTTTAACTCATACTTGGGAAGGAAGGCTTACTTACTGGATTCTGCAGTAATGTACTATTTCCCTCTCCGATCGTCAGAGTTTTCAAAATACTAATTCCAACATGTCTTCTAACCTAATAAAAAATAAAACATGAACGCCTAGAGCTGGTGCAGACATAGCTCTCAACTAAAATAGAAAGGAACGTTTCAGGCGAGCCTTTTTGTCCTAAACAAATATAGCACTGGAAAGTTAAATCGTTAACACTCTACTTGAGTAAGTTTAATATAATAGAAAAATAAACATACACATTAGCGTATGTTTGTGAGACAGTATGGTACTTGTCATCACTTATCAAGTTAAGGCTCCATAAACAGATTACATTTCAATAGCATTATCATTAAAATTGCAAAAGGGACCATTACGAGATTCTTTACATTTTCTTGTAGAGTCGATAAGATTAAATCACGACCCATCTTAAGCGAATTTTGCTTAAATATTATATTTCCTTAACAACAAACACGATATCGATTTAAGGCCGTACCCTGACCAAAAAATCAGCATGAGATATGAGCATTCCTATTAGCCTAGCGACACTGTTGGCGCATGAATTACAGTAGTGAATACGCCCAGATTTTCGACCACGTCTAGGTTCCATAGGTGATCACTGGCAACACACACTGGTCATAGACTTTTGTCTTGAGACACTGCAGTAAATTGGACGAGAAGATACCACGCAACTTCCCGAACGCCGCCCAGCCGAGTCGGATTCGACGGTTGATCTCTTTCTCGAAATTGGACCTACCCAACTGGACCGTTTGTCCCAGGTAGACATGATGGTCTACAACTTCGAGTGTAGAGTCTCCGACCTTGATAGGAGTGGGTGTTACATGGGCATTCACCATGATCTTGGTTTTGTCCATGTTCATTTTAAGACCCACTCTTTCGGAAGCTCTACTGGACCTGTTTATATTGCACCATAATAATATTATAGGTGTTTGGGCCGCCTTACTTGAGAAATTATTAGTTCACCATACAAGCTTTTACCTCCCTGCCCACCCGCTATGACAATTGCCGGGATAAAAACTATCCTATGTCCTTTCTAGGGCCTGAAACTATCGCAGAGCCAAATCTCATCTAAATCGGTTCAGCAGTTTAAGCGTAAAAAGGTAACAGACAGACAGACGAGTTACTTTCGCATTTATAATATTAGTATAGATGTTAATGTGAGTTTGTTTGTCTGTTTGTTATAATTTTTTTACGCCATAGTGGCTGAACGGATTTAGATGAAACTTGGCATATGGAAAAACCAGGACCTGGAATAGGGCTTCTGAGTTTTCATCCCGGTATAGTGTTCCCTTAGTATGATAAAACATTATTATGCGGGCGAAGCTGCGGGATGAAGCTAGTTAAGAAAAGAATCGTCTCGTCGAAATTGTTGTCATTATGGACTTTCCACATATTCATTATTTCTCCTTTCAGAAATACTAGAAAGGTACAGGAAAAGCCAAATCCGCCTCTGGCAATCCATTGCCAAAGTACTTATGTTTTAAATTCAAATTCTACAGAGAGCTGACCATTTAAACCGTTTAGCGGCATTTCAAGCACACTTGAATTTGGTTTCAAGGAGATTCAAAATAAAAATTGTAGAAAAGTCATTATGTTGAAAGGAACTGAAGACAACTAACATTCCTCGTAGAATAACTTATGGACATTTAATATTTTTCATCTCACTTGCACGTAAACAGTATCAAAACATACAGGTTAACTTGGCCGTAATGCCACATATAAAACCTTGAGCTTTTTTGTTTGTCATGAAACCCAAGGGCGGTAAGTAACATTTTTTTTATTTATAGCACAGCACACAGGTCATGCAAGTTCAAGCAAGGAGTTTACACGCAATTGAGAAATTGTCTTAAAATGTTATATAAACAGGAATTTCATTGCAATCTCGCTACATGTTACTTAAATACTCAACTAATGTTCTTAATAATCGATTTTAATAGTTATGTGTATCAAAACGTCGAAATTATTTAATTTTTTCTACTCTCCGTCATGGCTGAATACATACTACATAAGCATTTGCCCTTAACGTTTCTGAACGAAACATTTGTATAATCTGTGGTGTGGGCAAAAACTCGCAATCCGCTTAAAAAAAGGTTCACGTATTTCTCAGTCTCGCGCGCGAGTTCTATGCGAGTGGTCGCAGTTGTGTGATTGCCCGATAATGTCCGTCGATACGATTAAGTGTGCGAACTGTAATGTGGTGATTTCGGAAGTCCTAGCGTTTATTCGTAATAAACATGACGTTATGGACAACGAAAGTCTCATAAGAATATGTGTGTCGGCGTTTTCGGAGGAAGAAATCGACGAGGCAAAGAAATTGTTATGCAGCATGACTAATATTGGTAAACGATTGAAGTCGAGGCGAAAAGACAAAAAACAAAAGGATTTGGAAGACATGATTGCGGTTTTCAAAACTATTGACCCCGATCAATTGCCGGTTTTCGTCGCCTACGAGCTGCATAAACTGCCCCCTGTGTGTTTCGACCACGTAGATGTCACGAAAATACTAAAGGACCTGTTAATTTTGCGTGCTGAATTAAATGATATTAAAAATAATGCTGTCACTAAGAACGACTTGGAAGTGGCCTTGAAGGAGAATAATATCATACAATCATCGGATAATCAGTTACAAAATCCGATATTTAACTCTAATGTGAATAAAATTAGAGGTGGAGGGTATAACTTAGACAGCGGCCCGTTTGGATTGTCGCCGCACCTACCTTCTTATTCACAACATTCACAGCTGTTAGATTCTGACTCACATTCGCTAACGCTGCTAACAAGTGACGATGGCGGGCCGAAGTATCGCTCTCTCGTTCACTCACATGCACAGGTGCTTCCGGCAGTCGTTGAGTCTGCTACCACGCCGATTAACTCGACATTCTTAGAAAACACGGATGACAAGGATACAAATCTCTTGCAATCAATGCAGAGTAATAAAACTATGGTCGAAGTATTAATGCAAGGTGAATGGCCTGATAATCGTCCTAAAGAAGGTTGGACGCTGGTTCAAAATAAAAAGTCAAAGAATCGGTTCGAGGGAAAAACGGGAACCGCAAGCCCGAATGCGAACTTTAAGTTTAGGGCTGCTGATTCAAAAATCCCGCTTTTTATTACAAATGTTGACAAAGAAACTACTGAAAAAGATATTTGCGACTACATACAAAATAAGACGCAAGAAATAGTGCAGCTTCAGAAAATCAACATGAAATCTGAAAGACCGTATAATGCCTTTAAATTGTTTGTCTCAAAACACAAATTAAATAAGTTTTTAGATGACAAAATATGGCCCGAGGGTATTCGGTTTAGACAGTTTATTTACTTTAAGAAAAATATTACAGAAGTAAATAAGCAGCACAGTGTTGAAATTAAAACAAACAAATAATGGGTTGTACGTCGAACGTTAAGCTATGTACATTCAACTGTAAAAGTATTACTCGATCAGCTGATTGCGTTCGTCAACTATGTGCACGAGCCGACGTGATAGCGTTACAGGGGACCTGGCTGCTGCCCCACGACGTGCCCTTCCTAGCGACCATTGATGGAGACTTCGCGTACACTGGGAAATCAGCCGTGGACATCTCTGCCGGTGTTCTGGTTGGTAGACCATTCGGTGGTGTGGCGCTGTTATGGAGGAAGTCGTTATTTGCGTCGGTTTCGGTAATAACCTGTGCCAGTGATCGTATCGTGTGTATTAAAATAGCACAGGGCGAGCGGTCTTTGCTAATATTTAGTGTTTATATGCCCACCGACTGTGTTGAAAATCGTTCCGAGTTTACGAGTTGTCTAAGTGAGATTATCTCAGTGATTGAGAGCAGTGAAGTGGAGTCGGTTTTTGTGTTGGGAGACTTTAACGCGCACCCAGGGACACGATTCTCACGTGAGTTACTTTTAACCTGTGTTGATCAATCATGGTCTTGCATTGATACTGAACTATTGCCGCAAGACTCGCATACTTTTACTAGCTCAGCTAATGGTTCCCTCCGCTGGCTAGATCACTGTGTTGTCACTGAGGCCGCCAGACATTTGGTAAATAATGCGTCAATTCTGTACGGCGTTTACATGTCGGACCATATTCCGTTATTAATAGAGTGTAACATTAATTTAATTAAACCTAAAATTATTGGATCCAACATTTCTTGTGACAAGGTTGTGTGGGGTGAGAGGGATTTAGAACAGATAAATAAGTATTTTGATTACTGTAATAGCAACCTAAAACAAGTAGATTTTCCTTCAGAATTTTGTAAATGTGCTGATAATATGTGTCACTTACCTGAGCATCGGTTGGTGATAGATAGATTGTATGATAAATTAATTTGTATTTTGAAAAATGGAGCCGAACTCACTCATGTGAGTTCTGTTAAAAAGCGTCATAAAGGAAATTATATAGTAGGGTGGAACAAACACGTTCGCGAGGCTCACCGTGAGGCCCGACTGTGTTATCAAATGTGGCTGTTATACAACAAACCTACTTCTGGATTTATTTATGAAAATATGTGTAATTCGCGAAATCTTTTTAAAAATAAACTAAAATATTGTCAAAACAATCAAGAAAAAATTAAAATGGATATGCTAGCATCTTGTCATCAAAGTAAACAATTTAATAAGTTTTGGAAATTAACGAATAAATTAAAACATAAATCGGGGATTCCGGTGAGCGTCGCGGGCGTGAGCGACCCTACTGATATAGCTAATGCTTTTCAAAAACATTTTAATGTAAACTCGCGTTTGTGTGGCTATAGCGAACCGTCAAGTAGCGGCGCGGGGGCGGCCGTGACTGGGGCTCCCCCTGTCAGGTTCTCCGCTAAAGAGGTCGCGAGATGTATACAGAACATGGTGAGAGGAAAGTCCCCCGGTCACGATGGCCTCAGCGTCGAACACCTTAAATACGCTGGGGTACACTTACCACGAGTACTCGCTATGATTTTTAACCTGTGTCTAAGTCATAGTTACTTACCTGTGGAACTTAGTAATACGATCGTAGTGCCAGTAATAAAGAATAAGACTGGTGACGCCTCCGATATCTCCAACTATAGGCCGATATCGCTTGCCACTGTTTGTGCTAAAGTATTGGATAGTCTGCTTGATAAAATACTAGCTAAACATATCGATCTAGAGGATGGACAGTTTGGTTTTAGACCGAACTTATCAACGGATAGTGCAATATTATGCCTTAAGCAGACTGTCCAATATTATGCAGACAGAAAAACACCGGTAGTGGCATGTTTCTTGGATTTATCGAGGGCGTTCGATCTGGTCAATTATGACCTGCTCTGGCATAAGCTAGCTCACGACACTACTGTCCCGGCTGATGTTATATCTTTGTTTAGGTATTGGTACAGTGGTCAAAAGAACTCAGTTAAGTGGGCAGGCTCATATTCTGACATGTATGGGCTGGATTGTGGAGTGAGGCAGGGGGGTCTGAGCTCCCCCCGCCTTTTTAACCTGTACATTAACAAACTGATAGGTAGGCTCAGTAGCACTAAAATCGGTTGTCACGTGGACGGTGTTTGCGTGAACAACATTAGCTACGCTGATGATATGGTGCTGCTGAGCCCATCTATCGGTGCGATGAGAAGGCTACTTAAAATCTGTGAAAGTTATGCGGTGGCTCATGGGCTCAAATACAATACCAATAAGAGTGAATGGTTAGTTTTTAAATCAGGTACGTTAACCTACGAACAGCTGCCTGACCTCTCACTCTCTGGGTCTCCCTTAGCTCGAGTTTCGAAGTTCAAGTATTTGGGCCACTGGGTCACTGATGACTTAAAAGACAATGTAGATTTAGACAGGGAGCGCAGGTCGCTGGCTGTCCGTTGCAACATGCTGGCCCGCAGGTTTGCACGTTGTACTGATTCAGTCAAGATAACGCTTTTTAAGGCCTTCTGCCAGTCGTTTTACACGTGCAGCCTGTGGACCGAGTACACCCAGCGGGCATACAGCGACCTGCGCGTGCAGTACAATAACGCATTCAGGGTGCTTTTGGGGTTGCCTTGGCGATGTAGCGCGTCAGGGATGTTCGCGGAAGCATGCGTCGACGGGTTCGCCGCAATCATGCGGAAGCGATGCGCTTCCATGATGGCGCGTTTGCGCTCCTCCTCCAATGGCATCCTGAATGTGTTCTCAGACCGGTGGGACTCTCCCCTCTTACGAAGGTGGGTAAGTGTACAGACACACTGACCCAGTTAAATTCGCTGAACATGGAACAAGCAGTTCAGTGTTCATTACCAACAATAATGAGCCATGGAACTGTGTGTATTGTTGTTATACATTATTGTAATTTTAATACTAACATTAGGCTAAGTTTTACTACTACTAACATTATATGGATGTTTATCTGAAATAAAATATTTGAATTTGAATTTGAATTTCGTAATGATAGCTGTGCTGACTTGTGTATTAAAGCTATAATTCATAATTATTACTCGCAAATGTGATGAAAAACATTGTATGTTTCACGGGCGGTACGGGAATTACGAACCTCGACTCAGAAAGCCCTCAGTCTTCGACTTCGGGCTTCTACTAGAGCCTCGATCGTAATTCCTTACTTACCGCCCTTAATACACAATGTACTATTTCAGGACTCTTATGGATCTTAGTAGTACTTGCTTAAACATTTGCATTTTAGAAAGAATACGATTTAATAGCAAATCAAAGAAGGAAACTTGGCATTAATTGTAAAAGTCTGTATGTTGGGATATTCAGATCTTTGTTAATCAATCATCAGTCTTGAATGTCTGGACGGATGATAAAATCGGGCTGACGGGTAAACCATGGCCTGGAGTATGAGATGACAAACCCCTGCAGCAAGTTCCCTCAAATTAATTTTCGACGTTCAAAGCTAGTGTGAGTATTAAAATCAAACACTTAAATACCATTAAGGTATCTCTGTGATCTCTCGTAGTACCCGCCCTTTGCTCGTTGGTTTATCGTATCAAACACGGTCAGGTCTACAAGTAACCACGGATCACGTAGCCCAAAGGTCTTACAAACACCTAATATTGCTTTTAGTAGGAAACTTAGAGGCGTCAACTTTGATGTGGTGAGCTATCTGATTACAAAGGTGAATACTTGAAACCCTGTAGAATTGTAGGCTCTTCAAGAATTTTATGAAATACCAGCTTTTTTGCGAGGCTCTGCTCCCGTTGCCAATCTCATAAATAAAACTAAAAAACCTCTTTATTTATCCTCTTGCTAATGTTATTCTTTTTTATATTTGTAAATAAAGTGCAATTACATAAGAAAAATTATATAATCTTAATTAGTGAGAGATTTAAAAATTAATGCGTTTCAAATAATAAGTAAAGTTTATATGCTACGATTTTCATAACACACATGATAAAATTAATTAATTTATGGGTACTCACAATATTTCCTCTTTTTTACTCTTGTTTTTTTTTTTTTTTTTGTATATATATATGATCTGAATCTCGGAAACGGCTCCTACGATTTTATGAAATTTAGTATGCAGGGGCTTTCGGGGGCGATACATCGATCTAGTTAGGTTTCATTTTTAGAAATGGTCGCTTTCTCTATTTTCATCCAAGCAGAGCTCGGTCGTCCAGGTACTTCTCTTTATTACACAATTTCATACCAATTTTATTCAATCTAAATAATTATTGGTATAATATTTATGAAATAATAAAAATGTATATTTTTTTATTAATTTCAAAATAACAGGAATAACAGTTATATTAAATTGTTACTCTTTTAAGTAAAAGACAAAACCGGCTTGATGTTTTTTTTTTGTGTTATGTAAACAATAGCTGAGATGTATTTGTTTCTATAGGAAACTACCCTACCGTACCCTTGTACGACGTTGCTTAGTTGCTTCAAGATGTCAAGCAACCTCGGTTCTAATGTATTATGTCAATAATACATTAGAACCGAGGACTGACTCAATTCATTTACATATTCCACAATATGATTTAAACAAAACATCTCACTTCCTCTTTCTCATTATATAAACTAATGCTGCTTACTCACAAATAATAAAAGCCGTATCACCAACCCGCAGGCTTTTCTACGATTAACCTGCCAGGCTTTCACTTTTCAGTTAAAATGCTAAATTCGCAGATTCACTGCTAAGCTTGCGTTACGAGTAAATCTGTGTATATTTAATCAAAAGGACCTAAATAAATACAGTGAAATGATTTGTTTTACAAATCGAGTTATTATTACAATAACCAATATTCATGTTTTAGAACTAATTGAATTGTTCTATTGGTACAGGCCATAGAACACGGACACGCCTCGACGGACGCTGGTAGAGACGGTATTGTCAAAAACTCTGCATACAAAACAAGCGTGTGGTGAATGAGAGTTATCAATTAAATATATAAACTTATTCATTTCTACTAGCGGCTTCGCCCGCGTGATTGACGAAAATTATCCCAAGGAAACAATTCTCGAAATAAAAAGTATCCTATGTGCTATTCCAGACTATAATCTATATCTATGCCAAACTTAATCCAGATCTGGTTATTAGTTTTTGGGTGAAAGAGTAGCAAACTTACAAACACACTTACACACTCACAAACTTTCGCCTTTATAATATTAGCGTGAACTATGATAAAAGAAAAAAAGTGAACTCAAGACCCATTGCAATTGGGGCTACCGTTTTATTGCTCACCAGTTGACGCCACTGATGAGTAAGGTCGTTAAATATAGCAATTAAACGTTTTATTTATGCGCACGCAAGCAAAGTTTGAATTAAAATCATTTCTAATGTCATAGAAATATAAAATCGAGTAGGCCGTAGTTCGAAAAAAAACGAGGATAAAATTTTCCGAAACATAAAACTCTATTAAAGCAGTTGGTAAAGGCCGTACCTATCTTAATCTACTAGAAAAATATTCATAAAAAAAAAAAAAAACTCGCGCAAAAAGCCAAAACACTATGAAATTTTACATTTTTAAGTACTTTACTCTACACCAGCGCCCCTAGCGGAAAATTTAAACCCGGTAGCCCTCATTCTAATTTAAGTGTGTAAGGCCTGAAACTTGCGCCCATAGACACGAATATTCTATGGCCTGATTCGTTTTTCTATGGTACACATAATAAAGGTGTACGTTTACAATTTTCGCTTTGAGGGCGAAACTTTAATTCGAAAACTAACTGAAACCGAAACTATCTCAAATTAGGTACCTATTCAATAATCTTACATCAAACGTTTATATTTTACTGCAAACGTTTATTTATTTATTTAATACGTCAGTGAAATACCTAATGGCTAACCAGGGTATTTTAAATTTTAATATAATAAAACAATAATTCAAAAAAAGAATCCAGCCAGACTTGAACTGCGCGCTAACCTAGTTTCATTCCCATAGTTACAAAAAATTAATGGCGACAGTTCCTGGAAAAATATCCATTCTTTTGGGAGGGAATAGAGCCAAATTACAAATAAACTTAATTACTAGGAGATGGTTTATGGGCTGACCTAGTTACTGGATTGTAGTTGGTAGACTGTCGCCATGGGAGGCCTTGGTCCAATGTCACCCGCTGTATTAATAAGATTATTATAGCGTTTGCCTTCGGGGACCTCATGACTATTGATTCTGACGCTTGTAGCACTGCACCCTCAAAATGAGATGCATTTCGTGAACATACGACTCTCAAACAAATCACGTCACTCCGACGTAATACTCTACGTGTTGGGATTGCATTTAGAAATAAATTCCTCACAGTTGCCCTCATTCTGACTTGTTTGGATTTCTAACTATATTTTTATTTAGCTTCAAAGGGGCACTGTTTTCAATTATCATAGTACCTAGTATCAAACACGGGCGTCTTGGTAGGATTATTTATAAGGAAGTTCTATCTTTATCTCGATTTTTGGACTCTGCCTTGTTATCTTGGATTTGTAAGGTTTTCGATTGCCGGTTCATACAGATATAATGTTGTCTACTTGTGCAGGAAAAGTTGAGAATTAAAGAAGAAGGATGCTCCATATAGGCTAGGTTCTTTATTATAAATTGTATTTAGGCTTTAATTATATTTTTACAAGTGCCTATTACTAAGGGCTAGTAGTATTAGGTTATTTTTGATTCATTTAACGATAGGCTCGCGTTTGACTACTATATCTTCTGATGGTAAGCGAAGATGTGGTCAACAGTGATACACGTTTGCCTAGTGACCATTTCTCTCTCCTAGCCTCTTGACTTGAAAACCACTAGGTTGTATCAAAACAAAGACTCCGGCAGAGGATTTCATATCTATACGCACGATTAAAGTATTCAAATCCAGTTTTATCCAAAGCCTATAAACATTTTTAATACGATTTCATAAAGCAACTTAAAACAAAAAGTAAATAATCCTTTAACGTTCTTGTCTAAAACATAAAAGTGCAGACGAAAAAGGATAAAAGCGAGCGGTTTATTCTTCAGTAAGCAGAAAGCAAAGGAGATAGTTCGTTGTGTCTATTTATTTTCTTTTCAGATAAAGATAGTCTTTAATCATCATTCACCAAGATTATACAGTCGACTTCATGTCACTGGTTACATTTTGATCATGAACTGACCTAGAGACAGTACAGAATAGAATAAGAGACCAGCTTAGGTACTGGTTTTGTTACCTATCCTACTAGTTAGATCCTCTCTTTACCACAATTTATTTAAAGATTGTTTTCAAGAACAATATGCTCATCCTAGCAGAAAATAAATTGCATGCAAATTATTTCATCACCACTGCTCTCAAAACGATGAAGAAAAACATAGTGAGGAAACCGGCATCTCCTAGTACCAAAAATTCGAAGACGTGACATTTGTCAACCTGCACTGGGCCTGCGTGGTGGATTACGGCCCATTCCGACTCACAGAGAGGATGCCTGTGTCGCAGCAGTGGCACATTAATAGGCTGATGATGATGTCCATCCCCAATAACAATTATTTACCATAGTCACTTCTACCGGAACATTTCTACATAAATGCTGCTCCAGTAAATATGTATTTTTGTAGATAATATCGAAAAGAGCGACGAAATAACAATACAGTTCGTCTGTTTGTATTATAATCAAAAGAGATGTTCGCGGGAATGAAAAAATATGATACATCTCTAGAGCTAAGTGTTCACTGCAAGCGGAAAGCGAGGGAGTAACTACTTTCAAGACTCACGATGATGAGCTTCAAAAGTTAACAGACAGGAACTAAGTTGCAAAAAACTTCGTGACAAAAACGTGGTTCCGTACCTACCTATTAAACCGCCATAATAAAATTGGTATCATTTTTATAGGTGGCTAGTTTTAAGTGTGTGTGTGCTGTAATGTTTGAGTTGCTAACGTGTGGTAGTAAAAGATTTCACGAAAATCTAAATTTGCCCATATATTTTTATATTTTATATATTTTTACCTTTATCTGTATACACCTAACAACGACTATAGGCCGGTGGTGACACACGGACGGACATACGGACAAGAGAGACTGATCTTATAAGGATTCCGTTTTTTCCTTTCGAGGTACGGAACTATAAAAATGAATAAGATGATTCGTTACTCTCTCGCTCGCTATAAGGATTTGTGGCTAGGTAACAGCAACACAGATCATTCTGCAAGCTTATGGAGTTCGGTCCGTGGATGGGTGACCCCTATTAGATTTCGGGACCCGGTTATCATTTCTAGATCTTAGACAGTCATTACGGGTAATTAAAGTCTTACAACCAGTGACCAACCTTATGACCTTAGTTGTCTTTGAAAATAACTAATCAAACCATTACTGATAAGCAAGAAGTCGCTGAGACATTAGAAAATTTCTTTACCAACATTCCGTTAGAGGTTACGAAGTCTCTTCTTTCCTCATCTAAATTAGCTGAAGCTCTTCTTAAAGAAAACTTTACTAAAGACATAACTAACAAACTTTAAATTTAAACCAATATGTATTGATACAATTAAAAACGCGTTCAAAAGTCTCAATATAAAAAATACTGAAGACTTGTGGGGATATCCGTTGGGGTTCTTGGAGATATTATTGACTCAATTGCTCCTGTCCTAACAGGCATATTCAATCAATGTTTGGACCGCGGCACTTTTCCTGACTTAATGAAACACAGTAAAGTAGTACCAATTTTCAAATCAGGCTGTAAGAGTGATCCTTCTAATTATAGACCTATATCCGTGCTTCCAGCATTGAGTAAAATCTATGAAAAAATCATACTGGAACAGATGTTGTCTCATTTCAATTCAAATGGTTTCCTGCATAGTCAACAGTTTGGTTTCACGAAAGGTAGGTCGACAACGGACGCGGGAGTAAAACTCATCAGCCACATCTTGGAAGCTTGGGAGAGGTCCCAGGATGCCATTGGCATTTTCTGTGATCTCTCAAAAGCTTTCGACTGCGTCGACCACAACACACTGATCTGTAAATTACACCACTACGGAATTCGTGGAAAATCTGCTGATCTCATGCTTTCCTATTTATCAAACAGACAGCAAAAAGTAAATGTTAATGGAGCGACGTCCTCCGGGTCTCTAGTCAAGATGGGCGTGCCCCAAAGTTCAATTCTCGGCCCTTTCCTTTTTCTTGTTTACATTAATGATCTCCCTTTTATGATGGCCAAATTATCGGATATAATTCTATTTGCTGATGATACTTCGCAAATTTTTTAAATAGATAGACAAGATACGGATGTCTTAAATGTCAACGAAAGTCAAATTGTTCTCTCAAAATGGTTCGCAGCTAACAATCTTTTACTGAATGCGAAAAAAACAAAATGTCTAAAGTTCTCTTTACCAAATGTACAACAACATGACCTAAACTTAAATCTTGACGGCAAAAATCTTGAAGTTATAACGGAAACTGTATTCTTAGGGATTACTATCGATTCAAAATTGCAGTGGGGCGCGCACATTAGAACTCTTTCGGGTAGGTTAAGTTCGGCTGCATATGCAGTAAGGAAAATAAGGCAGCTAACCGATGTAGCTACAGCTAGGTTAGTATACTATGCTTATTTCCACAGTATTATGTCTTATGGCATTCTGCTGTGGGGATCAGCAGCAGACGTTGACTCAATTTTCATCCTACAAAAGAGGGCAATCCGCGCAATCTATAAAATGGGTCCTCGCGAGTCCCTCAGAGAAAAATTTAAAGAGATCGATATACTGACTCTACCTTCACTTTATATTTTGGAATGTATTTTGTATGTCCGTAAAAATCGAGGGCTTTTCAAAACTAGAAGCTACTTCCATAATTTAAATACACGCAGTAAGCACGAATCATTTATCATTTATCAGTATACGCTTTTATAACAAGTTGCCAAAGTCAGTTATAGAACTGACCGATGGAAAGTTCAAAAATTACATCAAACGTATCCTTATTAAAAAAGCATATTATAAAATCTAGGACTACGTTGAAGATAAAAACATTTGGACTTAGCTCCTTCTACGCATGCAGCTTCCCTTGTAACTTGTAAACGGCACAAATATGTGGATGTCTCTAACTATTCTCAATCTCAATTTTTTCTTTCCTTCTTTTAATTAGACTTTTTACAATGGTTTTCAATCATCTTTATAGCCCTTTGCTAAGAATAGTTACAGCACTGATAACTACATTTGTGCCACATGTTAAATTTAGTCTTGTTATACTTATTTTTTTTTACCTTTCTATAGATTCTTTTACCGATTGTTTTGTGAATGTGTGAACATTGTAGGCCTTCTAGATGCTAGTTAACATTTGTTAACTTTTTTATGTAATATATAATCTTTTTATTTTTTTAGTTTCTTCCGACTTATTGTCATAAGTCGGGCCTACGTTGTCCCCCCATATCTAAGTACTAATGCTGTAACATGGAAATATTGTGAAACCAAACCATTTTTAAAAGAGAAACCATGGAGTTTATGGCCGGTTCTTCCCCATAGGAAACGACCAACCCGAACCGTGCACCTTTTGTCGACGTTTTATAAGTGCCCATGTAGGCCTATGTGAAATAAAAAAATATATTTTGATTTTGATTTTTGACCAATGTTGCCAGTGATTACTTACGGTACAGAGACGTGGTTGCTCATAATGGACCTCGTCAGAAAGCTTAAAGTCATCCAAAGGGCAATGGAGAGGGCTATGCTCGGAGTTTCCTTGCGTGATCGAATCAGAAATGAAGACATCCGCAAGAGAACCAAGTTTACCAGCATAGCCCGAAGAATTGCCAAACTCAAGTGGCAGTGGGCAGGGCACATTGCTGAATGAATGGATGGCCGTTGGGGCCGAAAAGTTCTAGAATGGCGACCGCGTACCGGAAGACACAGCGTTGGAAAGCCTCCCTCTAGGTGGAGCGACGACTTGGTCAAGGCTGGATGCGGAACGCATGGGACCGGCCGATGTGGCGACGCTTGGGGGAGGCCTATGTTAAGCAGTGGACGTCATTCGGCTGAAATGATGATGATGATGAAAGTCTTACCAAAGAGTGTCTTGTAGAGTTACTGGATTGTAGTGATCAGATAGGCGGTCGATCCTCGTAAAATACTGGTACATGCAGCTAGACTGGAAGGCGCCCCAACATAGTTGGGAAAGTGTAGGTAGATAGAAAACTATAGTCCTAATATAAGGTAACCAACCATCCGAAAACTTTAAGACCTATCCATACATACTATTATTATCACGCTAATAATCTTATTAATATTATACTCGTAGATGTGAAAGTTTGGATGGATGGGTGTTTGTTTGTTACCCAATCACGCTAGAAAGGCTGAACGGATCTGAATGAAATTTGGCACAGACATATATATAGTCTGGAATAGCACACAGGGTACTTTTCATCCCGGTATAATGTTCTCTTGGGATAAGAAAACTTTTCACGCGGGCGAAGCTGCTAGCAGAAGCTAGTGAGTTTATATATTTAATTGATAATACGAGTACTCACTCACCACACGCTTGTCTTGTATGACTGCTGCCGCTGCCGCTGACAGAATATAGTCAAATTAAAGGCGTTTGTTACTTCTTCACGCTCAAGCGGCTGGACGGATCTAGATGAAATTTGGCACAGAGATGGATTATAGTCTGGAATAGCACAAAAGACTTATTAAACCGGGAATATGTTCCCTTGGGATAATTTTCGACATTCACGCGGGCGAAGCCGCTGGCAGAAGCTAGTTATATTATAAATGCAAAAGTAACTCCGTTTGTTAGATATTTCACAACTAAACAGATGAACCGATTTAAATGATATTTGGTATTGAGATAGTTTGAGACCCTGGAAAGGACACGATTATTCCCGATGTCCACCACTTGGTTGGCCTTTCGTTGTCATCCACTGGGGTTAGTGAAACAGATTTTTTTAACATTCCCTATGGCCACCGCTGGGAGACAATGTTACAATATGTTTCACTTAAATATAAAAAAAAATCTTCATCCTATTACTTATTAAAGGTGTGATTGCTTATTTTTTTATTAAATTGGGTAATTAACCGACATAATATTTTCACAACGATAACAGACTTCTACAGACTCTACTTCGGGAAGAATAATTAAAAAAACCGTGTCGCTGACCCCCAGTGGTGGAGAGCGGGCATAATTTTTAAAAGTTTGCCCGTTGTCACCCAGTTTTGGCCAACAAAGTGGTGGACACCGGGAATAATCGGATTATATCCCTGAAGGATGATAAAACACTTTCAACGTGGGCGAAGCCGCGGGCAGAAGGTAATACGAAATAAATATTAGAAAATCTACCAGCTCACACTACTACCACACCCTAATACATACCGCGTAACTTGAAACACTGATTTGCCGAGCAAACGAAAATATTTGCGCGTGAAAAACGGTTTCAACAAACAAATCAAGTAACAAGATTGGATGAAATTGCCCATCAAAGCACGCTTTCACCCTTGTGACTACCCTCGTATTAAGGCATATACAGGCCGTTGTTACAGTTCCCAGGTGTCTACCTGGGAACTCTAACAACGGCCTGTATACATGATCATATATAGCCTTGTTTTGTAGTGTTGAACAGAATTTTGAAGTATGAAAGTATGTTAATTGTAACAAGCTTTTTTATTAATTGCTTCGTTTGTGTGTCCGGTTACAATTTATAGATGAATCCATTCTTCAAGTACTGTGTGGCATACAATTAAGTTTAAAATAGGGATAATAATGTTACTTTAGAGAGCAGTGGTGGTCCAGTGGTAACGGCCGTGACTTACAAGTTGTAAATCGTGGGTACGAACCCAAGCAGGCCCTATACTATGCTTTTCCTTTTATTTGTACCTTCATTGTGTGTATAATGTAGGTACAAATAAACTATTTGTCTTTCTTTCTTTCTCTCAAAACGGCGAAGGGAAACATTGTGAGAAAACCGGCATGTCCTAGAACCAAAAATTGGAAGACATGTGACATCCACCAACCCGCACTGGGCCCACGTGGTGGATTACGACCCATTCCTTCTCAAAGAGAGGAGCCCAGCAGTGGGAACATAAAAAAAGGCTGGTGATGATGATGAACGTTCGTTTGGAGACAATGCGCTGCTATGGTATTATGAAGCTGATCTGAAGATATACCCATAAAGTGGGCATAGGAACGCCTCAACCATAAAAGATAGCACCGTAGTATATCGGGTCGTTGGATATTTATTGATAAGTTTTACTTTATATTTATTTATAAGAGTTTACTTATTAATAAGGGTCAACGGTTTTTAAGCTGCAACCTTTGCTTTTTCAACGGCAAAGCATTGCGATCACAAAGTGAAAATTTGACCTGCAACCATGTCAGATAAGAAACCAATGGCAAGTCAAACCAAACCCAAGGCAAGACACACCAATTTTTATAACTTTTCTTAACTTTTGCTATGCTCATGCTTACATACTGTGCTACCACGGGGAGCACCTCGGGTCCTGATGTGTGGGGGGCGACGGACGTCCCCGAGTCCGAGGGCGTTGTCCGCCCTTCGCCGACGCCCGGGGCGTCTGATGCGGATCGGGTGAGCGGATGAAATCTCCCTCTCCCTCTCCGCAGCCTCCTTCTGAGAGACGACTGTTTCACAGAAGGATACCACCGCGTCCCAGGAATCTTCGCTGCCGACCATAGATTCGACTACGGCCGGCAGCGACTGGTCACTGCCTACTTCTGAGATCAAGGCACGGCGTGGCTCCTCCCAAGCGGCATACTCTGCCAGCGTATGCCACGCCGTGTCCTCCTAGCAGTCGACGCAGTGGTGACACCGGGGGTCCGGCTCCCTGTTTATGCAACACAGGTACTTCCCTAAGCAACCATGCCCCGAGAGCACCTGCGTCAGACGCCGTCGGCACGGCACGACAGGAAGCCGAGCCTCCTCCCGAGCCAGCGCTCGAGCACTGGCCGGACCGCATCGATGGTAATGAGGCCGGCGGTAGGGCCTGAAAGCCTGCCCCGCCATTCTGCCACCACGACCTCACGAAGCTGAGACTGACGCAACTCCATATGTCGCTGCATCAGCCCTTAGCCCCGCGCCTGCGCTTCCCCGCGCTACAGTGACGGGAGTACCTTCGCCTCCAGGTCCCAAGGCGGGGATCCGGCCAGTGCACAAGCCGCCTCGTAGGAGATCGTGCGATACCCCCTGATGACTTTGACCGTTGGGAAGCTACCTACACTATCCCCGGGTGACATAGGCTACTTTTTATTCCTGTATTCCCACGGGAACGGGAACTTCGCGGATGAAACCGTGAGGCGTCCGCTAGTATTAAATAACTAAAGAGTAACTATTAATAAAGAGTATTTATTCAAATCTTCTAATAGTACACATTCAAGGTTCATCACGTAGCCTCAAGCCCTTTCGAAAATTAAATATAAATACCAACTGGCTAAGGTAAAGACCATTATTACAGACAAGACCTAATAATTAGTCAATAAAGTTTGCCTTTAAGCCTAACAATCCTTAGCTCAAACAATTATTTCAAGATGGCTCCCTTTAAGCCGGGGATACAAAGGCTGCTGTCGATAGCAATAAGTACAAATAATGTAGTCTTATACAAAATGCTGTATTTAACGTTTGGTTTAGTTTTTGGTGAATATCTTATAATCAAGAATAATTGAAAGAAGAACAAGATAGGTAATGGTGCTCCCACACCGCTGTTTAAAAATGTTTACAAACATTACTAAACATTTTCTTAACATTTGTTAGTAAATGTATGGACGAAAAAGTTTGTGAACATTTTTAAACAGCGTTGTGGGAGCATATGCGACCCTCCTGATGGTAATTTACATTGGCTTAAAAAAAATAGGCGGTATCACGCACGTATTTTTACGCGACAGCGTGACACAAAGGAGGGTAATATGTTTATCAGTCTATCTATGTATGTTTGTATGCATGTATGTACGTTTGTTCCTATCTGGCGTTCTAGAGACCAAACGCGTTAACCGATTTTGATGATTCTTACGTCAATCGATTTGTTTTAACCTTGCGAGTGTCACTAGCTACATTAAAAATGAAAAAAGAAAATAGGCGGATTTTGGGTCCATGTTGTGGGGGGCCTATTTTTTTTCCTTTTAGACCCATGGTGTGGGGTATGATAATAAGAGGTTTTAAGAGGTGATTTCCATAATATGTACCACTTATATTTTTTAAAGTATTCCTAAAAAAATACTAACTTAAAAGTTATAAATAAAAAAATTTAATAAAAAAAATTAAAGAACCCGACGAGAAGCGAACTAAAAAGAAGTAAACAAGAAGAAAATCATGCTGTGCAGTCGGAGGATGCATCTGGTTTTGATCAGCCAGCTCGCGAATATATATCCTCCGACTACACAGCATGATTTTCTTCTTGTTTACTTCTTTTTAGTTCGCTTCTTAAGATGTCGGGTTTATTTGAATTAACATATTTTTAACCGACTTCTCAATTCGACCGTATATTTTTTTTTTTATGTGTGTTCCCGGATAACTTCATCGTTTATAAACCGATTTTGATGATATTTTTAGGGTACCGTACCTAGAAAGGAAAAAACGGAACCCTTATAGGAGCACTTTGTTGTCCGTCCATCTGTCCGTCCATCTGTCCGTCCGTCTGTCCGTCCGTCTGTCTGTCCGTCTGTCTGTCTGTTAAGACCCTTTTTCTCAGGAACGCGTAGAGGTATCAAGATGAAATTTATATCAAATACTCAAGTCTAATGTCCCTTAAAGCTGTGAAAAACATCAAAGTTCTAAGCCAACGCAATCAGAAGATACAGCCGTTTATGTCGCAAATTTTCAACACTCGCAAGGGAATCAAAACCTACAGGATACTTCCCGTGAGCTCAGAATCTTGAAATTTGGTACGAAGCAACGTCTTGTAGCACAGATAAAGGAATAATTGCGAAAATCGTAAATTTTTTGTTACATCATATAATAAAAATATTTTTAATAATTTTAAACTTACTACCCCTTTCCTTATCAACGCGTAGAGGTTTTAAATTAAAATTCATATCAAATACTCAGGTCTATAATACCTTTGAGCTGAGGTTTGCACGGAACCCTCGGTGCGCGATTTTGGTATGTTTCAAAGAAAATGTCAAGTGCAACTCAGTCAATACATCGCATTTCCTACATGTGAACCTACTCGTACTTGCAACTTCACTTAGTGAAAATCGCTTATCGATGAGGTATAAATCAAATCGTGTTGAGCTACCAGAACCGCCATGTTTTTTTTTATATATTGGGCAATAGCAAAACGTCATTTGCAGTTTAACTTTTCAGTTTTTCTAATCATTCTTCTGCAAAAAAGTTGTAAATGAATATAACAGTCCTTGGTTGTATTGAAGTCCTTACCTTACTTCGATAGATTAAACGATTTAAAGAGTATTTTCTACTAAAAAAAGTATTATAAATATAATAGTCCTTTTCTTTCGTTTTTTCGAATGATTTTATATACAATTCTCGGATGGTAAAGTATCCTTAATCTCATTCGATATCTTTCGTCTTACTAACCAAGAACAATTTTCTGGGAAACCTAAGAAAGTCTTACTTTGTAACGCACCGTCCTACTCTTGCCCAACTCTAGCCTTCCCCGATCTTAATCTAGTAAGCTTTGACTCAATTACTTAACCGTCAATTCAACAAACACAATGTGCAACAAAATAGGAAAAAGCTTAGGAATACAGGAGATGAGACATTGCAAGTTACTCTTCAAGCAACTCTTTTCAGAATTCTTTGGAACTTTTCTGTTTTTAGCTCTTGTGTTGTCTTCTGGTATAGACTATGGGACCAACAATCCCATTGTTGCTATATCCTTAGGCCATGGCTTTATCGTTGCTACAGTAGTGCAGATATTCGGGCATGTTTCCGGTGGACACATAAATCCTGCTGTAACGCTTGGGGCTCTAGTGTGTGGACATATAAAGCCTTTGAAAGCTGTTTGTTATGTTATAATGCATGTTCTGGGCAGCATTGCAGGTGAGTGGTTCTGTGCACCGATATAAATCAAACTAGATAGTGTAGGTCCCTCCGTCTGTATGAAAATCAAGCGTGCCACTTTTTCACTCACATTTTATGAACAAATTTACTTAGGCCTACAAGCACGAAAAAAATATTTAAGAGTTAGTTGCTAACACGAGGTTAAATTGACAATATTTCAACTTTCAATTTATCCTCGTGCTAGCAACTAACTCTGAGTTAAGCTTTTCATGCAAGGTGACCTTACCGATGAAAGGAAATGTTTTCTTTGTCTCGGTCAACTTTTTTGTGGAGTTTTTACAGCTCAATACGGCACAATTAGGTATTTTCTATATTTCGTTTGAAGTCCGATGCCGATAGCGCTAAATGAAACAGCTCAAAGGAAGAGCTTTGCTCTCACTTTTGCTCCCTTTTTTGACACGCGAATAATATTACATACATTCGCGTCATCTAGTTAGATTTTATGTCTGTGGTTTTGTGTTGCGGTGATTTTGTAATCGAAATATCGTTTCACGTTGGTATTATTGTGGGCTGTAAAATTTATCGACAGTTACCAATTTGTAAATAGCTACGATATCTATAAATTTCGAATGGACTAGTACATACTTTCAAAAACTCATTTACCGCTTATTCTATCATCTTAAAGAATTGTATTTATCTTCAAGAATAAATACACAGCTTTAGTAGATTAAAGCGATGGCTTCAAAAATCTTGTCTTTTAACCAACAATGGATTGCCTTATATTATTGATTATTTATATAGAATTGTTTCGTCTTAAGACTTATCTACTTATCCCAGTAACAGACTATTTACAATTAACTAAGTAGTAATCAAATATTTTACTTCAGCAATAAACAAGAAAGATTATTAGGTTCTCTTTATTACGCAAGACTTTAATTATCTTGTGTCAAATTAGATATTATGTCTCACAAGACGCCAGACAAAACCCGACTTTTAAAGTAATTTGATTTTAATTAACGCTTACCGAACACGATATAGGTACTCTCTACATGAAATGTGAATATACTGATAACATTTAAATTGTTGCTAAGGGGTATCGCGTTTCCCTGTTAGACTTTGAAGGCGGCAAACAGCTGGTTTGTGTGTGTTTGGATGTGGTTTCTGTTTGTTGTACCATGTGGTTGTTTGTGTTTGTTGTTTGTTTGTTTTGTTTATTTCTGTTGAGTTTCTTTGAAGTTTCATTTTTCACAGCTCCTAGGGGATCAGACCTGAGTTTTCAATTTGATATCTCCAAGCTTTCCAAAAATGGGTCTTGACAAACAACGAAGTGATCCTTTAAGGGTTACTTTATTTTCTTGTTAGGAAGGGAACCCTAATATAGATAAAACTTCTTATACAGACTAGACAGAAAATAATGATTTAGACCAGGGAATTAAAATCTAAACGTATTTGTAAGTTAGAACAAATCTGACAACCAAAAATTATAAAAACCTGGGTTAGATCGGGTTAGCCAATATGTTATTGGATCCCCAACGAGAAAAATCGCAGTGGCCCTGAGTGGAGAGTTGCTACCCAATAGCAATGGGCTCGCTCTTATTAGAGACTTAAACATAAATGGTGCCTAGTTTTAACAGATATGGTAAAACGTATACATTTCTTAGGGATTTATAAAACCTGTTATTCACAAGAACGAATCCGTTAAAGAACACTATTAGTATATATATTCTACCCTTTCAGGTGCAGCAGTAGCCTACGCAGTTTCATCAGAAACAATCCGAGGAAATCTTGGAGCCACAACACCATCCAAACACACCACTCTGGAACAGGTCTTTGCTTTGGAGTTCCTGATGTCTTTTCTACTAGTAGCAGTCGTTTTAAGTGTGACTGACTACGCCAGAGGTGCCAGAGGTCTTGGCTCCTCATCTTTGGCTATTGGTCTCTGTATCTCGGGGTGCTTATGTTCCTGTCTGCCGTATACAGGATCTTTGAATCCGGTGCGGACCTTAGGACCAGCTGTTATAATGGGTGTTTATGACTTTCATTGGGTGTATTGGACAGCACCCCTTTTGGGGGGTCTCGTGGCTGGGTTAGTGTATAGGTTAGTGTTGGCAGGTACGTATAGAGTGTATTATTTGGACGAAGAGTAGTGTAAATAAAATTTGGTATTTATATTGGTGTTTTCTTTTAAAGTACTTATATGTGTCAGTTTTAGGTTCAAAGTGTGACCAATGGTGAACAACACATTTTAAGCCAGTACAATTTTTATTATTATTATTATAATTTGACGTCCACAGTAGAATATGGATATAATTATATGTATGTTTTTTTAAACAGGCTTTTGAGATGATGGTAGGAAGACTTGAAGAGAATATCTAACCCAATATAAAAACATTGAGAATGGCATTAGACGTGAGTAGGTACATATTATTATCGTGTTCATAGCTGAAAGGCAAGAACAAATAACTTCTAAAAGAAGAAAAAACTTGTACAGAAATTGTTCGTACACTTATTCTCTAGTATAACTTCGTATTTTCCGAATGATTAGCTTAATTTCTTCGAGATATATCTCGTTTGATACTGTCGAGAAAAAGATAAAAGTTCTTTGGTTCGCCTTTGTTCTTTTAATTTGAGCTAAACATTATCTGTGTAGGATAAGAGAACATAATTAATGTTGGATTGTTGGAGCTTAGAATAAAATCTAACCTAGTCTACCTTATTCTATAAGTGTATACTCGCTATAATAGGTAGTTCTTTATCTGCAGTACGCAGTGATCATTTAGATCATTTGATGAGTTTTAAATTTTTCATGTATCGATTCAAGCCTAGGACTTTTAAGAATTCAACCATTTCTTAGATAATTTCATTCTTGAATGAATAAAATAAAATGTGTTTTAGTTATCAAGAAATAAAAATAACAGAGGATCGTAATAATCAAGAGTAACCACATAAAGGCCTCTTAAAACCCCATGGAACTAACTTCCTGGAACAAAATGATGGTACTTGTATCTGAAGCATTTTTTCAAAAATATATCTTTAGGAAAAACAAAAATATAATTTGTTATACCTTACCGTTCCTCGCTCAGGATCCAACTAGCCTTTTCCGTCTTCCCAAACTCATTTACCTTCATGTCAACATATTCTAGTTGTGCCGTTTACACGCTCTTCAAGTAAACTACATTTGTGAGCAAACGAGCTGTTACGCTGTGTTCCACGCTATTCAGAGTATATGTAGCTACTCAGAAGTAAATAGTTGTTAATAGGAATGGAAGCTGCTGCAAAGCGCTGAGCTCTATCGTTTACGTGACGATGTTAGTAGATTAAGTTTTCCTTCGTGGTAGGCAGAGAGAATCGGTAGCCATGAGATGAAAAATGGGCTCGAAATAAAAATCCAAGATGAAAAAATCTATTTTTTTTGTCATGGTTGTCATTTTCGATGTTTTTGGGACGGGTAACTATGAAATCAAAACCTGTGCGTGGCCCGACCCGCACTTGAGCAGTTTTTTTATTTGTGCGGTTATTTAAAAAATATATAAATAGTGATCATATTGTCCTGGTAGAATGCCTACATATACTTTTCTCACAGACGATCCCCATGTACCTTATAGAAATATATAATATTTAATTAAATCTTAAATTAACAAAAATAATAAACACTTCACTATGATCTTAAACTAACATACTCGTAGCATTTCTTTTCTCAGAATCCAATTACCCTTTAACGTCTTCCCAAACACACCTTCGTGTCAATATATTCTATCTGAGCCGTTCACTCGCTCTTCAAGTAAACTACCTTTGGTAGCAAACGAGCTGTTACACCGTGTTGCACGCTATTCAAAGCATATGAGTTACTGGAGGAGTGAAGCTCTTCACTCCTCAATAGATACATTAATAATAATAATTGTTTATTGTTCCAAAATGATTACATATGTGCATTATGAGGCAGCCCCATTAAGTTATTAATAATACTTGTGTTGGGGCTGACTCGCTACTTCCCCTATTTTACATTTACATAATGGAATAATGAACTAAACAAAAACCAAAACACATAAAAGAAAAGAAAACAGAATGCATATTAAAAACTATGATATATATATAAATGATACTGTCAAGATAGCAGCTCAATAGTGTATGTATGTGTGTGTGTGTGTGTGTGTGTGCGCACGCCCGCGCGTGTGTTTGTGTGTGAATGTGTGTGCGTTTGTGTGTATCTGTGGTCTGTTTTTATGTATTCCTTTTTAGCAAGGTCTGATCAATATTTGTTCAATTTCCTCGTATGTTAATGATTTTAACCATTCAATTATGATCTTCTTGCATTGATGTTGAGGCTCCGGGTGGAATTTTAATTTTGAATTTATTTTATTATACACAAAGGCAGATTGAGCAACATACTGACGCTCAGCAAAAGCCGTGCGAACCCTTGATGTGTGCGCCACCATATTATGACGTCTTTTAACCTGGTCTGCTGGATTAAGTGGTGTAGATTTATGCAGGTATAGTGTCATGTGTAATAGATATAGCTGCCTTACTGTTAGCAAACCACACATACTATATAGGCTGTTAGTCGGATATCTGTATGGTTTAAAATACATGACTTTTAGAAGTGACCGCTGGGCTCTTTCAAGCTCAAGTAACTTAAATTTGAGTAATTGAGTTGATAGGAATGGAAGCTGCTCAGCAAAGCGCTAAGCTTCATCGTTTACGAGACGGTGTTAGGTTCATAAACTCTGTTGATCTTATTATGAAATTTTAACATCCCTTGAATGCATCCATCGAGAGACACGGCGAAGCACTTGCTGTATAGCTGGATATCTCGAAGGCCTTTGACAGGGTCTGGCACGCAAAACCTACTCAGTAAGCTTCCTGCGTATGGCATCCCCGCTGGTTTTTGTAGCTGGATATCAGACTTCCTTTGCGAACGGTCGATCCGAGTAGTCATAGACGGCTGCTCCTCTGACCTTATGGCTATTGATTCCGGAGTTCCTCAGAGGTCTGTTCTCTCTGCAACTCTTTTCCTGCAGCACATCAATGACCTATTTCAGCTTGGTATTGTTGGGTACGCAGATGACAGTACTGTTTCAGAGAGATACCTGTCCAGCGCAAGAACCAGCGTGGATGAATTTCGTTCCTTGAGAGAGACAATGGTAGAGCGGACAGATTTGACCTTAAGCCTTGTCACCCAGTGGGGTGATGACAATCTGGTCTCCTTTAACGCCACCAAAACACAGGCGTGTCTTTTTACCGCTAAAAGGAGTATTTTCGATCAGGCGCCTACCTTTCGGGGTGCGTCTGTTCTAGTGACTGATCGGCTCGAGCTCCTAGGCATGGAGTTGACATCCAGTCTCAACTTCGGCGCCTCCATTGAGTACAAAGCCCAAATTGCGGCCAAAAAACTGGGCATCCTAAATAATATGAAGCGATACTTTACGCCTGGATAGCTTTTAACCCTGTACCAAGCGCAGGTCCGATCCTGCATGGAGTATTGCAGCCACCTTTGGGATGGCTGAGCAAAGTATCAGCTTGCCGCGCTTGACTCAGTGGAACGCAGAGCCAAGAGGCTCATCGGCGACATTGAACTGGTGGATACCAAGCTTCACAGCTTGGCTCATCGCCGCAAGGTTGCTTGCTTGTCGGTCTTCTACAGACTATATTTTGGTGAGTGTGCTCAAGAACTCCACGATCTCATCCCACCAGCCCCCTTCTACCATCGGACATCTAGACGCACTGTAAGTTACCATCCTTACCTTGTTGCCATTCCACCAATTCGCACCAAGCGCTTCCAAACATCCTTCATAATGCGCACAGCGAATGAATGGAACTCACTACCTGCGTCTGTGTTTCCGAACGCATTCAACCCGAATCTCTTCAAAGTTAGTGTGAACAGGCTTCTTCTGGGTAAGCTCACTCCATCGTGGACAAAGTATGTCAAAAAAAAAAAAAACGCCAAAACCTAGAAAAACATTATTTGCATAAAACCATTTACTACAATACCGCAAACATTAAAAAAAACAAAAACAAACTTTTTTATTTCACATAGGCCTACATGGGCACTTATAAAACGACAAAAGTTGCACGGTTCGGGTTGGTCGTTTCCTACGGAGAAGAACCGGCAAGAAACTCGATGGTTACTCTTTTAAAAAACGGTTTGGTTTTACAATATTTCCATGTTACAGCATTAGTACTATGGGGGGACAACGTAGGCCCGACAATAAGTCGTAATAAACTAAAAACAAAAGATTATATAATATTTAAAAAGTTAACGGATGTTAACTAGCATCTAGAAGGCGTACAATGTTCACACATTCACAAAATAATCGGTAAAAGAATCTATACAAAGGTAAAAAAAAAATATAACAAGACTAAATTTAACATGTGGCACAAATGTTATTATCAGTGCTGTAACTATTCTTAGCAAAGGCCTATAAAGATGATTGAGAAACATTGTAAAAAGTCTAATTAAAAGAGGAAAACCGGCCAAGTGCGAGTCGGACTCGCACTCGAAGGGTTCCGTACCATTATCGCAAAAAACGGCCAAAAAATCACGTTTTTTGTATGGGAGCCCCACTTAAATATTTATTTTATTCTGTTTTTAGTATTTGTTGTTATAGCGGCAATAGAAATACATCATCTGTGAAAATTTCAACTGTCTAGCTATCACGGTTCATGAGATATAGTCTGGTGACAGACAGACAGACGGACCGCGGAGTCTTAGTAATAGGGTCCCGTTTTTACCCTTTGGGTACGGAACCCTAAAAAATAAAAAAAAACGAGAAAAAATGAGATTGAGAATAGTTAGAGACATCCACATATTTGTGCCGTTTATGAGTTACCAGGGAAGCCACATGCGCAGAAGAAGCTAAAGCCAATTTTTTTATCTTCAACGTAGTCCTTGATTTTATAATATTCTTTTTTTAATAAGGACATGTTTGATATGATTTTTGAACTTTCCATCGGTCAGTTCAATAACTGACTTTAGCAACTTGTTATAAAAGCGTTTACTGTTTATAAGAAAAGACTTGCTAGTTTTAGTTAATCTGAATTTGGGTATTACAATGTCATGCTTACTGCGTGTATTTAAATTATGGAAGTCGCTTCTAGTTTTGAAAAGCCCTCGATTTATGCGGGTGTTAGTATTGGCAGTACGTGTGACGTCACTAAATCATGTATTTCCACTTTATTAGCACAATAGTTTGCTATAAAATACAAACTGTCGTATTTATTAAGCATCTATCGACAAATGTCGATGTACCTACCTAAATTATTATTGTGTTGTCTAATACCTACAATTGTTATAGTACCCACCTGAGTAAATATTATTGTGTGTACAGGAAATAACTTTAAACTTACATATAAGCCATAGTGATGATATTCCTATAAAATATTACGTCATTTGTAATGATCATTGTGATGTATCCTAGATTTTATATTACCATTTTAGTATTATAAGTCCTTTGAGACAATTAGTACAAGACTGTCGGTTAGTATCAACATTCTTTTGAATATTGATTAAGAATGACTAAATAAGCGATATTAAATTCCTTAATTGTCTTGATACGTTTTAAAAAGGTTTCATTATTCAAGAATTGATTATTGAACTAACTGTGAGATTATTTATAGAAATGTAGAAAATGGTGGGGACATTTGACAGGTCGACTCATTACTATAAATAGTGTGTAATTCGTAAGGTGATTTACTTTTGTTGTGAGCTACAAGCCAGTACGGATCAGATATTATGTTGTGATTGTGATATTGTTTTACTGAATTGTTATATTATGTGAAAGATGGAGTACACACAGATGGAGTGTGATATTATAACTTGCTTATTGCTAATGGTTGTATTGAAACTCTATTTCATATTGTGGCCTTTATTCATAATGATATTAAATTGATTTAAGGGCTAGTCATGTTCTTTGTCTTATTCTTGTTGCTTAGATTATGTAACATTGTGAAATGTTACAAGATTCATCATATAATGGCCATAATAGAATCGGATCTTTATTGTGATAAACGATGTTTATATGGTTGTGAAAGATATCTATAAATACTTTTACAACCATAGTTGCTTCCGTGGAGTTTCTTGCCCTTCTTCTCTACGAGAACTAGGTCTAGCGAACGGGCGGTAAGCTCTCTGAGCCTCAATATAAATTAATTGACAAGCCTTATTTAAATAAATACCTAGTCTTGTCTTTTTGTGCTTTTCTTCATAAAACCTTTCCCTTATACACCACATACATAGGAACTCTGATACATAGTAAATAACCATCTTGACATATATTGATGCTTTTATATGGAGTTCCTTGCTGTATCTAACACGGGCATACAAAATACATTCCAAAATATAAAGTGAAGGTAGAATCAGTATATCGATCTCTTTAAATTTATCTCTGAGGGACTCGCGAGGACCCATTTTATAGATCGCGAGGATTGCCCTCTTTTGTAAGATGAAAATTGAGTCAACATCTGCTGCTGATCCCCACAGTAGAATGCCATAAGACATAATACTGTGGAACTAAGTATAGTAAATAACCTAGCTGTGGCTACATCGGTTAACTGCCTTATTTTCCGTACTGCATATGCACCCGAAATTAACCTACCCGAAAGAGTTCTAATGTGCGCGCCCCACTGCAATTTTGAGTCGATAGTAATCCCTAAGAATACAGTGTCCGTTATAACTTCAAGATTTTTGCCGGCAAGATTTAAGTTTAGGTCACGTTGTGGTACGTTTGGTAAAGAGAACATAAGACATTTTGTTTTTTTCGCATTAGCTGCGAACCATTTTGAGAGAACAATTAGACTTTCGTTGACATGTAGGCAGTTGGCAGTTGACAGTTGACTATTTAAAAAAATTGCGAAGTGTCATCAGCAAATACAATTATATCCGATAATTTGGCCATCATAAAAGGGATATTATTAATGTAAACAAGAAAGAGGAAAGGGCCGAGAATTGAACCTTGGGGCACGCCCATCTTGACTGGTGCCCCAGACAGCAAAAAGTAAATGTTAATCATTTACTTTTTGCTGTCTGTTTGATAAATAGGAAAGAACAAGATCAGCAGCTTGTCCTCGAATTCTGTAGTGGTGTAATTTACAGATCAGTGTGTTGGGTCGATCATTCGCAGTCGAACGCTTTTGAGATATCACAGAAAATGCCAATGGCATCCTGGGACTTCTCCCAATATTCCAAGATGTGGCTGATGAGTTTTACTCCCGCGTCCGTTGTGGACCTACCTTTCGTGAAACCAAACTGCTGACTATGCAGGATCCCATTCGAATTGAAGTGAGACAACATCTGATCCAGCATGATTTTTTCATAGATTTTACTCAATGCTGGAAGCACGGATATATGTCTATAATTAGAGGGATCACTCTTACAGCCTGATTTGAAAATTGGTACTACTTTACTGTGCTTCATTAAGTCAGGAAACGTACCGCTGTCCAAACATTGATTGAATATGCCTGTTAGGACAGGAGCAATTGAGTCAATAATATCTACAAGAACCGTAACGGATATCCCCCTTAAGTCATCAATATGTTTTATATTCAGACTTTCGAACGCGTTTTTAAATTTTATAATTTAAATTAAATATTACAGATGGTCCAATAATATTTAATTTAATGTTTCAAAATTCAATAAGGTGTCATGCAGGGTGACTACATCAATCGACCAATCACATGCGGGATGAAAGACGCGATGTGAATTTCCGTCTATGTGATTGGACGATTGATGGGGCCAAAAACCTTTGACCTGCCGAATTCACTTACGCAAATAGGCTGCTGCTCTCTCCCAAATTGTTTACAAGCACATTGGAGGAGATTTTTAAGTCACTGGCAGGCTCATGGAAAACCAAAGATATCGAAGACGGCAAGAGGCTAACAAACCTTCGAATGGCCAACAGAGGCCTTTTTGCCCCCACTGCTCAGCACCTCTAGCCAAGTTGACAATCTACAATCGATAACGCTAGTAAAAAACGAATCAAAGTATGAGAATGACACATCTGAACGTTAAAATACGTGGTCAGACCAAACAAACAGAAGGCGTTAACGATTGTAGAAAGAGATTCAATACGAAAAGTTTGTAACTTGGCTAGGGGGCAGGAACTACAAACAATGCTCTAAGAACTGCGCACGGCTAGCCTCAAGGTGGGAGAAAGAGGTGGCAAGATGATTTGGACGCGTACCATGAGGGCTGGTTTGGACAAGAATATCTGGAAGGACTTGGGGGTGGCATTTTCCTAGCAGTGGAACAGCAATAGCTAGACAAATAAACATATTATGATCGGCTGTAGACTTCAGTACACCTGGTAACATCTGGTGGATTTATTCAGTATGAGTCTTACAGACTCCTCCGCCCAGGATGGAAATATCTATGGGGATTTCCACTCACATTTATCTGCATCCGATAGTGGAAGTCGAGCCCGCAATGGAAAAATATCAACGCGATAAAAACAGCAAACAACGAAACAGCAACAACAAACAAAGTGACATGGTTGGAAAATGTGGGATACTTTTAAGTTTTAACTATCTGCTTTAACAATAATTATTAAAATTTAAATAAATAAATACGACTACACGGTTGGCGTAGTGGTTGAGCGATCGGCTGCTGCGCTGCTTGTTGTGGGTTCGATTCCCGCACGGAACAAATATTTGTATGGCCTACAGTTAATCGTTCCGGATCTGGCTGTATTTTGTATGTGAGTTTAAATGTTTGTAAACGCACCCACGATACAGGAAGTAATTCCAAGTGTGGAGCAAGGCTTTCAAAAGAAAAAAATGTTTATTAGCATTCCCTGACCTCTGAACTCTGAGCTAGGTAACAGGCATGTGATTCATGGGCCAGTGACCTCTTCCTAATTGCCCGCTTTATCAATCACTATTCAATCCTCCATTCATACACACACATAATTCCAAATCAATCAATATATCAATACTCAAAATAACAAGCTTATATTAAATACAGTTCAACCATATTAATACCCTTGTGAACTCTATCGGATTCTCTAGATTGCAAACTTCAAGTTTTAATTAGTTATTACGCTCAACGATGTATTGATTTCATACGTTAATTACGTATAAGCCTTTCCACTTACCTTATGGAGAGGCAACATTTAATGGAAAATGAGGTGTTTTTTGCAAAGGCAATTTTATTTCCAGTCAATTCACAACACTTCGTAGTCTTCTATGGGGTGTGAAGAGCTAAACATAACCAATCACCAATGGCCCATTTTAGCCCTTAATCGAATGAACAGGAAATTATAGGCAGAGGTTTTTGTCTAACTGTAGGATGATCCAGGCTTATAGAGACAGTCTTGGTAGGTATGGCTTGGCAATAATTACAGTGCGTGCACGAAAGATGAGACTTGACCTAACATGTTATTACGCTTAATTAGTTATTACGCTCAACGATGTATTGATTTCATACGTTAATTACGTATAAGCCTTTCCACTTACCTTATGGAGAGGCAACATTTAATGGAAAATGAGGTGTTTTTTGCAAAGGCAATTTTATTTCCAGTCAATTCACAACACTTCGTAGTCTTCTATGGGGTGTGAAGAGCTAAACATAACCAATCACCAATGGCCCATTTTAGCCCTTAATCGAATGAACAGGAAATTATAGGCAGAGGTTTTTGTCTAACTGTAGGATGATCCAGGCTTATAGAGACAGTCTTGGTAGGTATGGCTTGGCAATAATTACAGTGCGTGCACGAAAGATGAGACTTGACCTAACATGTGGTTAGAAATGCGCAGTAGACGATTTATAGGTCTCTTTAGCGGTATAAGGTCTGAGTGCGGGATGGAACCGGGCATCATCGGGGCGGGCGAACAGAGCGCGGTAGGCACGACCAAGTTTCATCTTTCTTGGCACGCAGTTTACAGTCCCAAGAAATGACAGAAATCGAAAGAAGCCGTCGCTCAGGAATGAGACAGCTCTGACAATAAAACTGGTGTTGTTATTAGGCAATCCTCAACTATTAAGAATAACAAAAAGTCACCATTAAATCTAGTGACATAGTTATTACTTAAGTATGGGAACTAAAAGCCTGAAACTCTACAAATGCAGAAAGCAATCGTGGATCAAGACAAATTTCTTTTCAGTGCGAGAATAAAACCTTACTTTCCAGTGGGCAAATTACATGTTGTTGAGCAGGAAAAATGCTTTCCTAAAATTATAAATCGTGACTTCTGAAGCTTCCAGTTCACACCACGACGCGAGACCAGATACAGAGACGGGAGACCGCGATACATGTGTCGGTCTCCGCTGGTGTCCGAGACAAAGACCAAAGCCTCTTGTCGATTCAGTTGTATAAATCAGTTATATTGTTGAAAATGATTAATCTGTGTCGCGTCTCTGTCTCTTGTCTGGGTCTTGCTCGCGAACTGGCATCCATATAAGAAAGAAAGAAAAAACGTTTATTTGCACCAGGCACGACGTATACCATAAAAAAACAAAGGAAAAAACTTAAATACAAATACAGAGTATGCGTCACAACCACGCAAAACGGTCTGCGCTCAGCATAATGCTGGGACTCGCTTGCAAGACAGAGCCCTAGCGCTGGTTTTAGCCGGTGTAGACTGGGTGACGCCGAAGCAATGAAACCTTAAGGACAAGTGACGGAGCAAACATGTTCCATTTACAAATAAAGCCTAATGACAAGTAGCAGTTTCTGTCTCCTGTCTCAGTCTCGCGTCTCGGTCTCCAGTCACTGCCATCTTAAGTAAAGTATTCTGGAAACAAACATTATAAATTGTAATTTTAAAACAAACTGGCTAGCTGACACCACTAGAGAACCGCATTTATTTCTACACGAAAGCTTTTATCTTGAGCTGTTTATCGTGAAACGTTTTCCCCTTTTGTTTTCCTACTTTTAAGTTACCGTTTTAAGTTAAAGTTCGTGTAAAGTAGCCATTAATTAAAGCTGTTAGTTCACACGATTTAATTATTTCAAGTAGTTAACTAGTGTTACATAAAAAAATTAGATAGAGACTATAAAATAATTCAAGAGCAGCATTTTTAATTTGTCTGAAACACGGAGTGGTATTTAATATTAGCCAAATATCCATGGACTAAAAACCAGCACCTAAGCACTGATAGACTTAGATGCATAAATTATTTCACAATAGGGATGTTTCTGGGTAGAAATATGATGATTATATTTAGTGCGTCAGTGAGATTATCAAATAATATTAGACCCGTATTTTTTGCTTTATCAAATAAATAAAAAATTACAAAGACAAAGCGCATCTATTCAGGAGTGGGAGCTTGCGACGTCACTTTGTCAGTATTAAGTGACGTGACCGTGACGTCACACGATATTTCACTGTATCGTCATATTTTTTTGTTTACGTGTCCATTATTTTTTTCTAACAAAATATTTTTTGTCAACATCCCTATTCGTACTAGTAAATTTAATTCGTGTCGGCCACAGTGTCGGCGCAACATGTCTTGTTCTTCCATACCTACCTCTTTATTAGGCGTCATCTAGTATCTAAGTAGCCAACCCCAAACAAAATGACAATGTTTTTTATAAACAATTCCTGATATTTTGGCTGTATACACGAACCACAAAAATAAACTTAATTTAAAAATCAAAATACCCAAATTTGCTTCGGGTTTTTTGATTTTTAATTAAGTTAGTACGTTAGTAAGTCATAAAAAAAAAAACATTCTATGAAGTCGGAGGATACATATTCACGACCTGGCTGACCAAAACCAGATGTATCCTCCGAGTGCACAGCATTCTTCTCTTCTTGTTTACGTCTTTTTAATTCGAAGTAGGTTCTTTTGATATTTTCGAATTAAGCGTTTTTATTTTATAACCTTTTATTTTGTTTTATTTGTTCGAAATAAGTTCGTTTAAACATATAAGAGTTATATATTTTTGAAATCACCCCTTAAACCCCTTTATTTTGATACCCTACACGATCGGTTCAGAACAAAATAAACATTGGGCCTCCGCAATATGGCGCCGAAAACCCGACATTTTTCTATTTTCCAATTTTAATGTAGCCAGTGACACTCGCAAGATTAAGACGAATCGATTTACGTAAGAATAATCAAAATCATCTAACGCGTTTGGTCTCTAGAACGCCACATAGGAACAAATATACATACATACATAGTGTAGAAGAAACTGAATGAAATGTATCAACCACTCACCTGCACTGCACTTGGTGATCAGCGTTCTTCTCCTTGGGGTACTCCGGCAGATGATGATAGTTGCGTTCTAGGACGTGTTGAATCTCGGGTTGGCCTTGTATTTGTAGTTTATGTCGTTTTATCGCGTTTTTATAATTGATTCGGGAGCGCCAGCTAAAAGCAGCGTATCGTTTCGCGGCCGGTTGATCAGACATATTTTACATAGGGGGCAGCACTTGTCGCTGCTTAAAGTGCGTTCGGAAATTGCTGTGGCTGATACATTATTTATTAAAAATTAAAGTGAATCTAAATTATATTTCTGTAGGCTTGTGCTAGCTAATAATATTGAAAACATAACAATTAAAGAATAATACGGAACATGCCGCCGACCTTAAAATAATCCATTTTAAAGAATAAAACTTGAAGCTAATCTAACTTAGGACTAAAGAGTAAAGAAAGGTTAACGAATCCCTATTCAATAGGTAGGGGACAGACCTTTACCACAGGTCTCTTAGTAAGAGTGTTACCAATGCGTACTGTTACCATGCGAGTAACACCGTCTGCGCCTGGGTGGAGCTGATGCACGCGAGCCAGGCACCACTGTAGCGGCGGCAGTGTGTTATCAATTAAGACTACCACTGAACCCTCTGAGAGGGATGGCGTGGATTTGTCGCGGAACCATTTACCTCTCTGCTGGAGTTGATGAAGGTATTCAACACTCCAGCGTTTCCAGAAATGTTGTACTGCCTGTTGAATGATTTGCCATCGAATAAGACGATTGGGGTGGTCAGTAGATACATCCACTTCTGGTAATGAAGTCAGTGGTTCCCCGATTAAGAAGTGTCCCGGTGTAAGCGGTAGTGGATCGGTAAGATCATTACTTTGTAGGCAGAGTGGTCTGGAGTTAAGAACAGCTTCTATCTGACACAGGAGTGTATTAAATTCATCATGAGATAAAGTGAGTTTCCCCACGACTCTATAAAGATGGCCTTTCATGCTTTTTACAGCGGCTTCAAATATACCCCCGAAATGGCTTGCATACGGCGGGTTAAAGTGCCAAGTTATAGATAACTCTGACAATCCTTTATTTATATGCATTTGGTTAGCTTCGTTTTGTATAAAAGTTTGTAAATCTTTTAAATAATTATCGCAGCCTACAAAGTTACGACCGCAATCCGAATAGATATCGGTACAAAGTCCGCGGCGGGAAATGAAGCGGCGTAAAGCGTTGAGAAATGAATCCGTCGATAAGTCTGGCACTAACTCAAGATGCATAGCCTTTGTTGACATCAAACAAAGACACACACGTAAGCTTTGTTAACCTTCGCGTTACGAAATTTACTAGATTTAAGATAGAAATGCCCTGCGAAATCCACTCCTACGTGTAGGAACGGTCTGAGGGCACGCACCCTTGCGGCAGGCAGTGAGGCTATGGGCGGCTGTGGAGCAGACGGCCTACTGCGGAAGCAAGGCACGCAGCGGCGTGTGCGCATGCGGACTGCATCGCGAGCAGATATTATCCAGTACGTTTGTGAAATAAGAAACTGTAATGTCTGAGGACCGACATGTAGATGAAGTCTATGAAAATAGTCTATGAGTAAGCTCGTCAAGAAATGTTTTTTAGGTAGAATAATCGGATGCTTAGCATCGTAAGGAATTTGAGCACGTTGTATCCTGCCACCGACCCTGAGAAGCCCGGCGCCATCTAAAAAGTGTTTTAGTTTTTGAAGCTTGTTCGAACAAACATCATTATCCTTCAGACGATTAATATCGTCAGCAAATTGATTTTGTTGTACGAGAATGATAACTCGTTGCATCGCGAATTTTGTTTCAGAAACTGTAATTTGAGAGGACAAGTATGATTTTGTCTTACGACATTTATCATAAAATCGGAATATTAATGAAACGACACTTAGTAATCTCGGTAAAGACGAAAACCGCTCGAGAAATTGTAATTCAGGCGTTTCTTGCTTTGCTATAAGAATGTGCTTACGTCGTTCTTCATTTGTTTGTAAGTCAACGTTTGAAATAGGCCAATCAGATTGCGCATGTTTTAGGCATATAGGTCCATGGAACCAAAGCTCTTTGTCTAGGTTAGACGGGAGAACACCTAGGGATGCAGGGTCCGCGGGGTTGTCCTCAGAGCGCACGTGGTGCCAGTGTGCAGCGGGCACGCGACAAGTGGTTTCTGTGACACGGTTGGACACGTAAGTGCGCCATTCGTGTGAAGACGATCGTAGCCATGCAAGTGTGACCGCAGAATCACTCCATGCATATACATTGTTGATTGACAGAATGTCATTATAAGTGGAAAGGATTTTATGTATCAATTTTGATAATAAAAGAGCTCCACACAGCTCTAAGCGTGGGAGTGATATGCGTTTCAAAGGCGCAACCTTTGTCTTCGCAAAAAGTAGGTAGACATGAACAGTGACCTGCGCATCAATAACACGTAGGTATACGCACGCAGCGTATGCTTTCTCGGAGGCGTCAGAGAACCCATGAACTTGTATTTCATTATTGTGATGAACAAGCACGTGACGTTGCAATGTAATTAATTGTAGTGAGGGAAGCTCAGATATAAAGGTTGACCAGAGGTCACAAACACTTTTGGGAGGAGCTTCATCCCAACCAGACCCAGAGATCCATAAAAGCTGAATTATGTGTTTCACAAATAATATAATAGGACTGAGAAAACCTAACGGGTCATATATTTTTGAAATCTCTGAAAGCATGATACGTTTCGTGCATTTCTGAGGACCTGATACCTGATAGGAAAAGGTATCTGACTTTGGGTTCCATTTGAGACCCAAAACCTTAAATGAAGTATCAGTATCGAGTGCTGAAAGAATTAGAGCGTCGTCTGGATTCGAAACGTCACTGCTAATAGATGATAAGAATTCAGGGCAGTTGCTTGTCCATTTGCGGAGTTCGAAAGTTCCCGCTTTGCAAATGGCCATGAGCTGCCACTGCATCTCAAGAGCGACATCAAGAGAGTCAGCCCCAGTCATTACATCGTCGACAAACACCTCGTTGAGCAGCACTTGCGAAGCAAGTGGGAAGGAGGCAGCTTCATCAGTCGCTAACTGACGAAGTGTGCGAAGAGCTAAGAAGGGAGCTGAAGCAACGCCAAATGTGACCGTGCATAAACGATACTCTTGTACAGGATCGTTAGGTGAGTATCTCCATAGGATGCGTTGAAAGTCACGGTCTTCGGGTCGGACTCCGATAAAACGATACATCATTTTGATGTCAGCAGTAAATACTATCTTGTGTAGTCTAAACTTTAAAAGTACGTCGTTTATATCTTGGTGGAGTTTTTGACCAATTAATAAATTATCATTCAGTGAGCGACCACTAGTAGTTTTACAGGAAGCGTCAAAAACGACTCGGACTTTAGTAGTTGCAGAAGATGTTTTTACCACGCAGTGGTGAGGTATATAGTATGGGATCTTGTCACAATCCGTAGGTTCAGTGACAGATTCCATATGCCCTAAGTTCTCGTACTCTTTGAGACACTTAGCGTACTCTGCTTGTAAAGCAGAGTCTCTTGAGAGCCTTTGTCAAGCTTGTGAAAACGAGAGAGTGCGATTTGACGTGATTCGCCGAGATGAGGCGCGTTTTCTTTGAAAGGAAGAGAAACAATGTATTTTCCACTGTTATCTCTTTTGTGAGTGTTTACAAAAATAAACTCAGAGGACTTCATCCGGTTAGTAAGGGGTTGTCATCAGGCATTGATTCAAGCTCCCAAAATCTTTGGCATTGCACATCGAGCTTATATGTGCATTGTATGTGATTCAACATCTTCATGTATTGAAGAGTGATGACGTTGTGAACATACACGGCAGTTAAGTTTCGATTTAAAATGCTTGAGATCGTGACCAGAAAATAAACAATTGTTACAAATTTTATTTTGTTGAATAAATGATTTCTTTTCTAATATGGTTAATTTATTAAAATTATCGCATTTATTCAAAGGATGAGTATTATCTTTGCAATAAGGACACTTGATATAGTGAAAAGGTTCGGTAGAAGTCGTCGCATGAACACTCATTGTGCGCGCGGGCCGTGCAGAAGATGCGTCATACGTTCGTGTGAACGGAGCGGCGGTGTAGTGGGCGTCAGAGTGTGGGACATAGCCGAGCGGTGGGCAGTGGGAGTGGGACATAGCCGAGCGCGCGGACGCGGTCGCGGCGGCGGCGCTCGGGTAGCGCGAGGAGGCGGCGGCGCTCGAGTAGCGCGAGGCGGCGGCAGAGGGCGCGGACGGCGCGCGGTGAGTCACGGTGGCGCTGTCGCTTGGGATGCGGCAGGACCCCGCCCCTGCTATAGCAGAGGACATTACCTCGGACGCTGATAGCTCCTTCTCTAGCAATTCGAGCAACTCACTCACATGAGAAATCTCACACGGTGACTTCAATGATAATTCGAAACGTTTTCGAATTATCATTGAAGTCACCTTCACCTTACAAAGCCATTTCCTTATGATGTAGCCACGAGGTTCGTTCCTTCAAAACAAAATCCCCCAGCCTCAGTACCGATTGTATCGCAGCACTTAGCAGCAGTATCGAGCAGTATCCGACTAATACGACTCGACATGAGTATCGATTCATGCCCAACTTTTAATTGAGAAAGTTGACACACGGGGGCGTGAGGCAGAGCGCAATTTTGTTAGTGACATCTTCATTCCGGCGTCAAAGCTTATTGCCACTCGCATTGCCTAAAAACCTCAAGTGGGTAGCTGAAAGTCAGGGTTTTTTATTCAGTTTGCACAACAATTTGGTAGGACATTCATAAAATGTTATCAAATAACAACGTACAAAATGTATAGAATATTAAAAAGAAGTCGTGTGGCACTCGGGGACTGCCGCGGTAAAGCTATTGCATAGCATTTATTCTAGATCCAGTCCTGGAAAATGCGTCAAAAAAATTAAAAAAACGTTAAAAACTCGAAAACGTAGCGAGCCAAACCCGCATTTATTTACGATTAATAAAACTCTAAAAAACAAAAAACGTAGCGAGCCAAACCCGCATTTATTTACGATTAATAAAACTCTAAAAAACAAAAAACGTAGCGAACCAAACCCGCATTTATTTACGATTAATAAAACTCTAAAAAACAAAACAAAAATACCCTTATTCACATTGAAATAAGGTCGCTTAATTTTAAAACCCTCATATCTCAGAAACGGTTGGAGTTAGCGCATTTCTGACAAAAAATTTGCCCCCCTGCCCTCCGCTACTTCATCCAGGAGAACAAGATAGGATTTACCCCCCCCCCCCTTAACCGTTTATCTCCCCCCACAAACAAAATTTTCATTCTAAAAATACCAACACGGAAATCGAAAACACGTGCAACAAACCTCCCCCCCCCGCCCCCCTGCCCCTCACCACTCAGATTCCACAGAATTCAAAAACCTTATTAAAAACAAAACAAAAATACCCTTATTCACATTGAAATAAGGTCGCTTTTCTTTGACAAGCAAAAGTGACCCTTATTCTCATTAGCATATGGTCCACATTGATGGAGAGTGGGGAGCGTGAGGTTTTTTCGTTACGGAATTTCTGGATTCAGTCCCCGCGCTCAAGGCCCGCGGAAGAAGCTATGCAATAGCTTAAAAACATTTAGCTGGAACTTTTTACTGCCAGCGATGCTTGAGTAAAATTACTCTATTTTTACACGACTGTGGGAGGTTAATGGTTTTCGAGCGTATGTATATAAATATGTATTTATGTAAGTATGTGTGTAAATATACGATGTAACATTTCATGTATGTATGTATGTAAGTATAAATGTATGTATGTACAGTCCAAACGGCTTGACAGATTATGACAAATGAGATGTTGATACAATTTTTGTTTTCGTTATCCTAACAATATGGGTATCAAATGAAAGCTACTTATCAGACCATCCCAAAATATGTATAATTATATTGTAACACTTTTATGTTCCTATTTTGGCAAATTTTCAAGATAAGCGTAACTTTGATAACAAAATAAATAATCTTTTACCACATAACTTAATTGCGGGACTAAAAAACAAATGATTATAAAACAAAAAACCCACTTGTTTTTCTCTGTTCAGTTAATTATTTTAAAGCTGTCGGATTTTTTAAATATTTATTCAGTAACATAAGAATAAGAATAGAATAAGAATAATTTATTAAAAAGTAAGTACGTTCACAAAAATGAAAATTAGGTGCACAAGTTTAATTTCTAAAACAATGGTATAAATAGAGCTTACTAATAGTGGTATATGTAAACTATAACTAAACTATTTTATTACAACTACAAGATTATAAAAAAGAATGTCTATTTTTTGGTAGGGAGGCAGGTCCCTCCGATTTAGGTTCTTTCAAACCTGCGTTTCAGGCCATTTTACTAAGAGCAATAATTGGGCCAGTTAAATTATTAATTAAAATTAGTCTATTAACAAACATAAGAATACATAAATTGGCACAAAAAAAAGAACAAAATATATATATAAATTTAATTATTACAAGTAGATACAAACAACAATTTCTAGAAGTTTTTCTGTGTCACTGTAATTGAGTGTCCTTAAATAATCTGTTAAGGTAAAGCAACATCTTTTATATGTTAAGCTATAAACATCGAGTAACTTATTGAGTCTATTACACAAAAAAGGTCCTAAAAACACATACAATCGATTAATAAAAGCATGTCTGGTTTGTGGCATTGTGCATACATCCTAGAACCAAAAATTCGAAGACATGTGATATCCACTGCTCAATCCCTCTTTTACAGAGACGAGTTCTGTGTCGGAGGCCCCAGCACCGAGAGCATTAAAAGGGGCTGTTGATGATGATGAAGATTGAGGCCAAAGGCCTCTTCCCATAGAGAGAAGGAACGAGTATTGATCACAGCGCTCACTCAAGCGCGGGCAGACTGTGGAATGGAAATCCAAGCCTTCATATTTCTGACTGATCGATTCCCTTACAATTCAAAAGTGCCTGTAAATGGTTTAATTGAAATAAATGCTTTGAGTTTGAGTGAGTTTGAGCTGAATTGGACTTTTCTTAAGGGTGGCTTTCATTGTTTTAAAGCAAAATTGTTTTAGCCGTTCTTGTATTGTGATCGAAACGAAATGTTGCTGGCAACATAGATTGTTCGTTGCTCGTTAGTTTAGTGGTTGCAAACACTAATGCTGGACATATACTTCTAAGTTCGATATCTGGGCCGGGCAGTGTCATTGGGTTTTTAATTTCGGTGCGCAACCTAATGCGAAAATCATTCTCAAACTATTTACAAATGAAAACGCAGGCTGCGTTTTATTATTTGATTCGCAAATAAGATTTTCTCTGCAAACCTTTTTAACCAAGTAGTGTTGTACCCAAACTATAAACTAGGCCATACGTGGCACTGTTTACTATCGCCCGTATCAGCTTTTAATAGCCGGCTAGAACAAAGTGAGGCTATCGTTTGTAGACGGGGGCTAATGCATTTTTAAATGCAATACAGAAGAGTAATTGTTACTCTTCTGTATTCTGTGTTGCCTGTGTTTGATAGAGTGCCGTTGCCGGTATTCTTTGTTAGGGGTATTCAAAGGTATTTGGGTACGGTAGTTTATATTTGGGACACAAAGCTTTTCAAACCCAGAAATAAGCGTTTATTACCTCGGCGTTTTTGTGGTAGTCGCCACTGTTAATTTTGGCTTTCAGAAGGTGCAGTGGTTTAGGAATAGTGCAGTTAGAATAAAAAAAAAACTCAAAATCTCTGATGCATAATTGTCAACATTAGCGTTTCATTAAATTTGTCTTCATCTTCCCTTTATCTACTGCCTCATAATCATCAACTTTTAAGGTCTTATTAATAACTAGCTGTGACCTCGCTCTCTCCTTCTGACTGCCTACTCTACTCTACTTACCTTCCTGCCTACTACCCCACTGACGTACCTACCAATTTGTTTTCTAGGGTCATCTTTCTTTCGCGGAGAATCTTAACACCGTCTTTCAGAAAATGACTTCAAATGCACAACGCCATCTATCGGATATCGAGTTCAACTGTCCGAGTAACTGAATTGCGTGTGTTGTGATAATTTTACATCTTGAACGTGTATTCTTCATCGAAGTCTTGAACACTTTAAATTCAAGTAACTTTTTATAGAGTGAATCGATTGCGATAAAACAAAAACTAAGTGATATTTCAAGTTACGTACAATTTTTATGTATAAAAGTTATCTACATTGGTTTCGTACATTTTACGTGATGCGTGCACAAATAAACAGACAAATTACCAATAATGCTGGAAATGGGTTCTGTTGGTTTTCCTTTAACACACTGGCTATTTTTTTTTGCAATATTTTTGATGTACAAAAACGACTTCTCTACAGATTTATTATATGTATTGATAATCCATCAGGAGATACGCAGCAAGTGTTAACACATAACATGGATATAAACAATTAATGCGATTGAGAACTCTATTGAAACATGGATACTTCCACGGCTGATTGACGTGGTATAAAAAATATTTGCCAATATGTAAAAGTCTAGTCAGTCTATACATATATCACTGTTCGTATCAAAGGCAAGTGTATGTTTTCACATCAAGAACTCAATTTTGAGAGTAGCGGTAAATCAACGGTTTCTTGTTTGGCGGATACCTCATTCACGTGTTGACGTGAAAGTGGTTGGAAGTGTAGATTGATATTTTTGTTACTAACGTGAATTTACAGGAATCTTCTTTGCTCAACAGAATGGAGATGGTGTTATAAGTACAATATATTATGTATGGAAACAATCATCATCTTCCTACCTACGTCCCATGTCCCTTGTTGGGACTCGCGCAACACGTTTTCTTCTTTAGGTACCTAACCATTAAAGTAGATGAAAATGAAAGTACTAAAGGCTTCTTGGACACGACAAATCCGTTCGGTGCCGGTGTCCTAAAAACGTACCAAACTGACACACAAGTTCACTTTCTCATTTACAACATATAAGTCTCCAGTTCAAAAAGTAAATCTTCTATAGTCAACCAAATACCTATACTCCTACAGAAGTCATACGGCAAACAAACAAGCTTGCGTCCTTTCCAAAGTTCTGTAAACACAGACTTGTAAAGAAATAAAATAAAACTTCTATTAGATGCTCAAACAAATACTTGGAAACTTATCCAACTCGTGGATCGTAGGGGATAAGGGAGATAGAATATTTTTTTCATCCATCCATTTTCTATGAGAGGGATGTCGTAAAATATGCTCCGATTATCAAAAAATATTGTAATGTGACATCGAAAGTTCATATAAGTCCATTAGTTTGTAAGTGATGATAATTCTAATGCTATTTGGAAGTTGGGTGTTCAATTGACCTAAATAAGATATATTTAGGGCAATCGATATCATTTTTAATGTGATGGTTGTAGGAATATTATGTGTGTATGTAACTATGCTTTTATTAGATTTTTATGTTACCCATTCTTTTGTATTTTCTTTTCAGAATGAATGAAGAATGTATAATTTTCAAATATGAAGCCATAGATTTTCTTACTACATTAATGACGTGGAGGTGTACGCTTTTTAACTGACTTAAAAAAAGGAGGAGCTTCTCAATACGTCGGAATCTTTAAAAAAAAAATATATTTCTCGATTAATCAAAGACGCCTGGACCGATTTGGAAAATTCTTCTTTTGTTTGAAAGGATATACTTTTCAGTTGGTCCCATGATCATAAGTTCAGGATCTGATGATGGGATCCCGGAGAAATCGAGGGAACTCCTCAAATATTATAGGCATACGTATAGCAATTTTGATATTTTCATCAACAATGTAAGCATTTGCACTGTATCATTTGGTGAAGTTGAACTGATGAAAAAGACCACTGGAACTCCTTAATGAAAATTATGTCACGGGTATATGATATCTCAAATAGTTAACCGACTATGATGAAGCTGAAATACATATAAATAAATAGTACTGTTGAAAATGGTAACATCGATCTGACCTGATGATGAAACCGGAAGGTAGGCACTGGAACGTCGAAATAAAACAATGTATCCTAGTCGTGTTTAAATTCATTGGAATGGTCATGAGATGTACTTTGCTATAAATAATTTGGTAATTTCAGATCATGGTGATTTGAGGTACCTACCAAAACTCAAAAAAAGAAAACTTTTAACTTTAATATTAAATATTGTTAGTCATTGTAGTGATTTAAAAAAAAAACTTTATATTCCGAAGTCGATGTCGAAAAATTAAAAACAATAGGGAACAATGACACCGACTTCGGAGAAGAAAACTATTTTCCGATTTGAAGTGTTTCGCTACTAAACGCTACAAAGCCGAGTTCCAAAGCTTTTGCTTTTATCAAATCAAAATAATTTATTTGTAAAACTTAGGTAATAATAACAAGCAAAATCTTAAAAATTAGGTAGTGTGCTATGTTTACCAATTGACATACAAATTATAAAAAAGAAATATGATTATATGAATGGGGGAACTGTTAAATTAAAATATAAATTTACTACAATATAATTATTTACGTACTCGTATTTGAGTACCTGATTGTATTAATTAATGCATGCAAGTTAATTTTTATTATTCATAATCAATTCCATTTCATGTCAAAATTTAAAGGCAAATCAATTCGATAAAAAAATAAGATTAAGATATTATAAGAAAAAATATATTTTATGTCAGCATTATACAGATTCGTCATTAAGAAATTAATCTTATTTATATTCGAATTAAAGAGATTCGTCACTAAGAAACTCGTCAAGAGTATAGTAACATCTTTGAAGCAGTAACCCGTTAAGCGTCATTTTAAACTTCTGCAATGGCATACATTTTATTACATCGGGTATTTTATTATATATTTGTGGAGCAACACCAAAGAAGCTCTCTTTCATTAGAGAAGTTTTAAATTTCACAAGGCATAGTTCATTAATATATTGAGCACGCATCGGAGTTTTCTTTACTGAACATAGTTTTTTGAATGAATGTGGATTTATTTTTACAAATAATGTGGTTTCTAGGATGTATAAAGCCGGTAGAGGTATTATTTATATTTTTTATAATAAGGAATGCAACTATCTGTTGTTTTTAAACCACACATTGACCGTTCACATCTTTTCTGCATCCTGAAAACAAGTTCCCTATTTGTTGACTGTCCCCAAAAAACAACACCATACCGCAGAATTGAGGTAACCAGTCCATGATAGGCTGTTAACAGTCTCAATATTTATTTCTTTGAAAGTTGATATAGCAAATATGCTTTATCAACTTTCAATTTACTTAATCGCTTGCAAATTTCCTCCATATGAGGTTTCCAAGTCAGTTTATCATCTACAGATACATAAAAACATCGCAGCACTAACTTCTTCTATTTCATAATTATTATAAGCAACATTAACTAGTGGTTACTCAAGCCGTTGGTGAAAGTGCATTATTTTGGTTTTATTTAAATCTATATCATCATCATCATCAATATTATAAAGAGGAAAGATTTTTTTGTTTGTTTGTTTGTTTGTACCGAATAGGCTCCAAAACTACTGAACCGATTTCAAAAATTCTTTCACCGTTGGGAAGCTACTCTATCCCTGGGTGACATAGGCAACCGCGAGGGGTCCTCTAGTTAATTATAAGATTATTATCACTAAGCCAATTTATTATTTCATTTAAAGAATTATTAATGTCATTTTGATGATTGTTTGCATTATTACATTCTACAATAGCCGTGCTATCGTCTGCAAAGAGTACCATTCTTTGCCCTGTGGATTTTGATAGGTCATTTATATATATCAGGAATAAGGGTGGTCCCAGACCGCTACCTTGAGGCACGCCATATTTTATGTACCTTGGTTCAGAAATATATATTGTAATCCATCACTTAGGTATTATTCTAAAAGTTTAAGAATGTTACCTCTAATGCCATAACCACGTAATTTTTGCAGTAATATTTTATGATACACCAAGTCGAACGCCTTCGTCATGTCTCTATATATCGCACAAACAAGTTTCTTTTATCGAAAGATGTCAAGACACTTGATAGTTAGTCAAACAGTGCCATATCACATGATAATATTGTAATTTTTCTGAACCCCTTTTGTTCATTGCAAAATAATTTCAATTTTTCGAAATAAGCATAAATGCATAGGTTCTTAATCAGTTCATTCAGATATGTTCTTAATTATTTGTTTTGGCAAATTTATTATTTACTTTCTTATTATCATTGTTATAATGTTTATAGATTAACAATCTAAGTTGTCATTAGGTATCAAAAGTTCATATTCAGTCATTTTCTTAATTATTATTCTTTTCTTAATTATCTTTATTAACAAAATATTTTTTGCCTATTATTTATTGTCATTAAGTATTAAAGTTTTTTATAGACTAACAATCACAGTTGCCTTTAAGTAACATAGGTTCTTAACCAAAATCTTTATATATATTCTTAATTACCTTTTTAACAGAATATTTGTTGCCCACTTAATATCAATATTAAGGTTTTTTATAGAATAACAATCATAGGTGTCATTGGAAAACTAAAGTTCTTAATTAACCATTCAGTTAATATTATACATATATCTGTTTTAACAAAATACAGTTTTGTTTTTTTATTACTATTGTTAGTTTCCTTAACATTACATTTTATACTGATACTCCTTCCTTATAAGTTAAAGTTGCTGGTTGTTGTATTAGTTAGTACATGTTAGTTAAATAAGATATCTTTAATCACAGCTAAAGATTTATCTTGCTTAATCATTTTGATCCTTTACACTAAAGGTGTTTTATAAAATTTACCAGATGTACTTGAGTTGTAACTCCAGCCTGCTGTTTTTAGTATCTCATAAATAGTCACACCTGGATTAAGAAGTAGCAGCGTGGCGTGTGCTGTGAGCTAAATATACGTGTACCTACATCAACACTGCTGGTCTTTAAAGTACACTTAATCCAACGACTGATAGTCTGTTTGGACATTAATGTGGTATGGTTTCTTGGTGCCTAAAATAATTCTTATATGTTTATTAATGTAGGCCACAAGGGTTTCAGCTGGATATATTACTGTTCTTTGTCTGAATAATTGATTGATTTAGTTCATATATAAGAGATTTTTTGAGGTCTGAAATTTTGATGGTTATATGCATTGATTCTATTTCTATACTTTGATTTTATTTTTGACAGTTGTTCCAGAGACAACACCTCATTTGGGTACCAAATTCCTAATACTTCCAGAATCTGGGATGATTCCCAGGTGAAATTGTATTTTTGGGCAGGTAAAAGGTAGTCTGAACACGCCCTTACCAGAATACATTAATGTTTAAGGTATTATCAGTGATAATGCCAATTTGTGACAGTTAAGCATTTGTCATATTTTTTACTAGAATTAGAAAGTTCTTGAGAAATTATATTACCGTTGGTGTTCAAGATGTTATTATTATATTTCGAACAAAAATATACCAGTTTATTAAACATGTGTCAATTGTTTGAAAAAGTTTTCTGATAGTGATGCTATCATAATTTTTATTGATGATGGTAGTATGCTTCGTCATAATAGACTTCACTACCTACACACTAGACTCCGACAGCCAGAGTAATGTTGGTATGGATTTTTCCCTTGCTGTGAGATACTTTATTATTTTCATTAGGTTTACGTATGATCATCTCTAAATTATGAGAAGTTCCCAATCGGGCAGAGTTGGCCATGGTGACCACTATGATGCCCTTAGCCTTATCCATTATGATTTTTAGTAGATATTTTAATATGATTGAGAATGGTGGAAACGCAGAAAATAAAATTGGTTACCAGTATACTGTAAATGGGTCAATTGTAAAGGCATTCGGGTTGTTATGTATTTGTCATATTTTTTGTTAATGTGACTTGCAAAAAGGTAAATTTCTGAATTCCAAATTTATCTTTCAATTATTAATCATATGCATTTTCTTTTAGTTTCCATTCTACATTGGGATGTGACTTCTGCAATACAGTATCAACTACTTGATTTTCAGTCAACCTAATGTAAGGAGCGAAAATGAAATATAATGATTTTCACACCAATGCCGCTGGCTAAGTTGAAGAGATGAGGGTAATGAATGCCACCCATTCGATTAATGCAGCCTATATTGCTGTTGAATTGTTTATACATAAGAGTATTTCACAATTATTGAAAAGTTTACCAATTATTTAAAAAAGACAAAGAATGATGCTAATAAATCCAATTAAAATTCATTTGATATTCACATTCCTTGTCTGACCACTGGCCCCTAGCAATCTCATCCCCACAGGCAGTCCCCCCCCCTCCCGAATGAATGGCATAATTTACTTCATAATTTACTTCACCTATGTACCTATGTACCCCGTATGTATTTTTTATAATTTACTTTAACTTGGAGGTTTAGGATTTTACACATTCTAGTTTTTTGGTATATATAAAGCCATCCATATTCCATAGTAGGGTACGCTGAGAGCAGTACCTAGTCCTACAAAACAAATAAATTGTCAGATTTCATAATAGATAAGTTTTTCTTATCTGTAGGTAATGTTACATGACAGTTATAAGTCTTTTATCAATAATATATATCCCAAAAATATACCAGTATTAGTGGGTGTAAGTTTGTTATTTACTAACTTGTGATTAACTTCTTAGTGTTTTCAATATTTTCAGCCAACAATTAATGGCCACAGGTTCTTGGGTAATTTGTTGGCAGATTTCATGACTTTTGTGAAAATATAAGTTGCAGTGTTTTACCCAAATGGCAGTAGACCGAACTTATACAATTTTCCAAGAGGGTATTCTAGATATTTGCTAGAATTTTTGTGATATATTTTATAAGAGACTGCATCTTTAATGTATTTTATGTATGGCCATGGAACTATCATTTGATATCATTTTTAATTCTGTGCACAAGTCTTCAAGTTTGAAACGACTTACATCAATGCACTTATTAAGGCTTTATTGCCATTGGGTTTCTGTCTTAAGAAAAACTTGAGACAATTTTTCCTTTTCAAGGCTGGCACTTAGATATTGCATCTTATAGTGTTTTTGCAGCTGGGCTATCTTAAAGTGTTGTGGATACCCATAAAACCCTCAATCCATTATAACATGGTTTTATCATCAGTGATAAATTACCACTATTTATAAGAATTTATAACGACCAGGGTACCATACTGAATTTAGCGACGTCGAGGTTGAGATGTAATGACCACTTACAGGGTATTGTATGGCTGACTCAGACTATAGACAGGCTCCCTGTTCTCCTGTCGCCCTTGTGGCGCTGGTGGAGCTTTCGAGTATTTTGCTTAAAATGTGTTGGGTTCTTTCTTGGCTTTGAGTGCTGTTGCAGCACCTGATTTAGAAGCCGCTTTACCAGCTCGAAGAGTCTCAGCAAGTGTTTACCCGAACAGATATTTTTCTATCTTTGTGTTTTGAACTTGTCTTTAAGGTCCTTTTTTATTGAGCCGCAGCTAAATTTGCATCTAGTAATTGAGTCACAACTCACAATGTTGAACTTCACATAAGGTGCGAGTGGTATCCATTATTTAACTTAATAGATCTGTATCATTTTCTTTTGTATCCAGTACTTTGGATAATGTTGCTCCTAGGATGGAGATGGTGCTGAGTAGTCTTTGTTTTGTTTCTATGCCCTTTTTTATCAATAATTTGGGCATTTTGCTGTATAGCATAAGAGCCCCAAGTTTTGTCACGTGCAATGTCAGCGGTTATTTTCCCTGCGCAAGGAGCTGTAGGGGAAATACCCGCCTGTGGTCTCTATGGAAACAGGCCTCATGTTGCAAGATGTTCCAGACAGTTGACCACTTCCTTGTGGAGTTCGGCCCCATCACCATACTCTGTGTTCAATGTTGGGTCAACCCAATGAATTTTGAGAGCGTTTGTGTGTTTCCAGCCTGGAATTGTAAGGGAGATCACTAGTGTTCGTAGTTATTTTGGTATTTTCTTGGTCATATTCGACTTTAATTGTTTCCATTTCATTTGTGGCATCGTCGTCTAGGACTTTGCCTGCCGGTTGATAACCGAGTTATAAAATCTGGTGGGTGTAGCAATTTCAAAGAATTGAACGAAACCAGTGAATTATTGAATGTTGTGAGACAGTCCAATGATCTGCTCGAGTGCATTCATTAGGTAAAAGAATTAAATTATATTTGATGATCTCGTAAGTATGCGGTGAGACAGCCCGATGACTTGCCCGAAATGCATTATTCGTTTGAGAATTATTGAATGTTGTGAGACAGTCGAATACTCTGTTCGGATACATTCGTTAGGTAAAATAATTAAATTATGATGATCTCGTAAGTATGCGGTGAGACAGCCCGATGGCTGATTTTCAGCTCGAATACAGTCGTTAGAAAAAGAAATACATTTCTTTTGATTGATAATCTCGTGAATATGCAGTGGGACGGCCCGATGGCTTGCCCGAAGTGCATTAATTGTTAGAGATGCAAGTTTAAGTACGGCTTGGTAAAATAGTTGTAGATATATGTACAATTAAATCAAAATATATTTTGACAAAGTTAGGTACCTGGTGGGTCTAAATATGGCGTCAACTCTTGAGACGATTTTGTTTTACTTCGTTTATGTCGAGCATTTTTTTAATTGTTTCCAGGTTTTTTCATTTTTCACCTGACTCTCTCGTATGCCTCGGTTGACAATGATGTGTCCTTTTTGGCATTTTCCAACTTTTTTTAAAAAACTGTTCTTTGTATTTAAAAGTTTAGTTAAGTGTTGAGTAGCAACGCACTAAAACTGCGAATGACAAGTTGACAGCCGACACAGAGCTGCCAGGGAAAGAAAAAAATAAAATAAAAAAATATATAATATTGTCTCTAAAACATATTGATTTGAGTAGCCTCCCGTAGCCAGTACTACATGTAAATAATAATCATTAATTACAGGTACTAATCTCGAGGACGAGGCACAAAGTATAATCAACGTATAAAGTGACACACGTAGTGTTTGTGACCAGTTTTATTGTGATAACTCAATAACAAGTAAAATTTCACTAAGTCATGTACCGGCTGTCAACGTTTGAACTGTAGATTTGAATTCTTCGAACCGGGGGAGTATTTTGTTTTGATTTGCGTATTTATTGCTGTATTATTTACATACTATACACCACTCATACACTGCTCAGGGCTCTGAGCGACGTCCAGTACACACCGGCTACGTTTATGTCTCATTTTGTTTGACAAATAGTGGAAGCAAAATCGAGGACGAAAACACTTGCCCCAGACAAAACATTAACTGCAAACCCTACTTCACACATATCTTTAATATAGTGTAAATATTATAGGTAAACCCCATAGGTCATAAGCATTGTAAATAGGCTTTGTTCCCACTAAAACTAATGTTCCTATAAGGATTATAAAAAAATCTAATCGAGCAATAAACACCAATCTATACTAATATTATAAAGAGGTAAAGTTTGTGAGTTTGTGACGTTGTAAGGGGTAATCTCTGGATCTACTGAACCGATTTTGAAAATTCTTGCACCTGTAGAAAGCTACATTATTCCTGAGTGTCATAGGCTATAAAATATTTTCAAAAAAAATAGAGATCCTTATGAAAATTGCAATAATGTAACCCAAGGTAGCAAAATGTTGTCAGTAAAATACATTATTTGGCGTGCGCTGAGAAAACTATTGATGATAGATACAAATTAGTAGGTAGGTAGGGTAGGTAGGATAGGCAGGTTAGGCAGGGTAGGCAGAGTAGGCAGGGTAAGCAGAGTAGGCAGGGTAGGCAGGGTAGGCATGGTAAGCAGAGTAGGCAGGATAGGCAGGATAGGCAGGATAGGCAGGGTAGGCAGGAAAGGCAGGGTAGGCCGGGTAAGCAGAGTAGGCAGGGTAGGCAGGGTGGGCAAGATAGGCAGGGTAGGCAGGAAAGGCAGGGTAGGCAAGATAGGTAGGGTAGGCAGGAAAGGCAGGGTAGGCAGGGTAGGCAGGATAGGCAGGGTAGGCCGGGTAAGCAGAGTAGGCAGGGCAGGCAGGGTAGGCAAGATAGGCAGGAAAGGCAGGAAAGGCAGGGTAGGCAGGATAGGCAGTGTAGGCAGGATAGGCAGGGTAGGCAGGAAAGGCAGGGTAGGCAGGATAGGTAGGGTAGGCTGGGTAAGCAGGGTAAGCAGAGTAGGCAGGGTAGGCAGGGTAGGCAAGATAGGCAGGGTAGGCAGGGTAGGCAGGAAAGGCAGGTTAGGCAGGGTAGGCAGGATAGGCAGGGAAGGCGGGAAAGGCAGGGTAGGCAGGGTAGGTAGGGTAGGCAGGATAGGCTGGGTAGGCAGGGTAGACTGGGTAGGCAGGGTAAGCAGAGTAGGCAGGGTAGGCAGGGTAGGCAGGTTAGGCAGGGTAAGCAGAGTAGGCAGGGTAGGCAAGATAGGCAGGGTAGGCAGGAAAGGCAGGGTAGGCAGGAAAGGCAGGGTAGGCAGGATAGGCAGGATAGGCAGGGTAGGCAGGAAAGGCAGGCTAGGCAGGGTAAGCAGAATAGGCATGGTAGGCAGGGTAGGCAAGATAGGCAGGATAGGCAGGAAAGGCAGGGTAGGCAGGATAGGTAGGATAGGTAGGGTAGGCAGGGTAGGCAGGCTAGGCATGGTAAGCAGAGTAGGCAGGGTAGGCAGGTTAGGCAGGGTAGGCAGGAAAGTCAGGGTAGGCAGGGTAGCCAGGGTAGGGGCAGGGTAGGTAGGGTAGGCAGGGTAGGCTGGGTAGGCAGGGTAGCCAGGGGTAGGCAGGATAGACAGGGTAGGAAGGATAGGCAGGGTAGGCAGGTTAGGCAGGGTAGGTAGGGTAGGCAGGGCAGGCAGGGTTGGCAGGGTAGCCAGGGTAGGCAGGGTAGGGGCAGGGCAGGCATGGTAGGCAGGGTAGGCATGGTAGGCAGGATAGGCAAGGTAGGCAGGGTAGCCAGGGTAGGTAGGCAATTGACGGGAGCGAAGCCCCGAGGGTCAGCTAGTGTTTAATAAAGCCTTTCCTTAAAGTATTACCAGTAATTAAGTCTGAGAATATTAATTCAAATAACTTTTCTTTGTTCTTAGTTTTTTTTTTCTTTTCCTCATATACCTCCATATATTTTTATAATCTTTTTTCTTTGTCTTCTTTTTTTAAACTTTTCTATTGTTTTCAAACATTTTACTTCTTTTTAACTTTAAAACCCCACCTACTTTCTCAAGTTTTCAACTAACATAGTATTCTCTTTACATACTCAGCAGTTTCCTGTCACATTACAGGTGTCGCTTTAGGAAAACAGTCAATATGATGATGCGGGCAGCTACCGTTCGTGACATGAGTGACAAACTGAAAGCAGTGCTGAGGGAGCTGGATTCATCTAGAAATGAGTGCAGCAAGCTACTGCGGGAACGAGAAGAAAGTGAAGTTGATATTGAGTTAATAGTGAACAAAAACACTCAACTCAAGAACCAGCTTGCACAACTACACTCCCAGCATATGGATATACTTGACCAGCATCACCATGTCCGTCAACTGGTGTCAGATTACCAGCAGTGCCATGACACTCATGACCAGGCACTGAAGCGTATATCTGTACTACGAGTAGAAGCAGAATTGTGCAAGGCTCAAAACACCATTACCTCCATCGACTCGCTGAAGGTCTGCGAAGAGGTTTCAAACACCAGTACTGTACAATGAGCTGATGGATAATGTATCCAAACTGGAGTATGAGCGGCCCACCATTACCATAGACCTTACAGGCGATGATACCATTGCTAAATGTCAAATTCTAAATAGTCATAATAAAATTAAGAAATAAATTAAAATCAATAAAACTATTAAGAAATATAAGAAACTTTTAAAAACTCAAAGTGTTTACAAATATAATGTAAACCTTAGGAAATATTTAAGAAACTTAAAAAAGCAATTAAATATATGTAATAGTAAGTTAGAAACTAGTACACAAATGTATGATGTTGAAATTCAGAACCTTCAAAGGGAATTATTGATTAGGGAAAATATACTTACGGAAATATTTTGTAAAAATGAATGTAGTCAACAGATGCTAAGTGAACGCATGCAGGAGGCCTGTGAGTCGGTGGACCTGGTGAATTATAATGCAGAGAGGTATGAATCATTGACTAACAACCTCACCTGTAGTTGTGCTGCCGCTCCACCATCTCTCATGTCAAAACATGTTGCTCCTACAACTTTACCCATCGATCATACTGCAACAACTTTGAACCCTACCAAAAGTAATGTCTTAGTATATTCTGATGGATTGGGAACAGGTTTTGGATCTCTGTTAAATAACCATTCTAAACATACAATAGTGAACCATTGTTATCATAAACTGCAATTTAATGAGCTTATTTATAAAATTCAACAGAAACAATTGAATGAGCAAACTACTGTAGTACTTCTTATTTCAAATAGCCTTAGTATAACAAAACAGGACATAGTTAATGGTATTGACACCCTACTTAAGTTAAGATTAGGCAAATTAATATTATGTGCATTGCCCTATTCTGGCAAGTTACTTGTTCATGAAAATGAATACATTTCCAGTTTAAATAACTTGATGCATATTTTATCTTGTCGTCATAGTGACCGTTTGTTGTTTTTTGACACCAACAATTTTGTTAGTGATTTTGTTTTGATTGGGAACCATATGTTTCTTCCCAAAAATAGTCGACATTTATTAGCTACATTGTTAGCTTTTAATATACACGCAGTTATTGATGATTTAACAGTATAGTAATTTAGTGATTTAACAGTATTAACCAGTTTTTCTGATAGTACTACTGATTCTTTAAACTATTAGAGCCGACAAAAGAGAAGACGAATAGTAATATTTTACTATATCATCAAAATATAAATCGCTTCTCCGGCAAAATGTTAGACGTGGAATTGTTAGTAGATAAATACCACATGGATATCTTATGTTTTTGTGAAACTTCGTTAAAACCAGATAGGATGTTGTTTAATGTAAATAATTTCTCAGTTGCCAGCGCGTACAACAGATCCACAGTGGGTGGTGGTACCTTGATACTTTGTAATAGTCATCTCAAATATAAGGAAAGGAAGGATATCACTGCTTACTCTGTTGATCGCTTATGTGAGGTAGCATGTGCAGAGGTCGAGGGGCATACTATCTTGTGTGTTTACAGACTACCAGCATCAAACTTGTCATTGTTTTAAATTACAATGGAAGAATTATTATGTAAACTTTTCAGAGATAATAAATTAGTTTTTGTGGTGACTTAAATATAGATCTGTTAGTCAATTCACCTGAAAAATGTAAGCTCATTTCATTGTTGAAATCATTTAACTTGAAATATTTATTTAATGAACCGACAAGAATAACAGCAACTTTAGTTTCGTGCATAGATAATGTATTCACTAATTGTAAAGTAAAATAATCGTTTTTAATTAGTGGCGTTAGGTCAATGAGGGCATAAGAATAAGCCGAGATATCTGATATAATTTATATTACGAAAAATCTTTGACTTCCGATCAAGTTTTTCACACTTATGTTAGAAACTATTCCAAAATATTCAAAAGAGTCTGCGCTCAAGCAAAATCTCAAATAATAATTAACAAGATTGGTATTTCTAACAATACAATAAAAACTGTGTGGCAAGTAATTAATAGAGAAACTGGAGAGACACAACAACGCGATCAGAATGAGTTGTCTTTGAAAATAACTAATCAAACCATTTCTGATAAGCAAGAAGTCGCTGAGACATTAGAAAATTTATTTACCAACATTCCGTTAGAGGTTACGAAGTCTCTTCCCGCCTCATCGAAATTAGCTGAACCTCTTCTTAAAGAAAACTTTACTAAAGACATACCAACCTTTAAATTTAAACCAATATGTCTTGATACAATTAAAAACATGTTCAAAAATCAATGTTTGTACAGCGGCACGTTTCCTGACTTAATGAAGCACAGTAAAGTAGTACCAATTTTCAAATCAGGCTGTAAGAGTGATCCCTCTAATTATAGACCTATATCCGTGCTGCCAGCATTGAGTAAAATCTATGAAAAAATCATGCTGGACCAGATGTTGTCTCACTTCAATTCTAATGGGGTCCTGCATAGTCAGCAGTTTGGTTTCACGAAAGGTAGGTCGACAACGGACGCGGGATCATCAGCCACATCTTGGAATCTTGGGAGAAGTTCCAAGATGCCATTGGCGTTTTCTGTGATCTCTCAAAAGCGTTCGACTGCGTTGACCACAACACACTGATCTCTAAATTACACCACTACGGAATTCGAGGACAAGCTGCTGATCTCGTGCTTTCCTATTTATCAAACAGACAGCAAAAAGTAAATGTTAATGGGGCGACTTCCTCCGGGTCTCTAGTCAAGATGGGCTGGATTTCCTCTTTTTTGTTTACATTAATGATCTCCCCTTTATGATGGCCAAATTATCGGATATAATTCTATTTACTGATGATACTTCGCTAATTTTAAAAAAGATAGGAAAGATACGGATGTCTTACATGTCAACGAAAGTCTAATTGTTGTCTAATGGTTCGCAGCTAACAATCTCTTACTGAATGCGAAAAAAACAAAATGTTTTAAGTACTCTTTACCTAATGTACCACAACGTGACCTAAACTTAAATCTTGACGGCAAAAATCTTGAAGTTATAACGGAAACTGTATTCTTAGGGATTACTATCGATTCAAAATTGCAGTGGGGCGCGCACATTAGAACTCTTTCGGGAAGGTTAAGTTCATTTGCATATGCAGTAAGGAAAATAAGGCAGTTAACCGATGTAGCCACAGCTAGGTTAGTATACTATGCTTATTTCCACAGTATTATGTCTTATGGCATTCTGCTGTGGGGATCAGCATCAGATGTTGACTCAGTTTTCATATTACAAAAGAGGGCAATCCGCGCGATCTATAAAATGGGCCCTCGCGAGTCCCTCAGAGATAAATTTAAAGATATCGATATACTGACTCTACCTTCACTTTATATTTTGGAATGTATTCTGTATGCCTGCAAAAATCGAGGGCTTTACAAAACTAGAAGCGTCTTCCATAATTTAAATACACGCAGTAAGCACGAAATTGTAATACCCAAATTCAGATTAACTTAAACTAGCAAGTATTTTCTTATTACGCTTTTATAACAATTTACCAAAGTCAGTTATAGAACTGATCGATAGAAAGTTCAAAAATCACATCGAACGTGTCCTTATTAAAAAAAGCATATTATAAAATCAAGGACTACGTTGAAGATAAAATTTTTGGCTTTAGCTCCTTCTGCGCATGCGGCTTCCCTGGTAACTCATAAACGGCACAAATATGTGGATGACTCTAACTATTCTCAATCTCATATTTTTTTTTTTTTTTTTTTTTGTTTTTCTTCTTTTAATTGGACTTTTTACAAGAGTTCGCAATCATCTTTATAGCCCTTTGAAAAGAATAGTTACAGCACTGATAACAACATTTGTGCCACATGTTATATTTAGTCTTGATATATATATGTTTTTTTTTTAACTTTTTATAGATTCTTTTACCGATTATTTTGTGAATGTGTGAACATTGTAGGCCTTCTAGATGTTAGTTAACATTTGTTAACTTTGTTATATATTATATAAGCTTTTTTTTTTAGTTTCTTACGACTTATTGTCGGGCCTACGTTGTCCCCCCATAGTACTAATGCTGTAACATTGAAATATTGTAAAACTAAACCAGTTTTTAAAAGAGTAACCATGGAGTTTCTTGCCGGTTCTTCTCCATAGGAAACGACCAACCCGAACCGTGCACCTTTTGTCGACGTTTTATAAGTGCCCATGTAGGCCAATGTAAAATAAAAAAAAATGATTTTGATTTTGCTTGGACGTCATAAGAACCTATTTGTTTATCTTTTGGTATTATTATTATCGTAAGTACGGCAATTCTTAACGGTTTATTTGTTTTTTCAGATCAATGTAGGCTATTTAGTCTGTTATACGACAAGCTCCTGGGAGAACTAGAGAGGTGTCATATGTGCAAACACATCGTAGCTCCCAAATAGAGCTATTGTGAAGTGTGTGGGAAGGAGACGCTATAGGCACAGCGGCTCAGACGAGCGAAGATGCTATCGAGCCAAAATCCATATCTAAACATATTAGCTAAATAAAAGAAGAAAGTGACTGACTGAATCACTGACCATCAACGCACAGCCCAAACGGCTGAAGCTACCATCATGAAACTTGGCACGCAGGTTCCTTTGGTGGTGTAGGTGAGCACTAAGAAAGGTACCTATCTACCAAAGGTAAATAAAATAAGAAAGTGACTGACTGACTCACTGACCATCAACGCACAGCCCAAACGGCTGAAGCTACCATCATGAAACTTGGCACTTAGGTTCCTTTGGTGGTGTAGGTGAGCACTAAGAAAGGTACCTACCTACCAAAGGTAAATAAAAGAAGAAAGTGACTGACTGACTCACTGACCATCAACGCACAGCCCAAACGGCTGAAGCTACAATCATGAAACTTGGCACGTAGGTTCCTTTGGTGGTGTAGGTGAGCACTAAGAAAGGTACCTACCTACAAATGCAACACATAGCCTACAAGCTGATTTCCAGTAGGTAATTTACTACAGGTAGGCTAGATAGTAACTGAAATTATTGCAATACCCTGATTGTCATACTTTCGGTATGGTAGCCAAGGGTCAAGATACGTGGCGGGGATTAGTTATACGTTCTATCCACACGGATGCAACGCGAAGTGAGAGGTGCAACAAAGGTGCATTGAAGAACTGACAGCTGTCAACGGAACACTTGTCTGATAGTTCCGCGTTTTTAAATTACTATATATTAATTTTCTTCACCTAATAAGCTCAGAAATCTAATAAATATGCTAATTATACAATAACAGTAATGTGAAAGTGTTATCTCGGTGAACGATATCGTGATAAATAAATAAAACAATAAGTTTATAAGTAGTTGCTGCTGATGACTGAAGACTAAAAACAATATAAAAGTGCATAGAAAAGGAAATACAATGAAAAGGACCAAGAGTGAGTGTGATTTATCAACAAATCATTGATAAAGTTCTGCTATGACAAAAATTACACATGAACAATCAGTTACAAATTTAAATTATACAGTTTTTACTTATTGAATTGAATGTAAACAAACCACAGCTGACTCATTGAATAACTGACATAAGTATTGACCAATCACAATTGACTACGAATTGATTTGACAGAGAAGTTGTCGTTCTGAAATTTAAATATATTGACTTAGACACTGGTCTTTTGAGACCGCGTTCTGTTACACGCATTACATACGACTCAAGTACCGAGGTTGGTTTGGATAGTCTGGTTATACTGTACGTGATGGTGCATAATGAAATATTGCTTGGGAGTATTGAACTTATGCTTGTGTGTATTTATACGGCTGTGAATTCAGTGCTTGAAACGCTCAAAGATTGCTTATTGTTTTGCTTAGTTCTGCTTTACAGGTTTCTTTTATTAATTAATTAATGTACAATATGGAAGACCAGAATGTAACGGTCCGCAGGCGACAATTATCAAACTCACTGCAAAACATTTACCAGACACATCTTTAAATGAAAGCCAGACTGTCATTGATCTTAACGAGAAAATTTTAAAACTCACATCAGAACTACAGAGTGCCCATCAAGAGATAGAAAATCTTAGCAGCGTAAATCTGCAATTGAAAACTGACGTGGAAAATACAAAAAATTGATAGAAACCTACAAAAAAGTACAGCTTTCTGAAATAAAGACTCACACACCACTATTAGTTCGTAGTAACAAAAAAAGGAAAATAGGTCGTGTTTCTACACCTATAAAAATTCATACACCATTAAGACTGACCACACCGAAGACAACCGAAAACTTTTTCATGAACTTTTCTGTCTCCTCTATAATTTATGTTTTCCCAAAATAAAAATCAAACAGTCATTTCAAAGGCGGCCAAAATGGATGAGTAAAGGTTTAAAAACTTGCTCTAAGCGAAAACGAGTTCTACTGTGGAAATATAGGCAAACAAAGTCTGTCGAAGACAAAAATAAATTTAAAATGTACTCGTCTAGACTTAACAGAATCATTAAACAAACACAAAAGTCTCAAAATAATGATCACATAAACACTGCCTATAACAAATCTAAAGCTAGCTGGAGTGTCATTAACAAGAGCAAGATGAACATTCCAAAGAATTACATCTCGGAAATAAATGTTGAGGGAAAAAGATTAAAAACCCCATTAATATCGCTCACAATTTTAACAAGTATTTTATTGACCAAGTCAGGCCTTTGAAACCAATTAATAACAGTAGTAATAGCAACCCACATAAACCGACATTTACACAAAATAATTCAATATTTATAAATCCAATTGCACCGTTTGACATCCACAGAATCATATAATCGCTCAAAAATACAAACAGCACCGGCTTTGATGGCATAGCTACTAAAATTGTGAAATACGTAAGCACTGTAATAAGTCCAGTTCTTAGTCATATTTTTAATCTCTGCATTGAGCATGGTCACTTCCCTAGTATTTTAAAAACAACTATTGTCAAGCAATTCTTTAAAAAAGGTGTTAAAGGCGTTATGTCATGTTACAGACCAATTTCTCTAATACCGGTATACTCCAAAGTTCTTGAAAAAATAATTTATAATAGCTTATACCAGTTCCTAGAAAAGTTTAATATTTTAGTCGATGAACAGATGGGTTTTAGGAAAAACAAAAATATTAATAAAGCAATTTATAACTTTCTTGAAAAAGTGACCAGAAGTGTTGATAAGGGGCTACCAGTTTGTGCATTATACATGGATTTAACCAAAGCGTTCGACTATGTGGACCATAAAATACTAAAAAACAAGCTTTATGCGTATGGCATACGTGGCAGCGCCTTAGATCTAATTATGTCATATTTAAGTAATAGGAAACAAGCCACGTTAGTAACGAAATTCTGCTCTATAAAATAGCAAGAAATTGACCATGCTTCAGACTACGTAGAAGTGATATATGGCGTGCCACAGGGCAGTGTCCTCGGGCCCCTATTGTTCTTAATTTACATTAATGATTTGCCGAAAACTGTGGACTTTCCGATGATTCTTTTTGCAGATGATAGTACAGCCATATTTTGTAACAAAGATTATGCTTCATTGGAAAATGACATTAACACCACATTGGTTCGCATTGTCGATTGGTTAAAGACAAACAATCTTCTAATTAATTTACAGAAAACCAATTTAATGATGTTCAGAAACAGGACTAAACCATCCACAGACTTAAACATACATTATGATGGTACAAAAATTAATGAAGTTGATGTAACAAAATTCTTAGGTTTGAATGTGGATTGTAATTTAAATTGGAAATCACATGTAGAATCTGTTTGCTTAAAATTGAATAGATATTTCTATATGTTATACATGCTCACAAAAATTGTAAATATATCCACGGTAATGACAGCCTACCATGCATATGTGGTATCCACGCTGAGATATGGTTTAATTTTCTGGGGGAACTCGACAGAGTGTGAGTCTGTTTTTAAAGCCCAAAAAAAATGCATACGTTCAATTTGTAGACTTAAGAACACAGATAGCTGTGAACCATATTTTAGAAAACTTAGGATTCTAACTTTACCTAGTCTCTTCATTTATGAGATATCAGTCTTTGTCAAAAGTAATATGTATATGTATGAAAAATTCCGAAGTTGTAATATAAAAATAAAATTCAGATTGCACCATGCAGAACTTATTTAATGGGCTCCAGTGTTTATTGTATGACATCCAAGATTTTTAATAAATTGCCATGTTGTATTACAGATATTGACAACTTGCACATATTTAAGCGGAAGCTAAAGGAATTTCTAACTGATAAGGCATATTACAGTGTGAAGGAGTATTTAAACGGGAATCCTTATGGCAGATAATATTTATGATAATATTGATGACATACGTACTCTGCTCTCAATTATTATTTAGGTATATAGGACTTTTATTTATTTTATCGACATTAATTTCATTATCTACTCTGACATTTATTAAATTTTGACTATTGGATACTCCTTGACATTAAAAATTAAATGGTTTAATGATTTTGTAATATTTACTGTTATTTGGCTTGATATTAAATATTTATTGTATTTTGATACTAGGTTGTAATTTATGTGTAAGATTTTGCATGCCCTTATGACGGCAGAGCATAGAGAACATAAAAATAAAACTTGTATAACATCTTTACCCCTACCTATGTTGGCAAATAAATAAATTTGATTTGATTTGATTTGATTTGAAGGTGCAAGGGGCGAGGGGGCCACCAGTATCAGTGCAGTGCCCTGAGGCGGGCACTCGCTACAGGACCAACGTCGTTGACAGTTGTATGCGAAAACGGAATTTTGAGCTTATGCGTGAATACCTTGTGGTTTTGCTGGGGACATTTTCTTTTCATCATTGGTTTAGTAGCTTGGTTTTGTTAGTTTAGAAGGTTTTTATTAGTAAATGGTAAGGAGAAGCATGTAGTCTACGCGTGCGAAGCTGCGGGCAAAAGCTAGTAATTTTTAAAATAGATGTGCTGATAATTGGTACATTCACCCTGTTTAAATGTAGGCTGAAAATAATTTGAACAATGATTGCGCCGATAATTGGTACATTCACCCTGCGAGTTATCTGAAGGACTGAAAACCGCGATGTTATTAATTACAAAGGGATGTTTTTGGAGATGACAAATGATATTAAGGGACAAACAGGATGCTTTGATAGTCATCTACTTGGACCAACTGGTACTTTGGAATTCCTTTCTCAATTTCGAAAAGGACTGACTGTCGTTTACCTCGGAGTATATCTCAAATACTTTATTTACGAAAGATTTTGATAAGTTTGAAGGCTTGAAGGTAAGGAAAAGGATTACAAGATCCTACTACCTAAGGAACCAAACTAAATATGTGCCTAGGTACCTAAATGTATCGCAGTGGAAAATTCAATACCATTACGTTTTATTGCTTAAAAAAGTGATCTCCACGAACATACATTTTTGGGGGCCGAGTCACCCACGTCCGTAAGAAAGTACCCCATGCGTTACCCTACAGGCGGTCCCCGGGTGGTGCCAATAAGGTGACAATAACTGGAGGTAGGCTTCGGCCGAAGGCTTGAGACCACCCACTCGGCAAATACACCAAGCGGCCTAGCCGTGTTCCGGTGCGATGCTCGGTGTAGCCACTTCAGGAGATGGGTCGAGATGGCGGTTCCATTGCAGGCAGACCAGCCTAGCGCGCGCTGTTATGGGCGTTCCGACCATTGTCTGGTAAAGTCTATATCCATCCACTCCCCACCCGATCCCAGCCCAAGAGGCGCTCGGCGGGTTTGGCGGTACAAGTCAGCAGATTGGGATGGGATGCGTTCTTAAAATTAGAGGTCCTCGCGAAGGTGAGACGTTACTTCACGCCAGAACAGCTGCTCAACTTCAAGCGCAAGTTCGATCATGCATGGAATACTACTCTCATCTCTGGGATGGATCTGCTTAGTACCAGCTGGATGCACTTGATTCGATCGAAAGAGGCTCATCGGCAATGAAGTACTGGTTGAATCCAGGCTCCAGAACCTCGAACATCGGCGCCGATTTGCCAGTCTGTCGGTTTTTTATAGGTTACTTATCGGGGAGTGTGCGTTGGAATTGCATGAAGTAATTCCTCTTACTCCGTTCCATCATCAGACTACAAGATGTACGGCAATGCGTCATCGGTACATAGTGGACATCCCACCCATACGCACCAAACATTTTGGGAATTCTTTTATTATGCGTACAGCACAGGAGTCTGTATTTCCTGATAGCTACAACCTGGGAGTCTTTAAGTCAAGAGTGAATAGGTTTCTAGGCAAGCGTGCTTCATCATCGACCACATCATCATAGTTGTCAAGCGCAAGCCGATCAATAAAAAAAATAAAAAGCTCTGACTTTATGAGAGACATATAATCGTTTTTTTTTTTTCTTTTTTTTATTTAATATAAAATGTCTGAACTGTTTAACAGATTTATTGTTAATATTTTTGGACTGGGTGTACGTAAATTTTTGAGGAAATTATGCTTTTAATATTTCGCATATGTCACTATTGTGGAGCTAACAGCTAACATTATTACTTATTATTGTTTTTTGTTCATGAGGTGTTTACCTATAAGTAATTGTTGCACTGTGTAGAGTTTATACGCACGGTTGGTAGACCTAATAAATAAAATAAAATAACGATTAACAAAAGTCCAAGAGGAATAGGATTGACTGAGAACTTTCGATAGCGCATGTCTTTTCCTAGAGCCTGTTATGCGGCATTCGTGTATTTTCTAAGAGACCACTAATCTCGAGATAAACCTTATGTCTATTTCGAGGCGACATCTATTGCATTTCTGGTGATCAATCGAAACGGAACCGTAAAAGAAAATATGCTGTCATAATATAGTATATTATATTAGATTGCAGAGCATAAAAAAAAATAACTTAAGTAAAATAGTTAAAAAGTGTCTACATCGGCGAATTATGTGATATGCGAAGCTAGAGTTGTAAAAAAACCGTTATTTTTCTGAGATGAAAAAAAAACGTTCTAAAAAAGCATGAAATAAACAAGGTTTTTTCTGGAGTAGGTTTTTTTTCAAGAGTTTGAAAATAAATATATGGTAAGGCGGTTGATTTATTTATTTATTAAAACTTCATGCAAATAAAGGGACATAGGCGGACTGAATGCCTGAGGCATTCTCTACCAGTCAACCAAGGGTGGTGGAGAGATAACATGGCAGGTGCATAAAAAAAAAGATATTAAAGTAAAATAGATACAATAGTAGATATATATAGCTAAAATAAACATATTTATATATTTTCTATAATAAATACCATAAATATATATATATATAATAATAGAAAGTAATAGTATAGTAATAGAAAGGCGATTTATTGAGACGACTCTGCTAATCGTGTAGAAAATAATTCCGTAACTTCCGCTTAAATGCATACCGACTGGTGGCCTTCCTGATATCGAGAGGAAACGCATTCCAGAGAAGAATGGACTGAATGTGAAAGGAAGAATGAATAAAATCAGAAGTATGTCTCATACTTCTGATTTTATTCATTCTTCCTTCGGACAGGACAAAGCAAGAGGAGATTGTTAGATGAACGCAGATTCCTAGAATGTGAAGTACACAGATATTGAAAGTGAGGTATGAGATAAGAAAGAGGAGTAGGAGAGTTGAGAAGGGAGAAAAGCGTGGTCAAGGCCCGCAAATTTCTCCTCTGCCCAACTGACATCCATTTGACGTCACGAATATATTTTGAGCGGTCACGTCATTCCGCGAGTGGGGTCAGTGCGAGATCTTGGGATCACATTTTCTGAGGATCTATCATTCAGAGCTCACGTCGTGTAAGTGTGTAACAAGGCTTTCAAGAATCTGGGGTTTGTCATGCGAGAAACCCGTGACTTTACTAACACGGCAGCAGTGAAATCACTTTATAATGCGTTGGTGCGAAGCAACTTGGAAACTAATGCTATCATCTGGAATCATTATGACACTAAATATTCTCAGATGGTGGAAAAGATGCAGAACAAGTATACACGTTAACTATATATGCGACAATTTGGCGTCTACCCATTTTACCCGCTTATGTACCCAACTCTCTTTGTAATAGGGATGGTTGGGTACTATAAGTTGGAAGTAAGGCGCAATCTTGCTCTGGTGAAATATGTCTTTATGGTTTTTCGTGGGATGCTAAACAACCCAGAAATCTTGGCATCGTTGGGATTGCTCGTTCCAAACAGTAGACTACGGTTGGGGCCGAGGAAGAGTCTGTTTGAAACTCCAGTAGCCCGTACAAATAGATTAAAGTTTGCGCCCGTGTGTCGGGCAATTACGATTATTAATAGCATCTCACAACGGTTGGGCATTTTTTCCTGCTCTTTGGCGGAATTCCAGAGGGTGGTACAGTTAGTGTATTGTCCTCCATGTAACTTGTGCCGGCACCCGGAGCTGTTACTTGGGGCTGGTCAATCATGGACGCGAGTAGATGTGGTCAGATTTCGGGATGCATCTCTGGGTGTCGTATTTTTATTTTCGCATTGTATGACTCCTTTTATTACCTTGGGTTTTACCTGTAAAAATAATTGTATGTGTAAATGAATAAATAAATTTGAGCTCATATCTGCAGCTCGACACATGGTAATATTTACGGAGGCTGAATATGAATCGGATATATTTGTTTAGGAGTTTATCCAGCTTATCCAGGCAAACCGCGTTCAGGTCAAAGTAGCACATGTCACCATAGTCAATTAAAGGAAAGATTAAAGTCTGCACAAGCATAGTCTTCGTTTTTGCATGCTAAAAGTTACACGATACAGGCAACGCAAGGTCCCGTTGACTCTTTGACTGACATTAGAAACGTGACTTTGCCAGCTAAGCATTGAGTCAAAATGTAGACCAATATATTTTACACTAGGGCTGATGGGGATTACAGTACCATTAAAAATTATAGGAGGAAGAAAGCTAATCCCCAGTCGACCCATCATGCGCGAGCTTCCAATCACAATGGCCTGACAAATTGAGTTTACAGACACCCCAAATCTATCAGACCAGTCCTTGACAGCCTCCCCAGCAGTCCAGCAGACCAAGTTCACATCGCCTATAGCGTCTGACAAACTCTTTACCCGCGCAGCTGCATAAAGTTGCAGGTCATCGGCATAAAGATACGAACACCGAAGACAATGAGTTATAAAATTTATGAAAATGGAGAATAGCAAAGGAGAAAGAATACCGCCTTGCGGAACACCAGCAGCCAGGTCACACCAACTCGACGAACTCTCATCAACGCGAACTGACTGCTGTCGTCCCGGAAGATAGGAAGAGAACCATTCCAAGGCCTCGGAAGAAACCATAAGATGTGAATGGATAGATAGGAGACTATCGTGATCGACGGCATTAAAGGCATTGGAGAAATCAATTAACACCAAAACAGTAACTTTGGTATCCTCCATCGCTTCTCTAATGTCTTCAGTAACTTTAAGGAAAGCAGAGGCAGTACTGTGCCCTGGTCTGAATCCAGACTGGAATGAGCTAACAAGCTAATTAAGTACCTGTTTTCTAAGTTCATAGGTACCCATTGATTTAAACATAATTTGACTTTAATTAAAAACAAAACAACTAAAATCAGATTTTCACTTTTTCTGAAAAAAAAACCAAATGAAGAAAAAAAACGACGGTGTCAAGATTGTGAAAAAGAACATATCGTTTTTTTTTTTCAATTTACTTCTCTCATACGAACAAAACAGTAGTCGAACTCAATCAAGCTTTCATCCCCAAACATGCACGCAACGCGGGAACCAATTAATTGGCGTTGTCGGATACAATGCCACAGTCAAAACTGCTAAACGGTCAAAACCACTTTTAACTGCAAAATTAGGCAAAACAACTTTAATATGGCAATTTACTTTAAAGTATTAGAATTTTAGGGATCCACACATCATTCGAAAGAAAATAGAACCCTTATAAAATCACTCGTGTGTCGGTGAATCTGTTCGTCTGTCACAGCCAATTTGCTGTAGACTTACTGGACCGATTCATTTGAAATATCTTCAAGTCTCTTTATAAAAAATAGGGTGATCTGTCATAGGTTTTTTTCGTACTTCAAATTCTGAATTCATAAAGCAACCCTAAGACGATTCGTAATAATTGATATTTAAAAGTAAAACGCATTTTATTTAAAAAAAAACTGACTAGAAACAGCCAGAACTGGTTTTGTCCAATCAATAGTTTTGCTTCAAATCAAATCAAAATTTCTTTATTCAATTAGGCCATTAAGCGGCACTTTCGAACGTCAAAAATAAAAATTAAATGTAATAATAATTGATTCTACCGTCCATTCGGAAATGTAGCTTGTTATGGAGAAGAACGGACAAGAAACTCCAAACTTACTCTTTTAAAAAAACAAAAATGTGTTTTACAAGTATTTGGTTACAATAATCTTGTAGGAAAAATACATATATGTGAGAACGATGTAAAAAGAAGAAAAAAAAAAACGCACTTAAAAGCGTCCAGAGTAAAACAAACAATTAAAAATACAATAAATAGGTAATTAAAAACATGCGGAGGCAGCTAAGATATGTCCAATCCCAACTGACGGCGCCCGTTCACGAACATGACACATGGGTCGGCACCACTCAGCTCAACCATCATGAAGGGAACCGAATGATCCAACACATGTGCCACCATCAGAGAGACATTAGAGAGAGCATGACACACTCAACTGCCGGGGCACACTGAAGTCAACGAACGACACATAGGTACAGTAAATGGTAGATTTACAGTTAGTACATAGTACTCACATATGTGCTGTGCAGTTATATAATCCAAAAAATAAATTGAGTTTATACAACACAAATATACATTATAATTATTCGTACAGTCTTCAGCAGGTCCAACAATACTTCAGAACTTTTCTGCTTATCACTTGTTTTTGAGCCCTAGTGGCTGTGGAGCTGGAATAGCGTTGGGCCAAGCATTTTTATCAGCGATGTAATCCCCCAACCTATAATATGCCTGCCTGCATAGTGTGCGTTTTATACAAGTTTTAAATTTCGTCTCATTCAATTCTAGAATGTGTGGCGGTATTTTATTGTAACATTTTATACAGTATCCCCTAAAAGATGACGCTACTTTAGCCAGCCTGAAACCTGGTTGAATTAATTGGTCCCTATTTCTAGTAACATTAGCTTATAAGTACAATACCACGTTCGGCTCGCGGTGACAATGATTGACGGCCAAATCTGATGGGATGACGTCAGCACTTATTTCATACTAAACTGTGCATATTATAAAACAGTTCGGTGATTGACTATGAAAATGCATAGCAAAACAGTAAAACCTAATGAAGATAGGATTTTTGGAGTAGTATAGTGCCTTTTATTTTGAAAGTTTACCGCTATTTGAAACAGGGATTATATTTGTGAATGTCGTGGTGGCCCAGTGGCTAAGACCTTGCCTCTCGTGCCTTGACTCACACGAAAAGAAGAAGATACAGGAGAGAACGGAAGAAGGAATCGTGTTATGCCGACCCCAAGTAATATAAGACAAGAGCCTCTGAACACGAAAATGATGATCATGATATTAAATATGTATTTGTCAATGGAGAATTCATTTGCGATGATCATTCTGTGCTGGCGATTTATTATACCTACAACTTGAGGAGCTAGCACTATCGAAAAACTGATACAAAACCCACATTGTAGGTTTTGTTACCCAAACTGACGAGGTCCGCTAGGGCCGATGCTTGTCTGTGTCGCGGATAAATCTGAAAAAGCCGCGGCCCTGGCTCAAGCAACTGGGTTTTAGTCAGTAAAAGTTTGACAGGCCCTGCCGCTTCACCCAGAGTGGGAGAAGTCATAGGATGACGTGCAACACAATAAAAAGGTGGTATTACCCAACTTTTTAAATCCAGATTATCCACCGCTGACTAGGTAGTTGGAACCGGAAGCTAAAAATAAAATCTTGTAACTTAACAAAAAAAATCCGCTTTGAATATTTTGCTGACTTCTGAAAAGCAATATAGATACTGTATTTGTAAAGTTACTAAAATTACTGTAAATATTTTTCTACGAATTTACGCCACACGGGCTTTTAATTTTCGCAAATGCCACAAAATTCATTGAGCGAGCGCTCATCAAGCGCCGGGACACAATGGCGACGGAGGCAATTCGCGCCAACTCGCTTGTGACGTACAACCTAGTATGGCCGTCAACGGATTATTTTAATATGAGGCTTTGTTTTTTAAATACACTTTTAATTAATGTTCAGAATTTCGTCAGAGCTTTTATTGTTTTAAAGGCTTTTGTGGCAACTTTTGAAAAGTATTTACATATTGCTACACAGGGATAAAATTACATACATTTCACCTGTACCCTTTACCTTGTTTCAACAACCGAATTGGGGGAACTTTTTCCCAAGGGAGATGTCAAAGATGTAGCAAAGGCCCCGGTGCGTTCTACCTTTATCCAGAGACCCTTTTGATTTTTATTTCAGTTACCTACGTTACTTTTAGCCTTAATTTTTGTTGTTGTGAGTGCCTGTGTGTTTTGGTTGCGGGAATCCGCTAGATCCGAAATGCACGGGAGCGGTCAATGTAATGACACTTGAGAGAGGCCTATCTTCAGGTGTGGTCATTTTTCGGACGATGATGATGCGTATTTCACATACCAGTAAAAATTGCTAGACCTCTAGGTATTTTTTGTCGTATAGAAATTCTCAGAAATCTCTCTACCTGGGACCTGGGAGAGGCTAATCATGATTGAGTTGGACTGTGACCATATTTTATCTTTGGCTGCCTATGGCCAGGAATACGGGATTCACTCACGTATTCACTGTTACCTTTACTGAAAAGTCAGCTAAGATTAATGAATTCCCTGCCGGAATCCGAGCTTCTTGTAAGCTATGAAAAGTCTAAGTCAAGAGTGAATAGGTAACTTCGAAGCAAGTATACTCCATCGCCGACCACATCATCAACCATTAACCATTAGATGAGAAAGAATAAATGAGAAAATTGACAAATAAGAGCCTATCAATACAATGCTCTTGCTTGACCACTATCTCGTCTATCAATAATATTAAAAAATTGATTATGCCTTGGTTTAGTTTGTTCTTTCTAAATCAGTATCACAGGCGTAAAAAAATCCCTTAAAAGTGAGTTCAATACCAAAAAACGAGCCATCTATAAAGCACTTCGACCACTGACCTCTATTATACAAGTAGGCTGAACTAAAATATACTATATGAAATGACAGTTAATTTTTGTGCTGATTCAAAGCGCCCCACTCGAGCGTCACAGGAACCAAAATTGACACATTTAGTGATAGTTTAATACTGATATTTATCAAGATTAGGTAATCATCATCATCATTTCAGCCGAAAGACGTCCACTGCTGGACAAAGGCCTCCCCCAGGCGTCGCCATATTGACCGATCCCGTGCGTCTCGCATCCAGTGCCTTCCCGCAACCTTAACCAGGTTGACCTGGTTAAGATTAGGTAATATCCAGGTGAAAATATTATAATATTAGTATTATTGATATGTATATCAGTATTATATTATTGATAATATATTAGTATTAGTGATATTTTTAAATTACACTAATATCAAAATAGTCGACTTGGCAAGGCGTATCACTCATCTACTGTATTAACTTCTCGTATTATGTTGCAACTAAATATCTCATATTGGTATTGGTGATGAATGTTATATGAATGCCTAATAATCAGTAATAATATCTTCAATAGCAATGTGTAATACTAAATTCCAGAATCATCATCATGATCATCCACAGCCCAACTTCGCCTACTGCTGAGCACAGGCCTCTTTCTTCTTGTACCAATCACCATGTTCCTGTGCCTGGAATTAATTCTAAAATAATATCATGATAATTAAAATTTTATTAACAAATGTTTTGAAGTCAAACAATTTCTGCATCTAAGACAGAGTTAAAAACTGATATAAGTCTTCACCTCGCTGTAATGCGATGTCACTATTCTTTGCACCTTAACACTACAGACATAGGATCACAGTTATGAGAGTGAGAAATAAGTCCGTTTTATATTATTATCCATCTCATTCGTACGCAAATATTTGTAGGAATGATGTTCCCTTCACGAATCCGATGTGTGCCAATTGAGTGAATCTGAACTATTGTAAGTATTAACTAACAAGTGTACTTGAGCGAGGATATACTTGCTGAAATATACTAGTTTTAAGGATAAGTTGTTACCCTACCCCCATATTTTAATCTCACTGATCTGACAGTAATGCGCTATAACTTTACTAGCATGCTATCCACTAGTTTATAGCTTGCAATCTGACTGAAAATATTTTTCAGTTTACCTTTACAGCAATTATTCTATTACTTAAAAATTAATCATAATAAAAATAACTAAGTTTTTTTCTCTTACTTATTAAATTATTGTCAAATCCATAAAAATATTTTTTTACCGAAGGCTGTGTCCTATTTCTAGTATTAGTTCCATGGACGCTCACGTTGAGGGGCTGAATTCCCAAAATAGGCATTCTTTTAAACATTTTTTTGCCGAATCTATTGAAAATGTGGCAATGGAAAAAAGATATGTTAATCTTGATCATATTTCCGACAACTTTTTTGTGGCCGAAACACGTTTACGCACAAAAACCTCGATACAATTGAATGGCAAAGAAACCTGTTACCGTGATCTTCAAAAAAATATTCCGGTAATACTGACCAGCGTACATTTGTACAATTAACAGCAATAACGTATCATAACAGGACGCAAAACTTCACTGTCGTATATTTTGAACATTCATTCATTATTTTTAAGTAATTCATATTAATATATTTTATAAAAAAAAAAACTATACAAATTCGATCGTGCTTCTCTTTCCATCCAGTGGAATTCGACAGTGACCGCTTTATGGCGTTGCTAAGAGGACGTATGTCGCTTTTTCGCAAAATGCAAAAAGATATTCGATTTATTTCTCGTCAATTCAATCTGTCAAATAAATATTAGGTATAATGCAGCCAGATCATGTAGCCTGGTGACTTTAATTGGAACTAACGTAATCACAAGGAATATTGTCAAACTCTGTATTATTTTTATTCTCTAGCACTAACGCTGTCACTAGCATCTACATTTTTGTTGTATTATAAACGACTCGTGTCGTTAAGTTTACTTACTACGTCCATAACTAAAAAGTATCTTAACCTCTTTAAAAATAGAACTAATGTTATCTCAAAAACGGCACCAGGTGACCTCCTCACCCCAGAGGGCTGATGTATATCAAAACCCAGTAAGTGCCTTGAAACTATATATTCCAGGATAGCGCAAAAATATATTATGATTTTAACTATTTGAAAGTCATGTTATAAAACCGACTTCCAGAACAAAAAAACTACAAACCAAAAAATAACTTTCTTTTCCGAAGTCGGTGTCTTTTGTACCCATTTTTTTTCAGTTTTTCGACACCGACTTCGGAAAAGAAAGTTATTTTTTGGTTTGTAGTTTTTTTGTTCTGGAAGTCGGTTTGATTTTTTGTTAAAAAGTTTTTATTTTTCTCTTTTTAGTTATGGTAGGTACCTGCAATTAACATGATTATCATTTATAGCCAAAGTACATCTCATGGCGATTCCAATAAGCCCAAACACGACTAGGATACGTTGTTTTATATTAGAGTTCCAGTGGCTACCTTCTGGCTTCATCATCAGATCTGCCATCTGTGCCATTTTTATCAGTACCTTTTATTTATAAGTATTTGGTTCATTATAGTCGGTTAACTATTCGAGATATCTTATGCCCGTGACATATTTAGCATTTAGGAGTTACAGTGGCCATCTGTCGTCTTCTTCATCAGTTCCACTTCACCAAATGATACTTTCTGAGTGCAAATGATTGCATTGTTGATGAAAATACCAAAATCGCTATATATTTGCCTATAATATTTGAGGAGTTCCCTCGATTTCTCTAGGATTTCATCATCAGATCCTGACCTGATGATTATGGGACCAACTAGGAAGTATATCCTTTCAAACAAAAGAAGAATTTTTGAAATCGGTCTAGGCGTCTTTGAGTAATCGGGGAACATAGATAAAAAAAAAAAAAAAAAAGATTCCGACGAATTGAGAACCTCCTCCTTTTTTTGAAGTCGGTTAAAAAGTAATTAAATGACATCTTAATATTTCAACAGAAATACTAAACAAGGAATATGAACCTACGAATTGTACAAATGATATTAATAGTGTCCTAAATTCTATTGGATATTTTAAATATGCCTAAAAAAGACATTGTCGAACCTAGTAAGTTCTGGATATTTGTAAATTTTAGGTGTTTTACAATTTGATGGGACTTTCCTATTGTAAATAATGATTAAATTGATTAATGAAAGCACCAAATCTCAATTCAAATTTATAGTTTCCATAACACAGTCCATTTCAGTATAGTAGAACTCATTAAAATAATATTAATAAAATTATCTGTCTATAAAACCATTATAAAAAAAAATTCACCTACTGTGTTCTTATATGTGCCAGTAGCATAGAAGCAGACATAATTATAATATTTATTTAATTTGCACGGCAAATACTCGTATGGCACTAGCCAGATTACCTATTTTAGTGATCCTTATTTTTGTAGCAATAAGGTTGCATTCATAGGCAAAATAACATTGAACGATCTGATGTCAGATGCTAGCCGCCAGTTTGATAAGAACATGCGCTGTAATATTTTTGTAAAAACCATCGGAAGAGTCCGTTTATGATGTGGGCATCTATGTCGTTTATGATGTCGGCATTGTTTATTTAATTTTCAAATACTTTTCACTCCAATTTAAGTTTTTCCCTAAGTTATCGATGACAGTGGGCGTGGCTTAGAACCTCAGATGTCGATTGTCAACTGTTCGAACTCAGCCCCTTAAGTTACGTTGCTATCAGTGCCAAAATGGCGAAAATCAAATGTCTTCATTTTGTCATCGATAGTATGAAGTCCAGCGTACTTGTATAATAGAGGTCAGTGACTTCGACGAGTAAACTCTCCACTAATCAAAATAAAATCTCTATGAAATGAACATTAGTTATCAAAGCGTCGTATTATAGGTATCTACGACCTCTTTCTGGTGTGTTAACGGATTATTTTAATATGAGGCTTCGTTTTTAAAATACAATTTTTATTAATGTTCCGAATCTTGGGTGAGATATTATTCTTTTTAAGGTTTTTGGGTAAAGTTTTGAATGTAGCTACACGGGTTGAAAGGGTTAACTTTTTATCCCGGGGTAGGTACCGAAGATGTAGCTAGGGCCTGTGCACGTTCTACCAGAAACCCAACATCCTTTAGGGTTACGATAGCATTTGACATTTCAAACTTATGTTTATTTAAGCCCGAGTGTTTTACATAGATTACGTAGATAACTTCTTAAAGGGCATGTTCCATCGTCGACCACATACATCATCGCTCAACATCAGATAAGTAAGGCGTTTGGCACACTGCACCGCATCACGCAACGTAGTGCGGGAGTGCGAGTTCTTACGTTGCTTGAAAGTATCTCTTTTTGCATTGAAAACACGCGTAGTGCAACACACAGAAAACTCATTCACGCGCAGTGTCGTGACTTCGTCGCCACGCACCCTGCAGCGTGATGCGGTGCAGTGTGCGAATCGCCATAGTGTTCATGCTACATAATGAACATCTTACAAAACAAATCATAAATTAATTGCAATACAAAATCACAGGGCCGAGCCTATCAATAATTTCTAATCTAACTAGGTACCATATAATGTCCCACTGCAGGACAAAGGCTTATAAATCATCCTTATCCTTACATAGTATAAACAAAGTCGCTTCCCGCTGTCTGTCCCTATGTATGCTTAGATCTTTAAAACTACGCAACGGATTTTGATGCGGTTTTTTTTTTAATAGATAGAGTGATTCAAGATAATACACGCGGGCAAAGCCGCTGGCGGAAGCTAGTAATATCATAAAAACTGAATGCCTACATCTCATAGACTTAGTTTGTTCTATCAAAATTAGCATCACACAATTTTGTAAAAGTAAAGTTCAATATTAAACCTTCCTTCATGAAGCATTTTCACGATTAAACTCTCCTCTAATCATAATAAACCCTCTATGAAATGAATATGAGTCATCATGGCGTCGTATTTGCCTACCCTCGTTTCATGTGCCTTTAATCTTTGCCGCACAGTAAAGGGCACGGCGTCGCTTTATTATGTGTAATGTAATCTGCTGTTTCATTATACGCCATTCTTTTAAGTACTCCTTTTGGAAAATTAGATTTTCTCGAAAAGTTGAGTGGCTTTTTGATGATGGGCTTTTTTGTTTTAGAATGTAAAGGAGAGCAAGATAATTTGATTGCATGAGAGACACAGAAAATTTTATTTTATATCAGCGTTAATGATAATTGTCAATACCGAAATGGTACGTATTGACCAAACAAACATTTTTTGCTTTATGAAAATCCTAATTGCTGATAGAATCATAACTTTGTTTTAAATCTAGATCAAGGAGGTATTGCATTATTAATTATTAAAAAAGAGTCTTTAAATTAATTAACTATTCGAAATGCGAAAATACTCTCAAAAAACAAAATAAACAATTTACTATTCGAAATGCAAAAATTTTGCTGCACATACGCTCTACATACAAAATCAAACATTCAGTCGAATTGATAACCTCCTCCTTTTTAAAGTCTGTTAAAAAATAAGTTTTTTTACTACCTACTCTTCAATGTTGTGCTTTTAAGCTTTAGTAAGCTTGCCATCAGTTAAAAGCATCACAAATGTCAATTACATTGTTAAAAACGTACAACAAAATAAATGCTAACGAGACCTGCTGCTACAAACTCAAGATTCGAATGAATGAATGAATAAAATTTTATTCTTACTAATTCACTCGTTCCACGTGACCGAATCCATTATTTCGTTGTCGAATTTCACCCCCCTACTGAACGAAATGGAGCGATTAGGGATGGGGTTTCACCCTCTAGCCACTACGTTTGAATGTTCAAGTAGTTGTTAAGAGTGGCAGGTCGTTAACTCGTGTAATACGGTTTTTAAGTGATTTTACACGCGATTTTGTCCCTGAAATGTGATAAAATATATTGCTTCCGAAAATTGTATAGTGTTGAGCCGATCCCTAATAGCACGGAACAAGTGCTACAGATGAGTAATTAACACAGCCTCCTCCCTAATATTACCTACTTTAAATGTGCCTAATGCAAAATAATTATTTTTATATAAAGGCCGTTCTTGTGCGCCGACACCAGCGCCAGCGACACTGAGAATATTATGTCTAAGGACTTGAGAAAGATCTGGTCTGGAGGTAAACTTATGTTAATACCTGATCTCAATAAAACAAATAACTGTGTTTTACTTTACAATTGCAACTCCTTATATTGATCATTCATTACATTACAGACGCTAGGCGGATTTATTTAGTAGTACGTAATCACGCAACGTTACCCGATTATGATACTCCAACTCGGGTTTTTTAGTAGTTACAAATTTCGAAAGACTCATGCTAACTATACCCGACCAAAACCCTATGGGGAGTTTCCATAATGTACATTTACTAAAGACGCCACCCATATCGTTGCATTTCAATATTTTTTTTAAGGTCATCAACTGCCTACTTTTTGATTCAATGAAGTATCATGCATGGAGTACTGTTCTCATCTCTGTGACGGATCTGCCAAATACCAGCTTGATGCACTGGAGTCGATCGAAAAGCGGGCCAAGAGGCTCATCAGCGATGAGGCACTGGTTAAGTCAAAGCTCCAGAGCCTTGAACATCGTCGCCGAGTTGCCAGCTTGTCGGTTTTTTATCGGTTACATTTCGGGGAGTGTGCGATGGAATTGCATGATTTAATTCCACCCAGCCCGTTCCATCATCGGACTACCAGACGTACGGCGATGCGTCATCGATATATGGTGGATATCCCACCCATACGCACTAAACGTTTTGGGAATACTTTTATTATGCGTACAGCTAAGGAGTGGAATTCCCTGCCGGAGTCTGTGTTTCCCGATAGCTACAATCTTGGGGTATTTAAGTCAAGAGTGAATAGGTTACTTCTAGGCAAGCCTGCTCCACCATCGACCACATCATCGCTTACTATCAGGTGAGATAGTGATCAAGCGCGAGCCTATATTAGATAAAAAAGAAAAAAAAGGTAGGTCGCGGTAGCTCCTTGTCTAACTGGAAGCGGCTGAATACCCTTATTTTACATGGAGCGATTGCTAATCTGAATTCCACAACCCGGCAACTGTGTAACACGATACTTTTTGACTACCAATTCATAAAGAATATTCCTTCTAAATGTCATAGTTAGACATAATATACCGTAAATAATTCGCTTCACCGCAAAGGGACAAGAGGTCAAACGTTATAATATCTCCACCCCTTTCACCCCCACTTAGACCCCACGGGTGGCTTAGACCCCCACGTTGCCCAGGTGGTTTCCTATCGAGTGTTTGCACCGCAAAGGTATTATATTATTGAAACTATTATTCTGATCAGTTTCTAAAAATAACTGGTTTTTGTGAGGTCTAAAAAGATTAGCTTAAACTGTTTTAGGTTATAAGATTGTGCGTCCACTAAACCCACATTTTGTCCCCTAATTTATGTAGTAAGTTTCATGTTACAAGCAGTAAGATTAATGTCATTTATTATCACCATGATTTCAGCCGAAAGTCCGCTGCTGGACATAGACCATTTGCAAGCTTCGCCACATTGACCGTACCTGTTTTTCTCGCATCCAGCGAATTCCCATAACCTTCATCAGACCATCGGTACATTGTCAGTAACCGGGCCAAAAAACATCCCTGTTCATCATATTGAGGCATCAAAAACAGTTCCCATCTTCCTTCTTAAGCCAGTTGCTTACCATTACTTAAGCTTAGCTCGAATATTTGTTTCATCACGGTCTGCTTAATAGTATTAAAAGGTAAAATTTAAAAAAAAAATCCTGACTCACTTTTATTTCACGCTTTTTAGACTACATACTTAAATTATCTAGTAGACACGCTTCGATCGACAATCTATTGAACAGGTCAATATGATACGATATCTGCCGAAAATACCTCGATTCAAACAGTAAAACGCCCATAACTTTGAACGGCTGAACCGATTTTCATCAAACATAAATAAGAACATTTTCAATAAAGTTACCTATCAAAAAAGAAACTGAACCAAATTCGGTTCATCCTTTTAGGAGCTATGATGCCATAGACAGATACACAAACACACTGGTACACACGTCAAACTTAAGACACTCCTCGTTTTCGGTCGGGGGTTAGAAACTGACTTTAGCTATGCGAGCTAAACTAAAAAAACTTAGCTTAGCTTTTGGTGTGCAACTAGCTTTAAATTGCAACCCTGACATGCTCAGACATTCAGGACTAATTGGCATTTCGTATCTAATCTCACAACTACCTTAATAAACTAAAACATTTATACCCTAGACTCTGCTCTCTTGCAGTTTGCCTTCCGCTTCTATTTTAAATCCACTACGACTTGATCACAGCTGTGCTTCATAAAAGAATCAGAGTCTGATGTCTGACAGTTGGTTCAGTCCGGTGCACGGGTGAATTGCATTATTTATTAGGTTGGATGCAAAATAATGAAATATTTTCCAAATAAATACAGCTTCAGTTTTAACGTGATATTAATCTACGTCTTTTGTAAGTTTTCTGATAATAATTTTCTCCTAAAGGCGGTATTACAATATCATGTATCTATGTAGGATCACAGATCTATAAGTAATGTTTTTTATGATAATGTTATATAAACATATGAATCATATCGTCTTTGATAAAAGATTTTTGATATTTGTTGTTAGATAGGATCATAGAAACAGGAGCAGGACGGAGTTATACAAGACAAATAGCTCTGGCTCTTTTTACCCGACTGCCGAAGGAGGGTATGTGTTTATCAGTCTATGTATGTAAGTATGTATGTTTGTTCCTATGTGGCGTTCTAGAGACCAAACGCGTAGGCCGATTTTGATGATTCTTATGTCAATCGGTTCGTGATAACCTTGCAAGTGTCACTGGCTACACAAAAATTGGAAAAGAAAAATGGCGGATTTTGGGCGCCATTTTGTGGAGGAAATTTTTTATTCTTCCAAGCCCATCGTGTGGGGTATCAAAATAAAGGGTTTAGGAGGTTATTTCAAAAATATATAACACTTATATGTTTAAATGTACCTAATAAAAAAAATAACTAAAAAGTTGTAAATAAAAAATAATAATTGTAAAAATCAAAAAACCCGACCACATAAAAAACGAACTAAAAAGACGTAAACAAAAAGAGGATACATATTCGCGAGCTGGCTGACCAAAACCAGAGGTATCCTCCGACTGTACAGCATGATTTTCTTTTTGTTTACGTCTTTTTAGTTCGCTTTTTAAGTAATCAGGTTATTGATTTTTTTCTTTATTCTTTATTGTACAACAAGACAAAGTTTATCTTTCCAAAGTTCTTGAGCACGTTGTTCATCAGCAACTGTCTCTGTTTCTATCTAGTAATGATCTTCTTAGTCCTTTTCAATCTGGTTTTCGTCCTGGTCACAGTACTGTCACAGCTCTTTTAAAGGTGACTGATGACATCCGCTGGGCCATGGACCACAAATCTCTCACGTTACTTGTGCTTCTTGACTTCAGCAGTGCCTTCAACTCTGTTGACTTCGATATCCTTCTTGGGATCCTTAAATCTTTTAATTTTTCCTCTGCCACTATTGATTGGTTCAACTCATATCTCAGGGGCCGCTCGCAGCGGGTACGCCTTAACGAGTCTTCCTCGGATTGGTGCTCTCTTACTGCGGGTGTGCCCCAGGGTGGCGTTCTCTCTCCTCTTCTCTTTTCTATTTTCATTAACTCTGTTTCTAGAGTTATCTCTTGTAACTTCCATCTCTACGCTGCAGCTTTACCATAATTTTTTGAGCCTAGACGCGGAAGCCACTGTGGCCGCCGTAAACAGTGACCTGGAGTTGATTGGGGAGTGGTCGCGGTCTTTTGGGCTGCAAATCAACCCTAAGAAGTCTCAGGCCATGGTTATCGGCGGCAGGCACATGCGGAACAGGCTTGATGTTGCGTCGCTGTCTCCGCTCTGGTTGAATGGAGTTCAGATCGAATACTTGGTAACTGCTAAAAACTTGGGAGTAATCTTGGACTCCTATTTGTCGTGGACTGCCCATGTCGCTGAAGTCAGTCGCAAAGTGCACTACACGTTTCACTCGCTGAAATGCCTCCAGAGCTTTTTGCCCTTGAACACCAAAATTTCCCTAGCTCAAACTCTCTTTCAGCCCATCATCGACTATGCCGATGCCTGTTATTTGGATGCCACCGAGGAGCTTTTAAATAAACTTGAGCGTTTGCAAAATATATGTATTCGATTTGTTTTCAATCTTAAAAAGTATGACCATGTTTCTGGCTTTCGCAAAATACTCAAGTGGCTCCCAATTCGACTTCGCAGGAACTCTCGGATTTTGTGTCTGCTATTTAACATCCTTCATAATCCAAAAACGCCATCCTACCTCCGTGAACGCTTCTCCTACTCCCGTCCTGCGGATGCACCTTGCAGGTCGCATCTTAAAATCTCCTTGATACCCCTTCCCACACAACCGACTTCTACTCCTACTCCTTTACTGTGCACGCGGTGCGTTTGTGGAACTTGCTGCCGCCTGACATTAGGGACTGCCAAACTCTTGCAGTTTTCAAAAGTAGAGTGAAAGAACACTATCTTTCCATTCCGTCATAGTTGCATAAAATATGTATATTTATCTTTTTATATTTATTTAGTTTTAATTGTTATGATATGTATTCTTATATGTATGTATAGGTATGTCAGTATATTTTATTTGTTATATTGTAAATTACATAACTCTGAATTGTTTTATGTCTTTATTTTTCCCCTCCACACACAATGTCTACATCTCTTTTTTATCATATTCCTTTCGCAGGTATGCTGGAAGAGATTTCATTAGAAATAAGCATCACCTCTGTACCTTTTTTCTTTTCCTTCTTCTTGTCCTTGTATTATGTGTGTGTACAAAAATTGTTAAATAAATAAATAAATAAAAATAAATAAGACATTACATTTAAACAATTTGATAACATATTTCATGTACAAAGGCGAGCTTAACTCCAAATGGAATTTTCTTCCAGCAAACTTTTGAGTGATAGAGATCATAATAGAGGGCAGTCATCCATTGTACAATATATATATCTATATAGTAAGATGAAACTAGTTACATATATAAATACAATAAATATATAATTCATTGCGTTGAAAGGAAATGCTCCTTAATTTTCCTAATGAAGACATCGAGAGAAGGGCTATCGCGTATAGAGTGTGGAAGAGAGTTCCAGAGATGCACTGCAGTAACAGAGAAGGAGCCATCGTAGCGGCTAGAAATGTGACGAGGAGTACGAAGGAGAAGCGAAGTGACCGTGCGACATGGCTTACCCCTTGGGATGAGGTACTCAAACCGTTCGCAATACCTTCGTATTAAGGAGAAGTAGGATTGTGCAGGATAGTATAGAGAAGGGATAGGATATGGGTATCTCGCCGACGCCGAATTAGCAGCCACTTCAATCTGGTTCGAAATTCCGACACATGGTCATACTTTCAGAGGCCAAAAATAAAGCGGATGCACAAGTTCTGCAGTCGTTCGAGTTTGTTTAGGAGTACCTCCGTTGCATCTAGAAAACAGACATCCGCATAGTCTATAAGCGGTAGAAGAAGAGATTGAGCAAGAGTGAACTTAGTATGAAACGGTAAGATTTTTTGGAGACGTTTAAGAGACTGAAAAGAGTAGAAGACCCTCCTACTCACATCAGCGATATGAACCTCCCAAGAGAGATTAGTGTCTATATGGACGCCCAAGTTTTTCGCATTTTTAGAATAATATATGGACATTGAATTATACAATACTGGCGGGAAAGACTGGGGATCCAACAGATTGAGCATGTATTTGCCACCAATAATGAGCGCTTGAGATTTAGTTGGATTCAGGAGGAGTCCAAAAGATCCACTTGTTGATATTTTCCAGGTCATCATTGATGGCAGCCACAGCCTCAGTGAGTTCATTCACTTTAAAATGGCGATACAATTGCAAGTCGTCTGCATAGAGATGAAAGTTTGAAGTTAGGACCTTAGTGATAGCATTTATAAAAATTGAGAAAAGAAGAGGAGAGAGCACACCACCTTGAGGAACGCCTGCAGCCAAGTCACACCATTCAGAGGAATCCTCATCGGATCGAACAAACTGCGAGCGACCCCGAAGATAGGATTTGAACCACTCAATTACCGGAGCAGAGACCTTAAGGGAGGAAAGTATTCCTAAGAGAATGTCGAAGTTAACTGAGTTAAAAGCACTGCTGAAGTCCAGCAGAACCAATATGGTTAGACATTTATTTTCCATAGCCAGTCTTATGTCGTCAGTTATTTTGACTAGAGTTGTAACAGTGCTATGACCAGGTCTGAAACCAGATTGGTAAGGACTCAGCAGGCTATTAAAGGACAAATAACAGTTGCTTCTGAACAATACTCTCGAGGACTTTGGAGAGGATTGGGAGGATGAATATTGGATGGAACTGAGATGGTGAGGAGGGATTAGAAACTTTGGGAAGCGGACGTGAGCCTTCTTCCAAGCTGAAGAAAAGGAGTTATTGAAGAGAGAAAATTTACTATGTGAGTAATGACAGGAACTACTTCACTTAAATGGGTAAGAACATTTGGAGTTGAAGGCCATCGTCACCTACCGCCTTAGTGGAGATGGAAAGGATACATTTCTTAATGACTAGTTCAGTAACTGGGTGAAAAGAGAAATAAGTATTTGCTGGCAAAGGAAGATTAAAGAGATCGTTGAGAGTGGAAGATATAACATGGTTATCGAGTGTAATTGGGGCCCTAGAAAAGTGTGCATTAAGTGCATTAAGGTCTATCTTATCAGAAGAACTCTTGCTTGAGGCTTCACCAATACCAAGAGTCTTTAAAAATTGCCATACTTTTGTTGGGTTGAAGTTGTTAATTGAGTTGTGAATGTGGTGCCTTTTCGCATTCCTACACAGACGACTGCAGCGATTTCGCATCCTTTTATAAATGTCCCAGTTTTCCTCAGTCGGTTGCTTCCTGTGCGCTTGGCTTTGTCTCGCTCAGCCATCTGATTTTTTATTGCTGGAGATAGCCATGGTGCAGGAAGATGTTTGACCCTCACCTTTTTTAAGGGCGCGTGTGCCTCATATAAATCCAACATTGTCTTGCTGAAGATTGACACCATAGTGTCCATATCCTCGCAGGCCTATATAGGAGACCAGTCAATACTACCCGCATCAGCCCTCAAACGCTCCAAATCAATGTTTTTAAAACTACGAAGAGAAAGAAATTTGGCCTTGCGTTTAGGAGGTCGAATCTTGTAGGAAAGATAAACGAGGTCTTGGTAGGAAAAAGGAGCATTAAGCTGTCTATGAGTGGCTCCTTTGTTAGTGTCGGAAACTAGAATGAGATCTAATACAGTAGGAGAAGAGTGAGGAGCCCTGTGAGTAGCATTTAATGGAAGTAAGTGCATATTAACAGAAGCGATAAGAGATTGGAGTTTACCGCTGCGCGAATCTCCTTTCAGCAGACAAGTGTAGAAGTCACCGAGGATGATTGTATGCTCATATAGTGCGGCAAAATTTTCCAAATGAGCTTCAAATGAAGAAAAGTAATCAATTTGGCAATTGGGTCTATAATAGTCTCCTAAAAGTATCTTAGTATGTAAGAAGTCTATTTCAATAAAAAGGTGTTCGGAAAACTTTGTGTAAACATTCGGAGACTGGTCAACTATCTTGTAACTGATATCTCCACGGAGATAAATAGCAACCCCAATACTGCGTGGACTTTTTCACTGTTGCATTAAGGTAGTTTTAATATGTCATGATATAAGGGCCCTGGGGGGTGACCATAAGCTCTTAGAGTATGGTTATATTAATTTATTTTCGAAAGTTCAGAAAAAGAGAAAAGTTTAGAAAGGTTATGATTTTAGCAGTATCTGTATGTATGTTTGTATTTATGCTTGTTTCTCCATACGTAGCGAGCGCCTAAACTATTCATCCGATTTTGATGAATAAAGTGTCAACCGATTCGTTATTATGGCCCGGGTCGGGTAATAAAAATAGAAGTCGGATTACAGTTTTTATTAAACTCTTTTTTGCTTGATAACGACTTGATTGTCCAGTAAGTTTTATATCGGCTAAATTAATGTCACTGAATGAATATTAGAAAATAATTTAGAAAAGTTAATCTATACCTTATCCTTTCTATCTCTAGTCACTTTTTGTACTTCTTGCAAAGAAACGTTACACTTTAATCCTTTCAACTGATTTAACAGAACAATAACAGTTCCTCTTCATCTGCCACCTAATCACAGCACGTTGTCACCTGTCAGTTTGAGCGACTACCCGCAGTTTACGTGTGCCATGCATAATTAACGGTCGTACTCGTATGCAAACCTCGTAGGATTTAATGGTGAATTGTGGCTCTTTCGCATTAATTTATTGTTATAAATGGTATTTGTACTGTTGTGGTTAAATATTGGTGCAGTTTGTTGATACATTGTAAGAAATATGTTATGTATTTTTATTAGAAAATACTATGTCTTATTAACATTATAGTATCTAATAATTATCAGTGGTAGCCCAGTGGTATCGGCCGCGATTTACAAGTTGTCGGTCGTGGGTTCGAACCCAGACAGACGCTATGTTTTGTGTAAATTTTTTCTTCACCACTGATCTTAAAACGGTGAAGAAAAATATCGTGAGAAAACCGGATGTCCTAGAACCAAAAATTCAAATAGGTACACCAACCCGCACTGGGCCCGCGTGGTGGAATACGGTCCGTTCCCTCTCACAGAGCGTAGGCCTGTGTCCCAGGAGTGTGAACATTAATAGGCTCATGATGATCTAATAATTAAAGATGTTTTGCATTATTTTTAAACACATCATCTCCCTGTATATCATTTTAGATAAAAAAAGTTATTCTCACTTTGTACTGAATATACTCTGTCCGTCTCATTTGACTGATTTTGTTCGCTCTTCTTTTCATATACAGTCTATTCTTCTTTGGAATGCGTCTCCTCCCGAGATCAGGCCGGCCACCAGTACCGACTGGTGGCCGGCCTTTCAAGCGGCATTCAAGCGGCATTTGCGGATTTACTTTCAAAACAACTAAGCAGAGTCATCTCACTTTCTTCTTTTTTGTTACTTTTTATTTATATATATATTTATATAAGTATATATTATTTTCAATATATATGTACGTGTATTTTACTTATTTTAGTATGTTATATAATAATTGGCTCTATTTTTATTATTAAACAATGCACCTGCCATGTTATCTCTTCACCACCCTTGGTTGAGAATGCATAAGTCATTAAGTCCGCCTTTGTACCTTTTGTGCATGAAGGGTAAATAAATAAATATGAGTAGGTAAAGTTTGCCTCTGGTGTTGTGTTTAAAAGCAGAATACGTTTTTTTTTATACGCTTTTCAACTAGAGGTTTATGTCAGCCCCATCGTAGCCTTATAACTATTTTACAACATTAATATGTAAAATATAAAAGTAAACATATATTTATAATTGCTTTGGAAACATACATAGGTAATAAAAGGCTAGAATAATTCATTAACCAAATAAGGATATGACTAGTTCATAAATCATTCCTGCCTCTTTTGAAGTTGGGTATGATAAAATCCCTGCAACACACCCAAATTAGCTTCACACACCAGAATTAGATTTGACTTTTTAGTTAGCGCAGAGCAGCTTCAGTGTTGAATAAAACACACACACACACACATTAAACTTTTAAGTTATCCATCACCAATAAACTGCACATTAAACACTTGTCTTTTCCATGGCATATAAAACTTTTTCGAAAGAGTTTTTATTTATCTCTTTTTAGTTTTAGTACCCAATCACAAAAATGTCAGCAAGTTCTATAGTAAGGTACCTAAAGGATTGAAATAATACCCATGATAACTTAATTTACACATTCGTGCTGTTTGTCGCTATGGAGTTCGGTTGTATGTTCCATATCTTGAAAACCGCTAAACCGATTTGCATGAAACTTGCACTGTTCCCTAAGTTGAGAGATACTAAATCCAATAAGTAGTTAGTAAAAAATGGTCACGATCCGATAAGTAGTTTTGGAGAAATGCGTGAACATACAAACAAACAAACCAACAAACATATTTATATACTTACGAAAGGCGAACAGCAACAGCAGGCTTCTATGGGAATTTCGTACCGCTAGTAAAATTTCGTGTTTTGGGATATTTTTGTTTTAATTGGTAGTTAATAGATATGATAGATAATCCCTTTTTAAATTCTTAGATATTAAGAACTTGTGACGTAAAAGTAATAACGACTTTAATTTTGTAAGGTTATGTACTAGTGTAACAATGGAGATTGTTACATTCAGGTAAAATGTAGGTAACAATCTACATTTTACAAATTCTATAACCGAACAACAAAAAACCGACTTCCAAAACAAAACACTTCAAAGTGAAAAATAACTTTCTTTTCCGAAGTCGGTGTCTTTTGTACCCATTGTTTTCCGTTATTCGACACTGACTTCGGAAAAGAAAGTTATTTTTCACTTTAAAGTGTTTTGTTTTGGAAGTCGATTTGTTTTTTTTGTTAAAAAGTTTTTTATTTTTCTCCTTTTAGTTTTGGTAGGTACTTCCAATTAATATGAAAAACATTTATAGCCAAAGTACAACTTATGACAATTCTAATAAACACGACTAGGATACATTGTTTTATTTCGGGTTTCCAGTGGCCATTGTGGTCTACTTCATCAGTTTCACTTCACCAAATGATACTTTCTAAGTGCAAATGATTGCATTATTGATGAAGATACCAAAATCGCTACATGTATGGCTATAATATTAGAGGAGTTCCCTCGATTTCTCTAGGATTCCATCATCAGATCCTGGTTTCCTTTTCATGGTACCACCTTTGGGATATCTCCTTTCCAACAAAAAAAGAATCATCAAAATCGGTTTATAAACGACGAAGTTATCCGCGAACACACATAAAAAAATAATATATATATGGTCGAATTGAGAAACCTGCTGCAAAAGTATGCTGTACAAAATCTACCGTTCACCTTTGGAAAAGGGTAAAATTATGTGAATATTGTGCAACTCCAACAATCATACGTATCGAATTGATTACTTCCTTTTTTGATGTCGGTATAATATATTCCCAACTATATCTAGTTTTCAGAAAAAATGAACTTGTAACTGCACAAACCCATATTATTTAAACCAGTCCGTCAGTTCCGAACTAAACATGCACATGACTCCCAAAATACACAGACACATCGCACTGTAAAACGGGGTGAATAGGAATGCAGGGTTGAATGAAACAAAGCTTTGATATACCTATATTTTTAACCGACTTCCCAAAAAGGAGGAGGTTCTATGTTCGACTTCAAGTTTGTTTTTTCTTCGTCAATTGTGGACCGATTTTGAAAAATCTTTTTTTTTTTGAAAAAGTATGTTCCAAAATTGGTCCCATTTTAATTTTGTGAAGATCTGATGAAGAACTTCGGAGATATACAACAGAACTCTTCAATAAATAACGGCAAATCCCTCGGGATTGCTGCAATCGCATGTCTGTTTGTTGTTTATAACATTTCATAACATACCATCACGCCAGTTCGCTCTTAAGGGGTAAGCAGATCTCTCATTTCACCGGTTATGTTCAAGTTTCATGAAATCTATTCTGTCGAAATAGTTCCCTTACTAACTTGCCTATTAGGTACGTACAACTAAAAAGTGAAAAATAAAAAAACTTTTGGCAAAAAAATACTACCGACTTCCAAATACAAAACTACAAAGTGAAAAATAACTTAATTTTTTGAAGTCGGTGTCCAAAACGCAAAAAATGGTACCTACGAAAGACACCGACTTCAAAAAATTAAGTTATTTTTCACTTTGTAGTTTTGTATTTGGAAGTCGGTAGTATTTTTTTGCCAAAAGTTTTTTTATTTTTCTATTTAAAACTATTATACCTAATGGTTTCTAAAAAAGATTTTTTTTCAATTCCTTGAAAATGTTTAATCCTTATAACTGCAAACAGTCTTACTTCCTACTGTCTATCATTCTCCTTGATAAAAGCGATTGATAGAAGTTTGTCGCAAAAATATTGAACGGATTTGGATGGCACCCAGATGGTTCAAACTTGGATTAATCCATGTATTTGCCCTGCAGTGGGACAGTACAACAGGCTGGTATTGCTGGGCTAGTATTATATTATCTGTGACTTGGGATAATTTTCGACTTTACGCTGGGAAATCCACTGGCAAATGCTAGAATTTAAATAACGTGAAAATCAAAGTTTTGTGTCGGTGCATCCCTGCATTCAACCCGTTTGTAGGTATCTGACAAACTCACACACACCCATATATTAGTTTCTGAACTTTTGAAACATTTAACTACGATGCTGCCTTTAGTCGGTTTTTCGACGGTTCGTCGCCGCCATACTGCATGCATAATAAAACTTGATGGATTTGACGAAGAGATTCAGAGATATTAAATACGAATACGACTAGAATAATTTATGAATAGGATTAGATATTTTATAGTAAGTATTCACAGTAATGTCGTGGTTTCCTAGTGGTTAAGACCAAACTTCTAGTGCATGAGGATAAATCCATACAAGTACCATGTGAATTTTCAATTCATATGTACTCTCTAAGTTAATCTTGGATATCGCTGACAACGGAGGAAGAAAATCATAGTGAGCAGACCAAGACTTAAAGTTTATATAAGTTTGAAATCGCCTTCACACCTTGAAATGACGCCTTGAAATCGCTTTCACGATCATTATCATCATTTCAGCCGAAAGATATCCACTGCTGGACATAAGCCTCCCTTGTGTCACCACACTGATCGGTCCTGTGCGTTTGACAACCACCGGATTCCCGTAGCCTTGACCAGGCCGTCACTCCACTTAGATGGAGGCCAATGCTGCGTCTTCCGGTACGCGGTCGTTTTTACAGAACCTTTCAGCCCCAACGGCTATACGTTCTGCAAGCAATTTGCCCTGCCCAATGCCACTTAAATTTGGCAATTTTTCGGGCTATGTCGGTAAACTTGGTTCTCTTGCGGATGTCTTCATTTCTGATTCGATCACGCAAGGAAGCGCCGAGCATAGCCCTCTCTATTGCCCTTTGGGTGACTTTAAGCCTTCTGATGAGGCCCATTATGAGCGACCACGTCTCTGTTCCGTAAGTAATCACTACTGGATTAATGCTCACGCCTTCTGTTTATGAGTAGAGGCTTTGCCCTGCAGTGGGACAGACCAGCAGTACACTGGTATTATTACAGTAATATCTTAAAGTGGAAATGGTGTTTCTGTTTATGCTCCAATGCGGTATTATGAATTAATCATAGGACCTTTCGTGTCTTTCGTAACAGATTTCCCTACCCAATATCCAAGGGAGGAATTGCTACATCGTTTAACGCGGTCTTCGAACGCGGTGCAACTTTACTGGGTCCCATTTTAGACTGTGTTAGACGCAAACATGCATAGTTGTTTTTGAGATGTGGTGCTGGAGGAAGATGTTACAAATCCCTTGGACAGCCTTTCGCACCAATGACTATTCTCCACGAGAAGAACATAAAGATCAGTCTGTCTACGATGAATCTGTCTTCGAAGAATTTTGGAGTTCTTCGGTCACATTGCCAGACACAACCTTGAACAGCTGATGGTGACTGGCAAAATCGAAGGGAAACGACCTAGAGGCCGCAGCCCAATTAGATGATCAGGCCAAGTCCGCACATTGTTGAACACCAAACGGTGCGATGCTCTCCACGACGCATAAGACAGGCATAGATGGCGCTAACTTGTGAAGGAAAAGTGGTTTCCACGACGCGCAACTGGGGATTCACGACCCTCAGTAATTAAGATTAGGACAGGAGGAGGAGACGTAAACAATTCATATATCTAGTTGGAAATCATTTCAACAGGTTATCCATAAGTTTATTCACTCAAATACATCATGTATTTCGCAATTGTTCTGCAGTTAATACCTATTATATAAAATAAATTATTCTTCTTATTAAAAACTGTTAAAACCATATCGAACAAGATATTTTACAACATTGCACTTATTTCAACCACACATTTGCAACGAAACCTGAAAGGATATTCACCACTGCACTGGCTACTAAACAGTGTGCACCACTACCCCCTTGGGATGCTACATCTTCCAGTCGTCTGCTACATCACTTATGGATGTTAAACGAAGTACTATTCGGAGCCAAGACTGTCTCAGTATACATAAACACAACAAAGGTAAGCACAGAAGGTGAAATCCATACTAGGAGCGAAAACGCACGCACACTTATGTAGATGTGTACGTACGGCGATCTCAAACAAATGCAAGTACGCTTGCTTTCGCTGTACGTAAAGCGTTTTTATGTGTGCGTGCGTTCCCACTGATTGTTTGGAATAGACCTTCTGTACCTATCTATTCTGTGATCTGCCAAGTCTCGTCCTAGTCAGTTTATCTGCATCGCTTCAGGGCATGCAGAATGAAGTTTGGCGGCATTCGACTTTGTGATTTACAAGACCTAGCTTAAGATTTACTCTTGGCCTAGCAAAAGATGTTCTCGGGGGGAAATAGGAGTCGGAGGTTTTTTTTTTATTATTATTGATAGGCTCGCGCTTGACCACTATCTCACCTGTTGGTAAGCGATGATGTGGTCGACGATGGAGCAAGCTAACCTAGAAGAAACCTATTCACTCTTGACCTAAAGACTCCCAGGTTGTAGCTATCAGGAAATACAGAATCCGGCAGGGAATTCCACTGCTTAGCTGTACGCATAATGAAAGTATTCCCAAAACGTTTGGTGCGTATGGGTGGGACGTCCACCATGTACCGATGACGCATCGCCGTACGTCTTGTAGTCCGATGATGGAAAGGGCTAGGACGAATTAGTTTATGCAATTCCAACGCACACTCCCCGAAATGTAACCGATAAAAAACCGACAAACTGGCAACTTGGCGCCGATGTTCAAGGCTCTGCAGCCTTGACTCGACCAGTTTATCATTGCCGATGAGCCTCTTGGCCCGTTTTTCAATCGACTCTAGTGCATCCAGTTGGTACTTGGCAGATCCATCCCAGAGATAAGAGCAGTACTCCATGCATGACCGAACTTGCGGTTGATACAAGTTAAGCAACTGTTCTGGCGTGAAGTACCGTCTCACCTTTGCAAGGATCCCCAATTTTTTGGCAGCCAGTTGAGCTTTTGCCTCAATGAATGGACCAAAATTGAGGGTTGATGTCAACGTAACGCCAAGAAGCTGTGCTGCCGCTGTAAAGCTTTTCTTTTATTTTTACTTGGCATAGTTTTGAGTGAAAAAGGGGAGGAGAAGGCAGTGAGATGAGGTTCCACGCTGGCAACCCTCAGACACGCACTGACAGGTCGCCATCAATAGGAGACCGGTATGGAGACTGCGGGGACGCCCGAGCTCCCCCGGGAATGTCCATCGGGCCCTATCTTCTGGTCGCCAACCAGCACCATGGTGCATTCCGGGATTTTTCGGTAGTAGATAGTTGGCGGGGCAGCCTTTCGTGTGTGGCTGGCACACTACTTGGGCCCCCTACTACCTGCGGTCAGCCATCGGCGCACCGTGCCTCGGATCCCGCTACCCTCCGCGACCAGTCTCCCGATACGTCCATAACAGCGCGCGTCAGGCTGGTCCACCTGCAGTGGAACAGCTATCTCGACCCAACTCCTCTAATTGGCTACACGGAACACGGCTGGGCCGCTTGGCGGTACGTCTTTGCCCGGTGGGTGGCCGCAAGCCTTCGGCCGTAACCTACCACCAGTTAATGTCACCTGATTTGCACCACCAGGGGGCCACGTACAGGGAATCGTAAGGGGTGCTCTCCTACGGACAAGGGTGACTCAGCCCCCAAAATGAGGTACATCATTTGAAGTAACGGTTTCTAGAAATAGAACTGGTTCTGTTAACGTTCTCTGGTTTAGTCTCTATGGAACTTGTTTTTTGTTTCAATCTAAGTAACACCTGAAAATAGCATCTGTTCCTAATCTTCAGGTATTGCCCATCTCTGTCGTAAGTAGAAAGGTAATTTGATGTTATTTAAGAGTCATCGTCCTCCAGTCCTTATCCCAACCTATATAAAATATGGTCGTAGCACCTCTTCTTCTGCCAATTTTTTAATAGATTTTATAGATATTTAATAAAGTCTGATAATTACTTAGACTAGAATCAGAAAAGGAATCTTACTAATATTATAAATGTGAAAGTTTGGATGGATGTGTGTGTGGATGTATCACTCAGATGTATGTTTATAACTCAATCGCGCCAGAACGGCTGAAAGGATCTGGATTAAATTTGGCACAGAGATAAATTATATTTAGGAATAGCATATAGGGTACTTTTTATCCCGGGAATATGTTCCCTCGGGATAATTTTAGATTTTCACGCGGGCGAAGCCGCTGGCTGAAACTAGTTTTTACATAATATTGAAAACTTTTATCTCACACTATAATTCCTTTTTAACCCCCGACGGCAAAAGAGGGGTACGTCAGAGGGAGTTTGACGTATGTACCTGTGTGTTTGTGTATTTGTGTATCTGTCTGTGCCATCAAGCTCCTAAACGGATGAATCGATTCTGATTTAGTTTTTTTTTCGCTTGAAAGGTGGCTTTACGAGAGTGTTTTTAGCTATGTTTAATGAAAATCGGTTCAGTCGTTCAAAAGTTATGGGCGTTTTACGGTTTGAATCGGGGTATTTTCGCAAGATATCGTGTCATTATTACGTGTTCGATAGATTGTTGATCGAAGCGTGTCTACTACTAGATAAATTATCTAGTTTAAAATGTATGAAATAAAAAAATGTTTTGGAAAGTTTAATTTTTAATTGTTGTATTGTGAGATAAGTACCTAATTATTAATTAAGATACATAAATCGGGTACACACCTGTCTGTATCCACAGAAATGTTTCAAAAACCGTTTGATAGATTAGTTATCTCCAAGCGTAAATATACGAAACAGCTATTTAGATACCATTTCTAGCTAAGTATAATTCTAATGATCACAGTACTATTAGCCATTGATCTGCAGAACACAAAGGCTCATCAAACCACGGACATGGTCCGGTCATTGTCATCGAACTGAAGCCAATTGTCAGGATTATTTGTGACTAATTGACTAGGCAATGAATACGTCTTGGATATAATGAATTGAATAGAGACAAAGGTTTATATCAGGCGCAAATGTGGAAATGAAATTAATTCGGGAATTAGGTACTAATTTGTATCTATCTAGACACATTAATGGTAACTAAGTTTATTAATGTTCTGGAGTGGCGACCGCGACCCGGAACACGTTGCGGTGGAAGACCACCCACCAGGTGTCATCCCAGGGGATCCGCTGGATGCAAGACGCACCGATCAATGTGGCGACGCTTGGGGAGGCCTATGTCCAGCAGTAGACGTCTTCCGGATGATATGATGATGATGGTGATGAAGCTTATCAAAAAGATAGGTATTTAGCTGCATTCAGTTAGTGGGGGAAAAGCAGGTGAGCGATATCAAAGTAAAATCCATCAAAAATGAACTATGCTTAAAACATGCAAAAGAAGTACGTGATAAGAATGAATTGTAAACATTATCTTCAGTGATTCAAACATTCTCGCATTCAACAAAATTTATTGAATCTTTATGGATGCCAGCATGTTACTACATTTTCAGCCGACTTCAAAAAGGAGGAGGTTCTTAATTCGACTGTATGTTTGTTACACAATTGCTCCGCAAATTATGAATCGATTTTTATGATTATTTTTTTATTTGATAGCTGTTGCATCATGTTGGTTCATGGTCCCATTTAAATTTGGTCAAGATCTGACGAGTAGTGTTTAAATTATCCATAATAATGCGTAATTTCATGGTAATATAACGTACCAAAACTAAAAAGAGAAAAATAAAAAGCTTTTTAACAAAAAAAAACATACTCCAAGTCGAACATAGAACCTCCTCCTTTTTGGTAAGCCGGTTAAAAAATAATAAACCGATTTCCAAAACAAAACACTACAAAGCGAAAAATTTTACTTATCATTGAATTATAAGTTTTGAGATCCATAGCTATCAATCTTTTGCTTACCATGCTTGTGCCTAGTGTTACTAATAGCCACTAATCTCGTTTTGGTAGATCTTGCTAATGCTAGTATTCACATACCTGCCCAATTTCCTCCACTTTACATGGTCTTCAATGTGAAGGGTGTACACACAAATATTCAATCTGAAGCTTTGGTCGGACACGGAATGCAAGTGCCTTGAAAACGGACATTCTACGAGTGCCCCACTTGGTCAATTTAGGGTATTCTGAACGTTCAGACATTGTCTTGTGTCAACTGGGACTGATACATACGTTTGACTTAGGGCGGTTACGGACTACACGTCCGTGTTCGTGATCCGTGATTTGAGTTCCGAGTTCAAAAAGTTCTGAATTATGACGGATAGAGTTCAGCTGCGTATCGACTTCGCGCTCCTGGCGCGCGCGCCATGAATGACCGCGCCGAGAGTGCGTTCCGCGGAGCGCGTTCCAAAGATTTGAAGTATATCAACTAAGCGCGCCTGGCGCCCGTGGCAACTGTTCCAGTGTTTGACCGTTCATCATGGAAGCTAGTCGTGTACGAGCAGCAGCAGCTTTTGTAGTTATACACAGCATTATAAAAAAGAAAAAAGAGAAACGAAAGTGCGTTGGTGGATAAAAGAGCTCATTTTTTTCTTTAACTCCGGCACAGGGACTCCCATTTCACTACTGATTTCTCTCCAAGCATCTTCTCTAAGCGATTTATTGAGATACGAAGAACTTTTGCTGTTCCACAAAAGTTCTTTCGTACCATATAGCTGAATTAATTTGCGGCAACTTTGGTTATCCATAAGTATTATTCAGAGCGCAACAAACACAAAAAAATACGACGACCTGTCTCAATAGGCGCGCGCGCCACGACTGATGCGTGGTAAAAAACCGACACCCGACGGAACGGACCGCTCCGCGTTCGGGCGCTCCAACGAACACCTTAGCGCGCGTTCCAAACTGGTACGAGTATGCATTTCGCGCGGCTGGAGCGCGCGCTAATGTTCGATCTCTCGGAGCGCGAAGTCGATACGCACCTTTCGGATGTAGTGCGTTAGCTTCCCTACAAGAAGTACTACGGCTACTTCGGAACCGAAATTTCACGGACACGGATCGGATATAGTGCATAACGGCCCTAAGAATTGTCAATTCTGGTACTATTTTATTTAACTCTGGCAATTTTGTGATATAGGACAGCAATATTGTTATGCTGTATACCGTTATTTATAAACCCTTATTTATTTATAAATTTCGAATACCTATACATATATATCTGATGTAACAGCAGCTTTTGTTTTTATTATTTATTATAGGCTCGTGCTTGACCACTATCTCACCTGATGGTAAGCGATGATGTGGTCGACGGTGAAGCACGCTTGCCTAGAAATAACCTTTATTTTTGAGAGGCTTCTCGCAGGTCAATCAAATTGGTTGTCTTCTGCTTAACCGGTTGATCCTGTGGAGACTAAGCTTAGCTTAGCTTAGCTTAGTTTGGTCCAAAATTTTGCACTTGCACGGCATCGTCGGTGGCGCATAGGTCACTGTGGCTGTACGTATTTAGCACAGTGGACAGAACAGGAATCAAGTTAGCTATTTGAAAAATGACAAAAATGTAACGGATTGTCAAGCGCTATCGAAATGACACGTAATCAATCCCTAACATTTTGGCATTTCGACCTTCGACATCGAACATTTTCTTTTTTTATCTTCTTTAGCTTGACCGCTATCTCACCTGATGGTAAGCGATGATGTGGTCGACGGTGAAGCACGCTTGCCTAGAAAAAAACCTATTCACTCTTGACTTAAAGACCCCTAGATTGTAGCTATCGGGAAACACAGACTCCGGCAGGGAATTTCAGCTAAACAGTTTTGTTTATAAATAAGAACCTATTATCTACAATCATGAAAAAACTAAAGCTCTAAAACTCTGTCATGAAGGTAGATGAAGACTCGGCTCATGCTTCCTCATTTTTATGCATATTACAAAATCTTAAACCAACCACCACGAGTGCCAGTAGATAAAAGCTTTTTTATTCTGTCTGGCATACAAATTAAAAGAAAAAAAACAAGCCAAATGCGAGTCTGAACCGCGCATAGAGGTTTCCTTATAAACAGCATTCACCAAAATAAACATTACTTACGTTCATAAACAATATAAGGACGGGATATTGTTCTAACGAAAGAACAAAATTAACTTTTCCGTTCGAAAACTCATGTCCCCATACATCAATACACCTTTTCTTTTGACTTTTCCAAGTACATATTATAAGTTGGTCAACTATTACTCGTAAACTTGTAAAGCCTACTTAGTTGTGATATTTTTCTTTTAATTTTGTTATATATATTACTTCCGTGATTTTTTTTACATATCCAAAAGCTTAATTTTAAGCAAACGGATCCCTGAATCGAAAAATTGTTTCACAGATCCGTAATATTTTTACATGACCTATCCAACGACCACCCATCGTGGGATAGACGAGGAAAAAATAAACATCCCCAATTAACGTGTACAGGAGGTAAACCAAAAAAAATATATTTTTCATGATTTTATCTTACGACTTTGTCGGCGTGATTAATATGTATATCCCTGACAAATTATAGCTTTCTAGTACTTAGAGTCTCTGAGCTAAGCTGTGGACAGACGGACGGACGGACGGACAGACGGACATGGGGAAATTATAAGAGTTGCTTGTTGACTACGGAAGCCTAAAAAGACTTACTTACTTTATATCTTTGTAAGTTTATTTTAACTATATATATTCTTCAATATTACATAATTAATTATTTAATTTTTTTATGCACCTGTATGTTGCATGAATTTTTAATAAATAAATGAATAAACTGCCATTCTTTGAATTTTGCATCTACGATGCTTCTATGGTGTACAATTTAAAGGTAGGTAAAACATATTATAAATTGAATAACCTTTTATTTGGTCGTCCAAAGGCGAGATGGACAGACGACATTATTGCCATTGCGGGTAGAACCTGGATGAGGTTGGCACAGGAGCGTCGTGATTGGTACAAGAAGAGAGAGGCCTATGCTCAGCAGTGGAAGAAGTCGGGCTGTGGATGATGATGAAAACATATTATTATTATCTTCTCTCCAGTCACATATCTGACACATGATATATCCTACATAATGCCATATCTCACCGCTCACGCCGGTAACCTAACAACTTAAGGGCGCGGCGAACAAAGCTCGCAAATGCAATTCGAGGCGAGCGAAAAATTCGTTTGGAGTATTGCTATCTCTGTTTGCACGCACACGCGGTGCGCCGTACGTAGCCATGTGTGTGTGAGCAGATAGATATCGCTACCTAATCATCCTATCGACTCGAAAGCCGGCCGACGCGAATGGCGCCCGCGTTCTTTTGTCTTTTTACCCGGCTGCAAGGAAAGTGTTATGTTTTTCGCGCGTATCTTGTATGTATGTATGTATGTTTGTATGTATGTAATATTCTTTATTACCTCATATCTTCCAAACCGCTAGATGGATTTTTATAATTAATACATCGTTAGATAGGGCTTGACCGCCCAAGTGTTCTTAGATAAGTGACGTTAAAAATAAACAAAAATGGCGGCTTTTGTGCGCCATATTGGGGGCGACTCAATATTTTTTTCTTCGAAACCCATCGAGTGGGGTATCAAAATGAAGGATTTTTAAAGGTGATTACAAAAATATGTACCACTTATATGTTTTAATGCGATTCGAAAAAAAAAATAGGTAACTAAAAAGTTGTAAATAAAAAAAGTTAATTTAAAAATCAAAAACCCGACTGCGAACTAAAAATATGTAAACAAGTAGAAAATCATGCTCTGCAGTCGGAGGATACATATTAGCGAGCTGGCTGACCACCTGATCCTCCGACTGCACAGCATAATTTTCTACTTGTTTACATCTTTTTAGTTCGCAGTCGGGTTTTTGATTTTTAAATTAACTTTTTTTACTTATGTAGGTATTCCTTCTACTTATCAAATATGTTTTGTTAAAATAAATAATGAATGCAAGTAATATATTACAAGTAAAAGACAAATATTCCAATAATGTATGCCTATTTACGCATATAAGTAGGTACAGCTAAATAACAGCGCTCTGAGCTAAGAATATTAAAAATAAAAACAAGGATTTTGAATAAAAAAATATTATTTTGTTATGTTCTTACTTTATAGATCATCATTCATCTGTTTAAAAAATATAAATCGAAACTTGATAAAGTCGTGTAGGGTGACCATAATTATATTATCGACTGAACGAAAAACAAAATACAATAATGGTAATCAGAAAACATAGTGTCAAAGATCCACACTAAACACGCTTATTTTATTTCTTTCTAGTGTTTCTTTCTGAAAACTGATGGCCAAAGGCGTTTTTTCCTTGATCGTCGTGGCTCTGAAAATATTTTTGCAGTTTATTATGAAGTCGATTAGCCAGCCAGTTACCAAAGATTATTAGATCCTCTCCAGGGTAAGGGTCACCGTAGTCCAGATAAAAAAGAATAATTAAATAAACTAGAACGAATTTGGATTTTTAGTTTTATGTAACAGGAATTTTACAAAAAAGTCCAGCAAAAACTGGAAGTAGGCCATAAAACCGCGCTTGTGCATGCAAGTCCAATCGCATGGTCACCCTACCCTGGGTGAGCCGTAACGTCACAGTAAGTATAGAGGAGCAATGTAGGTAAGTCTTAGCGGTGTCCTTGAGATAATTACTAACGCCCGCTTTGTCTCATGACATGAATAAACAAACAAAAACTTCGTAAGTTCGTGGATAGGTAGGTAGGTAAATACTAATTTATACAAAACTAGCTGTTCCCCGCGGCTTCGCTCCCGTCAACTGGCTACCTAACCTAATCTACATATCTACCTACCTACCCTACCCTACCCTATCTACATACCTAATCTATACTACATACATGATCGTACGCAACGCACGCAACAAAAGCTCTCAAAAAGGAATATTTTGCCCGTTTTTGCAACATTTTTCATTTATGCTCCGCTCCTACTGGTTGTAACGTGAAGTTATAACCTTCCTCAACTATCCAACGCAAAAATATTTTTTCAATTCCAACCAGTAGTTCCTGAGATTAGTGCGTTCAAACAAACAAACAAACACTTCAGCTTGATAATATTAGTATAGATATACTAAGGTACCTATTAATTTAACTTATTGTATTATGTCATTGGGAAATAGGTACTTCCTGTGAGAAACATCCCAACGTTCGGAGACCATGTCGGCAACCGAACCATATAGTAAATAATAACAAAGTCCGTAAACAACGCAAAGTTCGTAAAAAAGTAGATTACTCAATACCAAAGTTCAAATCACAAGGCAAATCTAAATCCAAGTTCAAAGCATTATTCAATAGTGTGTAGAAATATTAAAATAAGTACAATTTATAAAATAAATAAACGCGCACATAAAGCATAGTAAAGTAATCATCTAATAATGACAACAAACAATCCACAGAACAGTAGAAACACACCCGAAGCACACCCGAAGTGCCCCGAACAAACCCCACGCCGTACGAACGATACACAACCGTGAGCAGTGCGATCACGCACACATTGACATTTGCTTGACGCGACAGCAATACTAGCTATTGGAAATGTGTGATTAATTTGATGTGTTCCGTAATACCAAAAATTATGAATGAAAACTTAATGTTTTTAAAAATTTTTGTTCGATGATTTGTAATTTGATAATATGAGCTATGTTCCTGCTATGAGATTAATAAAGATATTGTTTTTTATAATACAGAAATATCAAAAAGAAAACATGTCATTTACGCTGTAAAAATATACAAAATGGGATTCGCTAAAACTTCATTTTAGGTAAGTATTTAGAAAAAAAGAAGACGTAGGGACCTAGATAAATACTGTCTTAATCCGAATATCATCATAATATTGTGGAAATATGCTAAAATCACAAATGATTTTGGTATTATGTTTGTATGGACAATTGATGCTTCGCCGCGCTCTTAAGATAATGACTCCATTACCAACACTCCGGGATAAATGGACGCTGTACCAACTTAATAATGCGAAGTGGCTGCGTGACGAACTTCACTGCATGGTGTGGTGTTGGCTATAAATAGCAGAGCTAGAATGAGATCTTACCTGGGATATGTAAGGTCTAAGAAACTGTAGGTTTTGGTTTTGGTTGATGAAAGAAAAAAATATTGTTAACTAGGATTTTCCAGCGACCACGATCTAATGTTACTCGTAACGTACCGAGGAACCGTGCATTTTCAGGGAAAATTAAATAGTTGAAACCTGTGATAGCGTACGTGTAGTTTTCTATCTACAGTGAAAGCGGTTCTGAAATCAGATCAGTACTAGACCCATTTGTAGAAATTATGGAGCGTGGAAATATCGGCTGGTCTTAAAAAAAGACTTTAGATGAAGTTCCTACAAGAATTATTTCTCGCTATTTTTAATATTCCTTTCACATTTTGTTGATCTAACTTTGCTTTTCCTTCTAATAAGCTTTCTTGAACTTTCCAAGATGCAACCGGCTTGCGTCACGTAGCCAATAATGATCGGCTTGGAAGTTTTGCGGTGCAACGCTAGCATCTAAGTCTTTTATGAAATACCAAGCCGTGCTCCAACTTGCCTGTTCTGGTTATTGTCAGGGGCAAAAGCAGTGCTGTTTATATTCAGTTGCAATGTTTCAAATGTTTTCTAAAAAACTTTTTGCTTTAACACAGTGTGATTGGTAGTTGACAGCAACATTAAAGAGATCACGGTAATTCTAGAGTTTCGTTAAAACTTCCATCCGTCTTATTTTTCATTCAACTAGAGACTGAAATATAAATAAACAAATATAACAAGTTTTTAAATGATTATTTTGTTTACACTGACAAGTTTTCACAAAACACAAAAGAAAATGATGTATATGATTATCTGGTTTTGGTCAGCCAGCTCGCGATTTTTTTTTATACTTATTATAATGCTGTGTACTTGCCTATTTTGATTTATAACTCCCTAACCAATCTTAATTTAGTCTGCCGCCCGCCATTTTTCCAATATTTTTATCGTTAAACTAAGCCAGTTTTGTTGCCAAATGCTGTTTGAAAATCGTGGGTTTGATACGCTTTTCCATCATACAAGCAACGATACAAAACATCGTATTTTTCCTTCAATAACTCAAGTTGTAATCCGACAACGGCGGAAAGGAAGGGTTTTCATACTTAGACCGAAGGATTTCTTTGAGACACACACATAATACAGAAACCATTTGTCAAGCTTTTAAAGGTATACGTATAAATATGTACAATATCACAATATCGGTGCCTAGATCAAATGGTAAAGTACACCTGCCAAAAAAAGCTTGGTAAGGCCCGTATTTCTTTTGCGCGTGACTAAGATTTTTGCTCCGAAAATAAGTAGATAAATCGTTTAATCAATAGTTTAAGACAATACTCTGCACATAGGCTAATAAGGCCAATCAGGTGAAAGATGACAAAGAAACAACGATGCGATGCCCATTTTTTATAGAAATTGTTGCTAAATGGATAAGTTATCCTTAAGTAAAAATACAAAAAAAATATATTAACGCATCACAAAGACAAAGATATTTTATTTCAACTAGGCCACTAAGCGGCACTTTTGAACGTTAATACATAAAAAATTAAAAGGAATAAAAATTGATTCTACCGTGCATTCGGCAAGTAGCTTGTTATGGAGAAGAACGCACAAGAAACTCCATACTTACTCTTTTAAAAAAAAAAAGTTTTTTTACAATATTTAGGTACATAAGTACATACATTAATAAATTCATATGTGTGAGGACAATGCACCCAGAATCACTACATACTATACTACGTAGTGGTACAAAGTATTAAAAGTACCTACACATGTAACGTGCAGTTATACAATAGGTACTAGAAAAACACTAGCATCCGAAGCAGTTAAGTTAAGACCAATCCCAACTGACGGCGCCCGTTCACGAACATGACGCATGAATCGGCACCAACCAGCTCAACCATCATGAAGGGAACCGAATGATCCAACACACGCGCCACCATCAGAGAGACATTTGAGAGAGCATGACACACTCAACCGCCAGGGCACACATAATCAAAGAACGACACAAAGGTACAGCAAATGGTAGATCTACAGTTGGGTACATAGTACTCACACACGTGCTGCGCAGTTATACAATAATAAAATAAATTGAGTGTATATAATACAAATATATTCATACATTCTTCAGCAGGTCCAACAATACTTCAAAAACAATAATGTTCTGCATATCACTTGTTTTTGTGCCCTAGTGTTTGTGGAGCAAGAGTAGCATTGAGCCAAGCATTTTTATCAGTGATGTAATCCCCCAACTTATAATATGCCTGCCTGCATAGTGTGCGTTTTATACAAGTTTTAAATTTCGTCTCATTCAGTTCTAGAATGTGGGGAGGAATTTTATTGTATCATTTTGTACAGTACCCCATGAAAGATGAGGCTACTTTAGCCAGTCTGAAACCTGGTTGAACTAATTGGTCCCTATTTCTAGTAATGTAATTGTCTATCGCCGTTTTTACTAAAAAGATGTAAATTCTTTCTGACGTACATGATGTTTTCATAAATATATTGACAAGGAACCGTCATGATGTTAATTCCCTTAAACAGTTCCCTTAGAGAATCGCGCCGGCGAAGATTGTATATCGCTCTGATGGCTCGTTTTTGCAGAATAAAAATTGACTCAATGTCTGCAGCCCTTCCCCATAGTAAAATACCGTAAGACATTATACTATGAAAGTAACTAAAATAGACCAGCCTAGCGGTATCTACATCACTAAATTGACGAATCTTTCTAACAGCATAAGCTGCCGAACTTAGTCGCCCTACAAGTGATATTAAATGAGGACCCCATTGTAACCTTGAGTCTAGCGTGATCCCCAGGAAAACCGTTTTATCGACGAATTCTAGCTTCTCCTTGTTTAATATAATGTCACAATCAGTACTTTTGACATTCGGCAAGGAAAATTTAATGCACTTGGTTTTTTTACCATTTAAAACTAAATTATTGGCAGTGAACCAATCCTGAACCTGCCGTAGCGCGTTATTTACGTCGTCAACCTGACAAGTACGTCTATTTATTTTAAAAATTATAGACGTGTCATCAGCAAATAACACCATGTTTAGTTTGTTTTCCAATAAACGGGGTAAATCGTTTATGTATATTAAAAATAAGAAAGGACCTAAAATTGAGCCCTGGGGTACCCCCATTTTCACGTTTAACCCCGACGAATTCACACCGTTTATTTGAACTAATTGCTGTCTATCATTCAAATAAGATTTAACCAAACTTAACGCTGATTGACCTAGCCCGTAATGCTCAAGTTTCAGAAGTAATGTTTCATGATTAACGCAATCAAACGCCTTCGACAGGTCACAGAATATACCTATGGCATCCTGCGATTCTTCCCACGCATTAAAAATGTGTTTTAATAGGGTGACACCAGCAGCAGTTGTACAACGTCCTTTGGTGAAACCATACTGTTTATCATGCAAGATGTTATTCGTATTAAAATGAATGAGCATTTGTTTAAGCATTATCATCTCAAATACTTTGCTGAAAACCGGCAAGACGGATACTGGTCTATAATTATTTGTGTCTTTACTGTCCCCGGATTTAAAAAGTGGTATAACCTTACTATATTTCATTAGATCCGGAAAAACTCCTTGATCCACACACAAATTGAAAATTAAAGCTAAGTACGGCGCTATAGTCCGAATAATGGAGGTACAAGCTTTGATGGACATTCCCCACAGATCTTCAGTTTGTTTGATCTTGATTTGCTTAAAAGCTTTTATTACTGTTATGGGGTTTATATGTGAAAAGTTAAATACATTCGGGCAGGCTGAAACGTTCGCGTTTAATAATCCAAAAGCAAGCGAGGGCGAAGAATTTAAGGTTTCAGTAGTTTTACTTGGGATGCTGCTAAAGAAATTTACAAATTCTTGCGCAACTTTTTTGTTATCTCTAATAAGTCCGTGTGTGGTCTCGAGGGTGTAATCAGTATTATTTCTTTTATTCCTGTTCGTTTCATTATTTATAATTTTCCAAACCGTCTTGATTTTATTTTCTGCTAATTTAACCTTATTTCTAATGTACAAGGCCTTAGCTGCCTTACATGTATTTTTAAAAATTCTTGAGTAAGTAGCAACATACTTATTAAACGTTTCAGTGTTAATACAAGGCTTAAGGCCATATAGCTCGTAAAGTCTTTCCCTACTTTTTCTAAGTCCTGTAGTCGCCCAGTCACTGAATAAAAACTTAGGGCATATAGTTTTAGTTATCTTTTTAAAAGTGTTATTGAACTCTTTTTGAACTACTGAAAAAACTTCATCATACAAAATATTACCATCATTCACTGTGAGGTCCTGATCGCTTAACTTACCGATTAAAGTACTGTTAAATTTATTTAATTTACCGGATGTTATTGATCTGGATTGAATATGCACTTGTTTTATTAGCTTATTGGACTCAAATGTCACCAGTAGCCCACTATGATCCGAAGGCAGATAATTTATAATGGCCTTGTCCAAGCAGTTGCAGCAACAAAAAACATTATCAAAACATGTAGCAGAAGTCAGTGTAGTTCGGGTTGGTTCCGTAAACACATGTGACAAATTAAATGATTTAAAGAGATTTAATAACCTACTGCTATCTGAATTATCTTCTAGAATATTAATATTAAAGTCACCACAGACAATTACTAGTTTATTACCCATTGCAAGTTTTGCCAAAACATTTCCATTACTGACTCGAATATAGAGTAGTTCTTATAATTAGGGGGTCTGTAGACGCACACTATGACATGCTTATCCAGCTCAACACAGGACAGTTCAACACTATGCTCAACTGAGAGGTCTACTATATCTTTACGAGGTTTTGATTTAATACCATTTTTTATTAATATTAGTGAACCCCCACGCAACATTATATTTCTGTTAAAACAACTGCCCACAGTATAATTTTCATAATTGATTAGCATTTCATAATCTTTCAGCCAATGCTCAGTGAAACAAACAATTTCAAACATTGTTTTTTCTAAAAACAGTTCGATTTCCAATTCCTTTGAAGAAAAACCCTGAATGTTCTGGTGGAATAATTTCAGAGAATTCTGCTCAGACCTTTTTTTGAAATTAATTTTTTGCGTGTAAGAAGGTACCTTTTTGATGGTGAATATACTCTTAACTATTCCGTTATTGGTACCCTCCCTTGTCCTATTAACTAGTTTAAAGAACAAATATTAATAGCATTTTTGCTAACGTTATGCAAGGTATTGACCACCTTTAAATTAGTACTATTACTAATATCAATAATAACTGGATACTTCGACATACTACTTATGTCTGAGTTTATTGTATAAAAGCCAGATTGACGCATCCCGTTCGCAACTGCCAAAGATTTTTCGCAATATTAAATTTCCACTCATTTATTTACCCAACCAACTCAACACTCACTGAAACTTCTGCCTCTCCTCTTGCTCACATCCCCAAACCAAATCCAAGTCACAGAAGTAAAGACTACAAAGTTAAATTGGTTCTACCGTAATTAAGAATGAACTTATGAGCCCAAACTTGCCGGCTTTGAGTGCCGGGCCTTAATAGCCTGTTGATGTCCCATTTATACCGAAGTCTTCAAGAAACTTTAGCCTTCAACATAATCTACTGTTGAGGAGTTACTTGGTATTGATTCTAAGAATTTCGTCGGTGCTTCGATTGACTTGGTGATGGTATAACTTGTTTTAGAAACATGGGTCAGGCCGGAGTTCCACGAAGTACAAATAAAACATGACCAAAAATCGTAGAACTTCCAAGCATTTGAAAACAGTCAAATTGTAAGGTTTTCTAACTTACCAACTTACCCAGTGGTATTAAATGCATGAGATTAATAGGGATGGTTTCGCATGAGGTATTTATTAAAGTAAAGTCTTTCACTTGGTCTTCTCAACTAATTTAATCTTCTGACATATACATCTGTCACTGAAGGTTCCTGATAAATACTATTAAATATGCAGAACTTACATTAGAAGGGATATATTTACCCTTAAGATTCAACACTGGCGATATGCTGTATCAAAGAGCATCGTTCAGCCTGTGCAGTTGTATCTATACATCAAATACACCATGAGGACATCTGTATTCGGATCCTGCTGCATATGTATTAGGATGTGATTTCCTCATCTCATCATCCTCATGAGATGTCATCTAAAAAGATAACGCAAGTCCCGCCATCTGTATGAAAACCAAGCGTGCTACTTTTACAAACACAATTTAAGAACAAATCTTACTGATGAAAGAAAATGTTTCCATCGTTTCGGCTAACTTTTTTCGTAGGGTTTTTACAGCTTAATTTCTAGACTTCAGTTGATGTCCTGTGCCGATAACGCTAAATGAAACAGCTCAAAATTGCTCATCAAAACAGCACTGCTCTCACTTTCACTCCCTTTTTACCCAACTGCCGAAGGTGGGTAATGTGTTTATTAGTGTATGTATGTTTGTTCATATGTAGCATTCTGCCAACGCGTTTGGTCTCTCCAAACGCGTTGGCAGATTTTGATGATACTTACATCAAACGACTTGTCTTAACCTTGCGAGTGTCGCAGGCTACATTAGAATTGGAAAATATTAGCTTATTTTTTTATTTTCTTCTGTACCCATTGGGTATTAAGTTGATTTCGAAAATATAAAACACTTCTATGTTTAAAAGTACCAAATCCGAAAAAACAATGTTAACTAAAAGTTAATAAAAAAACAAAAACCTGACTGCTTAAGATGCGACCTAAAAAGACCTAAACACTTGTAAGGTTTTGGTCAGCCAGCTCGCGAATTTGTATCCTCCGACTGCACAGCATGATTCTATTCATGTTTAGGTCTTTTTAGTTGCAGTCGGGTTTTTTGTTTTTTTTAATAAGCTTTTTTTTTGATATGCGAAGAACACAAATTTGCATCATTTAACGGATTTTATGTCTGTGTATTTGGACCTTTTATAACCTTTTTTAAACCAAATTATCTTAACGTCTTCGTTCCCGTGGCTCTCACGAACCGTGCATTTTTACGGGATAAATGTAGCTTATGACACTCAACGATAATGAAGTTTTCTAGCAATGAAGAATTTAAGTGCAGTACATACTTCTAGAGATTACCTTCTGATCCTACAAACATAACGACCCCTCTGTATGCTATTAGTTTAGATTAACCCCGGACTATTTGATTTGATGATACCTCACTTGAGAAGTAAAAAAAGTAAGCAAACGTCGACCAAAATAACTTACTCGTACTTTTATGTCAATAAAACCATTTTCTTTTCACTTTTCTAATCAAATAATAATGGCAGGTTGAGCCATTGGCAAAAGCGAAGTTAGCTGAAGTTATAAAACTCATTTGTATTCGAGAAACTTTTACCACAGACAAATTAATTTAAATGTATGATAACATGTTCGGAATATCTTGAATGTTTAGTAGTTAGGTATACTAAAAATATCTACTTGTGAAGCTGAAGTAGGATGGGTTGGTAATAAAAGCGATCGAGCACTATGGCGCCACGGAAACTGTTTTATTATTATTATTAAGCCCTTATTGCTGATACTAAAATACATTTTTATACTATACTAGCTTCTGCTAGCGTTTTCGCCCGCGTGAATTTCGAAAATTATCCGAACGGAACATATTCCCGGGATAAAAAGTATACTATGTGCTATTCCAAAATGTAATCTATCTCTGTGTCAAATTTCATCCAGATCCATCCAGCCGTTTGAGCGTGAAGAAGTAACAAACACACACAAACTCGCTAGTTATCAGCGTGTCCTATCACAAATGCCTCACACACACAGGCACATAGACACAAAGGCCTCTTCAGCCTTCTCTATTATTTTTGTTTTTTTTTGCCCAGGTTATCCCCATCGTTATGATTGTCTGCCATTTTTCTTTTATTTACCATCTCGTGGTTGCCACTCCGTGATAGTTTTTGTCCATGTTGCCATGCCGTTCATCGCCATTTAAACTATCTGTATGTCTAATATCTTCTGCTCGTTTTCGGTCTTTTAGCATCGCGCCCAACATACTTCTTTCCATTCCCCTTTAGCACGTTCTCAGTTCACGGAAACTGCTTAGTACACTGCAATTTTTGGTACTGCTTGGTACTTGACAGATCCGAGGATTGGTCTGAAACCAAAGGTTGTAGTAATGGCTTATACCACATTTTGATCAGCTTTAAGATAGTTTCCAATTAAGGTTTCTGCTGTCTTCAAATACAGAATAGCACGGTTGTTGCCCTCGTGCAACATACTTTTTAAAATAAGGTTTTATTACTATTGCATCTTTGGTCTTGAGATGCGTGTGCGCAAATGCTCGATTCGAATGACGAATTCTTGGGTCGAAAAAAAAGTTAGTAAGCAGTGGATTTCGGGGGCGTTAAATCGATCTAGCTAGGTTGCATTTTTAGAAAACGTCCTTTACTCTATTTTAACACGAGCAGAGCTCGGTCGCCCAGGAACTCATCTTTATCTTTAAAGATTTTTCATTGGTGGCTTTACAGTATACAAAATAAAATGAAGCTAAATTAGATTTTTAGTTTACTTTTACCGCTTTTGTACCCAGCAATCTGCAACGGGATCTTCATTAATTGCTTCTCCACCATGACCCGCGTGTCACCCCGTAATAAGTTCTGTTTAATTTCCGTTTTTAATGATACGGAAGCAGAAGCTGAAACGGATGTAAGAAAGCGTGCGGAACTCCCGCAGTTGCGGAAACAGAAACAGAAGTCAGTTGCATCACTAGTATAACCGCGTTAAGTACAGCAGTAGGTACACACATCTGCTTAACTCTTCGAGGAATTCCGGCTTACTGCTATTGGAATACCTTCCAATGTAAAAATTCGCTTCACTAGTAAACCCGCTATCAGTCAGAGTCAGTCTCTACTTTCACACGATGCTCACGTTATACTGTCAAAACATTCACCGTTCACTGAATGAGTGAATGAATGAAAGCTTTGTTTCGCGAACAATACGCAGCTAATATAACGAAAGTAATGCACGGTATTGTGTTCACTCTGACTGACTGAGTGAATGATAAATAAGTTTTGGGTAAAATATGAATATGTAATTCATTATGAATGATTGATCTTTGTATAAAGCGTTTTGTTGACACGGTTTTGGGAACGACAACAAAAAATGTTAGCATTTTACCTACCATGAATTAATTTCGCAAATAATTTAATTTGCAGTATTTACTCGTTTAGAGGGAATGTGAACCTAACTCGTACTGAAAAGACTGGATAGCAATGGCTATGGACAAACGTGTGAGGGAACAATAGAGCATAAGTCTTATTAGTTTCAAAATACGCGCTTAGACGTGGAGTTGCGGACACCAGCCCGTCTTAATCTAATCTAATCTAGATTCAAAATAAATTTATGTATTTTGAATATTTAATATATGTAAAATTTAAGTATTTTGTTAATTTAAGTTAAAGGCTCTTTTAATTAATTAAATTTTAATTTATCTTATTAAAAGCTCCAAACGTCATGTATAAAAAAAGACTCTTCAATTAATTGTGGCAACATTTAATTTTAATATCCACAAACTGTGATATTTAAGTTATTCTTATAAACTTTGCAGATTATTCGAAGAAAACGAGGACCTACTCCATCTATTCGAGAAATTCGGCGAGCTGAAGACAGCTGAGGCACAGATGAGCTCCGAGGAGTTAGCAGAACATGCGACAAAAGTCATGCATACCCTCGACGAGTGTATCAAGGGTTTGGGAGACATTGACGCTTTCTTGCGTACATCAGACATGTGGGGGCCACGCATCATCAGGTGCCAGGGTTCAAAGCGGAGAATTTTTGGGTGAGTTTAGAGATTTTTAATTATGAAGAATTCGCGGTGATGTTTGGGGGGCTCAGCAGTGTAGGTCTTTCGGCTAAGATGATAATGATGAATCGGGTGTTGTTACAAAGACTTGATAACGGTGACTCAAATAATTTTATCTCGTAGAGGGCCGATTGCTGATTCCTGTGACACAATTTATAAGAAAACAATTGTGCCCAGACACCGAAGGGCCAATGCACATCAAACAAGAACCAACATTTCAACACTGCATTGATATCTTCTTGCATAGATAATATATTCACTAATTGTAAAGTAAAAGATTCGTTTTTAATTAGTGGCGTTAGGTCAGACCATACTGGTCAACTAGTATCTTTTGAGTCAGAAAAAAAAATAACCTAGCTAAATCAATTCGATTAAGACCACTTACTAGAAATAAATTAATCTCTTTTAATAATAATGATTTAAGCAACCTTTGTAACGCCAGTTTTGATTCAAACGACCCCAATATAAATTACGGCACGTTGTTTTCAACAGTTTGCCAAGAATTCAATAAAACGTGTCCTGTAAAAACAGTTAAAGTCAACAATTCCAAATCGAAATTTAGTGAATGGGCCACTGTGGGCATAAGAAAAAGCCGAGATATCTTATATAATTTATATTACGAAAAATCTTTGACTTCCGATCAAGTTTTTCACAATTATGTTAGAAACTATTCCAAAATATTCAAAAGAGTCTGCGCTCAAGCAAAATCTCAAATAATAATTAACAAAATTGGTGTTTCTAATAATAAAATAAAAACTGTGTGGCAATTAATTAATAAAGAGACTGGAAAGATACAACAACGCGATCAGAATGAGTCTTCTTTGAAAATAACTAATCAAACCATTTCTGATAGGCAAGAAGTCGCTGAGACATTAGAAAATTTCTTTACCAACATTCCGTTACAGGTTACGAAGTCTCTTCCTTCCTCTTCTAAATTAGCTGAAGCTCTTCTTAAAGAAAACTTTACTAAAGACATACCAATCTTTAAATTTAAACCAATATGTATTGATTCAATTAAAAACGCGTTCAAAAGTCTCAATATAAAAAATACTGAAGACTTGTGGGGGATATCCGTTAGGGTTCTTGGAGATATTATTGACTCAATTGCTCCTGTCCTAACAGGCATATTCAATCAATGTTTGGACAGCGGCACTTTTCCTGACTTAATGAAACACAGTAAAGTAGTACCAATTTTCAAATCAGGCTGTAAGAGTGATCCTTATAATTATAGACCTATATCCGTGCTTCCAGCATTGAGTAAAATCTTTGAAAAATCATGCTGGAACAGATGTTGTCTCACTTCAATTCAAATGGGATACTGCATAGTCAACAGTTTGGTTTCACGAAAGGTAGGTCGACAACGGACGCGGGAGTAAAACTCATCAGCCACATCTTGGAGGCTTGGGAGAGGTCCCAGGATGCCATTGGCATTTTCTGTGATCTCTCAAAAGCTTTCGACTGCGTCGACCACAACACACTGATCTGTAAATTACACCACTACGGAATTCGTGGAAAATCTGCTGATCTCGTGCTTTCCTATTTATCAAACAGACAGCAAAAAGTAAATGTTAATGGGGCGACGTCCTCCGGGTCTCTAGTCAAAATGGGCGTGCCCCAAGGTTCAATTCTCGGCCCTTTCCTTTTCCTTGTTTACATTAATGATCTCCCTTTTATGATGGCCAAATTATCAGATATAATTCTATTTGCTGATGATACTTCGCTAATTTTTAAAATAGGCAAGATACGGATGTCATAAATGTCAACGAAAGTCTATTTGTTCTCTCAAAATTGTTCGCAGCTAACAATCTTTTACTGAGTGCGAAAAAAACAAAATATCTAAAGTTCTCTTTACCAAATGTACCACAACATGACCTAAACTTAAATCTTGACGGCAAAAATCTTGAAGTTATAACGGAAACTGTATTCTTAGGGATTACTATCGATTCAAAATTGCAGTGGGGCGCGCACATTAGAACTCTTTCGGGTAGGTTAAGTTCGGCTGCATATGCAGTAAGGAAAATAAGGCAGCTAACCGATGTAGCTACAGCTAGGTTAGTATACTATGCTTATTTCCACAGTATTATGTCTTATGGCATTCTGCTGTGGGGATCAGCAGCAGACGTTGACTCAATTTTCATCCTACAAAAGAGGGCAATCCGCGCAATCTATAAAATGGGTCCTCGCGAGTCACTCAGAGAAAAATTTAAAGAGATCGATATACTGACTCTACCTTCACTTTATATTTTGGTTTGTATTTTGTATGTCCGTAAAAATCGGGGGCTTTTCAAAACTAGAAGCGACTTCCATAATTTAAATACACGCAGTAAGCACGAAATTGTAATACCCAAATTCAGATTAACGAAAACTAGCAAGTATTTTCTTATAAACAGTATACGCTTTTATAACAAGTTGCCAAAGTCAGTTATAGAACTGACCGATGGAAGGTTCAAAAACTACATCAAACGTATCCTTGTTAAAAAAGCATATTATAAAATCAAGGACTACGTTGAAGATAAAAACATTTGGCCTTAGCTCCTTCTGCGCATGCAGCTTCCCTGGTAACTTGTAAACGGCACAAATATGTGGATGTCTCTAACTATACTCAATCTCATTTTTTCATTTCCTTCTTTTAATTAGACTTTTTACAATGGTTTTCAATCATCTTTATAGCCCTTTGCTAAGAATAGTTACAGCACTGATAACAAAATTTGTGCAACATGTTAAATTTATTCTTGTTATACTTATTTTTATTATTTTTATCTTTGTATAGATTCTTTTACCGATTGTTTTGTGAATGTGTGAACATTGTAGGCCTTCTAGATGCTAGTTAACATTTGTTAACTTTTTATATAATCTTTTTTTTTTTTTTTTACTTTCTTTCGACTTATTGTCATAATTCGGGCCTACGTTGTCCCCTCATATCTAAGTACTAAGGCTGTAACATGGAAATATTGTAGAACCAAACCATTTTTAAAAGAGTAACCATGGAGTTTCTTGCCGGTTCTTCTCCATAGGAAACGACCAACCCGAACCGTGCACATTTTGTCGACGTTTTATAAGTGCCCATGTAGGCCTATGTGAAATAAAAAAATTGATTATGATTTTGATTTTATAAAAAAAAACATGTTATTTATGGAAAAACAGTATTCGACAATTTGAAACAAATAAATATGTAATTACCGAAAATACTTGGACAACAAAGCAAAACAAAAATTTTGAAAGCCATAGCTGTATTTCCTAACATACGCAATTCGAATACCTGGCTTTCTGCAAACCTTGGAGGTCAAAGAGCAACGTTAAGCATCTCATAATTCCCGGATGAAAGGTTAACTGAAAGTACCTGAACCGACCATAAAATATCTACCTACGTGGCCTTTACATGTCGGGTTTCATAAAAAAATCAATATCGTCTTACTTTATATTTTATTCTTGTGTTGAAAAAAATTGTGTGGTTTGCATGTTATGGGAGTTTTTGACTTCATGTTTTTTCCTAAATTATTGGAAATCTACGTTTTTTTAATTTGGCAAACACTTTTTGACGTTCACCTCTGAATCGTAAATCTAAGCTATGAGAAGTAGATTTCTGAATAGATTATTATGATATGATAAATTACATACGTTCAAACTTAGATCCCATTGCTGAAATGCAAGGATATTAATCTTTAGAAGACAACCTTTTGGATGGATTGCAAGGAGAGAGGGAGAGACAATACTGTGAGAACTGCTTAAAAACATGATAGACAATATGACATGATAGGCATTGTACAAATTTGCCTGCTACTAAAGCTAAAATTAAATCCGTTTTTTATCCTGATGGTAACTGGTACACAGTTATGAAGAAGTTGAAATTTTTGAGTAGCTTAAATATTACTTATAGCTACATTAAATCATTATAATTGCCAAGGAGTTCCAAACTAGACAGTAAAGGAGTCCCAAAAAACGAAGGACATCCCATTCAGCTCACAACTATAAAACTAATGTAGTTACAAAATTCTCTCCTACACAATTATTACAAAAAAGCTAATTAAAACCAGAAAAGGCAGTTTATTAATTAATTACTTAGACCTCTCAGTGTTTCGTTATAAGAACTCAGCACAAGTACAGTGCTTCAGTCGGAAAACTCGCGAAGAAATAATTGGAAAAGACTGTTAGCATGATTCTGTAATACTCTTTGCCGTAGCACAAGGGCACGGAGATCAGGGATGGTAAAGTATCTATTACCTGCAAATAACAATAAATAAAAATGTTTTCTGCCAGATGAGAGATTAGTTTTTATTTGGTGTATTTTTGTTAATATGTTTTTAAAAGGTCATCTCTAGAAATACTAATCCGAACCAATAGCCCAGCGGCAGAGAGCAAGTTAAGCCCAATGAAGCCACGAGTTCTATTATGACACAAAAATCCCCCTAAACACTATAGTTTCGGGCCAAAAGAGACGTCTCACGTTGCTTTTAAATGTGGATTAATTGCCTAAGTATCATGATACGTTGTTAGTGGCTTCACGCAGAAATAATTTTCCCGTACCTATAAACGTTCTTTTAAAGCCCCTTTGAGTCTTCTCCGAGTCGTTTCCAACGAACAAGACACTTCAAAAGGGGCATTAATTAGCAAGCGTTTTAAACCCATACACAGAGGTAACTAAGGGTTGTCAAACTTATAGCATTTATTTCTTTAGCATATATTTTACTTTTTAATTACGTATGCTATTTGCACGGTCCAAAGCTTAGATAAATATCTATACAGAAGAACACTTCAGAAAAGTAGACATTTTCTTGACTTCTGATTATGACAACCTTCTTCACTAAGACTAACTGACAAGAGACAAGTATTGGCCGCACATAATTGGCTTATTTCTTTGTACAGCTTAGTTGATTTTGTTAGTAATTCGCAGTCCAAGGCCCGTACCATGAGCTCTTATAGCAAGGTTATTTCCCAAGTGCTCAAATGCGCGGGCACCCAACGCGAAGAAAGAAAATTTGGTTCAAATATTCACTAGATCCCGCTCTGGGGCTGCGTGGTGGATTTCTGCCCATTCCCTCTCTCACAGAGAGGAAGCCTGTGTACCAACAGTGGGAACATTAAAAGGCTGATGATGATAATGATTCACTAGATGGCGTTATAAGCTTCGATTTTTTATTGAGTTTTGTTTAATATTAAGATTTTATAGAGACGATCATAAAAAACGTATGTTCTTGTTTAATTAACTCTCTGAAGCTCAAAATTAAGGAACATTGGGCTCTTAATTCACATTTCAAAGATTATTTGAATGGATCATTTAAAATTGACTCCAATAGATGGCGCGGTTTCAAATTTCTGAGGCATCCAATCGAGTTTTTAATTTGTTGTGTAACACATTTTGGTACATTGAAACTGTAAAAACGTGCAAAAAAATACTATAAAACAAATCGTCGCTGTATTATAAAAAAAGTATTCAAGAACCGAGTAAACCCTTTTACTTGCAAGTCGCTGCTAACAGCATCTGTATCCGTAGAACGGAACCAAACGTGATAGAATATGTTCTTAGAAAAACCGGCCAAGTGCGAGTCGGAGTCGCACACGAAGGGTTCCGTACCATTAACGCAAAAGAACGGCAAAAAAAAACCTTTGTTGTCTAGGAGCCCTACTTAAATATTTAGTATTTGTTGTTATAGTGGCAACATAAATATATCATCTGTGAAAATTTCAACTGTCTAGCTATCACAGTTCATGAGATACAGCCTGGTGACAGACATACAGACAGACGGACCGCGGAGTCTTAGTAATAGGGCCCCGTTTTTACCTTTTGGGTACGGAACCCTAAAAAATAATCAGTTTAGTCAGACTAAACACGCTAGTTATGTCGGCACAGTTTCTTTGTATGGGATGAGGCAACTGTATGCTAGTGTATTATATTATCTGTGGTAAGGGACAGATGTTTACAAGTCAGATACATCTGTCACTTACTCACACTGGATGTAACCTTTTTCTAAGAGCTCATGGCAGGTCCCTTCTTCTGAATATCTAAGTTCAAACCCTACTCGAATAGCGTTCTTATGTTAGTAGTAAGGTATCGTAATACAGTTAGTATTATTAAGTTAACAATATCGTTTGGAAACTTTGTTTTTGTTCCGTGGTTGGGTTTGCTCCATTAGTAGTTGTGTTTCTTTTCAATAAAGATCCAGTGTTATTCTGTCTTGTGTTAAATGAACATTCTGCTAAATGTTTACTATATTTGTAATACTTGACTAAAATTTATTTAGTAACACCACATCAAATTTGCATGGTACACAGAAATAACAATAAAATAGTAAAACAAAGTATGTGCCTGTAGATTGCGCCAAAAAGCTCCATATATGTTTATCTTTACCTTGACCCTGGGGCCGTAACGTGACGTGTCAAAACTGTCATTAATGGATGCAAAAGGGGACAGGGATATTTTTCTTGCATTGGTCCGTCTCTTTCTCACAGTGGAACCATGATAGTTTTGACACGTCGTTCTTAGTTTAATATAGAATGCCATAATTACCAACACCGTCTTGTCCTTAGGCTCTAGAGTCTCCTCCCCAGTGGGTGCCCGCATTGTCGAGGTGGGGGGGGCTCAGTAGCCGTGGCTTGGTCACCAACGGTGAAGCGAAGAGAAATTTGAGGAGGGCCGGTCTTCAGGGCTTTTGCCGATTAAGCTAACGACGCCGACGTAGCGGCCAAAAATAAAGTTGCGGTGCTGTTTGGGTGGACAAATGCTCGAAGCCAATCAAAATGTTCGACTCAAACAAGATTCAAACGTCCATAATTCTTGCTCGATGTTTGAAGCAAACATGTTTGTACCTGTGACCGCGACTTCGAGCATGTTAGTCGTGATAAATATTTTTGTGATAAGAGTGTGGTTCGCAGCTAAAATGTCGGACGTTCGTTCAATTTCTCATTTCTCTCATTTTTGGACGACCATAATAGTTCCGATGTCATCGATATCCAATATAGAATCAGCCATTGCTCGAAGAGTTTCAACGCACACTTAATATTCTTCGAGCAAGCTTTTTAAGGTGGAACATGTATGGAGAACTGCTTTTTTCAATAAGACTTGCTCGATGAGCATGTACGCACGTGTGTACCCAACAAAATAGACAACACAATCCGTCCACCACTTTGTCTTTACTTTAAACATTTTACGAAGGAAGTTTCACATTTTTCACACCATATTTACGTACAAGGCACCAACACATATTCCTCCTAAGTGAGAAGGCTTAAAACTTCGCCGTCGCGTGCATTAGTAACACTTCGAGTGTGGAACTATTGCTATTCACTTGGGGAACTATTGCTAAAGTGTTCGCAAACGGTGCATCTGCTTTAAAGTATCTTACATGAATTCTATGAGGACGTCGTTGGTAAACTTGTGTATATAATAAGGTTTTGATGAAAGGCTTCATGAAAATTCACAATAAATTCACGCCTGTAATCCCCGAAGCGTTAGGCAGAGATGGCATTATAGTACACCCACATTTAGCCAGTTTTGTTTAAGTCCGGGCACAAAGCTCTGGCTTTTCCATCTGGAACTTCCCGGAGTCTGCTCCGGGATACTATTAAGAAATCCCAAAAACATTTCAACCACCTGAATTAAACCCAGGGCCTCTTGCTCATGAGATCATTAGACCAACGAGGCAATTTTGTTTATACACATATTTATAAAAATAATTTATCTAGAAGTAGAAAGGCCAATTCCGAAAATTCTATCACTGATAGATCGCAGAGTGACATACGTTATTTAGCCACGGGGAAAAATCTAGTAATAACCAATACCCTTCGCCTCCAATTGTAATCTTTCCTTCCTTATTACACCATTTATTAAATTAGCAGCCTAATGATACGATGAACACACGAAGATTATAATAATAATATAATATAATAATTTATTTATTTCAGACAACAAAAAGGTCCACACTGACAAAATAAAATACTTAAAAGGTTGTTAGTAACAATATAAAAACTTATAACCTATGTTAGTGCTTACTTACTAAGATGTTAGTGACAATTTATCTTATGACCTACGTTATTACTTATATACTAGGATGTTAGTAACCATGTGGCTTATGATCTATGTTAGTACCTATACACTACGACAGACAGTGTTGTTTTGATGAGATGTCCCATTATAGGACTCTCATCAGGCCTGTCGGCTATCACCCTCAGGAGGCTGTTGCCACTGCCACGCAATCTGGCAAGCAGAGACGCACTTTTCTTCCGTACGACAGCTGAGAAGCTGTCGACTCGGCCTTCTGCGAAAATCTCTGACGCATTGCAGTAACGTGGCAGCCGCATCAGCGCCCTGAAGGCGTTATTATATTGGACGTGCATCGCATTGACGGCACGTTTGGTACAGCTGACCCATAGGGCGCTCGAGTACAGAGATCCAATCCATAACACCCACGCTATGGACGCACAGAATATTGATCGTGTTTTGTTGTTAGTAGAGAGGAGGACGCAGCTGCTATCTCTTGACTAATACATTAATGTGTCATGTCTTGTAAGACCTTATTAGAAGATAAACCACAAAGCAATTACTCTATGGTAGGTTTTTCCAGCGGCTTTGCTCATGTCAAAAAATATCCTACAGAAACGAACTGCTGTGATAAAAATATTAATTTAAAAATCAAAAACCCAACTGCTTATGAAAGAAACTGTTGAATAAATAGAGGGTAAATTGAAATTCTTACAGTGCTTATTCCTCTTCCTTAATCTTTATAATAAAATATGTGGCAAATTTATTGCCACCTATTACGTGAGACTTATCCATAACTGGCCGTGGCAGTGGCAAAGAATTTGGCCAAACAAATTTGAATGACCTTCTTGGCAATCTCGAAGAAGAAGAAGGTAACTGTTGCAATGTGGTTGTACTATAGGTACATCATCATCATTTCAGCCGAGAGACGTCCACTGCTGGACATAGGCCTCCCTCAAGCGTTGCCACACTGATCGGTCGTGTGCGTTTCACTTCCACCGGACTCCCGCAGCCTTGATGAGGTCGTCGCTCCACCTAGAGGGAGGCCAAAGCTGGATTAAGTACATCTCTGCCTAAACCTTTGGGGCAAACAGGCGTGATGAAAAGGGAAAATTGGTATCAAAAACTACGCCTTTTAGAAGTATAAAATTATCACAGAAAATATTTGTGGCTAGCAAATTGTCTTCCTCATTGGTTAATTGCCTTTCACACAACATCCGTAAATGAGGCTAATTATCTCGCCAAGCGATGTGATTTGTGAGGCTTTGTTGTTCAGAGAATAAGCTAAATCAATGCTTTTCCTTCCTGGTATCAAAATAATTTGTTTTTATCTCTATCTCTCTACTTTCGTAATAATAAGGAAAATATTGACTGAATGTTAATCATGACAGCGTAATGATGGATCTGTCTGTACCTACCTACCATAATTGTTTGATATTTATGTGTCTGTTTTATTTTATACAGAATATTAGTCAGCTACCGTCTGAAATGTACATAATAATGAATCCAATACTTATGTTGTAAGAAATAGCGTCCAACGACCGGTACAAGGAATGTTAGTAGCTGCCTCGGCCTGTTTTTAATTACCGATTCATTGTATTTTTTAATTTTTTGTTTTATTCTAGACGCTTTTACTTGCACGTCTTTTTACATCGTTCTCACATATATTATTTTCAACAAGAATGATGTAACCAGATACTTGTAAAAGACTTTTTTAACACATTTTCTCGTAAAGGGCCTCTTATTTCACCAATTTCAATATCGTATAGTAACTTATTACGTACTTGTGCGTTATTGTAATGTAAAACGCACGAGTTTCTTTTTAATAAGGTAAAACCAATGATATTCAAATAAACAGATACGTTATACACTCACAAAACAATTGAAAAAAGTGTGCCGCATATAGCGGCAGCACACATACACACTTTTCATTCATCTAACATTAAAACATATTTATTTTAATCAATAAATAAATAAATTAAAAATACACACGATAACATTTTTTTTTTTTTTTTTCAACAAAGCCTATCGCTCTTCGCCATGCGTGACATAAATTAAAGATTAAAGGTCACAATTGTGACCTATTCGAGTCTTCAAAATGCGCGCGCTCATAACATATCTGTTTATTTGAATATCATTGGGTAAAACGCACGGTTTATTAAGATGCTCCGTCTAAAACGATCGGTACTTTTTTAATCTTAGCAAGTTTTTATATCAGAAAAGTGATCAACATTTTATGAACAAAATAAGCTTAGGGAGATAAAATATAATAAATAAACATTTAATTCTTTAATTTAATTAATTTTGACCATAAATTACAACCATTTATCTGTAACAAAACACAAAAATATTAATTTACTTTATTAGTAATACTGGCTGTTTTTGTTCCTTTGCCTTAAAAAAAAAGCGCTGATGCGCGCGCATCGCTAATTTGTAAACAAGTAAAAATTATTCCACGCGCTTTTTCTTTTCGCTGTATTGTTTATATTTGAAAATGTCGTCAAGTCATGATGCATTTATTAATTCGACACCGGCAGACGTCTCAGAGGCAGCGAAAAAGGCTACTTCTAAGCGTCTTGTCCGAAAAATCGACCGATAGATTCTTACAAGCGTATCAAAATTTCATCTTGTGGAAAACAAGCAAAGATGCAAATTAATTTTCAGAAAGTGTGTTTATAGCCTATTTCATGGAACATTCTCAAAAATATAAGTCAAGCTCATATGCTAAAAAGCACTGTGAAGACAAGACGTGGCGAAACATGGCACAACACCCTGAAAATGACACCCATGACGAAAGTTTGAAATATTTCGGTCGGTGCCATCTTGGAATTTTATTTTGACCACAAAGTCGCATTTAGCGACCCCAAAAACCCTGAAAATGACACCCATGACAAAAGTTTCAGAAATTTCGGTCGGCGCCATCTTGGAATTATATTTTGACCAAAAATTCGCACTTAGCGACCCCAAAAACCATAAAAATGATACCCATGACTAAAATTTTGGCAATTTCGATCAGTGCCATCTAGGATTTTGATTCAACAACAGTTTAATTTATTTTTATTTTTTTTTGTTTCTTTTTTGTCCGTCCGTTTATGTTTTCAAAAACATAAATAGGTAGTCAAATAATTGAATAAATCATTTTTTTTTTTTAAATCTTTAAGTACACACTATAAGTTATTATTTATTTACCACGCATTGTAACTCTCGTATTTTAGTAACTTTTAAAAGCAATAGTAAAATAAACCACCTACACACACCTTTACTGTGACTTTTTTGTCGACTTTACGCACACGCGAGCACGCCGCTCGCTTCGCGGTAACAGTGGCGCGTTAAATACCTACTTCGCCGGAACTAGCAAGCCTTAATGGCCTAATAGAATAAACAAATTTTGATTTTATTGGTCCGGACGGCAGTGAGTTGGACAGGCAAAATGGTTGCCAGCGCGGGAAAAATCTGGATAAGGGTTGGCATAGGAGCATGGGGATTGGCACAACAAAAAAGAGGCCTATGCAGTATGCCCAGCAGTGGATGAAGTTAGGCTATGGATGATGATGAAGAAATACCAAAAAGAATCTTGGTTGAGCTCGCGGATCTATCTTTTTGATTTATTGTCGATTCAGTTTTTTTTTTAATTTTTCATAAACTGAATCGACAAAAAATAACTATGTAATTAGCAAACCTGCTCACAAAATTTCACGAGAATCGGTTGAGAAATACGACCTGTAGAGGAGAATAGCTGGACATCCAGACATGCGAACGCATTTTTGAACACGCTGAAACGGAGATGCTTCGCTCGCGCTTTGCACTCGCTTGGTCAAATATCTCCTAGTCGATCTAATCTTTATTCCCCTTATGAACAAGTCATAATATGACAAAAGACTCCTACTCGCACGAAATTCATAAAACATTTTCCTTTTTTCAGAAAATCGAGCAGCCATTCTTGCAAGCTGCCCAAACGACTCTCGGTGAAAGATATACTCCGAACATCGAAACAAGAAGACCATCAGATTTATTTCAGAGAACCTGGTGAAAGGCTACGAGGATGGCAAGGTGGAAAACGGGACGGCAGAATCTTGACAGGAGAACTATTGAGACTTTTATTGTAATTTAATTTTTATATTAATTACGGTTTGGTTGTTAGAGTTTAAAGTTGGGTAACGTTCTAAGCTTGTAAATATTCATTATCATAATCATCAACTGACTTTGACAACGAATAAAAATTCCAAAAGGTTTGGGATTGAACACGACACATCTCTAAACTCCAAAACATACATACAGCTTTTGACAATTGGTGTTACTGATAAAATATTACTTTGTCTAGACTGTTTTATTATGATTTATTTAGTGTAATCAAAGCATTTCGTCTTCCATGCCCACATTCTAAATTTAAAATCTTTGCCTATGTGTTTATTTTAGCTATTATCACAGTATTCACTCTTTTGTAGCCATTTCATCTTTCACACTACCCATCCAACATTTATTTAGTCTTCACCTAATCTTACATCAAACAGCAGTAGGTGTTCCATATTGCTTACAAATGAAGAGGATAACGCTTCTTATATATATTTTATGTCTGCAGATCCGTTTAGCTGTTTGACCGTGATTGAGTAACAAACATACACACATCCGCATATCAAAACTTTCGCATTTATAATACTAGCTTCTGCCAGCGGTTTCGCCCGCGTGAAAATTGTTTTATCATCCTATTACCGTGATAAAAAGCGTATGTGCTATTCCAGACTATAATCTATATCTGTGCCAAATTTCATCCAGATGCGTTCACTCGTACTGGCGTGATTGAGTAACAAACACACATCCATCCAAACTTTCGCATTTATAATTTTATACTAGCTTCTGCCAGCGGCTTCGCCCGTGTGAATGTCAAAAATTATCCCGAAGGAACATATTCCAAGGGTAAAAAGTATCGTATGTGCTATTCCTGATTATAATATATCTCTGTGCCAAATTTCATCCAGATCCGTCCAGCAGTTTAAGCTTGAAGAAGTAACAAACATTCACAAACTTTCACCATTTTTAATATTAGTAAGATTAGCCATCATGAGGCCATCATCTCATTAGTGGGTGGGATACTCAACTTCAAAAACCAAAACATCAACCACAATTTTTTCAATGAATCAGAATAACATTAGGTTTAAACATTAACCGTCTTCGTAATAAACGTGGACTAAGGTAAGATTAACTTTATTCCAAGTGTTAGGCTGGTACTGACGAATTTCCGTATTAATAAACATGGAATAAGGAGGGATTATACTAATCTGACTCTAGTCTCGGACTAAAAGTTACACCATGGTGCCAGCTAGTTTAAGGTCGGAATAAGAGTAGTGTAACTATGGCAATCACAATTTTATTTTTGCCCTTTTCGGGCAGGCTAACGTCTAGATTCTAATGTTTTTTTGGAGTATTTGGCAGCAAATTGTATCGAGTCAGGCTTCCCAGTAAGCTTTGCGGAGGTAGTCAATACTACAATAAATTTCTCCGCTCCACTATCCCGAGATCGCTTCTGTAAATGATTTCACATATTGTCCAGTTGCGTAGACAGTTGAGACACAAAACTACACCAATTTTAAATCACAATATCCACTAGGAATCAATTTGCAAATAATATTAACAGCCGCTGCCTACACTCAAAAAAATCCCGCCAAAAACTCTCGCAACCACAATTATTACATACCTTTTCCTCTTCATCTCAGTTAACTGAGCGAATTCGTTTTGTTTGCATCATTTTATGTAATTTTTAAGTTCAAAGCTATTGAGATAATTTAAAATTCCCTCCTTCACCTTTACTGTCAAATCCCTTTGGCAGATATTTTTTTTTGTCTTCATGTTGCTTATTTTCATTCATCGTTCATTCTTTTTACTTTTAAATTCAACTGGGTTGCCAGAGCTTACGCGTAAATCTAAGACTATGAAATGAAAAGTTAGTCCGAGGTTATTCCATGTTTATTAATAACATTGCTAGATCTATGTTAATGCTTAGTTACTCCGGGATTAGCTAGTCCAAGAGTAACTTCGGAGTAAGCTGGGAATACGCCATTTTTATTAATAAGACTGAAAGGGTTCAAAATGTCTACACTACAGATGAGCAACGAATGTGAATAACATAGTGACCTCCTTTTTGAAGACATACCATTTTTCACTTAATCCATTCATAGTTCTTTGGGCATTTCCATACTCATGAATCTATTCATATTCATAACTTTTCTGCATGTTCATTTAATAATAAAAATATATTCTTTCTTTCCCAATTCACCATTTAACTAAAAATCATTTAATGAATTTTCTTACACGATTTATCTCATATTTGCAAAAAACTTTAAAATCATTTAATTTAATTTAAACACTAAATAAACTTGGGACCCAAGCCAAGACTTAAAGCGAACTTTAGCCAACTTTTAACGCTAACTTTCCGACGTGGAATAACTTAAGTTTAAGAGTATTTTTTGCTTTTAAGATTTGTGTTCAAATAGCTTGGAAAAAAATCTAGAAACTAAACAGAATTACGTGATTTTCAGGATCAGTCCAAAATCATTCGAAATTCTTCTAGAATCTTCTCTTGCTGGGTGTGAAAGTTACTTAAACATAACAATTTTCAGGTTTCTGTATTAGTCATAGCAGCAGCGGCTTGTTTTTACTGTTTAGCCAAGCTGTAATTAAGTTCATCATAAGTTATGCCTAACATAATATCACGCCTGTTATCTCCGAAGAGATAGAGAGAGGCGCGAGGTGTGCATAATATAAGTTATTGTTAGAAAATAACACCAAGTCTTTATTATATGTACAACATCCGACATTAAAATAGTCTACAACAAACCAATATTCACGAGCATTTATTTAAAAAAAAAAACGAAACCTAAGAATCACATTAAAATTTATGCATTATTTCCGAATCCATCCGGATTTTCAGACAGAAATCCGTCTATAAGATTTTCAGAAGCACGGAATGTCATTATTTTATTCACTGCAAACGTTCAATATGAATTTATGATTTCGTCTCTGAACGTCGATTCGAATCATGAGGTCAGAGGAAAATATGTACGTGCAGTTTGCTTTTGCGACTCTTTGCACGAATTGTATGTGAGTTTCTGCAAATGTTCAATCCGTGTGAAAGTATGTTATGTTATGATGACATATGAGATATTTCATTTAGTAAAAGTATTTGACGGATGAAATAATAATTCAGCATAAGTTTGATTCGTAAAATTGCGAACATAAGTAAATGATAAGTAGGTATTTGTTATTTCGGGCTACTATAAAGCCCCAACAGAAATGTGCCACGTGACGAAATGCAATAACGATGCAACATCACGTTTGCTTAGAAATTGTTACAAATAGGATATAAAAAAGAATACACACAGTAGAACCTAGAATTTCTACCTTTTTTGAAGTCTGTTAAATAGCGTTGAGGCTTTGTTGCAGCGCACATGTCTATAAAAACTTTTAAATACAAATTATGCATGGCTTAGTTTACTGTTTTATAAGCAATAACTTTATTTTATTTTTATGATGAAGATTTTACCAAACAATGCCGTATTAGTTAGATTAGCATGACTATCAACGTTAACGCAGTTAATTTAGTAGGTACGACTACATTAAGATTTATAATCGATTCTGTACCACAGTTTGTGGAGGTAACCGCGTCAAATAGTCAACTTCATCAATACTTAAGTTCTTAATAGATTAACCCCGTATTTTGTCTATTGCATAATTTACCTATATCCCTCATTTTATCAAAGGTCTGTTTGTCTTTGTAGATTAAGTATCAGATTTGATCGACGGGTAGACCGATTACCTAGTTAAGATTGCAGGAATTCATTGGATGCGAGATGCAAGGGACCGTAGGCTTATTACGTATAAAACAGCAATCAGCAATAATTGCGCAGTAATCGCGAAAGCAAACACTTTATGCCATAAAAGCAGGATTACCTAATAGTCGTTTGCTAATCGCCCGCTTTTTTTTTTTTTTTTTTTTTTAATTTTTTGGACAATCCCACCGGACTATTCCTAAACCACTGCAACTCCTGAAAGCCAGAATCAACAGTGGCGACCACCAGAAAAGCGCCGAGGTAATGAAGCTCGACGAAGTCCCGGAGAATGAATTTAACTGTCTTGGATCCCGCAGAAAAGAAAATGGAGGAGTAAGAAAAATACAAATTTCTACTTCCCTCCATATCAAGCAGGAGACAGAACAAACAAGACCAATAGGCACAAATGGTCGTTTACAACTGGGATAAGCCCAGTTGCCTAGCACCACGGATTTTTTTTTTTTAATCGCTCGCTTATCAAATATTCTGTATTTAGTAGTATTTAGATTTGGGAGCGATTGGTCAACAACAAGGGAAAAAGTAATCGCAATTCGACAGCCAAATTTGCTCACCCATGGCTGTCGCGCTGCTGCCAAAAACCATACATAATACGAAATAATCGCGATTCCTTTGCGATGAAATGTACATTTTAGTTAACCAATCGTAATTGTTCCATAAAGGCAGCACTGCCGATAAATTGGTTTGGTGTGGCTATCGCTGATACATAATTCGGATTCGCGATTAAATAGCAATTATTGCGCAATAATCGCTATCGCTTTGATCTTACAAGATACGTAATACGCCTCCCGGTCGATGTGGTGATACTTAGATAAGGCCTATGTTCACCAGTGGACGTATTACACCTGAAATGATGATGACGATGGTCAGTTTTTATGTCAACTATTTTAAGATAAGTTCGTTAACCGTTAATAAATAGGCACCTAAACCAACTCAGCAAGTCGCTGATAAAAGTTAAGTTTATAAACGACTTTATTGAAGCATTATAGTGATATACAACTATGTAATTAGTAGGGAATTAGTAGGGTTTTAGTTTAGAAAAATATATTTAGTTCTGTTCTTTAATTGCATATTCTTTGTATTGAAATGAACTGCATTAATATTTTTTGTAGGATTTAAAATAGGTACGTAATTATCTCACTGTCTTTGAAGAAATATTTGCTAAGTTTATTTAATTTGTAACCGTAATTTGAACTTCTGGATGATAATGAATTCTGGTCATTATAATTATTATTAGATTTTATGATAAAATTATAAGTATAGATATATATACAAGTAATATAGTTTTATTTATATCTACTTGTTGTGTATTTTCTTATCCTTATTCCAATATAATTGTTCCGTATGGTGTCTATATGCCCTAAGTTTGAGTTTAGACTGGGTGACTAAAGGACTCAGGAAAAGTCGGGCAAAACTGTACGAGCTGTATGGTCTGAAGCCTATATTAACACTGAAACTTTCAATAAGTATGTTGCTACTTACTCAAGATTTTTTTAAATACGTGTAAAGTAACTAAGGCTTTATGCATAAGCAATAAGGTTAAATTGCTAGAAAATAAAATTAAGAGGGTTTGCAAAATTATAAACAATGTAACGAATAGGAACAAAATAAATAATACAGATTACACGCTTGAGACCACGCACGGACTTTAGAGATAACAAAAAAGTTGCTCAGGAATTTGTAAATTTCTTTACCAACATCCCAATTAAAACTACTGAAACCTTAAATTCTTCGCCCTCGCTTGCTTTTGGATTATTTAACGCGAACGTTTCAGCCTGCCCGAATGAATTTAACTTTTCACATATAAACCCCATAACTGTAATAAAAGCTTTTAAGCAAATCAAGATCAAATCGACCGAAGATATATGTGAAATGTACATCAAAGCTTGTACCTCCATTATTCAGACTATAGCGCCGTACTTAGCTTTAATTTTTAATTTGTTTGTGAATCAAGGAGTCTTGCCGGACCTAATGAAATATAGTAAGGTTATACCACTTTTTAAATCTGGAAACAGTAAAGACACAAATAATTAAAGACCAGTATCCGTGTTGCCGATTTTCAGCAAGGTATTTTGAAAAGATAATGCTAAATGCTCATTCATTTTAATAAGACTACTATCTTGCATGATAAACAGTATGGTTTCGCCAAAGGACGTTGTACAACTGACGCTGGTGTCACTCTATTAAAACACATTTTTAATGCGTGAGAAGAGGCACAAGATGCCATATGTATCTTCTGCAACCTGTCGAAGGTGTTTGATTGCGTTAATCATGAAACATTACTTCTGAATCTTTATTATTACGGGCTAGGCCAATCAGCGTTATGTTTGGTAAAATCTTATTTGAATGATACACAGCAATTAGTTCAAATAAACGGTGTTAATTCGTGGGGATCAAACATGAAAATGGGCATACCCCAGGGCTCAATTTTAGGTCCTTTCTTATTTTAAATATACATAAATGTTTTATCGGCAAACAAACTAAACTTGGTGTTATTTGCTGATGACACATATTTAATTTTTAAATAAATGGACGTACTTGTCAGGTTGACGATATAAAAAACGCACTACGGTAGGTTCAGATTGGTTCATTGCCAATTAATTAGTTTTAAATGGTAAAAAAACCAAGTACGTAATTTGTATTGCCGAATGTCAAAAGTACTGATTGTAACGTTATATTAAACAAGGAGAAGCTATAATTCGTCAATAAAACGGGTTTCCTGGAGATTACGCAAGACTCTAGGTTAAAATGGGGCCCTTATTTAATATCACTTGCAGGGCAGCTAAGTTCGGCAGATTAAGCTGTTAAAAAATTCGTCAATTTACTGATGTATATACCGCGAGAGCTGGTCTATTTTAGTTACTTTCATAGTCTTACGGTATCTTACTATGGGCACTTAATAGAAAGTATACAGAAGGGCCACTCCCGCCGTTTCGAAAATTGACAACTAAACTTGACAGATTCACTAGGGTAGCTACTATATTGATTCCGAATTCCGATTAAAAAAAGAGTAGATTGTATAAGTTACAAACATAAATACATCGATTCGTCTAAACATACATCATATCATGCTTACGTGCCTTAGAGGGTAGACAAAGCATCAATTATCCAAAGAAAGAAAGAAAGAAGACGACGAAAAGATCACGACTCCACATACTACGAAGATTGTACGGTAAGAAGACGTAAAAATGGTGTAATAATGATCCCACTAAAAACATTAAAATGTGAAAAGCACCAAGCTTGACAAAACTATAAACTATGAATTAAAAAGATGTAAATCAAAGGCAAAACGTTTATTGCGAAATTAGTGTATTATATTGGTGTTTTGTTATGTTAGTACTTATGATTTAGCAGCCTTTTACTAGCATTGCAAATATTATTCTCCTGTCCTTATCATCCTTAATTATCATGCATTAAACATTATTATTAATTAATTATTTAAACTTAAAATATTAATTAAATTGAAGAAAATATAGTTATGTCAAAATTTAATGTCAATATTAATGAATTTAATACAATAATACTGCAATACTAATGTCATCCTTTTCAGGTAGTACAAATTTGAGGTAGGCTTGTTCTGCTATTTTATATGTATATAATAATATGCTAATGTAACCCTATTACGTACTATTAGGTTGCAGTGTAAATTGATGGAAAAAAAAAAGTGGCATTGAATTACAGTGTCGGTAATTTTTACTCCCAATGGATAACAGTGTAATACAAAGTGGTGTAACTCAACGGGAACAAAGGGAAAGGGTGGGTTTTAAAATTAACATGCACAAAACCAAGGTCATGGTGAATGCCCATGTAACACCAAATCCTTTCAAGATCGGAGACTACACTCGAAGTTGAAGGCGATTATGTCCATCTGGGGCAAACGGTCCAGTTGAGTAGGTCTAATTTTTAAAAAAAACCTCGTGCGTAACTAAAAAGCATCCTGTGAGGAAGGATCCTTTTTAGTTACGCACGAGGTTTTTTTGGCATGATACTTTAAAAACATTAAATACCGCCACAATGGCATTCTGATACTTGTGTGCTATACCTATGCGAGCTTAACTTAAATAAATTATCATAACTCTTGATCTACAACCCGCTTAGGTAGGTAAAGATTTTTCAGGAATTTCTTCTAAATAATTACCGTGGAATATCAGTATTCTTAAAGCAACGAACCATTTGACCTCGCTTTTACGTAACATACATACAATACTACCTACATCTACATATAATCCCGAGTTAATCCCGAAAAGCGGCATGAAACGCCTTTGTTTTACCGTTACAAGACTGGTAGGAAATCTTCAGCGGTGCTCAGGAAACCTTGAGAATGTCTTTGAACGTCGACTCGTTCTAGATCAAAGATTACACCTATATTTATTCCGTTTAATTATTACATGTTTATGTGCTCGTGGAAGAGATGACTTAAAGCTTAGCACGATCAGAATTTAATCACTGCTGGGACTGTCTCCCAGCTTCGTCTCTGTGAGAGGAAATGTCCTGTAATAATCCGCCACGATGGTCGTAGTGGCCCAGTAGGCAAGACCTCGCCTCCCATCCGCTGCGGTCGTGGGTTCAAGTGCCGGGTCGGGCCAAGTGTTCGAGTTTTGATATTTCTGGAATTTTCATGTTGTGTATTTTTTCTTGATCTTAACTATCGGAGAAGAGTCATACTTAACGGCAAAATGGCAGCCCTTGTGAACAAGACATAAATTCTGACTTTCTTAAACATAACTGCAGGAGTTCCTAGAAGGTGGCGACAACTCGCGTCTGGCCCTGGGGGTCTACTCCCTATCTCCGTCAACGAAGTTACGGGCCCGTCGGGGGCCGTTGTGTTAAATTATTCGGTAGGCAAAACCATTTGGTAAAAATACATCGGGAGTAGGTACAACTGTCAAATTGTGTTTTAATTTATTCTTAGCAATCTTTTGTCCGTAGGTGATATACGGAGTAGGAAACGCCCGTAACGAAGGCTGGATCTACGGATTTCGTGCTTAGGGAGTAGACCCCTGTTTCAGACCATAGTACGGAGCGATAGGGCATGGAAAGCTGTCACCTCCTTCTGCAAAGCAGTAAATCTCGTGAAGGAGGGTGCGGAATGAGTGAGGTAGATGCAACGAAGACGTAACTTAGACGCCCTCACGCCCCTAGTCACCGCTGAAGACGCCCTGGGCGTCGGGAGTCGCAACCGCCCACCGTAGGCACGGGCTTGCGGACGGCGAGTAATGGGTAGCTCGCCGTCTCATAAGGACCAGGCTCGAGTAGACGGCGCGTAGTATGCCACGCGCGCCTCAATGAGATGTCAGCGAAAACTGACGGGGTCCGCTAGGTCCGATGCCTGTCTGGGTCGCGGATAAATTTGAAACAGACTTAACGCTGCTCTGGCACAAGCAACTGAAGGAACACGGGTTCAACATGTTTTTTTTCAACAGCTTCACCCAGAGCAGGAAAAGTCACTGGATGATTCCAACCAAAAACTAAAAAAAGTAATTCCTAGTAGATGTAGCCTGTGGCATATATTATTCCTACATACTAAAGGAGTTTTCAGCCATCTGCAATTCGAACTAGCACTGGCTGCCACTATTAATAAAGTTTAGGCGTTGTGCATTATACAACAGTTGCATAATAAATAGATACTTCCTAGATTACACTTGGGCATTCCGGAAACTGTGAGGTCAAACAATTCTGGTGTAACTTAGTAAATATACTGTTTTGGTGTATGAATGCATGACATTATTAAATACAAAATTGGTAAATTATGTGGATTTGGAAAAGGCCTCAAACTCATACTATCCGACAATCTCAATTTGAGTTATTTTGTGATTAAATCGCTGTGATTAAGAAAGGCAATACGATAAAACCGCAAAGTAAGTTAAGAAAACTTAATCCGAGACTGGAAGACGACGGTGTCCTGCGAGTTCAGAGTCGCTTGATGGCTGGCAGAGAGTTGTCACTTGAGTTAAAACATCCTATTATACTCGACGCAAGACACAATGGACACTACGGTACAGCGACCCTGGTAAACGAGCTTCGACAAGATTACTACATATTCCGTTTACGGGCGGCAGTGCGATCTTAATTGCCAGAGAATCTTAGCGAAAGTTGTCGTAGACTGCCTGAAATCTAAATAAAAACTAAACCACATGGCGAAAATATTTATGGCAATATTATTAGCTTGCCAAATAAAATCTCTAACAAAAAAAAATCTCTCAAGACGACCTTGAGGGAACAAAACGCGCACTCGTTTCACACCCGCGAGACCCAAATATCAGTATTTTTTTCGACTTTCCTTATTATTCTATGACTTTAAAAAGAAAGCCTTAAATCAAAATGTAGATAAATAAATTGTCTTTCAGATGGTGTTAATTGCATTAAAATACGCCCGCTGGTTCTGATGCGATTGTCGTTGTTTTGTCCGTGTTAGACATAAGTTTACAAATTACACTATGGTATACGAAAAAACTCAAAATTTTCTTAGATCAAATTAAAAAAATTATCTAATGTTGGTATCGTATATTTTTTCCAAAAAATTACGACTAGCCGTCTAGTCGTGATTCTCATTTTAAAATCAGCTACTCAGAGGTAACTGCGCCTTAAACATAGGTACTATCCTCCAACCCGCAGAAAGGAGGCATGCGTCCTAGCAACTGATTATCATAAATATAGGATACCTATCTCTGAAATGACATTTTCTGCGATTCTAATGCATCCTCAAAATATGTCTTTGTAAATAAATTATTTACATTCTTAGGTAATTTTCTGTACAATAGACCAAATAAAAAATTCAGTATCTGTAAATTAAATTGTTTTACGTGTAAAAAGACTATTCTTAAACATTTACTCAGCAACTCTTACGGAGAGACAGATCTCCTGGTTGGAACAAAATAATAATGTTGCTGTATCTTTAATTTAATTTAAGTATAATACTAGCGGACGCCTCGCAGTTTCACCCGCATATTTCCCGTTCCCGTGGGAATACAGGGATAAAAGTCAGCTGTCAGCCGGGGATAGTGTAGCTTCCCAACGGTGAAAGAATTTTTGAAATTGGTTCAGTAGTTTTTAAGTTTATTCGTTACATACAAAAATGCAAATCTTTCCTATATATATAATATATATATAGTATAGAAGTATATATATAGATACGAGTTATATCCATTATTAATTTATTATTATTAGAAGTTTTAAGCACTTTATAGCCAGAAACATAGGTTCAATCTAGTTTAAGCAAATAAGCCACTGTGTTCTTTTATATTTTTAAGATATTTTATAGTAAAATGTGCCTTATGTTATAAATAAACGATATATATAATTAAAAAATCCCTATAAAACACCCGTAAACAAAATTTTATCACAAACGAGCTCATAGCGAAACAAATTGTGAATTCTAAGAGACGGGACGATGCGACGATATAATTAATCGTCCCACCCACAGGCGAGGACGGATGAATGAAATTATTCCCTGTCCGCTGCCGTTATGCGCATACCTACACTGATTCTTCATTTACGTTCCCAGCTTAGAATTTCTATTGGGGATTTTTGTTTCATGAGGTAAAACGTGACAGTTATTTCTCTCTTTTGCAAGTTTTTTGTGCATCTATTTTGGCGTAAATGAGTTTGAGCTACGGTGAAGTTCCACAAGCTATATAGGGCTCTGACACCAGCTGCTCTTTACCTGTTTCGTTGGGGACTTGAAATTTTGTGGCTGATGATTTCACCATCATCACAATTTCAGCCGAAGGATGTCCACAGCTGGATATATGTGTTACCAACACTCGATTGGTCCCACGGTCTGCACCAGGCCATCCATCAGTCCTTCAACCATCGGTTCTGCGGCAATGTATCCTGCCCACTGCCACTTTAAGTTAGGCCATTCTTCGGATCCTTACAATTTAACCAGAACTTATTCGACACCTTTCGAATAAGTTCAAATAGTACAACATACAATTAATAACTTTATGTTAAACAACACATAACCGTTTACAGGTACCTCCTAATCGTAATGTAAAAGGGAAATAATTAAGCTCACATAATGAATTCTCGTACTAATTAATACTTTCCTCTCTGGCACATAATTAGGAATGTAATTAAGTTCTTAATCTTAAACACGTGTGGTTGTTGTGTACTTGTATTTAAATGAAGGCGCGTTTGGTGTTGTGTCGTAAATAAAGGATTTTGGAGGTAAAGGAAACAAGAGACATTTTTCAGTTCTGTATTGCTTGAATTTGAAGACAAAGGTTTACAGTAACAGGTAAGTATAGTTAACAGTTACTAACGCCTCGTGTTTTAAATTCCATGAATATCCTTAAGGTGCTCCCTCACCTGGAGTGTTCGCATGTAATATAACATGTTATGTGATGTAAAGGAGCACCTTTAGATGGAATAACGACAAGCCAAAAGTTTCAGTATGAGCACGTGAGAGGCGTTTTCTGTACCGTACTTTTTGGACTGAGGCTCTAGAAGGTAGAATTCAATGTCAGCGAAGGCGATAGTCGAAATATCAACATGTAAGGGATTGATCACGTGATTTTTCGATATCGCTTGTCAATCCCATACAATTTTGTCTTTTTGACAATCGCTAGCGCCACGCTTTATGCTAGAATGTCACTTGTCTCGGGCCACTGGACTATATAACAGTCTTTAGCGCGATGGAATGTCACTTGGTATAAAACGTCTACAGAGGGTCTGTGTATCGTCTCATGGTCGTTTAAAATATTCATAACATAACTCATGAAATTCTTCAAAATATTCTAGTTCAGAAAACGCATTATTACGCCATTTTAAAAACACATTACACAAAAGCGTCTTCATTTATATATTGTTAATTCTTTAAAAAAAACGTTGCCTCACACTTAGGATTTCTTCCTGTCTCGTGGGTGCGTTTACAAACATTTAAACGCATATACACAATACACCCAGATCCGCAAGAAGTAGGCCTTACAAATATTTGTTCCGTGCGATAATCGAACCCGCGACACGCGTGCAGCATTCAATCGCTCAACCACTACGCCAACCGTGTCGCCAAACGTACCCAATCGAAATACTATACGGTCTCTGTCAAACAAGCCTTCAATCCCAGTACAAAACAAACAGTATAAATCAAGTTTTGTTAAATCAGTGCGGCAGTGGTCGAGCGCAAATTGGCGCAATCGGATATCTTTTGATACAGGTCGACGGAACATCGCACGCATGCTCGATGCCTCGTCCCTAGCGGATAACTCCTTATACAGGGCTGTCTAAGAACATTGATGATCTCTATCATAAACCAATGGATATTGGAATACGGATTTACCCTCAATAATTTTGAGAGAGTAAGATCCTCAGAGACTTGTCCTCGTAGACAGTAACCGCCTTGACAGTTTCTTGCACGATCTTCTCCATAAGGGTTTATGCTTGGGAACACGCAATTAGCTTCATATTTCTGACTGACCGTCTTAGGCTCTAGGCAGACGGTCTGCATTTCAACTCCTCTCCGACTGCAAATTTTCAGTTCGAATGCAGTTAGTACGACTGCAATAAAACTGCAAACCAACCGTGCAGTCCGATTGCAGTCGGTGTGCAGTTGGCGTGCAGTCGTCGTTGGTACTGCACGCCAACTGCGCAGTCGTAGTAACTGCATTAAAACTGCAAATTTGCTGTCGGAACCTTTTTATTGTTTCAACAAAAAAATCTAAGGTATTAAAGAAAAATATGAGTTGCATATACTTAAGATTTATTTAACATTTTACAAGTTCATAATATTTTTTACTATTATTAATTTTTACATATCCATATCTAGCAGGTAAATACTTATATTCTTTTGGATATTAATTAATTTTAGAATCTGTCTCGTAATATTATCTCGAAATACTTCAGAAGATAAACCTAAAAATAAAGGAATGAAAAATATTTTAATTTTAATATTCAATTATCTAATAAGAATGTGAGTGACACATATTAGCAACTACAACTAATACATATCGATAACGGAAATTTCAATTGTAGTAAAAGACATTTTGTCGAAAATAAGTTATATATATATATTTGGAATCAGCGGCGCGAGCTCTATCGATTGGTAAATTTAAAATATATTTTTAATTCTATCTTTTAACAACAACCCCTTACGACCTGGATTTTCAACAGCTCTAGCTTGATTTTTTTTACTTTTTGGGATGTATCCTAAAACTATTTTTATAGGGAGCGTAAAGTCATGTTTTAATTATTTTTGCACTGAAATTTGCTATACGACATTATAAACAATATCGATACCGGAAATTTAAATTGTCGTGAAAGACAAATAAACTCGAGTTTTCATTAGAATAGGTAGTCAAACTAAGTGAAATAAAAGGTTTTTATTACGAATTATTTATTAAACAAAACATTTTTATTAAAAAAAGTGACAAAAATGTTATTCTAATAGGAACTCAAAATTTAAACAAAATGTGTTGCCATTTTTTTATTCAAATCGCCAGTAATCGGTGCCGAAACTAAAAAGCAAATCAAATTTTAGGATAATCAGCTAGTAAACTAATCTACTAACTAGTTTTTTTTTATTTAGTTTTTAAACTCAAGCAATATTAGTTTATCAAAACAGTATTAAACTTAATAATAAAATTAAAATAACCAAAATAATAACAAATTGTGCCCACCAGAACACAAAAATCAAACAATTGACATTCTAAAGTATTAATTAAATGGTAAGTAACAGTTCAGTCTTTTAAAATATTAGTAATGATAATGAAACTTATTTTTTTGTCACATGCCCTCAGTTTCCCACCTTAAAATTATCGGAGAATTAATGTGACCAATTGTCAAACACGCGTTATCTTCTGTGATTGGCTGTTGAAAATTCATTCAACCGAGGGTTAATCTTCTTTTATGATACAAAATTAAAATAACCACCAAATTATAGTATTGAAAAAGCCTTTTTGTACCAAAATTCAATGCTCCCAGCGGGGCTATGGATTCGTGTCCTGCTGGGAAAATTGGATAAACATTTTGAAAGTTAAATCTTAAAGATCAATTGTGTCGATTTCATCTTTCTCTATAGTTTCAGAAATAATGTCTTTATTAGTTCCTAAAGACGGTTGATCTAAATGTTCCTTAAGAAAGCGCTTTGGTATAGTTCCGTTAGTACATAAACGCTTTCAATCGTTATACTTACCGACTAGTATAGGGTTAGGTTTGTTATAAAGTGTTGGTAAACCAATACTAGAAGTATTTTCTACTTTGTCGGCATCTGTTAGAGATCTTGGTTTTGTCTTTTTGTTCTTTTTCCTTTACCTTTTCCTTTTGGTCCTCTTTCTTCTATTTATCATAATGTTACTACTTGAGCGTCTTGGTTTTCGTTCATTGAATATTTTACTTCCATGCTTTTCGCGTCTTTTTCTTGAACGTGACAATACGTTTACGCACAAAAACCTCGATACAATTGAATGGCAAAGTAACCTCTTACCGTGATCTTTAATTTTTTTGTAATAAAAAGTAACAATTAAAATATTCGTGTGCTTGTATCAAGCGCAAGTTCGATCATGCATGGAGTACTGTTCTCATCTCTGGGACGGATCTGCCAAATACCAGCTAGATGCACTAGAGTCGATCGAAAAGCGGGCCAAGAGACTCATCAGCGATGAGGCACTGGTTAAGTCAAAGCTCCAGAGCCTTGAACATCGTCGCCGAGTTGCCGGCTTGTCGGTTTTTTATCGGTTACATTTCGGGGAGTGTGCGTTGGAATTGCATGATTGAATTACACCCAGCCCGTTCCATCATCGGACTACCAGACGTACGGCGATGCGTAATCGGTACATGGTGGACATCCCACCCATACGCACTAAACGTTTTGAGAATACTTTTATTATGCGTACAGCTAAGAAGTGGAATTCCCTGCCGGAGTCTGTGTTTCCCGATAGCTACAATCTAGGGGTCTTTAAGTCAAGAGTGAATAGGTTACTTCTAGGCAAGCGTTGGCACCGTCGACCACATCATCGCTTACTATCAGGTGAGGTAGTGGTCAAGCGCGAGTCTATATTAGATTTTAAAAAAAATATCGTTAAAATATTATTAGTACCTATGAACTGAAATCCGAAAAACAAAGTCGGGTGACTGTATGGCTTACTAAAATCGACCTGTGTGCATCTCCTTGACAATTCAAAAGTGCCTGTAAATATTTCCAAATCAAACTTAGCATTAACTATATTTTACATAACTTTTGTAAAGGGAACAGTAAACAGTTAATTTAGCTTTTTAGCATAGGCCTCCCACAGACCCTTCCACAGTGCACGATCGTGCGCGTTTCTCCTCCATGACGCTTCGGCTGTTGATCGCCGGTCGTCCTCCCACCTGTCTCCCTCTCCTCCTCATCCCTTCCGTTAATGGTTTAATTGAAATTAATGATTCGAGTTTGAATCTAGTTGACTTACCTACCGTACCGAGTGTGCCAAGGCACACTCAAACAAAAATCAATAAATTATAACGCACTGTTTTTTCCTTTGTCTGTGCAGTGTCAGATGTCTGTTCAGGTTTTAAGCATCGTCTATGTAGGTTCTAGGTACTCAGGATATATGCAAGATCACAGCCCATCTAAGTAAACAGTCGAGACTGTTTGGTTCTAGAAAGATCCTGACAGCCCTACTGCTACCTTTCCCATCCACCCAAATTTATCAACTTTTTCCCCTGAATATAGCTGATAAAGTATAGTGCCTACAAAATCTCACGAACATTAACTTAGTAAGTAAATTACGAGGAACACGTGTAGACTTGGACACAGGCCTCCTCTCATAGAGGGAGTGGGCTATAATCCACCACGCGGGCCCAGTGCGGATTGGTAGATGTCACATGTCTTTAAATTTTTGGTTCTAGGACATGCCGGTTTCCTCATGATGTTTTCCTTCACCGTTTTGAGAACAGTGGTGATGAAATAAATTACACAAAGTAAAGCGCCTGCTCGGGTTCGAACCCACGACCTACAACTCATAAGTCGGGACCGTAACCACTGGGCCACCACTGCTCTCTTGTGTAGACTTCAAAGCATACCATTCGGAGGAAAATTAGTTTTGTAGAATTGAATGAAAGGTAAATTAGATCTTCACTCTTGTGTCGACATGGGTCATGTCTAAATAACTCATTCCGCAAAATATAAGATCAAAGCATTACTCTCCTGTTTATTGCAGTTGGATAAAAAAGGAATACTGAAGGAAGGAAACAAGATTTGATTACAATAAGTCAAACTGTTCACGAGGCGGAACCATGAACTTGCGAGGCCGCGGGTGTTCGCTGGGTCCGAAGAGGACCGGTTGATGAGACGACACTTTTGCAGGCCAAATTTCAGCAGTAGCTGTAGTTTGGCTGTAATAATGATCATGATTAAACTGTCTACGGTGAGACAAGATTTAATCCTGGAGGCCGAAATGAGGGAAGATTTTTTTGTGACGAAAACACAACTCTCACTCCCGTTTCGATGAAACCTGAGAATGTAAATCGCAGTGTTTTTAATATATTTTATAACTTGACGTTTTGGCAGTTCAGTGGGCAGAGAACATTGCTCGCAGAACAGATGGTCGATGGGGCCGAAATGTACTGGAGTGGCGACCGCGAACCGGGAGACGCAACGTTAGAAGGCCTCCCTCTAGGTAGGACTGATGCCCTCCGGGAATCTGGCGGATGCAAGATGCACAGGGCCGATCAGTGTGGCGACGCTTGAAGGATGCTTATGTCCAGCAGTGGACGTCTTTCGGCTGAAATGATGAAGTAATGAGAGTATTGAAGAGGAGAAGAAGAAAAAGGCAATATGACACGACTCAGGCCCATTATCTGAGTTTTTTTTTAAGCGTTTCTTCATATAATTATGCATGATAAATATGAGGTGATATTCATATATCATACCTAAATGGAAACAAAGCAATAAAATGAGCCACGTTACGGAACTTTCATTATTTTAAGTGACTCGTCAGTTTTCAGACACCGGTTTTGTATGAAATTTATATCAATAGCGAGAAAATGCCCCTGTGTATTTTAAATTGGTTTTTTATCTTCTTCCTTATCCAATAACAGTGTATGCAGGAATATAAGGATTAAGGCTGAGTGATTATTATTGAAAATTTCGCTGCGTACGCGCTTTTTTATAATTTTCCTCATTTTCTTTCATTACCTTTTTTTAATCTGTTAGCGAAAAATGGCAGCGACATCTAACACAATAATCTCATATTTCTTTCAGACAGAAATCTACTATCTAGAAGCTAAGTAGTAGTAATACTTAGGTGGGTCATTATCAGGACACTCATTATTTGGTTGACTTCGGTGGCAATTTTTTTTTGTTTAGGCCCTACTAACATGAAATATCAAATCTAGAGTTAATTTCAAACATTTTAATAATAGAGGAAATCGTATAGATCAAATGGATATGAAGGTATTTAATGTTTTAAAAATGGTCTCCACCGAAATCAATATTCTTATCACCGAAATCAAATATAACAAATAATTTATATTTCAAAGACGATTTTTTTATGTATGTTAACTGCCTAAGTACTACTAAACACATTTATGGTCTGTAAGAATTTAACAATAAAACATCTTATTTTATGAAGACTTATGTTCCGTTTATTACGTTATAGGAAAAATTTCAAAAATCAACTTTGGAAGAAAGCGCTAAATTATTACATGTAAATAATTAAAATTTGTAGGTACTCTTAAACTAACAAAGGAACTTAAAAAAAATGAAGTATTAGTTGAGATCTAGCATCACAGACAATTTACTTATTGATAAAAAAATCACTACAAAAATAACATAAAATCAGTATCTTCAACAACAATTATAGAAGGCTCTTACCTAAATAATAACACTTGTATTTTTATTAAAAATATTACTTTGCCTGTTGATCTTAACACAATTAAATAAACTTTTAGGTATATTAAGCACCCAGCATTTAATTAACAATGTAATAAAAACTTACAAAAAACTTATAAACTTCTTTTGAATCTACCATAATCACAATACTTCTTCTTCTTAGCGTGTCGATAGCAAAAATAGTATCTAAATATTATGTTTGGCCCAGAATACTGACCAGGCAATACCAGCCGTTGACGCAGCCTTATGGTCTACATATGCACAGGTAACAGGGCAGGCCGCGCAATACGAAAGGTGGACCATGGTCTGCGGGGAGAAACCTCACTAACACTGAAGGTTGGAGCCATCCGAGAATCCCCACCTATGGGGGTTGTCTTTGGTGCGGCCGACCTGCGTGCGGAGTCTATTAAGAGTTTTCCAGGTCAGCCATGGCAACGCGTGCCCAGGCGGTAGACTCTCCGATGGCTCGATGAAGTAGTCAGGAGGCTTCAGCTTCGCCCGCCAAAGATCGTATCTCTCCAATGTGTCGTTGCCATCAGAAGGACTCACGCAGCCAAGAAAGCTTTTTCAGGTTTTAAGGCTTAGAGGCACCGGGCCGCTCCCGTGAATTGGGTGGCGTGGGTTTTTTTCTAGTTTCACCTTCTCTGCGCGGCCCGCTATAGTTCTGCGGAATTTCCGGGGGTGCAATTCCGATCAGTGGGTACAGCATTCGCACAGGAGTCGGTTTATGGCAACCAGTGGCAATCCGGCACGTCTTATTTAGGGCTGTATCCACTAATTTACCAGCGGCGAAACAGAGCGCTATACCTGTAGTTCACAGGACATGAGGAGACGCCCTCCATCCAGTGGACGTTAGGCGGCGTAGCAGTTGTTTCTACTGTGCACTTTCCGTTTGACATTCTCGCAGTACTTTCTGTAATTGAGGGACCTATCCAGAGTAATGCCGAGATATTTTGGATGTGAACTGTGGGTGACTGGCACCCCCTGCCATGACATGTTAAGGGTTCGGCCCGCTTGTCTATTACGGAGATGAAAGGCGCAAGACTATGTTTTCGAGGGATTTGGCTTCAGCGCGTTGTCGGCATAGTAACCGCTGAGATGACAAAGGGCGGTAGAAAGATAATTGGCCTCAATCTCCTCAAAATCAGCCGCTTGGCAAGTCAGAGCCAGATCGTCGGCGTAAAGAAATCACAATACTGAAACAAGATGATGGGAAAGTTAAATAAACGATCTTTAAATTAAATTAATAACTATTGATTGATTTCGGTGCACTTATTTCCACCGAAAACATCGAAATCAATGCCACTGAAATCAAAATAATTAGCAAAAGCCTAGATATTTTCAAAAGTAACCAGTATTTTTAATATCTATCTGTTTTATTGAAATCGCATACATATAAGACATACTTTTATTATAATTTAAAAATATTAATTCAAATATTTGTGGATAAAATGGATTCACCGAAATCAATTTTAAGGGTATACCAAGCCACCGAAAACGATTACGTACTTTAATAAAAGAGTAGCATGGAGACGCACAGACGTGTTAATCCTTACTACCAATGCGGCGCGACTGACAGTTTGAATTACTCGAACAACTATTCTCGCAGTCACTAGAATACAGGATATATGAACGGATCGGTGCGCGCCACTGATATCAATTCGAAACGTCGGACGTAAAGACAAGCAGTTTCAATTTGTCAACTAAGGCCTATTATGGCGTAAAAATATTATAAATTGAGTTATTAACTATCTAGTTGTTTGTGAACACATACAAAATAGCGCCATGTATTGCAGTAAAAAAGAAAAATAATAATTTCCGCAGCAAGATGGGGCCGGACGCGCCACCGAGGTCAATATTTTCGAGATTTTTATTTTTTTTAACTAACTTATATTGAATTTATTCAAAAAACAAAATTTTAGGGGGGGCCTCCCCCTAAAATTTTGATTGTATCTGTTATAGAAAAAAATATCAAGTTGTTAGTAATCAATTTCGTACTGAATTTCGACCCGGACACGCGTATTTGAGCCGTCTGAGAATGACCCAGGTTCACTGAGACCGACAAAACAGTTAAAAAAAAAACATATCATCATTTCAGCTGAGAGACGTCAACTGCTGGACATAGGATCAAGCGTTGCCGCTTCGCCTATGCTTCTCCCAACTAGTTGACTCCCTCACCAAGTCATCGCACCTTTTTGTATGGAATTTTCCAACGCTGTGTCTTCCGGTACGTGGTCATTAGAATCTCTCAAAGTTCATAAAGTAATCAAGTGAAAGTAACAACATTGTATTACCTGCTTATAACACCATCGACCAAGAGCAAACAGTCAGTCAGTTTTTCATTTTGATAATAAAATTTAGTACAAAATGTTTCAGTTTTACTTCGACACGGACGGGCTGGTATTTCATCCAATATGCTAAAGAATTTATTGGAATTTTAACAATGGCTGCGACTCTGTATTGAGTGATTCGATTTGGAATACTTATTCGGTGAACTATTAAATGCTTTTAACTAAATGTAGCTTGTTGTTTGTCTGCTTGCAAACATGTTTTGTTTTAAAAGAGAGCGTGGAATCATCATCATCATCAGCCTTTTAATGTTCCCACTGCTGGGACACAGGTCTGCTCTCGTGAGAGGGAATGGGCCGTATTCCGACACGCAGGCCCAGTGTGAGTTGGTGGATGACACGTCTTCGAATTTTTGGGTCTAGGCCATGCCAGTTTTCTGACGATGATTTCCTTCGCCGTTTTAAGAGCACTGGTGATGAAATAATTTACACCAAGTAAAGCGGCTGTCTGGGTTCGAACCGCCAACCTACAACATGTATGTCGCGCCCGTTACCACTCAGGTTATTATTTATTATTTAACAATTTTTGTACACACACATAAACAAGGACAAGAAGAAGGAACAGAAAAATAGGTACAGAGATGATGCTTATTTCTATAGAAATCTCTTCCAGCATACCTGCGAAAGAAATATGATAAAACAGAGATGTAGACATTTTGTGTGGAGGGGAAATATAAAGATATAAAACAATTCACAGTTATGTAATTTACAATATAACAAATAAAATATACTGTCATATACATACATATAAGTATACATATCATAACAATTAATACTTAATAAATACTAATATATATAAAACGATAATTATACATATTATATGCAACTATGACGGAATGGAAAGGTAGTGTTCTTTCACTCTTCTTTTGAAAACTGCAAGAGTTTGGCAGTCCCTAATGTCAGGCGGCAGCAAGTTCCACAAACGCACCGCGTGCACAGTAAAGGAGTAGGACTAGAAGGCGGTTGTGTGGGAAGGGGTATCAAGGAGATTCTTAAGATGCGACCTTCAAGGTACATCCGCTGGACGGGAGACTAGGAGAAGCGTTCACGGACCGCGGAGGTAGGATGGCGTTTTAGGATTATGAAGGATGTTAAATAGCAGACACAAAATCCGAGAGTTCCTGCGAAGTCGAATTGGGAGCCACTTGAGTAACTTGCGAAAGCCAGAAACATGGTCATACTTTTTAAGATTGAAAACAAAACGAATACATATATTTTTCAAACGCTCAAGTTTATTTAAAAGCTCTTATTAATATACTGAAGTAGATTAGCTGTACAATATTTTCTTCTGGAATCGATTAAGTCAGTTTCGTTAAAGATAGGTTTGGTTGTTATTGAGTATGCGACTCACAACAGTGATGAGAAATAATATTAGTGTCTACCAATTCATCGGATGACTTTTCTCAAAATCGTAAGAAAGGAAGGAGATAAAATGATGATGTCGAACAATTTGTTTAACCAGCATATTTTTTTTTTATATTTAATCTTGAATGTTGGAAATGAAGTTTACCACTGAGTTAGTTTTGATTGTGATCTGAATTAGCTATGTACCAATGTGAATTTGATTGTAATGTCTCTTTTTTATTTTTACTTATACCTATTATTAATTTTGTTCAAAAAGAAGATGAAGACACAGGCTGTGCCTAGTTTGGGGCCCATGGCCATTTCCTTTGTGTTAGAGTACTTATTTTTATTTTATTCAATTGTGTGAATTGCTTTTGTAACAACTTGCGTGTGATAATAAATTGAAATTGAAAATTGAAATATTCTCCACGTTAATTTTAACAGCATGCCATTTATGACATTGAACATCGCTATAACGTCTAATAAAATGCCTGTGTCCCGCACAAGAACACATCTCGCGACGTTTTCACACAAACAGACACACTCGACGTTTACGACGACGATATAATCTTCTTACTACGCAGTTAAAAGCTGGAGAAAATGTGTAATATATCGCGCTGTTTTTAAAAGAGACTTATATTTACGTTTCTATGAATATGTTAAAGCACGTAATCTGACTAAGAGTGGTTCTTGGAGACATTTAAGCATTTTTTAAACTTGGTTTCAGCTGCATTTGGTTACTCTAGACCCCAGAAACATATTATCTAAGATTTAATAACAATATTCTGCATCAACTGTAGTCCAAACTTCAGACGGATAGTTCAAGGCAAAAGCATTTTTAGGGTTCCCAACCGTACCCAAAGGGTAAAAACGGGTCCCTATTACTAAGACTTCACTGTCCGTCTGTCTGGACATCTGTCACCAGGCTGTATCTCATGAACGGTCATAGCTCACAGTTGAAATTGTCATAGATGATGTATTTCTGTTGGTGCTATATACTAAAAACAGGAAAAAAGTAAATTGCTCCACTTAAATATTAATTTTGTTTCCCATCCCATACAACAAACGTGTTTTTTTGCCGTTATTTGCGATAATGGTACGGAACCCTTCGTGCGCGAGTCCGAATCGCACTTGGCCGAGTATTTTTACTTACTTTTGTTAATTACATTTGTTTATTATTTATTAAAATAATATTTAGTTATCCTTTCCTTTTATTTCTTCATTGATACTGTATCTTTATTTACATATTTAAAATTTATATAATATAAATGTGACGATGTGAAGGCAGGGGTAGGTGGTAGGTGGCTGGAAATCTAACGGATCGTGACGGTGATATTATTATTAAAAAAAACTGACCCCTAATGAAAGTAATTATTGACACCTGCTCTTGGGTTGATGATGAAATATTTGTTCCTATTGTCTCCTTAGTCTCCAATGAAGGTTTGAAGAAAAGTAAACCAAACAGAAATCTTTTTATTACCACAGATGAAGTTACCACCCGTTTCGTAAACTTGAGAACAAAAGCAACATCGTACCTAGTTGTAGTAACGTTATCGTTCCATTTGCTCCACAAGTTTTCCAACAATGTACTATTAATGGAAAACGTCTTGTTACAGCGTGCGAGACAATGTCAAAAGGCTGGCTTGGTGAGGCAAGCGCGTTATATGGTTTCTGGATCAGCTGTGCAATAAAACAATAAAGCTCAGGAGTAAAATCCTCCTAACTATCTAACATTTATGATCCAATTGCTATGGCAAAAAGTGGATTCGAAAATTTTCATCTCAGTAGGCTCTAGCACGCAATAACTATGTATTCTACGGAATCAGATTCCTATCTGATAGTCTGGCTGTGCTCAAAGCTTTAGAAAACAAACTAACTAACAACAAACTAATCTTTGAATGCCACCTCGCCCTGGAGAGTATATCAAAATCCAATCTAATCACCCTCCAGTGGATCAAGGGGCACAATGGATCCCTAGGCAATGATGCCGCAGATGAACTTGCGAAAAGGGGCTCCATGATGTTGGTGCTAGGCCCGTACCCACTTATCCCCTTGCCTTTCTCGCAATATCGTGCGTGGATTCGTCAAATATCAACAGAATTACACAATAACAGATGGTCACGGGCTACAGACTGTATACAGTCAAAAATGGCTGTGCCGATAGTAAACCCGCGTCTCACCAAGAAACTCCTCAGCCTGAGTAGAAATAACCTCAAAATAATTATAGGGACATTAACGGGCCACACCCTTCTTAACAAACATTTATTCAACATAGGCGCCACGGACAGCCCACTTTGCAGGGGCTGTTTTAACGCCGAAGAATCAGCCGCCCACGTAATCCTGGAATGCGAGGCCGTGGCTTCTCAACGCGAAGAAACCCTCGGAACAGTGAGGTCGCTCCGTGAAGCCTGTGAAGCTCCCAGGAAGCTTCTGTGCTTTTGGGCGGAGTTGGGCTGGCTATGTTAGCCAGTATCCCCACGTACAACGGACCAAATGGGAGTCTAAGTGCGGAAAAGGGGGTCCCTACTATTACTACTAACTATGTATTACTAGCTTCTGCCAGCGGCTTCGCCCGAGTGAAAAGTGTGTTCTTATTTTGGTAGCGTGTCGAACCCACACATTTTGGACTTTTATACAATCGGTATACTTTTAAGCCTCGGTGATAGTTCAATAATCTTATATAAGAAAACCACATTATTATATCAATAACAACTACAAACGTTTCCAGAAATTGGAAAACAAAGGTGCTCATTATTTCGAAATTGATACCCCTAAATTTCGAAATTTCGACACTAATTTATTCATATATTATGTTATTTTTTATGTTTAAAATTATGTAACTTATGAAACTAAAAAGATGACCATCTAAAAATGAGTCTGGGTTCGAATCTGATGCCAAAGAGAACCGTTTAGGGGTTGTGGTCCAACTAAAATGTCCAACTAGTTGGACTACGGGTCTGTGATGAGCGATAATACATCTGCTCATATTACAATAAAAAAAAACCTCAGCCTAACTAGTAACCATGGTGTTAAATAAAAATTAGAAGTAAAAGAAACTCGGGCATTAACAAAACAGCTTCAAAAAGACGTGGTAATGGCGTTTTATAATAATAGTGGCAAGCGAGAGCAATACCTAGACAAGACCTAAAGTCTTTTTTGCTATCGGGGGGAACCTTCAAAAGACGCCTGGACTTTTGGGAAAAAAATCACAGTGTAGGACAGTGACCGTCTTTCCTGAGATTACTCGGTGGACGGACAGCGTCCCAACTCTGAGCGCTCGAAACCGCGAAGCCCGCCTACCTTAAATGATACAGACGGGGTTTCGGAGTGTTAGGGGCCGAGGTAGTTATCTCCACGATTACTCCGTATCCGAGTGGGATCGGCCCTCTCATGATCCCACTCGGTGGCCTCATTCGGACACATCACGGTCTCATAGAAGGAGGCCATTTTCCTCCAGTTTTCTGTTTCGGCCAGCATAGCCCTCACTAGTACTAGCGGAGACAGGTCTCACACGGTTCTGGTTCCTAAAGAATGTGCTGTGCAGAATCTAGGTCACCTCCACTGTGGTGGCAATTTGCTGAGGCCTCTCGCCCAATCCTGTTCAGGTACTCATCGTAGCAAACGCGCCTGGTTAGTACCTGAGTGGAGGATACCCTCCTGTAGGATATGCGCTCCCCTGTTTACAGCTAGCCACGTGCGATTCGAATAGCCATTTTCCATTGCAGGCAGATTTTAGTCCTGCAGCCTCGGACACAGCACGGTTTGACCAAACGAATGCTCCATAAATAAACCCATGAACCTCCATCGATCGCAATACATCCGCGTAGTCACGACGAACTTTTGTCCGAGATCCTCCGAGAGTGTGCACTAGTCTATACAGATCACCCACTGGCCTACCAACGCGGGGGACCAGGCGCTCGATATGCTCTTCGAAGCCCCCCCGTCAATGGTTGGACCAAGATACTGGACTTGAGCATATCCAACTGTTACTAACGAGCTGGGTGACTCTCTGCTCCTCTGCAGTTTATATATAGTGCCAAAGCTTTATGGGCCGCTATCAGTAAACCCGGCTCGCGTAAAAACAACAATAAAGTACTTTCTTCTGAATTCAAATTGTTATACACGATATATTTAATAACTGTTGGGCATGGAAATTAGCATTCGTTTGTATTCGGTAATGCGATGATTGCCTAGGATCATTAAGAAAATAGTTGTACTGTACTAGTGTTTGGGATCTAGGCATAGTGACATACAACTGTCAAATGTCACACCACGTGACATTTCCGTTACGTGTCGAACCCATGTAGGACATACAACAATCTATATCGCTGATACATTGTAACTTTGTCTCTAGTCTATCGTTCTCTCAAGTAAATGATGTCATATAAGAAAACTACATATATCAAACATATGACTCTTTACTACTACAGATGCAGTCACTGTCGTTTTATAACTAAAATAAACTTCATAGTTGTTGTTTCGACCAAACAAAGGCACAGCCGTACCGTCCTTTTCTCAAAGCCGTTCAGAACATTTTCAACCCCTATGTAACTTCGTTGTAGATAATGCTAGAAGCTTGAATTTACAGTGAATAAGAAAACATATTATACCTAGGTATAATCCTGAATTTTCTTCAATTTGTACCTGTAGTTTAAGAATTATTGCAAGTAGCAAAAGATGAAACCGACTTCCGTTCTTCCACTTGCATTTTTTGTAAAAAATGTTTTATATTGCACTTTTTAGTTGTGGTACAAAATGGACCAATTCTATAGGCTGGATTAAACCAATAACATGAAACTTAAACAAAACCGGTGAAATGAGAGTATACCAGGGTGAACTGTTGACACCTGCGTACGCGTTTAGAGCATGCTAGTGTGATGTTATGTTATGAAATGGTGTAAACAATAAACAGACAAGCGTTTGCAGCTATCCCGAGTGATTTGCCGTCTTTGATTTAAGAGTTCTGATGTATATCTCCGAAGTTCTTTATCAGATCTTGATGAAATTTAAATGGGACAATCACCAGCTTTCAAATAAAAGAATCATCAAAATCGGTTCACCCAATAAAAAGTTCTGAGGTAACATATAAAAATAATTTAAAAAAAAATACAATCGTATTGATAACCTCCTCCTTTTTGGGCAGTCGGTTGAAAAATCCTTAATTTCATCACTCACTGACTTACACATCGATCATCAAAAGTCGAAGGTTTCTAATCTAGTAGACTCACAAGTTTAAATTTTATAATACAATTAGTGTTTATAAAGTAAGGAAAAACTAAATTAGCCTGCAATTTCAGTCCCGTTTCCACAAACTGGATTAGTAACTTTGTAATCATATATAAATAGTCATCCAATATATAGGGATTACAAAGCTACTTTTACAGTTCATAAAATGTTTCGCCACCTACACTGTTTATCTGGGTAGGTAGGTAAATAGTAAACATAAGCAGCTACAGTTAGTCATAGACGATGTCTTCTTTAATATACCTAATACCTATACCATACTAATGAGTAATGTAATCGGCGCAGTATGTCGAATGCAAGTGACGAGATGGTGATCTTAACGATCTTATAGCAGACTAAATTTAGTTAGGTTATCCCCTTGAGACAGACTTAATTTATATGTTAGAAATTATTCAAAATTATTAAAAAGAAGTTTGTTGTTTGGCCAAGTCGCATTATTTGAGCTCGAAGATTAAAAACATTAGTAATGTTATTAAAACGACTTGGAATATTATTAATATAGAGAAGATCTGGTAACCAAAATATTGACTACAGCCTGTCTATTAATGACAACATCATAAAATCAGACTCACAAGTCGCAGTGGCCTTTGAAAATTTATTTTCAGATATTCCCAATTCAACTACTAAATCCTTAAACTCATCACCTTCTTTTGCTGAGTTTTTGCTAAAAGAAAATGTCAATGTTTGCGATTCGGAATTCATTTTTGAACAAATTACTTGTAAAGACAATTAAAACCTTTCACACTTCAAATGTTTAAAAAGACTGCAGATCTGTGGGGTCATTCTGTAGAAGTTGCTAAGTTTATTATTGACATTTTCGCACCTAGTTTAGCTATTATCTTTAATAATTGTATCGACTGTGGGGAGTTTCCTGACCTGATGAAAAATAGTAAAATAATACCTTTGTTTAAATCAGGTAGTACATCAGACCCTACAAATTATAGACCTATTTCAGTACTACCTACGTTTAGTAAAATATTTGATAAATTAATTATAGAGCAATTGCAAAGATTTTGTCCAAAGCATTTGATTGTGTTTTTCATGAAACGCTAATCAGGAAACTCCGCCACTACGGGATCCGGAACAGCGCTCTGGATACTTCATACTTGAATAATAGGATTCAGAGCGTTAACGTTAATGGAAAAAGGAAAATCTCCCAGATCTCTATAGATCCTATAAATGAGCCCTGTGTTGGGAGTCCCTTAATAGTAACAATGGGAGTCCCGCAGGGCTCAATTCTTAGTCCTTTCTTGTTTCTTATTTATATTAATGACTTGCCTTACCTCATAAAGGATAACCATGATAAAGTGTTGTTTGCGGATGATACTTCACTTTTGTTTAAACTTAAACGTCAGCAGCTGGTTACTGACGATTTAAATAGCGCGATCAAAAGTAGTTCACTGGTTCAATGTTAACAATTTACTTCTTAATGAAAAAAACCAAATGCATTAAATTTACCCTACCTCACGTTAGGCAGGTGACAGCTGATGTGTTGATAAAGGGCGAAGAATTGAATCCTGAAAATAGCACACTACTCAGGCTTAACTTTGGATGCTAAGCTTCAGTGGGGCCCACATATAGATACATTGTCAAAGAAGCTAAGCTCCGCAGCAGCTGTTAGAAATATACAGTGACATCCATAACATAAATAATAGAAACAAACACAAATTTGTAGTACCTACAATAAGGCTCAAGAAAATAGGTGGCTCGTTTAGATGTCAATGTGTACGCTTTTATAATAAGCTTCTAAGCCACTTACAAGATCTAAATCTTAATAAATTCAAACCATTCATTAAACGTAAAGTTGTGCCAGAAAGCGTTTTATACCATTAAAGATTACCTTGAGGACAAAAAGGCTTGGGATTGAGCTGCTCCAATTAATTTTGTTATTTTTTTCATATTTTGCACCGTGAATTTTGTTATTATATATTTTTATTTTTGTTTTCTTGCAATGACAACAATATTTACTTTTTAAAGTATTATATTATTTTATATTAATTATTGTGAATGTGTTTCACATCATCATTCTTTTTTTTGTTTTAATTTTAATTTATCTTAGTTTTTTAATCATGGACTGGCAGTTTGAGTGGTTTATGCGGCCTACCCGAATGTCGTTTCTTTGGTATTGTTCGTCGAATCGTTAATTCCTTGAATTCTGAGTTGAGCTGCTTGATTATTGACAAATGCGTGCACTGACTGGTCAGGTCCACTCAATCTTACTGTTTCTTTCCTCAAAAGACCATTTCAGACATCAGTCTACATGGTCTTCATATGATCTAACCAAGATTTTCTCTGGACTTTAATAGAGACTGTGGCCTCTGATTTTGTTTCGGCCTTTCTTCTCAGAGTACTCAGATAGGAAACGCCGACCGCTTCTAGTTTTAAAAAATATGATCGACATCATATTTATTAAAACTAGAAGAGGTCGGCGTTTGTACAAACCAACATACAGAAATAAAATCATTTATCATTTATAGATACAATAGAAAACCAATTATTACGGTAACCAAAGTTCCCAAAAGGCACTCAAGGGATAGGTTAGTATTTGAATTAATTTACAAACAAACTGTTGTTGTGTGTTTCACCTTCGCTATGTACATTTAGAGTACAGATGGACTAGGCACACCGCAAATAATACCCAACAAGTCAAAAAAACAAATTATTATAAAAATAATAACTTGTTTTATTTCAAACTTTTTAGTTTTAGTAATGAACGAGTTCTCCAAATAAGTTATGTGGTTATTTTGCTATCAAAGTTACGCTTATCTTGAATTTGTGCCAAAATAGGAGCATAAAAGTGTTACAATATATATGTTTTTGGAATGGCCTATTTAGTAGCTTTCATTTAATACCCATATTATTAGGCAAACTAAAAAAAAATGTATCGCTCCCTTGTTTTAGGGGTATGCTATTATTAAAAATTATATACCCTATGTCACTCCCACTCACTCACTCATCATGGTAATTTCCGTCCCGTTTCCTAGATGTACAAACTGGATAGGTAACTTTGTAATCCTATATAAATATGTAATCACCTATACTGATTATCTAAGTAGGTAGGTCATCATCATCATCATCATATCAGCCGCAAGACGTCCACTGCTGGACATAGGCCTCCCCCAAGCGTCGCCACATTGACCGGTCCCGTGCGTCCCGCAGTAGGTAGGTAAATAGTGAATATAGGCAGGTACACTACTTTTTGCGGTAGAAGAACTGCGCCATGAGGTCTGTGTTTTTTACATGTTATGTTATTGATGGGATCCTTTAAACTAGAAAACAAAGGTAATGTTATCGTTCCATTCGTTCCACAAGGTTTCTAACAATGTACCTACTACTTATGGAAAACGCTTTGTTACAGCGCAACGTGCGAGGCGATATAGTCAACAGGCTGGCTCGGTGAGGAAAGCGCGCTATATTGCCCGGTCCCTTTTTATTACTATAGAACATTTGAGAAGGAATTCGTGGTGCTATTATTGCCGGATATTTGGAGCGGAAATAGAGATACGTTTTTGCTTTTGTAGGGAATTGTAAAGGGTTGTTTTAGAGATTTTGTCGGGTCAACGGCTTCATTTAAAACAAGCAGTAGTTTTATTCATTCGTCGTTATATAGACATTTGTATGTATTTAGCAGTCTTTATCGTGCCTCCGCTAGTCCACACTCGTAAGCTAATCCCCTGGAAATCTGTATTCGGAATTTTCGGAATAAAGTCGTGTGTGAAAGAATTCTGTGTATTTAAAGCAGCTTATTATTATTTTCTTTTTTTTTCTTTTCACGGCGAAATTAGAGCACCCTGCCATATTATCTTTTCACCATCCTTGGTTGACTGGTAAAGAATGGTCCGCCATTGCACCTTTGTGTAGTTTAGATAAAAATAAATAAAGTGTTTTCGGATCAGTACCTCCTTCCAGAGATCTCCTTCCATTAACTTTTGTAAACAAACATATATAAAATAATCAATTTTACTATTGACCTCGGTTAATGATATAGAATTATTGCAAAAGAGTTTTCTTTTTAATGTTTTCCAAACTGGAAAACCTGCCTTTTTGACCACGTTAAGTGGTGTTTGTAAAACCTTAATCAAGCTCAAGGCTCTCGACGTAAAGATTTCCTAAAAGCGTAGTATTATGTGGTTCTAGAGAAATTGTATAATGAAAAAAAAGAAAACCTACCTACCGTGAAATTGAGGTTTAAACGACTGAAATTATATATAAGACAAATGAAATGATTCAGAATTTCATGTTACAAGATTTTAAGAACCTTTGATTTATCCCAAATTGTAAAGTAGTAGGTACTTGAAAGCCTCATTATATTCTTTGAAGTTTTCTGACTAGCCACAAGATCGCCTGAAGCATTTCCTAATGATCAAATGTTACTTTTATGACCGATTTCTTTTAAACTAATGAGCTTATTAATTTTGGGTAAATGGAGCTTTCTTTCTAAAGTAAAGTCTGATGTGAAAGTTGCTGGATTAATATAGGACTATACAAAAACCGGTATAAGCACCTACTATATTAAAATTATAAAATAAAATGTTATTTTAGTCCCTACTTATTACCTATCCACTTGTATTACATAGCTGCTTTTTTAACCCAAAGATTAACTGCTAGAAATTGCTTTGGGACGTGAAATCCGCCTATGTACGCACTTTGTACATAAAGTTTAAATCCTTATGTACAATAATGTACATTTCATCTACCTATAAACCTCCTTCTTGGCTCGCCTCAGAGAGTACCAGATGTGGCCATATAACAAATTTTACAAAATCAATCAAATCAAAATCAAAATTTCTTTATTCAATTAGGCCATTAAGAGGCACTTTTAAACGTCAAATCAAATCAAATCTTTTTATTGTGGGCATAGGTTATACAGACAGATGTTAGGTAAATTTCAGTTCCATTATGTCCTGCCTAGTAGGCATACAATAATTAAGTCAACATGCAAAATAATCATAGATATCACATATAAAGCAAATCTTACAAAATACGAATTAGGTGCATGGTGACAGATTGAGTAGATACTAATTGTTAAGAAAATCTTGGATCGTGTAGTAGGCTTTGTCAATTAAAAAATTACGTAATTTATATTTGAATAGTGGCAGTTCCTTAGTGTTTAAAATGTCCACAGGTATCCTATTAAATTTACATTTTAGATGCCATCCCGAAAAGACTTTTGCTCAGAAGAGCAGTTCTATATGGTATACTAGATATTTTAAGTATATATCTTTTTGATTTTAGTTCACCGAATAGATTTTTATAAATTTTAACAAATACCGCAACTTCATAGATGTAAGCTGATGGAAAGGTTAGAATTTTAAACTTTTTAAAATATGGTTCGCATGATCGAATGAATCGTCGAAAAAAAAAATTAAAGGTAATAATAATTGATTCTACCGTCCATTCGGAAATGTAGCTAGTTATGGAGAAGAATGGACAAGAAACTCCACACTTAGTCTTTTAAAAAAAAAATGTTTTACAAGTACCTATTTGATTACATTGTTCTTGTTGGAAAAATACATATATGTGAGAACGATGTAAAAAAAAACTTGCACGTAAAAGCGTCTAGAGTAAAACAAACAATAAAAAATACAATAAATAGGTAATTAAAAACAGGCCGAGGCAGTTTAGTTATGACCAATCCCAACTGATGCCGCCCGTTCACGAACATGACACATGGATAGGCACCACTCAGCTCAACCATCATGAAGGGAACCGAGTGATCCAACACATGTGCCACCATCAGTGAGACATTAGAGAGAGCATGACACATTATCAACTGCCAGGGAACACTGAAGTCAACGAACGACAGATAGGTACAGTAAATGATAGATTTACAGTTGGTACATAGTACTCACATATGTGCTGTGCAGTTATATAATACAAAAATAGACTGAGTTTATACAACACAAATATATTCATAGTCTTCAGCAGGTCCAACAATACTTCAGAACTTTTCTGCTTATTACTTGTTTTTGTGCCCTGTGTGGAGCAGGACTACCGTTGAGCCAAGCATTTTTATTAGCGATTTAATCCCCCAACTTATAATATGCCTGCCTGCATAGTGTGCGTTTTATACATGTTTTGAATTGGCCTCATTCAGTTCTAGAATGTGGGGAGGTATTTTATTGTAACATTTTATACAATACCCCATAAAAGATAACGCTGCTTTAGCCAGCCTGAAACCTGGTTGAATTAATTCGTCCCTATTTCTAGTAACATAATTATGTCTATCGCTGTTTTTACTAAAAATATGTAAATTGACACCAGTATTAAGATTGTCTTGCGTGCGATTTCGAAAAGATCTCCCCTAGAGCTTGCCACATTCTCCTGTCATGGGTCATCCTCCCCCAAATTACACCAGCGGTTTGCCGGATATCGTCTTCCCATCTTAGACTCTGCCTCCCTCTCTTTATTTTATTTTGCCTTGGACACCATTCGGTTACGTCCTTCGCCCTTTTTTCTTTCTTACTCCTCATCATATGTCCTGCCCACCTCCATTTAAGTTTTTTAATGCAATTGCTTACGTCGTTGGTTTTCGTTTGTTTTCTTAATGTTTGTAGTTTTATTCTGTCCTGTAACTTGACGTTGAGCATGTTTCTCTCCATACTGTGTTGGCAGGTTTCAAGTTTGTGCATATTTTGTTTCGTTAGGTTCCATGTTTGGTATCCACATGTCATGACGGGTAAAATGCATGAGTTAAATAATTTCTTCTTTGCTTTTATTGGTACCTAAGGGTTTTTGACCACTTCTTTAAGGGACCAATATCTTTTCCATGCCAGCTGTACTCTATTGCTTATTTCTTTTGTCGTAAGATCATGTGGTGATATTATCTGTCCAAGGTACATATATTCTTCGACATATTTAATTCTGGTGACTTTGACTGTGATGGGGGTTTTCTTATGGTTTGTCATTATTTAGGTCTTTGTAGAATTCATTGAGAGCCCTAGTCTCTCGCTTTCGCACACAAGTTGCTCTAGCATTTCTTGCAGGCTTCTTGGATCTTGAGAAACCACAATTAAATCGTCTGCAAATCTAAGATGATTTAGTTGTACACCGTTGACGTTTAGTCCGCGTTTGCTCCACTCGAGACTTCTAAATATGTGTTCAAGCACTGCCGAGCAAAGTTTGGGAGAAAAAGGATCTCTCTGTTTCCCATATTTTTGTGTGTTTTAACGAGTCAAACTCTTTGTTGTAATCAACAAATGCCAAATAATAGATGCTACCGTATTCTTTACACTTCTGGATAACTTGTTTTATAGTGTGTATGTGGTCAATTGTTGAAAAGTCGCTATCGCGAAATCCTGCTTGTTCTCGGGGTTCATTCTCGTCCAGAGTTCTTGTTAAACGGTATAACAGTACTTTAGAAAATATTTTGTAGACGTTCCACATAAGGCAGATGGGTTTATAGTTGGCTATGTTGTCTTTATTTCCTTTGTTATGAAGTAGTATTATATTTGATATTGTCCACTGTCGAGGTATGTATTCTGTGTCTAAAATTTCGTTAAATTGATCCGTGATAATCTAGTATTATATCTGATGTTACTATAATAATTTCGTTGGAAATTCCATCTTCTCCTGGTGCTTTATCTCTTTTTTGTGATTTAATTTTAACTTTTAATTCTACTTCTTCTTTCAGAATGCAGGGAGTTTCTTCGTAATTATTAATGTCTATTGTCATTGGTTGATTATTTAGCTCTAGTAATTCGTTATTACTATACAGCTCACGGTAGTAATCCGTGGCTATTTCTAGTATTTCAATTCTGTTTGTCCTGGATTTCTTATATTTATGGTGTGTCATACTATCGATCCAGTATGTATTTTCTTTTAATTCTTTCCACGCTTTCTTAACTCCTCATGATTTTTCTATGTAATGGTTGATTAAATTGTTCCTTCTTTTCTGTCTATGTTTCCTGATTTGCAGATTAATTTCTTTACTTAAGGTTGCTATCTTCTTTTTGTTGCTCTTTCTGTCTGTGTATAAACCTTTTCTCTCCTTGATCAGCCTTCTTGCTTCTAGGTCTATTTTATCATTAGTTTCGTTATTCATTCTTGTTTCGTTTTCTACTTTCTTTAGTTCTTTTTCAATAACGACGTATTTCTCCTGAAAGCCAAAGATTGGCTTTCTTTCTTTTTCTTAGACCATTTTCCAATATGTCCAGAATATTCTTTGCGATTGGTTAGGGTATAGGTTTTTTACTGCTTTGGATGTATATTCTCTGTTTTTTTCCCAAACCACAGACATAAATCTAACTAGATAACGCAAGTCTGTATGAAAACCAAACGTGCCACTTATTCACACACAGTTTACTAACAAATTTTGTTACCAATGAAAGAAAACATTTCCAATGGCTCGGCCAACTTTTTCTATACAGTCTTTACAGCTCATAAAAACCCGACTGCTTAAAAAGCGTATCCTACGACTGCACAGCATGATTTTGTTCTTGTTTACGTCTTTTTAGTGCGCTTTTTAAGCAGTCAGGTATTTTGATTTTTTGGCGCCCAAAATCCGGTAGTATTTTTTTGCAAAAAAGTTTTTTTATTTTCACTTTTTTGTTGTACCTACGTAATAGGCAAGTTAGTAAGGTAACTATAACGCCAGAACAGATTTCATGAAACTTGAACAAAACCGGTGAAATGAGAGATCTGCGTACCCCTTAAGAGCGTACTGGCATGATGTTATGTTATGAAATGGTATAAACAATAAACAGATATCCGATTGCAGCAATCCCGGGAGATATGCCGTTATTTATTGAAGAGTTCTGTTGTATATCACCGAAGTTCTTCATCAGGTCTTCACCAAAATAAAATGGGACCAATTTCGAAACATACTTTTTCAAACAAAAAAGATTTTTTTATATCGGTCCACAATTGACGGAGATATCGGTGAACAAACACAAAAAAATAAAAATGCAAACAAACATAATGTCGAACATAGAACCTCCTCCTTTTTGAGAAGCCGGTTAAATACGAAAAACCATAAAAACATTTTACTAGAGCAAGGTTGCGCCTTACTTCGATCGCGTTCGGTTCCGTTCCACGGCAATAGATAGATGGTGTTAGCAGCGACTTGCAAGTAAAAGGTTTTACTCGTTTCGTGAATATTGTTTTCTTTAAATACAGTAATGATTTGTTTTATAGTATATTTTCCACGTTTTTACAGTTTCATTGCACCAAAATATGTTACAATGCAAATTTAAACAATCGAATGGAATGACTCAAAAATTTAAAACCGCGCCATCTACTGGCATCAATTTTAAATGATCCGTTCAAATACTCTTTGAAATGTGAATTAAGAGCCCAATATTCCATTATTTTGTGCTTAGGAGAGTTTCTTAAACAAGAACATACAATTGGTATGTTCCAATTCCAGAAAATGTTAATTTTACACACAATTCAATAATAAATCGGTGCATATCTCGCCATCTAGTGAGATTTATTTGAACCAAATTTTTTTACTTAGCGCTGAGACTCCGTGGCACTAGTTTCCAAGTTGCTTCGTACCAACGCAATATAAAGTGATTTCACTGTTGCCGTTGCACTGCTTATGTCACAGTAGGATGGTTATGTAGATAACAATACTACTTGACTACAGAAATAGTTTTGATGGTACAACTTTCCAGCACAAACTCTAACAAGCAACTGTACTGAATAATACTACCGTGTTTTTGTCTCTAAGTAGGCCAAAGGCCGAGAGCAGTGGTGGCCAAGTGGTAACGGTACCGACTTTCTTGTAGGTCGTGGGTTCAAACCCAGGCAGGCGCTTTACTTTGTGTAAATTATTTCATCACCGCTGCTCTCAAAACGGTGAAGGAAAACATCGTGAGGAAACCAGAATATCCTAGAACCAAAAATTCGAAGACATGTGACATCTACCAAGCCGCACTGGGCCCGCGTTGTGGATTAAGGATCAGTCCCGCCCTCACAGTGACTAGGCCTGTGTCGCAGGCCCCAGCACTGAGAACATTAAAAGGCTGTTGAAGATGATGATGATTGAGGCCAAAAGCCGCTTCTCATTGAGAGAAGGAACGATTATTGATCACAACGCTCACTCAAACGCTGGCAAACTGTGAAATGGAAATCTAATCCTTCATCTTTCTGACTGGCCGACTCCTTAACAATTCAAAAGTGCCTGTAAACGGTTTAATTGAAATAAATGCTTTGATTTTGAGTGAGTTTGAGCGGAATTGGACGTTTCTAAAGCGTGGCTTTCATTGTTTTAAAGCAAAATTGTTTTACCCGTTCTTGTACTGTGATCGCAGCAAAATGTTGCTGGCAAAATAGATTGTCCCGTTACTCGTTAGTCTAGAGGTTGCAAACGCTAATATTGGACACTAGAGGACGCCTCGCGGTTTCACCCGCGTAGTTCCCGTTCCCGTGGGAATACAGGGATAAAAAGTAGCCTATGTCACCCGGGGATAGAGTAGCTTCCCAACGGTGAAAGAATTTTGGAAATCGGTCCTGTAGTTTTGGAGCCTATTCGGTACAAACAAACAAACAAACAAAAAAATCTTTCCTCTTTATAATATTGGTATAGATAAAGTCCTATGTTCGATTTCAGGGTCGGGCAGTGTTATTGGTTTTTTAATTTCTCAGGAACATCCCGGAGTCTGGACTTTGTGCCCGGTTATTGGCAATAGGCTCGTCCAGCTCGCCCCCTAGTACCCTAGTACAATAATAAGCAGAGGTGCACCTAGAAGTGTAGACTCACTGGCAAAACGTGAGTCTACACTTCTAGGTGCACCTCTGCTTAACCCTTTAGGAAATACTGGCGTTATATTATGTTGATATCTATACTATAATATACTATACTATATTATACTATAGTGGTTCCGTATGGTGCCGGACGTAAAGAATTTCACCATCCCATGTCTTCCCGTGGGTGTCGTAAGAGGCGACTATGGGATAAACCAGAGAATGGGCAGCAGCGTTCTCTGTGCTTCTATAACAACCATACTGCGATCGCCAACCCGCCTGCCAAGCGTGACGATTATGGCAAACTCCCCCCAATGAATAGCACAAATAAAAAATGGCCCCTAGTACCCGGCAGCTTGCCTACCCTCGACTACGGTAGCGGTCGAGGCTACGGCATGGCAAGGGGTGCTAAGAATCTCCGGACGAGATCCGGCTACCCCAACAATCACCGAAGACTGGACCTGGCAACGTACAACACTTCGGACCGATGAGAAGGTCACCGAACTCGAAGAGGAATTGAGCAGGTTGCGATGAGTATTATAGGATTATCTGAAGTCATAAGAGAGGGGGAGGACTCAATAATCCTCAAATCCGGTAACCTGCTCTATTTCCGAGTGTGACCGGCAGTCCCAGGGTGGTGTCGGGTTTATCGTCCACAAGTCCCTTGTGAACAACGTGGTGAAGATCGAGAGTATGTCGACCAGGGTGGCGTACCTTATACTCAGAATATCCTCAAGATATTCGCTGAAGGTCATACAGGTCTACGCCCCAACCTCGGCACACCCCGACGATGAGGATGAGACCATGTATGAGGATATTTCCAGAGCCATGCATGGTTTCAAAATCACTCACTTCACCGTTGTCATGGGGGACTTCAACGCGAAACTGGGCAAACGAGACGAGGATGAGCTGCAAGTGGGGCAATTTGGAGTTGGACGACGGAACCACCGGGGTCACCTACTGGCCAGTTTTATGGAGAAGGAGAGCCTCTATATAATGAACTCCTTCTTCAAAAAGCGTGGACCTGGCAGAGCCCCGATGGTGCAATAAAAATGAGATCGACTTCATCATGTCAACCAAGAAGCAAATGTTCAATGATGCCTCTGTGATCAATTCGGTAAAAACCGGGAGCGATCACCGCATGGTAAGAGGCACATTGAACATTAATATTAAGCTTGAAAGGTCTCGACTGATGAAGTCCACGCTCCGGCCAGCACAGATCCAGGTTCAAAATTCCGAGAGCATTCAGCTCGAACTCCAGAATCGTTTTGAGTGCCTAGGGAGCTCCATGGATGAATACAGCAACGGGTTCGTGGAAGCTGTCCATACGGTCGGGTCTAAGTTTTTCAAGACCCGTCGTACAGATAGAAACAAAAAGCTCTCTGATCATACCCTCAAGCTTTTGAAGGAGAGGCGTGCGATGATCCTGCAGTCTTCAGATGAGGCGTGCAAATATATATAGACCTCCGCCGCTTTAATAACGAGCGTATTAAAGACGCGATCGAGCGAGATAAAGGCTCTAAGGTGTTTTCTATATTAAGAGATCTGGCTATTGGGCAGAGCCAACTCACGAAACTGAAGACCGACGATAGCAGGATTGTATTCGCCAAACCGGAGCTTCTGAGGGAGATCGAGACATTCTATGGGTAGTTGTACACATCAATCAGCAAGCCCGTTGCAAGTCTAGCAAACGACCCAAGAGCTAGATTGACCCGACACTATATCGAAGATATCCCGGACGTCAGCCTGTACGACGATTGACGATTTCCAGCCCCCCGAACAAGCCGGATTCCGAAAAGGCTTTAGCACCGTAGACCACATACATACGCTGCGGCAGGTTATACAGAAGACCGAAGAGTATGACCTGCCTCTCTGTTTAGCGTTTGTGGACTACGAGAAAGCCTTCGATTCGATCGAGACTTGTACTGCAGTCTCTCCAACGGTGCCAGATCGACTACCGGTACATTGAGGTGTTGAAGTGTTTGTACAAAAACGCCACCATGTCAGTCCGACTTCAGGATCAGACCTCGAAACCAATCCTTCTCCAGCGCGGCGTGAGACAGGGAGACGTCATTTCTCCGAAACTGTTCACTGCTGCGCTGGAGGATGTCTTCAAGGTTCTGGACTGGAGGGGGCTGGGCATCAACGTTAATGGCGAGTACATCACTCACCTTCGGTTTGCCGACGACATAGTGGTCATGGCTGAGACCATAGAGAGCTTCAGTAAAATGCTCGATGACCTCAGTAGAGCTTCCGAAAGAGTGGGTCTTAAAATGAACATGGACAAAACCAAGGTCATGGTGAATGCCCATGTAAAACCCACTCCTATCAAGGTCGAAGACTCTACACTCGAAGTTGTAGACGATTATGTCTACCTGGGACAAACGGTCCAGTTGGGTAGGTCCAATTTCGAGAAAGAGGTCAACCGTCGAATCCGATTCGGCTGGGCGGCGTTCGGGAAGTTGCGTGGTATCTTCTCGTCTAATTTACCGCAGTGTCTCAAGACAAAAGTCTATGACCAGTGTGTGTTGCCAGTGATCACCTATGGGACCGAGACGTGGTCGCTCACAATGGGCCTTATCAGAAAGCTCAAAGTCACCCAAAGGGCAATGGAGAGGGCTATGCTCGGAGTTTCCTTGCGTGATTGAATCAGAAATGTAGAGATCCGTAAGAGAACCAGGGTTACCGACATAGCCCGAAGAATTGCCAAACTTAAGTGGCAGTGGGCAGGGCACATTTCTCGCAGAACGGATGGCCGATGGGGCCGAAAAGTTCTGGAATGGCGACCGCGAACCGGAAGACGATACGTTGGAAGGCCTCCCACTAGGTGGACTGATGACCTAGTTAAGGTTGCGGGAAGGCGCTGGTTGCGAGACGCACGGGATCGGTCATTGTGGCGACGCCAATCATCATCAATCTTTCGGCTGAAATGATTGATGATTGATTGATATTATACTATTAATATATATAAACTATACTATATTATTGAGTAGGGAAAATACACTTACGGAAATATTTTGTAAATATGAATGTAGTCAACAGATGTTGAGTGAACGCATGCAGGAGGCTTGTGAGTTGGTGGACCTGGTGAAGTATAATGCAGAGAGGTGCGAATCATTGACTAACAACCTCACCTGTAGTTGTGCTGCCGCTCTGCCACCTCTCATGTCACAACATGTTGCTACTACATCTTTACCTATTGATCATACTGCAACAACTTTGAACCCCACCAAAAGTAATGTCTTAGTTTTTTCTGATAGATTAGGAACAGGTTTTGGATCTTTGTTAAATAACCGTTCTAAACATACAATAGTGAACCATTGTTATCATAAACTTCAATTTAATGAGCTTATCCATAAAATTCAACAGACACAATTGAATGAGCAAAGTACTGTAGTACTTCTTATTGGAAATAGCCTTAGTATAACAAAAAAGGACATAATTAATGGTATTGACACCCTACTTAAGTTAAGATTAGGCAAATTAATATTATGTGCATTGCCCTATTCTGGCAAGTTACTTGTTCATGAAAATGAATACATTTCTAGTTTGAATAACGTGATGCATATTTTATCTTGTCGTCATAGTGACCGTTTATTGTTTTTTGACACCAACAATTTTGTTAGTGATTTTGTTTTGATTGGGAACCATATGTTTCTTCCCAAAAATAGTCGACATTTATTAGCTACATTGTTAGCTTTTAATATACACGCAGTTATTGATAATTTAACTGAGACTAGGTTTAGTGATTTAACAGTATTATCCAGTTTTTCTGATAATACTTTAAACGATGATTTTTTAAACGATTAGAGCCGACAAAAGAGAAGTGGAATAGTAATATTTTACTATATCATCAAAATATAAATCGCTTCTCCGGCAAAATTTTAGACGTGGAATTGTTAGTAGATAAATACCACATGGATATCTTATGTTTTTGTGAAACTTGGTTAAAACCAGATAGGATGTTGTTTAATGTAAATAATTTCTCAGTTGCCAGCGCGTACAACAGATCCACAGTGGGTGGTGGTACCCTGATACTTTGTAATAGTCATTTAAAATATAAGGAAAGGAAGGATATCACTGCTTACTCTGTTGATCGCTTGTGTGTGGTAGCATGTGCAGAGGTCGAGGGGCATACTGTCTTGCGCGTTTACAGACCACCAGCATCAAACTTGTCATTGTTTTTGATAACAATGGAAGAATTATTAAGTAAACTTTTCAGAGATAATAAATTAGTTTTTGTTTGTGGTGACTTAAATATAGATCTGTTAGTCAACTCGCCTGAAAAATGTAAGCTCATTTCATTATTTAAATCATTTAACCTAAAATATTTATTTAATGAACCAACAAGAATAACAGCAACTTCAGCTTCTTGCATAGATTATGTATTCACTAATTGTAAAGTAAAAGATTCGTTTTTAATTAGTTTCGTTAAGTCAGACCATACTGGTCAACTAGTATCTTTTGAGTCAGATAAAAAAATTAACCTAGCTAAATCAATTCGATTAAGACCACTTACTAAAAATAAATTAATCTCTTTTAATAATAATGTTTTGAGCAACCTTTGTAACGCCAGTTTTGATTCAAACGACCCCAATATAAATTACGGCACGTTGTTTTCAACAGTTTGCCAAGAATTCAATAGAACGTGTCCTGTAAAAACAGTTAAAGTCAACAAATCCAAATCGAAATTTAGTGAATGGGCCACTGTGGGCATAAGAAAAAGCCGAGATATCTTATATAATTTATATTACGAAAAATCTTTGACTTCCGATCAAGTTTTTCACACTTATGTTAGAAACTATTCCAAAATATTCAAAAGAGTCTGCGCTCAAGCAAAATCTCAAATAATAATTAACAAAATAGGTGTATCTAATAATAAAATAAAAACTGTGTGGCAATTAATTAATAAAGAAACTGGAAAGATACAACAACGCGATCAGAATGAGTTGTCTTTGAAAATAACTAATCAAACCATTTCTGATAGGCAAGAAGTCGCTGAGACATTAGAAAATTTCTTTACCAACATTCCGTTAGAGGTTACGAAGTCTCTTCCTTCCTCTTCTAAATTAGCTGAAGCTCTTCTTAAAGAAAACTTTACTAAAGACATACCAATCTTTAAATTTAAACCAATATGTATTGATTCAATTAAAAACGCGTTCAAAAGTCTCAATAAAAAAATACTGAAGACTTGTGGGGGATATCCGTTAGGGTTCTTGGAGATATTATTGACTTAATTGCTCCTGTCCTAACAGGCATATTCAATCAATGTTTGGACAGCGGCACTTTTCCTGACTTAATGAAACACAGTAAAGTAGTACCAATTTTCAAATCAGGCTGTAAGAGTGATCCTTCTAATTATAGACCTATATCCGTGCTTCCAGCATTGAGTAAAATCTTTGAAAAAATCATGCTGGAACAGATGTTGTCTCACTTCAATTCAAATGGGATACTGCATAGTCAACAGTTTGGTTTCACGATAGGTAGGTCGATAACGGACGCGGGAGTAAAACTCATCAGCCACATCTTGGAGGCTTGGGAGAGGTCCCAGGATGCCATTGGCATTTTCTGTGATCTCTCAAAAGCTTTCGACTGCGTCGACCACAACACACTGATCTGTAAATTACACCACTACGGAATTCGTGGAAAATCTGCTGATCTCGTGCTTTCCTATTTATCAAACAGACAGCAAAAAGTAAATGTTAATGGGGCGACGTCCTCCGGGTCTCTAGTCAAGATGGGCGTGCCCCAAGGTTCAATTCTCGGCCCTTTCCTTTTTCTTGTTTACATAAATGATCTCCCTTTTATGATGGCCAAATTATCGGATATAATTCTATTTGCTGATGATACTTCGCTAATTTTTAAAATAGATAGGCAAAAAAAAAAAAATGATAAATGTCAACGAAAGTCTAATTGTTCTCTCAAAATGGTTCGCAGCTAACAATCTTTTACTGAATGCGAAAAAAACAAAATGTCTAAAGTTCTCTTTACCAAATGTACCACAACATGACCTAAACTTAAATTTTGACGGCAAAAATCTTGAAGTTATAACGGAAACTGTATTCTTAGGGATTACTATCGATTCAAAATTGCAGTGGGGCGCGCACATTAGAACTCTTTCGGGTAGGTTAAGTTCGGCTGCATATGCAGTAAGGAAAATAAGGCAGCTAACCGATGTAGCTACAGCTAGGTTAGTATACTATGCTTATTTCCACAGTATTATGTCTTATGGCATTCTGCTGTGGGGAGCAGCAGCAGACGTTGACTCAATTTTCATCCTACAAAAGAGGGCAATCCGCGCAATCTATAAAATGGGTCCTCGCGAGTCCCTCAGAGAAAAATTTAAAGAGATCGATATACTGACTCTACCTTCACTTTATATTTTGGAATGTATTTTGTATGTCCGTAAAAATCGGGGGCTTTTCAAAACTAGAAGCGACTTCCATAATTTAAATACAAGCAGTAAGCACGAAATTGTAATACCCAAATTCAGATTAACGAAAACTAGCAAGTCTTTTCTTATAAACAGTATACGCTTTTATAACAAGTTGCCAAAGTCAGTTATAGAACTGACCGATGGAAGGTTCAAAAACTACATCAAACGTATCCTTGTTAAAAAAGCATATTATAAAATCAAGGACTACGTTGAAGATAAAAACATTTGGCCTTAGCTCCTTCTGCGCATGCAGCTTCCCTGGTAACTTGTAAACGGCACAAATATGTGGATGTCTCTAACTATTCTCAATCTCATTTTTTCTTTCCTTCTTTTAATTAGACTTTTTACAATGGTTTTCAATCATTTTTAAAGCCCTTTGCTAAGAATAGTTACAGCACTGATAACAAAATTTGTGCAACATGTTAAATTTAGTCTTGTTATACTTATTTTTATTATTTTTACCTTTGTATAGATTCTTTTACCGATTGTTTTGTGAATGTGTGAACATTGTAGGCCTTCTAGATGCTAGTTAACATTTGTTAACTTTTTTATATAAACTTTTTTTTTTTTTTTTAGTTTCGTACGACTTATTGCCATAATTCGGGCCTACGTTGTCCCCCCATATCTAAGTACTAAGCATGCATACTATACATGGAAATATTGTAAAACCAAACCATTTTTAAAAGAGTAACCATGGAGTTTCTTGCCGGTTCTTCTCCATAGGAAACGACCAACCCGAACCGTGCACATTTTGTCGACGTTTTATAAGTGCCCATGTAGGTCTATGTGAAATAAAAAAATTGATTTTTTGATTTTGAAACTATTTTAAAAACAAACTGGCGCTTTAGATTCTTTTCTCTACTTCAATGAAGAAGAACAAGAAAGAGGTTTAATTAATTTGACGAGTATTAAAGCGATAAGGGCCAGTAAAATTATAGCCCTACTTGAAGAAGGTTGTTCACAAACTTACGTGCCTCAGCGGTTAAATGTGAGTAGTTCAACTGTCCAGAGGACTTGGCAACGGTATCAAGAGTCCGATTCGGTCGTAAGGCGTCAAGTGTGGACCAGAAGAAGATCCTTGAATAAGTAAGAGGAGTAGAAGTTAGCTTTTGGACGGTCAGGAGAGAGCTTTTGGCTGCCAATATCAAGAGTTACCGCTCTGCTCGGGGCCCTAAATTACTCCGTGAGCACCGTGTTGCTCGACTTCAGTTTGCTCGAAACTGTACTCCATGGACTCTGGAGGACTGAAATAAAGTATTGTTTTCTGATGAAGCTAGAATATCTTTGTGTGGAATGGAACCAACGCCGGCGAGTGTTGCGAAGACCACAAGAACGCTATTCGGAAGTGTGTTTCGAAGAAATAACTCCTCATGGCGGAGGCTCAGTTATGTTTTGGACAGCAATTAATTCGACGGAGCGTATGGAGTAAGTTTTCATAGAAAATGGAACATTTAATGCACACCGGTACATAATGGAAGTCCTAATTCCATATGCACATCCCGCATTGACTGCACTTGGAGACGATTCCATTTTTATGGACGACAAAGCTCACCCGCACCGTTCTGGCGACGTGAAAGCGTACATGCAAGAAGTTGGGATCCGTCACAACCTGCTTCACGAAATATCAGGGAGCTAAAAAGACTCATTGCAGAAGAGTGGGAACGTATTCCTAAAAACGTTATTAAAACATCGTGGGAAGCATGCCCATAAGAATTCAAGCTGTGATTGCGGCAAGAGGAGGTCACAATCATTATTAGGTTTTTACATTTTTAGCTTTATTTAATTAAAAAAGTAAAACAATCTTCTTGTCTTTGCCGACCACTTCTTATTGTTTGACCGGTTTTAAAGAAATAATCTATATTTTTTTAAATTGCCAGAATTCACTTCACGCGTATTCATTTACATGATTATTACTTATGTATACAGACTACGTCAAACAATTAAATTTCATTTAATTAACTCAAATCGACCTTAGAATCTGAATTTCCTTATGTGCCCGTTTTTTTGCAAAAAGTGCATTATAAAGAGGAAAGATTTATATTTTTGTATGTAACGAATAAACTTAAAAACTACTGGACCGATAAAAAAAATCTTTTACCGTTGGGAAGCTACAATATATCCGGGTGACATAGGCTACTTTTTAGGAACAGGTCTAGGAACAACAAACCGAGGATAAAAAGATGCGCAACCATATGCGAAATGGATTCTCAATTTTTTTACCAATGAAAACGCAGACAAGACTTTCTCTGCAAACCTTTATAATTGAGTACGAAGTAGCGTTGCTCCCACACGAGAAACCAGAGGCTTTAGTGCTTTAGCTTTCAATCGCATTAACGTAAACGATCTCTTATGTCAAAATGTATACAAAAAAAGTGGTTTCTCCTTACCGTCGCCAGACAGCGCTTATCCAGTTTCAATACAAAATGATGTTAACGTTAACGCGATTGAGCGTGAGTAAAAACTCGCACTAAGGCCTAATGAAAGATTTGAATCTAAGTCTTAATAAGACTTGGATCTTGTACGTGGCTTGAAAGCTTATTATAAAAGCGTACACATTGACATCTAAACGAGCCACCTATTTTCTTGAGCCTTGTTGTAGGTACTACAAATTTGTGTTTATTCCTAGTATTTATGTTATGGATATCACTGTATTTTTTAAACAATTTTATATTTTTATGGGCATATAAAAGATTTTCATAAATATACTGAGAAGGCACAGTCATTACATTAATCTCCTTAAATTTCTCTCAGAGAGAGTGTCTCGGGCTTAATTTATAAATTGATCGAACAGCTCTTTTCTGCAAAACAAAGATAGTCTGGATGTCGGCGGCATTTCCCCACAACAGAATACCGTACGACATTACACTATGAAAATAGCTAAATTATATTTAAACGGCCTGTCTCTATGTCAGTTAAATTACGAATTGTTCTAACAGCTTACCTTAGCGGAGCTTAGCTTCTTTGACAATTTATCTATATGTGGGCCCCACTGAAGCTTGGCATCCAAAGTTAATCCTAAGAATACTGTGCTATTTTCAGGATTCAATTCTTCGCCCTTTATCAACACATCGGTTTTCACCTGCTTAACGTGAGGTAGGGTAAACTTAATGCATTTGGTTTTTTTTTCATTAAGAAGTAAATTATTACCATTGAACCAGTAAACTACTTTTGAGATCGCGCTATTTACATCTTCAGTAACCAGCTGCTGACGTTTAAGTTTAAACAAAAGTAAACTATCATCCGCAAACAACACTATATCATGGTTATCCTTTATGAGGTAAGGCAAGTCATTAATATAAATAAGAAACAAGAAAGGACCAAGAATCGAGCCCTGTGGGACTCCCATTGTTACCATAGATCCAGGAGATCTTTTTCCATTAACATCAACTTTATGAATCCCATTACTCAAATATGAAGTAAGAAGATCCACAGCACTGTTCCGGATCCCGTAGTGGCGGAGTTTCCTGATTAACGTTTCATGAAAACACACAATCAAATGCTTTGGACAAATCACAAAAGATTCCCAAGGCATCGCACTTATATTCCCATGCATTATAAATATGTCCTAAAAGCTCAACACAGTCAGTAGTTGAACGACCCCTTGTAAAACCGAACTGTTACCGAATAATTTATGTTTATTAAAAAATCTTTGCAATTGCTCTAAAATTAATTTCTCAAATATTTTGCTAAACGTAGGTAGTACTGAAATAGGTCTATAATTTGTAGGGTCTGATGTACTACCTGATTGAAACAAAGGTATTATTTTACTATTTTTCATAAGGTCCCAGTTTCAGGAAAGTCCCCACAATCGATACAATTATTAAAGATAATAGCTAAACTAGGTGCGACAATGTCAATAATAGACTTAGCAATTTCTACAGAATGACCCCACAGATCTGCAGTCTTTTTAACATTTAAAGTGTGAAAGGTTTTAATTATGTCTTTACAATTAATATGTTCAAAAAGAAATGCCGAATCGCAAACATTAACATTTTCTTTTAGCAAAGACTCAGCAACAGAAGGTGATGAGTTTAAGGATTTAGTCGTTGAAATGGGAATATCTGAAAATAAATTTTCAAAGGCCACTGCGACTTGTGAGTCTAATTTTATGATGTTGCCATTAATATTACAGGCCGTAGTCAATATTTCGGTTACCAGATCTTCCCGTTTCACTATTAATAATATTCCAAGTCGTTTTAATAACATTACTACTGTTTTTAATCTTTGAGCTCAAATAACGCGACTTGGCCAAACAACAAACTTTTTTAAATAATTTTGAATTATTTTTAACATATAAATTAAATTCAGCAGTGTTTACATAAGTCCTTTCACTGTACAGCTCATAAAGCCGTGTTCTACTTTCATGAATACCAATGGTAGCCCAATCACTGAATGATGCGTTACTATTAACGGAGATAGTCTTGGGAATAACAAACTGAAAACAGAAATGGCTCAGTTATATACTCAACACACTGATGCCATAGCAGCCCGGGACAGGCTCCAAGTTGTTGTGGACGGGTTCAGCCAGTGTAGCAATGAGTATGAACAAGCTCTTAGTCACAATTATTTACTACAACAGCAGCTACATGAGGCTCAAAGTCAGATTGAATATCTTGAAACTACAAATCATAACATCACTGCCTCGTTGAATCAAAGTCTATTCAATGAATTGGTGACTGTTGCCCCGTCAATGGTTACTGCAATAAATCCCTCTTACACAATTGATTTAACAGGGCATGATGATTCAAAATCAATTAAATCATTGAGGGTAGTCACTAGTAAAAATAAAATAAAAAAGTACATTAAAATTAACAAATACATAATTAAAACTAAGAAAATGATCAAAAAACAAAGGTTTTTCATCAAAAATGTAAAACTTAATAGAGAAAGGTTGAATCTACTTAAACAATTAGATATGTATTCATTTCATTTAGAAAAAAGTACTAGGAAATACCAAACTGACACAGAAGACTTGCGGTATGAACTTGACCATCTACAGGAGAAACTTACTTCTATGACCATCAAATATACAGCCTCTGAAAACCAAATGAGGGAATATGTATTGGCAATGAATGAGCTGGTAAGCTCACAAACTAACAAATGTGATCATTGTCAACCACCATCTGTTGAACCCACACCGGACCATTCATTGACAATATGTGATGCCACCTTACCGCAGTCTAGTGCAAGTTTGCCATTAGAAATTACTAACCGTTTGCCTAAAAATAATGTAAATACAGAAATAGTATTATTTTGTGATGAAATTGGAAAGGATCTAGGCCACTTGTTGACAAATAGATATCCAGAACACTCAATAATGAACTACTGTATGCCTGGTTGTTCTTTATTTGACATAATTAAAAAAGTTATAAAATGCAATTTTAACCAGGATACAACATTATTAATATTTATTGGTAATAGGGGCAATGTAAACAAAGGAGAATTACTCCAATATTATAACTCTTTGTGCAACCTTAGTTTAAAAAAAATTGTGATGTTCACATTCCCATACAGCCAAAGTTTGCCACAGGAAGAAAACATACTTAGGTATGAATTGAATAGGACATTACATAATTTAACATATAGTAGTAATTTATTCCATTTAATTGACACTAACAATTATGTTGGTAATCACTTTTATTTGACAAAAGATAATTTTTTCATGGATAGGTACTTTCTTTCAAAGTATTATAAAAGACAGATAGCTGTGTCGCTATCATATTATTTTTCTACTACAGCCAAGAATTTGGCTAAACAACTTGCTTCTATTGAGCAATGCCAAGGAATGTTATTTAATTCAGCCAATAATTTGGTATCAGAAATTGATAATAATAGTAATTTAAATTAGAAATTAGGACAATAGGGACAACCTCTTGCAAAAGCATACAGCATAAAAATTGCAAAGTAAAATCAAATAAAAGTTTTAATTCGGTAAATAGTATTAACCTGGTGCATCAAAATATTCAAGGATTTATGAACAAAGATTTAGAAGTAGAATTATTTATGAACTTTAACAGTATTGATATTCTTTGTATAACAGAACATTGGCTTAAAAGCCACCAGTTATTGTTCAATTTTGATAATCACCAGGTTGGTAGTTCATTCAGCAGAGTTAAAGTTATACATGGTGGCTCATTGATTTTAGTAAGTAACCAGCTTAAATTTAAAGACCGTAAGGACATTGTGAGCCTATCTGTTGAGCGGACAGTTGAAATAGCTTGTATAGAATTGGAGCAGTTTATTGTATTAAGCGTATACAGACCCCCTTCAGGATTGTATGACTGCTTCGAAAAGGTAATGGATGAAGTGTTACACAAGATTTGTAACTCGAATAAATCCATTGTCACTTGTGGTGATTTTAATGTTAATTTATTAGAAAACTCAGGTTCTTGTAGTAAAATAATAAGTCTGTTTCAGTCCTACAATCTTGTAAACCTATTTTTGGAGCCCACAAGAATAACCCCTTCTAGTGCTACATGCTTAGATAATATTTATACTAATGTTATACCAGTCCACAAATAAATTATAAATTTACTAGATTCTGATCATTGCGGGCAGAGGATTACTATACCAAACCAAAGCAACAAAGTGGCTAAAAAGGATATCACTGTTAACCCTAAAACTGCAAGTCGCTTGGCAGCTTTTAAAGTTAAACTCATTAATAAATTACCAATTTTGTCAATTGATGCTGATCCTAATCATCCATATGATGATTTTTTTAGTATATACTGTAAACAATTTAATTCGACCTTTATTCCCAAGACTATCTCCGTTAATAGTAACGCATCATTCAGTGATTGGGCTACCATTGGTATTCATAAGAGTAGTACACGGCTTTATGAGCTGTACAGTGAAAGGACTTATGTAAACACTGCTGAATTTAATTTATATGTTAGAAATTATTCAAAATTATTTAAAAAAGTTTGTTGTTTGGCCAAGTCGCGTTATTTGAGCTCAAAGATAAAAAACAGTAGTAATGTTATTAAAACGACTTGGAATATTATTAATAGTGAAACGGGAAGATCTGGTAACCGAAATATTGACTACGGCCTGTCTATTAATGGCAACATCATAAAATCAGACTCACAAGTCGCAGTGGCCTTTGAAAATTTCTTTTCAGATATTCCCGTTTCAACAACTAAATCCTTAAACTCATCACCTTCTGTTGCTGAGTCTTTGCTAAAAGAAAATGTTAACGTTTGCGATTCGGAATTTCTTTTTGAACATATTACTTGTAAAGACATAATTAAAACCTTTCACACTTTAAATGTTAAAAAGACTGCAGATCTGTGGGGTCATTCTGTAGAAGTTGCTAAGTCTATTATTGACATTGTCGCACCTAGTTTAGCTATTATCTTTAATAATTGTATCGACTGTGGGGAGTTTCCCGACCTTATGAAAAATAGTAAAATAATACCTTTGTTTAAATCAGGTAGTACATCAGACCCTACAAATTATAGACCTATTTCAGTACTACCTACGTTTAGCAAAATATTTGAGAAATTAATTTTAGAGCAATTGCAAAGATTTTTTAATAAACATAAATTATTCGGTAACAGTTCGGTTTTACAAGGGGTCGTTCAACTACTGACTGTGTTGAACTTTTAGGACATATTTATAATGCATGGGAAGATAAGTGCGATGCCTTGGGAATCTTTTGTGATTTGTCCAAAGCATTTGATTGTGTGTTTTCATGAAACGCTAATCAGGAAACTCCGCCACTACGGGATCCGGAACAGTGCTGTGGATCTTCTTACTTCATATTTGAGTAATGGGATTCATAAAGTTGATGTTAATGGAAAAAGATCTCCTGGATCTATGGTAACAATGGGAGTCCCACAGGCCTCAATTCTTGGTCCTTTCTTGTTTCTTATTTATATTAATGACTTGCCTTACCTTTTTTTTTTTTTTTTTTTTTTTTTTTTTATTCGTTATAGGCTCGCGTTTGACCACTATCTCGCCTGATGTTAAGCGATGATATGGTCGAAGGTGGAGCACGCTTGCCTAGAAGTAACCTATTCACTCTTGACTTGAAGACCCCTAGGTTGTAGCTATCAGGAAACAAGGACGCCGGCAGGGAGTTCCACTCCTTAGCTGTACGCACAATGAAAGTATTTTCAAAACGCTTTGTGCGTATGGGAGGGATATCCACCATGTACCGATGGCACATTGCCGTACGTCTTGTAGTCCGATGATGGAAAGGGCTTGGCGGAATCAGATTGTGCAGTTCCGTCGCGCACTCCCCGAAATGTAACCGATAAAAAACCGACAGGCTGGCAACTCGGCGTCGATGTTCGAGGCTCTGGAGCTTTGAGGCGACCAGTGCATCGTTGCCAATAAGCCTTTTGGCCCGTTTGTCAATCGACTCAAGTGCATCTAGCTGGTATTTGGCAGATCCATCCCAGAGGTGAGAGCAGTACTCCATGCATGACCGAACTTGCGCTTTATACAAGTTGAGCAGCTGTTCAGGCGTGAAGTACCGTCTCACCTTCGCAAGGATCCCCAACTTTTTTGCAGCCAATTGAGCCTTTGACTCAATGAATGGACCAAAATTGAGGGTCGATGTTAACGTAACACCAAGAAGTTCGAGATGGTCCGTTATCGGCACGGTTACACCACGGAAGGATGGAGCCGGGTGGAATTGGCTCTTTTTTGCGGAAAAAAGACACGCCTGGGTCTTAGCAGCATTGAAACTGACTAGATTGGCATTGCCCCATTCGGAGACTGCCTCCAAAGACAGGTTCAAGCGCTCAACCATAGCCTCCCGAAGAGACCGGACTTGAGGCCCAGTAGCCCGTGCGCCAGATACGTATCTCTCAGCAACAGTGCTGTCGTCTGCATACCCAAAGGTTCCGGGTTTTAGCAGGTCATTAATGTGCAGCAAGAACAATGTTGCCGAGAGCACTGACCCCTGAGGGACTCCGGCGTTAATACCTAACTGACCGGACGAGCAACCATCGATAACCACTCGGATGGACCGATCCCTCAGGAAGTCTGCAATCCAGTCACACAGACCACTAGGCAGACCGAAGGAAGGAAGCTTACCTATAAGGCTCTCGTGCCAGACCCTGTCAAAGGCCTTCGATATGTCAAGGGAGACAGCAAGCGCCTCCCCGTGCTTCTCGATGGCCTCACTCCAGATGTGAATGGCATACGCTAGAAGATCCCCAGTTGACCGGTTTCGGCGGAAGCCGTATTGTCGGTCACTAAGGAGGTCGTTGTCTTCTAGGTATGCCAGGAGCTTTTTATTCAATACACGTTCCATACTCTTACAGAGGATGGACGTTACTGATATGGGCCTGTAGTTGGCCGGGTCCGCTCGACTACCCTTCTTGGGCACGGGTTGAACGTTAGCTTGCTTCCAAGCCTTCGGCACTTTTCCAGTTGCCATCGAAAGGCGATAAAGGCGTGTCAAGATCGGAGACAATTCAGGCGCACAAGTTTTAAGTACAATTGCCGGTATCCCGTCCGGGCCACTAGCCTTGTTCACGTCAAGGTTTCGCAGCACCCTATAAACCTCTCTCTGATGGATGCGAATTTCCGACATACTCGTCTTACATCGAACAGCAGAAGGGGGGGGCCGCGTGCCATCAGTATTCAGACGCGAAGATTCCGCAAACAGGGAGGCAAACAAGTTAGCCTTGTCCTCAGCGGAGTGGGCCAGCGAACCGTCGGGCCTCAGCAGTGGTGGTAGTGAGGGGCGACAGAAGTTTGATTCAACCGATTTAGCCAGGGACCAAAACGCCTTGCTACCTGCAGGGTGTGAAGCAAGTTTGTCCCCGATTCTGCTAATATGGTCAAATCGTGCCCTTCGCATCGCTTTTTTGCAGGACTTGGCAGCCCTGTTGAAGGCTCTCTTCTTCTGACTCACGTCACTTGCCTTGCGCACACGAGCGTCGACCCATGCTAGGTATGCCTTGTGTTTAACCACGTTTGCGCGGTCACACTCAGCACCAAACCACGGACGGTCAACGTTGGACACCGTTACGTCAGAGAACGGAATGTAGTACTCCATCCCCTGACGCAACACATCTGTCACTGCGTCAGCGCATGACGATGGGTCATCCGAAGAGAAGCAAGTGGGCCGCCAAGGATAGCAAGCGAAAAAAGATCGCATACCATCCCAATCTGCTGACTTGTACCGCCAAACCCGCCGGGTGCCTCTTGGGCTGGGATCGGGCGGGGAGTAGACAGATACAGATTTCACCAGACAGTGGTCGGAACTACCCAAAGGTGATGATATCGACACTGAGTATCGGTCTGGATCAGTTGTCAGCAGAAGGTCCAAGCAATTGGCTGTATGTGAATCTACATCTGGCACCCTCGTAGCCCCTTGGACCAGCTGGGTGAGATTAAGCGCAATCGAAAGATTTCGCATCTCTCGTCCAGCATGGTCAGTGCACTGGAATGGGAAGAGCCACTCCTGGTGGTGGGCATTAAAGTCCCCCAGTAACACTAGTTGGGCGGAGGGGTACCGTAGCTGAGCCACATCTGCCGCCTCACTCAGGTACTGTGTGAGCCTGGTTGTCTCCAGATCACCGCTATGCGATCGGTAGACACAGGCGTAGATGATCTTATCCAGACCTGTGTCCACCAGGGCCCATAGCACTGAGTAATTTGAGTCTTCAAGATCACGGAGACGCCGATAGCAGATGTCGTCCCGGGCGTACATGCATACACCAGCGCGTGGCTTGAACATGTGCTCCAGGGTAAACCCTGGGTAAGATAGGTACGCCACGTCTGACGGGCATCCGATCTGCGTCTCCGTAAGGAACAAAAGTGCTGGTTTCTCAGTCTCAAGGTGGTGATGGACTGCGACAAGGTTAGAGTGCAGACCTCGGATGTTGCTGAGGTGCACCTTATGTGAGAGTGAGTGCTGCCGCTGTTCAGCTTTTCTTCTATTGTTCCTTGGCATTATTGTTGCGAGTGAAAAGGAGGGAGAGGAGAAGGAAGTGAGATAAGGTTCCACGCTTGCAACCTACAGACACGCGCCGATAGGACGCCATCATTGGGGGACTGGTCTGGAGACTGCGGGGACGCCCGAGCCCCCCCAGGAATGTCCATCGGGCACTCTCGTCTGGTCGCCAACCAGCACGATGGCGCATTCCGGGATTTTTCGTCAGTTGGCGGGGCAGCCTTTCATGTGGGGCTGGCACACTACTTGGGCCCCCAACTACCTGCGGTCGGCCAGCGGCGCACCGTGCCTCGGATCCCGCTACCCTCCGCGACCAGTCTCCCGATACGTCCATAACAGCGCGAGTCAGGCCGGCCTGCCTGCAGTGGAACAACCATCTCGACCCAACTCCTCTAGTGGCTGCACCGAGCATCATACCGGAACACGACTAGGCCGCTTGGCGGTACGTCTTTGCCCGGTGGGTGGTCGCAAGCCTTCGGCCGAAGCCTACCACCAGTTTGTCACCTGATTTGCACCACCCGGGGACCACGTGTAGGGAATCGAATGGGGTACACTCCTACGGACGTGGGTGACTCAGCCCCCATATATATATATATATATATATATATATATATATATATATATATATATATATACCTCATAAAGGATAACCATGATATAGTGTTGTTTGCGGATGATACTTCACTTTTGTTTAAACTTAAACGTCAGCAGCTGGTTACTGACGATGTAAATAGCGCGATCTCAAAAGTAGTTCACTGGTTCAATGGTAATAATTTACTTCTTAATGAAAAAAAAACCAAATGCATTAAGTTTACCCTACCTCACGTTAGGCAGGTGAAAACCGATGTGTTGATAAAGGGCGAAGAATTGAATCCTGAAAATAGCACAGTATTCTTAGGCTTAACTTTGGATGCTAAGCTTCAGTGGGGCCCACATATAGATAAATTGTCAAAGAAGCTAAGCTCCGCAGCATATGCTGTTAGAAAAATTCGTAATTTAACTGACATAGAGACAGCCCGTTTAGTATACTTTAGCTATTTTCATAGTGTAATGTCGTACGGTATTCTGTTGTGGGGAAATGCCGCCGACATCCAGACTATCTTTGTTTTGCAGAAAAGAGCTGTTCGGTCAATTTATAAATTAAGCCCAAGACACTCTCTCAGAGAGAAATTTAAGGAGATTAATGTAATGACTGTGCCTTCTCAGTATATTTATGAAAATCTTTTATATGCCCATAAAAATATAAAATTGTTTAAAAAATACAGTGATATCCATAACATAAATACTAGGAATAAACACAAATTTGTAGTACCTACAACAAGGCTCAAGAAAATAGGTGGCTCGTTTAGATGTCAATGTGTACGCTTTTATAATAAGCTTCCAAGCCACGTACAACATCTAAGTCTTAATAAATTCAAATCTTTTATTAAACGTAAGTTGTGCCAGAAAGCGTTTTATACAACTAAAGATTACCTTGAATACAAAAAGGCTTGGGATTGAGCTGCTCCAATTAATTATGTTTTTTTTTGTTATATTTTGCACCGTGAATTTTGTTGTTGTTTTTTTGGTTTTCTTGCAATGACAAGAATATTTACTTTTTAAAGTATTATATTATTTTATATTAATTATTGTGAGTGTGAAGACTATGTGGATCATTCTTTTTTATTTTAATTTAAATTTATCTTAGTTTTTAATCATGATCTGGCAGTTTGAGTAGTTTATGCGGCCTACCCGAATGTCCTTTCTTTGGTATTGTTCGTCGAATCGTTGAGCTCCTTAAATTCTGAGTTGAGCTGCTCGGTTATTGACAAATGCGTGCACTGACTGGACAGGTCCACTCAATCTGGCTGGTTCTTTCCTCAAAAGACCATTTCAGACATCAGTCTACATGGTCTTCACATGATGTAACCAATATTTTGTCTGGACTTTAAAAGAGACTGTGACCTCTGAGTTTGTTTCGGCCTTTCTTCTCAGAGTAGTCAGATAGGAAAAGCCGACCTCATCTAGTTTTAAAAAATATGTTCGACATGTAAAAGTGTTTGTATAAACCAACTTACAGAAATAAAATCATTTATCATTTAATAAAGGTTGAATTAAATTATTTACAGTATATACTAAAAAATCATCATATAGATGATTAGGATCAGCATCAATTGACAAAATTGGTAATTTATTAATGAGTTTAACTTTAAAAGCTGCCAAGCGACTTGCAGTTTTGGGGTTAACAGTGATATCCTTTTTAGCCACTTTGTTGTTTTGGTATGGTATAGTAATCCTCTGCCCGCAATGATCAGAATCTAGTAAATTTATAGTTTCTTTGTGGACTGGTATAACATTAGTATAAATATTATCTAAGCATGTAGCACTAGAAGGGGTTATTCTTGTGGGCTCCAAAAATAGGTTTACAATCTTGTAAACCTATTTTTGGAGCCCTAGATAGTAGGACTGAAACAGACTTATTATTTTACTACAAGAACCTGAGTTTTCTAATAAATTAACATTAAAATCACCACAAGTGATAATGGATTTATTCGAGTTACAAATCTTGTGTAACACTTCATCCATTATCTTTTCAAAGCAGTCATACAATCCTGAAGGGGGTCTGTATACGCTTAATACAATAAACTGCTCCAATTCTATACAAGCTATTTCAACTGTCCGCTCAACAGATAGGCTCACAATATCCTTACGGTCTTTAAATTTAAGCTGGTTACTTACTAAAATCAATGAGCCCTCATGTATAGCATTAACTCTGCTGAATGAACTACCAACCTGGTGATTATTAAAGTTGAACTGGTGGCTTTTAAGCCAATGTTCTGTTATACAAAGAATATCAATACTGTTAAAGTTCATAAATAATTCTACTTCTAAATCTTTGTTCATAAATCCTTGAATATTTTGATGCACCAGGTTAGTAGTATTTACCGAATTTAAACTTTTATTTGATTTTACTTTTCAATTTTTATCCTGTATACATTTGCATTTCGACCGTAACCTACGCTGATACAATGACACTTAGTCAAGAGGCTCTAGACAAGTGGTATTCGATGTCAGCGAAAGCGATAGTCGAAATGACAAAATGTAAGGGATTGATCACGTGATTTTTCGATATCGCTTGTCAATCCCAAATAATGTTGTTTTTTTCACAGTCGCTATCGCCACGCTTTCGATGATACAATTTCACTTGGCCTAGGGCCTCTCGGCCAGACATTCTGAATCGATAGAGACTAATCATTCGAAACTTTCTGTTCAGCCTTTTACGATGCGAAATTCGAAGTTGACTCTGTAAGTATCATTCACAATCAGAATCAGAATTTTATTTACTCTAAATTTATAACATAATTTAAAACAACATTTTAATAATTACTAACATAAATAAATGAAATCAGCTACATTTTACCTTACGGCGTGCAAATCATTAAATAATAATAATAATGCTAAACCTCGTGAAAGCCGAGAAAGATAAGCAAATCAAGTATCTTGACTTGGCTCGCGAGTTTGTCGACATGTGGGATGTGGACACAGCGATCATTGTACCGATAGTCGTGTCAGCCAATGGCTTAATAGCCACGAGCCTCGACCAACACCTTAGGAGGCTCTCGTTAGGCGGCTGGGTCAAGGGCCTGATCCAGAAAGCAGTACTGCTGGACTCGGTTCGTATTGTTAGGAGGTTCCTCTCTCTGGAGCCCTGACCGCCGGTAGCTTGGACCATGTTCCCGATACCGGTGGGCCTCGATTTTTTATATTTTAAATGTTTTTTTTTTTTTTTTACATTTTAAAAAATATTTAAAAATGTAAATAATAAGAAAACAGATGGAAATAATAATAATTACATGATTTATATAAATAAAATAGCATGACGGGGGACAAGACGATATGGAAGAAGAAAACATATTGCACTGACCCCAAGTAACATGGGCCAAGGACAGAAAATTTATGACAAATAAAAAAAAACAAAAAACAGATAGTCAGGCAATTTTAAGAAACATTAACATTTGGAATTGGTCATAACTTAACTGCTTCGGATGTTAATGTTTTTCTAGTACTTGCAGAGTACCTACATCTGAAAGAAAGAAAGAAAACTAGTTTATGTGTGAGTACTTTTAATACTTTATACCTGTACGAAGTATAGAGTGTAGTGCTTTTTGCTGGATTCTATCTCTCTAGACTCCAATGAATTTATTAATGTATGTACTTATGTAAATATTATAAAAATACTTATTTTTAAATGAGTATGTATGGACTTTCTTGTGCGTTCTTGCAATGAATGCACGGTAGAATTTTTTTTTATTCCTTGTTAAATTTACCGTGATTGTGACGTTCAAAAGTGCCGCTTGGTGGCATATTTAAAATAATATATCTTTGTACCTAACTTATTTCATGTCAATTAGCTAATAAATTCGCAATAATAGTATGTAATATGTGATTATAATAGTAATTTTATATATAGTCACATCATTCAAAAAGTCCTTTACTCAGTAATAACATTTTCTTTAAAGTAGTGCAGTTACCTTAGATGCAAAATTGTCAACAGAATATTCTTTAAAACTATGAGGTATTTTATTTAAAAAAAACTTTTTTATTAAAAGATACTACTGACTTCCAAATAAAAACAAAACAAAGTGAAAAATAATATATTTTAAAAAAATGTGTTTTCTTTTTCACTTTTTAGTTGCACCTAATAGGCAAGTTCTTTAGTAAGATAACCTATAACGCCAGAATAGATTACCCGAATATCATGAAACTTGAACATAACCGGTCAAATGAGAGTGTACCAAGGTAAACTGTACACACCTGCGTACCCCTTTAGAGCGTACTGGCGTGAAGTTATGTTGTGAAATGTTATAAACAATAAACAGACATGTGATTGCAGCAATCCCGAGAGATTTGCCGTCATTTATTGAAGAGTTCTGTTGTATATCTCCGAAGTTCTTCAACAGATCTTTATCAAATTAAAATGGGACCAATTTGGAAAATACTCTTTCAAACAAAAATAATTTTCAAAATCGGTCAACAATTGACGGAGAAATCGGTGAACAAACACAAAAAAAACACAGTCGAACTTAGAACCTCCTCCCTTTTGGTAATTTGGTTAAAAATAACAGGTCCCATTGTCATAATACTTTTTCTTAGCAGTGCTATTTTATAAATACCCGAGGGCAACAAATTTTTGGATTGAGATCTCAAAGTAGATATGTAAGTTATGTTTGCATGAACACGCCACTGAATAGTTTTGATGAAAATCAGGTTAAATTGTCCTTATACCCTGCCAAATCAAAATTTGTCGATGGAAACGTCAAGAGAGACTATGAAGTTTTATTTCTTCCGACAAAAAATAAAACGAGCTGAAAGAAATAATGTCCAAACCCTAACCTGTAATAAAATGATACATTTTCTTCGAAATAATTACGGACGAATATTTAGTACTAAAAGACGGGTTCACAACATAAGATGGTAGTAATATAATTTGGTATATGACCTAAGATAATTAGGAGATAACTTAATGACTAAACATACCCACTTAGAGAAATCTATATATATAAAAATTAATCCCTATTTCCCTTGGTCACGGAATCACGCGTGAACGGCTGGACCGATTTCGCTTATTCTTTTTTTGTTTTGTAGGGTAGGTAGGATAGATGAATGTTTGGTGTTTTTATGGCAAAACGAAGTTTGCCGAGTCAGCTAGTCCTAAATAAATTCTAATACACTACATTATCTTTGTTGTTTTTTTTTAATTTGAATTGGATAATATAGGCATTCTATTAATAGCCAATGAATGAATGGTTGGCCATCAGGTCCGCAGCAGCTCTCGTGACTCCAGTCCATTATTTTTTTTCGCTTTGTTGAGGCACCGAATTAAGAAGTATTCAGCTTCTTCCTAGTCACCTAGCAACCAGAATTCTTAAAGTTAAGTAGGACTCTATCAAGAATTAAAAAAAAAAATTACAAAAAAATACTATCGACTTCCAAATAAAAAGAAGAAACTACAAAGTGAAAAATAACTTCAAACTTGGAAGTCGGTGTCTTTTGTAGGTACATTTTTTTTGCGATATGGACACTGACTTCCAAATCTTTTGTTATTTTTTACTTTGTAGTTTCTTCTTTTTATTTGGAAGTGAGTAGTATTTTTTGTAAGAAAGTTTTTTTTTTCACTTTTTCTTTGTACCTACCTAATAGGCAAGTTGGTAAGGTACCTAAAAAGCCAGAATAGGTTATCCGAATATCATTAAACTTGAAAATAACCGGTGAAATGAGAGATCTGCGTACCTCAAGAGCGTACTGGCGTGATGTTATTTTATGAAATGGTATAAACAATAAACATACATGCGATTGCAGCAATCCCGAGAGATTTGTTGTTATTTATTTATTTATTGAGGAGTTCTGTTGTATATCGCCGAAGTGTTCATTAGTACCTTCGAAGATTTTACCAAATTAAAATGGGACCAATTTCGGAACATACTTTTCAAACAAAAAAGAATTTCCAAAATCAGTCCATAATTGACGGAGATATCGGTGAACATAAAAACAAAAAACAAACATTAAGTCGAACATATAACGTCCTGCTTTTTGGAAAGTCGGTTAAAAATACATAGGGAAGCCCATGACCTTAATTAAATCCTCAATTAAAGCTTCTAAAAACTCAACGGTTTCCATTATTTCAAAATTATTTCATTAAAACACCGTTTACTTATTCAGACAGTGAACTAATTATCTTTCTCTGGGGATTCAGCTCAGGTAATAAAAAAAAACAAAGGGTATTTACCAACGGTAATATAAATATTACCTCTATTTTTCAAGATTCATTAAATTTTTACGTCATCAAGGTGGGCTTTTTTACATTTTAACGAAGGGTCTTTACGGTGAAAAATGGCTTCATTTTTTTCAGTCCCTTAACCCGAGGTTCTAGCCAACGGCCCTTATCACTCACCCTGTCCGTCAATCAAAAGATAACGCTTGTAGTAGAGTGTCCAGGGTGTGCCTGTCGTATATACATATATATATGTACTGAATAATATTTCTATAATTATATACATAGTGCACGTTACCCCTTAGGCCAACGGTTAAAAATATGCAAACCAATGGTTTCAAATTTCAGTGAAACGGGTTTTACTTCAGTTGTTAGCCTCAAAAATGGTTAAATAGAGGGTGCAGGGTTGGCGCAGCGGTTGAGCGATTGACTGCTGCGCTGCGTGTCTCGGGTTCGATGCCCGCACGCAACAAATATTTTTATGACCTACAGATAGCTGTTCTGGCTCTGGGTGTTGTGTATGTGAGTTCATATGTTTGTAAACGCATCCTCGATACAACAAGAAATCCCTAGTGTGAGGCAAAGTAACATATAAAAAAAAATCGTTAGTTATTGTTTGACGAGTAAACGGGTTTAACTGAAATTTCAAACTATTGGTTAGCATATTTAACTATTAGTTGAGTTAACTACGGATAAAGTACTACTAAAGTAAGTAAACTACGAGTTTCCGATATAAATTTAACTCGTAACAAATAGTAAACATGGTAAATATCCCGTTTTTAATGTTAATGTTAGTGAACATGACAGTGTAAAAACTAATATTATAAATGTTAAGGTAACTCTGTCTGTCTGTCTGTTACCTTTCCACGCTTAAACTGCTGAACCGATTTAAATGAAATTAGGTATGTAGATAGTTTGAGACCCTGGGAAGGACATATGATAGTTTTAATCCCGGCAATCATACTTTATGGATAGGGGGGGATAGGGGGATAAAAATTTGTATGGTGAAGTAAGGCGGCCCACGCACCTATATTAAAATGGCGCCAAATTAAAATTAATAGGCTGTTCAAAGTACTAATGCTACCCAGACGAAGTCGCGGGCAACAGCTAGTTTAGCTATATATCTAGCCTTGTCGACGATATAGTGGTTATGGCTGAGACCATGGAGGACCTCAGTACAATGTTCGATGACCTCAGTAGAGCTTCCGAAAGAGTGTGTCTTAGGATGAACATGGACAAAACCAAGGTGATGCTGAATGTCCATGTTACACCCACCCTATCAAGGTCGGAGACTCTACACTCGAAGTTGTGGGCGACTATGTCTACCTAGGACAAACGATCCAGTTGGGTAGGGTCAACTTCGAGAAAGAGGTCAACCGACGAATCCCACTCGGCTGGGCAGCTTTCGGGAAGCTGCCTGGTATCTTCTCGTCCAACTTACCAAAGTGTCTCAAGACGAAACTCTATGACCAGTGTGTGTTGCCAGTGATGATATATGGCTCTGGGACGTGGTCGCTTACAATGGGCCTCATCAGAAATCTTTTAGCCATTCAAAAGGCAATGGAAAGGGCTATGCTTGGAGTTTTCTTGCGTGATCGAATCAGAAATGTAGAGATTGACAGGAGAACCAGGGTTACCGACATAGCCCGAAGAATTGCCAAACTTAAGTGGTAGTGGGCAGGGTACATTTCTCGCAGAACGGATGGCCGATGGGGCAGAAAGGTTCTGGAGTGGCGACCGCGAACCGGAAGACGTTGCGTTGGAAGGCCTCCCACCAGGTGGACCGATGACCTGGTGAAGTTTGCGGGGATCCGCTGGTTGCGAGACGCACAGGACCGGTTAAATATGTCCAGCAGTGGACGTCTTTCGCCTGATATGATGATGATGGTGATGATTATTAACTGAGGTTGCTTGTACCTATGTAGAGTCAATAAGATTAATTCACGACCCATCTTAAACGAATTTTGCTTAAATATTATGTTTCCTTAGCAACAAACATGACATCCATTTAGTATGAAAGTGACAATTAGTTTATAGTTTATCCATCTCGCTTTCATTTCAAAGATACGCCACCATTTTAATATCTTCTCGACGATTTGTTATTTGGCATTTTTCTTTTAATTTAGAAATAAGCTTCTGTAACCGAAATAGTTCGTATGTGTTTTGAAATACAATGTTGTTCTGTACTTCTTTTACACATTTAATACCAAATTCAAAAAATAATTTCTGCTTTATCAAAAAAATAACTTTAATCGGCTGAATGGGTCATGAACCAACTTTAACTGTACAATACAGAGTGTTGAATCGAATCCTAATTAATATTATATATGTGAGTTTTTTTGTTCCTTTGTTATAAAGTTTTCACGCTATACTGGCTGAACGGACTGAAACTTGGCATATGGATAGAACAGAACGTGGAATAGGACATACGTTTTCATCCCGATATAGTATTCCCTTGGTATGATAAAACAATCTTACGCGGGCGAGACCGGGTGATAAAGCTAGTTAAGAAAAACATCGAAATTGCTCGTCGAAATTTTTGTCACTATATGGACCTTCCACGTTTTCATTAATTCTCCTTCCTGAAATACCAGAAAGGTACAGAAAAATGCATGAGTAGGTAATCCTAAAACCTCCTCTAGCAATAAATCGCCAAAGTACTTATGTTTTAAATTCTAGATTCTACAGAGAGCTGGTCATTTTAAAGCCGTTTAGCGGCATTTGAAGCACACTTGAATTTGGTTTCAAGGAGTTTCAAGATAAAAGAAAAGTTGTAGAAAAGTCATTATGTTGAAAGGAACTGAAGACAACTAACATACCTTGTAGAATAACTTATAGACATTTAACATTTTTCAGGACTCTTTTGGTACTTAGTCTTGGTACTAGGTCTTTGCTTAAAGATTTGCCTTTAAGAAAGAATACGATTTCTTAACTCAAAGAAGGAAACGTGGCATTAATTGTAAAAGTCCGTATGTCGGGATATTCAGATATTTGTTAATCAATCATCACACTTCAATGGACGGAATTGGAAGAAACCTGGCTCACGGGTAAACCATGGCCTGGAGTATGAGATGAAAAATCCCGCAGTTTGTTTCCTCAAATTAATTTTCGACTTTTAAAGCTAGTGTCAGTATTAAAATCAAACACCTAAAGACCATTAAGGTATCCTTATGATCTCTCCTAGTTCCCGCCCTTTGCTCGTTGGCTTATCATATCAAACACTGAAGGTCTAGAAGTAACCACGGATTACGTAACCCAAAGGTCTTACAAACACCCAATATTGCTTTTAGTATGAAGGCGTCAACTTTGATGTGGTGACCTATCTGATTACAAAGGTGAATACTTGAAACCGTGTAGAATTGTAGGCTCTTCATGGATTTCATGAAATACGACCTTTTTTACAAGGCTCTGTTCCCGTTTCCTTTATAGTATAATTTCATACCAATTTTATTCAATCTAAATAATTATAGGCATAATATTTATAAAATAAAATTAGGTAGGTAAAATTAAAAAGTGAAAAACAAAATAAATTTTTTACTAAAAAAACACTACCGAATTCCAAATAAAAAACAACAAAGTGAAAATAACTTTACTTTTGGAAGTCGGTGTCTTTCGTAGGTACCATTTTTTTGCGTTATGGACACCGACTTCCGGAATAAAGTAAAGTTATTTTTCACTTTGTAGTTTTATATTTGGCAGTCGGTGGTTATTTTTTGTAAAAGTTTATTTTATTTTTCACTTTTTAGTTTACCTACCTAATAGGCAAGTTTTTTAGTAAGGTAACTATAATGCCAGAATATATTACCCGAATATCATGAAACTTGAACATAACCGATGAATTGAGAGTTCTGTTGTATATCTCCGAAGTTCTTCTTCAGATCTTCACTAAATTAAAATGGGACCAATTTCGGTTTATACTTTTTCAAACAAAAAAAGAATTTTCAATATCGGTTTACAATTGACGGAGATATCGGTGAAAATACACAAAAAATAAAAAAACTTAATGTCGAACATAGAACCTCCTCCTTTTTGGGCAGTCGGTAAAAAAATAGGAGTTATGCACGGACTGACTCAATTCATTTACATATTCCACAATATTATTAATAAAAAAACATCGCACTTCCTCTTTCTCATGATATAAATTAACGCTTCTTACTCACAAATAATAAAAGCCGTATCACAAACCCACAGGCTTTTCTACAATTGACCTTCAAGGCTTTCACATTTCAGTTAAAATGTTAGATTCCCAAATTCACTGCTTAGCTTGCGTTACGAGTAAATATGTGTATATTAAATCGATAGGACCTAAATAAATACGGAGAAATGATTTGTTTTACAAATCATGTTATTATTACAATAACCAATATTCAAGTTTTAGAACTAATTGAATTGTTTTGTTGGTATAGTCCATAGGACACGGACACGCTTCGATGGCCGCTGGTAGAGACGGTATTGTCAAAACTCTACATACAAAACAAGCGTGAGTGTAAACTCACTAGCTTCGCCCGCGTGAATTTTGAAAATTATCCCAAGGGAACATATTCCCGGAATAAAAAGTATCCTATGTGCTATTCCAGACCAAAATCTATATCTGTGCCAAATTTCATGCATATCCGTTCAGTAGTTTTTGGGTGAAAGAGTAATAAACATAGAAACACACTTACACCCTCACAAACTTTTGCCTTTATAATATTAGTAGGAAGTAGGATAAAATAAAAAAAAAGTGAACTCAAGACCCGTTGCAATAGGGGCTACCGTTTTTTTGCTCACCAGTTGACGCCACTGTTCAGTAATGCCCTTAAATATAGCTTTTAATCGTTGTTATTATGCGCATGGAAGCACAGTTTTAATTAAAATAATTTCTAATGCCGTATAAAATCGAATCAGTTCGAAAAAAGGATGATAATATTTTCCGAAACATAAAACTCTATTAAAGCAGTCGATGCTAAATCCCGTACCTTTTTCCACTTCCCGAAAACATGGCGGAAAGAACCCACTCAGAGCGCTTGTATGGACACCACTCACCTCGTAACCCACCTCAGTTACAGCAGTCATCTCTGACCACTCATCTCGTAACCCACCTCGGTAACACCAGTCATCTCAGACCACTCACACCTCGTAGCCCACCTTGGCTACAGCAGTCACCGCAGTGACTACTCATCACCGTACAGTCAGTCTTTTGACCATACACACCGACCTCGCCATTGCTAGATTGATTTGAATCAGTCTTCAACATAGTACATTCAGTTACGTCAATGGGTACTTGATCTTTCACCTTTCCTCTAACTCATCATGAACCAAATAAAGCCTTTAATTCAACACATAGTTGCCACCATTCAGAACTCCAATAACCATAAACAGCACCTTTGAACCATAATGAATTTGTTATTTCAATCTATATTCTCAGTACTAGATACAACGGCAACCACACATTCAGGATTTCTTACCCAGCCAAAAGCGTACCTACTCAAGAACTCCATTTTATGTTCATGATTTCATACCAAACCCTCATTCCATACCAACATCAACCATTACCAATTTTGCAAACTAAAAATGAAATCATGCACTGCATGTCACCGACTTTACATCTGTGCGTTATCTTATCCAACTTGGTCAGATAGCAAATAACACAAAATTACGTTAAGTATGTTCACATTGACCAGCACAGAACATTAAACAAGTTAGAACACCACAACCATTACTGACAGTATACTTTATATTCCACATTTTTTATTCAAGTTAGGTAGGTACTAGACTTCCTACATGACACCACACAATCACACAATTCACACCTTTATTTTAAAGAGATGTTACAATTATTAAAACTTTTGAACAATGTTCAATATTACCGAGGCCAAGAATCGTTGAACAACACAGAACAAGGAAACCATTCCTAGATTCCTCCAAAGAAAAAACTCATGTATGAACAATCAAATCAATCATCATCAGATCAAGTAAATCAAATAAAACCCAAGTGTCCCATTCATGGTCCACAATCCACAATAACTTAGCAAATACATTCACTACACAGAACGCACTTTCAACTTAAATACCGAATCAACTCTAGACTCCGTCACCTCTCTGACCCACGAAACTGTTCTATGTTGCCAATTGAACATCTATCTCATCTTCGGCCACAACTTCAACATTTATTGGCTCTCGGGCATCTCATAATACCTGAATACGTCTTCTACACCATCTAAATGTCTAGTTGCACTTTTCATTCGCCATAGTCAATTTAAATTATTTGTAGGTATTGTTAGAATGACATGTTATCATTTGGTTACTTCTCTACAATGCGATATATTACAACTACAGACATTAACTTTACCTTTATTCAACTGTTGGTAGCAACAAAACTAAACGCCAACTGTCTAGGCTATAGTAAAGTTAATCTTCATGACATTTCAAGATTGCAAATCGAGTCGACCAGCAAACTATTTCACTAAACTTTAACACCGGTTTGAAAATAATCTTGATCATATAACTCTTAACTGAAAGTTATCGCATTTCTTTGGAACAAAGCAAAAGTTAAAAGTTTAATCCTCACAGTGGCTCACACCCTGTAACAATTTATTAATAATCTAGTCTTTAACTAGTAATTTATAAGTTAAAAATCATATCTCAGCTAAATGTTGCTATCTTGGGGGGCATCCCCGAGAAGATTTAAGATGTCGTCATCTAAGGGCTCTTCTGTAAGAAGAATGAAAGGGCCATGTCAATACATGGAAACAAACGACATACTTATTTCTACTAAATAGTAGAAAATAGAATTGTGGGTGAATACCCATCTAGATACGATTGAATATGGCTAAATAGCCCGTATTATAGTACAGTTTGTTGAATAGTAGAACGCCTCAATAGGCCTCTGTTTCACAACCACGTGGTTTAACTATACCACTGTATTTTCATAACCTATAAAAGAGGAAAGAACACTAGGTAAAAAAAAGTATGAATATTTACCTTCTTGGTCCTAATTTTCTCCAAAGTTACAATTCTCGCCATCTTGAATAGGATCTTCCTGTGTGAGATCTTCGATTGATCCCACAATTAAATCGCTATCGGGCAGTATGGCTGACGGCGATGGCGTCCGTGTGCGCGAACGGCGCCGGCGACGCTTCATATATTGCAATAAGTCGTTGTATTTCTTCAGTTTTCTTTTAATTTTTTCTTCGCTGCACTCACGTTTACGTTTAGGCATAGTTTATAGCGTAAGAAATCTGTTTTGAACGAATTCTACTGGAAAAAAAAAATTGTGCTGTGACGCAGGCTGCACGAAAAACGATAATGGCAGTAATAGTGTTGTGCCCATGCAAGGTAGTTTCTAGAGTTAGGTACTGAGTATTTGAGCTCTAAAAGATCGTGACAGACGGCTAGCGGATACGACTACTACATGTGTTCTTTATCATGAAGAGACTATGCAGTGGAGTACAATAGCCGGTCACATCTGCGTGTATCGTGTCATGGCGTGAAGCTTTGTGACGATATACGCAGATGCGGCCGAAGCATAAGGCTTATTGGCGTGTGAATATTCTATGGCACGAGTTATGGCGTCTCTAGTCGCTGCCTGATTCCGTGCTCTATGGTACACACAATAAAGTACACATTACAATTTTCGCTTTGACGGCGAAACTTTGACCCGAAAACTAACTGAAACCGAAACTATCTCAAATTAGGTACCTATTCAATAATCTCACGTAAAACGTTTACATTTTATAGCAAACATTTATATATTTATTTAATAAATCAGTGAAATACCTAATGGCTAACCATGGAATTTTACGCTAGCAAAACAATAATTTAAAAATATAATTCAGCCACAATTGAATTGCGCGCTAACCTAGTTTCATTTTATTAGTTACAAAAAAATATTGGCGCAACTTCCTGGAAAAAATATCCATTCTTTTGGGAGGGAATAGAGCCAAATTACAAATAAACTTAATTACTAGGAGATGGTTTATGGGTTGACATAGTTACTGGGATGTAGTTGGTAGACTGTCGCCATGGGAGGCCATAATGGTCCAATGTCACCCGCTGTATGAATAAGATTAATTTAGCTTTTGCCAGCGGCTCCGCTCGCATTAATCTAGATTTTGTCAATCAATTCTGGCTACGATTTATATCTTCGTGATTCTGATCTCCTGGTAAAAGCCGAAATTCTTTATTGCAATTAGGCCATTAAGCGGCACTTGTTAATGTTATTTTATTTAATTTACATGTAATAATAATTGATTCTACCGTCCATTCGGAAAAGTAGCTTGTTATGGAGAAGAACGGACATGAAACTCCACAAATACTCTTAAAAAAAAGTGTTTTACAATATTTATACACATACATTAATTCATATATACCACCATATACTTCTGTCAAAGCTTTCTGCGTACGGAATTAGTGGCTCACTCCATACCTGGCTAAAATTATATCTAGAAAATCGATTCTTCTATGTCGCGGTCAACGGTTTCCAGTCTAAAACTTATAGAACCACTTCGGGGGTGCAATGTTCGCAAGTCGGTCCGATTATTTTTAATGTATTCGCTAACGATATCCCAAACCGCCTCAAATTCTCAGAATGCTATATTATGTATGCAGACGATTCAAATTATCCAGGATAGTTGATTCTAGCGATGATACTGAACTACTGCAGAGCGATTTCGACTCGTTAATTCAATGGTGGCGAGAACAAAATTATATTAAACGTCAAAAAATTTTACCACGTGAAGTACATCAGGAAAAAAAATAACAGCTAGTGTATATCATGTAGGCTCTAATTTAATCCAAAAAGAAAATAAATTGTAACACTATCCTTAGACATAAAAAAATAAAATTTAAATGTAACAGTATATACAATAGTTGGTTGGCCAGTAATAATAAAAATATAAATCAAAAAAATTACGTGAGGACGATGCACCCAGAATCTCCTATCCCTATAGGTATAAAATATTAGGTATAAAATATTACAAACACTAACAGGTACATTTATTAATTTCATAAATAGGAACATGGTTCTCACATACTTACAAATATTGCAAACATAGGTAAAATACCTAATTCAACAACAACGGAACAGTGTGTGAGTCAATTTCTTAAAACAAGTAATAAAAAGGAATTCATTATCTATGATTAGGTAAGTATAAATTAACTTTGATTTTGTCTACACTAAAGATTGCTCTATGGAGCAGGACCAGCATGTTTCCATGCATTCTTATCATGAAAAATATCGAATTTGTAATATCCTTGTTTACAAAGGGTACTTTTAAGTTGAGCTTGGTAGTTTGAGAGTCTTTACCACACATGATTCCATCCCCGGATATACTTCTTTACTTTATGTTTCTGTTATCTTGGTAGTTTGAGAGTCACCACTCATGATACCTGCCCCTTGTTTTTTTTACTTCATGATTCTGGTCTCTTAGTTAGTGGTGGATGTCTGGATAGCCTGTCAGATGGCCATTAATCTAAATAAAGGGTATTTATGAACAGATTCAAACAAAACGAACACTACATTTTAAGTCAAGCTTACCACAATACATAAGTGAAAACCGCACGAATATCGTTCAAGCCGTTTCTAAGAGTAGCGCGCACAAATGCTCAGACAAACAGACAGCGATCAGTTACACTTCAAAAATCAAAACTTAATCGCACACTCTTATGTACCGTACAACATAAGTGATACCTGAAACTCCAAATAGTTTGGGTTGATTTTGACATTTGTTATCGCTTATTTAGAGCACGCTTTGATTCTAAAATTATTGATATGACATGCAAGTGCGAAGATAGACGATTATAAATAAATACATTTGTCCAGAGCTTAAAGAGTTACAAAAACCCTTTTGACTATTGATTCTGACGCTTATTGCAATGCACCCTAAAAATGAAATGCATTTTGTGAACACACGACTCTTAAAGAAATCACGTCACTCCAACGTAATATTCTACGTGTTGCGATTGCATTCAGAAATAAATTCCTCACAGTTGCCCTCGTTTCGACTTGTTTGGATTTCTATCTGTATTTTATTTGGCTTCAACGGGACTTTTTGACTCTGCCTTGTAATCTTGGATTTGTAAGGTATTCGAGTGTCGGTTCATACAGATAAAATGTTGTCTACTTATGCAGAAAAAGTTGAAAATTACAGAATAAGGATGCTTCGCATATGCTAGGTTCTTTATTATAAATTGTATTTAGGCTTTATTTTTATTCGTTTCGTTTCGTCGAAGATATCCTTAGTAATTGTTTTTTTTTGCATTATCTTGTACCTAAAAAATAATAATGTGTAACCCTAATAAAAATAAATATTACTAAGTACTAGTAGTAATAGGTGATTTTTATTCATGTAACGATAGACTCGCGTAATCGCGTTTAACCAACTATCTTGCCTGTAACGGTGAAGCACGCTTGCCTAGAAGTAACATATTCACTCTTGACTTGAAAACGCCTAGGTTGTAGCTATCAAGAAACAAAGACTCCGGCAGGGAATTCCAATCCTTAGCTGTACACACAATGAATGCATTCAAATACACTATTAGCCAAAGCCTCAACACAATTTCATAAAGCAACTAAAAACAAAAAGTAAATAATCCTTTAACGTTCTTGTCTTAAATCATAAAAGCGCAGACGAAAAAGGACAAAAGCAAGCGGTTTACTCTCCAATAGGCAGAAGACGAAGGAGATAGTTCGTTGTGTATATTTGTTTTCTTTTCAGATGAAGTAAGAAGTAGTATTTAATGAGAGTGGCAGTTATTAAGATTCAAAGAGATAAATATTCCGATTTCATTTGTCTGTGCAGCAGGCTTTTAATCAATACATTTTTACATTTCTTTTATTTAGGTAATCATATTTACAAAAAACGTCATCTATTCAAGTCGCAGAACAGAACAAGCTGTCATTCTGTTTGGCTCTACTTTTACTTACTAAAATTTGCCAGATTAAATGATTTAAAAAGACCCAATAACCTGGTACTGTTAGAATTATTTTCTAATAAGTTAATGTTAAAATCGCCACACATGACGATTGATTTACTACTAGTAGTAACTTTTTTTTAAAACATCTTTCATTATAGATCACAGAGATTCACTAGATTCTGGTAACTTGGAGGTCTGTAGACACAAACTACAAAATGCTTATGAAGCTCAACACAGGACAATTCAATGGTGTGTTCAACCGACAGTCTAACAATGTATTATCTTTCTTTAGATTTAATAGGATTTTTAAAGTATTATTGATTCGCCATGTATCATACATTTTCTGCTGGCTTAATACACAATCATTTACATAATTAATGGACCTCACTTGGTGACCTTTTAACCAATGTTCTGTTAGAAAAATAATATCAAATTTGTTTTTTTCTAGAAATAATTAAATTTCTTATAATTTGGAAGATCAACCCTGAATGTTCGGATTGTTGCTCTCCCCTCAGCTTTGTACCATGAAATGGATTGCCGGAAGGTACCTTCTTACTATCTACTAATAATAACTGATTATTTGCAGGGGTTACTTCTATTGTCTTTTGGGCTAGTTTAAATTTACGTTGCTAAATGAACTTAGCAACACTACTAATTGATCCCCTATTCGTTGGGTGACTTTGTGCATTTGCTGTCATTTTCTGAATGGTGGTATTAATATTCACCGCGGAAGAATGACCCTAGAAAACAAATTGGTAAGTAGGTATGGTAGGTAGCAAGGTAAGTAGGGCAGGTAGGTAGGTCTAGGTAAGTAAGTAGGCTAGGTAGGTCTAGGCAAGTAGGTAGCTAAGAGTAGGGCAAGGTAATCAGTTGACTACATAATAATTGTATAATTACGAAAATTTCTCATGCAACCTTCACGTAAGTTTCTCTCAAGTTTCATAAGTTTTTGAATTTCCTTAGATACCTACCTCTTTAGCCAAGATTTTACAGTCGACTTCACGTCGGTGGTTACATTTTGATCTTGAGCTGAGTTGTAATACAGAATGGTTTTTTACCTGTCTTACGGTACCTAGTTTGATCCTATCTTTACCATAATATTTTAAAGCTTATTTTCAAGAACAATATGTCCATCCCCAATAACAATTATTAACTATAGTCACGTGACAGTACATAGTTATGTAGAAATGTTCCAGTAGAAAGCTACCGGAATATTTCTACATAAATGCTGCTCCAGTAAATATGTATTAATGAAGATTTTTGCCGTCTGGTTTGCCATAATGTTGGTAAAGCCCAGGTTAATTATATATAAGGAGAGTTTATTTTTATTTTCATAAGTATGTCATGTTTTGATTTGTTTTTTCTTTTTATATGTTTTAAAATTTACAATAAGAGTTTATATTTTAGTTTATATTTAGTCGATAATCCAAAATGCATGCTGTGGCCTCCTATAATTGAGGGAGTGCACTTGTCATTACATCATATTGATGATTTTTGTATTTTTTGTGTACATCTTTCGTTGGAGGTCCTGAATAAATAAATAAATAAATAAATAAATAAATAAATAAATAAATAAATAAATAAATAAATAAATAAATAAATAAATAAATAAATAAATAAATAAATAAATAAATAAATAAATAAATAAATAAATAAATAAATAAATAAATAAATAAATAAATAAATAAATAAATAAATAAATAAATAAATAAATAAATAAATAAATAAATAAATAAATAAATAAATAAATAAATAATATCGAAAAGTGCAATGAAATAACAATACAGTTCGTCTGTTTGTATTATAATCATCAGAGATGTTCGCGGGAATGAAAAAATATGATACATCTCTGGGGCAAACTGTCGACTACAAGCGGTAAGCGGGAGGGTGACGAAATTATTAGAAATATAAATAGTTAAGACTTAGTTAACAAGTACATAACAAGATGCTACCTTAAAAATTGTTTAGATAACTTGTTATGACATCTTGATGTTTGGTTAAAAATTGGTTGATTAATATAACAATTGAGAATGTTATAAGAAGACGACAGGTTTAAGTTACTCTTTCACAGTGTGTCTGGTAGTGGACTCACACGTAAGCCCCTGCCCCCCTTCTAGACTTTTCAACGGTAAAGTAGTTTTCTTCTTTTTTTTATTCTTCTTTCATTCTAACCTTATTAATATTACTAGCTTTTTCCAAAGACGTATCCCTTAGGAAACTTGCAGTATTCCGGAATAAGAAGTAGCCTATGACACTCAACGATAGTAAAGGTTTTTATCAGTGAAGGAATTTTCCTAACTAAGTTAGTGGTTTCAGAGATTATATCCTGCAAACTTTATCTCTTAATAAAATTAGGTCAGATTTCAAGAATCATGATAATATGCTTCAAAAGTTCACAGACAGGAAGGAAATTCTCATATTATAATATATTACTAAGTCCTAACTCCTAAGTTGCTAACAAGTTGCGTCCTGACAAATTGGTTGAGAAATCAACTAATTTTGAGAATGAAATGACAAATCATGGTCTTGTATTATGGATGTTGGTGGATGATATTTTGCCGGAAATGATATCGATACTGGTAAGATAGTTGAATGCGGGCTGTCTAAGGAAGAGCAAAGAGAAATACAGTGTGGCGACCTACACTTAGAATTGGATGGGTACAGAAGAAAAAAAAAAAAGGCAGATATCCAATACATCAAAATCAAAATTTCAAAGGAACAGTAATATAATATTTTATTTAACAACTCGAAACATTATATGTAACAAAGCATACAACAATTTAAATACAATACAACGAATAACAAAAACCTTAACCCGCTCTCAGTACAACCATAACCCAACCCTCGTATTTCATACCGCACTTGAAACACTGATTTGCCGAACAAAATTACAATATTTGCGTGTGAAAACCGTTTCAACAAACAAATCAAGTAACAAGATTGGATGAAATTGCGCATCAAAGCGTGCCGTCGCCCTTGTGACTACCCTGATACCCTCGTATTAACAGACACCTGAGGACTATAACAACGGCCTGTATACATTATCATATAAAGCCCTGTTTTGCTGTGTTGAACACAATTTTGAAGCTTGAAAGTAGGTTAATTGTTAGAAGCTTTTTATTAATAGCTTCGTTTGTGTGTCTGGTTAGTATCTAGATATATGCATTCTTGAAGCACTTTCTGGCATCGGTTTAGGTTCATAAAAAATTCTACCTATTGTTTTTCGTTTTTCAATACCTACTTCGGTAAGCAATTTATTTTTCATGACACTTGCACGTAAAAGGTATCTAAACATACAGGTTAACTTGGCCGTAATGCCCCGTATAAAACCCTCGGGCTTTCTTTTTGTCATGAAACCCTAGGGCGGTAAGTAATTTTTTTTTAATTTATGGCACAGCACACAGGTCATGCAAGTTCAAGCAAGGAGTTTACACGCAATTGAAAAATTGTCTTAAAGTGTTATCTAAACAGGAATTTCTTTGCAATCTCGCTACATGTTACTTAAATACTCAACTAATGTTCTTAATAATCGATTTTAATAGTTATAGTATGAAAACGTCGAAATTATTTAATTCTTTTTACACTCCGTCATGGCTGTATACCTACGTAAGTATTTGCCCTTAAAGTTTCTGAACGAAACACTGTATAATCTGTGGTGTGGTCAAAAATTCGCCAACCTCTTAAAAAAAGTTCACGTATTTCGTAATAACAGCTGTGCTGACTTGTGTATTAAAGCTATAATTCATAATTATTACTCGCAAATGTGATGAAAAACATTGTATGTATCACGGGCGGTACGCGAATTACGAACCTCGACTCAGAAAGCCCTCAGTCTTCGACTTCGGGCTTCTACTAAAGCCTCGATCGTAATTCCTTACTTACCGCCCTTGATACACAATGTACTATTTCGCTTTGTAGTGTTTTGCTTTAGAAGGCGGTTTAATTTTTTTGTTATAAAGTTTTTTATTTCACTCTTTTTAGTGTTGGTACTTCTTATTACCATGAAAATCATTTATAGCCAGAGTACATCTCATTTCAATTCCAATAAGCTCAGTTACGACTAGGATACATTATTTTGTTCTTCCTGCTTCATCACCAGATCAGTTCGGTGGTACCATTTTCATCAGTACCATTTATTTATACGTATTTGCTTCATCATAGTTGCTTAACTATTCGAGATATCTTATACCCATGAGACACTTATTAAGGAGTTTCAGTGGTCTTCTTCATCAGTTCCACTTCACCAAATGATATTTTCTGAGTGCAAATGCTTGCCGCGTTATAGAAAATACCAAAATCGCTTTATGTCTGCCTATAATATTTGGGCAGTTTCCTCGATTTCCATGGGATCCATTAGCAGATTCTGATTTGGTGACAATGGAACCACCTCGAGAGTATACCCGTTCAAATAAAAAATAAATATGCAAAACCGTCTATTTATGACGGTGTTATGCCCGAACATACTATATAAAAAAAATATAATATATATATGAACATCTGAATTGAGAACCTCCTCTTTTTTGCTGAGTCGGTTAAATAGATATTCCCCAACATCACCTCCGAAACCTCGTCATCAGTAAGCCAAGCTGCCTTGAAGCTGTAATTAAGGCCCGAGGAGGCAATACCAGTTATTAAAATAAATTTTGTTTTATGTTTTGCCAGTAAGCTCAAAACCGGCCAAGTGCGAATCGGATTCGCGCACGAAGGGTTCCGTACCATTATCGCAAAAACGGCAAAAAGATCACTTTTGTTGTGAAATATTCTTATTATTCTGTTTTTTAGCATTTGTTGTTATAGCGGAAATACATCATCTGTGAAAATTTCAACTGTCTAGCTATCACGGTTCATGAGATACAGCCTGGTGACAGACAGACGGATCGCGGAGTCTTAGTAATAGGGTCCCGTTTTTTACCCTTTGGGTACGGAACCCTATAATTGGTTATTTTTTGCTTTCAATTTATTTCTAAAATACAAACGTTACTAATGTTTAATAAACCATAATATCAAAAGAAGTTCATGAAATTTTCTAAAAAACTTTTTTAAGCAATTGCAATTTTAAAAGTGTAGTACTACATTTTGAAGGCCAGTGTTATTACAATTATAAAGAGATATCTTAATTGCCAAAATTTCTAAAGGCTTCTAGCTTGTCTAAAATAATTGGTTCTATAGAACTTAGGTCTTAATTAAGCCTTAGTCCAGATAAAGATCCAACAAACAAAGGCTTGTTTGTAAGCCAGTAAGCACTGGCTTTCACTCACCCTAAATATTAAATAAAAGATTAATACTATTAATAAAGAGTATTTATTCTAATCTTCTAATAGTTCACATTCAAGTTTCATCACAATAGCCTCAAGCCCTTTCAAAAATTAAATATAAACACCAACTCGGTAAAGTAAAGGCCATTATTACAGACAAGACCCAATAACTAGTTAATAAACTTTTCCTTTAAGCCTAACAATCCTAAGTTCAAACAATTATTTCAAGATGGCTGTGTATAAGCCGGGATACGAAGGCTGCTGTCGATAGCAACAAGTACAAACAATGTAAAGTCTTGTACAAAACGCTGTATTTTAAGTCTGGATTAGTTTTTACTCGACTGCTGAAGGAGGGTAATATGTTTATCAGTCTATTTAGGTATGTATGTTTGTTCCTATGTGAATTTCTAGAGACCAAACGCGTGGACCGATTTTGATGTTTCTTACATCAAACGATTCTTCTTAACCTTGCAAGTGTCACTGGCTTCTTTAAAATTAGAAAATAAAAAATGGCGGATTTTGTGCACCATATTGTGGGCCCAATTTTTTTTTTTTCAGACAGGCGCATCCTGTGGCGTAAATAACGTTTTCCACAGCCGGGGGATTGCAAAGAAACCCGAATTGATTCAAAACTTTTAATTATTAAAGTTAATTACAATTAAAAATCCTACAAATGCCCATTTCAAGTCGAGGTTGGAACATGGAATGGTTACAACTACTAACTACAACTAGCTAACCTACAAATGTCCACTCCAAGCCGATGTTAGTACATGGAGCGGTTACAATAATTAAATAGACTAACTATAACTAACTAGCCTACGAGAATCCATCCTACACGATGTAGGAATATGGAACGCCTTTTTCTTAAAAAAAATGCTTTCGAAATCGATTGATTTACTGACGTTCAAGGCTGCATTGGCTTCAAGGTAATTGCAACGTCAGTAACTTCCTGTCATGATGTTACATAGTTTGTGAGTAAGCAAGTCAGCTAATTCCTAAGCTATGCGTTTCGTGCTCAAGGTAACTGCACCGTTGCAACGTCTATGAACACTTAGTTTCCGCAATGTCAGCAGATTCCTAGGCATACGTAACACGTATCAAAATAAAGGGTTTTTAGAGATGATTTAAAAATATATAACACTTTTATTTTTAAAGGTATCTAACTCGAATGCTTATAAAGCGAACTCAAAAGACGTAAAAAAGAAGAAAATCATGGTATGCAGTCGGAGGATACATCTGGTTTTGGTCAGCCAGCTCGCGAATATATATCCTGCGAATGCACAGCATGATTTTCTTCATGTTTATTTATTTTTAGTTCGATTCTTAAGCGGACGGGTTTTTGATTTTTTTAATTAATATATTTTTCTAAGAAAATGTCAAGTGCAAATCAGTCAATACATCGCATTGCGTCCAAGTGGACGTACTCGTATTTGCAATTTCACTTAGTTAAAATCGCTTATCGGCGTGCTATGCTATACATCGAATCGAGCCACCAGGATCGCAATGATTGTTCCATGGCCATAGCAAAACGTCATCTGCAGTTTTACTTTTCAGTTTGCAGTTTTCCTAATCATTCTTCTGCAAAAAAAGTTGTAAATGAATATAACAGTCCTTGGTTGTATTGTAGTCCTTACCTTACTTCGATAGATATCGAGCCATAAATAAACGTCCTACACTCGCCCAACTCTAGCCTTCCCCGATCTTAATCTAGTAAGCTTTGACTCAATTACTTAGCCGTCAATTCAACAACCACAATGTGCAACAAAATTGGAAAATGCTTAGGAATACAGGAGATGAGACACTGCAAGATACTCTTCAAGCAACTCTTTTCAGAATTCCTTGGTACTTTTCTGTTTTTAGCTCTTGTGCTGTCTTCTGGTATAGACTATGGGACCAACAATCCCAATGTTGCTATATCATTAGCCCATGGCTTTATCGTTGCTACAGTGGTGCAGATATTTGGGCATGTTTCTGGTGGACACATTAATCCTGGTGTAACGCTTGGGGCTCTAGTGTGTGGACATATAAAGCCTTTAAAAGCTGTATGTTATGTTATAATGCATGTTCTGGGCAGCATTGCAGGTGAGTTGTATGTTGTGCACCGATTTAAATCAAACTAGGTAGCGCAAGTCCCTGAAAATCAAGTCATCAAACTTTTACGCACAATTTAAGAACAAATTTAGCTAAGCCCACGAAAACCTTAACACAGAATTAGTAGCTATCACGAGGTTAAATTGACAATATTGTATGAAGAACTGTCAACTTATCCTCCTGTTAGCAACTAACTCTCAGTTAAGCTTTTCATGCAAGTGGATCTTACCGATGAAAGAAATGTTTACATTGTCTCGGTCAACTTTTTTGTAGTGTTTTTACAGCTCAATACGGCACAATTAGACATTTTCTAGATTTTGTTTGAGGTCCGTTACCGATAACGCTAAATGAAACAGCTCAAAGGAAGCGAGCGCTCTCACTTTCATTCCCTTTTTCGACACGTAAAATACGTTACATACATTCGCGTCATCTAGTTAGATTTTATGTTTGTGTTGCGGTGATTTTATAATCGAAATATCGTTGCACGGTGGTATTATTGTGGGCGGTAAAATTTATCGACAATTACCAATTCGTAAATAGCTAGGATATGTATAAATTTCGTTCGACTAGTACTTTCAAAAGTTCCTTTACCGTTTGATTTAAATCAACAACAATATTCTATCGTCTCAAAGAATTTTATTTATCTTGAAGAATAAATACACAGCTTTAGAAGATTAAATCGCTGCCTTCAAAAATCTTGTTTTTGAACCAACAATGGATTGCCTTTCTATTTATATAGACTTGTTCAGTCTTAAGACTTCTTTACTTATCCCAGTAACAGACTATTTACAATTAACTAAGTATAGTAAACAAATATTTTACTTCAGTAATGAACAAGAAAGATTAGGTTCTCTTTATTACGCGAAATTTTAATTATCTTGTGTTAAATTAGATGTCTCTCATAAGACGCCAGACAGTGAATTAATGTAGGCTTAACTTTTATAGTAATTTGATTTTAAGTAACGCTTAGCGAACACGATATAGGTACTTTTGTGTACCTACTTAGAAAATGTGAATATACTGATAACATGAATAGGGGATATCGCGTTTCCCTGTTTTAGACTTTGAAGGCGGCAAACAGCTGGTTTGTGTGTGCTGGGTTATGGTTTGTGTTTCTAGTGTGGTTATTGTTTGTTTGTTTCTGTTTTGTTTGTCGTGTAAAAATCAAACTCATAAGTTTGATTGTCCACAGCTCCAAGGGATTGTAGACCTGAGTTTTGAACTTGATATCTCCAAGCTTTCCAAAAAAAAGGGTCATGACAGACAGACAAAGAAGTGATCCTTTAAAGGTTCCTTTTTTTCTTTTAAGAAACAAAACCCTAAAATAGTTAAACCTTCTTATACAGGCTAGACAGAAAATAATGATTTAGACCAGGGAATTAAAATTTAAACGGATTTGAAAGTTAGAACAAATCTTACAAACAAACATTACTAACCTTTTTTTTTTTTTTTTTGGTCACGCTGAAAAAATGCATTACGCATACCCACCCATTGGGGGAAAGGGGGGCTATGTGGGACTCCCCGGGCCCCCCAGCCCGGTATACCCACTAAAATACTAAAATAACCCAGCGGCACTCCCGCATCGTCTGAATGGAGGAGGACTGGGAATCCGGCACAGCCTTTACGTCCAGTCCTCCGCCGACGACCGCCCGCCTTTTAGGGCAGGCCCTTCACGACCCTCCCTCAGTGGAGGGGCCCGGGAACGACCGCGAGTGCTCGGCCATTCCCGCCCGCAAGGGTGGTGACTAGTGCAATGCAGGCTAAGGCGGCCCCCACGCCCGTCACCCGCTAGTCACCACCAGGAGGTGGGAGGAAACGATCGTACGACCGCCCCCTTCCACCCCCTCTCCGCCACATGGTGTCCTCGCAAAAGGGGGGCAACCGCCGCCCAGGACCCGCCACCCCCCAGAATGGAATTAACCACACCGGGAAGCGAGAGGTCCCGCCCGACAACTTCTCAGGGCATGGCGCAGCTACGCCCCCGCTGGGCACACCTAGACGGTGTGCTGCGCCGTGCCCTCCACCGCGATGAACCTTACGGTCCCCACCGTTGCGGCATCTGGCCCGCGAAGGACAGATGCCGCCCTCCGCGTCTGCGGCGGCGCGTCGAGACCAACGCTCCGCCGCCTCCTCCTTCCATCGACTTGTCCCCGCCGACCATCCCACGCCAAAGGAGGGCCGGCAACGACAAGTCAACACCTCCTACCTACCTACCCAACCTAACTTAACCTACCTACCCAAACTAGCCTACCCAACCTAGCCCCCCTATGTCGCGTCTGGAGTGTCCCCTGCTAATCAGGGGAACACCCAGAGCGACATCCCCCCCTGTCAGGTATTCGCCACCGCCAACAAGAACCCACGAATGGGAAGTTATTGACGGTGCCCGGGGTGCACCAGCCCAGCGGGTTGCTCTTCCCCCCGGACGTATCCGAAAGAGACCAGCAACCAACTAGGCCAACGTGGAGGTTACCTTTTTTTTTTTTTTTTGATCTCGCTGGGAGAAAATGCATTACGCATACCCGCCCATTGGGGGAATGGGCGGGCTATGTGGGACTCCCCGGGCAAGCCCGGTATACCCACTAAAATAACCCAGCGGCACTCCCGCATCGTCTGTGTGGAGGAGGACTGGGAAACCGGCACAGCCTTTACGTCCAGCCCTCCGCCGACGACCGCCCGCCTTTTAGGGCAGGCCCTTCACGCCCCTCCCTCAGTGGAGGGGCCCGGGAACGACAGCGAGTGCTCGGCCGTTTCCGCCCGATGGTGGTGATTGTGCAATGCAGACGAGAGGCGCCCCCGCACCTGTCGCCCGCTAATCACCACCAGGAGGTGGGAGGAGACGATCATACAACCACCTTCTCCCACCCCTTCTTCGCCTGCGGAGCGGCGGCGCGAGAGGATCGTCCTCCCGCGCACACTCCGCCTTTTGCGACATCACGACCTCGCAAAAGGAGGCAACTGCTGCCCAGGCCTCCTCACTCCCCAGCATGGAGTTGACCACGCCGGGAAGTGAGAGGTCCTGCCCGATCACACTTATGAGGACACGGCGCAGCTCTGCCCAGGCTGGGCACACCTCGAGGGTGTGCTGCGCCGTGTCCTCCGCAGCGCCACAATCGTGGCACCCCGGGGTTTCCTCCCTCCGGATCCGGTGCAGGTGCGTTCCGAAACACCCATGTCCGGACAACACCTGCACTAGACGAAACGAGAGGAAACCGTGGGGCCGCTCGAGCCAACTTTGAAAGACTGGACCGAGCGCGTCCAACGTTCGACGGCCAAAGGCGGCGGAGGCGAGGACCTCCGTCCAATGGACGACGATAGCGTCCCTCGCCTCCCGCTCTTCCTTGGCGGGGCGCTCTCCAAGCGCCTTCCGCCTCGCCGCCCACTCGTACACTCTGGCGAGCACCCATGCCCCCTAGCACCGACCCCTGTGGAACACCGGACTCCGCGCCGTAGCGCCTGATCCTGGCCGTCTTGTCCACGAGGAGGACCTCACGGCCCTCCAGGTAGCTGGCCAGGATCGCCCGCAGATATTGGGGCACTCCGTGGTACCGGAGTGCCTCCAATATGGTCGAGTGGGGCACGGAGTTGAAAGCGTTGGCGATGTCAAACGACACCGCCAACACTCCGTCCCCAGCCTCGACCGCCTCCTTCACCTGGTCCCTGAGTAGGGCCAACACGTCGATCGTCGAACGTCCCCGTCGGAAACCGAACTGGGCGTCCGACAGGTCTGGCCCTACCTCCCGCAAATGGCTATTTAGCCGGGTGGCGATGATCCCCTCGAACAATTTACCGACCTCATCGAGCAGAACGATGGGCCGGTATGCCGAGGGGAGTCCACCGGACGTCCCTCCGTCCGGCGGAGGCACAATTGCCCCTCCTTCCACTGTTTCGGGAACCTCCCAGCCGTAAGACACGCGCTGAAGAGGTCCCGAAATCTACCCTCCATGACGGACGCCGCGATGGCCACCACCCGTGCGGGGACGCCGTCCGGTCCAGGGGCCGTCTTCTTCACGCGGAGGGACAGAACCCCCGCGCGAAGATACCGGAGGGACCTCTTCCTCCGGCGAAGCCACCACTCCCCCCAGTGGGGGGTTCATCGTTGGTGGGGTGAATTTGGTCCTGCGCGGAAACAGTGACCGAACCACCCCATCCAGCAACGCCGGCTCCAGGGTCTCCGTAAGTGGGGGACCAAAGGGGCGCAGTTGGTTTCGCGCCGCCTTATATGGCCTCCCATACGGATCCCTGTCGAGGCCCTCCAGCATCTCGGCCCTCGCCGAGTCCTTGGCGGCGCACATAGCCGACTTGAGGACCGTCTTTGCCTCTAGGTAAGAGGCGTAGAGGCGGTCCTTCCCGGCCTGAGATCGGGTAGTGCGCCGTCGACTCCGCGCGTAGGCCCTCCTGGCCTCCACGCAGGTGGCTCGGAGGCCTGCCAGCTCCTCCGACCACCAATACACGGCGCGACGGGGAGGTGGACGGCGTGACCGAGGCATGCTGGCGTTGCACACCTCGGTCAGGGACCTCTTGAGCTGGACCGCCGCGCGGTCCACGTCCAGGACTGGCTCGACAGGGGGCGAGAGCCAGTCCTGGAGAAAGGCCACCTCCTTGGCTGCCTCCCGGTCCAGGCGGGTGAGAGCCCACCGCGGGAAGGGAGGTTGACCCGAGCGGGCCGTCCCCCCCGGGGGCCGTTGGAGATGTCGAACCGCACGTATCGGTGGTCCGACATGGTCTCCACCGTCTCCACCGGCAAATTCACTACGCGGGCGGCTAGGGTGGGGGTGGCAAACGGCACGTCTACCACCGACCCTCCCGGTTGCCGCACACACGTGTGGACCGCCCCCCTGTTGAGGAGGGACACGCCGCATGAGGCCGCCCAAAACACGTGGCGCGTCCCCGGACGTTACAGGAGGCAGTCGGGTTGCCCCAAGCCTCCGACTTGGCGTTCAGGTCACCTATCACGGCGACCTGGCGTGGTGCCGCCCTCCCGGCGACTGCCGTGAGAACTTCGAGGAAGTTCTCGAATTCCCTTAGAGGCCGGTTTGGGGAGAAATAGACCCCTACCAGGGCCGTATCCCCCCCCCACGTGGCGGCCACGTATCCCGGTCCTCTCTCTAAAAGCGAGAGGGGAGGAGAGTCCGTGGAAGACCGCGCCATCAACGCCACCAAGCCGTCCCGATCACCCAGCCAGGTACTGGGGACCGAGTAAGGCTCGGCAACCACCGCCACGTCCACCAACCACTCGGCCATGATCTGCATCAGCAGATCCTGGGCCGCCCCGCAGTGGTTGGTGTTCGCCTGGAGGATGCGATGTTCGACTCTAGACATTTAATCGGACATCGCACCCCCCTCCTCAGCCGCAGCAGCCGAAGGCCCAACCTCGCGCTCAGCGGCGGTAGCGGCAGGCTTTCTCGGCGCCTGCGCTTTTCCCTTCTTAGGGGGAGGATTGCACATCCTCCCCCGCATTATGTGGCCTGCGGGGCGGCCACTGGCGGCACAAACAGCGCAGTGCGGTGCGGCGGCCATGCACTCGGCGGCTCTGTGGCCCTCCTTGCCGCAGCGGTAGCAGCTCTCTGTCCGGTCCATCGTGGACGGACAGAGGGCCCGGGTGTGCCCGACTCCGAAGTACCTGTAGCACCGCAAGGGCTGTGCTGCAAGTGCCCGGACCGCACCCGAGCTGAAGCCGACGTTCAGCCGTCCTTTGTCAAGGACGGCTTTGGCAGCGGCAACTGGGCACTCCAGGCGAATGGTGCCCATGCCGCCGCGGCCGGACCTGATGTCCCGGCCCTTAACCGCTGCGACGCCGCAGCCACCCACTGCTGCGACCGCCGCCACCACCTCCTCCTTGGTGTCGGTGTCATCGAGGTCATTTACCTCAATGGCCACCGTCTTCACAGGCCTGGCCACCTTGGCCGCGTCCGCTATGACCTCCTGCAATTTCGTTGCGAAGAGGTCCGCGTGGGCACTGCCCTCTGCCCCCGGCAACTCGAAAATTCGAGCCCCGGCTTGGGTTCGCCGGCAAGAGACCTTGCCGATCCCCAGTTGGGCGGGAACGGCATTGGCACGCACCCGCAACAATATGGACGCGTACGTCTCTCCACGCTCCACAGCCTCCGCGGTGAGCGTCACCACGACGGCTGCGGTCTTAGGAGGAACGAGGTTCCTCCTGGTGCCGGCGGTTTTGGATGTGGGGGGGGGCAGCGCTGGCGGCCTTGAGAGGTGGCCCTTTCCCCTTTCCCTTCCCTTTTCCCTTGCCCTTGCCTGGCTGGCTGGGAGGAGCGGTGGTGGTGGGGATAACTGGGACGACCGTAGATGCACCCTTGCCCTTACCCTTGCCCTTCCCCTTGCTGGCGACCTTCGTCCAGCCCTGCTGGTTGGTCGGGGTGGTGGCAGGCAGTAGAGGGTCCTCCTCCCTCTGTAATGTTGGCCCCGGCTCACCCCTCCTCATGTCCGCCGCAAGAGGCAGCCGGTAACTCTTTTCGGGCAAGAGCCGGTCCTCTATTCCGGCCAGGCAGGCTCGGACGAAGTCCCGCTCCTCCATTATGACCTTGCGGATGGTGTCCTCAAGGTCGAAGGTGGCGGGGCCCTCTGCCGCAGGTCTGGGCTCGGCTGTGGTTGGCCGGGCCGTGGCTTCAGCCAGCTTCTGATGTAGCTGGCTGACCTCCTTCTGCAGGCGATCGACCCTCGCCTGCAGTTGCCGCGTCTCGTCGGTCGCCTGCCTCTGCACCAGCTCCGCAATGATACCACGCATACTCGCGGCCCGGCATTTGAGGGACTTCTGGAACGTCCCTTTCAGTTGGGAGGACTTCGTAGCGACCACCACTATCTCCTCCACGTCCTCCTCCGCCATCCGCTCCAGCTCCACCAAGGAGTGGTCGGAGTACATTACGCGAGACGCGCCGTACCCGGACTTGGCCCGAGCTACGCGCGCCTGCTGCTCCTTGGCAGCAACCTGCTCCTCCAGGTCTTGCTAGAGCTTATCCCGCCGAGCCAGATTCAACTGGCGCTGGGCGTCCGCTAGTCCCACATTGTGGGTGTCCGCTGCCGTTGCCGTCTTCTTGGCCTTCGCCTTCTTTTTCGTCTCCTTCGGAGAACCAGAGGAGCCATCAGACCCGTCCTTTAGGAAGGCCCGCTTCCGCGACTGCGAACGAGAGCCTTCCCCTACCTCCATAGAGCTCACCACCGACACAACGGACTCGTTGTCGGAGTCCGACTCTTCCGGCCTTCCTCCATAGAAGGTTCGCCCTTCCTCCGCTGACGCTGAAGCGTCATGTTGGCCCTGAGAAGGGCCTTTGGGTGGGCCCTGAGAAGGGCCTTTTTTAACAAAATGCCCATAAAATAAAATAAAAAATTCTCCGCATGTTCGTAGCACTCTAGGCAATAAAATTCGCTACGATGCACAGCACACTTTAGCCGCACCTAACCTAGGTTATCCCTAGTTTGTAATTTTTTAACTGTTTTAAAATCTATATTAATCGTATACGTTACCGCATTGTCGAGGAGGGGCCGCTCGTCAGGGTTTTTTTGCCGATAAGCCAACGACGTAGCGGCCAATAAGTAGGTTGTGGTGCCGTATGGGCGCCATCGCAACTGAGGCGGGCCGCGATATGGTATTGGAGGTATTGCGGCTGAGAGTTGGAGGCCGCGGCGGGAGAGGAGTGCCGGTTTTACGGTGCGCCGCTCGCCCTATCCTCCGCGGCCTGCAGAGGGTCGCCACCGTCTGATGGCGGACGCGGTGGGGCCGCAGCGGAGGAGGAGTGTCGGTATAGCGTTGGCCGCTCTCCCTATCCCCTGCGGCCGAAAAGTGGTAGGTGGCGAGGCCACTGTTCTGACCCGTCAAAGGGGGGCCAAGGGTGCCATACACGGAGTCGTCTGGCGCCCATGTGCTGGTTTGGTCCCTGTGACGTTCACGGCGTACAGTGTGTTCTGGTGCGCTGGTGATGGGAACCCCAGAGTAGGGTCCGGAGTATGTATTTTCTACCGTTTCAGGTGCAGCAGTAGCCTACGCAGTTTCATCAGAAACAATCCGAGGAAACCTTGGAGCCACAACACAATCCAAACACACCACTCTGGAACAGGTCTTCGTTTTGGAGTTCCTGATGACCTTTCTCCTAGTAGCAGTCGTTTTAAGTGTGACTGACTACGCTAGAGGAGCCAGAGGTCTTGGCTCCTCACCTTTGGCTATTGGTCTCTGTATCTCAGGGTGCCTATGTTCCTGTCTGCCATATACAGGGTCTTTGAATCCGGTGCGGACCTTAGGACCAGCTGTTGTGATGGGTATTTATGACTTTCATTGGGTGTACTGGACAGCACCCCTTTTGGGGGGTCTCGCGGCTGGGTTAGTGTATAGGTTAGTGTTGGCAGGTACGTATAGAGTGTATTATTTGGACGAAGAGTAGTATAAATAAAGTTAAGTATTTAAATTTGTGTTTTCTTTTTAAGTACTTATAAGAGTAAGTTTAAGGTTCAAAGTGTGGCCATTGGTGAACAACATATTTTAAACCAGTACCAATTTTTTTTGAATCATCATAATTTGACGTTCACAGTAGAAAATGGATAAAATTATTTAAATTATTTGAAACAGGCTGCAGAGATGATGATAGGAAGACTTGAAGAGAGTTTAGAAAATAATATATAAAAAAATATTTAAAAAAAACAAAAAAATCCGACTGGTTAAAAAAGGTCTCAGTAAAAACAGTCGGTTCTTTTGTTTTTTTAATTATACCTTTTTAGTATTTTTTTTTAGAATTAGGTACATTTAAACATATGAGTGTTATAAATTTTTGAAATAACCTCTTAAAACCCTTTATTTTGATACCCCACACGATGGGTTATGAAAAAAAAAATATTTGGTGCCCCACAGTATGGCGCCTCAAAATCCGCATTTTTTTTATTTTCCAAATTTAATGTAACCAATGACACTCGCACGGCTAAAACAAATCGATTGACGTAAGAATCATCTAAATCGGCCAACGCGTTTGGCTCTAGAACGCCACATAGGAACAAACATACATGCATACATAGACTGATAAACACATTACCCTCCTTCGGCAGTCGGGTAAAAACATTGAGAATGGCAGTAAACTTGAGAAGATACATGTTATTATCGTGTTCATAGCTGAAAGGTAAGAACAAATAACTTATAAAAGAAGAAAAATCGTGTACGGAAATTGTTCGTATACTTATTCTCTTGTATAACATCGGATTTTTTTCGAATGATTAGTTTAATTTCTCACAGATATATCTCGTCTGATACTGTCGAAAGAAACTCTGAAGATAAAACTTCTTTGGCTCGCCTTTGTTCTTTTAATTTGAGCTAAACGTTATCTGTGTTGGATAAGAGAACATAATTAATGTTGGACTGTTGGAGCTTATAATAAAATCTAGCCTAGTCTACCTTATTCTATAAGTGAATACTTGCTATAATAGATAGATCTTTATCTGCAGTTCGTAGTGATAGATAACAGGAGTAGGCAGATAATTTTGTGTTTCCAATTTTTCACGTATCGACTCAAACCTAGGTCTTTTTTTTATTCTTGAGCAAATAAAATAAAATGTGTTTTAGTTATCAAGTAATGAAAATAACAGAGAATCGTAAAAATCAAGATTAATCACATAAATAAGAAAATTCGAAGACAGGTGACATCTGCCAACCTGCACAGTGCCTACGCGGAGGATTACGGCCCATTCCCTCTCTCAGAGAGGAGGCCTGTGTCCCAGCAGTGGGAACATTAAGAGGCTGATGATGATGATGATGAACCGCAAAAAGGTCTCTTCACGGTGGAACTAACATCCTGGAAGAAAATTATGATACTCGTATTTGAAAGATATTCTTTACGACAAAAATATTCTTTACGAAAAACAAAACATAACTTATTATACCCCACCGTTCCTCGCTCAGGATCCAACTAGCCTTTTCCGTCTTCACAAACACATTTACCTTCGTGTCAACATATTCTGGTTGAGCCGTTCACTCGCTCTTTAAGTAAACTACATTTATAAGCAAACGAGCTGTTACGCCGCGTTGCACGCTATTTAGATTCAGAGCATATGTAGCTACTGAGGAGTGAAGAGTTGTTGATAGAGATAAACGTTTATATTTCTGTAAGCTGGTTTGTACAAACAGTTTTACATGACGATCATATTTTTTTAAACTAGATGAGGTCGGCGTTTCCTATCTGAAGGTCGAAACAAACTCAGAGGTCACAGTCTCTTTTAAAGTCCGGACAAAATCTTGGTTAGCTCATGTGAAGATCACATGATCACCAATTCAGACACCTATCTACATAGATTGGTGTCTGAATCGGTATTTTGAGGAAAGAACCAGCCTGATTGAGTGGACCCGTCCATTCAGTGCACGCATTTGTCAATAACCGTGCAGTTCAACTCAGAATTTAAGGAGCTCAACGATTCGACGAACATACCAAAGAAAGCACATTCGGGTAGGCCGCATAAATTACTCAAACTGCCAGACTATGATTACAACAACTCTACCGCAAGCCTTTTTGTCCTCAACGTAATCTTTAAAACGCTTTCTGGCACAACTTACGTTTCATTAATGATTTGAATTCATTAAAGCGTAGATCTTGGTGGACGTGGCTTGGAAGCTTATTATAAAAGTGTATACATTGAGATGGAATCTGCTCAACAAAGCGCTGAGCTTCATCGTTAACGAGACGATGCTAGGCAATTATTACTTTAAATTTTCCTTCGGGGTAGGTAGAGAGGATCGGTAGCCATGAGACGGAAAATGGGTTTGAAATAAAAATTCGTATTATTTTGTCATGGATGTCATTTTCGAGGTTTTCGGGACAGTTTGGGCTTGGGCAGTTTTCTTATTAGCACGGTTATTTTTTTTGTAAATATAAATAGTGATAATATTGTCCCTCTGCTGGTCAAATGCCTTCAGAAACTCTTCTCATAGACCGTCTCCGTTAGCAAAGCGCTAAGCTACATCGATAATGAGACGGTATTGGGTTCGTGAGCTGTGTTGATCTTATTATGAATTTTTTACATCCCTTGAAAACCAAAATTTTGAAAATCAATACCTACATACGAACCATTTATTACAATAACTCCGCAAACATTAAATTAAATATTACAGGACCATCTTTCAAAATTCAAAAATGTGTCAAGCAAGGTGACAACAGCCTAATTGCGTATTGCAAAGGGTTTTGAATCCATCAATCGACCAATCAAATGCGGGATGAAAACACGGTGTGAAATTCCGTCCATGTGATTGGTCGATTGATGGTGTCAAAATCTTGCTAAATTCACTTACGCAATTAAGCTGCTGCTCTCCCAAATTGTTTACAAGCACATTGGAGGAGATATTTAAGTCACTGGCAGGCTCATGGAACATCAAAGGCATCGAAGTCGGCAAGGGGCAATAAACCTCCAATTTGCCTTTTTATCTGAACTGAACATACTGAGAACTGATGCTCAGCTAGCCTTCAGGTGGGAGAAAGAGGTGGCGAAATGATTTGGACGCGTACCATGAGGGCTGATTTGAGACAGCGTGGGAATAGAATGTCTGGAAGGAGTTAGGGGAGGCCTTTGTCTAGCAGAAGGACAGCAATGGCTAGACAAAAAAACATGTTATGATCGGCTGTAAACGTTAGTACACAGGGAATATAAACAAGGACGTTTATTTCTTGTATTGACGTCTATCTATATTCAAGTTTAAAATTGTAAGTTGACAAGCATAGCTATAGCTCTATGGACATATTGTGTAAGCCGGACTAGAGAATGTACCACAACTAAGGCAGATAAGCAGAGGGACAGGAAAGCCCAGCAGTTGCAGAACACCTGGTGGTTTTATTCAGTATGAGTCTGACAAAATCCTCCACCCAGGGTGGGGGTATCTAAGGGGTTTTTCACTCACATGCGGTTTTACTGGCAGTCGACCCCGACACGGTTTGGAAAAAGGCTAGGCCGTTGGTGGGCAACAAAATGACCGCCCATTTATAATTATGTGCGTAAACAAAATTGTATTTAGTTTAGATCGGCACTAAGTGCCAAGATTGATATACATGGTTCATATTGTAATTAAACAAAGTAATTGATATAACAACACATTATTTCAGAATCTATTGAAGTATCTTACTACTATTTGTTACCGACCTCCGACTTTGGATATACCAGCTTGACTTAATTCTACAATACGTATAGTTCATCTTTTATTTTGAATGTTAATCTTCTAATATATTCATAATAAGTATTCTGAATGATTAAAACCTCTTAGGACAACATCCGCTTGTCATCTTTCGGTGTAACAAATAAATAGTAAAGTTAATTATTACGCAAGATTCCATGATAAATATTAGTGGCAATAATTGTTATTTAATATTAGTTATTTTATTAAGTAATTCAATTTGATTATTACATTAATATAAGTTTATTGGAATAATATATAAAGCGGATGTGTTAGGCAGTTTGAATTGTTGGCGGCGACCGCCATTGTTGATACTACGAATTTTAAGGCGGGCGAACGCTTGTCAGATTGTTATTTTGAAAATAGCTGAGAATAAACACTTTGTAAATTATACGAGTGCCGTTTCTGTTCTGTGACCGGATACCACTGGTTCACATATTATAAACATGAAAGTTTGTGAGGATTTATTTATTTTCACACGACAATAAACATTACAGAAATTGTTACAATAAGGTACATGAAATAGTTTAGTTTACTGTGGTAGACTGGTGCCTAAGCTAGGCTTTAAGGGCCTGTGTTTCAGGTCTCCACCCTCTAGCAGTTAGATACATCTCTTAATAATTAAATAAAAAATTATTGATTTAACAATTTGAATTACAGGTTGTATAATATTAATAGCTTTTGAAAGACTGTAGCTCAAAATGGAGTGTTCAAAAAGAAAATACGGGAACAAAAAACCAGAACAATATTGTGGTTTGGTGTAGGATGGTTGTATGCTGTTTCTCTTTCACGCAAAATATACTGAACTGATTTTGATTAAACTTTACAGTAATATAGGTTATACATCAGAATACAACATAGGCTATATAAATATAAAGATATTTGAAGAAGTACTAATAACACGCGAGCGGAGCCGCGGGCGATAGCAAGTAAATAATAAATGTAATTATTTATTAGCATTAATTAATTACAAAAACAAGTGAAACCTTGACCCCTGAGCTAGGTAACAGTACCTGTTTTTCAAGGACCAGTGACCTCTTCCGTTATTGTATTTCGAAATAGCACAAACAATACATAATTGTCTGCTATATCAATCACTAATCAATCCTCCATTGGCTACACATAATTCCAAATCAATCAATTACAGGCTCATATTAAATACAGTTCAAACATACTTACCCTACCCATATACATACCCTTGTGAACTCTATCGGATTCTCTAGATTGCAATCTTCAAGTTTTAATTAGTTATTACGCTCAACGATGTATTGATTTCATATTTTAATTATATATAAGCCTTTTCAATTAGCTTATCGAGAGGCAACATTTAATGGAAAATGAGGTATTTTATGCAAAGGCAATTTTATTGCAAGTCAATTCTGCAGAGCTGTGAAATCTATACCTCAAAAAAGTGTGGAATCATAAAGAACCATCAGCGGATCCCATGTCTAATAAAATCCGTAGTAAATTATACCTCCCTTGATGCACTTGTATCCTAACGGTCATTCTATCAAAGTAAAAATATCTATATCTATAAGAATGACTGATTTATTTTCTTTTGTTAAATTAGGTTAGGAATAAGACTTATATTTTATGCGATATTCAAATAATTATTTTCATCGCATTTTACGTACTGTTGATTTTGCCTGATTGTATTTTATGAGGGCTAAATTGTTATTTAATATTCTGTGATTTTAGACCTTTGTATACCTACCAAATGTTCCTAATTTTGTATGTTAGGTACCTAAAGTTTTGAAGAATATGTTATTTACCTAGCTTCATTCTATGTTATGTATAAAGAAAATACACTTTCCGTATTGTTATTTTGTAGTTGTAGCTTGTTTCAGTCCAAACGAATGCTCATTATTATAAACATAAGTGAGAAAAACGTAAAACAATACATAGTCTGATTAGACTTCAGCATTTTCATTTTTTACACACATATTTCTCATTTCATTAATAAAGACCAGCGGACGCCTCGTGGTTTCACCCTCATACTTCCCGTCACCCGTCACCCGGGGATAGTGTAGCTTCCCAACGGTGAAAGAATTTTTTGAAATCGGTCCAGTAGTTTTTAAGTTTATTCGTTAAATACAAAAATACAAATCATACGTCTTTATGATATTACTAGCGGACGCCTCGCGGTTTCACCCGCGTAGTTCCAGTTCCCGTAGGCATCAGGGATAAAAAGTAGCCTATGTCACCCGGGGATAGTGTAGCTTCCCAATGGTGAAAGAATTTTCGAAATCGGTCCAGTAGTTTTTATGTTTATTCGTCACATACAAAAATACAACATACAAAATACAAATCTTTCCTCTTTATAATATTAGTATAGATAAAAAAAACGAAAAAGCCTATTTAAACGGTTTCACCGGTTTTGTAAACAAACAACTCGAAAAAAACCGTTTTCTGAAACTACCCGGTTTTTGCATGTCCTAGTAGTGGCTTGGCAATAATTACAGTGAGTGCACGAAAGATGAGACTTGACCCACCACGTGGTTTGACTTGCTTAGTAGGTATACGATTTATAGGTCTTTTTAGCGGTATGAGGTCTGAGTGCGGGAAGGGACCGGGAGTCATCGGGGCGGCCGACAGAGCGCGGGAGGCGCGGTCAGGTCTCATCTTTCGTGGCACGCACTGTACAGTCCCAAGAAATGACAGAATTCGAGAGAAGCCTTCGCTCAGTAATGAGACAGCTTAAAGCAATTCAGCAAGCAAGCCAGCAATAAAACTGGTGATGTTATTAGGCAATCTTCAACTATTAAGAATAACAAAAAGACCATTAAATCTAGTGACGTAGTTATTACTTAAGTTAGGAAACAAAAACCTGAAACCCTCAAAACGCAGAAAGCAATCTTGGATCAATAAAAGGTAGTACAAGAATGAAACCTTACAATGCAGCGGGCAAATTACATGTTATTGTGCAGAAAAAATGCTTTCCTAAAAAATATAAATCGTGACTTCTAAAGGTTCCAGTTCATACCGCGACGCGAGACCGGATAGAGAGACGGAAGACCTCGTGTTCGTAGTCGCAGCGGAAAAATGTCGAATATCTTAATTTCAGTTTAGCAGATAGTTAGTGTATGACGTCATGTAATTGTGTATGGTAACTACAAATTTGTGTATCCAACCATTGGGGAGCTAATCAATAAAAACTGTTTCCGCTGGAACTACGTCATCCCAGCGGAACTTTTTTTTTCCTATGCACGTAGAAGAAAAAAAAACATCCAATAATTAGTGTGTAACGAGTGGTAAATGTGTATGCTTGAATGAAATTTGTGTGACATAAAACTGCGGCAATAATCAAGTTTCCGCTGCGCTGACTGATTAACATTAACTAATAAATACTTTTAAGAATACAAAGTTAATGCAGTTGTTTTATTTTCTGTTAAACTATTGTGTACGCACCTGTACGTAACTATTAAACACAATAACGAGCTATACTGGCTATTTTGGAACGTTAGCTCTTTATACTGCATGGCCGCTTTTTTGTAGCCATTCAAACTTGGTCGGTTTATCCATGTATGGCGGTTGTTCTGGTATTTTTATTATATCTCTTTAATTATTTAGTGTATTGAGCTGAAATTTTAGATGTGAATAGTTGCATTAATACACTATTCATTGGAATAAGTTATATTTTGCTTTTCCATTAAAGAGTCCTGCAATCGGATGTCATACAATATAGTACTCAAGCCCTAGTAAATTATGCCATTGCTCATTAATTACTAAGACCACATAAATGAAACTTGGCAAGGCATTGTAGTCCCTTAAAAGATACAAATAAAAGTTATAAGTTATGCTCTAGTGTTCCTATTTTAAGTACTTGGACCTAATAACCTTATTTTACTTTTACGTGTATATCTTCTGAACGGTATGTTTTTTTCAAATTCTGTTTTTACAATCATTACACACAAATTTAAAGCAACGTGCTTAAAAAAATTCAACTCTTCACTAAGCCGTTTTATATGATTTTCATCAAATTGCCAAACGTCAGCGCAGCGGACTCTTGATTATTGCCGCAGTTTTATGTCACACAAATTTCATTCAAGCATACACATTTACCTCTCGTTACACACTAATTATTGGATGTTTTCTTTTTCTTCTACGTGCATAGGAAAAATAAAGTTCCGCTGGGATGACGTAGTTCCAGCGGAAACAGTTTTTATTGATTAGCTCCCCAATGGTTGGATACACATTGTAGTTACCATACACAATTACATGACGTCATACACTAACCATCTGCTAAACTGAAATTAAGATATTCGAAATTTTTCCGCTGCGACTACGAACACGAAGACCTCGACGCATGTCTCGGTCTCCGCTGGTGTACTGTGGGGCGAAGCCGAGACCAGAAACACTTGCTGATTCAGTTGTTAAAATCAGTTACATTGTTGAAAAATAATTAGTCTGTCTCGCGCCTCTGTCTCTTGTCTAGATCTTGCTAGTGTACTTTGGGGCGAAACCGAGACCAAAAACCCTTGCCGATTCAGTTGTTAAAATCAGTTATATTGTTGAAAATAATTATTTTGTCTCGTATCTCTGTCTCTTGTCTGGGTCTTGCTCGCGAACTGACTTCCATATAAAGCCTAATGACAAGCAGTGGTTTCTTTCTCCCTGTCTCTGTCTCCATCTCGGTCTCCCGTCTAGGTCTCCCGTCTCGGTCTCCCGTCACTGTCACCTTAAGCAAAGTGTTCAGGAAACAAACAATATAAATAGTCATTTAAAACAGTTAGGCTAGCTGGCACCACTAGATAACCACATTTATTTCTACACGAAAGCTTTTATCTTGAGCTGTTTATCGTGGAACGTTTTCCCCTTTTGTTTTCCTACTTTTAAGTTACCGTTTTAAGTGAAAGTTCGTGTAACGTAGCCGTTATTTAAAGGTGTTAGTTCATACGATGTAAATATTTAAAGTAGTTAACTAGTGTTACATACAAAGTATTATTTTATACTTGAATGCTCCAAGAGCTGATTTTAAATTACGTCTGAAACACGGAGTGGTCTGTAGGAAGGAACAAAAATTTGCCAAATATCCATGGAATGAAAAGCAGTAAGCACTGATAGACTGAGATACATAAATTATGCCACAATAGGAATGTTTCCTAGGTAGAAAAATGATAATTCTTTATCAAATAAATAAAATTTGACAAAGATAAAGCGCATCGAAGTTTAGGAGTGGGGACTTGTGACGTCACTTTGTCGTTTTATAGTGTAGCACACCGTGACGTCACACGATATTACAACGCACTGTATTGGCGCAATTTTTTGTTTACGAGGCAAAAGAAAAATACGTGTTCAATAATTATTGCTGATCTATCTGGCGGACTAAATAGATATTTCTGTCAATATACTATTAGTACTAGTAATTTTATTTCGGATCGGCGCAACATGTCTTGTTCTTCCACACCTACCTGCTTATTTGTCGTCATCTCAATCAATCTAATAGCCAACCTCAAACTAAACGGCAAATTGTTTTACAAACAGTACCTGATATTATGGCTGTAGCGGCGTCTTGACGCCATACACGAACTACAAAAAGAAACACACGCAAATCCTACAACGCACATCAAAGTACTCTGCGCTATAGCATTTGCCCACCAGACACCACCTGTCTGCTTGCCCCTTTTCAATGTGGTTGGGGGCTTTCCAGCTTGTCCCGCATACCTCTATACGGCTTTCACCTTACAAAGCCATTTCTTGATGATTTTATGTAGCCAAGAGTCTCGTTCCTTCAAAACAAAATCCCCCAGCGTCAGTATCGATAGATAGTATCGCAGCACTTAGCGGCAGTATCGAGCAGTTTCCGACTAATACGACTCGACACGAGTATCGATTCCTGCACAACTTTTAATTGAGAAAGTTGACACACGGGGGCGTGAGGCTGAGCGCAATTTTGTTAGTGACATCTACATTCCGGCGTCAAAGCTTATTGCGACTCACTTTGCCTAAAAAAACCCGTCAAGTGGGTCTTGCCTTTTCGTAATTAAAGTAGGTTGGTATGTAGCTAGCTAAAGTCAGGGATTTTTCATTTTATCAAATATAGAAAATAATATTTTTCATTAAGCTGGAATTTTGTACTGCCAGCGCTTTTTAATAGATGCCTGAGTAAAAATTACCCTATTTTTAATCAATTATTCAATAACATAAGTCTTGTTAGTGGTGAATATTTTGGACCACTTCCCTACTGTCGGACGTAGAACCTCAATAGATTTAAAATGATGTTTCGCTTGACAATACTACTCCCACGTTAACTAAAAAAAGCAAAATGAGATATGTTCTGATTCTGACTCCTGCCCTGACTGATCATTATATCTCTAAATTAAAAAAAAACTTTTTCAAAAAAATACTACCGACTTCCAAATAAGAAAACTACAAAGTGAAAATCAATTTTATTTTTGAAGTCGGTGTCTTTGGTAGGTACCAATTGTTTGCGTTATGGACACCGGCTTCCAAAAATAAAGGATGTCTGTAAGAGATTGCCCTGTGCAATAACACCGCCCATTGTACACTTGTTTTTATGTACTTTTATGTACTTATTTTTTGTACTGTATATATATTTTTGTGGTGTACAATAAAGAATATAATAAAGTTATTTTTCACTTTGAAGTTTTCTTATTTGGAAGTCAGTAGTATTATTTGTAAAAAAGGTTTTTTATTTTTCACTTTTTAGTTGTACCTACCTAATAGGCAAGTACTTTAGTAAGGTGCGTATAATGGCAGAATAGATTACCCGAATATCATGAAACTGAACATAAACGGTGAAATGAGAGTGTACTAAGGTGAACTGTACACATTTGCGTACCCCTTTAGAGCGTACTGGCGTGATGTTATGTTATGAAATGGTAAAAACAATAAACAGACATGCGATTGCAGCAATCCCGAGAGATTTGCCGATATTTATTGAAGAGTTCTGTTGTATATCTCCGAAGTTCTTCATCAGATCCACACAGGGACCAATTTCGGCAAATACTCATAAATAAAAGAATTTTTAAAATCGGTCCACAATCGAAGGAGATATCGGTGAACATACACAAAAAAATAATAAACAAACATAAAGAACCTCCTCTTTTTTGGTAAGTCAGTTAAAAATACCGACCACCAAAAGGATTCACTGTCCTGTTTTCATAATGATGATTGATATGGGTTTGCTGTTGCACATAGGCAGAGAGCCACTCATCTGTCATTTTAATGGCAATGTGAAGCTGTATATGTCAGGATATTATCAGCATCATTTCAGTAGCATCCACTGCTAACATAGGATATGTTTGTTATGAACTATATGGCTTACGTATGTGCGTCAGGTAACTGTTAAAAGCATAGGACTGTTCGATGTGGCGATGACACTTGGGGGAGGTCTTGGGATAGTGAATGGTCTGAAAGCTGAAATGATTATAAAACATAATCTTAATCATTTATTGGCACAAAAGAAAACCGGCCAAGTACAAGTTCGACTCGCTCGCCGGAGTAAGCGGGATGGAAGATTTATATTTACACGTGAGTGAGTCACGTATTCCCGTCATCAATCCGTCCCAAATCTTCTTTTGTTTTGAAGGGTATACTTCTTAGTTGGTCCCATAGTCATCAGGTCAGGATCTGATGATGGGATCCTAGAGCAATCGAGGGAACTCCTCAATTATTATAGGCATACTCGTACATATAGTGATTTTGGTATTTTCGTCGACAATGCAATCAATTGCACCCAGAAAGTATAATTTGGTGAAGTGGAACTGATGAAGAAGACCACAGATGGCCACTGGAATTCCTAAATGCTAAGTATGTCACGGGTAATGGGTATAGAATATCTCTTTCGCTCATTGTTTATTGTTGAGAGACTAAACTGTTAGCGTACCTACGTAACTGTAAATTATCAAATTATTTTTATTTATTTTATTATTTTTATATAGGTATCATTGTTTTTAATTTGTAAAAACTGTAATTCTTATTAAACGATTATATCTAATGTGAAATTTCCTTCTTGAAAACTTACTCAATTTTGGGCATAGACCTAATAAATACTATGGACCCGAAATACCTACAAAAACAACGTGCCTACCTAAACCTTAAAATGGCTGCCGTTGCTATGGTTGTGTTAATCACGGAACACACACACATTAATAATACAAAAAGTAAACAACCATTTGACAGCAGGACTACCACGAACACAACCACAAATTTCGGCAACTAATATGGCGAATATGGCACGTACTGACAGCTGTCACTACGTCCTAACAAAATGTTGCCATAATGAGCAACAACTGAAATATTGTTGTCTTTTGTCAAATACGATTATTACATTAGAAGAAATGAGACAAAATGATGTTTCACATTCTGTATCGTATTTCACTCATATGTGTATAAGCTAAAGTATGTATAGAATAATAGGGCGCCTCCATATTTATCCTAGCTCAATGATTTTGGGCACCTTATATTAATTAGCAACACTGAATCGACGGTGCCGTCCTCTTTCAGTTCACAGATAAGTTGGTAGGACTGTACGTACTTTTGATGACATACTCGTCTCGCATCCATCAGGAGGGAAAAAACGGTCGTCACGCATTCAAACTACTTCGTTGAATGTCACCTATATTGACAGATGTTTGACGTTTTACTTTGAAACTTGGAGTTCCCGCACTTTGAGTCATATAATAATGGCATAAAGTAAATATTTCGCTGTTTAAAGATGAGAAGCATGTAACGAGTCATATCATATGGTACCTTTGAGCGATGATGGATTTCAAAACGTTATAAAAGCAAAATGGAATCTCATACTAGTGGTTCTACTGTTTAACAATATTTATTTATACATGATAGAACCGAATGCTTGTGGTTTTATTTTGCAAAAAAAAAATAACAATTTTATTATGAATTTATTTTACGCATCACCATACCACAGAATCCTGGTTCCATTTGGTGTATTAAAAACCATTTAGAAACCGACCTCTAAACAAAAACACTAAAAACTGAAAATAACTTCAATTTCGGAAGTCGGTGTTCTTGTTTTCGTTTCTTCGTTTTTTTAAGTTATGTTTTATGTTGCAATTTATTTTTCACTTTTTAGTGTTTTTGTTGTTTGGAATTCGGTTGTAATTTTTGTAGAAAGGACCGATTTTATTTTTCTGATTTTAGTTTTGGTACATTACGGACCAGTTCTATAGGTTAGCTACCTATAATGCCCAAAGTGAAGCTAGAATAGATTAACCAAATTACATGAAACTTAAACAAAATCGGTGGAATGAGAGTATACCAGGGTGACCTCTTCACACCTGCGTACCCCTTTAGAGCGTACCAGTGTGATTTTATGTTATGAAATGGTGTAAACAATAAACAGACCTGCGATTGCAGCATGTCTTTTTTTTGTTTATACCATTTTATTATAGCCCTCGCCAAACTTCGTGGCCGCCCTGAAGTTGGTTTACCGGATGCGCGACGCACGAAACGGTGCTGTTTTTGTATGAGATTTACTACTGCGCAGCCATTGTAGCCAACTTCAGGGCGGCCAAGAAATTTGGCGAGAACTATATCCCGAGTGATTTGCCGTCATTTATTGAAGAATTCTCATGTATATCTCCGAAGGTCTTCATCAAATCTTGATGAAATTATATGGGACCACATGACAAGCACCAGCGTTCAAATAAAAAAGAATCACACATAAAAAACAGACGAATTGATAACCTCCTCCTTTTTGCGAAGTCGGTTAAAAATTACATGATAGTAATATCGTTTATTTGTTTGAACAGAATAGTCCCGTAGTGCTGTGGTTCGGTTTCGCTTCATATGTAATATTTGTTGTTACTATTGGTTCTGTTCCGCTTTTAGTATACCTTGTTTTCAAGGGAAAAGTCATGCGTTTCTTTTTTGTAAAAGAATTTAGACTACTTTTAAAATACTATTCTTCAAAAGCAGTAAAGAACGAAATTTATCGTGTGGTTCGATTTTGAATAAATACGGACAATTTAGTGTTATTATTTGCCGCAGTCCTAAGCAAAACCTTCCTTCCATATCTTCCACTAAATTCTCTCTTCTTAATCTGAATTCAACATTTCTGTCCAGCGTAATCTTCTTCGTGCGCTTTCGATGAGCAGTCTAATGTTATGTGAAAATAAAAATGAGCTCTAAAATAAAATTCACAATATTGACGGCATACAACGATCGATCAAACAACTATGAACATGCCAAACAAACGAAAAGCGTCTTGTACAAACTTACATAAAAAATATTACTTCGAGCAAACTTACTGTGAATAGAAAGGACTTAGTACGATGATTGATTCTTGAAGATTTCTGCTTTCGAAGTAAATAAATATGAAAGTACATATTTTATACACTGGCGAGCAATAAACTGCAATCAATTTATCGCGCGTTGCTCTAATCCATTTTTTACAATTTCCATGCGATAAACTATGGATTCCCAATCCCAATATGGAGCCCAATCTGTAATCATATATTGTATCTCGGTATGGGGTGGAGCAGCTAAGTCGTATTTTATAGAACTAGAGAGGGCACAGAGATCCTTCATTAAGGTCATGTACTGTAAGCCCTACAGGTTCCCTAATGAATCACTTTACGCAAGCTCTAAGCTGCTCTCCGTCAGAAAACTGTATATATTACACATGGTACTAAGATATCACAAAATTCTACCCTTTAGCCATGCCAAACTTAAAAAAGGCGGTGTGATATAGTAGCCCCTACATACTCAGCACGTTCAACTTTTGCTAGTCGCCAAAATGTAACTCAAGCCCCACTCGTTTATAATAAAGTAAACATTTTAAAGTTAACATTTACCCTATGCAGTTGTATGAGTGTAAGAAAACATTGACGGAATGGATCTTCACACTTAATTATGATGCCGTGGAAGGCATTTTGGCTACACTGGCTTGAACGTCATGCATACACATACACACACACTCCTACACGCACACACACACACTCCAACACACACACAAACACACTCCAACACTCATTCACACATCCACACGCCCATTCACACACACACACACACACCCACTCATACACATACACACAAAATATAAAATATACATTCACACATAAACATACGTATGAACACACATTTATACAAAACACACTCTACTTTCACACACTGCCATAAGCACGATCTTCATTTTTCTTTTTATTCATCATCATCATTCATCATTTCAGCCGAAAGACGTCCACTGCTGGACATAGGCCTCCCCCAGGCGTCGCCACATTGACCGTTCCCGTGCGTCTCGCATCCAGCGCCTTCCCGCAACCTTAACCAGGTCATCAGTCCACCTAGTGGGAGGCCTTCCAACGTATCGTCTTCCGGTTCGCGGTCGCTATTCCAGAACTTTTCGGCCCCATCGGCCATCCGTTCTGCGAGCAATGTGCCCTGCTCACTGCCACTTAAGTTTGGCAATTCTTCGGGCTATGTCGGTAACTTTGGTTCTCCTGCGGATATCATCATTTCTGACGTGATCACGCAAGGAAATTCCGAGCATAGCCCTCTCCATTGCCCTTTGGGTGACTTTGAGCTTTCTGATAAGGCCCATTGTGAGCGACCACGTCTCGGTTCCATAGGTGATCACTGGCAACACACACTGGTCATAGACTTTTGTCTTGAGACACTGCGGTAAATTGGACGAGAAGATACCACGCAACTTCCCGAACGCCGCCCAGCCGAGTCGGATTCGACGGTTGATCTCTTTCTCGAATTTGGACCTACCCAACTGGACCGTTTATCCCAGGTAGACATAATCGTCTACAACTTCGAGTGTAGAGTCTCCGACCTTGATATAGGAGTGGGTGTTACATGGGCATTCACCATGATCTTGGTTTTGTCCATGTTCATTTTAAGACCCACTCTTTCGGAAGCTGTACTGAGGTCATCGAGCATTTTACTGAGGCTCTCCATGGTCTCAGCCATGACCACTATGTCGTCGGCTAACCGAAGGTGAGTAATGTACTCGCCATTAACGTTGATGCCCAGCCCCCTCCAGTCCAGAACCTTGAAGACATCCTCCAGCCCAGCAGTGAACAGTTTCGGAGAAATGACGTCTCCCTGTCTCACGCCGCGCTGGAGAAGGATTGGTTTCGAGGTCTGATCCTGAAGACGGACTGACATGGTGGCGTTTTTGTACAAACACTTCAACACCTCAATATACCGGTAGTCGATCTGGCACCGTTGGAGAGACTGCAGTACAGCCCAAGTCTCGATCGAATCGAAGGCTTTCTCGTAGTCCACAAACGCTAAACAGAGAGGCAGGTTATACTCTTCGGTCTTCTGTATAAACTGCCGCAGCGTATGTATGTGGTCTACGGTGCTAAAGCCTTTTCGGAATCCGGCTTGTTCGGGGGGCTGGAAATCGTCAAACCTGCGCGCGAGACGATTCGTGATGACTCTTGAAAACAACTTGTAGACATGGCTAAGAATTGAGATGGGCCTATAGTTCTTCAGCCGGGCATTGTCGCCCTTCTTGAAGAAGAGTATCACTACTCCCCTGCACCATGCCTGTGGCGTTTTGCCCTCGTGTATGACGGAATTAAACAGCTTCTGAAGGGCCCTAAGGACCGGTTTGCCACCCGCCTTCAGGAGTTCGGCCGTAATTCCGTCATCACCCGGCGACTTGTTGTTTTTGAGCTGTTTCAGAGCCATCCTAATCTCGTACAGGCTGACGTCCGGGATATCTTCGGTATAGTGCCGGGTCAATCTAGCTCTTGGGTCGTTTGCTAGACTCGCAACGGGCTTGCTGATCGATGTGTACAACTGCCCATAGAATGTCTCGATCTCCCTGAGAAGCTCCGGTTTGGCGGATACGATCCTGCCATCGTCGGTCTTCAGTTTCGTGAGTTGGCTCTGTCCAATAGCCAGATCCCTTGCAAACACCTTGGAGCCTTTATTTCGCTCGATCGCGTCTTTAATACGCTCGGTATTGAAGCGGCGGAGGACTCTTTTCAAGGATTTAGAGATCTGTCTATTGAGCTTCCGGTATTTGCACGCCTCATCTGAAGACTGCAGGATCATCTCACGCCTCTCCTTCATAAGCTTGAGGGTATGATCAGAGAGAGATTACTTTCTGGGAAGCCCCGGCAACTTAATTGTATAGATTTAAGATGATAAACACATTTTTTGTTTTTTATTGTAGTACAAAATATTTAAAATTATTTTAATTTTCTACCTAAATTTTGAGAATTATTGCAATAGGTCGAAGTGGACGTCTAACGGTGAAGGAAAACATCGTGAGGAAACCGGCATGTCCTAGAACCAAAAATTCTAAGACATGTGACATCTACCAATCCGCACTGGGCCCGCGTGGTGGATTATAGCCCACACCCTCTATGAAAGGAGGCCTGTGTCCCAGCAGTGGGTACATTAAAAGGCTGATGATGATGATGGACGTCTAAATAAGAAAGTAATATGAAATGATCAAAAATAGTAGATTATTGCATCGAGCACAAAGTAATTTATTATTGCACCGAGTGCCTGACGAGGGCTCTAATCTAACAGGCACGAGGGCAATATAAATTACTTAAGGCGAGGTGCATAATCTGCTTTTCTTTCAACTATTACCTATAGGAATAGTAGATAAAAGAAACTCATATCAAACAGTTAAAATAGAAGTTTAATTATTGAAATTAAAAGATTTTCTATAACACTGACGGCTTCATTTATAATGTTTTCCGGAGTTAATGTGTCGCTAGATGATTCCATTTTAATTCGAAGCCGAAGCACTCAAAATCAGATAGTATCACACTTTATCGTTTCCAAAAATATTGTCATGCAAAATTAACAAAGCTCCCGCCAAAACACTTTTTTAAATTTCTTTCATTTTTAAATCAGAGTTAGCAGCAATCATTTTTTAAATTTGGAACAAGTAGGACAGAAACGAATAATACGTACGTAAAAAAAAAGTATTGATATCGGCTGGCTGAATAGAGCTAATCCATTGAGATTGGCACCTTTTGGTGCGATTAAAAAATAAACTGTGCAATAATGAAATTTCATACATTTTTATTGCTCTAGAGCATTAAAGACTCGCTTTGTACTGAGTTTTTAGTGTGATTGTGATGAAATTAAAGCATAGTTGGAAGAAAAGATTATTACAATTTATGTTATTTACCCCTCAATAGTTTGTGCGGCCCTAATGACTGCCTGTAAATGGTTTTTCATTCACCGAATGAGTTACCTGATAGAATCCTGTGGGATTCCGTGCCACTCTTCAACTAAAGCAGTTTTCAGATCTTTCGTCGCCGGAGCTGGACATCTTCCTCGTACCCACTTTTGCAGCTCATCCCACATATGTTCAATCGGATTCAATTCAGGACTTAGAGCTGGCCAGTCTAGTGTGGGAATCCCGACTTCTTCGAGGTACTCTCTAGTTACTGTAGCGGTGTGGCATCGGGCATTAGCAGGCAATCTTCGCCAATAAACCCGGCGCAGGGGAGCACATGGCCTAGAAGAATGTCGTTGATGTATCTTTCTGCGGTTAGCCTCCCTCCCCGACCTCCACCAGGAACGAATATCAGCTCCGTTTTTGCTTCAATAGAAATCCCCGCCCACATCATATAGAACCCAACCCCGTATGCCACTGTTTCCGCAAAATAGCATTGTACGAATCGCGCCCCCGGTCTTCTATAGACTCTCCATCGACGGTCGCTACCATGCAGGCACATCTTGGTTTCATGCGAGAATACGACTCGGCTTAATTGCTACATATCCCAATCTATGTGACCGCGAGCAAACTGAAGCCAGGCTTGTCGGTGGGCTGGAGACAATTTGAGTCCCGTGGCTGGCCTTATTGGGGTCAAGTTCGCTTCTTTGAGTATTCCTCATGCCTCACTGTCCACTTACTGACAGCCCTATCTCGAACTTCTCTGAGCTGCTGCTGGATGTCCACGCCGGTCAGGTGTCGATTTCGGCGAGAAGTGGTGACAATAAAGCGGTCATCTCTCATCGAAGTGCATCGCTGTCGTCCAGATCCTGGTCTCCGGGCAATTTTTCCAGTCTCCCTGAACCTGTTGTATACCTTCGAAACACAATACTGGCTCAGATGAAGCTGTCGAGCGATAGTTATAAGCTGAGTCAACCCTTACTGGATAAGGATGACAACTTGAGCCACTTCTATAGGTGTGGTTTCAATTTTCTTTTAGCTTCAGTGTTCCCAGTGACGTGCAACATTGGACTGATGACCAATTTTCATCAAACAACCAATGTTGTTTATGAAAATTGTTGAAAAATTTTGTGTGTGAAAAGGACTACCAAACAATATGGTGTAAATGTTTTAACAATTGTCGTCTTTTGTTTTTACGTTCCATGACATAAGGTGAATAATCTTTGGTTATGATCACGTTATGATATTGAAAGAGGAGAGAACAAATGAAAAAATGACTTATGAGGTTGAAAAGTAATTTTGTTAGCCACGCGCGATGTAGTGATTCCAGTTTATTGGTAGCGAGTGTAATATCTAAAGAACAGTACTTATGCGCTTCGGGAATCATCGGCTGGCTTCGGAAATACAAACGTGCAATGATGAGGTCGTATATAAATAGAGCTGTTATAACCATGGAAGTCTGTAGGTAGGTACTTGCCCATTATCTATTGCCATAAGCATAAGATTAATTATCATAATATTTGTGGCTGTTGATGTTGTGTTGTGTCTGTGTCGAATAAATGTTTTCTATTCTATTCTATTTCAACCGAAAGACGTCAACTGATGAACATAAGCTTTCCCCAAGACCCTAAGTGACGTCACATTGACCGGTCCCGTTATCATGATTATGTGTGATCATACAATTATAGATTAAAACCTGTATGCACCCAGTGGCGGATTTACACATTTGCCGCCAGTAGGCTATTCAAATTTTGCCGCCCCCACTGATCTCTAATTCTCTACAATTCGATAAAGATGTTCACAATCTTTTTTATTAAAATAAAAACTGTCTAGGAAATTGCAACTTCATGATTTGTGCACTACCCTCCTCATTACATCAGCTTTTTCCCGTAATTAGTATGATTTTGTTGTAGACTAGGGGATTGGTGTGTCGTTTCTAGATTATTTATACAACCCACGATTTAGTGAAGCTTTAAATTATCTCGTTCAGCTACAAAAAACTTCAGAGTGATTCGTAATGATTGACAACAGTGATCAAATCTACGGTACAAGCCTAAAATTTCATTTTGTTTATTCCTTCCAAAACAGCATTCCACACAACAATCATTACCGCTGTTTTCAGTTTTCCGAAATGCAAAGATATCTGTCTCTTGAACTCAATGTCTCCACGCAGCATATGCCTACAACAGAAGTACATACAGGACCTCGCTTGGTGCTTCGGCTCCCGCGCTGTGCTGTCAATTCTGCTAGACACGGTCATGTCATTCGTTCCCGCACCGTAACCCAAATACGACTATGCAAACACGTGGTACAAAAAATATATATATGGTGAAAAATATTATTACACGTTGATTGAATTGTGTGAGTGGACTTAATAACATTTAGGTATTTGATAAAGCTTTTTTTATTCCCATAAGAAAATAATGCCCAGATTTGCCGCCCCCTAAAATCTGCCACCCTAGGCTCCAGCCTACTCAGCCTGCTGATAAATCCGTCACTGTATGTACCGTATTGGAAACACACCGAAGCAAATACGTTTTCTGGTCTAATCTCTAAATAGTATAAAACAAAGTCGTTGTCTGGCTCTGTCTGTTTGTAACACCCGACGGCCCGACGACCTGTATGTTTGTGTATATGTGTATTTGTGTGTTTGTGTATCTGTCTGTGGCATCATAGTTTTTTTTTTTTTTTTATGTCTATTGATATAAGGGGTTTTATCACTGAGTGATAATGTCACCCCATAAAAGAAAACATTGCAACTTAAAACTAAACTATGGGTAATGAACAATTAATCTTTACTTATACTACTACTTATCTATATAGATATTAAACTTAAGTGGGCACGTCCGCTAGACATGTCGTATCGTAACATATTCAGCAGACAAACCCACCCATGCTCAGTCCCTCTTTAACAGTCGACACAGCATCCTAGCCTCCTCCGACAAAGGAGATGCTAGGATGCTATTGCATACCCCCACATCGAACCCGTCACTAAACAAAGCATGTCTTTCTTGTATGTTCCGGTCACATTCCATCAACACGTGATAGGTATCCTCAATCACCCCACATACTTCACAGTTTGGTGAGGTACTTTTGCCCATTAGATATTTGAATTTATTGGATGGGATGTGGCCGGATCGCAACCTGAACAAAGCTACCACATATTTCCTCTCAATTTCCCTTCCTTCAAACCATGGGTAACGAAGCGGCTTAGATTGAATGGTTTTATACCAGATTCCCTTTAGTTTTGAACGCTCATCAAAATATTCGTGCCATCTTAGTCTGCATAGTTCTTTTACATGACCAAGCCAATCTGAATATAACGGTAAGCATGTGTAATTAATACCCTCGTAAGATGCTTGTTGGGCTGCTAAATCTGCTTCTTCGTTACCCATGATGCCGATGTGTGAGGGAATCCATTGAATGGTGACGGTCTTATTCAGAGACTGCATCTTACAGATTGAGTCAAGAATACTTATGGCTATCGGGTTCCCTCGAAGACTCGAGGGTACACGAGCCAAATATTGGAGGCTGCTTTTTGAGTCCGAGAATATAACAAAATTATCTTGATTTATACTAAGTAAATATAATAGGGCTTCAGAAATAGCTATGAGTTCACAATACATAATAGAAATTTTAGCATTAATTTTGAACTTTGCTTTAATATTAAGTTGAGGATCAAAAAAAGCAGCTTCTAAGTCTGAGCCATCCTTGGACCCGTCCGTAAATATTTTATAGTGTCGACTAAACTTATCATCCATCATTTTTAAACAAGTAATATTAAGATCCGTGACATTAATGAGTCTTTTTGGCAAACTGATATCTTTAATTGCTTCACTTATTACATTAGCTAAATCTATATTAGTTACCCAAGTGTCCAAAGAGTAAATATCCAATACCGGGCTAGAGTACAAGGGCATTTTTGTGTATATTCTGTGAACATCGACTAATAGTGGCAGTTTTTTGTTTCTCCAATAAACACCATGGCATTGGTCAGACAGCTCTCCCAATATACTGATTAGATTATTATTACGAACCGATTTTGATCTTAGATAAAATTTAGCTGTCAAAAACAGTCTTCGAATAAATAACGGTTGGAGGCATAGTTCCCCTTCCATCACATGGATAGGCGTGCTTCTGATAAATCCTCCTATGGTCCTCATTGCTTGATTTTGCACTCTGTCAAGCTTAAGAAGATGACTGTTTGCACAGTGTCCGTACAAAAAGGAACCATAGTCTATCCTACTTCTAATTATGGCTATGTACAGTTTTCTAAGATGCAAGGGATGTACGCCCCATTTGGTACCCGCTAATACTTTAAAAATATTTAAAAAACGGCAAACTTTTTCCCTTACCTCATTTATATGTTTGCCCCACTTTAAGGAACTGTCCAACCACATTCCAAGGTACTTGACACAATTTAGTTGTGGGTTATTATTAATAGTGAGTTGGATATTATTTCTTCTTCCCCCCCTACTAAAAAGACACACCTTTGTCTTCTTATGGGAAACATTTAGGCCTAAATCAGCCATCAAGCTTTGAAAAATATGTAATGAGTTTTGTATATGGGACACAGAATCGGTTAAACTCTTCTGTATATCATATAAAATGAAGTCATCGGCATATTGAGAAATGTAAACATTGGTTATGCTTCTACAAACATTAACAGTAGCCGCATTAAATAGTAAAGGGGACAGAGGGTCCCCTTGAGCTATGCCCATACCAGTACTTCGACATATTACACTGTTGTCCCGTAGTTCAACGAATAGATGTCTTTGATGAAGATACTGCCAAAGATAATAGCAAAGAACAGAACCCACTCCCAAGTCATCCAAAATCCTTAAAAGAGATGTCAAGTTTATATTATTGTAGGCACTTTCAATATCTATAAAACAGCCAATAGCTGGTACACTATTAGAAAACCCTGATTCAACCCGTGTAACCAACCTGGAAAGACCATCATAACATGACTTAGATCTTCGAAAGCCCGTGGTATCATGGGATAATAAATAATTTTTCTCTAGAAACCATTCAAGCCTGCGTGTTATAATAGTATGAAATATCTTACATAAACAAGAGATAAGTGCAATAGGTCGAACATCGGCACTTGAGCCCGGCTTCGGTATAGGAATAATTTTAACCTTTTTCCATAGTTCTGGTACGAATCCGGATGACATAAACTTATTGTATATGGAAGTCAGCAAAATTTTAGCGATATATGGTAAATGTTTTATCATAGAGTATGAAATATTATCAAGTCCCGGAGTTGTATCTGTTTTTTTTAGTGAGTTAACTACTTCCTGTACCGAAACCGGCCTGGACAATTGCGAGTTACAAGAAGTAAATGTAGGGGTAGGTGGCGATACGAAATCGGGAGCTAGACTACGCAACAAATTTTCGGCTTTACCTTGATCAACAAAAGATGTAGGTGATCTGTAGCCTTTGACCCATCTCATGCGCTTCCACATTTCTCTTGTAGAAGTTACACTATCTATGCCATTGCAAAATTCCTGAAAGGATTTATTCTTAGCTTGTCGTATAAGCCTTTGAGCTTCACTCACTTTTCTTTGTAAAACTTCGAGATTTTGTGGGTTGGGATTTCTTCTAAAAGTAGCTAATGCAAGGCGTCTCTGTGCAACAATATGTGATAAATTTTGGTTCCAATATGGTTTTGGTAAGAATTTATCTGACTGAAGAGGATTCTCGCTCACTCTAGTTGTAAGTATATATTGATCCGCTGCAGAGTTTACAATATCTATAAATTTATTATATGCAGATTGGTGATCTATAGGTAGTTCCAAGTTTGTTAAATCCGATTCTATTTTCTGAGTGTATCCTTGCCAATCTGCTTTATTAAAGTTCCTCCGTTTTTTTAAAATATCAGGTTTATTATTTTCTGAGCACATTTTTATTATCATATGGTCACTTCCCAAGTTTTCATTCATCACCCACCACTTTAATTTCAAGGCCATATCTGTAGAAACAACAGTTACATCTGGGGATGATTTTTGTATAGCCCCATTGACCAATTTCAAACGTGTATGTGTGTTATCATTGAGTGTACATACATTGTTGTCCATAACAGCGTCAAAAATCTGATTACCTCTGGTATCAGTTCTGGAAGACCAATTTGAGTGGTGGCCATTCAGATCACCTGCAATAAGAGTTTTGTGCTGTGCTATTGAAAAAACTTCATCCCAATCACTTTTGCATGTGTGCACTGACGAGGGGCAATAGATAGAAATAATAATTTCTAAATGACTGCAGTTGAGCAATTTAATGTGCAGAATTTGAATTTGTGAATTTAAAATATTGAAATTGTGTTGCATTGTATGGCCTTGATAGAACGATGGATAAAAACAGCTGTACTTCCATAACCATCGTCACGATCTGCCCTGAATATATTGTACCCATTGAGTCTGAATATGCTCTCTGGGTCAAACCAAGTCTCACTGAGTACAGCTATGTGAATTTTCTCTTGATTAAGTAAAGCTTCAAATTCCGTTATCTTTGGTCGCAAACTCTGAGCATTCCATTGTAGAATATTGATTTTTAAATGTTTATGTTTGTTGTTGATATCCATTTTTTAATGTTAGATAAGAAAGGCAGCTCTGTTATGTACCCCACCATGAAAGATGTTAACCATTCAAAGATAACTTTTCCGCAATCCATCACTTTGTTTTCCAGACTAGTCCCGCTATCCCAAATTTTCTCCTTTAATTTATCCCATAGCAATTTCAAAGACTCCTTTTCCTTTTTGTTTGTATTATCAGCTGTTTCTGTTTCTTCGTGTTGTATTTCAGAGCCACTGTCTGAACATGCCACCCAATTCATCTCGGTATCAGTTTGATGTTTATTCTTCGCGTTAACCCAATTCTTTTTATTATATTCCATATATTTATATATTTTTGCAGTCTTCTTCTTTGCTTTGGAATTTGAACTTACCGCCTTCTTTAATGTGTCAGCATATGTATCTTGATTTTGTGTTACATGACCCATTTCCGTATTTGTTTCTTGACTTAACACTTGGTAATACTCTTTCTCGGTTTCCAGTTCTTTTTCTCTAGAGATCTCATGGTTTGGTTCAGGTGGAACGTATAGTGTTAAAGCTCTTTTGTATGTACAGTTAAAATCTGCCATCAATTCTCTTAACTTTCTTTCTTTTACATACAATCGGCATGTACGAGTCTCGTGCATGCGGCGGTAAACATATGGCTTTATCTCGTACTACGAGATAAAGCCATATGTTTACCGCCGCAGTTATTACATTTATAAGTCGTGGTGTCACAATTAGGGTGAGACTCACCGCATTTTGGGCATATCACTTTGATTGATGAACATACTCTAACATTATGCCCATATCGCCAACACCGTGAGCATTGCGTGACGGGGAATTGGTAGGGGTTCACCTTCACCCTGCTATCAAAGTTGTGCACGTAACTAGGCAAGGAAGACCCTTTAAAGGTTACTCTGACCGATTCTCCAGGTTCCCATTGGCCAGTATTTGTGTTGCGTCGTTTTAGTCTTTTAATACCTACGATTTCTGTTTCACAGCTCAAACCCCCCAGTATTTCTTCCTCAGATGATTCTAAGTCTATATCTTTAATAACTCCGTACGTTTCTTTTATCTCTAGTGTTTTCTGGCATCTAAGTCCCATTTCTTTCAAACATTTTGATTCAATTAATTTATTCGCACTCTCTTCGTTACTTATCTGAATTAAAACCTTAAATGTATTGATATATTTTATACTTGTAATGTCCGGTATATTCTCTGTTTTTAATAATTTTGCTAATCCAAACTGTTTTGGTAACTTATCTTTCGACGTTATGCTAATTTCAACGTTATCCACAGGTACTCTAATCTCATCATGAACTTGACTAGTTTGGGCAAAACGTTTACCCCGTCTCGTAATGTTTGTCCACACCTCATCTTGATCTATCTGTCTATTTCTTTTACTCGGTCTCACCGCGTCGCTTTCCCTATGATTTTGTAAACATTCTTCTGTCAACTCCATATTCTCACTATTACTGTTGCCAAGGCAACACACTTCTATGTCACTACGCACATTCACTCCCTCAACAGATTGGTCGTACTCGAGCTCGCTGCTAGCCATTAGTGATTAGCATTATTTTGCGTTGATTCATACGCACGAACGAGCGAGTCAAACCGGTTTTTGTTATCACACAGGTGTGCGCGTCCAACAACGACTAGCGCCCGTGCGCAACTGGCATCATAGATCCTATACGGATTAACCGATTTTGGTTTCGTTTGTTTGAAAGGTGATTTTATCGGGAGTGTTCTTATCTATGTTTGATGAAAATCGGTTCAGCCGTTCTAAAGTTATCGGCGTTTTACTGTTTGAATCGAAGTGTTTTCGAAAGACACCTTGTCATAATTACGTGTTCAATATGATCGAAGTGCGTTTACTACTAGATAAAGTATTGTAGCATGAAATAAAAATGTGTAAGGTGTTTTTAAAATTTTACTTGTTCCACTTACTTCGTCCAAACCACGCAAAGGTTTTTGACATGTTTTCAATAATAGAAATAATGATACACGATGAGTTTGTGTATATAATTTGTACGGTGGTAAACCGGAGCGGGACGCTAGTAAACATAACATCAACCTTCTCCAACACCTTGGCTCTATTTCGAAGACAACTTTCTCGACAACTTGAGCAATTTAATTAATTGTTTTATCTACTTCGGTTTCGTTATATTCGAATTATAAAATTGACAGCGGTTTCATTATGATACCCATAACGACATCGGGTTGCATTATGCGAATCGTCATAAATTCTAAAACACAAGCAAAGAGATTCTGAACATACAGCCAGGTACCTATAATATTACTTCGAAATCGAGACAATGTAAATGATGTTTTTAAAAATGGAACAAGTTTAGAACAAAAGTATCGTATACTATTTAATTTGGCTGTTGCGGCTACAAGATCTTTGCCTTATACCTAATAAAGACTAAATAAAAAAATAAAATAAAAAGTGGACGCGGGCAAAAATTTCAGAGTGAAATTTTATTCCAAATTTTATTAAAAATGGTTTCAACATCAAGTGATATTGAAAATAAACCACCAGATATAAAAAATAGAGCAGTTGCGGCTACAAATAATTTACTACCAGAAAAATCAAGACATGTATATGAGAAATGAAATACTTAAAACACACTTCCTGAACTACTTATTTGTCTATATCTGTGTTTTATTCCTTCCTTCGTAGATAAAATCTTGTATGCAACTGTACGTTATTGGTCTTTTAATAACTCGTGCCCACCTATTTCGGTACGCGCTACGCTTGTACCGAAAAATGACACTCGTATTAAAAGACCGTCCATAACGTAACAGTTGCATAAATAGCTATTATTCCATCATTACCTAATTCCTTAATTATTGTAAGTACATTTATATTTTTTTTTTTTTATATTTATATTTGACGAATTTTTTTGTTTATTGTTGGTTATTAGTGATTACTAATTATTATTGAACAGTCTTGTTTTGTATATTTTTATTATTAATTGATTACTTGATGATTATTGACCAGGTTGCCTGGAAGAGATCGCGGTATGCGATAAGGCCGCCCTTTGTTTGTATTTTAGTTTTAAGTTTCCTTTTCTTTGATTTAATTTGGTGTACATACAATAAAGCATATATAAATAAATAAATAAATTGACTAATTCTTTATTTTGTATCTTTTAATTATTTATTATTTCTTCTGATTGATGTAAGTTCTGTGCACAACTATAAGTGGAATGTTCGCTGTACTTACAAAAATTGAGATTATTGTCTTTGTCATTGTTCTGTGAATAATCCGTTGGAGTGCCATAATAAATAAATAAATAAATCAAGCCTGTAGTCTCCAAATGCAGAGGGAGGCAAAGGCAGAGGAGAGGGTTTAGGCAGAGGCACATCCAAATTTCGCCAGATATGTTTTTGAAGATTGCCATCAACCATTATGGTTGATGGCAATCTTCAAAAATAGTCACCCAATATTATGGGATTACAAAATTACTTTTACAGTTCATACCATATATGTTCATATTCATCACCTACACTGCTTAAATATATAATAATAAATAGTGAATATAAAATTATTCGACTTGCTTTCAGATTCGATTTCAATACTTTTGCTGTAGAAGAACTGCGCTGCGAGACTTGTGTTTTTACATGTTATGTTGTTGATGGGTTAAACTATTTATCACTATGGATAAACCAATCTAATTCTTTGATTTGTTTTTACTATTTTCCACAACTGTATTGAAATGAAAAACGTCGTGTGATACACGGGTGTGTAGGTTATTGCAAACTCGTGTCATTAAAAACCCTCGCCTTCGGCTCGGACTTGTTAATGACAGCTACTTTGCAATAACCTAATTTCCACCCTTGTATCACAATGTACTATTAATTTATTAGTAATACAGGCTGTTTTTGTGCCTTTGCCTTAAAAAAAACGCCGATGTGCGCGCATCGCTAAGTTGTGAACAAGTAAAAATTCATGAAGTACATAAGTAAGTAAGATTTATTCGTTTAAGAAAGTTCCAGTTATAAAACGTCGTATGACGTACGTGCGCTTTAATAATTACAGCCTCTGCTTTCTTGTAGCCATCGCCTACGGCTCGGGCTAGCAATATCGCCTCGGCTGTAATTTGAAACGTACTATTACATAATATTGAGTTACTGAAACAAACTTTTGCAAGCATTCTCAAATGTGATACCTATAGTAAACCTTCGTCATTAAAACGCTATTATATAAATACCATGGCGACAATCTCAATGCCCCTAAACAGTAAAATAAACTAATGTAGCTGATCTAAATAACTCATTAGAAACACACGATCGAAATCCACAAAATAAGCCACAAAATTATCTATAATCCCACCCTATCATTGCGCTGTAGATATGGCTATTAGTGGACAGGGATGGTGCACCTGTGGCTATTGTGGGCACGGTAGATAATTTAGATTAAAGTTACTCATACAAACAAACGAAATGAAGATGCTTAGATGGGCGGGAGGTGTGACTCGGCTTGACAGAGTGCGAAATTAACACATACGAGGGAGTTTCCAAGTCGCACCTGTCACCGACAAAATGGCCAAAAACCGCCTTCGTTGGTATGGGGATTGGGCACGTCCAGCCGTTGTTGTCTTAGTAATGACCATGTAGTACGAATTGCTCTGCGCCTTCCAGAACATAAGAAAGGTAGAGGCCGCCAGCCATAATCCAATATGGAAATAGACCTCAAGCATTCCCAATTTCCCGAACAGAGAACCCAAAACAGAACAACTTGGTGGAAGAAAGCGAGGAGACCCGACCCCAAATAATGGGACTAGAGAAGGAAGAAGAAGATTCACACAAAACATAACATTTGGAGTTGTCATTTGACAAGGTTGATAGCCTATCAACTTAAGTTTTTTTTTTCAATTTAAATAAAGCTCGTAAACAAGCATTTTTTTTTAAATGTCGTGTCACGAGAGAAACCAAAGTGTTTTCAAAATTTTTACTCAATAGAACACCGTGAAGTTAGTCAAATTTAACCAGCAAGCTTTGATTACAGACACCCACACACACGCATAAACCAGATAAAAGCTTGTAAAAATAGCGTCTCCTCAACAGAAGCACCCCAATTAATGGATTGTTACCTAAACCACAGAGCTTATATTTTATGTTTTTTGGAAGCTTTGCCCATCCAAGAAAACTCTCGAAGGACACGTGTTACCTATTGAATGGTTGATTGGAAATGATCAGGTAAATCAAAATTTTCAACCAAAATTCAACATGGCCAAATTCACAAGCATAAGCTAGCAGATGCACAAAGGTTCAGCACCCCTACTCCCTAGGGGAACGTTTTCCTAATGACCTACTTTCAACGCCAGCCAATTAATTACGCCTCGGCTCGATAATACGCGGACATCGGTAACTGATACATAGGTTTAGGTATGTGCCTATGTGGCCAACGATTTTAGGGCCTAGTAATTTGGGAATAATTAAAAGTGGCGTCAGTGACAGTAAAGATGAAAACGAATCGTCTGTCCTGGTATTGTCATGATGTGATTAGGAGGTATGAAACACATTTACTAAAAAAAATATAAATGTAGATTGGGATGGATTGAGAGAGAGAATGGATGCATGGTCTGTGTGAAGAGTGGTATGAAAGAAAAGGGAGTCAGTGATAGCGTGACTGTTGACAAATGATATGGAAGAAGAAAAAGAAAAGAGAAGAGAGAGAGAGAGAATAAAAGGTGTTGCAACGAGCCCAAGTAACATGGGACAAGGGCAGGAAGATGATGGTGATGAATTGCATTGCAGAGATTCGGCCATGGCGAACGATCTCAGCGAAGACTAGCCATCGATCAATCGCATAGCCTTTCTAATATGTTTGGCTCAGCCTTCCATTCTATCCGGATTCTCAGCACCAATATTTAATTTTACATGGAGCGACTGCCTGTCTGATCTGCACAACCCACTAAAGTCACCACCAGATAACAAAAAAATAAAAGTCGTAAACACCTGTCTACCAATGTCTTCCAATATTTCAAAACGATACGAACAATTTAAAGGCAGTGTCGTTAACACGATCCAAACAAACCTATCGCGGTAAGGGGCGTCCTTGACCCTTCCACTTGGCATTCAGTAAAGAGTAAATATCTATTATGTATGTGATTTACATGATTTAAACGGATAAAATGGTTCTACGCCTATACCTTTCATTTGAGATCAAAATCACCAAAATGTCTTCATAAATAAAAAGACCTGTTTTCAAGTTATGATAATTTCAAATGTTTAAACTGGGATATTGGAATGGTAGCTGGCAGGCCGCACCATGCTGACTCACGCCGTGGACTCGGCACGGGCCACAGCAGGCCGCGCCGGGGCGTGAGACCCGAGCTTAATAAGTTAGTCATTCGCAAGACTACTGGTGTCTGACTTCTGACTACCGTACGACTGTCAAAGATGTACGAATCTCAGCCAGGGCCAACAGTTTAACGAGGCATGGATACGATACGATTACGTGATATGTAAGGAATGGTCACCCATCCACTGACCAACCGCGACAAGCAAAGATTAAGTACCCTTAAAGATCGTCCAGTGTGGCTGTTTTTATTTAGCGACACCCTACGTTCAACAGTCACCCTTGATGCCGCGTGACCCACAACTCATACTATAGCACCCATATTTTTAACAGGCTGCCCAAAAAGAAGGAGGTTCTATGTTCGGCTGTATGTATGTTCTTTTTTATATATCATCATCATAATTTCAGCCGTGCACTGCTGGACATAGGCCTCCCCAGGCGTCGCCACATTGACCACATTTTTATGTATGTCCACCGATATCTCTGTCAATTATGGACCTAATATGAAAAATATTTTTTTGTTTGAAAGTGTAAACTTTCAAGGTGGTCCCATTGTCACCAATTCAGAATCTTATTATGGGATCCCATGGCAAACGAGAGAACTCTTCAAATATTCATACATATAGAAGTTTTGAAATATTCGTCAACACCGCAAAAATTTGCAGAATAGTATCATTTATTGAACTGGAACTGATGAAGAAGACCAAAGATGGCCACTGTAACTCCTTAATGAGAAGTGGTATAAAATACCTCGAATAGTTAGCAACTAGAATGAAGCAAATACATATAAATAACTGATGATTGTACTGATGAAAATGGTACAATTGACCTGAGCTAATGATGAAGCCGGAAGGTAGGCACTAGAACTCCGCAATAAAACAATGTATCTTAGTCGTGTTTGGGCTTTTTGGAATCGGTATGAGATTTACTCTGGCTATAAATTTTCATTGTAATATGAGGTACCATAACTAAAAAGCGAAATAAAAAAGCTTTTTAACAAAAAAAATAAACCGACTTTCAAAGCGTTTTGCTTTAAAAGTCTACATAGAGAAAAATAACTTTCTATTCCGAAGTTAGTCGAAAAACGAAAAACAACAGGTCACAGACACCAAATTCGACAAACAAAACACTTTGTAGTGTTTTGCTTTCAAAACTCGGTTTGTTTGCTTGTGATGACAACTAGTCACACTAGCCATGTCGTCCCTATCCTTAAGGGTAAACAAGTCAAAAATTCTTCCATACAAACGTAGTCTAGAGATTACTCCACTGTTTGACGGTGTACTTTCAAAATAAAAAAAGATATCAATTTGTCTCATCATTATCTAGCCCTGTATGGAACCGAAAAAATAAAAAAATAAAATATTTGAAAGTTATGAGCGTCGAAAGTTCCATATTTCAACACTAATTTTAACGTATCTTTGGGCGCAAATAAATACCATAAGAAGAAGGAAAATTAAAAAACGGCCTCCATACAGGGATAGATAAGTAATTCAACAATCCAAATAATTTTATTTTGATCAGATACATTCAGTAGTTTTTTCATGAAATCTAGACTCCCAAAGGTCTGTTTATAAAATTTCGCGCGCTCGTTTTCGTCCTAAATCATCATCCATTTCGATAAAAGATTGCAGAAGTGCTAATTCGTACGCGAACTAGCTTCTTACTGCTCATCACAGTATCTATATATTTCGCACGTGTTGTGGGATGAGATAGCATGCATTTTAACCTCGCGCACAAAATAGTTCGTGCCGTGCCGACTAGTTTAACCTTAAGAGGTCACTTTCACTAATACGTCACTTTGTACAGGTAGTCAGCTTCCCAATTTGTCTCAAGCCGTATTTCGTCTCTTTCCCAACTCGTCCGATGCTTATGTACACTTAAGCACAAATTAACTAAACATTTTCATCACAGCAAATTTTTATTAAAAAAAAACAAATTAAGCGATGCAGCAAAAATAAATAATAAAACTACTATTTTTCAATTAATATTATTTCTAAACGCTTATATCGAGAAAAAAATCCTTGTTTTGTGTCAACACGTAGCAAGTTAATGTCGAGAAAGTAGTACTTTTTTCACTGCTGCAGGGCAAACAATGCCTTCCAAGTCCATTGCCCGCACCCCCTCGTAGTAGTACCTACCCAAAATCATGTACAATTTTAATGGTTTCCTGGGGTCACCTATGTCATGTTTTCTTATACACATACAAACTGCAAAACATATTCCATACATATATTCATTAGCTCACGCCACCTGTTACGATCCTTACTTACTCACTCCTATATAGGTAACATTGTGATATTGTAAACAAACAATAATGTAATAAGTAAAACATGTGGCTCCATCTGCATAAAATTGTCGGCATAAAACAATCTTTTTATTCCCTGCCATCTATTAAGCGTAACACGAAAACATGTTACCGCTTCGTTGGCAAACGAGACATGAATTTTGGTCGACGCAGGTTTAGCTGTAGGTAGGAACATAATATATAAAAAAGTACTCTGCAAGTAGGCAGTAAAATAGGCTTCGCACATCGTGGTAGATGTCACCACTAGAGTGCTAGGCTAGGTATCAGGAGCTTTTGTCGCTTGAATGATACTAACCACATAGTATTTTTGTATTGATACTGACGAGGGTAGGGCATCCTGTGTAATGCCGGCTGTACACTCCATAGACTAATATATAATAGATTGGTAAACTCTCGTGTGAGAGCCCCAATGAAACGCTGTACATTGTGTTTGAAAAAAAAACACATCAACACGGTCTAGGGATATTTTTAAAAAAGCGAATTACTATCAATGTGTTAATTATTTATAAGACATGTATATATTTAAAAGATACGTTATTTAATATTCTACCATTTTTTAATAATGGTTAAGGTACTTCGATTAAAATTTCAGGATTTTATGGAAAAAAAATGAAGCATAGACGGAAACCGTATATGAATTAACTTTTAATTTATGAGTAAAAACTGAAAAAATTTAAAAATCATTTAATTTGTGTTTATAAACTTGAAGTTAGTAGTCTGAGAAAGCGCCCATGATGTTCATAACACAACGGCAACGATTCGGCATGCTCAGAACAAGGTTGTCAATGTCTTGCTGCGGAATATTGTCCCATGTCCTTCTGAGGTGCGCAAAAAGTTGATCTTCTGTAGCCAGATTTTCAGGAACTTCCTTCAGAGCTCTTCTTTGCAGCATATCCCACGCATGCTCAATGGGATTTAGATCTGGCGATTGAGCAGGCCAGTCTAAGGCCCTAACATTCTGTGTATGTAACCAAGCTGCTACCGTTCTCGCCGTGTGTGCCCGGGCATTGTCGTGCATGAGCAGGCAATCCCATTCTAATCGTCGTCCACGATTGCCTCTCCGTAAAGATGGGACCCGGAGTGGTCTACGAGAGCGTAGATTGCTTTCATGCAGTCGCCTTCTTACAGTTTGGTCACTCACAAGCACTTGGTGTTCCACTCGCAGCCTTTGGACCAATTGAGTCGCCGTTGCATTTGGTTGAGCTCGCGCAGTAATTTGCAAAAATCGGTCTTGTCTGGGGGTAGTGATGCGACTTGGCCCCCGGTGCCTCTCCGCTACTTCACCTGTGGCACGATAGCGTATTCACAATCTTGAAATTACATTTTGGTGGGTCCCTATGGCCTCAGCAACATTACGCTGAACAGACCCAGCTTCCAGCATTCCCACAGCTCGTAACATCTTTGCCCTCGTCAAATGTTGGCGTTGCATGGCTACAATACCTCAATTTTAACTTTATCTTTCGTTTAAAAATAAAAAAAAACTGTAACTAAACGTAATTCGTATTGTTTTCTAAATTTCGCACAAATGAAAATTCCCTCTCCTACACATCAAGACATTTTTATGCCACCGAAACAAAAGAATTTTCAAAAATTTTAATTTGGAATTAGTCTGAGATAAATAACAAACAAATCGGTGTATAAAAGATTCCAATGCGGGCAGTACTTTTCGAGTTATTTAATTGAGTATGAAATATCCCTAGACCGTGTTGATGTGTGTATAATCCCCGGCACGTAAGTTGGCAAGCGTCGTAGATGCACAGAAGTCGTTTTTTAGGTATCTTTGGCAGTGAAGCGGGGCGCGGGGAACGTTCCTAGCGCGCGATTGGTTGGTCAGTTGACACAAAGATTGATTGACCAATCGTGTCGCGTTACGTTCCGTTCGCTCTTTATGGTGGTTGGTCAGATCGCGGCATATGGCGAACTTACCCCCACTACGCCAAAACCTTGCCAACTTACGTGCTGGGCACTATACTTCATGATTGAACACAGTACTGCGAGCAATATACATCATCCTCACAGGCGCTCGCACGAGAGTGTACAGCCAGACAGCCAGCATAAAGATTTTAAACATTTGTGACATTGTCATGGGGACAAGGTATCAAGAAAACAAGATGGCGGAATGCACGCATTGCATTTATGTAGGTGTCGCAGTGTTAGTGATAAAAGAAAAGCATCAATTATAAATATAATTTTTATTGAGAATCAACATGGAACAAATAATCACTTCAAAAATAAAAACATTATAATAACACAGGTTATAACGAAACGAATATACGAATTATATTAAAATTTGGTATATAAATACCCAGTCGTTTAGGGACCTCGTGAATATGTAATACCAGTAGCCGCACAGACAAGTTTAAATTATAGAAACCAAATGCATTCCCAAGAATAATATAATATTCTTTGCAAATTCATATCACGCATTTGACCAAAATATATTGGTCAGTGCGCGAGGTTCCATTTATGACACAACGAGATTTAGAAAGAGACTTATTGGTTTTGAGTCACAAAGAAGACCCTTTACAAATTCGATTTTTACTAAACCTCACAGTACCTTATTCTGCTAAAGAATATTATCTACCCTAAGTTGTATTTATTCTGATAAAATTTTGCGAATTCAATGTAAATAAATACACAAACCGGCATTGACACTGGAATTTGTTGTATTAAATATAAAAAATGTACTCTAAAAATACTTTAACTCCTAAGCGAAGGATGGCTTAGCCCGTTCTGCTTCCGTCGTGTCTACTTAGGTCCCAACATGTCCTCAGGTTTGACCCATTGGTCGAACTGTTCTGCAGTGAGGATGTTCAGCTTAACGGCAGTGTCCTTCAGGTTGCCTCCCTCTTTGTGGGCAGTCTTCGCTATCAGGGCGGACTGAAACGAAAATAATCAGTATATGTAATTTGTTTCAGTTTTGATTTGCGGCGTCTTACTTTTTCCTTGTATCGGCACGAAACATTAAGGTGGGTAATGACCGGCGTTACGGGGCGTTATGTAAGGTTACACAGCGAGCGTTCGGGCAGTCAATACGGGGAAACAAGGCGCTCGCAACGAGCAAAGAGCGGCTCGTTGCTCGCAGCCAGTGCTCCACCACGCTGTCGGTTTTTGGCGATTCCTTTGAGCGTTACGCGCTTCAGTCAGTACGTCGCAGTGGCACAACCGCACAAGCGGCGATTCTAGGACTTTGGGCCTTATATTTATTAGTTGTGATTATTTGTTGTTAAAAAGATGGAGTGGGACAAAGATAAACTCTACTCTGTATTTCATATATTAACGAGAAACCAACGACTACATTTCTGTTTTTAAACAAGTACGATATCCCAATACCTAACGTTTCTTTTGTTTCTTCTTAATTTGGATCATGTAATAATTGAGTAAAATCAAAGATCCTAACACAACTTCATCGTCCGACATCTTGACTATGAATGGCAATGAATCTGGAGCAGGGCTAGCAAACGTATTATGTTCTCTGCGAATGGTACATTACGCCCCGTAACACCGATCAGTACCCACCTTTAGGCATGGCGATATATAGCGGCTATATATTTTGTATATGGCGAGAATTGTATTAATATATTAGATTAAAATCTCGTGTGTAAGGCTTGATATCAAAGATGAATGATTCACAAAGAATCTGTTAAAACCCGCTTATCTCAAGATGTTATAAAACTTGTACTTAGTATGTCTCTTCATAAATTAATAATCTTATCTATGCAACATTTACTACGACAGGAGAGATCAGAAAACCCCACTTTCTTATATCCATAAATTTTAAAATATCAGTAGGATGCATCCAAAATCTTCCACGGTTAGAGATTCTTAAATGTAGGTATATCTGTTGCGTTCTTTGGGCTGTCAGCTCCGTTACCACCTCATTGACTGGCTAACATTTCATCAAAGGTATGCTCTATCTTTTTATAGTTAGTGCTGATATGATTCATATGAAATTGAAGGAACGGTCTCAGAAAAATCTTACCTTGTCGTATCCGATGTGCGGGTTGAGCGCTGTGACCAACATGAGCGACTCGTGCATGATCTTGTCTATTTTCTCTTTGTTGGCCTTGATGCCCACCGCACAGCCTTTGTTGAACGCCTGGCAACCATCACCTAGAAACGATTAAAAGGTGTTAACAGTGATATGACCAACTCTCACCAGGTTGCACTGCCTACAAAATGACTATGTCTACAACTTGGTCTCACGGCCTATCACATAGTTTTTGGCGACCACACTGGACGTTTCGCAAGTAGCATTACACTTTGGTTTTTCCCTTACCCTTGACCGGTCATCATTCTAACCCTCAGCATAACTGCATAACTGGTCTTAGTAGTTTTGATGTAATACACTGGTTAATTTTGGCTTTGACTTCTATAATGAGGTTTAATCTATAAAAATTACCGATTAGTCTTATAGATCGCAAAACGTTAGCGACTATCATAGGCTTGAAGACGTTGAGCTCGAAGTGTCCGTTGCTGCCTCCGATGGTGACGGCCACGTGGTTGCCCATCACCTGCGCTGCGATCATCGTCAGGGCCTCGCACTGCGTAGGATTTACCTTACCTGAAATATCATAAACCTACATTAGCACAAAGAAAACAGTAATATAATCAAATCACCATCGCAGTAATCAGACGAAAAGGCCTCACCAGGCATTATAGACGATCCAGGTTCGTTCTCCGGCAACATCAGTTCTCCCAGTCCACATCTAGGTCCGGAAGCCAGCAGACGAATGTCGTTGACAATCTTCATTAAAGAAACTGCGATCACATTCAGTGCCCCTGACACCTCAACCATGGAATCGTGGCAGGCCAACGCTTCAAACTTGTTTGGCGCTGTTTCAAAGGGAATACCTGCAAAAATTAAAGCTTCCTGTTAAGTACGTAACTTTTTTTGGCGATAGAACTTTTCGTAAGTGAAGTGACTGCACATAACAAAATTCTGTTATACAAAATACTCTTATTGCACTCGCCTTAAGTTAAGATATTTAATTTGATATACTCGTAATACAAAACTTTTCCATGTATTTTTATTTCTAAACCTAAGAATAAGGCAATTCAAGAATGAGGATGAGGCAGATGAATGGAGAAGGATTAGAATGAGGCAAGATCTAGATTAGGGAACAGAGGTCGAATGAGTAGGTACTGTCCTACCAGTGAGATTTCCGATCTCGGCGGCGCACTTCTCAGCGAAGCCGATGCGCGTGTTGAGGCCGGTGCCGACGGCCGTGCCGCCCAGCGCCAGGTAGTGCAGGCGCGGCAGAGTGGCGCAGATGCGCTCGATGCCGTACGTCAGCTGCGCCGCGTAGCCGCTGAACTCCTGGCCCAACGTCAGAGGCACAGCGTCCATCAAATGCGTTCTGTACGAAAACAATTACAAACGTTAGCACCAGATAGCATAAAGCATTCAGAAATACAGGATGAACAATAAGAAGAACTCGTGGCTAAGTAACAACAGTACGGATCGATCATCAGGGTTAAGCAACGTACACCGAAGTCGGTTCGTGGATGGGTGACCGAGATTCCTCTGTTTCTCGAAAAGCACCTTAAGCTGTTGGTCTCGGCTGTCATATGGAGATCTTTGACTGTCATTAAAGTTATCAGAAGCCACAAATCTGACACCAATCTTGCCAAAGACTATCGTGTTACCCAGTTTCAGGTCCGTTAGAGCTAGATCAGATAAGCAGCAGTACTCAGCTGAATCCGGTTAGGCTGAAAGATTGACAGGATATACAACATGACAGTAACCAACCTGCCGATCTTGATGATCCTACTGAACTCCTTAGACTTGGCTTCCAAGGTATCCCTGAGTACCACGAGGCCAGGCATGAGTCTGTCTCTGAGCTCCATGGCTACAGCGATGTGCATGGCTGTGGGATACGTGTCGTTGGAGCTCTGCGACTTGTTCACGTGGTCATTCGGGTGGACAGGGGTTTTACTGCCCAACTTGCCGCCCAAGATTTGGATGGCGCGGTTTGCAACAACCTGACAATAAAATTGTATAAATTTACACGTCATAAGGCACACATTATGTGTAGTTAATAGTCAAAAGTGACAATAATTTCGCGTGCCCGTGTTCCCGCCATCCGCCATAAGCGGCACAGGAGGACACTGTGGAGTTTTAGTGGGTTGGAGTCCCACATAACTGCGCTATCTCCCCGTGGTAAAAATGTACACATCAAAAGGCACACAAATGTGTAGTTAAGAGTCAAAATAGCAGAAACAAAGCTGAAGAACCTATTTATTTATTTTTAAAATGTGTTCTTCTTACATACTGTAATATGTTTGCATGAGATTCTTCTTGGTGTCACTGCGGTAGATTGTGTAAAGTCTAAGTGAAATATATTTATTTCAACTAGGCCATTAAGCGGCACTTTTGAACGTCGACAGTTACAATTTACAAGTAATAAAAATTGATTCTACAGTGCATTCGGAAAAGTAGCTTGTGCTCTTTTAAAAAAATAAGTGTTTTACAATATTTACATACGTACATACATTAATAAATTCATATACGTGAGGACGATGCAGCCAGCACTACTATACTACATATAGGTATAAAGTATTACAAGCACTAACAGGTAAATTCCTTCACTTGATAAATAGGAACATGGTTCTCACATATATTGTAAACATAGGTAAATTACCTAATTCAACAACAACGGAACAGTGTGAGAGTAAATCTATTTAAACAAAAAAAGTGGTCTAAGGTACCTCATTAGTGTTCATGTTGGACTGCGTGCCGGATCCGGTCTGCCAGATGACGAGAGGAAAGTGTCCCTCTCTGTACAACTTGCCGGAGATGACGTCATCACACGCTTGCATAATAGCTTCCGCTGAAAACACATTAGTGTTGGAAATTAGTTACAAGCTATTATAGTAATTATGTTTTTATTTTAGTATTTAAATGCTAGGTAAAAAACTGATGTTTTATCTTCAGTGTCTTTAACTTCATGGCTAAGAAAAACACATTCAAACTTGTCAAGACTCTAGGTGGACTGTCGACAGGTATGGCAAGATCCCCTAATGATAGTCGGTCCATTTAATATGAGGTCAGGGTGCTGAAAGTCTGCATTGTCAAGGGGGGTGCGGGGGGGGACTCAGTAGCCGTGGCTTGGTTACACACGATGAAGGAAAGAGGAACCCGAGGAGGGGCCGCTTGTCAGGGCTTTTGCCGATTAAGGCGACGACGTAGCGGCCAACAAGTAGGTCGCGTTGCCGCTTGGTAACAGAGACGACATCAAAACTGAGGCAGGCAGCTATGTCTTATGGGGCCTCCCATACGATATTGCGGCTGAGTGTTGAAAGCCGCGGCGGAGAGAAATATAGGCGTATTGCGGTTTGCCGCTCTCCCTACCTTCCGCAGCCTGGACGGGGGCTCCACCGTCTGATGGCGGACGCGGTGGCGACTCAGGGGAGGTCCCTACCTCATGCGGCCAAAAGTGGTAGGTGACTGGGCCACTGACCTGACCCGTCACAGTGTGCCATACACGGGATGTTCTGCCGCCCAAGTGCTGGTTTGGTGCGCGTGTTCTAGTGCGCCGGTGATAAGGGGTTATCGCTAAAGAAGGGTACGGTAACAGAAAGCCATGGCAGGTTCACGTACGAGTGCTAACGCGTGCCCGTGTTCCCGCCATATGCGGCACAGGGAGACACTGTGGAGTTTTAGTGGGTTGGAGTCCCACATAACTGCGCTATCCGATCTTGCGCTATCTCCCCGCGGTAGCGCAGTATGCATTAGCATTCAGCAAGGTCTAAAAAAAAAACTTTTGACAGTTTCTCCCGTCCAAAATCAGACAAGTGCAATTCTCACCAATTTTCTTCTCCAGACCATATTCCATGTTGACTTTGGCAGCAGCTTTCTTTAGAATTCCGAAGGCGACGATGACAGGGAACTGTAAACAATGAAAATCTTTGTCAATAATATGGATTGGTATTATGATTGTGAAAATTTGATACTGGTCAGATAAAATTTACATGGCTTATCCTACTAGTATATAATAAACGCGAAAGTTTGGATAGATGGATGGATGTTTGTTACTCAGTCATCGGGTCTGGATACAATTTAGCATAGAGATAGAGTATTGCCCGGAATAGCACATATGCTACTTTTTATCCCGATAAACTAGATTTAGTGGAACCCGTGGGATAATAAAACACTTTTCACGACAGTGAAGTCGCGCGCGGAAGCTTGACTTCATCAAAAAATGTAAAAACGAAACAGTACTTGTAATTGCAATTATTTGTCAAACTTACATCTATCTATATATATAAAAGCGAAAGGTCACTCACTCACCTATCACGAAATAGCGAAAATCGCTTGACGTATAAAGATGAAATTTGGCAGGTTCCTCAAGTAACGTAAGTGCGCACTAAGAACGGACTTTCGGAAATTCCACCATAAGGGGGTAACAGGGTGGTTGAAAGTTTGTTTGAAATTTCTACAGTTTGTAAAAGGGACACGTGAAATTTTACATCTACGCTCTTGATTGATAAAAAGAATGTATGTATTTATTGGTTTTTGGAAATTCCATCCGTAAAGGTTTAAAAAGGGAGTTGAAAGTTTGTATGAAATTTCTACAATTTGTAAATTGAACACGTGCAATTTTAGATTTACGCTGTTGGATGATAAAAGAATTAATTTATTTAGTGGTTTATGGATTATATCCCTAAGGAGGTGAAGAGGTGGAAATTTGTTGGGCTTTTATATTTAAAACTTGGCATAAATGCTAACGTAAGTAAATAAAAGCAAAGGTTTTCATTATTACTTTTTCAAAACTATTCCTAAAAGACGATTTAGGGGGTGTTAAAGAGTTTTGGAGAATTTTACTATACAGAGCTTCTTTTTATGATGTAGGGGAGCACTAAGAAGGGATTTTCGGAAATTCAACCTGTAAGCGGGTGAACTAAAAGGTCATCTGTAGGATACGGTTCACGCGAACGAAGTCGCGGGTGAAGTTCTAGTTATTTATAACCATTTAGCAGAATAGGATGACCTAGAATGACAATGTAAAATTGTCACCGATATAGTTTCGCCATCGATAAATAATGCGTGGAAATTGTATTTGAACCATGTGAGATTGATCAAAGTAAACCGAGTACCTACCAACATCAAGGTGAACCCTTTCCTAGTGCAGTGACCCACATTGGAACACAGCAAATGTTTACTAATGCGTCTGGTTGTGCAAAGTGTTAACTTGACTAAAAGTAGATAGAACACAACTGCAAAAACCTTTTGATTATAATAATATGTTTAGCACAGAGTTCGACAGAGTATGGCTGATCGAAAAACACGTGTTTGCTTCATATCAATCTACATAATATATACAGATCTTCAGCTGAATAAATAATATTTGAAGCCGAATATAATTATTTTGTATTATGGTTTCTTAGCCTAAAAGTTAAGACTTATTGACTATAGAGTCACAGACAAAGATTTTCAGCCTATAGTAACTAGTGTTTATGTAATACTCAACTTCAAATTCTTAATCCATAAATCGGGAGTGAATGAGTCAATTAAGAGATAGGTACCTACTTAGATCTTGTCATTTTAGGATTTGCAGATGACATGTTAAGCAATTAATTTCTCGGACTGTATTTTTAACCCCCGACGTAAAAAGAGGGGTATTACAAGTTTGACGTGTGTACCTGTTTTTGTGTATTTATGTCTGTCTGTGGCATCATAGCTCCTAAACGGATGAACCAATTTTGTTTTATTTTTTTGTTTGTATGGTAACTTTATCGAGAGTGTTCTTAGCTAGGTACGTTTAATGAAAATCGGTTCAGCCATTCAAATATTACGGTCGTTCTACTGTTTGCATTGGGATATTTTCGTAAGATATCGTGTCATAATTACGTGTTCGATAGGTTGTTGATCGAAGCGTGTCTACTACTAGATAAATTATGTAGTTTAAAGAGCACGAAATAATTGTAATAATTGGAAATTATTTACCTACCTTTTACTACCTACCTAATAATTATCTTTTACTCGTGTTTACTTACTAAAAAAAACGAAAAGAGAGCAAGAGTAATATTAAATAACAACATTGACTTTACGTGAATGTTTGACCAAGATATCATTGAATCACAAAAGGGTATCGCGGGTCAACCTTTACATCAGTTAATAAAGACACAAGTGTATTATTGTGTTTACGTCATAATTATCTCATTATAGATAACTTATAGTTACCGTCTGGTGCAACCAAAGCCAAATTATTTGGAACATTTGGAGTGTCCAGATACCTACAGACCTGAAACACAGGTTGAACCTAGTTCAGGCAAATAAGCAACTGTGTTCTCTTATATTTAAAAAAAATATTGTAAACTGTGCATTATGTTATAAATAAACGATATTATATTAAAGATATTATTGGGATCTAAGTCCACGTTCACAAGGCAAGTCCGAAGACTGTATCGTTTTTAACCTACCACAAGTAAAATTTCTAAATTTAAAAAACCCCCGACAGATTTTTATTTCATGCTACATAATTTATCTCGTACATAGTAGATACGCTTCGATCGGCAATCTATTGAACACGTAATTATGACACGATATCTTGCGAAAACAGCCCGATTCAAACAGTAAAACGCCCATAACTTTTGAACGGCTGATTTTAACACTCTCGACAAAATCTCCTTTCAAAATCGGTTCACCCGTTTAGTAGCTATGATGGCACAGACAGACACACAGATACACCGATACTCAGATACACCGAATCATAGATATACAGTCCGCAACACACGTCAAACTTATAACACCCCTCTTTCCGTCGGAGGTTAATAAAAACAAAGGGATGTTGATCTTTTATTCTAACTTTACCGTAAAATATTGATTTAATCATCACCGTGCGAACAAGGCCCTAAAGATCGATATCCAGATTCCTAACTGTAATAATAATGTTGTATAAGTCTGAAGCTTTAAAAACATTCTGACACGGCAGGGTTTAATTCAATGGGCTTACGCTTGATAATTATACATATTGCCTGGTAGATCTAGATGGAATGAAAGAAATTATGGGTGAAAACATCTCCATTTCCCTTCTTATATTTTAATACCTACCACTTCTCTGGTTTATTTTACGTGACCCAAAGTTTACGGAGAAAAATTGATGAGACCAACTGTCGTGGTCAAACATAAAGAAATGCATGCAAGAAGCAAGTTAAACTCACCGGCATTCGTTCCTCGATGCCTCCAATAGGGAAGTTCATGACAGACCTGAGCGTCTGAGATCCATACAGCTTGTCATCTGGGACGTCCAGCTCCCCCATGGTGTCGCGCTCCTTCCGCTGTAACAAGCACAAAGAACTAAACTTAGATGAGCAGTTCAGGTCGAGAAGTTAAGTGACACACAGGATGACAGTCCTTCTGACCGAATTTCGGCAATGGCGGCCAATCTCAGCGGAGTCTTTATCAGATCTTGGGACCACATGAGAAGCACCTAAAGCTTTCTAATAAAAAAGAATCGTCAAAATCAGTTCATATAGTAAAGAGTTCTGAGGTAACACACAAAAAAAAGTTAATAAAAAAAATAAAAAATCATGCTTTGCAGTCGGAGGATATATATTCGCGAGCTGGCTGACCAAAACCAGATGTATCCTCCGACTGCACAGTATGATTTTCTTCTTGTTTACTTCTTTTTAGTTCGCTTTTTAAGCAGTCGGATTTTTTGATTTTTTTAATTAACTTTTTTTATTTACAACCTTTTAGTTATTTTTTTTAAATTAGGTACATTTAAACATATAAGTGTTATATATTTTTGAAATCACCTCCTGAAACCCTTTATTTTTATACCTCACACGATGGGAAAAAAAAATTCTCCCACAAAATGGTGCCGAAAACCCGCCATTTTACTTTTCCAATTTTTATGTAGTCAGTGACACTTGCGGGGTTAACGGCCAACGCGTTTGGTCTCTAGAACGCCAAATAGGAACAAACATACATACATACATACATAGACTGATAACTACATTACCCTCCTTCGGCAGTCGGGTAAAAAGATACAATCGAATAGCGAACCTCCTCCTTTTTGAAGTTGGTTAAAAGTCAAAGAAACAGTATTTATTGGTCCGTAATACAACATGCTCTAACGCTCATCTCCTCGATTTGAAAAGATCGCCTTCGAGCCTTGGACTATAAATTGGTGTACTCTAAGCTATGAACCTAAGGCTAGTAGTAGTAGTAGTAGGGACTCCCTTTTCCGCACTTAGACTCCCATTTGGTCCGTTGTACGTTGTTTTATACTGGCTAACATAGCCAGCCCAACTCCGCCCAAAAGCACAGAAGCTTCCTGGGAGCTTCACAGGCTTCACGGAGCGACCTCACTGTTCCGAGGATTTCTTCGCGTTGAGATGCCACGGCCTCGCATAAGACAATATAAACATTGAGCCTTTTTTGAGCATAGCACAATCATTTTAGGCACTTACCGTTTTTGGATGTTTCCCTTCTGGGTCCATACATTGTGAGCACGCCATGTTGATAAAATATTTTGTAAATCAAAAACAAAATATTAAAAGAAAGCACAGCTACGATAAAAATATGATATAATAAAGAAATAAAATAAATAATGTGTTCTTCATAATTTACAAAGTGACAAACGTCAGATCGTAGATTTTTTTAATCGCACCTTTTTCAGGCTTTGATTTACTGGTCAGTACTTTTCTTCCATACAGGTTACATTATTATTTTATGGGTAGTATTTAAACGCACAATAGTAGTATTTGAGAGCAGTGGTGGCCCAGTGGTAACGGCCCTGACTTACGTGTCGTAGGTCGTGGGTTCGAATCCAGGCAGACACATTACTTTATCTAAATTATTTGATCAGCACCGCTCTCAAAACGGTGAAGGCAAACATCGTGAGGAAATGCAGGCATTTCCTAGAACCAAAATTTCGAAGATATGTGACATCCACCAACCAGCACTGGGCCCTCGTTGTGGATTATAGCCCATTCCCTCTCACAGAGAGGAGGCCTGTGTCCCAGCAGTGGGAACATTAAAAGGCCGATGATGATGATTTAAACGCAAATAAAAATAATACTTTTTGTATCCAAAAATAATCCAAATTCCAGTCAAAAATATTGATTGCACAGCAAAATAGTTACCTTTAAATATTATTATTTTAGCAACAATTGCGGTGCTTCTATTTCTGTCTGCTGGGTCTAAAGTAACCCTAAAGGCATAAGCTCCCGAACCCGCTTCGCTCGCTCTTGAACTTATTTTGTTATACATATTATTATGTGTGAGTATAACGTTTGTACACACCGGTTAATTTGCTGTGCAGTCAGTATTTCTGATGTAAAAAAGTATATAAATGATGGAAATAAATTAATAGGTGATTATTTATTTTATGTGCAATTAATAATATTCCATATTTATTTATCAATAATTTGTCCTGCCTGAACAACTTATGGGCAAAGGCCTTCCTCCACTTCTTCCATAAAACGCAAGCCCTCGTGCCCTCCTTATTTTTTGGATAGACTCACGTTTAGCCACCATTTCACTTAATGATAAGCAGTTATTTGGTCGACATTAAAGCATTTTCCCTGGAGGTAACCTATTCACTCTTGACTTAAAGACCATTTTGAACGGAACCTGTCCAATTCGTCATTAAGTTTTCAATCAATATTTACATTTGAATTCGGTCAGCACTCGGTACCGAACCTATATTTTGAATATAAATTAAAAGCTAAGCCCGCGGCTTCACCCGCGTGCAATGTGTTTTATTATCTCGAGGGATCACTATACTGGGATGTAAAGTAGCCTATGTGCTTTTCCATCCATACTATAATCTATCTCTGAGCCAAAAAGTGTAAATTCCATACAGATCCGTTCAGCCGTTTTGGCGATGATTGATTCTGTAACAAATATCCATCGAGATCTGATGATTATTAAGTAACAAACATCTATCCATCCATTTATAATATAAGTAGGATTTTTCTTCATCATCATCATTTCAGCCGAAAGACGTCCACTGCTGGACATAGGCTTCCCCCAGGCCTCGCCACATTGACCGATCCCGTAAGATTTTTATTTAAATTTTAAAAAATCGCATCTAGATATTATTTGTGCCCTTTGAGGGCAAGGCTACCAACTTCCCATGCGTAAGCTACGCAATAACAATGTCAAGGTTTTTCAGTAAAGGCTCTAGGGCCAACTAAGTTTTATTTATTAATACCCTCCCCTCACACATAAGTATTTCAAGACTGTTTTCCACTACCTTGGTTCTCATCGATGCAAAAGGATTACACGTTGGGTTTCCACATTTTTCTTTCATTTCTTTTCATAACCTTCGGTGTAAAGCCAAGATTAACTCAAATGGATATTAGGTCTGGGTTTTCTGGTGATGTAAGTCCACAGCCAAGCTTTAGATGATATCACAGAAGAGCCCTGAGGCTTTGAAGGATGACAAGTTCCTTAGGAGAGCCTCCGAGAGCCATTGAAATTCCTTTATACGAGTACTGTAGCACCAAGATTATCATAATAAATCTTCTTTGTCATCGATTACAAACGGCAAAAAGCTTTCTCTCATAGTCTTGAGTTTTCACAGTATTTTTTGCGCGCTTGACCACTATCTCTCATGATGGTAAGCGATGATGTGGTCTACGGTGAAGCACGCTTGCCTGGAAGTAACCTATTCAGTCTTGATTTAAATATCCCTAGGTTGTAGCTATCGGGAAACACAGACGCAGGCAGGGAATACCACTCCTTACACTTAGCTGAACGCTTAATAAAAGTTTCCAAATCGTTTAGTGCGTATGTGTGGGAAGTCCACCATGTACCGATCGCGCATCGCCGTACGTCTTGTAGTCCAATGATAAAACGGGCTAGGTGGAATTAGATCATGTAATTCCATCGCACACTCCAATATTTCAAACCATGCTAATTACTGAGTTTACAAAACAATTTCGTTCTACTAATTATATCAAACAGCAGACTACAATGCAGTACCTGCTATCTACGTTCATACTTCGATGCACCAATTAACATCCCATCAGTTATAAACCGAGCGCATCCGGCAAGCGAAATTGCGTAGCGTGCATTGGATGACTAAAAACGTTACCATTACTGCTGTATGGTATATAGTCGCCAAGCATTAGGCATATTTATATGTAATCTATCAATATTCTCTTTTTGGTATTTCAGGACATAATTCTAAAGCATCCTCTCTTTTATACAGCACTACTTTGCATTGCCAAATTAGGTCAGATAGACAGTCGCTCTAAGTCACATCATCATTTTAGCCAAAAGACGTCCACTGCTGGACATAGACCTTCCCAAGCGTCGCCACAATGCCATCACCAGGTCGTCGCTCCACCTAGTGGGAGGCCTTCCAACGCAACGTCTACCGGTTCGCGGTCACCACTCGTAAATATTCGGCCCCAACGGCCATGCGTTCTGCGAGCAATGTGCCCTGTCCACTGCCAATTAAGTTTGGCAATTCTTCGGGCTATATCGGTAACCTTGGTTCTCTTGCGGATGTCTTATTTTCTGATTCGATCAAGCAAGGAAACTCCGAGCATAGCTCTCTCCATTGCCCTTTGGGTGAGTTTAGGCCTTCTGTTGAGGCCCATAGTGTGCGACCACGTTTAGGTTCCATAAATCATCACTGGCAACACACACTGGTCTATAGACTCTCATCTTGAGATACTGTGGTAAGTTGGACGAGAAGATACCGCGTAACTGCCCGAACGCTGCCCAGCTAAGCCGGATTCGACGGTTGACCTCTTTCTGGAAGTTGGACCTGGACCGTTCGTCCCAGGTATAAATACTGTTAGACAACTTTATCCGATTAGGCTGCAAGCCAAGAAATCCCAATATACATAGTTGGGAAAATGCTAGGCAGACGATTCTTCTTCTAGAAGAAGGCTTTGCTAATGTGTTTAACTCTCATCTTTACCGTGCATTATTATGACCTGTCCTCCCATCGATCTTTTGGTCTATAAGACTACTTTTGTCTGCCATTCCGCTATTTTAGTCGGTGTTTTCAAGGGTATCACTCGATAAAATGGTCTTTATGTTAGCTGGTTCTACTTTCCTCGTGTGAACTTATAATTGACTACCCGAAACACGGACAGCCTTTGATGAATGCAAGTTTTTTTACGTGAAGTAAATATCCAAAATTATTTGAATGTTTCGTAATTGCATCGACACATTTTTTATTTTGTGGACATCAGGTGCCAAACTTTCCAAATTATTTGGACAGCATCCAAATAAGGAGTATTTAAAAAGGCCACAGATGCTATATAGAATGTGTTGCAGGATGGTGGAGTTGCATTTCGCAAATAATTAATTCAGTCAGTCATTGTCTGCTGATATTTGATTTGGTCATTCCACGATAAATCTGCTCATTGTGCATGCAATGGAAAGGTACTGGTCTTTCGTATTGTACTATCAACATTCTGAGAGCAATTTATGAAAATTGCTCTCAGAATGCCACTGCCACAGTTCCTCTGCTTATGGTTGCCTTAGTCGACAGTACGAACTATTTTGTGCGCGGGGTTAAAATGCATGCTATCTCAATCGACTACACGTCCGAAAGAGATAGATGATGTGATGAGCAGTAAGAAGCTAGTTCGCGTATGAATTAGCACTGTAGCGAAATGGATGATGATTTAGGACGAAAAGGAGCGCGCGAAATTTTATAAACAGTCCTTTGGGAGTATGGATATCATGAAAAAACGACAATGTATATTTTCAAAATAAAATTATTAGCATTGTTGAACTACTAATCTAACCCTGTATGATGGTTGCTTTGCGATTTTCTTTCTTCTTATGGTATTTATTGCCACCCAAAGATGCGTTAAAATTAGTGTTGAATTATGGAACTTTCGACGCTCATAACTTTCAAATAATTTTCTTTTTTTACCTTTTTGTTTCCATACAGGTCTAATGGATGAAATGGGAAAATGATGAGACAAATTGAGAAAATCCTTAAACCGGCAGTCTAATTGCGCAAGTGAATTTGGCAAGGCAAAGGGTTTGACCGCCATCAATCTACCCTTTGCCTTGCCGAATATACTTACGCAATTAGGCTGCCGGTAGCCTTCACTACAAACAACAATAATCGTGTACCGGTTGGTATAGTAGTATTTCTTTTTTTTAAGCCATTCAAATCATGACTGCATGTGTGCTGTGGACCCCTATTACCTTGAACCTATGGCTTTCTCTTCGGAACGCGACATCAATGAGTAAAAACTGTTTTTCGTTCAAAGGCCTATGCTGACAAGCTAAAGTTGATTTACGTTCATAGACTAGGTTACGTTCCTGTATTGATTTTCTGTAAACTGTACCTTATCGAGCTTATGAACTAAACATTCTAGGAAATAAGGGCGGGAGAATAGTGACCTTTCGGGGCATTGAACTTCGTTTTGGTAACTTTGTAGATAAGTAGATTCAATCAAATTGGAAGTATATTTCAAGTTGATTGAGAGCGTTCGGTCTGCACCAAGTGCAAAGGGCAACTGATTGAAAGCCTACGACTGACGAAAAACGAAGTTTTCCGAGGGATATTAAGAAAATAGTTGTACTGTAGGTACGTATAGTACTTTTACTTAGTAAATAAGTCATCATCATCTGCCTAGCCTTTTCCCAACTATGTTGGGGTCGGCTTCCAGTCTAACCGGATTCAGCTGAGTACCAGTGTTTTACATGGAGCGACTACCTATCTGACCTCCACAACCCAGTAACTGGGTAATACGGCCTACCCTTTGGCTAGACTGGTGTCAGATTTCAAGCTTCTGACTACTCGTAACGACTGTCAAAGATCTTCAAATGACAGCCGGGACCAACGGCTTAACGTGCTTTCCGAGGCACGGAGGAAACTCGGTATGTTGAAATGGTCACCCATCCACGGCCCGACCTCGTCAAGCGTTACTTAACCTTAAGATCGACCCGTGCGGCTGTTATTATTTAGCCACGAGCTCCTCTACTTAGTAAATAAGTACCTTCCATCAATTTAATTATTTTCTCTTATACCAATTTATTCGGGGTTAGTGCAACATGTCTAATTATTCTTCTTCCGACAGATTTTCTATTTTATTCGCCACCTCGGTAGTAAGAGTCACTAATTACCATTCTAGCCATATCATCTATCATACAATCAATCAGTCGTTTCGATTCATTGTTTTGTAAATTAAGTCAGCTTCTACTCAGTGTCATGGTCATCGAACTTGACCCACAAGTTGTTTATTCAACACATGATTTATTTGATAACGTAATAAGTAATGAAACAATGCTCCCGTTTTTCGTCATAATATTTGGCAATATTATCCAAGAGTAACCGGTAAACCTACGATTGGCTTTTTATCAGGTACAATAGCTACCTGCCAACTAATTATTTCCGCTACGAACACTTACGTTAATTAGCTGTGAAAAATATTACGTGCATTAAAAAGTATACATAGCGTAAAAAAACATTAACAGCGACACACTTACCACTCCAACTGACTTCTTCTCCCCATTACAAGACGTACAAATTTCCATTTTGAAAGCACAGGAACAACTCACTCAAATAGCAAAAATAACACAATTCAATGTGACTGTTCTGTACCGGTTAGTTCGCCGGTTCAGATCGTTTTATTGAGATTTTTTGCGAGTATTTTGATCGCCACGTAGCGGTGACTTACAACCGGTTGATACCCCACCACTAACTTCTAAATGTTGTGCCCGCGAATTTATACGTAAATGTACACGGTAGGTACCTAACGGGTTATTATCAAAATGTAATAGAACCGCCCGCATGGAGAGCGGTGGCGAAACTGATTGTGAATGGTTTATGACCACAATGTGATACGACTTATCAATTAGCATTGTTTGATTTAACTTTGGCTGCTATTTGCATAATTTATTTTAGTAACTACACTAGTTGTTATGTAAGGAATTGAGAGACTGATTTATCATTTGATTATTCAAGTGTTTTTATTCACCAGATCATATAACGGCAGGATAGCTAGGTAGGCTAAAAATAACTACTATTGGCAACATAAACCTATGTATAGTTGGTACCCACAGTCATGTGCCCACAGTCATTACAAATTTAGATACAAAAGTATAAACTAATTTCAGTCAGCTCAAGATTAGATTTTTTTTTTAGGTCCTACTTCAGGGCAAACTTAAAAGAAAGACACACTTGGACGCATGGACGTAGTTCTGTATACTGAGCAAAGAGTAAAATAATAATAAGGGAGATACTGAATTACTGAGTCATCTTTTCAGTTTTCAGGAATAAAATAAAAACCGAATCCTTGGAAAAGGAAAAAGTCCTGAAACAATTCTAGTGATTCCTGCCATCTTTCGAATAAGCTCGTTATCTTTTCACTTTTGCTCGCTCAAAGTTTAAAATAGGGTTTCGGTAGATGTCGTTACTACAAAGTTCAATGTTAATGTTTAACGCAAAGCACAACAGTTTGTGTTTTTTTTTTGAAATATGAATACTGTGATTTTTTCAAAGTCCCAGTAATTAATTTTCACCGATTTTAGCAAGGTTTCATGATTTTATCTTCCAAATCCTCATTTTCATTCACTTCTTCTGACTTTATACCGTTCATTAAAACGTTCTATCATTCATTCATTTCATTCAAGTATCGTAATGACGTCAAAGAAAATGACATTTTCCTTTGTGACGTCTTTCTGTTCTATAATTTTCAGGCTTTTTCAGGAGTTTTGATTAAAAATCAATGAAACATGATTGCTTCTACAATCTTCGATTAATTAAATCCAACATACACTAACCTGAACATGGACACACCCAGTGAATACGAAGAAAATGATTATCCTATTTGGCAAGAACCGAGGTGCGAGCCTTTGGGAGCGCCCAAGGAGACCCTTTGTGACGAAACCACCCCAGAGCAAGCACAAGGAGACAGGCTACATGCTTTGGAAGAAGAACAGGAAATCTTGTCATCATCTGTGTTCTCTCTGACCTCACATCTTGCGCAAGTAGAATTTCGTTTACGACAGATTTTGAAAGCCCCGCCGGAAGAGAAAGATGTGATGCTAAAAGCTCTCGAAGAGTTTACATCACGTGGAGTGCCTGATTCACGAGCCGCCCCTCAGGGAAGCTCTGGCGACGCGTCGTGCGGCGAGTGTGTTGAGTTAGAACGGAAAATATCGCGCCAACGAACAAAACAGGCTCACTTTATCGATAGGCTTAAAGTGCAATTGAAGGAGCTAGAAAGATTCGCATCAAACCCTACCTCAACAGGCGATATTAAACACAGGACATTGATTGACCATTTACGTAGTGAAATTGACCAAAACCTTGAAGAAGGATGCCACCAACCACTTACAGCAGAGGAGCTCAGGCATCAGATCAACTGTGCTGTGCGCCAGTATGCAGACAAGCAGCTATCCAAAGATGAAATCATCAGCAAACTACAAGCACACATAGAAGATATGCAGAAATTCATTAAACTAATGAAAACTGAGGAACTTAACAACAGTAAACTGGCTCCAGAAACTAAAAATGTTGGAAAATCTGAGAAATTTGAGAAAAACTTCAGCAGGAGTAAAGGCAATGATGATTTAAGAGCTGAAACTATTAATTTGATGAGGAAAGCATCAACTTTAATTCAGATTTTTACTGTGTCACAGTTTGGTTGTTCGCCCAACACAAACAGAAGGTATGAAGGTGCAAAAAAATCAAGTAATGTTACTCACTGGGGTAACTTACGAGCTAGACTAGAGATGGCAGTGGATGGGGTACTCCATTTAGTGTCAAGAGATAGACCATCTCACAACATGATAGACAACTATGACAGTGAATCAGAAGAAGGTGGTATTGTTATAAACGATGCTCCTCTAACTACTGCAGTCCGCAGACATTTAGCTATTAACTTACGTGACTTATTGCACCATGGACTTACAGGTCCAGAATCTAGCTCTCTTGTTCCTATTATTGGCTGCTTTCCAGTTCGCAGATCTTCCACATCTAGGGCCACACATATCTGGGAATTAATACTCCGGTATTATGATTTGAATGATGGAGATAGGTTTAATTCCACTCCAGCCAGGAAATTAAGTCAAAGTTTTAATTTGGATATAGTTGGTGGGACAGCTATTACTAATAAGCAGAGTTTGTTGAGTGCTATCGGCAGCATTGTGGCCTCTCATACACCATACAAAAGAAGTTATGATGCCCATTTCAAAGCTTTTGTTTGTGCAGCATTAAATACACATAAACTTGTCATTTGGTTAAACATCATTTTAAAAAGCAGGTCCTTGATTGATGCATACTATTCATCAACCAGCTATGTGGTGAACACGGGTTTCCAAGATGCCTTGCAAAGTTTAGACCGCTTGACTCCTTACAATTTTGAACTACCTGTTGACCTAGCTGTTAAACAGTTCCAGAATATCAAAGATGTATTTATGTAATTAAGTAATTTTGTAAGAGTACAATTTTATACACAATGTACATTAGAACACTGTTTCTGAATGTGACAAGAAGCTATAGCAAATATTGGAAAGAATTATTTAAATAGTATGTACTGTTACTGTCTTATTCATCAAACATTTTAATTAATTCAAATATTAATTGGTGCCACTGTTTTGGAGCTAAACGGTATTCATAATAACATTTAATTTAACAATCTAGTAGGATCTTGTCACATAATTGAAAGCAGGCTTATGATGCCTTCCATGATATCAAACTATGATGTATGCATTTCTGTACTTAATCTAGTCTATAAATAATCTGAATTAGTCATTAGTCAATCTATTTAAGTGTCTTTTAGTTGTGTAATTGTCATTCTAGTTAAATTTTGTTTGCTATCTAAAGCTTTGCCACTTTTTGAGTTATTTAGTATGAGTGCAGGAAAGTACTATCATTGCCCAACTTGGATTTGGCTTCCAGTTTAACCGGATCCAACTGGGTACCAGCATTATACAGGAGTAACTGCCTTTCTGACCGCCCTAGCAAGTCAACCATGCCCACAAAAATTGGTTGACCGGACAATCAGAAGGTTCAACTGTTTCTCATCTGTAATCAACTTACTGAATATTCTTTTTCATTGGTCAGAAATTTTCCCTATTATAGTGGAAAGAGATGTAACTTATAAAACCAATACATTCCAATTAAACCAGATCTCACATTATGAAATCAGGTGTGATAAATACCATTACGGGTACCTACCTACCTACCAAGATTGTAACTTTAGTATTATGTGTATATTTATCATTGTTGCTAATTATAACGTAGTTGAAGCATGAACACTGAGTTTTAATTTGTGCCCACCACTGTGTACCTACCTACAGCAACGGCGGGTGCCGGGCCTTTTACATCCAGGTTCGGCATGTCCATCCCACTTGCCTTATCATTCACGCGGATTGCTTATCATCGTCATGGTCTGCGGTATTGAATAGTTATGAGGATGTAGGTAAATAAGCGTTGGAAATAACGGTTACCGCACCATGATGTAGGTCAGGGTTACGTTATCAGCTTATGAATGCTAACCATCTTCGTGCCCATTGATACTTGAGGTCGGCACAGCGAGTTTAATTCTTCCATTCTGTTCAGTCACACGCCACGCTATCACTGACCCCCTATTAATTTTTTAACCCCCACCGGAAAAAGAGGGGTGTTATAAGTTTGACGTGTGTTGCTGTGTATTTGTGTGTGGCATCATAGCGCCTAAACGGATGAACCGATTTTGATTTAGTTTTTTTTTCGTTTGAAAGATGATTTTGTCGATTCCAAAGCCGTTCAAAAGTTTATGGGCGTTTTACTGTTTGAATCGGGGTGTTTTCGCAAGATATCGTGTCATAAATACGTTTTCAATAGATTACTGATCGAAGCATATCTGTCCGTATATATAAGTTTCTCTGTGGTATCTACTATGTACCTACTAAATAAATTATGTAGCATGAAATAAAAATGTGTAGAGGGTATTTTGAAATTTTACCTGTCATAATCATCAATCTTTAAAATGTTTCAACTATTCTTTGGCCTTCAGACATCACTAACCCACTAATACCAGCCAACTGTTCCATTGCAGGGCACAGGCCTTACGCCTTCTCATACAGAGAAGGCACGAGCATTGATCACCACGCTTGCTCAATTTACTAACCTAGTATACAATCCGAATACATTTCGTTCGTATGTTACTATGTATACCCCTCCCGCATAGACGCGCAGCGCCCCGCGTTCGGGCCGCCGAACGTCAGAAATTGATGTCATCGGCAAACTTACTGCGCGCGGCTTAAAAAATATGTTCATGTGGCATGTAATAATTTGGGGGAGAAAATAAAAATACCAGTTTTCAAAACATGATTCATGTATTGAGAAACAACATTAAAAAAAAATATTGCACCTGCTGTTAAAATTTCAATTCACATGTTTTCACAATACTATTCGACTGTATTCACTATTAATGATAAACTACCGAAACATAACAATCCACATATCCAACAGTAAATACGTTACTTATAAATAAACAAAACGTTTCATTTTACACTTTTTAGATGCATTTTTTCATAAATGCATAGCAATTTTGTACTTTTTTTGTGTTGAAACTAGGATTTTTTATGTATAAAAATTGATGTACTTTGGCACTACCATACATTAAAACTTTAGCAGCAAAATAATTTAAAACAAAAGTGCCCTCTATGTGGCATAATATCGTCAAAAAATGTTTAGCATACTATGAATGATATAACATTGTCATAATACATTTCAAAATATAATAAAAAAGAAACTTGTATATTACGTTACAGATTAAAAAAAGTTAAAATAAGAATAACAAAATGATGTTAAAAAAATATTGTGCGGTAGGGGAAACCACAAGGGGAAGTCAGATTGTTTCCTGTCAATCCAAAGTATCTCTGGCAAATTCCAATTGCAACACAAAAAATTTCTTCACTCGGTTCCACGTCTCGCACAGGGCGCTTACTTAGGTCCCAGCATGTTCTCTGGCTTCACCCATTGGTTGAACTGTTCTTCCGTGAGGATACCCAGCTTGATAGCTGTGCCTTTAAGAGTTCCTCCCTCTGCGTGCGCTGTCTTCGCGATTTTGGCAGCCTGAATTAGGAAATGAAAAATAAAAGTTGTTATGACAATTTTTTTAAAGTGTATGCAGGTTTGGCCATGTTGACAGGATGAAAGGCGACTAACGAAAGGTATTTACAAGGTAGACTTAATGGAAACACCAGGAGCATGCAATGCAGTCATTCAGATTTGTTTGATCCAAAACTGTGCACGTGTCAGCGACACGAAGAACAAGTTTACTGTTAAGTTTTTCCACACACTGCGTGCAATTCCCTTGCGCAAAACGCGCAAATACATATAAATCGACACGAGTCGAGAATCATCTTATGTACGTGTATCATTACAACATTTTACTATGCATTGTGCGCGGAAATAAAAAAATATATCTGAACCAAGCATGAAATTAATAAAATGGCCGAAGTTGTCGTAAGGATGTCGCTACTTATTCTGTCCATGTTCTTTGAACTTTAGGTATATGAGCTAACCAAATTCCGATCTCTGATTATTACGTATATTTTACTAACAAATACCAATAATGATATTCTACAATAAATTGCGAAGTGTGCCCTCCTGGTAAATCGGGCCAATCCTTGTACGCCATCTGATGTGACCAATTTATGCTATAATAAAGAAATAGAGTCACCTTATCGTATCCGATGTGCGGGTTGAGCGCTGTGACCAACATGAGCGACTCGTGCATGATCTTGTCTATTTTCTCTTTGTTGGCCTTGATGCCCACCGCACAGCCTTTGTTGAACGCCAAGCAGCCATCACCTGAGAACAATTAGGGGATTATATTTTCAGACGTCGAACATTTTGTAATTCACATTTCAAAGATTATCTGAAAGTGTCATTTAAAATTCATTCCAATAGATGGCGCGTTTTTAAATTTCCGAGACATTCTACTCTATGTTATAAATATGTATTGTAACACATTTTGATGTAACTGAAAAAACGTGCAAAAAATACTATAAAACAAATCGCCACTGTATTATTATTACGAACTAATGACATGACGTCACACAAATCCTGCATTGTGAAAGCCAAGTTTTCGGTGCGATTTGAACACATACAACAGTCCGATAATAACCGTTGGGCAGTTGCCTGGACTAGACACAACACCCGTCTGGTCGGAGGATTCTCCCTTTTCAGTGGAGGTTTGCGGGACTTTACACCCTGTTCCGCATATCTCCCAATAATTAAAGAAAAAAGTATTCACAAACCAAGCAAACCTTTTTACTTGCAAGTCACTGCTAACACCATCTACCGCTTGGGAAAGAACCGACCACGTCCGATGTCATCATCATCATCATCTTCATCATTTTAGCAGAAAGACGTCCAATGCTGAACATAGGCCTCCCCCAAGTGTCAAATTGACCGTTCGATTTACTGTTAGTAAAATAGTCATTTGAGTCAGACGAAAAACGCTAAAGTCGTCACAATCTAAGAAGTCCGTTGACGTTTCTCATTTTACATGCCGCGATAACTTTCCGCATAAGAAATTGAAAAATGAAATTCATAATCCTAATGTATTACTGTTATAATTACGCAAGCATCAAGTTTAATTATAATTAAATATTTTTATAGCTGTCAAAACGGACTTCTTAGATTGTGCCGACTTTAGTTACGTCGGCACGGTTTCTGTGTGTGGGATGAGGCATCTGTATGCAGTATTATATATTATCTGTGTAATAGTATACCCAAATTGCCAACTAAGCGCTTTCAGCGCCAGATTCTCTCTTCAACGTTCTAGCGCCTAACGCTAAATCTAGCGCTTTTTGAAAAATTGGACTTTCTTTAAAAAAAAGTAATTTCGCAATCTATCAACATCTAAACGAAGTGTTGAGGCAAATTTCATCCACAGATAAATATAAATTCAAGTCCAAAACTGATCAAGACCAACCATATAATTCGGCGGCAGAAGCAATTGTAGTAGAATCAGACGATGGTGAGTTAATTTATTTCCTTTATATTATGAAATAATTATATTAACACGTTATTATTTTATTTTATTATCACTAAACAAGTACTATAAGTATTAACTCTTGTCTAAGACATATTTTGATTCAATAAAAAATACGTTTATACGTCCCTGTCTCAATTTATTGGGTGTTTTGCTTGTATTTGGCGCCGAATAAAGCGTATTTTTTACAGCGACCATTTAGCGCTTTCTAGCGCGTTTTTAAAGAGCTAACAGCGCGTTTTTGCTTAGACGAGTTGTCAGCACTGATTGCCAATTAGGTTTAGACAGCGAGGCTATTACCATCAATCGAGCTGTTACTGAGAAAATTCAGATGGAAAAACCCAATAACACAGCTCGGACCAGGTACCGAATCCGGGCCTCATGCTCAAAAGTTACATACAACTGATTGACCATCTCTTTGAATTCTGGCTCTCATGAAAACTATTGCAACCTCATGCGCAAGCCATGAAATATTAGAGGACTGGTGCAAAGAATACCAACTAGCAGTGAACCACACCAAACCTATACTTGTTTTTTTAATCAATCAATATTTAGTGTAAACAAATTCTAACTGGTTAATTTATATATATTAATATTATTATTGCATTGCTTGTTTTTCTCAGAAATTGACTCGCGCACTGGTCTGTTGTTGTTGAATTAGGTAATTTACCTATGTTAGCAATATTTGTAAGTTTGTGAGAACCATGTTCCTATTTAACAAAATAATGAATTTACCTGTTAGCATGGGGTATCAACTCATACAAATTATAATTAGTATTAAAAAAAGATCATAGATGGCAGCATAGGTAACAAATGTGAAAGTAACAATCAATTAAAAATGTTTAACAGCAGATTCAGGCTGAAATAAGTTTAGTAAAAATCAAAACTTGCTTTTTTAATGTTAATTTATCCATTTACACTCATTGATCAGGTTTTTTGAACAAAAAAGATAAGTGAAGACTTTGTATGTTAAATTAGTTGAAAGTAGCTATCGATTTTTCGTTTTGTTTTGAGTTCTTTGCAATAGATGGCGTGTTTCACAATTTGTCCTAAACTATATATCCATCGTAAGATTCATTTTGTAGGATAGTTATTATTTATTATAGGCGTAATTTAAAAGATATTATTTATTATAGGCGTAATTTCAAATATTAAAGTTTTGGTCTATTATTTAAAATCACTTTTTTGTGATGCTTGTTTACACGTCGAATTAACTAGATACTTCGCTGGAACAGGACTCGTATCGCGCTAGGGCCTACTCAAATCGCACGGGTACTAAAATAAGAGATAACGCGACGCGTGTGCCGCTTGCCGTCCGAGTTTACGCGTCGCATAGTAGGTACAGTTTGATTCAAACTTAAGAACGGATCGAAACACTTCGTGAGCCACTACGCGCTAGCAATTTCATGTGACTGCGGGGGTGAGGGGTAGGGTAGGTACTGCCATGCTGCGTACCTAACTAAAGTATTAAAAGTAATCATTTTTGTAAAAACATCTTGTTCTTTATATATATAAGTACCAACCTAAAATAAAAAAGCTAATTTAAAAATCAAACACCCACTGCTTAAAAAGCGAACTAAAAAGCTGTAAACAAGAAAATAACTAGCTGTGCAGTCGGAGGATACATATTCGCGAACTGCCTGATCCTCCGACGGCACAGTACGATTTTTAGTTGTTTACAGCTTTTAAGTTCGCTTCCTTTTTGATTTTAAATTAGCTTTTTTTATTTACAACTTTTAAGTTTCTTTTTTTTTATAAATTGTTTTAAACATATTACGTGGTATGTATTTTTGTAATCACCACTAAAAGCCCTTCATTTTGATACCCCACTCGACGGGTTACGAAGATAAAAAATTGCAACCTCTTCAATATGGAGCCCAAAATCCGCCATTTGTTTTAATGGCACTTATCTAAGAATATTTGGGTGGCCAAGACCTATCTAACGATGTCTTAATTATAAAAATCCGTCATGTGGTTTGAAAGATACGAGGTGATATATTACACACATACTTACATACAAGATACGCGCGAAAAACAAACCCTTGCCTTGCAGCCGGGTAAAAAAGGATAACGCTTATAGTGAATAATAAAACGACATAAAGTAGGTACCTACTTCGTGTTTTCATTCATTGCCACGGAAGCAAGCTAACTACCAACATTTAATTCTACAACGAATTCTATAGTTTTGATTGATTTAGAATATTCGTGAATATTGTGAAATTCGCTACACAATGCGACCACTTAGATTTAAGAAGTTACCGCGGTCTGAGCGGAGCCTGTCCCGAACCGAACATACCTAATGTTATTATTACGAATACGAAGTAAGCGTTCAAGGACAAGACAACTGGCAAATAACGTCTCTGAGTACCTACATGATACGATTCCTCGCTCAAATTGCCATATGATTTAGTATCTAGGCAAACTACTAGATGGCGTTAGAAAACCACAGTCTCGGGCTATTAAAGAGTCACTGGTGCTGCCGCCTGTTAAAAATATGGAGAAAGAAAAAATAGCCCGACCAATAGCCCGACTTAAGGAGGTGACATTTCTTTGTATGGGATTGGGTATCTGTACTGTAGTATTATATTATCTTTGCTGTTAGTGTTTGTAATACTTTATACTTATACGTAGTATAGTTGTGTTATTATGGGTGCATCTTCCTCACTTATATGAATTAATGTATGTAAATATTGTATTACATTTTTTTTTTTAAAGAGTAAGTAAGGAGTTTCTTGTCCGTTCTTCTCCAAAACAAGCTTCTATTCCGAATGAACGGTAGAATCATTTATTAAAACATGTAAATTAAAATTTTGTGACGTTCAAAAGTGCCGCTTAATGGCCTTATTAAATAATAGTTTATTATGCAATTAGTGAATAAAGGACGGATTTAAAGCGAGGGCCATAGATGAATCACGACCTTAGGGAGACATTCAAATGTTAGAATCCTGAGTGATTCATGGCCCTCGATATAAATCAGTTTTATTTATGAGTTGCATAATATACTTTATACGATGACTACGAGAAAAGCAAAGATAAAGCACAAGGAGTTTGTATGTCGAGTATACTTTGCACAAGGAGTCTGTATAATAGCATTGAGATGAAGTTTGAATATTATATTGGTGTGTTCTAAATTCAAACACCAAAACAGTGATTAAAAGTGCTTTTTATTCACTGTTTTCAGTAAATAAAATAAGCTTTTTAGTGTGGGAATGGTATAATAGTATATTATGCAACTAGTGAATAAAAGACGGATTTAATGCGAGGGCCGTAGATGATTTTTGGTTCTAAGACATGCATGTTTTGAGAGCAGTGATGATGAAATAATTTACACAAAGTGCTCTACGTCATGTTTACCACTGGGTCACCGCTGACTTACCAATGAGAATAGCGGAGCGAAGTACGTTGGCGACCATCATGGGCTTGAAGACGTTGAGCTCGAAGTGTCCGTTGCTGCCTCCAATGGTGCAGGCCACGTGGTTGCCCATCACCTGCGCAGCGATCATGGTCAGTGCCTCGCACTGCGTGGGGTTCACCTTGCCTGGAATATGGTGAAGGTAACGTTAGGTTACAAAAATATTAAGTAGTTTTATTTTAACCAATATAAGAGAAATCCGCGGGGGCTTAAGCTAGTGTTAACTAATTATTTTAAAGAGGTAAAATTGTATACGTCAGAGGAGTACAGAGAGTTTGAATCATTCAGTTTTGTTTAATTGGCAACATTTAGCTTCTGATTCAAATCTCAGTTCAATTTTATTCGATTGACAACACTTTATTTTTCTCATGTCAAAATACTTGATTTCGATTGGATGATATAAGCTGTACTGTGTTTAGTATCCAACTAAAGCGAAGGTGGTCCTTAATGTGGAGTCGCCATTGGTTGTTCGCATAGCTGTGTCGCATATTAGGCAAGACCGCGTCTTGGAGTTGTTGTGACGGAAAAATTGAGAAGTGTTGCCTGGTGGCGCGTATGAACTTGATAAGTGTGTTCTTTTTGTACTTGTTGTGTACTTTTTGTTGAGAGAAAGCGAAACGATTGGTGGCCGAACCCACTGCTTTGTTAATTGGACCAAGGCCTATCTCTAAAACGGTATAAGTTACTTGCTTAGCGCATGCATGGGTAATGCATGCGCTCAATAAGCCCACAAGACCGAGGGTATATTGAAGATAGCCCTCTTATTTCCAACATATACTTACATAAACTCGTCTTTTTCCATGGGGGTAGGCATAAACTACACAACGCCACCTGCTACGTTCGTAACATACTCCTTTAGCTTCAATTACGTTCATACATCTAGTCATACATGCACACCGGTTAAGGTTATGAAGAGCTGGTGGCCACAGCTCCACCATCTAAGCGCGTAATTTTCATACGGGTGGGATTCATCTTGCGCCTTGGTGTTTATTTGAAACTAGCTGATTCCCGCAGCTTCGCTCCCGTGAACTGGCCCTACCTACCTACCTACCCTAACCACTTACACTACCTACCCTACCTACCTACCTAACAATTTGTTAAACTATTTGTTTGATTAAGAATTAACTCTACAATACGTATGTAAGCAAATTTTGTTTCTACCGGCTATCTATTGAAACTAAAAACATAAAAGCTGCTATTGTAACTTAACTATGATAATAAGATATTTTCTCTCACAGGCTTTTTTGTAGGAAATAATGAGTACATCATTTTTATGTATCATCAAGTTTTCTCCGCCAAAGAATTAATTTTATAGGCAAAATGTTGCTACTTTGGGTTACATTATTGCAATTTTCATTAGGATCTCTAATATTTTTGAAAATAAATTATAGTCTATGTCACTCATAAATAATGTATTTTTAAAACTCGTTTCAGTAGATCCAGAGATTACCCCCTACAACCTCACAAACTTTACCTCTTTATAATATTACTAGCTGACCCTCGGGGCTTCGCTCCCGTCAACTGCCTACCTACCCTGGCTACCCTGCCTACCCTGCCTACCTTGCCTATCCTGCCTACCATGCCTACCCTGCCTACCCTGACTTTCCTGCCTACTCTGCCTACCCTGCCTTTCCTGCCTACCCTGCCTATCCTGCCTACCCTGCCTACCCTGCCTACCCTGCCTACTCTGCTTACCATGCCTACCCTGCCTACCCAGCCTACCCTGCCTACCCTACCTATCCTGCCTACCCTGCCTTTCCTGCCTACCCTGCCTACCCTGCCTTTCCTGCCTACCCTGCGTATCTTGCCTACCCTGCCTACTCTGCTTACCCTGCCCACCCAGCCTACCCTGCCTACCCTACCTATCCTGCCTGCCCTGCCTTTCCTGCCTACCCTGCCTACCCTGCCTTTCCTGCCTTTCCTGCCTACCCTGCCTTTCCTGCCTATCTTGCCTACCCTGCCTACCCTGACTACTCTGCTTACCCTGCCTAACCTGCCTACCCTGCCTACCCGGCCTACCCTGCCTACCCTGCCTTTCCTGCCTACCCTGCCTATCCTGCCTACCCTGCCTGCCCTGCCTACCCTGCCTACCCTGCCTACCCTGCCTACCCTGCCTTTCCTGCCTACCCTGCCTATCTTGCCTACCCTGCCTACCCTGCCTACTCTGCTTACCCTGCCTACCCTGCCCACCCAGCCTACCCTGCCTACCCTACCTATCCTGCCTGCCCTGCCTTTCCTGCCTACCCTGCCTATCCTGCCTACCCTGCCTTTCCTGCCTACCCTGCCTTTCCTGCCTACCCTGCCTTTCCTGCCTACCCTGCCTTTCCTGCCTACCCTGCCTATCCTGCCTACCCTGCCTTCCCTGCCTACCCTGCCTTTCCTGCCTACCCTGCCTACCCTGCCTGCCCTGCCTTTCCTGCCTACCCTGCCTATCTTGCCTACCCTGCCTACCCAGCCTACTCTGCTTACCCTGCCTACACAGCCTACCCTGCCTACCCTGCCTACTCTACTTACCCTGCCTACCCAGCCTATCCTGCCTACCCTGCCTACTCTGCTTACCATGCCTACCCTGCCTACTCTGCTTACCCTGCCTACTCTGCTTACCCTGCCTACCCTGCCTACTCTGCCTACCCTGCCTAACCTGCCTATCCTACCTACCCTACCTACTAATTTGTATCTATCATCAATAGTTTTCTCAGCGCACGCCAAATAATGTATTTTACAGACAACATTTTGCTACCTTGGGTTACATTATTGCAATTTTCATAAGGATCTCTATTTTTTTTGAAAATATTTTATAGCCTATGACACTCGGGCTTTCTATCGGTGCAAGAATTTTCAAAATCGGTTCAGTAGATCCAGAGATTACCCCTTACAACGTCACAAACTCACAAACTCACAAACTTTACCTCTTTATAATATTAGTATAGATATATTACTAGTAATAAGCTAGCTTCTGCCCGCGGAATCGGCCGCGTAAAAAGTGCTTTATCATCCGAAGGGAATGCAAACTATCCTATGTCTTTCTCAGGGTCTCAAATTATCTCCATGCTAAATTCCAGAGAGTACCTCCTACAAACTCACAAACTTTACCTCTTTATTATATTAGTTATTATTTAGTATAGATGGGTCATTTTCTGGCAGTAATGATCAGATTTCTTTCACTGATACTTAGCTACGTTATTGCTGAATTTATAGCTTTTTACTCTTTATCTAAGATTCTGGCAGTAATGATCAGATTTCTTTCACTGATACTTAGCTACGTTATTGCTGAATTTATAGCTTTTTACTCTTTATCTAAGATCTACCACGAAAGCGAAGCCGCGAGCGAAAGACAGTCGTTAATATAAGTAAAGAGCTCACCAGGCATGATAGATGATCCAGGCTCATTCTCTGGCAGCATCAGCTCTCCCAGTCCACATCTAGGTCCGGAAGCCAGCAGACGAATGTCGTTGATAATCTTCATTAAGGAAACCGCGATCACATTGAGTGCTCCAGACACCTCAACCATGGAATCGTGGCAGGCCAACGCTTCAAACTTGTTTGGTGCGGTCTCGAAAGGTATGCCTGTAAATGAAAACATTTTTATTTAATTTTTGAAATTACATATCATGCCAGTATTCACCGAAGGGAAAGGGTGATTACGAATACATCCGATCCGCGTCCGTGAAATTTCGGTTCGGAAGTAGCCGTAGTACTTCTTGTAGGGAAGCATACGCACTACATACGAACTCTATCCGTCATAATTCAGAACATTTTGATCTTGAAACACAAATCACGGACACGGACGTCTAGCACAGATTAATTAATAGTTACTACGTAACAGGTACTTCACTAAACCTACGCGATAATCACGTACAGAGCGCCGCCGCGTCTACTACGAACAAAAATATGTCTAAAATGCTTGCAGCGAGTGCCAGCCGTTCAGTTTTGATGCGGCCGCGGACACAAGGGGGACATGAGGGTTGCTTACGAACATAAGAAACAAATAAAAGTCAGGTTTATAACATTTCTTTAATATGTTTTAAAGTAATAAGCAGGTACGTATATATACATATATATAGCCTATAGGACTTATACATGTTTTATTTAGATGTAATGGCGAATAAATTTTGCCGGTCCCTGAATTTGTGGTCATTAAATCTGATAGTCGAACAAATTATTTTAAGTAAATACACAGAATTATCAGTAAGATTAATAAATTAAGAATATTTTACACGAAAAATATGTTGAAAGAAACGTTACCGCGTAGTGTACGTTCGCGAGCCAAGGCATGAGACAACGGACAACCCACTGATCGTAGAATCGCCAGCGATGCTCGAATCGGTAGGCATTTATCTCATGCCTACGCGAGCAGTAATGGAGGCCCGCGTGTAGTCCGTAACCGCAGAGATACGCCTATAGGGCACCCACATTTCGCCAGTTAAGTTATTAAATTTTGGGACAAAAATGCAGACTTCGGATTGTAAAGGAGAACGCGCACCTAGACGCGCATTTTATAAATCTATATTAAATCGTATGCAACGACACGCACCTATCCGCACTGCACGACCATGTGGGTCGTGCAGTGCGTTCAGTAAAATGCTGTAAGTATAAGGATTCCACCAGAGCGTGCGGATGACGTCATTATATTCGGCGCGTTCGATGCGGGCGGCGCGGCGACGTCATCCAAATCCGTATAGAAAATATTGATATAATAAGATAGATACAGATACGATAAGTGGATACAATGCGTGCGGCGCGTTCGGCGCGTACGATGCAGATTACGCGAGACCATGAGAAAATGCGATGAATGCGGCGCGTGCGGCTCTTGCGGTGTGCTCCTGTATCACGGCGGGGCTTACCAGTAATGGAAACGATCTCGGCGTGACTCTGCAGTAGCAGTAATGGAATGAATTAATCTTGGCGAGATTCAACAGTAATGGAAGCTATCTCGGTGGGGCTTACCAGTTATGAAAGCGATCTCGGCGGGATTCTGCAGTAGCAGTAATGGCATGGATTAATCTTGGCGGGATTCAACAGTAATGAATGCGATCTCAGCGGGACTCTGCAGTAATGGAAGCGATCTCGGCGGTACTCACCAGTAATTGATGCGATCTCGGCAGCGCACTTCTCAGCGAAGCCGATGCGCGTGTTGAGGCCGGTGCCGACGGCCGTGCCGCCCAGCGCCAGGTAGTGCAGGCGCGGCAGAGTTGCGCAGATGCGCTCGATGCCGTACGTCAGCTGCGCCGCGTAGCCGCTGAACTCTTGGCCCAGCGTTAGAGGCACAGCGTCCATCAAATGGGTTCTAAAGGAGAGAGGTGATTTTATATTAAAATATCTACTAGAGACGAACAAACTGGTCGGGCAAGACAACAATTCGGCCATACTTATAGTATAGTCGGTTGACTAACCGGCTAATACCATTTCTGAAACATAACCAACTAATTTCCTAGTTTATATTTTTCATATTGTCTTAAATATCAAAAGGGATCAACTTCTTGAATCAATCATTATGTGCTAATAATAAATTGAGGGTGGACGCTAATACCACATATTTACTACTACATTTCAATTAAGTATACTAACAGCGCACATCTTAATCTTAATATATATAAATCTCGTGTCACAATGTTTGTCCTCAATGGACTCCTAAACCACTTAACCGATTATAATAAAATTCGCACACCATGTGCAGTTCGATCCAACTTGAGAGATAGGATAGTTTAAATCTCAAATTATAGTCGCAATTTTAATTTATTGCTAGGGTAGGTAGGGTAGGGTAGGTAGGGTAGGGTAGGTAGAGTAGGGTAGGTAGGGTAGGGTAGGTAGAGTTGGGTAGATAGTGTTAGGTAGGGTAGATGAATGTTTGGTGTTTTTATGGCAAAACAAAGTTTGCAGGGTCAGCTAGTATAGATATATGAAACAAAAAGCTGGCCTGGTCATTTATTTATTTTAGAGGATGACATATTGTTTTCTTTTTTATCGTATTTGAATAGTTACACTTATTTGCAATATTACGGATTACTTTATTCACTTCTATTATACGTAACTCGATTGCAAAGTTAATCATATAAGTTTCTGTATCTTCATCCTTATAGTCAGAATTTTAATTCGATTCCAGATTTGACATTAGCTACTGTCATTTTGTGAAATAATGATACCACATATAATAGTGTAGTGATGAACACAAAAATCGATAAACAATCAGTGTGTGTGCCATTCAGTGTGCCGAATGGTCTAAATGCGTATCCCATGTTGTCAAAGAAGAGGAAAACATGAGTAGGCTAGATATGTTAATTGACAATATCACAGACACATTTATAATAAATGTTACAGAAAGTGACAGCGATAGCGATAGCGATGACGGCGACAATATATAAAATAAATTATCACCATAATACATATATCTGTTTTATTTGTCATGTTCCTTCATGATCACATTTTTTTATTTATTTCACACACAATTATAAAAGAAAAGTCTCAGATCGTTAATTAATCGTCAAAACTAAATTATCGGTTCAGAAATATTTAATTGCCTGATATACTTAGTTTACGAAAGTAAAATTATAAACGAGAAGAATCGATCCGGAAATATTCCATTTCCATATCGAATAATTTTGCAACGTCACTATTTAGTACTTGTCATAACGTTGCAACACTGAAATTGTCAAATCTGGAATCGAATTAAAATTCCGAGTATAGTGCACAATTGTTAACGGTTTTTCAACGTTTTATGGCTTTCCAAGATATTTTTTGTTTTGGATCTAAAATTAAAGCTATGTATATTACAACTATTTTCTTGATGCCTTTTAGCAATCATCGCATTTCTGAATACAAAAATGCTAATTACCATGTCCATCAATTATTAGATTTATCGTGTATAATAATTTGCGCTTGACCACTATCTCACCAGATGGTAAGCGATGACTTGGTCGACGATGAAGCACGCTTGCCTAGAAGAAACCTATTCACTCTTGATTTAGACTAATACTATTAAACCTGGGTTTAATAGTATTAACAACTCTATATACTTCCAAGTTGATTGATAGCGACCGGTCAGCACAAAGTACAAAGGGCAACTGATATAAATCCGACGACTGACAAAACACGAAGTTTGCCGAGGGGCGTTAAGAAAATAGTTGCACTGTGTAATATTATTATGTGTAATCACAGATAATATAATACTAGCATACAGATGCCTCATCCCATACAAAGAAACCGTGCCGACGTAACTAGTGTTTTTCATCTGATTAATCTTGTTATTTTTTGTACATCGAACGCGTTCGGTTCTGTTTCACGGTGATAGATAGATGGTGTTAGCAGTGACTTGCAAGTAAAAGGGTTTACTAAGTTCGTGAATATTTTTTTCTTTAAATACAGTGAAGGTTCGTTTCATAGTATTTATTGCCACGTTTTTACAGTTTTTTTTGCACCAAAATGTGTTACAATGCAAATTTTAACAATCGAGTGGAATGCCTCACAAATTAAAAAATGCGCCATCTATTGGCATCAATTCTAAATTATCCGTTAAAATAATCTTTGAAATGTGAATTAAGAGCCCAATATTCCATAATTTTGTACTTAGGAGAGTTGATTAAACAAGAACATACAATTTTTATGTTCAATTCCAGAAAATGTGAATTTTACACACATTCAATAACAGATACGTGCATATCGCGCCATCTAGTGAGATTTATTTGAACCAATTTTTTTTTGTTAGCAATGAGACCCCGTGGTGTAATGAAGCAGGTGAATAGTTTAAGTTTAGGCGGTAATAGGCTAACAAATGAAGGCCTAATACAGTCACTCATACAGCTGAAATAAAAATAAAAGTGGAACCGGAAAAATATGTGTTATGGCGGACAATTTAGATTCTCATTGCACATGACTGCGCAGCGCGCGCATCCATAGACAATGACACTACTTTTCTACATTAATTCAATGATCCCATACGCGCCAGTAAATTAAAAAGTAAAGTGTGCTATAAAAATTAAAAAGTTATTTTATGATGCAGTTGTTTGAAAATCGAAGGAAAATGTTTGAGTAATGGTTTTATTTTACCTATGTTAGTGAAAGTGACCTATTAAGGAGAGGGACGACATGGCGAGTTGTCATCACAACCAGTTTTTTAAAGGTTATAAAGAGCACTCTATAGATGAAAAATTAGTTTTACATGGAAAATTATTTACTAAAAATCAGCAACTGTCCAGACCACCTAAATCAATATAAACGACCAATATGAAATTTCACTAGTAGGCCATCAAAGTCATTTGCTTTCATGAAACATGTGAGGGGCGCTCAGAGGCAAGATAATGTTATTTAATGCCCGATTACACCAACGAAACTAATCGCGAATAGTTCAACTAAACTCGGTTTAAGCAAATACAGCGTTTTGATTGGTTGAGACCGCTGAGAAACTACCAATCAGAATGCTCTATTGGTGAAATCGGCCCTTAGTAGATAGAAAGAAAGAATAAGAAAGAAAATACATTTATTTGTCACAAGCCACTAGAGCACACAATATAAAAAAGATAAACACAAAGAAAACTTAAAACTATACTGCAGTAAAAACAGAAAAAAAAACAATACGAATTTGACATTGTGTGTCCCACGGCTGCGCCAAATAGGACCAGTTCAGCAAAATGTCGCGCAACTAGTGCCCGACGCTGGTTTTCAACTGGACCTGTGACTGTGAAATGACGGACGTAAAGCAGTTCTATAGTGACATAATGTGTATGTAAAACATGTACTTACTTATATAAAAGATAAAAAGATGTGTAAATTACAATATAAAAATAACAGATACACGGCATATGAATAAATAAGGTGAGTGTGACAGGAAATGAGGTGAGGGTAGGTAGATCTCTAAAGCCGACTGTCCACGGACGCGTATCTTCATAGACGCGTATTCGTCATTATAATACGCTTGATAAGCAGCTTACATACAAAACTATGAAACTCTGTCGACGGAGCGGCGACGTCAACTCGCATCGCTGCATACAGGCTTCATGACGCCTGCCGTACCGTATGTCATACCGGGGCCGTTCATCGAGTGGACGCCGGTGTTATTTTTTTGTAAAAATCGCGGGAACGACAGCGAAATTTGTTCAAATAGGGTAAAAATATCTAAGTAATTTTACTATTTTTGTAGAATGAGTTGAATACACTATTATCATCCAATAATTGTTTTGATCAGCCTAAAGTTGTTTTTTCTATACATGGATGCGGCCAATATATTCGTCTTGCGGTCTTCGGCGACTTCGAATGTAGTAATAAGCCAAAATAATGTATTCATGTCACAAATGAAAGAAAACGTACGCGTGCTATCCGCCTAGTGGACAGAGTTCAGTGCGCTGTACTGCACAAGCTGCACGGCGTATTTTGAAGCGTCTGTGAAGCTACGCGTTCGTGGACGGTGGGCCTTACTTGCAAGATTTGTTTAAAGACACCAGGTCAGGTGAAAATAAATAAAAGCTTGTCAAAATGGCGACAGCGATTAACGGTCACGTCCTTGCACAGCGATCACCTACCTGCCGATTTTAATAATCTTATCGAACTCCTTGGATTTGGCGTCCAAGGTATCCCTGAGAGCCACAAGACCTGGCATGAGCCGGTCTCTGAGTACCATGGCTACAGCGATGTGCATGGCTGTGGGGAAGGTGTCGTTGGAGCTCTGCGACTTGTTCACGTGGTCATTCGGGTGCACGGGCGTTTTGCTGCCCAACGTGCCGCCCATTGCCTTAATGGCGTGGTTGGCTACCACCTGAACAACAACAATCACTATAAATTATTAATTCAAATAGGCATATCAATTTCTGTTGCAATAACTGCATTTTTTTTACTTTTCACAGGAGCGTGGGCATTAAAGTCCGTTCACCTTTGTATAATGTTTTTCACTTGTGCTTAAAGTTTTTTATAAAGAGTGGATGATGAAAGGAGATTGCATATAGTAGAGATGAGAATGTTGAGATAGATGTGCGGCATGACGAGAATGGAACGTAAATTGTGTCTTTGTGGTTGAAATTGATTGCATTTTTAATGTAAAAAGCTCTTACAGAAAGTAAAAAAATTCAATAAATTTAGTTTATTACCTCATTAGTGTTCATGTTGGACTGTGTGCCTGATCCCGTCTGCCAGATGATGAGAGGGAAGTGCTCTTCTTTGTAGAGCTTGCCAGAGATAACGTCATCGCATGCTTTCATTATTGCCTCAGCTGTAACACATTTGAAGATATTAGTCATTAGATGGTAAAAATATTTTAGTACTACAATAAGTACCTGGGCGACTGAACTCTCCACGGGATAAAACCCCAAAATACCGAGTAAACTAATTAATTCCCAGATATGAGACCTAGCTAGAAACCCTTATATTGCAAATTTTATGGAAATCGTTAGAGCCGTTTTCGAGAATTATACAGGATGAGTTGCTCAAGTGGGCGTGGATGGTCAAATCGGAAACTATGAGGAATAGCGTAAATTATTCAAAGGAAGTCATGAGGCCGATTTTGATGAAAACTAAAACTCCGACATTGGAGTTTTGAAAAATCGCAAAGACAAAATAAATAAAAAATCAGCAATAAAAATGAATCTATATCTCGAAAACGGTTAAGTTTGGACTAAGGTGTTTCATAGTCAAATCAGTCAGGCATGATGAAAACTACAACCTTTTAAAGGATCTAGGTTGACTCATCCTGTAGCCCTGTATATATTTATTGAGAATAAATATCTTTAAACCTATATATATATATATAGAGCCTTATTTATATATATATATATAAATAAGGCTCGTTTAATAGTATTATAACTGCTAAATCAATTATTGAAATTTCCATGAAGAAAACTAGTAATGTAATAATTCCATATGCCAAAGGTACCTGAAAACTACAACCTTTTAAAGGATCTAGGTTGTCTTATCCTGTAGCCCTGTATATATTTATTGAGAATAAATATCTTTTAACCTATATATATACAAATATGGCTCGTTTAGTAGTATTATAATTGCTAAATCAATTATTGATAATGTTAAGGTTCATTCCTCTTTTTAGTTTCCATGAAGAAAACTAGTAATGAAATAATTCCATATGCCAAAGCTCTGTGTAAAGGAAAGTGGGAAAAGGCCTTTATGGGAGTCCTCGCAGACTAAGGGTTCTTGGTACTACACCATGCAAGATGCACCAGGCTCAGTGCCCTGGTTCGAGTGTGCCAGCCTCTCTAGGGAGACATTGGTTGTGGCCCTCAGATTACGGGCTGGTCATGTTCCACTGAACAGGTTTTATTTACTTATGGGCGTTTGTCCCAATTATGTGACCTAAGCCATAAGCCGGAGGATATAATGCATGTTTTGTTGGAATGTGATCGATATTGTGACCTGAGACTGAAGTTATTGTCGAATATTGATCAATTTAATGGGGGCATCAATGCAACGTTAAGCCGACCTTTGTCTAAAGAATGCATGGATATTTATATCTTTTTGAAGTTATGTATGAATGAAATGAATGAGAGATGAGAGAAAAAAATTAAAAAGATAATTCTGAAAGCAATGAGAGAGGGAAGGAAAGGTATGAGAAGAAAGAGTTGTGAGTAGATACTGGTAGTGTACAGTCTGCTGGCAGAATCACTGTGCAGCGTGCTCATAGTATTGGGTTCACTACTTTTGATTGTTCCTATGAGGCTGGCATAGTCAACCAGAGTGCACTGGAGCCTCAAAATAAATTATATATATTATATATAATAAAAAGATTTAAAAAAAAAATATGAAGAAAACTATAATGAGAGTTGGACCCAACATTGAACCTTGAGTGACACCCATTGTCATTATATACCAAGTCAAGTGGGACTTAAGTGAATTAATGCCATTTAACTGAAAAGAAAAAAAAAATACAAGCGGGGTGCCACAGGGTAGTGTTATGGGACCACCACTATATCTGTTGTACACCGCGGACTTACCAATATCTGATGATGTTGTAATGGGAACATTTGCTGATGATACAGCTATTATGGCCTCTGACGATAATCCAAATCAAGCCTCTTTTAAGCTGCAAGCCAGCTTAGACAAAAAAACAACATGGCTGAAGGATTGGCGTATTAAAGCCAATGAAACGAAATCTGTACAAGTCACATTTACTACCTGGCGTCAGACTTGCCCACCAGTTACACTAAATGGTGTCCAGATCCCACAATCTGATGTAGCCAAGTATCTTGGAATGTACTTAGACCGACGATTAACTTGGAGAAAGCATAATATGGTCTTATGGGACCAACAATGGTGCACGGCTGCCAATTCAAATATAGAAATCCTACAAAGATTTCAGTCAAAAATGTTAAGAATGATAGTAGACGCACCATGGTATGTCACAAATGAGAGACTTCACTATGACCTCGGTATTAAAACTGTGAAAGAAGAAATAAAGGAAAAGGTCATAACACACAAAGAGAGATTGCAGTTACAGCCAAACAAACTAGCACACCACCTCATGGATGAAATATTTCCAAGCTTACGGAGACTCAAAAAAAGAGTACCACAAAATTTCCTCTAATGCATAAATTATGAGGAGATGTCATTGGACATGTACCTTGCACGACTTATATCTATTGAACACAAATATTGCTGAATGTCTTTTAGATAGATTGCAATAGAAGAGAAGGAAAAAAAAAAAATATTACCTGAAATTTAACCTGTCTGTCTTTAGGATATGACTTTAGCAGATCACTAAATCTGTATGCCTGATCCCATGGCTCTCCAGTTTCTACTGAAGCATCTAATATTTTATGCAATCAAATGCGTTCCGAGAGGTCGCCAAAGGTCAGAATTTCTAAAACTATAGAGTAGGTTTTAATTGTTTCTCACCAATCTTCTTGTCTAGTCCAAACTCAATGTTGACTTTAGCGGCAGCTTTCTTTAAAATACCCATGGCAACAATAACTTGGATCTACAAAACAAAAAATAGTTTAGTCATCATCCTATTTCTTCTCAGCAGTTTCCATCATGATCAGCCTTATAATGTTCCCACTGCTGGGACACAGGCATCCTCTCTGTCAGAGAGGTAATTGGCTTTAATTCACCACACGGGCCCAGTGCGGGTTGGTGGATGTCACATGTCTTAGAATGTTTGGTTCTAGGACATGCCAGTTTCCTCACAATCTTTTCCTTCACCGTTTTAAGAGCAGTGGTGATGAAATAATTTACACAAAGTAAAGCGCCTGCCTGGGTTCGAACCCACAGCACAACCTACAACTTGTAAGTCGCGGCCGTTACCACTGGGCCAACACTGCTCTTTCAGGTGATAGCCCTAAAAAACCAGCTATTTTAAATTTTTTGTAATCATTGTATCTAAGTGGCTCATGTATAGGTATTGAATGAAATACCAACTCACCGGCATTCTTTCCTCGATGCCTCCAATGGGGAAGTTTATGACGGACCTAAGCGTCTGGGATCCATAGAGCCTATCATCTGCAACGTCTACCTCTCCCATTGTGTCGCGCTCTTTTCGCTGTAAATTTATAATGCAAATATCATTATTTCAAATCAAACAATCATGATTATTAGAGACATCTCTCAATTTAATTAGTTTGAAATATTTATTGGCAAGCAAATAATAATATGTCAAACAAAAGTTAATCAGCAAGCTGTTAAATCATAAGAATTGGGCTATCAAATGCAAAAGAATTTTACACATCAGTCTGCTTGTTCCAGAACCAAGCCAAGGTTTTGATACAGAAGGCAATACACAGTTCTAAATCGATGGATCTTTATATTAATAGAATATATTATAGAAGCCAGGATTGTGTATGTCTATGTTTGTTTTCACAAGGGAAGTGGAATTTAAGTGTTATTATTTGAGTACATCGATTCGCATTATTAGAATTAATAAAGAAACAACTTATGTTATTTCATTTCCGAAATAACAATCAGGTTACGCAACTTACCGCTAGCGCACTTGAAGTCGAGAAACTCGCTCTCTGTATTGATTTGACGATGCATCTTAAATTCCGTGACGAGTTTAATAACATGGAAGTCGTTAATTTAAGACTGAGGGCCATGATTTTGAGAAAGACTCCAGTTTTTTTCTGAAAAGGTGTCAAATTATTTCAAAAATGTACCAAGTTCGACGAACCCGATTCTTCTTATGTCGCAGACTAAAAAAGAAGAAGAAAATAACGTAGTTTATGACTGGTTGGATGGCCAGGGCAAAATGAGTTTTGATCTTAATTTCTAATAATACAAATTGTAATGTGATTATCTTGAAATACATTGTATTTATTGATAAATATAAAAATTACCTAATATTTAACAATAACCCGGGGCCCCGTGACCGTGATTTGATTTGACCACAGACTACTTAGGTATGATTTGACAGGTGGTGGTGGTGGCTGGCAGTGGCAAGCAACGGCAAGGTTGCAAAGTGTCACAGAAGCCAACTTTAATTATTTAATAATTAACACTACATTATGCTGATACTGCTGGGTACCAAAAGTAGGATATACAATACAAAACAAATCTGTCAAATATTGCAAAGAGAAGAAAAAAAAAATGAAAAATAGTGTACAGTTTGTAGAAGACGTCTACATAGGTTGATGATTGATTAAAGACGGAAACAAATTTACTCATTTACGTGTCGTGGTGCGGCGTACGCGGGATCCACCAATCAAACGACTCTGTTCCAGTCTACGTCATAACATAACGAGTTTTGTAGCCAATCAACTGCGTTAGAAGGCGCCACGTCGCGCCACGTCACGACACGTAAGTATGTTTCCGCATTAGGATCTCGGATCTAGACTTTGCCTATTATAGGCATTATTAAAAAAATGTGGGAAACCGAAAATTTTGGGCAGGTATCACCGTCTGTACTATTTAAATAGGAAAAAAGTCTGAGTTTTTTTGGCGGGATTTTTTCGGGTGAAGTTCAGCGGCTGTTAATATTATTTGCAGATTGATTCCTAGTGGTAATTGTGATATAAAATTTGTGTAGTTTTGTGTCTCAATTGTCTACGCAAATGGACAATATGTGGAAATCATTGACAGAAGTGATCTCGGGATAGTGGAGCGGAGAATTTTATTGTAGTATTGACTACCTCCGCAAAGCTTACTGGGAAGCCTGACTCGATATAATTTGCTGCCAAATACTCCAAAAAACATTAGAATGTGTTACATCCGCATTCTAATGCATAATAAAGAATATTAAAAACCATTTATGTATCCGACTGAAAGACTTGTATCTATGGTCATGAATAATAATAATTAAAAAATATTTAAATAGATTTTGATAGTTGTTTGTTTTTGGTGTTTTTGATAGATGATCACTAGTAATCACTACATAACGCGCGGCGGGGCATAGACTAATATTATATAGGTCGCCGCGTTTGTACGCGATAAATTAAAAAACTACTGAACGGATTTTCATACGGGTTTCACCAATAGAAAGTGTATAATTACTCACAGTTGTTTTTGTTTATATTCTGATTCATTCCTGGTAAAGAATAATCACTATACTACGATGCAGTGTTGTTTATACCTTGTTTCGAATTCTAATACGCCTGTTCGTGTTGTTTACAAGAAGATCGTGTCAAATTACAACATTATGAAGCAAAATAACAAACTTTGTGGTTTTGCAGTAATCACACACTGAGAAAACGGTCACTCACAGTGATAAAACTTTATCTAATCCACACTGCATCGTATTAAAGTGACTTTTCTTTACCAGGAATGAATCAGAATACAAACAAAAACAGCCTATCAAAAACAACTACCAAAATTCGTTTTCGTAGTACAGTCGTTGTTAACTTGTTACCTGCCTCAAATTTTCGGTTTGCCACAAATATGAATGATGCATAGTTATAATAGCCAAACTCTATCGGAGGTTTTATTTGTTTGGAACTTTATAAATGTATATTAACTAAGTTAATTCAGTAATTTTCGATGGTGGTGATATTATGGATCCGGCTACATGCTCAATCATAGTTGCACAAATTATTGTTTGTACAAGCAAACATGTGGGTTATGACGGCAAAACGGGATACCACACAAATGGCTTGCACAAAACGCTACATTGTACCAAATTGATTTGCACATTAAGGTATAAGGTAAATTGATTTGAAGAATATTTTGCTTCACGTGCGCATGTATGTGAAGACGGTGCAATATAAAATAATGCGCTAACGTTTGCACCATCCAATTTCCAATCATCAAATTTTTTCACAAACCGTTTGCGCATAGAAATCGCTGTCGACATATCGTATCGTATGAATATAATATTTGTATTGTTTAAACTCAATTTATTTTTGTTTTATAATAACTGCAAAGCACATGTGTGGGTACTATTTACCAATTGTAAGTCTACCAATTACTGTACACTTATATGTCGTTCTTTGACTTGAATGTGCCCTGGCAGAAAAGAGTGTGTCATGCTCTCTCAAAATGTCTCTCTGATGGTGACACATGTGTTGGATCATTCGTTTCCCTTCATGATGGTTGAGCTGAGTGATTGAGCGGTGCAAATCCTTGCGTCATGTTCGTATATAGGCACCATCAGTTGAGATGGGTCATAAATTGGTTGCCTCGGCCTGTTTTTAATTAATTAATGTATTTTTATGTTTAAGTTTTAAGAAGAAGAATAAGAAGAAAATATGTAATTTTCCAACAAGAATGATGTAACCAAATACTTGTAATCAGAGCTGGGCAAAATAGATGTTTTGATAAAATACAAATTACAAAATACTATCTCGCATGCACAGACTACTTAGAGATACTACGTATCAGACTGCCAACTCTAGAACAAAAATTCTCATCATTCTGTTTTGATGATACATGACGTTTCTTTTTTTTTTTATTTACATTGACAATGGCGAAGGAATAAAACGGATACAGCCTGAGACGCCGTGCTTATTAACCGACTTCAAAAAAGGAAGAGGTTCTCAATTTATTTTTATTATTGCTATTGCTGCCCCAAAGTGGGGCAAACTTATTAATTTTCTGGAATTAATTTTGCGGATAAGTAATTAAAACAAAGAATTATTTATTAAATGATATATTTTTTAATTTTTCAAATGCTTTTTTTGCATCGCAGGCAAATTACCCTTCGAATATGCCCTTTAAATTCTATTAATCATATTGCACCAATTCATTATTGTAAACCTCACAACTAAGGAAATGAAATGATTTAGGACAATTGTCTTGTGTACGGTACAGTCAATAAAATCAAATGAATACTTGGAAACAATAACATCATTTACATTTGATGCTACATTGTTTTTATGGGCATCGCTTTCCAAGTAAGCATTTCTTTCCGTTATTACTGTACCAAAACACCGCACTGCACCCTCAGATGGGTAGTTTTGGCTTTTTTTTGCTGCCGTATATTCCCTGTAGTTTATCCAGTCGTAGATACTACTTTCATTACTCGTTAGGCTAGTTTTACAAGAATTACATTTAAATTTATCAAAAAATTTGCGTAATACCCATACAGCAGTGTTGGCTCGCGAGTGGACATTCAATCGTTCTCGGAGAGCCTGCACCACAATCATTTCAATATTTTGACCTGTACTTGAATAACCTGGCTCGACATTTCCTTTGAATTCTTCAGTAAACAAAACAATGACTGTAAATTTATTACTTGGTCTGCCAGGTCATTCTCACAATTAAACGTTTGGTTGTGGAACTTTATGATTCTGGTTATCAATAATTAATTGAAGGTGCAATTGAAGCTGTGGCAGCTTGGGTCATTATTATGGTAATTATATGCCCTTACTTGATCAAAAAAGTTTTCTATAGGATCAGAATTAAATTATCTGGGTCTGATTATTTTTATATTATTGATTTTAAATATCTGCCACAGCCTCATGTAACTTTTTAGTGTTATAATAAAATTTACTAGAAGGCACAGATTTTTCCTTTCCATTGGAATCAACATAACATATTTTTTCCAATTTACTAACTGCCTCTTTCCAAAGCTGGTGGTGGTGATTTTTCTACCACTGCTGTACTCAGGATTTTTCCTTTACTTCTTTTTGATAAGGTTGCAGCTCCATTGACACTATCAAATAGTTGGACAAAAAATTAAACTGTTTCTGCTGTATTTTGTAATGTGCTACTGACAGGTCTTCCATCTGCATAATGAGCTGAAAGAAAAAAAGATGTTATGTTTAATATTATAAACCAAACCGCCCACTCCACCCTGCCCCCAGATTTAGGCTCTAGAGTTATATGAAAACAATGTACGTATTATGGAATGATTTCTCTTAATAAGATCTACTGACTAGATGTATGAACCTGAGTGAAGCAATATAAAGGTCTATCCATACATATCAGGGCCGTGCCGGGGACGTGGACAGACCGTGCCCCATCAGAGACTCAAAAAACAATCAGTGCGTATATTTTATATCGTTCACACATGTCTGTGCAAGGGCCAGTGACGGAGCTTCAATGTCTGGGCCCAGCCCTGACATGTCCCGGGCACAGCCCTGATATGTGTGGATAGACCTTACGTATGTAAAGATCATAGCATTTTCATATAATGTTAGGTACTTACAAAATTTTGCTGTATATGACAAGGCTGCAGATACAGTTTTGCTGAAGACCTTTACACAATAGTTACCTGAAAAATGAAAGGCATTAATAAAATCTGTGTTAATATAATCTGACGGTCATTATAGCAGAATATAAATAGCTAGCTAAATAAAATAAATTTGAAACCAACCTTCATTTTTTTAATCTTTTCAGGAATGACTTGCTGGTCATTCAATTTATACAGAAGTCTGGCTTCTGCATGATGGCAATCCGTTTCATACACATCTACTATATCTTGCCATTCATTTTCATATTTGTGTTCAAAAAGTTGTTTCTCAGTCCCTTTATAAGGCGTCACACCTTCCTTGGTCATATACAATACTCAGATTGACTCCGCTTTTGTGACTGTGCCATCTGAAATTATTAAACAATTTGAACCAAATTATAATTTCAAATTGCCATCAAGTTTTACAGTATTCATGTAAATATGGTTAAAAACATTGGTTGTTGTAAATCTTTGCAACGCAAGTTCCTTAAACAACATGCCCACCGCTGAGCCAGTTGATTATTACCAGCAATTTTACCCTTAGTGATGAACATTCGCAAATGTTGGTCAGTCTTAGGGGCGGAGTTCAAATGTTTCTGAATATATGGATCACTAGGATGAAAAAGTTAACTGAATAAAACTAACCTGGTCCTTGATTTGCAAGTAATTGGTCACGTGTTGTGTATGCTTTCAGGCCTCATATAGCAGAAGCAGAATGAAAAGCAGCTCCGTGGTCACAAATTAATGCAATTGGTTTCAGCATGCTTCAGTCACATAATTCAAAATATTATGATCAACATAGTACCTGTAATGTCATGTTAAAATTCAAATGGTACAAAACAAAAACAAATGGCGGAGGCGGCCTACCGGCGCCTGTGACAGCCAATCACAGCCAAGCAGAAACGTCATACATCATTAAAACAAAATGGCGCTACGTCGAGCGTTTCGTTCTATGAAGATTATCAGCCGTGCTCGCATGTATTTAAAATATGAATTATTTGTAAGGCGTGAAATACAAAATTTTAACAAATTTTGTTTAACTGAAAATAAAATTTTACATACAAAATACAAATTACACTCGATCATCCATCGTGACATTCGTATTACAGCGTTTTTCGGTTTTGAGCTTGACGGCCGTTCTTCATCTAGGCGGCCGAGTGATAAGTAGAATATCTACTCTGTGGCCAAGAGGCGGAGAAGTTTCGTGAAATTATGCGTTTGAAATGAAAATGACAAGATAATTTACAATTTAATTTTCTCGGTCGCTATTTTGCTTACGAAAACTATCGAGTGCTATTTTCTGCAGAACGCACACCTCAGCGTCAGATATATAATATCAATTTTTTTTTTGGGCAATAATTAAATTACAAATACCAAATACGTATTAGTATTTCAATTACGTATTTTCATAACAATTAATTCAAATGCTGCCCAATCCTCCTTTCAATTAAAACTTAATGTTGAAAAAGAGTATCCGTGGAGTTTCTTGCACATTCTTCGCCATAGAGACCTTCTGACGCTTGCACATGTGAGGTGGAAACACATTACTGAAACCCCACCCGACGCCACGCCACCCGACGCCTACTGACGCATTGAAGTACTAATCAAACCCATACATTTAGTATGGTCAGAGACACATAGTCAACACGCCATGCGATCACACGCATTCCCACGCGTCAACACGCAGTCGGTTTGGATCAGCGTGTTGCCGGGATTGGGGGAACACACGCCATCCGACGTTTCGAGTTTTCGACACAGTGTGTCTCCAGTTAACACCCGATCCCACGCGTCAGTCAGTCGAGTGGTGCCAACATAGAGTAATTTACCCTAATTTAGAGTAAAGTTTCATCAGCACGTTCATTTTTAGGGTACAAAATCGGTGAGGGTAATTTTTATGTTTATGCTATAATAGACATTAAAGTTTGGAAAACGAAAGTAGAGACTGAAAAAGCGCGGCAAATTTAAAAAATATCAGCATAGCAACCCCAAAACTGGTATGCAATACCTGGAATAACCTAATTTGATACTTTAGAATTATTTATATTACTCCGTCTGAATAATAATACTATAAATATTTTATATATAAAATCTGGAGGATGTAGCATCCTCCAGATTTTAAGTAAAAGAATAAAAAAAATGTTAAAATTAAAATGCAACATTTATATTTAAATGATATATAGCTATGATAAATAACCTAGCATTATAAAATAAATGTCAATCAAAATAGAGAAAAAAAATTACATATAGATAAATAGAGATTACAAATTAAAACAAAGTATCAACATGATAGCGTCATACGGAAAATTGGGTTTGACATTAGTATAGCATTGCCATATACAAAAATTGTAAATAATTTGAGTGTCTTCTTTCGTTTGCCAGACTCTAGTAACTTATTTGAGTCAAATTTGCAATGATATGGACTTAATTTTAAATATACCTGCAATTTCTTAAAACTTCTTTTTCGATACGCCTATCATAGTTTCAATGAAGTAGTCAAGTACTTGGTATCGTACAAATCCCAAAATAACCAGTTTTTTTTTTATGGTTTCTATTATTGTTATAGTAAAACTGGTCTGTTATTATATTATAGATTATAATGTCTCGTCTTATGTATGCATGAAATGTATCAAATATATATATAGAACGGAGAGGGAGAGCAAATAAAATAAAATAAAGTATTTTTTTCATATAACTTAAAATCTAGGGTACATTGAGATCAGACTTGGGATAAAACAAAAACGAGACCTGGCAATACTGGCTATGGCATTGAACGTGAACGTGTTGTAGCATCACATGGGGTGTTGTATATGTGCACAGTGCGCGTAGGGTGTCGACACGTCGGGTGGCGTTTTTTTAGCTTCGTATATCAGATTTTTTTTTGGTGACAATTCAAAGGTATACCATGGTTTAGTTGAAATAAATTATTCTGTTTTTTTTTTAGACTCCTTGCAGGTTTTGCGCCTATTTTTGCACAAAATGTTTGCTCTTGCAAGATTGAGCGTGTAGGCGAATCTTAAAATCAGCGTTGCCAAGCTGTGGGGGAATTCCCCAAACTGTGGGGATTTTCAGTCCGATTGGATAATTTGTGGGTAGAGCGATTATGTTGGGAAAATGCGGGGAATTTGGACATTTACTCTAGAACTGAACTTAGAAGTAATAAATGTAGTACTAGAAGTATTTATATGTGTATTTAATTCAAGCTTGACTCAACTTATCGGGCAGGAAGGTTTTAGAGATTATTTTATGCCAAAATTCATGACCATCAAAAGCTAAATATAAGCCTATTGCTCTTTTTACCTTTCTCAAACGCATCTGTCAAATGAAAATTTAGCGTCCTAAAGAATTTGAAAAAAGAGCATCGTAATCGCCTATACACTGACAATGTAGTAGCGCTTTTGCTCACTAGAGTAGGTATTAAGAAGAAAGGAGGGAGCTTAAAATTTGATCCTTCAAATGATAGGTACGTGAACCAAAACAAATTGGTGTAATGAGAGTTGCAAAAAGTAGATTAACTTAGGTAACGCCTTTTGAGAATTAATAAATATAACTCTGTGGTGTTACTTTTCTTCAAGAAGGGCGACAATGGCCGGCTGAAGAACTATAGGGCCATCTCACTTCTTATCCATGTCTACAAGTTGTCCATCGGTGCCAGATCGACTACCGGTACATTGAGGTGTTGGAGTGTTTGTACAAAAACGCCACCATGTCAGTCCTCTTCAGGATCATACCTCGAAACAAATCCTTCTCCAGCATGGCGTGAGACAGGGAGACGTTATTTCTCCGAAACTGTTCACTGCTGTGCTGGAGGATGTATTCAAGGTTCTGGACTGGAGAGGGCTAGGCATCAACGTTAATGGCGAGTTCAACACTCACCTTCGGTTTGCCATGACATAGTGGTATGGCTAATGCCATGGAGAGCCTCAATACAATGCTCGATGACCTCTGTAGAAATTCCGAAAGAGTGGCTCTTAAAATGAACATGGACAAAACCCAAGTCATGGTGAATGACCATGTAACACCCACTCCTATCAATATCGGAGACTCTACACTCAAAGTTTTGGGCGACTATGTCTACCTGGGACAAACGATCCAGTTGGGTAGGGCCAACTTCGATAAAGGGGTCAACCGTCGAATCCGACTCGGCTGGGCTGCGTTCGGGAAGTTGAACGGTATCTTCTCGTCCAACTTACCACGGAGTCTCAAGACGAAAGTCTATGACCAGTGTGTGTTGCCAGTGATGACATATGGCTCTGAGACGTGGTCGCTTACAATTGGTATCATTAGAAAGCTTACAGTCACTCCAAAGTGCAATGGAGAGAGCTATGCTCGGCGTTTCCTTGCGTGATCGAATCAGAAATGTAGAGATCCGTAAGAGAAACAGGGTTACCGACATAGCCCGAAGAATTGCCAAACTTAAGTGGCAGTGGAACATTGCTCGCAGAACGGATGGTCGATGGGGCAGAAATATTCTGGAGTGGCTACCCCGAACCAGAAGACGTTGCTTTGGAAGGCCTTCGACCAGGTGGGCCGATGACCTGGTGAAGGTTGCGGGGATCCGTTGCTATCGGGTCGCACAGGACCGGACAATGTGGAGACGCTTGGGGGAGGCCTATGTCCAGCAGTGGACGTCTTGCGGCTGATATGATGATGATCTTTTTTATTTATTATGGGATTTAAATAAGTAATAAAAATTAATATATTTATCATGTTTGATTGACGATGATGATGATGATGATGATGACATGTTTGATTTATATTATTTATATATATTTGATTTATATAACATTACATTTATATATTTGATAAAAGTTGTGGGGCAGATGTGGAGAAAATTTATTTATATTTTCCGCAAAATTAGGGATTTTCGGTCAGATTTTTGGGTAATTCAGAGCATGGACATCGGCCGTACTGCTTTCATGTACCAATAAACATTTTTTTTTTTTGGTTTTATTATCATGCAAGAAGGTGGAATAAACTATCTAGTTTTCTAGTGAACCCATCGAAGTTGGAGTTTGTCTCGATGAGTCTTATTTACCTTTTGAGAAAAGCAAATATTAATTATTCAGGCATCTTTCTTACTTTTTAATAAAATATCAAGTCAAGCATGCGTTGTACCTACTTTTTTAACGACTTGTGACCACAAAGTAATTAAAATGAAAGTTTTATATTTTTATTCAGTGAGATAATGATATAGTATAAATACTTAAAAATTGTGGGGTGTTTTGGCAATTTTACTTGTTCTTCGTCGTATCAGCAAAGCGATTTTTTTTTAGCTTCAACTATATAAACACCTTATTCAATAACCATTAACTAACTAAGCCTAAAAATATCTAAAATGGCATCGAAAAACTTCTCCACATCGTTCACCGGTATTGTGCCCAACTTCAACTATATAAACACCTTTCAGTAACTATTAACTAACTAAGCCTAAACATAAACATATCTAAAATGGCATCGAAAAAGTCCTCCACATCGTTCACCGGTATTGTGCCCAAATAATTCTATTTATTCTTTTTTTATCCTGAAATATCCAGCTGTCAAAGAATTTTGTTTTCTTATATAGTATGTACTAATTCCATACAAAGTCCTTACATTTTCTGTTATCTATGGGTGGTTGAGCTCTTTTGTATATATATATTTGCGTGAGTTTGGAATAATTCTCATTACCTAATTGCCTACGTTTATTAGCAGTTCAAAATGTATTAAATAAAACGAATTTTTACTTGAATAATTTTATTGTTCATTTTGAGTCGCAAAAATAATTTTGTTCCAAAAGTACATTTTACAATTTTATGAACGCAGCTAAAGACGAAAGCGCCTCTAGTGGCAATTATGGTTACTAATCTTTCCGAATCGGGTAACTTCGGTTTTTCGTTCGGGTCAGTCACGCCTAGACTCGTTCGAAAAGCGAAACCAAATCATTCCACGGCGATGTACGAAGACTGATGCTCTTGTCGTGGACTCCCTGAGCAAACGTGCTATTTTACTCATTGTAACGGGCTTTGATATCCGCCAGAGATATTTTTATAACTATAATGTTGTGATTAAACCGTCGCTTGTGGTGTTAAGTGTTCTTTACGTTTAAGTGAAAAATAATATACAAAGAATCTTGTGTGGTGCAATAGTGCTCACGGCAGTTCCCATATCCCGGATTCTAAAGGATTGTTGTTTATCCAGCAAAGAGATAATCTGTTAAAAGGTAAGTTTTACACCATCACTTGAGTGCAGCCGACTATTCGTGGAGAAAGAACGCGTGGCGTTTATTGGAATGGCTTCCGTTTATCGACTCGCGTGCGCGGTAATGGCTGACTTTCTTTTCTCTCTCAGAAGGGATTTCGTTGATAGATATTGATGGAAAAATAAGTCGGTATCGTTAAATCGGCGTTTTATCATTGGATTGTTTTTTGTGACATCTGTGTGCGTAGGTGGTTGATTACACCGAGTGGGTGGAGGCCGGGAATGTAATCAAAATGTTGCGGCACGGTAGGCCTGAGACCGGTCGCGCGGTCCTCGGTCGTGCACCGTACTCGCAGTGTTGTCTATTCGATAAGGCGAGTTCCGTTTTTGAGCCCGACGAACGTTCAAGTCTTGGATGACGTGATCAGTTTTCTTATTCATCATCTAAGGCCTGCGGCCTCCTTGTTTAAATTCTTAGAGATAAAATTAGCTGTGCGGCTGCCATTATTTACATTCCATAACAGTAAACATGCTTGCTGGATAGTAATTAATAATGTGTTCGAACTTTGATCCCAATTTATGAATGAAGTTGTATGACTCATTCATCAATTCAGGTTTGAAAAAAAGTAACTTCAGGATCACTCGTCTATGCAGTATGAATAGGCTTTGGGCCACGTCTTATATTAATAATCTTTAAAAAAAAAATAACTATTAATTTGTACTTCTGCTTGATAATAATTATTAAATTCGATTTATGATAAGCTGATATCATGCAATGATTTAGGTATGGTAGGTACAAAAAAGGAAATAATAAATTCATTCATTCTTGTGGTTATTTTAAGGAACTGGAACACTTTTTATATTAGTTGTGCCTATTAAAAAAATATTTCCAAATCTTGTTATAGAGAAAATCCTTCTCAATCATTTATAAAAATTCTGTTGCCCATAAATTCAAATCACAACTTTGGAGTACTTTTCCGGTAATGAGTCATACCAAATAGTCAAATACCATACAGTAAAAAAATTTAAAGAAATAGGTAATGCTCATTTAGTATGCTAACTCCAAAAAATAGCTAATAATAAGCTTTATATTTTTATAAAATCATCCCCTTTTTCTATCCTAATTTAATGTAGGTGCATTAACAAAGGTTAACAATTTCAAAACTTGCAGCTATCCAGAACAGAAATACACTATTATCGTCAATAGGCTGTTGGAGGCAAAAAAATTATAAATCGGTTTCTTAGTAAAAACAAATTTTGCCAGTACCACATGAAACAGTCTTGCTGGACAGAAAGACTCATGATTTGCCTAAACTTTTCCCTTTGTTGGGACCGGCTTCCTGTCTACTCGGATGCAGACATTTTTATATGTAGCAACTGCTCATCTGACTTCTAAGATAGATTTACTTATTCTGTTAAAATATGTTGTTACATGCATTTAATAGGAATAACAACCTAAAAAACTTCTTTTGGTAAGATCTGTTCACCAGATACCATCACGAGACACACCTATCATCTTTTTCTCATCCTTAGTTCAGCTCCTTGTCAATAACCGTTGGTCACTTTTAGCTTCTAGTAAGTGATTGATGGTAAAAAGTAGGTCCCTAAGTAGTCTCAACTTTATTATTCAATTCCATACCTATCAAGAAATTATCTGACGAAACAGAAAATAAATTTATTTAGTACAAACTTATAGGCACACATCAAGTTTTCTGGACGTAGTAAAAATAAAAATAGAGGGAGAGATAGATGAGGTAAATAATATCTACCATAGATCTTTGTAAATCTTTATCTGGCTATTTATAGTAGTCACAGCAGATCTTTGTGTCTCTGAAGTTGGCTCTGCGAACCATTGGGCAAGAAACAGTTTGTCATTGAGTATTCTGCATAGAGTAAGCGAGATAGGATGATGCGACAAATGTAAGCGAGTTAAAGAGGCAATTATAAGATGCTATCTTCAACATTCACACAAAAATAGCTACTGCACAGGGTCTTGCAGCTAACTTTAGAGACAAAGATCCGCTGTGAGTATTATAGCTAGTAATATCACATTGTGATGAGCAAATGCTTCTCTCTACCTTTTCTACAAACATCTGTCCTTTTGCAGACAGCTGACCAAGCATTAAAGCTTAATCAGCCCTAAACAATCCAATTACTAGGACACAGGCCTCTTCTCTGTGAAAGTGGTGGCCATAATTCAGTATGCACTCTAGTGCGGGTCGGTGTATGTTACCTGTTTCAGATTTTGGTCCTAGAACATTGTCACAATGTAGTCTGGTTTTGTCACAATGTTTTCTTTCACTGTTTAGAGTAGAAATAAATTACCCACTTAGTGTAGGCAATAATTTGCCTGATTGGGTGAGAAAACTTAACTCAAACCTACTGCAATTATCAATAAAAATGTCCATCTCAATAAGTAAATCGATCATTTTAACATAAACCTTGCAGGACTATAATTTTTACAATTATTAGGTATGGGTTTCATTCACATTTTTATTTTGGGTTCAATGAGTACTCACTATGTTTTCATGACTAACTGCCGCACTCAGATCCGTTAACGGTTACTTAAGGCGATCTTTGGTATTGATTTTTAGTACAAAATCTAGATTAAGGAACGGTTTAAGTAACCATTAAATGTTTCTGAGTGCGGCAGTAAGAGCTTAGGGTGACTTCAAACTACTAAGTCGATACGCCCGACCCAGGGGTTTTAAAAAGGTAATATGTCTAGGATTTTTCATTTATCGTACCTATTTGTTCAGTAAATAACGATAAAATTAATTACGCAACTTAACAAGATTGGGAATGAAATATATCGTAAAAAGTCACTGCCAAATCTATGAAAGAAATCATCGTGAAGATACCCGTTATATCTTAGATTGAAACATTCGAAGACATGCAACATCTACCAATCTGTACTGTGCCCGCGTGGTGGAATACAGCCGACCTCAAACCTCAAAGAGAGGAACCCTGTGTCACGCAATGAAAAAATTATGCTATGCCAAAAGGCCCAGATAATTGTCGTTTTTTTTTAAATCCTGTCTAGATAGAAATAAATAAAGAAACCTTCGTCCAAAATTGACCAGAGGGACAAACACAAAATCTACAAACGCCTTCACAGAACGCAAACAACATCAAATCTGTGGTGATGAAATAGGTTACCAGTTAACGCCGTACTAATCCCTGCATGGTGGCCAAGAATGATAAGTGGAGTAGGTCATTCGAGATGGGTCGACGACACCGAAACCCACTTGGTAGCAAGCATCACTGACAGAGAGAATACTATGAGATGTATTCGGCAATTTCTGAAAGATCTCTTTGTATTGTCGCTTCAAGAAAATGTTTCGGGGCGAGCGTAACATTGACACGTATTTAAAGGTCACAAATGCAATGCCAAGAAATTCCTCCTTTACGATAACTACCTACTACTCTTTAATTTGTTTGCCCTCTTTTTGTCAGTTTCTCCATCATGCCGAAGCTGAACAAATAAGCGAAAAAAATTAAGTCAAAAGGTCAACCGATTGAGAGTCTATGTTTCAATAATTTCTGTCGCTTTTATCTCTCTTAGTCAATAATCAAAATATCATTAGCTAATGCCGAAGTCTTTAGTAAATAATCCAGAAAAATAGAACAGTCTCTTTTGCAATAAGTAAAAGCTGCAAGATAACGGCTAACGGTCTCATCTATCACGTTATGTAATTATATTTGACACATCATTAGCGTATCGGGTCCATCTAATTGGCTTTTAAGTTAAATACAAACAGTATTCTTTGAATCAAACTTGTGAAATATGGCAAATGGACTTTATCGTTTTAGGGTTCAAATAATGGAACGTAAATCGTCGCTCAAACTGAGCCCTAAGGGGCTTTAACATGCCGTTTGTTGTTTCAGGTCTCGACCACGAGCTCGCAGCGCTGTAACCGCACTATGAGAGTGCGTCTCACAAGCTTATGATCTCAATATAGAACAAAATACACGTTTGAAGCCGGCATCATACACCACAATGGCATTTCTGTGAGTATACATTACTCGGTGTTTCGAATTCTCGATGTTTTTCGTTTCTCCGATCTTTTCTTTTTCATTATTTTATCGTTACGCTACCACGTTCACTCCCTCGTTGCGAACAGCATGCCAAATTATTCTTTTAGTTATTCCCCTTTATGATGATGCTGAGGCTTTCGTCGGCGTGTGACTTATATCAGTGCACTGACCGCGTCGGGGTCGCCCGCGCTATCCTGGTACTAACCTATTTTTAACCGGTTCATTGATCAGTCACCGGCTTATGACTTAGTTGAACTGCAGTGATTTAACTCCACAAAGGGCTTAGTTATCAGTAGCTCACGCTCGCAAATATTTATTATTTCTGCTGTCAACGAAATATATTCTGGAAGCATTATGTATTGATAAAATTAATGTGACCGATTTATTGCAAAATCGAAAGTTAATTAATAGTGACCATATTTCGTGTGTTTAGTAAAAATAGGTTGGTACCGATATCGTTTATATGGAATGAGGGTGACCGAGTGTCCCCGCAACACTTCGCGAATTCGCTCCGACCGCACTGGACCTCTCCGAGCCAATACGTGTACTCGTGCGCACCGCGGTTAAATCAAATCTTTAAAACAAATGCGCGATAGGTCCTCATCGTTGAATCGTTAACAGGCTTCACTGGACCATTGTATAGTAGCTCATAGGCGAGTAGCAGGCGGTGGAGCGGTGCGGTGCGATGGGAACGAAGCGGCGACAGCGGCTGGTCTGGCGCACGGGCGCGGACAGTGCGCCTCAGTGGGTGTCTCGCGTTGCAGATGTAAGGGGCGGGCGGGCGGCAGCAGTGCGACGAGCGGGCGGCGGCGCGCGCGGTAGAGTGCCGGCCACATGCGCCCGCGCCATGTGGCGCGTGCTGCTGGCCCTGGGGGCCGCGTGCGCCGCCGCGCGCGCCTCGCAAGACGTGGTCCTCACCTTCAGCGACCCCGTGACGGCGCCCTACTCGTTCTTCAATCATCTGGCCGTCGATCGCAATACCGGCCGGGTGTATGTCGGCGCTGTCAACAGAATCTACCAACTCTCCCCCGACCTGGAAGTCGCACAGTCGATCATCACGGGCCCCGTCAACGACTCCGCCCTCTGCACCTTCGACTGCCCCTCTAATTATGTGAAAAAACCCACGGACAATGTGAACAAAGCTCTAGTGATTGACTACGCGACCAGCCGTCTAATAACGTGTGGTTCGGTTCTGCAAGGGTTGTGTTCTGTACGAAACTTGAATAATATTTCTCACGATGTGCGCGAAGTGCGTGAGCCAGTGGTGGCGAACAATGCGACAGCTTCCACAGTGGCGTTCATCGCGCCGGGACCGCCGAATCCTCCGATGACTCAAGTTATGTATGTAGGCGTCACTTTCACAGGCAACTCGCCATACCGCTCTGAAGTTCCTACTGTGAGCAGTCGCTCACTCGAAGATGACCGTCTATTTATGATAGCTAGAACGGCGGTTACGACTGGTACGAGGATGTTTGTCAATTCGCTATCTCGCGAACGATATCCTATTAATTATGTCTACGGTTTCAATTCGGAAGGATTCAGTTACTTTTTGACAACCCAGTTGAGAGGTGTTGGATCTGACACATATTACAGCAAATTAGTCAGAGTTTGTCATGATGATGAGAATTATTATTCTTATACTGAAATCCCAATGTCATGTACCGGAGAAGGCGGTGGTAATTATGGCTACAATCTGGTGCAAGCAGCGTTTGTCGGAAAAGCCGGATCCGTGCTAGCGGGAGAACTGGGAATAACTGCTCAACATGACGTGCTGTTCGCTGCATTCAGTCAGAGTGAATCAATCAACACTAACACTCCTTCCGATCTATCTGCTTTATGCGTTTATTCGCTCAAAGCTATTCGACGTAAATTCATGCAAAACATAAAGACTTGCTTCAGTGGCAACGGTTCCAGAGGTCTTGACTTCATATCGCCGTCCCACGCATGTATTGGAACAAAGCTACAATCAATCAGCGAAGATTTCTGCGGGCTAGATGTGAATACGCCTCTGGGAGGCGAACAACCAGTGGAAGCAGTACCAGTGGCAATATTTTCTAAGAGGCTAACAGCGGTTGCGGCGACGGCCACCGGCGACTACACTGTTGTGTTTGCTGGTACCGCTCAGGGGCACCTCAAGAAGATCGTAGTCGAGAGCGCCACCTCCGCGTTTGAGTACGGGGACATCGTCGTCGACGAAGGCTCCGCTGTCAACAAAGACTTGCATTTCGATACTCAATATATGCATTTATATGTAATGACTGAACGTAAAGTGTCTAAAGTGAAAGTTCAAGAGTGTAGCGTATATAAATCATGCTTAACATGTCTCGGAGCCAAAGACCCGTATTGTGGATGGTGTTCTTTAGAAAATAAGTGCAGCTTACGATCGGACTGTCAAGACGCAGCTAAAGATCCCCTGTATTGGATCTCGTACCGTAGCGGCCGTTGTACAACTATTACTCAAGTAACACCAAATCAATTGCAACGAACGACTGCTAGGACGTTAGATTTACTTATCGAAAACTTGCCAACGCTCAATGGACAATTCTTATGTGCATTTACAGCCTTAGATCGTACTCTTATAACCAATGCTACTAGGAAGCCTTATGGCGTTAATTGTACCACTCCGCGTACCGACACGCTGCCCTCGATTCCCACCGGTCAGCATCACTTTACGGCGAAGCTGTCGGTGCGCACCACTCAAGGGCCTGATTTCGTTGCTACCAACTTCACGTTTTTCGACTGCAATACGTACAGCTCGTGCACGCAATGCGTCAGCTCCTCCTTCCCTTGTGACTGGTGTGTCGACGGACACCGGTGTACGCATGACACTGCTGAAAATTGCCGAAACGATATACTAGTCACCGGTGTCAGTAGAATCGGTCCCAGTTATCGCTCAGGGCCCGGCTTCTGTCCCACTATAAATTCAACGTCCGACGGTACAAACGAGATTTTAGTTCCATCCGGTGTAAAGAAAGCTATAAAAGTTAAAGTTCATATAATAGGTCAATTTATCGTTCAGACAAGGTTCGTTTGTCAATTCAATATAGAGGGGCGTGTGACTCATGTCAACGCTCAACTCCTTGCTGACACGATTTACTGTGAAGCCGTTGAATTTACTTACACATCGCGTGCTCCAAATATTACTGCTTCCTTCGCTGTTATATGGGGAGGTTCGAAGCCCTTAGATAATCCGGATAATACTCATATTCTTATTTACCGTTGTAATGACATGGCCGATAACTGTGGCATGTGCCTCGCACTCCCAGAGAAATTTGGATGTGGTTGGTGCCAAGGATCAGATCGATGCGAAGTTCAAGAACAATGTGGTGTGCCCAGTGTATGGTTAAATCGTACCCAGACTTGCCCTAACCCAGAGATTCACTCGTTTCGGCCCCAGTTAGGTCCTTGGGACGGAGGTACTAATATCACTATTGAAGGAATTAATTTAGGTCGCAATATATCTGATATTTATAACGGCGTTACTATTGCGGGTATCAAATGTCAGCCAATAATTGAACTTTACGTCAAAACGAAGCAAATCGTGTGTACCGTCGACGGTCCGGGTGAAGAAGTGCCTCGAGACGGCCCCGTGGTCGTTCGCGTCGCGGATTATCGCGGAGAATCTAAACACCACTATGCGTTTGTGAATCCAAAAATCAATTCAATTCAACCAAAATATGGCCCACAATCCGGAGGTACTAAACTACGCATTACGGGTGAATATCTCAACGCAGGGAGTAACATCCAAGCATTTATAGACGACTTGCCGTGCGCTATACTGTCTGTATCGCACGAGGAAGCAGTTTGTAGAACTAGTCATTCGTATCAAATTAAAATGGGCACGTTGCGAATGCGTTTCGATAACGGTATGCGAACTTTAGAGAGAGAAAAGTTTGAATATATGGAGGATCCTATTGTCGCGATCGTGGAGTCCGGCCCACCACTAACGACTCAAAGAAAACAACCCAAGGGTATCCCATCCGGTGGAATAAACATCAAAGTGACCGGACAGAATTTCCACACAATTCAATTCCCACAAATATACGTGTATCATGATAACCGACCTTACATCGCACCTTGCAACAGAGTAGATTATCAATCTCATCTCATTTGTGAATCTCCAGGAATAGAAAGTGCTGGTCTCAATCTGGATCCGGATAGACCCTTAGAATTAGAATACGGTTTCAATATGGACGATGTACAAAGTGTGCAAAATCTCACTAGCAAAAGGGGCGAAGCATTCCTTCTTTATCCAGATCCTCTTTATGAGAAATTCGACGAAGACGTCAAGTATTATAAGTCTGAATATTTAACAATAAACGGCCAAAATCTGGACAGAGCTTGTACTGAACTCGATGTAGAGGTTCATATAGGCGATAGTTTGTGTAACGTGACATCGTTGTCGCGGCATCAATTGACGTGCCGTCCGCCTTCGCGAGATGAACTTCCAGACGGCGTAGATACACCCGAAGTTGTAGTCAGAGTCGGACGTGCCCTCACGTACAAGATTGGTAAATTATCTTATTCATCGCAAGCTGGCCTCCAAGCCGCCATAGGCAAGCCAGCTTTAATAGGCATCGGCGTCAGCGCCGGTATACTCCTTTTGATATTTTTCGGATTTTTAGTTATGTATAGGAGAAAATCAACTGAGAATATTAGGGTATTAAAAAATATGCAGGAGCAAATGGATATTCTAGAGTTAAGAGTAGCTGCTGAGTGTAAAGAAGCGTTTGCAGAGTTGCAAACAGAAATGACCGATTTGACTGGAGATGTGACTGGCGGTATACCTTTCTTAGATTACCGTACGTATGCTATGAAAATATTGTTCCCTAACATCGACGACCATGCCGTCCTGCAATGGGAGCGCCCAGAGCTTATTAGAAAAGACAAAGGTCTCAGAATGTTTGGGCAGCTAATTATGAACAAAACATTCCTTCTATTATTTATTCGTACTTTAGAAAGCAATAGATATTTTTCAATGCGCGATCGTGTTAATGTAGCTTCTCTTATTATGGTTACTCTTCAGAGTAAGATGGAGTATTGTACTGATGTATTAAAGACATTATTAGCGGAGTTAATAGAAAAGTGTATGGAAGGAAAGAATCACCCCAAATTGTTATTGAGACGTACCGAGAGCGTCGCTGAAAAAATGCTGAGTGCTTGGTTCACTTTCCTGTTGTATAAATTCCTTCGTGAGTGCGCTGGCGAACCACTGTACCTGTTGTTTAGGTCGATGAAAGGTCAAGTCGACAAAGGTCCCGTAGACGCGATAACTTCTGAAGCACGATATTCCCTAAGCGAGGAAAAGCTCATTAGGCAGTCCATAGATTTCAAACCTATGACCGTTAGCGTGTCGATCTCACAACAGACATTATTCGTTAGTGGATTAGATGCTACGACTGAAAACGTTCACGTTAAAGTTCTCGACTGTGATACGATAAGTCAGGTGAAAGAGAAGTGTTTAGACGCAATTTACCGCGCCACTCCGTACTCCCAGAGACCAAGTCGTGACGACCTCGACTTGGAGTGGCGCACGGGCGCCTGCGGAAGGCTGATCCTCTACGACGAGGATAGCACCACTAAATGCGAAGGCGAATGGCGCAAGCTCAATACTCTTAATCATTACCGCGTACCAGATGGTGCCTGTCTTAGTCTCGTTGCTAAACAAAGTTCCGTATATAATTTATCCAACATGGAAAAGAACGACAAGTCCCACACGTATGAAACTCTTAACCGCGGTAAATACGGTTCGGCTAGTCCACCAGCCAGTCCCCTCAAATACGAACATGGAGGCGGTTTCAAATACTGGCATTTAGTGCGCCACCACGACGATGACGCACGCAAAGAGGGAGACCGTGGCAATAAAATGGTCTCGGAAATATATCTCACCCGTCTTCTCGCCACCAAGGGCACTCTGCAAAAGTTTGTCGATGATTTATTCGAGACTATTTTTAGCACAGCGCATCGCGGCTCGGCACTTCCTCTCGCTATAAAGTACATGTTCGACTTTCTCGACGATCAGGCGTTGCAGCACACGATCTCCGACCCGGAGGTGGTGCACACCTGGAAGAGTAATTCCCTTCCGCTACGTTTCTGGGTCAATCTGATTAAGAATCCTAACTTCGTTTTTGACGTTCACAAGTCCAACACGGTAGATTCTTGCTTATCAGTTATCGCGCAAACGTTTATGGACTCGTGCTCTACGTCCGACCACATCCTCGGTAAAGACTCGCCGTCGTCTAAGCTTCTTTACGCGAAAGACATACCAGTATACAAGGAGTGGGTGGAGCGTTATTATGCGGATATTAAGTTAATGCCAGCGATATCCGATCAGGATATGAACGCTATGCTCGCGGAGGAGTCGCGTCTCCACACTAAAGAGTTCAACACGAACTGTGCGCTGAACGAGCTGTACGCCTATGCAGAAAGGTACAACGAACAGCTTACGGTGACCCTCGAGGAGGACGAGTTCTCGCAGAAGCAGCGGCTCGCGTACCGCTTGGAGCAGGTGCACGGGCTCATGTCGCACGACTATAACGTGTGAGCGCCCTGCGCCCTGTGGGAGCCCGTGCCACCAACCCCACCGCCCTGTATATAAAGCCCCCGCACATATCTATGCTGGCAAATATTGTATATATTAGATAGTGTACAGTCATTAATATTGTAATTTTTGTATCATTTCTGCGGTCCGATGTCGTTTTTTAATTTTATATAATGAAATTTGTATTAATTTTACACGACGAGCTCGGCCGGCCGCGGTCGTGCCACAGTAAGCATCGTAAATAAATTGTGTATGTCTGTCTATGTGTGCTCGCGTCGTACGAGTTAATGTTACGTCGATCGGTGTAAAATGTGTGTCGCAAACGAAATCGCATGTGAGCTCGCCGGCGAGCGAGGCCGTCGCTCGCCGACGGGCGATTTTAAAATTTGTACTCACTACTTAACGAAATATCCGACAGTGATGCCCTGAACGATTCCAATAAATAAATATCGTCGAATATAAACATTTTGTTTGATTTGTCGGCGGTAGAGCAGCGCCATGGTCGCGCACGACGAAAGCCCCCGCGTCTCGGCAGCTGTCGGCAGGGTGAGCGCGGTACGGCCATGCCGCCTCGTCTCGCTAGCTCGCGGAACCCTTGTCGGTCGCGTCACTCAACTGTGGTGTCCAGCACGTCACATCTCATATCACCAATCATGTGTATGTCGTTCGTTGAGGCACGTCGAGCCCACGAGGGTTGTTCGCGCGCCGCGCGGCGAGACGGTCATGGATGAACCTACGCGGCCCTGCTGTTTCAGCCCGTACGTGCGGATCGTGGCAAGAACGACATTCGCGGTCGTCAACAACCTTTACTGCATCCCCGCTTACGTGGTGTGGATGATGGCGCTGCGACTCCTCAGACCCTTGTTCGCCCCCCTCTATTGGAAGATCGAAGGACTCATGTATCACTGGCTGCTGGCGATGGTCTCCTTGTGGTCCTGGACGGCTGGATATGAACGTAAGTCAGTTTTCTTGTTCGGAGACGGCGCGCCTAATATCACACACTTACCGACTGGTTACTCTCGGTTCCATAAGCCTCTATTTGTGGAAGTAACTAAGTTTAGTTTTGAATAGTGTAATTAGCATTTGTGTGGTAATGTTCAGATTGCGTTTAAGATAAGTAAAAAGCGTATGGAAGCTTAAAACTTTTACCATTGTTCTTTATGGACCGCATTGTTGGAAAGAGGTATGCACAAGAGTTTTGTCATATGGCGCGCCTCTCATAATACATAAAATGAGCTCTGCAAATTACTGTACTTACATCTATGAAGCTACTTACCCGAATACTGCTGCAGTGGGTAATATAACACGAAATAAAAGTTACGCATTAGTGAATTCCGCTTGCATTACGAGACAATACTTTCAAGGAACTTATTAAATCGGCGGTAACTCGGCGGACGTAAATGCAATGTATGTAGATACCTATGAAAGCAACCGGATATCAAAACAATGAACCCTTGCCGACGATTATTGTAAACTTGTGTAAGGTACGCTGATTTCAAGAACGATTCCTGCGACAAAGGTAAGTACAAATCTTTTTATAATTAATCGGATAGTGGTTACGACACTGACGTTCTCAATTTGACCAAATCGACATCTAAATAGCTGCCATGAAGTCATCATTAGTCTGAATCAGACAGACGTTACTTGGATGTTTATGTCATTTAACTGCTATCTCACATACTGCTAGATTAATTTATAACGTCTAGTCTGGCATATTACTTTTGATAAATAAATACTATAAAACAAATGCGACTAAAACTGTATGACACAATAGTTTTAAACTCTTAAGTTATCTTATCTTTAGATTTATGATATCATTTAGGAAATATGCAGGATTGCTTCTGTGTCCGCTTAAAATTGATGGTGCAAACGCTGTTATCATAAAACGACTCGCATTATTATTCTTACACATGCTTCGAACACCATGGCTGATGTCTGTAGTGGACTTATGATTCATTGGGTCAGGTGACTCGTCAGGGGCACATGTTGTTTGCAAGGTGACGCAACACAGCATCTACAGAAAAACTACGTAATCCGTTAAATTGCCAATGGATGTAACTTCATTCACGCGACTGCAAGCTTAATCGCGTTGTAAAAGTGGGCTACCCGCTACCGTCCGGACACGTCTGGCGACAACAAAACGGATTACAGACCAATCGTAGATAATACGCCTATGTAATACGTTACTCAATAGTATAAATTAAGTTTTGCATGTGGCCAGTATGTCAGCTAAGTAATTGATTTTCGAATGAACAATAGTGTTTCGAAACGTTCTGGTTCCGACCGCTCGGAGACCGGTCGTGGATGGCGCGCGCTGTATTGACCTTATGCGGCTGCGTAGTTTATGCGCGGCCGCCTGAGGACGGTCGATGACCGTCGCCGCCCGCGCGCAGCCCCCGCACTAGGAATGCTACCCCCCCTTCCCCCCACACGTCACGTTGCATTTCGAGTGGCGAATTTGCATGTTGTTGTCGAGTCAGCGCGCTCACGATCGACATTTCAAGTTGCCGAGATTTTACACGTGGTGAAAGTACGATGCTGGATTGGATTGGTCCGTTTTTCACGAAGCGGTTAACCGATTTAGATCATCGCTTGATACAGTTTTTAGATTGATGGTTTGGTAAAATAAGTAGATGGTTTACCGCGCTTTCACTTCTGGTATATTCTAAAGAAAACTAAACAGTTTCACTATCTATTTCATTGAATCAATAGCGTCTGACAGAACATAATAACTTCGGATCGGGTCCGATTCAACTCCTTATTAATTCAAGCCTCCAAACTTGTCCTGAACCACACATCGTCAGCCCATTCAAATTCCGTTCACACCAGACCTCCGGAGATAAATTAACATTGAAAGACTTAACACAAACAAATGATATTCAGACGGTGTCCACCTACAATCATTATTGGTGGATGGCGTAGTATCATTCTTTGAGTTATAAATTCCTTTCGGTACATCCTTCGATTGTGGCGGTTCGCGTTTCAAATTGAGACCTTCCTGTACTAAATCAGGCGGCTGGTGCGTGCGACGAACAGATCTTGGAAAAAGGTCCCTAACGTGGCGAAAATGACGCTTATTGCGATAAGATTGGGGTCAGAACGCCAGATGTTTGCAGAACTTGTATTACTTCCACGCATCTGCAAACCTGGTTTGTATTTATGGTTGAAACACATTACATACTGCTCCAGTAATGAAGAACTATGTTGTACGTCTAGTTAACACGCAAAGCTCATTCAATCGTGTAATAAAAACATCGGTTGTATGACTTGTATGTTTACTGTTCCTATTTCTTTCCATAATCATAGCATAGCTGTAACATGCTGTAGTTTCGCTTGGGCATTCATAAGTCATGAAATCTTTACAAAATAATAGCATTCCTAAATTTTAAATGGCCGTTTACTGAACAAATTATTGTATTCTGACAATTGAACTCACGCGATTTTGAAACACGATTGATAATAACAACGAAAATTGTTTGAAAATAGCTCTGAGTGCTCTGACCATCATGAAAACATAACCGGTATGACATTGGTCAGTCACACGCCAAAATAACAATGGTCTTGCTATGAGTGACGTCATTTCCTTGTTATACAACATTTGTTCTAAAATTCGCTGTGTAAAAATGTTTTAGTAGTTACAAATTTTAGGTGACTAGGTTAAAAAGGTGGATTGAAATGACATAATCTAGAAATAACAAACTTTTTAGCATGATTCGCGATGCCGATGTCTTACGCATGATTGGGTTCAATCAAATTAGAATGGTCCAAATAAAATAAAAAGTTCTTTTGAATTACTATTAAAAAAAACATTTAGGTAGACATCTATCTACTTTTTGATGAAAGCAAGCCTAGGCATTGAAAACATGGAAACAAGTAATAGCTAACTTTTGTAATACCGACAAAAACCTGTCTACTTTTATGGCAATTTTGTTACATAATATAAAAAATATATTTTGAATTCTGTATTCAATCCAAATGAGTTTACTATGTTTTAGCTATAGGTATGTGAAACAAAATTCGGTTACAGCAAAAAAATGTTTTTTAGCAACTTTCCAGTAAGCCGTTTTTAGGATCCTCGTCTATCTCTTTACTAATTCTGTTTACCCACCTACACAATCGTGAATTAACCAAATATGCTGACACGACTTAACACTGTTTGGCACTCCATTGTATCTTCAGGTAGGTAGGTAAATAAGGTAAACGTGAACAAAATTCTGCCCGAAATACCCACATCAAGACAGCTGGTATCAACAACCGAGGCAGACTAACAAGACGTAAAATCTAATTATAGAATGTATTATTTTTCCATCATGCATGATTCACGCATCCTGCATATGAACCGACCATTGATTGGACAGTAAAGTACGTTAGTATATTTATGTCTGATTCATCTTCCGGTCAATATGGCGCCATTTTTTCTAACCGGCTTTATTTACCCGTTAATAGTTCAAAACTGGTTCGATTTCCGTAGGATTATGCAGAAAGTTGGTCTAGACCCGTTAGCTGATTACCATGTATGTCTAGCTTAACCTAGTCTTATGTATTATGAAGTATTTTTATTAAAAAAGTATTTGTAAGTACTCTTAAAAAATCCTAAAACTACAATTTTAGCATTTACCGACTGGGATTGAAACCTCGAGTTCTACCTGTAACTGGCACAACTGGAAATTCGTTGTCATCATCATATCAGCTGAAAGACATCCAATGCTCCTGAAGCGTCTTCACATGGACCACTCCTGTGTACTCGCATCCAGTGGACAATCAATTATGAAGTTATAAAACCAAATATTTCTACAATAAATTAAAACTTTTTTAAATTAATTATATTGTCCCCGATAAGACCTCTTCCAATCCAAGCCCCTTATCACATCCTGATAACGTCACATTCATCTACAGTACATAGCCCTTTGGGCATAGATACCAAGTATCCCAGTCATGTTTTATATTGTTTAAGATAGGAATGATTGATAGATCAGAGAGTCATAGATGGCTTTATAGGAACCGACGGGAAAAAAATACTGGTATTAAAATATAAAACCGCCTGTGTTGTCCCCTTGCTAGGCAAAGAAGAAAAGAAAAAGAAAATTTGTATATTTGCGCCAGGCACGACGCATACCATATAAAGAACAAAAAAACTGAAATACAATAAATACAAAGTATGCGTCACACTACGCAAAACGGTCATCGCTCAGCATAATGCCAAAAAGGTTACCCTTGAGATCATCCAGGTTCGTCCTCTTTTCCTGAGCTTCCTCAAACCAGCTATTGCAGTAGCTTCTGAGGTAGGTAAGACATCCAGATCAACTCGTCATCTCTTAACATGTCTTCCAAGATTCTACAAATGAATTTTCATAATGTAGATTTTAAAATAGATTATTTATTTTTTTAGTTTCGAATAACATGTATCCGCAGACAACCCATTATCTATTCTAATGAAACAACTCTGTTTAAATAATAGTTATATTATTTTCTTTGTTCGATCCTGTTGTTAGATACTAGAACTAATTCTAAAAATCTTCAACTATACTACTGTTACGATTAGGGCTGAAATAAATATATCGCTCATCAATGTTACTAACACAGATATTTTCAAAGTGCAGAAAAAAACTAAGATACCTAAATATAAAGAATCCAACCAAAGAACCAATTGTTTTACTTAGTGACTAATATTCACTCTAGAGGGCCGGAGAGCAAAGCTGACTAACTCAAGTACCCACTTATTAATAAAAAGACTGGCTAAGTAAATAAACAAAGTAAAATGTAACACTTTTATTCAGTACCTAGTAAAATTCTGTGAAACATGTCCTATATTTCATAATATTCACTCTCCCGTATGCACCCAAGCTAAAAGCACCGTATTTTCATTTCAGAACGGAACACAATTCATGAATTTATTATCAACTACCGCTGCATCTAGATAAATACTAGTTTCCCTGTTCAGTGCATCAACAGAGATGAGAAACTGTATTATTTCCTGCAATTACATTTACAACGGAGATGCAATCCAGATCTGTTTCCGTTCAGAAACGTAGATAAAACTGACGAGTAGAGCCGCGCATGTTATATACGTGTCCTCGTTCTAAAACAGTCGTTTCTGTGCGTCAAGGACGTTCGCGTTGTGTAGGTACTCGTACTGAGAGATCGTGACAATTCGTGATAGCGACTTTTCTCAATTGAAACAAGTGTATCGTTCCGTATATTGCCGCGCAAACGATCTTCTCCCGTACCGGAGAAAACATGTACTGTAAACTCGTTTTAGATACGATCTCTTGGTACGCGGGTACGTAAGCTAACTACGGAGGTAACAAAGAACTGGTTTGCGCCGCGGTTTTATGGGCCATCTTTCAGTGAGGCTGGGGAACAACTAATTTTAGAGTCGCCCGATCGCCGTTTAATGAGCACTTAACTTCGTCTTTGACTTTGAATGCCGAAGTTCCTGTTGCTTTAAGTATTGTTTTGGGTTAGGAAGTGTGAGGATAAGAATGCCTAATTGCGTAGGAATTTGTTCACTTTAGACATTGCTTATTTCTGTCTGTGTTGTTAATATTCGTGTATGTTATCTTGTAATGAGTCGTGAGTTACAAACAGTGATAAGAAAAACACACCTGTAATTAGGTCCGCTTATTTATCATCCCACACAATCTTAATTAAACGGCTGCCAACCTGATACTTCATGGCTAACAGTTAAGTTTCATTTACTTTCTACCCATCACAAACCATTTCAAATTCGAATAACATAGCTGTACTTCAAATACTATCAAACAGGTAAAAAAATTAACTAAATAAATCGGCAACAATGCAGCATGGCCGTATGTCTTTTTATTTTCTTCTCTCGACTCGGTAAAACGTATTGTAGAACATCAGTTTCAATATAAAACTCGACGTCAAACATTAACTTGAGACATGTGCGTACATTAGTACTCCACAAAAGCACTAGAGCAGAGCGAGTTCTTGCAATAAAACCACATTGGCCGTGTGTTGCTGTCTGTCCGACTTTCTAACCAATAGGAGGGCGCATATCATAGTGTGTGTGCTTGTATACGTGTTAGGACCATTGTTTGGTTCGGCATAGTATCCGTATGGTATGTCTGATCATGTTTTTTGAGCGCACAAAGATGGACGACATTTTTGAAAAGCGAAAGTGCGAAGGGCTGTGGGCCCAGATTTAACTGCGTTGCCAAATAAGGAATGTTCCAATACCAATAAGGTGGAGTTCCGAAACCGGTATGAATTTCGGTGTGAATTATTAGCGCGGGCCTTTTGTTTCGGGCATATGAGTGGTTTTATTGAGTCCTAGTTAAACGTTGGCATTCCTGACTTCGTGCATTTAGGACTTTCAGGCAAATTTAAACTAGTGGTTTGGATACGACAGAAGTATTTGCAATCAAATTCAAAATTTCAATCGTTTTGAACAGAACGCTTGATTCTAAATAGTGTAACCACGAACGCATCCGAACGCCGGTCCAAAATCCCGCCATGCAATATGGCGGTAATTATTTCCCGGGCACCCGCTTCAAGCGCTTTGAACGCTTTAACAGGAATTCCAAGTATTAAACATTCAAACTAAAATCCGTTTCATAAATACGGGTCTTATCCTAATACCCTTTCATTATAATTGTTTGCGTTCGCTATTACTCAGAAGTGACGAAAAGGGCATGAAATTAATTGGTGAAGGCTGACTCATTTCGCAAGAGAATTCTTTAGAAGAAATCAGGGTTGCTACTGGCAAAACACGAAGATAGGATGGACAACGTTCTGCTAAGCTAACATTAAAGTGTAAGGGGGTAACTATGATGCCAAAATATTGACAAGAAGAAGAAAAGACATCCTATTAAAAGCACCAGCACCACAAACAAGAACAAAATTTGCCAGTATTCAACTTTGGACATATTATATACATATGTAACCCTAAGAATAGTTATAAATGCAAAAAAATACTAACGGAATGGATAAAAAAGGTAACCTACAGCGAGACTGAATCACTTCTACAGCAGTATACAAACATAAATACTGCAAATACACACACACTCACACCCTCTTTCACTCAAATCACCGTGTTTTTGATTATGTACCTACTATACGTTTAATAGACACTTTAAGAATCTGAAAGACCAAATTCGTCATCCTACGTCATCTGTCCTCTGGCCAGTAGCAACCCTACCAGTCCTCTTAGTCAACCAACAACTTAGTCGTCACTACTCCACACCATCTGTTTATTTATTAACCTATATTTACTTTACTTCGAAATAAGGAAATAGCGATTGAAGTTCCTTTGATCGTGAATAAGCATTTGTGGTTTGTTTATAATATAAGTTGGTAGGCATGAATAAGATTAAGGTAGGTACTAAGTATTAGAAATAACTGGTATGCTAAACTATAATTAGGAACTGATTAAGAATAATAAGTAAAAGAATAATTTATTGGTCCATTGTTACAAAATATAAGTATTTACATTAGAAATAACTGGTATGATAACTTATAATTAGGAATAATAAGTATAAGAATATTTAATTAGTCCATTGTAACTAAATATATCTTATTATACACTTATAATATGTGCTTAAATTAACATTGTCATTTAAACAGTGCCAAACAAGACAGTGCCTTGGTGCCTCGCCTGTACTTTTCTTGGGGGCCTGAATTACGTTCACTTCTAAAAACATGTTAGCGATAACTTTAATTCGAATAGATTTGCTTAGTATATCTGATGTAACTGTTCTAGTGTACATTTTCTAACTGCACGGCAAAGACCTATTTCGCCCTTTTTCGTACAATTCTGTTTTCTGTTACTGTGTGCCCATGTTTTTTTTATTATTGTAACTATAAAATACCTATCTACCTAAGCATTCATACTTAAGGACGCTGTTACATTTTCGACGAACTCAAATTTAGGTATCTAGTAGCACACAACAACATTACGCGCACGCACTCATTGAAACTACTGAGCGCTCGATTTTATACATCACTGAAATAATATTGGTCCTTGATATTATTTTTTAATTTTATTGAAGTTGATTCAGGAAGGTTAGTTGGCACTTTGAAAATGCATTTGGTAACTATTACAAACCGTCGTCGTAAAAAGTAGGTTATTATTTTCAACAGACTTCAAAAAAAGGAGGTGCTCTATCTATTCGACCCGTATGTATCCGCAATTTTCTTTAAAACTACTTATCCGATACGATCGGGTTTACGTCGATTAATGTATGTGTTTTCAGGGAAGGTTTTATTGTATAATATATTAGGATATGATAAAGATCTTCGGAGATAGACAATGGAACTCTTCAATAACAAATAGTAAATGATATGATAAAGATCTTCGGAGATAGACAATGGAACTCTTCAATAACAAATAGTAAATGACCTGCAATTAGTGTGATCGTATAGTTATGTTTTGTTTTCACTATACCATAATATAAAATCACGCTTGTGCGTTTTTAGGGGGTTAACAGATTTATTTAGTATACCTACCCAATATGGGGTACCAACAAAAACTAAAAAGAGAAAAATAATAACTTTTCCGTGTCGAAAACGAAAAACAATAGATACCGACACCGACTTTCGAAAAAAGAATTAGCTTTCACTTTATTGTAGTAAGTAGGTATTTTTAAAAATACGTAACGTAAAATAAGTAGATACCTAAAACGAAATAATTTCCGGTCACAAGGATTAAAAAACCGGCCAAGTGTGAGTCGGACTCGCGCACGACGGGTTCCGTACCATTATTGCAAAAACCGGCAAAAAAACACGTTTTTTGTATGGGAGCCCCAATATTTATTTTATTCTGTTTTAGTATTTGTTGTTATAGCGTCAACAGAAATACATCATCTGTGAAAATTTCAACTGCCTAGCTATCACGGTTCATGAGATACAGCCTGGTGACAGACAGACAGACGGACCGCAGAGTCTTAGTAATAGGGGCAACCCTAAAAATGACTTGAACATTTTGCATTACATATTATATAAAATATTACCATCAAATTTTTTTGGAGTATTACATAATGAGCATCAGCTAATGACACACTACCCAAAAACTATGAAAATGTCACTCATGACGAAAAGATGTCAAATTTTCGTCGGTGCCATCTTGTATTTTGGTTTTGACCCCGTATTCGATATGAGCGACCGCAAAATCCATGACAATGACACCCATGACGCAAAGATGTCAAATTTTCGTCGGCGCCATTTTGTATTTTGGTTTTGACCCCATATTAGATATAAGCGACGCCAAAAACCATGAAAATGACACCCATATCGAAAAGCGGTAAAATTTTCGTCGGCGCCATCTTGTATTTTGGTTTTGACCCCGTATTCGATATGAGCGACCCCAAAATCCATGACAATGACACCCATGACGCAAAGATGTCAGATTTTCGTCGGCGCCATCTTGTATTTTAGTTTTGACCCCATATTAGATATAAGCGACGCCAAAAACCATGAAAATGACACCCATATCGAAAAGCGGTCAAATTTTCGTCGGCGCCATCTTGTATTTTGGTTTTGACCCCATATTCGATAGAAGCAACCCCAAAAAACATGACAATGACACCTGTGACGAAAAGATGCCAAATTTTCGTCGCCGCCATGTTGTATTTTGGTTTGACCCCGTATTCGTCATACATACAAACCGGTTCAAATCATAAATCTCCTCCCACCCATCCACTTCTAACCTTCACCGCCGCCAGCTTAACCTTACCCATCCAAATCCTAACCTTACTAAGAGCTGCTTAAAACCCACCCATCCATTTCTCAACCTTGTCAACAACTGCTTAACAATACCTATCCAAATTCCGATCATACCCAAAATAATTTCTAAATCACATTCTAATAATAAAAGGAAACTCAAACATACTTTTATTTCGGTCCGGTAAAATATCAACTCCTTTCGATCACGACATACGACTCACGCATGCACACTACAATCTTTTCTATTACTTTTATCGTATTTATTTTTTGCAAAAAAGCGATACGCTCGTCCTTCCACGAGCGCTTCTGAGCGCGGAATGATAAGCTTCTAGTGCAAAATGTATGAAGAAGTCGGCAAGTGTTTTTATTTTAGCTAATAATTAAAATATATATTGATTTGGATAAAAATTAATTATCTGAACCTGTAAAGGACTATATATACCGCAATTTTTTTATAATTTTGAAGATAAAAAATGCTGTAAAATTTACTAAACTGGGACCTATTCGGACCCTACTTTTTAATATTTTTGCGATTATTGTGATGGGCAAAACGTATTTGTGCGAAAATTTTGTATGATGTCATGCAATTTTTCTGATGCCAATCTGGAGCTGAATATATTATCTTTAAATTAAGACCATGATATCTTCACATCTGTGATTGCATATACATTAAAATTGTACCTGAAAAGCACTGTTATTTGTAGAAAATGTAATAGCGTCCTTAAGTAAAAGTAAGTACCTAAAGGAATGCCAATTGACAGTAGAATAAAAATAAACTTATTCAAAATTCATGTCTTATTTCTTTTAACACCCATACTAAATTGTGATACATTATACAAAATAACTTACCTTACTAAATGCTTCCTTTTCTTCACCTCGAAGCGACTTGATTGTGCTTAGAGTTCACTATAGTTCAACTGTAGGAATTTGAACTTTCAACCTCACGATTGCTATTAAGTTTTGTTGTTAGGCTTATGGTAGAGTAGCTTATGGTTATAAAAATAAATCTTTGTTATTTGTACTTAATATTGAAGCTGGGTTTGAAAACTTGAGTTCATCGCGACTATCGGCCATAGATAGGTGTCCCAAACGTCGAGATTAAATAGAGAAAAAAAGTGGAAAGTAAGAAAAGTAATTCCCTGTCCTACCCTGCGGGTAATACAGGGGTGATTATGGTATAGTAACCTAGGAAACTATGAAGTTGATACTTTGCATAGATATTTTTAAAGCAGCTTAATTCTAATTTGTGGTTTTGTCTCTACAGAAATCAATTCAACTTATCGCAGTTCACAGCTGTGCTTGATATAGGCCTATAGATCCATCTAGGCTTTGTTACTTTTCAACAAACCTGAAAGGACCTAGTTAGGTATTCTTTGTAGATGCTACCTCTCTCAAATTTGTGAATTAGCCGTTGCAATCATCATGCTTCGGCTTCAAGGCATACTGACAACACATGCAGGGAGCAGAAAAGAACCTAGAAGGTAGGTATAATTTCATATAATTTACAGATTAATCACACAGCAAAATATGTTTAGTTTCACTTTGCGATTTCTCTTAGCGATGTCATCAACCAAAATATCATCCTACTGACCTTATTCCAAAAAAAACTATATTAGGGTCGGCTTCCAGTCCAACCGAATGCAACTGAAAGAAGGAAAGAAAAAACGTTTATTTGCGCCAGGCACGACACATACCATAAAAAAAAACAAAGGAAAACTTAAATACAAATACAGAGTATGCGTCACAACCACACAAAACGGTCATCGCTCAGAATAATGCTGGGACTCGCGTGCAAGACAGAGCCACATCGCGTTTTCAGCGATAGCCGATGTCGATTGGGATGACGCCGAAACAATGAAACCTTAAGGGCAAGTGACGGAGCGAACATGTTCCATTTATAAATAAAATAAATAAATAAATGAGTAAAAAGAAAAACGAAACACAAGTGTCCAAAACAAAAGTTCAGTCTTTGTAGTTTACCTAGGGTTGCCATTTCGAAAATAGAAAAGTATCGACAAATAAGCCAGACTTTAAAAAAAAAAGTAAGGACATTTTCGTTACATAATGAATAGTTTGACGAAAACGTTTGGATGAAAAAAATAACGAAATGTCGCCATCCAGGCGAAAAAGCAGGACAGAACCCTAGCTGTATCGGTATTTTACATGGAGCGACTGCCTATCTGACCTCCACAACCCAGTAACTGTAACACGATATTCCTTGGCAAGACTGTTTTTAGATTTCCTGGTTTCTGACTATCCGTAACGACTGTTTTTGTTTTTTTTATCAATCTAATTTAAAAAAAGGATTAAGCATTGGACATGGTAAGTTTATTCTCTTCAACTGCAGCAGTTAGGTTCATAGTCGATCCCAACACAGTAGAGAAAAGATTGCAATATCTTCTAACGTCACACGAACATCTAAACAGATGACAATGTGCACGTTTGTGCACTTTGCAGTACAGTACACGTGCCAGGCAGGCACAATAGCTTGTTTTGATACGATGATTCTTTGTACCTACCTTCTGGCATGTTTTGAATGGAGTCTTGCAAGTGAATGATGGCTAAAGCACAGATTACTGAATAGTTACGCTAAAGTGACAGATTTGAAAGAAGAATGTGAAATTCTATTAGGGAATAGATCTAATTAAGCAACATAAAAAGCTTGAAATAAGCATGCAGAATGCGTAACATATGCATGAAAATTTGTAAAATATGCAATATTAAAGTTTTAAAAAACGACAAAGAGGAAAAGGTGCTAGGTGTTTTTTTAACCCCCGACGGAAAAAGAGGGATGTTATAAGTTTGACGTGTGTTGCTGTGTATCTGTGTGTCTGTCTGTGGCATCATAGCGCCTCAACGGATGAACCGATTTTGATTTAGTTTTTTTTTTGTTTGAAAGCTGATTGTGTCTAAAGTGTTCTTAGCTACGTTTGAATAAAATCGGTTCAGGCGTTTTACTGTTTGAATCGGGATGTTTTTGCAAGATAAATGTGTCGGGGGGTTTCTCAAATTTTGAAATTTTACTTGTTATTCATACATAGGTACAATTAGTGAATTATTCAATCATAAATTATCAATATCAAAATGTAACAACTTTGTAGACGATAATAATTAACTAAAACGATAAATTATTTAACATTTTTGTAAACGTAAACGATCAGTTAAGTAGTGTAGGTGTTATAAATGTAGGTACAGTCTTCAATCAATCAAAATATTTTTGTAAGTGAAAATTGTTAGTGTATACGGGCGAAATTTTGGTTAAGCATAGAGTTTATTATTACACTTATCAATAGGGTAATCCATCGAAAAATATAATAAACTAGCTGTTCCGCGGGTTCGCTCCCGTGGACAACCCCACAGGATCCGTTTTCGGGATAAAAAAATAGCCTATGTCACTCAGGAATAATGTAGCTTTCTATTGGTGAAAGAATTTTTAAAATAGGTCAAGTAATTTCGGAGCCTATTCGGTACAAACAAAAAACCTTTCCTCTTTATAATATTATTACTAGAGGACGCCTCGCGGTTTCACCCGCGTAGTTCCCGTTCCCGTGGGAATACAGGGATAAAAAGTAGCCTATGTCACCCGGGGATAGAGTAGCATCCCAACGGTGAAAGAATTTTTGAAATCGGTCCAGTAGTTTTGGAGCCTATTCGGTACAAACAAACAAAAAAATCTTTCCTCTTTATAATATTGGTATAGATTAGTATAGAGTATAGCGAAAATATGCATCATCACTAGATATTATTACTGTATGTGAATGATCTGATTGCGGAACTCAGAGGAACCAGAGTCGGCTGTCATTTAGGCAATGTCTGTATGAATAGCTTGAGCTACGCTGATGACATGGTTCTTCTGAGTCCCTCGATCAAAGGGTTGAGAGGATTGTTGTCGATCTGTGAGCGTTATGCTAATTCTCATGGATTGAAATACAACGTTCTCAAAACTGAAACCATGGTTTACAAGTCTGGTGCTGGTCCGGAGAACATACCCAGTCTTTATTTGAACGGGGCGACCATAAAGGTCGTAAAGCAGTTTTAATATTTGGGGCACATATTGACGGACAGACGCCAGGATGACTGCGATATAGAACGAGAGCAGAGAGCCCTCTCAGTGAGGAGTAACGTGCTCGCACGCAGATTTGTGGGGTGCACCAATGATGTCAAGAACACACTTTTCAAAGCTTATTGCCTGTCGATGTACACTTGCCAACTTTGGTGTAACTTCACAAAAAAGATGTACAGTACATTAAGAGTTCAGTACAATAATGCTTACCGAACTCTTATGAAACTACCGAGATACTGTAGTGCTTCGAGCATGTTTGCAGAAGCAAGGGTCCTGGACTTCTACGCTATCATGAGGTCGAGAATTGCGTCTTTTTGGCAAAGTTTGAGACGTTCCAATAATAGTATTTTGAGGGCTGTCTCGTGCAACCTGGCTAGTCCCATATTTAAAAACTGGATTTCTGTACACCTGAACGTGAACAAAAAATGACGTTAGACTATATAGTTTTATAAGACTATGGGTACCTATACATACCCACATATGTGTAAATTTTAATGTGGTTTTAATTTATTTATATTTTATCCTGTAATGCTATTTTTGTATATGGGTGTTTTGCCTGCAATAAACGATTATTATTATTACTAGATATTATTATGCTATTTCCGCCGAGAATGGGGTAAATATGCAAATGCATATAATCCGGTCTCTAGTTATAACCGTGATTAAATATTTATCCACATGGAATCATGTTAAATATCGGGACCCTTGGACTTAGAGCCATCATCATTCTCTTGTTCTTATTCCGATTTTTTTAGGTCTGTACAACAAGAATACTTTTATTATGCGTACAGCTAAGGAGTGGAATTCCCTGCCGGAGTCTGTGTTTCCCGACAGCTACAATCTGGGGGTCTTTAAGTCAAGAGTGAATAGGTTATTTCTAGGCAAGCGTGTTTCACCGTCGACCACATCATCGCTTACCATCAGGTGAGATAGTGGTCAAGCGCGAGCTTACTGGATATATAAAAAAAAATATGTATTTTTCTTCCAATACATATCTGTTAGTTTTTATTGCTGTAGTCATCCCCCTTTCTACCCATATCGTCTGCCACACAAACCATCCATCGTTTCTTCGGGTTTAGCCAATGATATAGAGAACAAAATATAGTTTATCTGTACCTAGCTTCTTTGACGTAGCTTTAGGTAGTAGCTACAACGTGTAGCGTTTCAAGACCCTTTTTGTTACCAAAACCACAAATAATATAATACAGATGATCCATCCTATACAAAGAAACCGTGCCGACGTAACTAGCGTTTTTCGGCTGACTAAACTGATAATTTTTATAAGTACATAAATCGCGTTCGGTTCCGTTCCACGGCGATAGATGGTATTAGCAGCCACTTGCAGGTACTGTAACTATTTTTTTTATAGTATTTCTTTTCACGTTTTTACTGTTTCATTGTATCAAGATGTCTTACAATACAAATTTAAAATAACTAGTGGAGTGCCTCAGAAGTTTAAAACATCTTTTGGAATCAATTTTAAATAAACCGTTCAAATATTCTTTGAAATGTGAATTACAAGCCCAATATTCCACAATTTTGTGCTTAGGAGAGTTGATTAAACAAAAACATATACATTTATGATCAAATCTAGAAAATGTTAAATTTACACACAATTCAATAACAAATCGATGCATATCGCGCCATCTAGTGACATTTATTTGAACCAAATTTTCTTTCTTCGCGTCGAGACCCCGTGTAAAACTACTCGCCAAACTTCTTGGCCGCCCTGAAGTTGGCTACAATGGCTACGCGGTTAAGTAGTAAATCTCATACAAAAGCCGCACCGCATCGTGCCTTGCCTTGTTGCGCATAGAAAAACCAACTTCAGGGCAGCCAAGAAGTTTGGCGAGAACTATACATCCCATACCAACCATTAGCTTAGCATAAAACAAAACAGATGCGTCCCTTATCGCACGCTCATTTTAAAACCACAGACAAACTTGAACTTGAAAGTATTTGTCAGTACATACTTGTGAAAGAGTCTGTATTCATTTCTTTAAATATTTACTTTGAACTTCGTTGTACTGCAATATAACAAGGTGTTTACTTTACGGACAAACGCGCGTTCTTCTGACCATTTGTTGAAAAAGTTACTAATGTAATTATCGAAATTGTTGAACGAATTCCACGAATAGTAGTTTGTTAACGATTGTTGCGTATGTTTGTCATATAGGTAGAATGCACTTGAATGAAAGTTAGGATATGTTTGAAATGTTATTTTTACGAGTATGTTGACTCTAAATAACTTGAGTAGATTGATTGAACCTTAGCTATATCAATTTACGTTATCAGCTTGACATATCGCAGTCCACTGCTGGACACAGGTCTCTCCCAAGCTGCATCTTGTGTCCTGTTCTATTTCAAGTACATTTTTTTTGGTTAATTGTCTATAACTTTATAGCCTCGCGCTCGCCCATTATCTCACCTGATGGTAAGCGATGATGTGGTCGACGGTGAACCACGCTTGCCTAGAAGTAACCTATTCACTCTTGACTTAAAGAGCCCTAGATTGTAGCTATCGGGAAACAGACTGCGGCATGGAATGCCACTCCTTAGCTGTACGCATTTCTACCCACCATTTTGCAATAACCGTTTCTGTTTTCCCTTCTGATTTATTTACAATCCATTGTTTAAAAATAGCTTACTTTAACACTTTCCATCATCAATCAGTGCTGCTGTATTGAGCCGTGAAGCGTGTCCATGGATGCTTTAAAGGGCTTTAAAGTGCTGCAAAAAATAAAACAATAAGCGCGAAATGATCCGTGACAACTAGACGCATTTTAATTGGAATACCTTTACTTTTGTTTACTTTCACAATCCTTTGTTAGGGGTTTTTATTATGTTTTATTATGACGTCCAATGTTATTTTGTTTGGACTATTGAGTTTTATAGAATCAGTAACATGATTCATTTAACTGGAATTTTATCAGACATTACATGTTCTTCTTAAAATATTAGCTACTACAATACCTTTGTTTATATGTCCACTAGCTTTTGGAAATTATCCAAAAGGATCGTATTTACTCCTAACTCTGGTATAATAAGTATAAATCCTATGTCCGTCTCCAAGGTCCATTCTATCTCTTTACCAAAAAAACATCGAAATAGGTTCTGCGGTTTAGGCGTGAAAACGTTATAAACAAACAGACAGACAGAGTTTCTTTCGCATTTATAATATAATATAATTATTTGACTACTTTACCTGTTAAAAAAATCAAATTGTTTTTAAAACTGAGTCGTATTGTATTCCTCATCATATTAGTCACTAGCGGACGCCTCGCGGTTTCACCCGCGTAATTCCCGTTCCCGTGGGAATACAGGGATAAAAAGTATAAGGCCTATGTCACCCGGGGATTGTGTAGCTTCCCAACGGTGAAAGAATTATTGAAATCGGTCCAGTAGTTTTTAAGTTTATTCGTTACATACAAAAATTCAAAAATACAAATCTTTCCTCTTTATGATTATTAGTCATTAGTCATAGAGTTTCATCGGAAACTAACTTAACTCACTTTACCGATGACGAACCGTACGGTTTCTTACTTTATCTGTATATTTTGTTTTATTGTCATTAACAATTTAACATTCAAACATGTTCTCAGAACTTGTTGTTTATTTGCTTTTATTTTCTTGTTGAACTAGTTGATTACCGTGTAAAATATGTAAATTGTTTAAGGGTCTATGAGATCTTCTAATTATAATTATGGATTTTTGACCTTATGATTGGTCAATTTGAATTTTGGTAGATATAGGAAGTTATAGAAACATATCAATCTTTATCGTAGGACAAAAATCTATCAATCAATAACCTACCTACTAGCTAGCTATATCATCATTGTTTCAGCCTAAAGAAATCACTACTGCACATAGACCTCCCCCAAGTGTCGCCAAATCAACTGATCCTGTGTGTCTCTCATCCAACGGACTCACAATTCTTATTTACTTTTACTGAAGTACCTAAATGTAAACTTGTTCATAGATTCCTATAGCATTGGTCTAATTAAAAATATATATCGCAAAATATTTCCTATGTGGTATCAAAAACCGTTGATTGACAAAATAACTTGAACCTTTAACCACTCATCCCTTTCAAACTAAAGGTCTACCAGACCTGCGTTAAAATATGCAGAAGTAAAAAGCAAACGTCTATAATCATATGCACCAACACAAATCTCGAGCCCCCTTTGAAATTCTCCAAAACTCAAACGCGAATGTTTGCATTTCTTCCCAAACATTACATCTCTCAACATCAGGGCTGCAGTCCATATCACCCAGAGCACGTTATTTACCATTACTGTCAGTTTGTTTATTGTTACCACGCCAGGGTTCTGTAGATCTGTGCCATGTCATTTCACGAACATTATGAAGGCAGGCAACTGTTCTATAAATAGCAGCTCCTTTATGCTTGGTCCTTCGTAGTCCGGACTATGTTTCGTTTGTTTTATTTTTGACGTTGATTGTTTCGGTGGAGAGTCATTTGCTGAAGAAGTAGAGGGTATCAGATCTCTTTGGTCTATATTTTTTTGTCACCACTTAGTTATGACAATAGGGTGACATACTGTTTGAAAAGTCACCAATTAGTTTGAATCTTCAGATATCAAGGAAGACATTGATAGTATGATTGATTTATCATCAGCATCATTCTCAATGGTCTTCCCTTAATAATATTTGTGGTCTTTGTCTTCTTTCATATTTTTCTATTAGTGTTCATCTCAGTCACCTGTCTATCTAGCAACAACGTCTTTGACACAGTCGATCTATATTTTCTCTGGTCATCCCCCATTTACATCCATCCACATTTCTGGATCTTGTAATCCTGCAAAATCTATCGGTCGGTTAACTTCAAATCAAGCTTTAGTAAATTGTTTCTATAAATAGACCCATTTCAGTTCTGTTGCACAAATGCAAGCATCGGCTCATGCACTTCAACTTCTCAATATTTTTTGCTTGTTTTTAATGTCCGTTGGGACTAAAAGACGTTGATTGTATCATCTTTGTCCTGAAGCTCAAGTTGAGTGATTCTTTTTTGGATCCTTATCAGCAGGATACACTTGTGTATTTATAGATTGACCGTCATTATATGTATTTGTTGTTTTTAAATATTCATAAATATTGGTTTTCAAACATTAATCACGATAACCGCTAATCTCTTCCAACCCATAATTAACTTCAGCATTTTTTTGTTATCTCCATCTTGACAAAAATTCTTCAATGAAATATTTAACGCTTTCACTCGACTTTCCACTTTCGACACGACTTACCAGATTTGCTTAAATTACGTTTAATTTAATATATTTCTGGAATTACTTTGGTCACGGTAAATATTCTTGCTCTGAGTAATAAGTTAAATTTTTTATACATGTATATTATGCATCTATAGTTTCATTGAAGTTGAATCACTGGTATTTCTTCGAAGTTTATAAAATAACTCACCAAAGCTATGGTTTCCCATAAGGGCAAGTTGGACAGGATCTTAGTAAATTATTACTATAAAAAAGTTAGTTAATATTCGTACCGCAACGCCGGTTTTAAGTTACGACAATTTTTTTATTACTTTACATCCTTAAAGATAGACTGTGTGTGCATCACAGATGTTGACGGGATAAAACTTTATACTTAACTAGTTGAAAACATTCTTAGAAATGAGGGTCTGGACACAGTGTAATAGGGATGATGACGGGGTTCGAAACAGCAAACTCTATTTAGTCCGCCGGTTGAAACATCAAAAAATATTGGACACGTATTTTTCAAATCAATAAAAAATTAAGCGCATCAAAGTTCGGAAGTGGGGGCTTGTGACGTAACTTCTACGTAAAAAGTGTACCAAGGTAGGACGTCATGCGATATCTTAACGCACTGTATCGTCATCATTTTTGTTAACGTGACAAAAGAAAAGATACGTGTCCAATATTTTTTGGAAATCTAACTTACGGACTAAAAACATTTTATAGGGTTCCGTAGTCTGTACCCAAAGGGTAAAAACGAGACCCTATTACTAAGACTCCGCGGTCCGTCTATCTGTCTATCTGTCCGTCTGTCACCAGGCTGTATCTCATGAACCGTGATAGCTAGGCAGTTGAAATTTTCACAGATGATGTATTTCTGTTGCCGCTATAACAACAAATACTAATAACAGAATTAAATAAATATTTACGTCGGGCTTTCATACAAAAAACTTGATTTTTTTGACGTTTTTGCGATAATTGTACGGAACCGTTCGTGCGCGAGTCCGACTCGCACTTGGCCGGTTTTTTAGTCATCATCCCTATTCTATCAGCGAAGGTGACTGTCGAAATGCCAAACTGCAGGGGATTGATCACGTGACATTTTGATACATTTATGATTCTTTCTTTCGCGATCGCGATCCTATCGTTTATAGAATGTCACTAGTCTAGAGTCTCTGGTCCTTTCTTTACTATCGATAATGCCATAACATCTGGATATCTAAATTTAAGACAGTTAAAAAATAAAACTTTTCAGTCTACGGTATTTAAAACAAGAATACTCGTTAATTAACAACCAATGTCTTTACCAAGCGCTAGACAGAACAATCACTAATAAAACATTCACTAGCACAAGCCACTATTAAGGCCAACCAAAAAGTCAAAAACCCAACGATCAATCATTAACGTCTGCAACACCAGGCTGAACGCTCATCGTCACATGGTTAAAAAAAATACAAAAAAAAGATAAAAGCTCTCGAAGATCGGATTCCCGAAGCAACCGGTTTTGAGTCTCACGAACATTGAATGAACGTACGAAAGTATTCGATGGCGGCCTCAAAAGGTTATGATTTTCGAATTTCGAACGTTTTTCAAACCGTTTTCTGGCATTTTGAAGCATAGAGCATAATATGCTGTTATGTTGGTAGAGGTTATTTGCTTGGGACTTGATATGTGCGACACGACAGTTACAAAGTTACAACTCTAAAGCAGAATTAGTATGGGATTAAGTTTTTATGTTGGTCGTTACAAAGTTAGAATTTAAACCTCAATTGTGTCTAGATATTTTAGTTTTATGTAGACAGTTACTTCATCAGGATAATGACATAAATATTCATATTTAGAGGAATCAAATACATCATCTTTCTCTTATCCCATTTTATGTTTGGTTGACGCAACGTATGTATTCTGCCAAACTTTTCTAGTAGTCCTCATCACAGTTGTGAACTCCGTTTATAGCCATAACGTCTTTCCCATAGTCCATCCATTGCTTCTTTAGTCTGCCCCATAGATATCCGATATCCGTGGTCTGCCCCTATTCTTACAGCCATTTATATACAATAAATTAAAATGCTTTCCTTAAATTAATTTAAAATTTATGATATTATTTCACCTAATGCATCATCAGCTTAGATACCTACCCCAACTTCAGATAAAGAGACTGTGACCTTTCCTAGAGCACTTAATTGCCTGTCTTATCTCCCTTCAGTCTTATCTCTGAAGGTTAATAACCAACGATAAAGCTCTCGTAATTTGTAACAGAAGGCAGTCACTAGCTGTGCGTAGTGTGCGTGCTTTTAAATGAAACAATGTTTTGAAGTATTTAGGCCCTTTAGGGTTTGGCGTATGAGATTTGATTAAAATGTTAGTTTGGTACTGAGTCTTGGTCTGTCTGGAATGCCGTGAAGTAAGACAAGTGACAAATCGACCTTCAGCTTTATAGGTCGGGATCCAAAGTTGAAAGATGTACATCTTTTGGGGTTAGTACCGTCATTTGCTATATACTTTTCTAGTGTTTAAAGACAATTTTTGGTCTTTTATTTCTACTACAAGAAAAGAGCTGTCCTCCAAAGCGCGAACGGACATTAGATTACAAGTTTCTTATCATTCCAATAACTTGTTTGTATGACTAAACCGATTAGGTTCCTGATATCTCGCAATATAATCGATAAAATTGCTAATTCTTATCTCTTTGCGACAGGTATACCATTAAGGAGGTCATTTGGTATCTTAGAGCACTATCTTACGCAGAATTTGATCTATTAAATTTTGGGTTGTGGGTGTAAGGAATTACACCCACAATGGTGTAAGGAATAAAACAAAATTTCTAGTTTCAGTAACCTGTTTCGTCTTTAGCTAAACATACTTTTGAAATACCAAGTATTTTATCTTCTACCTGATAAAATACATCAGTTTATGTACCAACAATTTCTCGATACTTATCTTTAAACACAGCATGTGATGGTTTCACGTGGTCTTTACTGTAAGATATCGCGTGGAGTTAAACGGTCAATTTGAAAAGAAGAATAACATGAATATAAAGCCTCTGTTACTGACGTAATACGTTCCAGAACCTTGATTTTTCTGGGTTTTGAAGCAAATCGTATAAAAAACATGTCGGAGCTGCTTGGTTAAAAAAAACTAAGTCCATGTAATGTCTAATAATTTTGAATCATACAAAATTTCAAGTACGATGAAGGACGACTAGATATTCATTCTGCTGCTGTCTGCCTTGTGCCTTTAAAGATTGGTCTACCAAAAAGTAAAAAGCAATATTTAACCTGAGTCCCCTATCTACGACCATACATTGTAGTCAAATCCATTTTCTCATATCATGCCGTTGCATGTTCCTCTCCTAGACTCCCGAGCGATGATAAATCGTAAAACACGGAGATAAACAAGTAAAATCACCCTGATTTCCTCGACATATGGCGTATCTGTGTCACATTTTACAGGTACCACTAGACCTATTAGTCTGGCTAACTCGCCCATTCATAAAGATAAGAACATCCTGACGGGATATCACAGTCTACGAAGTTGCTTCAGACAGATTAGTGATAACTGTTGCAACTGTTTTATTGGTCGTTGCATGCGTTTGTTATGTGGCATTGTTCTTACATAAGTAATGCAGTATCTATGTTACTGGTGTCACCTGCGTTATGTGTTTTTAGGTCTACCTATTGTTCTATCTTTATCTTACTTACTGCGAGTAGAATTGTTTTGATTTCAATTTCTAAATCGTGCAATATTTTACTAATTTCCATAGTTTCCTCTTCTCCTTCGTTTCGCTGGTACGACAGTCATTTAGATTTGTTTGACACACAACTTTGCCATAAACTTTTCCTTGTGTAGAACTTTATATATCGTGATCCTAAAAAATGATTAATCGAATGTGACATAAGGATAGCCCTATATTGCAGTCGCAGTCTAAAATAATAAAGGTAGTAACTGTAATAAGCAAGACAGTACGTGCACTTTTCCCTAACCTTTCGGTAAGGTCAAGCGTCGCACCTATATTTAAGCAGCCAAGTCATCACTATAAAAACTTAGCCAGCGGCGACACCCGTGCAATCAAAAGTGATTTCTTTTTCAATCATACCTGCAGTCGATCACGTGGATATAATCGATTTGTAGTTGAACATGATTTGTGTTCTATGTGTTACTGATACTTGTAGGGAATGAGTTTATTGATTAATCATTAGATACAAATTATAATTATGTAAGTGCTATCAAGTTTCGGATTGAAATTATATCTTCTATATGAGGTAATCTTCTTAATGACCTAGACCTGACTAGCTTAAAACTAGTTTTCTTAGGAAAGTCTATTGCTATTTATCATCATGGGTCATTCCCTAGTTGGATTTTCATTTAGAAAGTAGTTTTGAAGATATTATCGTTAATAGACCCTACAAAGATAAATAATTAAATTCTCTAAAGAAATAATAACATTAGCTGTTGCCACCCAAACTAAAAACAAATAAATGATATCAGAATATAAACGAAGTAAAAAATAGTTAAACATGTAGCAAATCAAGTGTTTGTACAACATTTCGGTCGTATCGCATCCGACAGACAGAGATTAGATAGTATTCGCCAAACTGCACTGGGTTTGCTCGCTGTATCGCTTGACATAGTTATTTTTTCTTTGATATCTGTATCTATGCGGCCAAAAAACCATATCAACACGAGTTTGTTGTAATAGGGACTGTCTGCCATTGATGTATGTTGGTATCTTAATATATACGTGTTAAAATGTTATTTTTTCACACTTGATATATGATTATGGTTTTCATCTGTTAAGCCCACACGTTTACCCTCATAGACTAGCTTTGCCTGCCTTTTTCTTCAATACAATATCTTTTCATTCTATTGATAGACTCTTTATCAACTTTTATCTCTTGAACGTGTCTGATAACATTTTCTCCTTCCTTTTATACTGTAAGCCACATATAAACGTCCCTTTCAACACTATCAATGATAAACAGGTTACCTACTTTTTTCTTTATTCCCCGATAGCGATACACTCGTATTCTAACATTTATATCGTCATATTAAAATATTGTTATGATTTCATCATTTACTCACATATTTGCATACTTTATGTGTGAAGATAAATATTAAAGCAGTGATTCATGGATTATTATGGGCATAATTCAATAACACGGAGGCCTCATATTGATGGTGCTTACCGCCCAGTACCGTTATAGCAGATCTTACAGTCAATTAAACTTTAACGATGCAGCTTACGCAACATGTTCCAAAAACGGCGAAACGACGGAACAAGTTACACCCTGACACCATTCATAAAATGTTTGCAGAAGACCCATTGTCATTACTTCAAATATAATGCGCAGATTGAACTCCTTGGCAGAGATTTTGCTACATCAGGGTTAAATAAAGTGAAAGAGTATCAACCTGCTATTGTTCTAATTGGGACAGCCACTCACACGAAACACAAATTCATAAAACAATACTGGCTTGATCCAACTGCCGATTAGTAGCTAATAAAAATTGGATTTAAAAGTGTTGGCACAGGGTTTAAACCAAGCTCTGCATTTGCAAGTTGCAATAATTTTATTTCTTTACTCTTCTGTGGCTATAACTACTACTTTATCAATCTTGCCATATGCTGATTCGAATCTTCTGCATCCATCTCCAATGTGGTTTCATCCCCTCCCTCCCTTGGATGTGGATCGTCAGTTGTCAAGCTGCGTCCGCGCAGGAATTTGTTTGCCCTTTGCTTGACGCTGCGCCGCATTCCTTTTGGGATAGGGTTAGCACGTGGGCGTCTTTCATCTCTTCGATAATTTTATGGTAGTATTTGAAAAGCTGTTAAAGGCCCTCTAATGATCAAGTTAGACATATCTGCATATTTTAAAGTTTTTGGTCGTAAACGTTGGTATGCGTTTATGATTTATAAGATGTTTTCCTTGCTTACAAATTGATTATTTCCTCTCCATAAACAGTAAAGATCGATGTTTTCTTATCGCCTGCAGTGTTAATTGTGAAATGTGTTAATGTTTAAACCGTCTCCATCAATTTAGGACCTTCGAATTTATTCTGTTTTCTTGCGAAGCATCTCTCATTCCCCTTGTTTTTCACTGTTGGTGTAGCGATCTTATAAATAAGTAAGAGCTTGCGGCGCCCCTGTCTCTAGACATGTTCCGATATGGGAGAGGGAGGATGTGGTATGAATGTGTAAATATTATGAGAAAAAAACCTCCCATCATTAGGAATATTGTTGTAGTAAGTCGCTCGGGGAATTTTTTAGGGTGCTGTGTTCGCGTTCCACAGAAAGTTCGTGTTTTTTCGACATGTAGGCATTCTTGTTACGTCGTGTATGTAAATGAGCTGGAGTCGAGTTTTTGAAGCTTGTTTATTAATTTATGTTAGGGTAGGGTTTAAAGTAATGTTTGATTGGGATTGGGTAGATTTTATGTTTTGGATTACCTAATGTTAAGTAAAATTATCTTCAAGTAAGCGGGTATAGTTCTCGCCAAACTTCTTGGCCGCCCTGAGGTTGGGTTTCCGACACGCAACTCGCAAAGCACGGCGCGATGCTGTTTTTGTATGGGATTTGCGCAGCCATTGTAACCAACTTCAGGGCGGCCAAGAAGTTTAGCGGGAATTATACCTACTGACCCACATATATCTCGTGCTTTTAGCTACTTTATTTCCTAAACATACATATATTCAGTGCCTATCAATTTCTTATATGTAACATAGTAATTTATTATACGTTTATAAAAAAACAAGAGCAAACAGGCAGTTGTTATATGCAATTATGCACCTACTCAAGTACATACTCGTACGTATTGTTTTTATTCATGAATACACAAACAAATTCCTTGATTCCACGAGATAGGTACCTTCGACCATATCATCGCTTACCATCAGGTGAGATATTGGTAATACCATAAAAATTGAAGGCCACGTGCCAAGATCGTGCCATTATCTAGATTTAAGATGCTAATGCTGACGGCTTTCCTAGACAATAATATTTTCATAATTTTGATCTTGTTTTTAATTCAGTACATGCGTTTACAGTGTGAATTCTATCTCACAACATTAATAATGCCTACATCCTTGTAAATAAAGCCTTCTAGAGCTATCAGCAAAACGGATATTCAGCAACAAGCAGGCAACATGACAGGATAAGAAACAATACAATGTTGCCAACTGCCAATTAATTTGGTTATAACCTTATCTCTCTGTTCATAATAACTTTGGAACTACCGAAACGAGTTTGTGTCTAAAAAGGACTTATAACGGGCGAATAGCAAATTAGAAACTTGACTGTGAATTTGTTTTATAAATTCGTCAATATTTAGGTTATTGGTTTCAATTAGGTGTTCTGTTATACGAAATAATTGCTATGGATGCAAATACATTTAGCTGCAGGGCATTAATATCATTTAAAAAGTTTATTTTTTTGTCGCCATGTGTCGCGATGTCAATAACTTTTGACTTCTTGCACCAACTATTCCAGTTCGTCGCCAAATCGAAAAAAACAGTTGTGAATTCGAGACCTTCGGTGCAGGTAATAACGATCCAGAAGTGTCGTTAATGTTTTAGCTGTAGAATTAGGGAATGCGATACGTTACTTAATCTACCTTAGCATGTGATCTAGTTAGTTCACACATTGTAGACAGCTCTGAGAGCTTTAGATACATGGAATTTATCACTATAATACTTTATAAGAACTGAAAAAACGGGTTCCATAACGCCTTAAGTTTCTACCAAAGAATGAATACTACCTACTTATCACCAAATTGGCCAATATCAAACTCATTGGTTTCAATTAAACTAGAGGTCGATTGACCACAATGCTAGTAATTGTATTGTCGATATATTTTGGCGGTTACATTTGAATAATGCGATCTAGCCCGCGGCAGACATGTTTTATCGACTGTCAATCATAGCGGTTGGGACATGACAGTTTAGGCATTGTGTTTGTGACAGGTAGCTCTAATACTGTGTCATTTTGAAGATAATTCATGTGTAGTATAGGATCCCCTATCATTATGTACAGCAGGGGCGTATTAAATTTACTGATCGCAATAAAAACGCCACGCTTAATAATTTCGGTATGGAACTTTGTTGGTACCTATAGGTACAATGCTGACAGTTTTGTTTGAGTCACAAAACTGTTACTGCTGTACTTGGAATACATTTTATTAGACAGCAGTGGATCTATTCTAAACAAAGCGGAAATTCTATCAGGAATAACGATTGTCGAGAAGTCAAAAATGAATGGGATTGACACGCGCTACCAAAATGTCACGTCATCATCATTTCAGCCGAAAGATGTCCACTGCTAGACATAGGCCTCCCCCAAGCGTCGCAGTCGATCAGTCCTGTGCGTCTCGAATCTACCGGATTCCCGCAGTCTTAACCAGTTCATCGGTCCACCTAGAGGGAGGCTTTTCAACGTTGCGTCTCTCGATACGCGGTCACCACTCCAGAACTTTTCGGTCCCATCAACCATCTGTTCTGCGAGCAATGTGCCCTGCCCACTGCCACTTTTGTTTGGCAATTCTTCGGGCTGTGTCGGTAACATTGGTTCTCCTGCGGTTATTCTCATTTCTGATTCGATCATGCAAAGAAACTTCGAGCATAGCCCTCTGATAAGGCCCATTGTGTGCGACCACGTCTCAGGAAAGTCACGTGGTTAATACCAAACATTTTAGCACATTTACAAAAGCTGTCGTCCGGCGTCCCACGCCTCTAGACGCCGTTATCAAGCGTAGTAAAGTTCTAAAAACTAAGCGTAGTAAGTTATAAAGCGCATCATATATATAAACTAAAGAAAGATCGGAAACAATTACCACTCTAATCCCACAATCAATTTCAAAGCAAAAGTTTTATTATATGGTTGGCAAATAGACAGACATCCCACCTCATGGGAAGTCAGTTCCCGTCGCCGGTAATAGCATTTGCAACAGCCAGGAGATTACAAATACGTAGCGAACCTCAGATATAAAGTAGAAGACTCACTCATGTGTTCTTGTATTTTCACTTGACAACACCCAGTCTTACGAGACGAGGATACGTCCTTTCATCCCCGTCTATTACATTTCATGTATTTTAGGCAAAGACCTAATTAAGAGTAATGGCGTCTACTCTAAAATCTACATCGGTTTACAAACTAAGAATATATGCATCTGTCTAGTCCTGACTCCTGTCAATCAATCGTCAAGACCTATCAAAATGAATTATCTCTCTCATCTTCTCATACCTTAACTATTGTATTTACAGTAATCCTGTGCTGGCCTACAGGTTCTGCTCCTTCCATTATTTCAATCATACCCGGTTCTCTGTCACTTCTTTCCAATTTCCAAAGGAAGACATCCAAGTCGTCGCGTCATCTCCATCGTGGTCTCTTTTGTTTCCGTCCGTACTTTGGCTAGTTGAAAGAATTTTGTAAAGAAATGTGTCTACCATCAGTTGTCAAGAGTCCTAAAAATAAATAGTGGAAGTTTCATCGAAAATGCAACTATGCAGCTGTATTGTTTGAAGCAATGATAGGTATTGTCCTAGTTCTATTCTCTTTCACAAAGAGCTCAACTACCATAAACTAGGTATGTTCTGTGACTGTGTCCTCGAGAACAGATTGCGGTTACAGCCCAGTAAGCGATATATTCTCCGCTCTCAATGCGAATCTGGATTTATTATCGAATGTGCGGTTTTCTCACGCCATAGTCGTGTTGTGCTCGTATGCAATTGATTTGGATTCTCTACGTGAGATTGAAAATCATGGATAGATTTGCCGGATCAAACGATATGTAAGCGAGCTGTGGTTTTTGTTCCCAAACCGATAAATGCTGTTGGTGAACTTTGAACTGTAGCAACGTTGAACATTTTAAACACATGCATAATAGATAATTAAATAATGTAATTTTAAGATAAGGAGCAAATGATTAGATAAAAATTTTGTTCTATTTTATTCCTTAAGGCCAATGCGCTATCCCGGTATATAATCTGTAGGAATTGGTCTTGTAAATAAAAATAAATCCTTTGACACAAAATAAACTCCAAATAAGTATGATTATCTCATATGAGAGAATCTGCAAATATTATATCCTATTTATATATATGTAGTTTCTATCATAGAGACGATGAGTGCTGCCTATTTATCGAAACTCAAACTAAAACTACATCGTATTTGACGTCTTTCGCTATATAAATCAACCTTAAAAACAAAAATGTTATCATAAGTTCCTATTTTACAATATACAACCATTCTTACTAAAACAGCTTAATTAGCCAAAACCATCCGTTATCAAACCACCTTTCAGTAACCCTGGACATCTCATTTAATGACCACAAAATGCTACTGATCTGCCAAGTGGGCAAGCAAAATTTTTACCAAAACATCCAATTCATCTTGACCTCTTATGCTTTTGTTTCTCTAACAATTACTAGTTCTATTAGTTTGGTTTTGTATCGGGTATGCCTTGGCTTCGACTGTAAGCGAGTTTGCTGTGAAAGTGTTTGGGCTAGAGAGCGATTTATTGCAATAGGTATAATTTGAAGTTTATGAGTTTAATGGTCTGAGATAATCTCCGGAACCACTCTGTTGGTAGTAAAATTGGGTAGTTTATAGTTTTCTTCTAAAAATGTACGCTGTTTCTGGCAGATTTAAGACGTTTTCAGCGGTTGCAATGAATGCTTTTAAATTTGTGTTCGGGAAAACCATTCTGTTCCATAGATGAACAAAATACCTATATAGTGCTTAATTCGATATCTCTTTCTAAAAGCTAATAGCTTTTACATTTATCCACATTTTTGATCGTAGCCTGTTCTCTTGTGTCATTTACCATTAGTGTAAGCATATATCTACCGATTTCTCAGCAAGGCATCTTGCTATGACTGCCAGCTTTTTTGATTCAGGGCAAATATGGACCGCTGGTAGATTCATTTGTCCAGTTCCAGCTCGTCTCGCCATCTTCTTCGGAAATACCAGTCCAAGCATTTCAAATTCTCGGTTCAGCCTGCTCCAATCAAACAACTGTTAAAGCTTTTTATTGATTGACATTAATAGTCTTCGTAGTCTTTCTCCGTTGTCATGACGACCGACTCTATTTCCGAGGATGTTTCATTCAAAAAGACTTTCAACACCAAATTTCTCTCTCCGCTTACAACAGTACCAAGTCTCCCACAAGATAAAAGCCTGTACAGACGGTCGCTAGGTTATCGCGCGACAGATATCACCCGTCCGGTGCCGGCGAGCACGAGCGATGACCTCAACTTATCATTTGTTTCGCTTTGATTTACTTGGTATTATTATGCTACATTTTATTCGCCATTTTGCGCCTCGGGTTGCCTTTAAATGTAGGTAGGAAGATAAGGGGTATTCGGGTCCAAGTATGATGTAGTCTTTGTAATGTCTGTAGGATGAATATGTGATGAGTCTTCTTTCCACTTTAGTTGGGGTGGGCTCTCCTTCTGGTAAGGGCTGCCGGGTCAAGTAATTTCTCCTTCTTGAGAAGCTTCGACATACTGGTCCAGCATTTCAAAGGAACCAACCAATGTTTATAAGAGGTATATTTTTTTTGTTTGTTTTGAGGAGGTAATCTCTGGAAGCACTAATCCGAGTATGATAGATCATTTACTGATAGAAAGTTACATACATTATTGTGATTGCTTTTAGCAAGGTCCCTAGGGTATATTCCCCCTGGAGCCAAGCTCCGGCAAAGATAATCTTGTCTTGGCCTTGGCTTGGTGTACAATTAAATTTATTTTATTTATTTTAGAATAATATAGTTTGAATATAGAGAACCTGTTTTTGCATAAAACCTATTCCAGCTGTTTGTGCAAAAACCAATTCAAAATATCAGCATTTTAAATACCTGTTTCAATAATAGATTACCATCTGTCGATCACTTTCATTATCAATGGTTATCATTTATACACTAATTAACTAATGAATTAATTACCTAATTAAAAATAAAACACGTGAAAAACTGGTCTACTAACTCAATAAAAATAACTTTTGCATAGTAATACGAATTTATTTAACACAGGTGGGTATTTCTAAATCCTGTATAATGTCAATCTGCATACAATTTTTTTTTTCTTGTACACAATTATGCTAGATCTAGAATTCTAGTATTGTCTCTAACTTAGGTTTAATACACACACAGCACAGGTGTCTTTTAATTTATTATTATTCAATTAAAATATTTGACTTCTCTATAAATTAGCCGAAGAATTCGACATCTGATGGCACTTGGAGTTCCGGTTCATTCATCCTGGAATGAAAAAAACATGTGCTAGAAACATTGTAAAAAATCAAGTTTAATTTGCATTTAGTTGCAAAATAATTTGAAATAGCGACGGACTGTCTGGCAGAACTAATAATGAAGACAATAAATATATAAAGAAGAAATATTCATAAACAGTGTGGGATAAAGGAGTTTGGCGTTTGTCCTGGTATGGTCATGTGATGAGGAGGGATGAAACCCATGTTTTTAAAAGAGTAAAAAATCCATCCACATTTATATCTATGAATATAAATGTGGATGGATGGAGAGTGAGAGGAAGGCAAAAGAAAAGATGGATGGATTGTGTGAGGAGTGATGGGAAAGAAAAAAAAAATTCAAGGTAAATTTTAATGTAAGGTACATTTAAACATACAAGTGTTATATATTTTTGAAATCGCCTCTCAAAAACCCTTTAATTCGATACACAAAAAAAAAAATAGGCCCCCACAATATGGCGCCCAAAAGCCGCCATTTTCCTATTTTTTAAATTTTAATGTAGCCATTGACACTCGCAGGGTTAAGACGCATCGATTGACGTACGAATCATCAAAATCGGCCAACGCGTTTGGTCTCTGGAACGCCACATAGGAACAAACATGCATACATACTTACATAGACTGATAAACACATTACCTTCCTTCGGCAGTCGGGTAAAAAGGGAGTCAGTGATAGCGTGACAGGGGACAGGACGGTATCGAACAAAAAAACGTGTTGCGCCGACCTCGAATAACATGTAATTAGGGCAGGAAGATGATGTGTGTATGTAGTATACAGACAGAAGTCTATTGGCCGATTTCACGTAAACTTGGCGATACTTATGTGAATGTTTTAGTAAATGAGTAGGTACTGAAATGATATATTTAGGCATTTACTTACATTGTTTCTTCGTGTTAGATTAAAAAGGAAAAGGTGTTTCACGAAACTACAGTACTCCTCAATCTTATTGGCCGGGCCGAACATAGGTATTCCAATGCGCAAGTGCCGCTAGGCACGGTGCGCGGTTATTTTTGTTTAAATTTTACTACTGCGCAGCCATGGTAGCCAACATTAGAGCGGCCAAGTGATTAGAAAGTACTGTACTAAGAATACATACGAAAAAAAAGTTAATAAAAAAAAGAACTTTTTGCAAAAAAATACTACCGACTTCCAAATACAAAACTACAAAGTGAAAAATAACTTAATTTTTTGAAGTCGGTGTCTTTCGTAGATACCATTTTTTTTGCGTTATGGACACCGACTTCAAAAAATTAAGTTATTTTTCACTTTGTAGTTTTGTATTTGGAAGTCGGTAGTATTTTTTTGCAAAAAGTTTTTTATTTTTCACTTTTTAGTTGTACGTACCTAATAGGCAAGTTAGTAAGGGAACTATTTCGCCAGAATAGATTTCATGAAACTTGAACATAACCGGTGAAATGAGAGATCTGCTTACCCCTTAAGAGCGAACTGGCGTGATGTTATGTTATGAAATGTTATAAACAACAAACAGACATGCGATTGCAGCAATCCCGAGAGATATGCCGTTATTTATTGAAGAGTTCTGTTGTATATCTCCGAAGTTCTTCATCAGATCTTCACCTTCAATTAAAATGGGACCAATTTCGGAACATACTTTTTCAAACAAAAAAAGAATTTTCAAAATCGGTCTACAATTGACGGAGTTATCGGTGATGTCGAACATAGAACCTCCTCCTTTTTGGGAAGTCGGTTAAAAATCAAAAAACCCGACTGCTTAAAAAGCGAACTAAAAATTCGTAAACAAGAAGAAAATCATGCTGTGCAGTCGGAGAAAACATTCGCGAGCTGGCTGACCACAACCAGATGTATCCCCCACACGATGGGCTTGGAAGGAAAATTTTTGGGCCCCACAATATGGCGCCCAAAATACACCATTTTACTATTTTCCGATTTTCATGTAGCCAGTGACACTCGCAGGGTTAAGACGAATCTATTGACGTAAGAATCATAAAAATCATCTCTAGAATGCCACATAGGAACAAACATACATATATACATACATAGACTGATAAACACATTACCCTCCTTCGGCAGTCGGGTAAAAAGATAGCATGTTTCTAAATAGTGTTGGATAAAAACAAGAACTCGGGCTGCAGTTACGACGGCGACCCGACGACGATACGACGTTCAAAACCCTTTTTTGCAAACTCTTAACAAACAACGCACTCGTGATTAGTTTTTAATGATCATAGACAAGGTCATATAAGTAAAATACAAGAAACCTATGGTAGCAAATCAATATCTAACATGACTATGTTGTATAGATATACGCACTAAACGTTTGGAAATACTTTCATTATGCGAACAGCTAAGGAATGAAATTCCATGCCGGAGTCTGTGTTGCATGATAGATACAAACTGGGGTCTTTAAGTCAATAGGTTACTTCTAGGCAAGCGTGCTACACCGTAGACCACATCATCGCTTACCATCAGGTGAGATAGTGGTCACGCGCGAGAATATCTATAAAAAAATATCCGAGGGAAAGAAGGAGAGATAGGGAGAAGAAGGGAAGGACGGTGGTGAGAGAAGAAATAAAAACCCTAGCTTTAACGTTTGAATGTGTTCACCAGAGGAATTTACAGGGTTCTACAAGTATATTTTTCTCTACGGAGCTGAGACGTGGCTGAAGGAAAAGAGGAACATCGATCCAATGGAGATGGGGTGCTGGAGGCGTCTGCTGCGGATTCCGTGGACTGCTTACCGCACCAATGTATCGATCCTAAAAGAACTTTACATCAAAAAGAGATTATCGTCGACTGTTCACGAATACAAATACTAAAGGCGAATGGCAGGCTTGTATGAGAATTTTGTACCGCTAATAAAATTCCGTGTTTTGGGATATTTTTTGTTTTAATTGGTAGTTAATATCATAGATAATCCCCTTTTTAAATTCTTAGATTTTTAGAACTTGGGACGTAAAAGTTATAACCAGATTTATTTTTTAAGGTTATGTACTAGTGTACCAATATAGTAAATTGTTACTTATAGGTAAATGTTACATATTTTTACATAATGTGTAAAGTAAGTGTTCTAAATTGTTTGTTGCTATCTTTGTAGTGTTTTACTTATCATTAAGTAGGTAGATTGAGATGAGGATCGTACCTACTCAGTGCATTAGAAGATACCTATGTCCAGCTGCGGACTGCAACAGTTTGATAATGATGAGTTTGATTATATTTAATGTTATTTCTTTCTCTAAATAATTAATTATCTTTTCAATATTTGTGTTATTTTACATAAGGCAACTTCCATAAACATAACTGAGTTTAGTTTAGGATTTTATTACGTTTATTTATTAAAATCTTTTTTTGTTATTGTTAATTAATCCGAAGTTCTAAAAATAGTAAACTTACATGAAAATAAATGGTTTAGTTGCCTTAATAAGTAGTGTATAAGCAAACAAAAAAAAAAAGTATGCGGTACAAAATCTGCCGTTCACCTTTCTTTGGTCATATAACTCGCAATGAAGACTCAATGGTGCGTCTTGTAATCCAAGGAAGAATGGAGGGCAAAAGAGCCTGAGGTCGCTCTCCGACCAGATGGGCAGATCTTATTAAAAACATCACCAAAGACACAATGACTAACTGTTGCCACAATGCATCCAATAGAGACGCATGGCAAGAGCTATCATGCATCAGGTCAGGACCCACCCATGACTACGGGCACTCAGCCAAGAGAGCCCGAATAAGAAGAAGACAAGTATATTCGTAAAAGCAGAGGCAGTTCCATGTACCTAATAGGGGTGAGTGAATTGCTATAAACCGGGCAAAATATCAATAAACCAAAAAGCTATGTAGAGCTACTGGGCGAACCTATTCAAATTTAAAGTTCCAAAACACCCTTGTTTAATAATTTATGTTTGCTTGACGATGGGTAAGTAATATTAGCTTCCAATCCTAAATTCAATTTACCCAATAAAATCGCCCACGTGCCTTCACAAAATTTTGATGTCACTTTATTACGAAGGTCGTTGCTATGACATCATAAATATAGAAATTGAATATTTAATGTAACAGTGACGTCAACACGACCTTAACATGTCCATTGGAAAGAAAAATGTCCTTAAACAAATGAAGGTAGATTAATAATGGCCGATACATTGTTGAGTTATTGAGTAGCTTTTTAATATTCTATTTCTACCCTTTTTGTAATTTTTTTAAACTAATTTGTTCATTCATAGACATACATCGCACAGCCTATACCGCTTGGGCTAGAAGCATAAAATGACCCTGGTAATTTTTGTATGGACACTGGACCTCTTTTTACCCGACTGCCGAAGGAGGATAATGTGTTTATCAGTCTATGTATGTTTGTTCCTATGTGGCGTTCCAGAGACCAAACGCGTGGGCTGATTTTGATGATTCGTACGTCAATCGATTCGTCTTAACCTTGCGAGTGTCACTGGCTACATTTAAATTGGAAAATAGAAAAATGGCGGATTTTGGGCGCCATATTGTGGGAGCCCATTGTTTTTCTTCCAAACCCATCGTGTGGTATCAAAATAAAGGGTTTAAAGAGGTGATTTCAAAAATATATAACACTTATATGTTTGAATGTACCTAATTTGAAAAAGAATGTTAACTAAAACGTGTTAAATAATAAAAAAAAAAACAAAAAATCAAAAAACCCGACTGCTTAAAAAGCGAACTTAAAAGACGTAAACAAGAAGAAAATTATGCTGTGCAGTCGGAGGATACATCTGGTTTTGGTCAGCCAGCTCGCTAATATGTTTCCATGTAGTAATGAAAGTTTTGAAAAAGCGGGCCCAGGGTCCATACAAAAATGCCCATGGGCATTTTATGCTTCTAGCCCCATCGGCATGACGCGATCGATTGGACGATATGAAGGATGTTGTATGGCCATCATAATTCGTTCATTCAGACATCGCAAAGCCATGGGCATTTTTGTATGGACCCTGGGCCCGCTTTTTCAAAACTTTCCAACAATGATGGTGAATGAAATTTTAGGATGTGTTTATTTTATTAAATGTCAGTTAGGTTCTTATAAAGAAAGTGATATAGAAGGAGCGTAAGGGAATTTGAGAATTCACCCCGTAAATGATAATTTGTATGGAAGCTAGACATCTTGCTATAGTGTAAATAAAACAAATGAAGGTATGTAAATTCATTATTGGCTGATTATACTTGTTTTATTGTTCAGTAGTTATTGCTAATCATTATGGTAATTTAATTAGCTAATTCGAATGTATAGACGGACATAGTAAAGAACAATGAAAGTTATTGTAATTTAATTCGTTCAGATGTAGATATATGTTCATAAAATAATAACAAACTAAGACCCGGATTCAAAATGGAAATACATATTTTTTATTGAGACCTTGTCGAACACTACTTTTATGCTAATGCTTGGCAAATTCTCATTCTAAAGAAGAAGAGTTTGACAAGTTCTCAACTTCGAAATATATAACTTATATTATTTACTTTTTATTTTTAATATTTTGTTTCTTTTTTGTACCAATTTATGTATTTTTGTGTTTGTTAATAGGCTAATTTTATTTAATAATTTTATTGACCTAATTATTGCTTTATGTTAAGTGATGGCCTGAAACACAGGTTTGAAAGAACCTATATCAGGCAGGTCCCTACCAAAAAAAAAAATAGAAATTTATTTTATATAATCTTGCAGTTGTAATAAAATATTGTTGTTATAGTTTACATATAAGCACCATTTATAACATTGTTTTAGAAATAATACTACTGCACCTAATGTACATTTTTGTGAACGTATTTACTTTTTAATAAATTATTCTTATTCTTATTCGAACTCTGAATTCAGAAACAGCGGTTATAATTTCTCAAACTGCATTGTTTAGCAGATGTTTCTATGCCAAACAATTTTCCTACAATACTTACTGTAGAAGACATTACGACTTTGGCAGTTGTAAATTATCAGAAAATAAATAACGTCTTTCAACAGAGCCGAGCACAAACTAATGACACAAAACTTCTTCATTAATAAAAACCCAAATATCCATAATAAATGATTAAACTACTTATCACCCACAAATCACAAGAGATACATTGAACCACCATTTGAATGACACGACAGCCATTTGTTATTGTATGTAAACCATTGTTGAAAATGTTTCTAATGTTTTGATACACGAACTACAGCAGACATACCACACTTGTGTCGCGTCTTCGAGTTGGTGACGTCACAATGCTGTCAATACTGTGGCCACGAAACGAGCGGTGGTCACAACGAGATTTTTTGGGAGCTGCCTCTTGCAGGTCGACTTGTGACCTTGTTCAGACTTACCTTTGGACACCATAATAAATTAAAATCTCCATATAAGGACAACAAAGTTTAAAATCTACGCGACTTCCCTCTTTGGGCATCCCCTGTGGGGTATGATTATCGGCTTAGGGCGTAGTTGGGGGGTTAGCAGCAATCAAAACAAGCACAGGATCGAATTTCAATCAATTAGGGACGAATTTAAAGATACAGGCTCAGCGGCGCGGATTGGGTTGAGCAAGGGTCTTGGCAGTTCAGGAAAAACAGCTACGCAATAATTCCAAACGGTACCGCAACGTCATCGCTCCGCATGTCTCATCGCTCGTTTCGTGCCCACAAACTGAGTCATCCCGCTTGACCGGTCACAGAGACGATTAAAAAAGATAAAAATATCGTCTTTTGGCCACGTGTGGACACGGCCGTTTAGATTTTGTTAGAAGCGTGGGCGTTTGTGTACTGCTTCGTATTATTTATTAGTGGGTCGGATTAAAATAGTACTCTTCTTTGTGTAACTGTTTGGAGATCATAATTAATTGTTTGTTTTCAGCTTCTTTGTAGTACACGAAAGCAGATTATATCGGATTGGTTTAGAAAAGATTGGTCAGCATGAGGTATGGGGATAACTGGGTCATGTAGGTAATAGGGATAATCCGATATGACGGTTGGTACAGCTAAGCTATTGGCTTCTTGTCTAACACGTTACATTCTGTTTCGATCATTGTTGTCATTAAGTATTGATACAAATAAAATAATCTACAATGACGGCCGGCCTTAATGGAATCGAATCTTGTAGACCCCTATGTGCAGACGAACCATCAGTGTATTTTTCTCTGTGATAGATCTCTTGAATATCTGTGTAGACTCCTGGGGCTCCAGGTGGACCACTTGTATGACTGTATTAATTTATTATCCATGGTGGTTGATTTGCTAGCTCACACATATATAAAAAATATAGAACTGAAACTGAACTACCTATTCATTCCAATATGCATACGAATTAAAATGAGGCAATATGAGGAAATAATCCTTATATTTTCTATTATATATATAATAGTACCGACTACACGAATGAGACGGTAACTGTATCACACAATTGAACTGAAATAAGGAAGTGCTCCACAATTTGTGCGAGGTGAAGAGATTGTGGCTCATTCTGAAACAGACAAATAAAGGTTATTATGTTTTAACCTGAAAGTTCTCATTTAATATATCCCTCTTTTGGTAAATCTAAATTTAGTTTCGTTGGTAGAGAATTACGCTGCATTAACCTCATTCCTGTGACATTCATTGACGTCATAATCGTCATCATTTATCAGTGGCTGGAAGACTTCAGGATTGGAAAATCCAGAAGTTTTAATTTTATCCTTCAAGCCGTTATTATTATTATATACTTTATTGTACAACACAAAAACATTCAGGAAAATCATTCCTTTTTCCTTTACCTTTTTTCTTTCCTTATTTTAAAATTTTAATATATACGTAATCACTATTAATCACACTTTTTACTGTAGTATTTCCTTACTTTTTCCGCCCGCATGACCAATAACTATTAATATTTCCCAAATTATAACGCCTCCTAGTAACTCCGAAATATCGTGCTGAAACGTTCCCTTAATTCCTACTTCTTGGCAATTTACCTCAAAATACTAACACACTTACCTAAGTAGATGCTGCAGCCCAACCTTAGTCGCCTCTCACAACACCCAAGTTATATATTCTCCAATTATTTCACCAACAATGATACTATATTTTGGCGTGATACATCAGTGAACATTAATGCAGTCCTTAGTCCCAGGAACCAAGAAGATCAACTCAGAAGGCCCACTCAATCACAATCATTATAGCTTAACTTACTACAATCTATGGCAACCCGATACGAGTATAAGCCCGCGATATATGTAGGGACATGAATACAAACTGTAGGACTATTTAGGCTCCTAGTCCAGATCCTATTTATCATCCATTTAGATTGAGACTAGGATCTGTTCAGATATCATTAGATCTTTGTCTTCTTAGTTCTAGTATAGTAATTCCATTTTGATTGGTCGTGTTGCTTCTCGTTACGCTGCTTCGCTTGTGGCTGATAGATATTTTTAAAATTATAAATTATCTTTTGTGCCTCCCTTTTCATCTTGCAAAGATTGACCCTTAGCTCTGCATGTATCCTGTGGTCGCTCGCGTGGCTAAAACAGGTTTCTAGTTCTTAGGCTCTAGTTAAACAAAGTGAGATTCTACCAGCGGTAAGCAATTGTCGAATAGGCAAAATCTTTGTGATTAATCACGTGTCATTTCGATCTTATCCTTTCCTAAATGTATAGATATTTAGGCCTTTTAGACAACCATTATCATTGAAAGATCGCCACTTTATTTTGAGACTACTAGTTGTCCTTCTGCTTCATCCTGTCCCATGGCTATATACTTGTGTAGTTTCGACCTCGTTACATTAAACATACGCTCTCCGCTCCTCTGGCTAAATATCGCGGGTTCAGATCTAGCGAGTATTGATGGAGTGTTGTTATTGCGAAGCGTTCAGCTTTACATATGTATTAGGCTGAACTACTTGTGATGGTTGCAGGAAATGTAAGAATAAGGTAGAAGGGATTTTGGTTCAAGGGAGTTTGTTTATGAGATGAGTGGATAAGATTTGTCAGGTATTTGACAAGGCAACTTATTGGGGGTTGACGGGTTTAGATACGTGATTAAAGATAACTTTCAAATAAATTTGTAAGAAGTTGTAAACTAAGGCTAGGTAAAGATGGCCTCACGGCTTTCCTCAGCGCATTTTAACGCTGAATCTAAATCGTCTTTCTAATGTACATAAATGTGCGTCAAGTTTATTAACCTTAGCCATGATTCAGGCCCGTCCCATCGTTTCATTCGTCTGAGAATATTTACCTTTTTTTTTCCTGATTGATTGATAGTCAATTGGTCTTATTTCATTTTTACCTTAACATTGATTATTATCGATGGTCGTATTCCAAATCTCTTGGTCATAAACTGTCTAGCTTCATCGCTTTCTGTCTTATTCAACAAGTTAGCTACAACTTCAACCCATGCTGGTATTAGTAGAACATTGCATTGAAGGCACGGCTGGGCTCCAGGTTATCCAGTGCAAAGGTTAGCAAAGTAATGAGGGGTCGACCTCTGCGAATAGAATAGTGATTCTTCTTAAATGGTATAGATTTAGGATTGTGCAATTATAGGACAATTGTAGGGATTTTGCTATATATAGCTGAGTATTATTATTGTATTTAAATATATGGCAGGGACTTTCACGGTAGGAATAAATAAAATATGGAGATTCGCATAGCTACTGAGGAAGCCGCTTATCGTTTTTGATGAGTCAAAACGAAATACCCGAGTATTTCCCAAAACACTTCATAAATAACAGGAAGGATACGGATCCTTTTAAAATTAGAACGATTTGAGGAAACCGTTCTCCCCTAAATGTTATCACTAAATGACTAATCAACTGTGGCCTGCAGTTACAATTATTTGCTTTGCGTGATCACATACCTGCACATAGGACCTTCATTGCAGAAAATCGAAACTGAAAATATACCATACGCGTTAGGTTAGGTTAGTACTAGAAGTCTGCCTGGAGGTGGCCCTCAACAAGTCGGAGGCCATTGTCTTTCATGGCCCCCGGCGGGCGCCACCGCCCGATGCCCACATCGTCGTCGGGGGGGCACGAATCGCTGTCGAGTCAACCATGAAGTACCTGGGATTGGTGCTCGACAGCCGGTGGGATTTCGGCCCCCACTTTCGACGGCTGGCGCCCAAGTTGCTGGGCGCGGCTGGGGCGCTGTCAACGCTGCTTCCCAATCTGGGGGGCCCGAGCGCTGCCTGTAGGCGGCTCTACGTGGGGATCGTGCGATCGATGGCCCTGTATGGGGCCCCGATCTGGGCGGCTGACCTGACGGCCGGCAGCATCGCTGTTTTGCGAAAGCCGCAGAGAGCGATGGCCGTCAGAGTCATCAGGGGGTATCGCACGATCTCGTACGAGGCGGCTTGTGCATTGGCCGGATCCCCGCCCTGGGACCTGGAGGCGAAGGTACTCGCGTCATTGCATCGGTGGCGCGAGGAAGCGCGGGCGCGGGGCGAAGGACTGATGCAGCAACATATGGAGTTGCGTCAGTCTCAGCTTCGCGAGGTCCTGGTGGCGGAATGGCGGGACAGGCTTTCACGACCTACCGCCGGCCTCATTACCATCGAGGCGGTCCGGCCAGTGCTCGAGCGCTGGCTCGGGAGGAGGCACGGCTCCCTGTCGTTTCGGGTGACGCAGGTGCTCTCGGGGCATGGTTGCTTCGGGAAGTACCTGTGTCGCATAAACAGGGAGCCGGACGCCCGGTGTCACCACTGCGTCGACTGCCGGGAGGACACGGCGCGGCATACGCTGGCAGAGTGTGCCGCTTGGGAGGAGCCACGCCGTGCCCTTATCTCTGAAGTAGGCAGTGACCTGTCGCTGCCGGCTGTAGTCGAGTCTATGGTCGGCAGCGAGGAGTCCTGGGACGCGGTGGTATCCTTCTGCGAAACAGTCGTCTCGCAGAAGGAAGCTGCGGAGAGGGAGAGGGAGATTTCATCCGCTAACCCGATCCGCAGAAGACGCGCCGGGCGTCGGCGGAGGGCGGACAACGCCCTCTTCCAGCCCCCCTAAATGGGTCCAGGGGCGACGGACTCGGGGACGTCCGTCGCCCCCCAGATATCAGGACCCGAGGTGGTGGCGCGTAGTGTTCCACGCGCGCCCCTCTTAGACGTCGCGGGGGGAGTCCAACACCTCACTCCCCCCCCAACCCGAGATCGTGGCCCGCAGAGGCGGGCCGGCACTAGCCGGGGGTTGCGGAAGTATCGTTGTTCCCGCGACCCCCGGTGCAGGTGTGAGACGGAACACCGGGGTGGTTTTTAGTCAGTACAAGTCTGACAGACCCCTTCGCCCCCCAGGGCGGAGGACATCCAATGAGGATTTTCCACCCCGAAACAAAAAAAAAAAAAAAAAAAAGTACTAGAAGTCTCGGGGGTAGCCTTTGCTCTGCAAACCAGTAGGGTGGTAGATGTTTACATCAACAGTAACATACACGAACTCGTGCTGCAATCCTTGCTTTTATTGCTACCATGGTTAGCACCTGTCATACTGTATGGATCAGAATGATCGGCTGTGAAATAGATAGACGAAGAGAGATTGCATGTAGCAGAGATGAGAATGTTGAGATGGATGTGCGGAGTGACGGGAATGGATAAAGTGAGAAATTAGTATATTACAGGAAGTTTCAAATGGCGCCAGTGACAGAAAAGTTGAAAGGAAACCGTTTGTCCTGGTATGGTCATGTGACGAGGAGGAATGAAACGCATGGATGATGATGATAAATGTGGATGGATGGAGAGAGAGGGGACGGCCAAAGAAAACATGGATGGACTCTGTGTGGAGTGATATGAAAGAAAATGGAGTCAGTAATAGCGTGGCGGGGGGACAGGGCGGTATGGACGAAGAAAACGTGTTGCGCCGACACTAAGTAACATGGAACAAGGGCAGGAAGAAGATGAGGATGATGGTTAGCACCGGTCTTTTTTGAAGGACTAAACCATTAGGTCAGTGCATATCCTGCTAAGGACATAAATCACTACTTGGACACAGGCCTCTCATAGACAGGGAATGGCCAGATATCCACCAAGCAGGCCCATTACGTTTGGTGGTTGCTGAATATCCGATGACATGACAAGCTCAGAGGACACTTACATCCGTACGGGAACGTACTCCTTGTAGGCTTTAATTTATTATTAAATAATACAAAATACTCCCACACTTTATCTTTTTAGTTTCGACACAAAACTTCACTGACCCATATACGAACACATAATTCACAAAACCGAAATAAAAACGTAAATTGAATTCAACAATACATCACGAGAGCGTTCACTTGGTTCGGAAGCCTGTAACACATGCAAATGGATAGATTACACCACGCTCCAATGTTGCAGAATGTTATTTGCAACGGCAGCAGTTATATGCAATCAATTGTTACAGAAATATTTTATGGGTTTTGGGTATTGTTTATTTGTTGAAACGAATGGGGATAGACTAATTGCTTGTGGGTGAAAACTGAAGACCAACTGATTTACATAAAAGCCTTTCGAAATTAAGTGTCAACTTAACGACAGTCAATGTATTTTTTTTTTTACAAATATGGGGGTAATTTAGATGTTTTTTTGACAGATTTGTGATTGGTTGATTGTGTTCCAAAGCGTAGATCTAAAGCGATGACTCTGTAGATGGAACTCATATTTTTGAGTGACCGACTTTGAAAATTCAGTGACTGTGAAGGTTTAATTGAAATAAAACCTTTGGGTTTGAGTTTTGTTACACCTAATAAAGGCATTAAAATCTTCTGAGGTCATCAATATGTTTACAATAAATAGTGTTTTTTAGGGTTCCGTACCCAAAGGGTAAAAATGGGACCCTATTACTAAGACTTCACGGTCCGTCTGTCTGCCTGTCACCAGGCTTTATCTCATGAACCGTGATAGCTAGACAGTTGAAATTTTACAGATGATGTATTTCTGTTGCCGCTATAACAATAAATGAACAGATGTCGTGGTGGCCCAGTGACTAAGATCGCCTGTCGACAATGTGACTTTTTCAAATAAGTTTATCTTGGACATCACAGGCAACGGTGAAGGAAAACATCGTGAGGAAACCTGGACTTATATAGTTAATGTAAGTCTGAAATAGCCAAGTCAGAGGCCTGTGAAATTCCCAGAGGCCGCTTAATTAACTCTGACACCAGAGGTTGCCACACCTCACAGTCACATGAAAAGAATAAGACAAAAAATACTAAAAACAGAATAAATTAAATATTTAAGTGGGGCTCCCACACAATACACGTGTTTTTTGCCGTTTTTGCGATAATGGTACGGAGCCCTTTGTGCGCGAGTCCGACTCGCACTTGGCCGGTTTTATACATTTTTTTAAACTTAGGCATTGAGTTGTTCCGGCTCGCATTCACGTGCCACGCATTTATTTTGAACCCGTCTGTTAATTTATTGGAATGGACTTTTCAAATAGACATTATGAATAGGATGTTCAACTTTTAGCTTACATAAGATCAGGATTTGTTAATTTAATAAGCCATTTCTTATGCACAGAATATATAATATTATTGGCAGTAGCAGCCTGTCTTGATTTGTGCCTGGATAATGGCAATAGGCGTACCTCATATTTCGTGGACTGTGAATTGTGGGTATAGTAATACACCTCTGCCTACTTCTTCAAGGACTACAGGCTTGATTTCACGATATGTTCTTTAATTGTCAGTTCATGTGAATAATTCGTAGTTTCCACTGAAACATGTCTCACCACGGCAACATAATGTTTGTGTTTATTTTGTCACACACTCAAGGTGACCAGACAATGCGGTCGATTTGTTGGTCATCATAATGTTATTGTAACTTATAAACAGGTGGCTTGTTTGTAAACTTGATACGATTTTGGACTAATAAGAATCTTTTTCTCTGATAAAATGTCACTGTGTCTGTAGACTCAGAGATATTTCATGTAAAATTCCCACGTATTGGTAACTTTTTCACTATTTATGTATCAAGCTGGCATTTAGAGACTGCAGTGAGGAGAGAGCTGCAAACTGACAATCCTTTGTTTCAGTTTGCAGACAAAGTATGGCCATCGTCTCGTCAGTCCCGTACACAACTTGTTTCACATGTCATGTTTCAACATGTCCATATTAGCGGATGGGACCGTTTACGTTTAAATATAGCGGGGCAGGTGCCAAGCCAGTTTGTTCTACATTTCTGCGAGTGCTCCACGAAGGATGCTTGTTAAAAAAAACAAGTTGACTGCCACTTCATGCCATGCACCCGCCAGTGGCTTTGTAGCCGAAACTACGGAGAAGCCAAAAAAATATAGTGAAATAGACAGATGGCAACGTTTTGAAGGCAGCTGAATTCCGTTGGAATCGTAAAAGGATAAACAGTCTGTATTGTCTGTTTCTGATTGTAAGGAGACTGCAATAGAATATTTAGAAAATCAAATTTTAATTGGCGAAGATGAAGACTTGATTCAATTAACCCGTGTTAGAATATAATTCAATCTACAATCGGGCTTGGGCAGTACACGAAGATTAATACGAAGACTAATACGCGAAGATTGTACTGCGTACTGCTTCATTAATAGAAAAATCATGCTTCATCACTTTAACAGTGTATATTTCGGTAGAGCAAGTTTCGACTGTCGTTATAATCGATAGAATATCATGTTTTCTAGGTTTTGGACTCCAGTTCCAGCAAACTTGGCTCAATCTAAACAACAAACCACGTCAAAATTTTGCATCATACAACTTGCTAATATTCCATCGTAACTCGTGACCATAATATGCATATGCCAGTAAAGCAATCAATTTGGACAAGACTGGATGTGAAAGGTTTAAGAGCGGATGTTTGGAGTACCTTTGGAAATGCCTATATCCAACAGTTGATGGAACGTTGACAGTATCCATTAAACACAATATGCAGAGCAGAGAAATAAGTTATTTTGTTCTGTGCATTGACTAAATTTACTTATGTAGTAAGGACAGGGTCATAATAGACCGAAGGGAGCTTGTCTTGATCTTCGAGAGCGTTCGTGTGCGTGAGACATAAAAAATGCCGTGTTTCTTGTACAGTAGCACACTTTCTGACGGCATTGCACATGACATAATAGTTAACTTCAATATGCCGCTATGCAAGTGGCCTAATTAATTCGTCTAGTTGTTAAAATTATAACTTCGTCAGACATAGTTTGTGCTCATAAATGTATGATATCATTTTTGTGCAGTTAATGACCGGAATTGCTCGTTGAATACATTTGAATTGTAAAGCCATTTTTGGAAGTTCTTTTATTTGGGTCAAGATTAATGATTCAATGGAAAAAATTGAACAGAATTCAACTGTAATTATAAAAATAACAGACAGAGTTGCAATTTATAATGTAGGAATTAGTAGTGCCATGTGCTGATGTGCCTTATGAGGTCCTGAGTGCGTTTGCCGCATCGGACCAAGTGTTATTGAATTTTTCCTTATGAAATATTTTAGTAGTTGCCCGGTGTATTTGTACCTGATGGTTAATGATAATGGACTCGCTCTCTTTTACATAGGATATATGGTGAAATATGGGCATAGGTACTATATATAGGTACATCTCGGTTTAAATCTTCATCGATTACAGGCGTGAATCGTGATATTATGTGCTGTGTTATAGTAGAAAATAATGTAACAATTGTCAACTGTGGTAAAGAACAGACACACAATGTACATATTATAATATTTCTTTCGAATGAACAATACCCACAGGAAAACAAAGCTATTTAGAAAGATTGTAGCGAAACTGATTGCACATGGGACATCGACCACACAACGTCAAAACATCGTGAGGCAATCTGGACTTTTGTAGTTAATGTAAGTCTGAAATAGCCAAGTCAGAGATTTCCAGAGGCCGCTTAATTAACTCTGACACCAGAGGTGGCCATATCCTCACATACATTTAAAATTGTAAATATCGCTTCTCATGGAAGTTAGTTTATTGATATCATTTTGTCAAGTGTTTGGCCATAGGTACTTGAGCGGGTATTAATATTAATTATTTAGTAGGTCTAGCACGCGTTACCGTTACACGTGTATCATAGATTATGCCAAGGTGTGTGGCTTCTAATACTAGATTTGTCTATGTGGATGGAGCGTGTCCGGGGCTTACCTATAATTATTGTAGAAACACTCCTAGTTATAATGCCTAAAAATCACGGAGTTCTTAGGTAACTAATATAAAATACACAACCGAATTGAGGAATCCTTCCTTCATTTAAGTCGCTTAAAAACAGTTTGTTTTTGCACTGCACAACTGTGAAAGAAATATGAAAAAAAAACTTTTATGTAGAAATTATGGATGAACTGTTTGAAAGGTGCTTTGTCTAGAAAGAGGGTCTGAAATCTGGGATGAACTAATAGGGAAGTATAGAAGAAGACATTTTGTGCAGACCCTAAAATAAACAGAGAAGACCACGAAAATAATGAGAAAAGTAGACATAATTATATAAAGTGATATAAGAAAAAAAACCATGTGATAATGAGTAGGTATAATTCATTAAAATTAATTTCGAAATAGGTACACGACCGATGCCACATGTCCAGTTGATTGATCAAGTTACCTCAAAAGGAGAAAAGTACTACCAACCAATATTTGCATTCCAAAACTACCTTCATTGAGCCAATCACACTCATTGAGCAACCACAGAACCCAAACGAGTTATTAAAGCACGTTGACATTCAATTAAATCGCAAAAACTAATTAAGACAGGACGCGATTGCGTTGTATAAAACCGCGCACTTCTTTAGCAATTCGCGAAACGTCCTCTTCACGGTCCGTTTGCCGTAAAGCGAATAAACCGACCTTTTATTTGTAATGGCCGTGCTGTTATAAATATTAACCATTTACTATAGAAGCAAACGGGTACATTATTAGCGTTAAATTGTTTAGAAAGTTGCCTTTAATTTTTGATTGATGACTGTTCGATGTTATTGGGTGTTACGTCACTATAAAGATCATTGTTTGCGTCACATTGACTTTTTGTTGTGTTTTACACTCTTTTTAAATACTTGGCTATGATAACCTGGTCTATTCTGTTATATCATCGTCAAAACATAGGTGAAGTAAATTTCATATGAATTGTCATTCCACCTGAAGATAAGGAATTGACTCACTTCAAGTTCACATCATCTAAACTTTCACGTTGAGATTTATACGGAATAGTACTGCAGTTCGGATGTTAACAACAATAATATCTAGAAATCACCCTTTTGATTTTACGCCATCACTGGTTCAACCGCGATCGACTATTCCAGAAATGTTACGGTTGGTTATTTGGGCTATCATTCCATTCCATATAAGATACCATCCCATCGCATCGTATCGAAATTTGGGGTGTGAAATTAGATCCTTTGTACAGATCTAAATCCTTCAACCTAATTTGGAAGCCCGATGATTGCATTTGCAGTTCGACGCAATACACTGGTGTATATCCTCTGTAGCCTTTATAGCAAGCTTCACAGGCTATTTATGTCTATACGAGTATTTATCCTATACAGATTGTTTGTTTGTCTTCAACAAGACGCTATTACCATAATTTTGGAGCCTATAAATTTCCCATAATAGTTCCCTGAGTTTCTATAACTCCAGTTACCACGATTTATTACTGCTGAATCGCTTTGGGCATTCAACAGTATCGAGGTGGTACTAACGGCCCTTATTTACGTTGACATGTTATTACTGAAATAGGTTTCAATTAGTACTAAATGCTCGAGGACTTTGGCCACCTCGTTAGGGACAAAGGCATTCATGAAAGATACTTTCGTTTTAATGGTTGCCTCAAAATGGTTTTGGAATGTTTAAACATTGAATATGGTTATAAGCTCAGAAGGAGACAGAAAAACAATTCTAGAATTCTCTACTTCTTAGAATTACAGTTAGTTTCATTTTGGGTAATGTATGTAATTTCATGATGAAGTGTCAATGCGGCGTCAGACCGTGTCCTCAATCGACTTTTATCATTAGCAAAGAATTTTTCTTTTACATCCAAATGACCGTGAAAGAAACGTGTGTACAAGTTACCGCAACCGACTTTCGTAAACTAAAAACATTTCTGGAATGCATAATTTTTCGGCAATTAATTCCATGGTTACTGCATCAAATGCATTTGCATTGGTTCCAACACAAATCGTGCTGTGTCTGAGTCGTCTTCAGTCGCTGTGAGTTAAGACGCCAATTATGGAGCAATGCTAACGATCTCACTAATTGGTCCCTACGAACCTTTTATCTTTATGATCGGTACCATGAACTGATGGTCGTGACAAATCGTGGAACTGTTATAACTGTACCTCTTTGAGTTCAATAGAAGGATTGAGCTATTAAATAACATCCCTTTAATTGATATCAATCATCATTTCTTCGGTATTCTTTGAAACTTCAAGCATTGCAATATCTGCCACCTCTAAAATATTTAGAAACGCCTCTGGTTTACGTCCAACTTTCCAATTTATGCTATCTCCGTCCCAAATAGTGCTGTGCTCCCAACTGACCTACTACTCCGATTTGTGACCTTAGATAATGGTATCTAGCAGCTTTGCAGATTCAGCCATGAGTGTGAACTAGGCCGTCTGGAAATGCTGGCAATATGTTAAAACTTTGTATTACAACAATAAATGCGTGGTTGTGTTTCTGAGAAGGATATCAAAAGAACGAAAGGTTGAGGATCTTTACGAATGATCTTTGTATTGTTGTTCATTTAAGCGAAAAATAAGGTCAGACGGTGTAGCATTATATTTTGGAAATCCGGGGGGCATTTAAAGGATTTAGGATCGTATTAACTTAATCTACTGTATATTATCTTTAGCCAATACTTAGTTACATAATCGGTTATTACAAACTCAGATTAAAGATGTTTTCTTCACTCACCATCAGGTTAAGGCCACTTAGATAACCATTAAACAACTATAAAATTGCCATGAACGTCGCCCCACAACACGGTCACAATAATTTCCATTTATCACCACACCGGCGGTAGTAGACGAAGACAGGACGTTTTGTTCGCAACAAAGATGGCTGCCGTTGAAATGGCGGGACGTTACCGATACGAAATTGGCGGTAATTGATGCCTTTGTCGGCGTATAGGGCTCGAAGGCCTCTCCACGAAGCTTCTTAAAGTGTCTTGTCATTTAATGATTCTTTAATTTTCTGAGAAATAGTTGGGACGTGTAATATATTCAAAAAAAAACTAATACCTCAGTGTGCGGTGTTCCGCTACGTGTTGATATTTTTTCTTTCTTTGCATTGTCCGATTTTTTCTTGCGTCAAGTCAGGGTTTAGAATAGAAAAAATATTGAAGTTACTATGTAGTTTTGTGTTGCCACGCACCAATGTGAATACTTTTCGTTTGTTTGATTAGTTAAAGTACCTATACATAAACCTTTTTACCGTATCGCAGTCTCGGTTTCTGCTTTGCATAGGTTTTGCCTAGTCTAGGCATCTCATCCGTCACTTCTGAGTGTTTGTAAACGTTACTCCAAAGTACCTCATCATCTGCCTAGCCTTTTTCCCAACTATATTGGGGTCGGCTTCCAGACTAACCGGATTCAGTTACTCCAAAGTACCTATTCAAAATAAATCGTATTATGCGTCGATTCAAAATTAGACGTCTTTATTTATTTATTTATTTATTAAAACTTCATGCAACATAAAAGTACATAGATAGTCTTTGACTTATAGACAATACCTTGATAAATATGTATGGTAAACTATTTGCTTTTTATATTGCCAAGGTTATATTTCCGCAAGATAAATTCTTAGTAAACTTTTTGCGATATGGTCATCGGCTAATAGCAAATATAAATAAAGATGGCCGCCAACCTATACTGTCACGATAAGGAACTATAAATATTATTTCGGCTTTGAACAATATATTTAAAATTAACTAGCTCATATAAATTAAAGTCGTAAAAAACTGACTGTTTGTTGGCAAAAATCTATAAAAAAGAAGTAATTTCAAGGTCCATATGTGGACGTTCCTTCTGTTGTAAAGCGCCGACTATTATAATAATAGTCGTTTTAATCATTTAATTTGTTTAAATTTACTCAATACGTCTGCCAAATGATAGGATTTTTTTGCTTTATAGAGAGTGTTACGTTTTTTTTGTGTCTAAACGATTTAACTTCTTGGGTGGTCGTTGGCTATGGTCAAATAGTTTTTTATACATAATTGACAATAAATTACTTAACTTTTGAATTAGGAATGTTGTTATTTTCACTCAAATGTAGTTCACGACCTTGTGTCGTCATAAATATTCATAATTCAAGGTATAACTAGTTACATCTTCTAAATTTGAATAATTATGCAGCGTGTTTTATTTTAAATTCGTAGTTTAAAATAAAACACGCTGCATAATGTTGCTCTAACTTTTAAACAAACTGACCGACTAAGGTCCACCCCATAATCGCATTTTCGGCCTTTCGAACTGAGTCCATAAAAATTCAAAAGTATTTGTAAATAAATAAATAGTTTAGTTAAAATAAATGCTTTGAATTGGTGTTTATATACTTCCCGAAAGAAAAAAACCTTTGGATCAAGGTCGATCAACCATGAAAACACGATTCGACCTCACGCAAGATTATTACGAAACGGGATTATACGGTTTTTAAAGCAAAAACTTAAATCTTACATCAGTGTTACGACGCTTAGCAAGTAGGTAGTAATACTAAACTTAACAAGAACCTGAGTAACTGATAAAAACTTTGTATATATTGAACAGCGCTTAAACTACGAAGTTTGTTCCAATATTCTAAGGCTTAAATATAAATTAGTATCTTGCTAGATTTAAACACAATTCAGTGATTTTAGTTAGCTCTTGAATATATGGATAAAACACTTTTCACGTGGTCGAAGCCGCTGGCAGAAGGTAGTCACACAGCTAGATACATGTTTCACGCCAGAACGGCTGAACGGATCTGGATGAAATTTACAGAGGTAGATTATAGTCTGGAATAGCACATAGGCTTACATCCCTGTATAATGTTTCCTTGGGATAAAAAAAGCTGCTGACAGATGCTAGTTTATTTGTGATGCAAAAAGCAAGGAAACAATATTAGGTATATATGTGAAAGTACTCACGGTCACAAGGAATTAGTTTGCGTGCGAGTCAAATGTTAATTTTGGAGGAAACTGTAAGTAGCGGTACCTATCCCATATTCGAACAACAGGCTTGTGCGACATTTAAAGTATTATTATAGCTAGCCTGCAATGTTCCACTGTTGGCCAAAATCCTCCCTCTATTCTATCCATAGTTCCCGGTTCTGCACTTCGTTCCAATTCACAAGAAAGACACCCATTGCAGTTTTGTCTCTATGATGGCTCAACAAATCTGCGATGCCTCTGGTATTGCAGAAGTCCATATATTAAGGCTTCAATGACTACTGACAAGTGGAGCGTCTGATTGTAAAAATACAAATAAAATAACGTCCACTGCCGTTTCAATTAATAAACCCAGTTCATAACAGTTTGTTGAACATAGCCCTAATATTCGCTCAACAACTGCAATCTTCTATCCTTCCGCATGATAGCCCTATTCAATTAGCGGGTCTATATCGGTCCGTTTTGTAATTATTTTCAATTAATAACGTTAATTGAGGTAAAGTGTGGTCGCCATCATCTGAAGCGTGCAATTGAAATAGCCGCGGGCAGTTTTGATGATATTTACAAAGCGTTATTTTTAATCTGTGTAGTCCGTAGATCAATGTCCTCTGAAGTTATTAATTGGCGGAGTCATGTAACTATATTTCAATTATTGATCTATTTTTGAGTTGTTTCATTTATCAGTAAATTTTCTTCCGCGTTATTAGTATCGAGATAGATAAGTGTTTTAACTACTGCACCTTGGCTGCCATTTTGACTTTTTGACAGATCTGTGACAGGTCGGCCGGGCGCGATGGCGCGAAATGCCCGTGCGCGACTACAACACCGTTATCTCGAAAGTTTTGTATAGGAACCCTACATGAAACTTATGTTGTTGGAATCGTGATGAAATAAGCTATCAGATTTCATGAGACAAAAAATACTACTATACTAATACAAATGTTGACGGCTTTGAAAAACAAACATTTAATCTATCTTTATTTCTAGTCGCCAAATGTGATATTACACAAACATCAAAAAGAATTTCAGGACGTTTCTGTATATAAAACAGGGCTCAATGAACTCCTATCTTTATCAGCTTATATAATTTCCCAGTATTTCAAATTGCCTTATCTCTAAGTTACATACCTAGGCAATTGACTTCTACCCCTGCCTTATGACATTTAAACATATATATTACAATAACCTAACTGCTTCCACACATTATTGCAGTAACCCTACTTTCCACGAAGTCCAAACAAATGCAGCACAAGTAAAAAACCCCGACACATTTTTATTTCATGCACTTCGATCGAAAATAATCTATAGACCACTTATTATATCTTCTGATTCAAATAGTAAAACGCCCATAAATTTTGAACGGCTTTACCGATTTTCATCCAACATAGCTAAGAACATTCTCGATTAAGGCACCTTTCAAACTAAATCAAAATCGGTTCATCCGTTTAGGAGCTATGATGCCACTGACAGATACACAAACACAGATACATAACTACGTCAAAATTATAACACCCCTCTTTTTCCGTCAGGGGTTTAAACATAATGCACTAATTGCTTCAACTAAATACTAGTTTAACTAGCAATTGAGGGATACTCCATTGTCGCAAAACGTACGTGCGTGCAACATGGAAGCCACTACTTGCGCTGTGGATATGGTACTTATGTACAGCTGTCATCGGTGAATTCAATACTGGCGTGTTCTGTAATTAAATACCTAGTACTTATGTCATGCTATTAGGCCGTTACAGTTCTTTATCGTGTTAAAGTCTGCTCATTGTTTGATGATAGACAACCTTTTATGTACACTAAATATTTGGATGAACATGGAGAGCTACACATAAAATAAATTATGCATTAAATTTTTTTTTTTTAAAACAAGCTTTTTCGTATTGTTCTCAGCAAACCCTTTCATTTGATACCCATATCATGGTAGTGCACAAAAAAAACTAGTCCGCCATCTTGGGCCGTCCGCCATTTTGAATTTAGAATGACGTCACTAAGCTAACCATGCATTGTCATCCAAACTAAACGTGTATGCAAAATTGCAATGTATTCGGTGGAGGATCACTGCTTTCAAATTCAATAGCAAGATTTGACCCGAACACACTTACATACATACATACATTGCAAGTTAAATAAAAGCTTGTAAAAAAACTTACACTGATAGATCGCTATATTATGAACTAAGAGTTACATTTTTCCTGAAGTCACAACGACAGGCAGCGAAGCCGAAGAAAATACCTAGTATGTAGTAGCTAACGATCGAAAATCTAATCTCCAATATGTAAATGTCTAAAATATGCCTTTGGCATATGTTATATTATCATTGTCATAATAAATTGAACATCACAGAAAAATATAGTTCTTATTATATAGTATGTACTATACTATAGTTAAAATTGATTAATATTATCAGAATACTACTGGAATCTCGTACGAACTTATGTTATCAACATTTCACTCGGAAACATCCGTTGCAGTACATGAGCTTAATGACTGATACGATTATCGGCACCGGGAATTTGTAGCAAGCGTTGTATAGTTTAGTCATAATCGGCACTGGGTCGTTGATTCCATTCTTGAGGATTGTACATTATGTCGTATATTGTAGAATAGTACATTGTGTATTAAGGGCGGTAAGTAAGGAATTACGATCGAGACTCTAGTAGAGTCTTTCTGAGTCGAGGTTCGTAATTCCCGTACCGCCCGTGATACATACAATGTTTTTCATCACATTTGCGAGTAATAATTATGAATTATAGTTTTAATACACAAGTCAGCACAGCTGTTATTACGAAATACGTGAACTTTTTTTAAGCGGTTGGTGAATTTTTGCCCACACCACAGATTATACAGTGTTTCGTCCAGAAACTTTAAGGACAAATACTTACGTAGGTATACAGCCATGACGGAGTGTAAAAAGAATTAAATAATTTCGCCGTTTTCATACTATAACTATTAAAATCGATTATTAAGAACATTAGTTGAGTATTTAAGTAACATGTAGCGAGATTGTGAAGAAATTCCTGTTTAGATAACATTTTAAGGATTTTTTATAATTGCGTGTAAACTCCTTGCTTGAACTTGCATGACCTGTGTGCTGTGCCATAAATTAAAAAAAAATATTACTTACCGCCCTAGGGCTTCATGACAAAAAGAAAGCCCGAGGGTTTTATATGGGGCATTACGGCCAAGTTAACCTGTATGTTTAGATACTTTTTACGTGCAAGTGTGATGAAATAGTCCATTACAGTGCTTTTAGCGTTTTTATTAATAGACTTTCCAACAAGGAGTAGGTTCAATGATCGACATTATGTATGTTTTCTTTTTTTGTGTATGTTCACCGACATCTCTGTCAATTGCGGATCGATTTTGAAGATTATTTTTTTGTTTGAAAGAGTATATTTCCAAATTGGTTCCATTTTAATTTGGTCAAGATCTGATGAAGGACTTCGGAGATATACAACAGAACTCTTCAATAAATAACGGCAAATCGCATGTCTGTTTATTGTTTATACCATTTCATAACATAACATCACGCCAGTACGCTCTTAAAGGGTACGCAGATCTCTCATTTCACCATTTATATTCAAGTTTCATGATATTCGGGTAATCTATTCTGGCGTTATAGGTAACTTACTAAACAATTTGCCTTTTAGGTACACCTAAAAAGTGAAAAATACAAAAACTTATTTACAAAAAAATACCACCGACTTCCATATAGAAAACTACAAAGTGAAAAATAACTTTATCTTTGGAAGTCGGTGTCCATAATTTTTTTTTATTTAGTAGCCAAAGCCATTTCTCTCAGTATACTTCGTCTTGCAAATCTCGAGGAACCCATCGCGAATTGCCTTACTTTTTTTGACCAAAATCTTCGGCATCTCATGTGTTTGTAGACAAAGTCATCATCGCTAACGATTGTTAAAAGTAAAAAATATCGTCCACGCGACAAATCGGTATAGTAGTCACAGCGGATCTTTGTGCCTCTGAATTTGGCTCTGCGAACCATTGCGCAAGAAACAGTTTGTCATCGAGTATACTGCATAGAGTAAGCGCGATAGGACGATGCGACAAACGTAAGCGAGTGAAAGAGGTAGTTGCGAGTTGAGTGGTAGTTGTTGTGGTGGGATTGCTGCACACTGGTCAGCATCGGCTGAGCCCGCTCCTTTTGCCATACTGGAAGTACTGTGCTTTGATACTGTCTTGTGTTTTTTTTTATGCTGTAAACATGTCTTATTGGCAATAAAGGTTTTTTTTCTTTCTTATACAATGCTATCTTCTACTTCAACATTGACACAAAAATAGCAACTGCTTAGTGTCTTGCAGCCATCTTCACTTCTTCTTTCTTCTTAAATGTAACTAGATGACGTGATTGTATGTACCTCGCGTGTCAAAAAAGGAGTAAAATTACTTCGAGCTTTTCATTTAGCATTATCGGCACAGGCGATCCATCGAAATCTAAAAAAAAAAAAAAAAAAAGAAAAATGCCTAATTATGCCCATATTGAACTGTACAGACTGTATAAAAAAGGTTGGCCGAGGCATGGATGAACGAGGAAATGTATTTTTCATTGGTAAGTATATTTGTTTTTAAATTGTGTGTGAAAAAGAGGCACGCTTGGCTACATGCAGATGGAGGGGGTTATCTAGCTAGATGTATGTCTGTGATGGTAGCGCATACGAATCCTGATATAATACCACTTTTTCCAGGCGACCTTGGTTGGAAGACAGAAAGTTACAGTTAACCTCGGTTCAAGGATACGCCTGTCCAAACCGTTACATAAACATCTTACCTTTTGTAAAGAACGAAAGAACTCACAACAAGTTTCTCAACAAAACAAGACTTAACCAGCCGAGTAAACTCTACAGCGGAAAAAAGGACTGGCAAGTTGCCAAGTCTCTGTCAACTAGTACTCCAATAAACAATAGGTAAACTCCAGGCTCCCACCATTCAGTATTCATAAAACTATTGTCATGAATCCACACTAATAATATAAATACGAAAGTAAGTTTGTCTGTCTGCTTGTTTGTTCGCATAAACTGTAGAACCAATTTGGATAAATTTTAAAAGATATAGAGGACATTGGATTAATTTAACTCTGCACAGATTTAGATGAAACTTGATGGATATACTTTTTGTCCCAGGAGCACTCAATCAGTTGCCCAGGAAGGCCGCTGCTAACACAATTTAGCAAAATTGTATTTTATAGATCCGTCTGATATTCAATGTATAGTTCTAGCCAAACTTCTTGGCCGCCCTGAAGTTGGCTACAATGCCGAGAAATAAATTATTCACTCTTGACTTAAAGATCCCTAGATTGTAGCTGATTTCTTTGGGATATTTTCCGACCTCCACGCAGACAAAGCCGCTGAAAGAACCTAGTTAATAATATTCACAATAGTGCAATGACCTACGATAATATGCTGTTTATTCTGTGGTTTTAATAAATTCTACCGCAGACGTCCGTTCGTGTCGATAATGGTCGCCATAGAATGCTTTCACATCGAGCAACTAATTGCAGTATGAGTGTCTGCATGGCTATTTGATTATTATTTTTCTAGATTAGGATGCCGCTTTAGTAGCCAACTATCCATTTTGGTATTGACATTAGGTGCAGGTATTCTTTTATAATTATATTCTTTACGCATAAGTTAGCTGGAAAAACTTTTGAGTAGTTTATGATTTTCGATAAAGGCAGACTTTATTAAAACTTTATCTAAGCTCGTCTTGTGTCTATCCCAATGAAATGGTTCTTACAATCGTATTTTCTGGATCTTATTTGATGCAGGACAAAATAAAGAGTGCTCCATCACATTTTTCAATCTGAACATTTATGTGGTTTCTGATGAGCTGCATGGTGTTCTAGCACCGTTTAAAATACTCAGCATTAGATACGACAGTCTGCGTCATATGATAAGACTGCTGATGCTACTTGTAAAACACTGAGAGATATTTAGAGGATACTGAAATTAAGAACATACTCTACAGCAGTAACAAGGAAATGGAAATTAGCAGGATACGAGACAGCTTATAAAACAAAAACTTACATTACTTCCACAAACACTAAAATTCCAACAGTCTTCATTCCATGAAGCTGTAATTTCTTAGCCAAGTAACAAGTTTATCGCGATAACACAAGTTTCAGACTTATTATTCATCAAAGTTGAGCGTTGTTCATCATGATAATGCAGGTGAGAAGTTGCTCCGAACTTGGAACAGGTGCAGCAAATCGGAGTAATGCAATAGCGAACTAAGAAGTAATCCATTTTACTTTGTTGATACTTGACGTGCGCTCGGAAACGCTCGATAAAGATGTTGAGAATAAGTCAGGTGGTTTTATTGAGATCGTTTTTTTGACTGTTCGACACTATTTGCGTGGAGAATATAGGCACGGTAATGATAACATTACCGTGATATAGGTGCCAGTTGGTGCAAAAATATTTGTTGTAGAAGCAAATATTTATAAGCTCTACTTGCTGGTTGTTAGAAGATAACAAAAGAAACATTTGGAGACTGCGGTTCTGACGGACGATGAAATAGATTCTGAAAGATAATAAAACAAACTTGGTTTTGAAAAAATATTTACTGGAAATTGGAGGATGATGGTATATGTAATAACCAAAACAATACCATCATTAACTTTCTCTTTAGTCAGTGGAAATCAAATCAATCATATATCAACCATACAATTAAATGAATGATATACAAGTGCTGTCACTAGCCCGACAACAACCTACCAATAAATCCATTGATTTCTATCAAAATAGGCTTCAAACGTCACTGCATCATACTTCGACACCTGTCATTAAAAACCCTGACTACCCACACATAGGATAATTTCAATGAATAAATCAATAGTGTCGTGCCGAAAGCTGGTTTTCCCTCGGGGCAGTAAACTTGTTTTACGTGTGCGGTACAATCTGTGTGATTGCTCCATTAAATGTTGTATTGTTTGGAAAATTTAGGATTGTTTTCATTTAGATGTGGGTAGATGTTTATTTAGGAAGGTTGGAAAGTATCGAGGCGGTAAAAAAAATGGTCCTGTCTTCTGGGCAACTTAATAACCGGCTAATGGAATAACTAATAACATAACAGCCTCTGATGTTCCCACTGCTGGGACACACGCCTCCTCTCTATGAGAGAAATAGTCCTATTGTCTACCACGTGGATCCAGTGCGGGTATGTAGATTTTAGGTACTGGTTTTCATTTTTAGTTTTAGGATATGTCAGTTTCCTCACGATGTTTTCCTTCACCGCTTTGAGAGCAAATAACCTATAAGTTCCTTAATATTATGATCAACATTATCATCTGGGCTTGCTCGTTGCAGAGATCAAATCCATCGTTTAACATCGGATGAGATCGAGGTCAAGGGCGAGGTCATATAATGAACAAAAAAACACGATATCCGTTGGAAACATGCTTTTTATAGTTTTACCTGATCTTGTACCTTCCTTCCGTTCATAACCAACAGTATCACAATGAATATCAAAACGGATAATTTTGTAACCTCATTCTTCGCAAATGGATCTCACTATACTGACACGGCTCACATACTGGTATTTGCACGATCTACGCGGCCAAAAGTCCCAATATCCAAATAACAAAAACATTAACAAAAGCAAGTTCCACGAACAGAGGACGAACCAGAGAACAATACCCACCCTCAATCTACCTGCTACCGCACACCCCTCACGCGTAGCATCAGTCGGAATTTGACCGTTTCACCTAGTGTACGTATCTGTTCTCGGCGCTTTTTAAAACCTTAACTTCGAAAGTGAATTTTTATATGTTCAAGTTGATCTTACGAATTGAAAGTGATGGATTCTTATAGAGCAGGTAAGAGACTTACAAACTACGTTAATAAAGTTATGATCAACTAAGAAACTTTTTTTTTTTTTAATAATACGTAAACTCATTTCCATACCGTAATTTCTTTCAATATTTTTTCTTTGCTAGTGTTTTTGTTTGTGTATCGGGATAGATCGGGCTATGGTTATAATTTTAGGTAATTATTTGAACATCTGCCTAATAACTACTATCAAAATCATCTCCGGAAACGTCCGGATAGATCAAGTTTTGGGGGGTTAAAGATTTTTAGCAATAAAATGTAAATAATGTGATTTTTGTTATCGACTTTTTTACATAGGAAAGCAAACACATTTTTGCCTGAAACCTTGGCTATGTTCGTATCTGCGGAACCAAATATAATCGAAAATTCATCAGAGAGCGATGAAGAAAAAATCACAGAAACTTAGCATTTTAATTTTTTTTCCTGTAATCGACGTACCTACCTCAATTTTTGAAAATATATATTTTTTGTTGTGTAAATATGTATTTTTTTCTTATTTGCGTTGTTTAGAAACCAATTAAACATCAAAATAATTTTGGCCGCGTAGATCGTGCAAATACCAGTATGTGCGGCTGTTAGACTTAATATTTGTATGCTGATTTCTGCCTCTCTTAAAATTTCGATGATCGAAAACCATATCGTAAATTTTAAATACTCTTATGATCGAAGATGGTAACTATTATTATAGATGACGTAGAATTTCTAGATCAATGACACATTGGAGTGCTAAAACTTTTTTAATAGATCCGCTGAGGAGTGGATTTGGATCCATGACGCATTGACGCATCTTGTGGCTAGACGTGCATGTGTGATGCCCACTGGATTGATGACTTGATGCTCTAGAACATTTTAAATAAAATTATTGGACTGACTGTCTGTGGTGTAGCAACAGCATGATTAACAGGTCATCGAAATGTTGGATTGCCCTTTCAGGCTTATTGGAAGATGCAAAACGTGTGCAATCTTCTGTGAATCTGACTGTATGCTGGATTACTTATTTCCTGGTTTTAGTGCACTAACACATTTTTAAGTTTGCTAACAACCCTATGAATCTTCTGTCTGAGAATACTTCATTCATTCAAGAAGCTTCTTATCTGCTCTTTATACTTTAGTCTATGCTCGGAGTTTTTATCCCCAACATCATCAATTTTGTAAGTGTAATGGGCACTGACGATAACCTTTCTTAATTATTAAAAGTTGCAAGGCAAAAAAGCCTTTAATAGCTCTATCATAATGTCACATCATTTTCTACGCATTCATTCGGCACATAGCTACTATCTACGGGTGTCCCTCAAATTCCCCTTTACGAAGACAATGTAAGGTCATAGGGGGATAATTGCTATAATCACACTTGGTGGTTATATTGTGAATGTAGTCCCTTGGTTCCATAGTGCCTTACCTTTATTCATACCAGTGAGCGCCAGTATCACACAGAAACCATATATAAACGTATATTTTATTAGGTACCCAAAATTGTATTACATTTTTTGCAAGGCCTTTGCAGTCTAGAATAGATGTGATCTCAAGTATGATACATTTCATATAAAAAGTGATCCTAATACGAACTTCATATGAAAAATATGTTAAGAATGAGACTAAAGCAGTCTTGGCAATGTAATCTTTTGGCCTAATGTGAATATTCATGCTCGACAAAATCGTATCTACTTTTCTCGACTTTAGCGAAGCCATCTTATTTGACTCGTGAAATTAACATACGCTGTATAAAATCAATGCTTTTATTGGGATTCGTCAAAGGGAAAGGTTTGTGATGGAGTATGTAATATCTTCAAGGCAGATTTTTTCTTGTCCCGTTTTTCTTGTTAATGCAAACAATCGTCTTTGGTCCTATAGTAATTGGGATTGTTAATATTTTGTAGTACCTGGTTTACTTAGAGACTGCCTTTATAACACGCCTTATCAAATTACTAACCTTTATTTAATTTAGAATGGTGGTGTATTTTTTCCCTTTGCTCCATGGCAAGGGCAAAAAGTTGATAAAATACATGTTTTTCCAGAGGCTTAACATATATTAATGTACGAGTATCTAATGCCAAGGATGTTCGGTAAATTCGGGTCTATATCCATAAACACCACATTTAGCCAGGGCCCCCTAATTGCAGTATGATGTTACTATTTGTTCACAGGTGGCCCTCTGCCCTTCCCCCAGAACCTATTACTCCTTAGTTGCCTTTTACGATACCCTTGGGGAGACACGGCCCGACTATTGCTGGATTGATGGGCTTATTGCAGGCAACGGTCAACATTAAATATACATTAATTTATTAGGAAGACTGCGTATCTTTGTTTTTGTTTGAGGTTCTCACGTTTTCATTTCAAAGCGAGCTTGGCAAGATGCTGCGGATAAATCAGTTGACCTTATATCATGTTATGAGTTTAAGTTCATTGGTATAAGGCTGGGAATTCTTATTCTTATAACAATCATATATTCTGATATGTCAGGATGTTTTCATTTTAATTGTGACTTCATTGTGAAGATCGTTGTTAGGAGTTATGTTATCAATACTTAATGAATTGCAAATATTTCGTTTTGTGACCATATTAAATATTGAAATTGTCAATCAACACTTCTAGAGTTATTTGTCCAGGGTCCGAATGTATGTTAATGTTATTTATCCATGTAATACCACCGCTGACATACTGTTTATACTTACTTATACTCAAGGCTAAGAATACAAAAGTGTTTGAACAATATTCCTTCTACATTTACATATATTTCCCACATTTTGGAATCACTTGTTCTGTCCATTCGATTATGTCATACATCAGACATAACATGGGAAGGCACGTCAATGGCAGTGGAACAATGGGCCTGACCTTCGCGATGGGACAATTAAAACTGTCCAACTGAGCCATTGGCTGTACGTGACAGATTGACAGCACCATGACTCATGGAATCATGGGCTTTTGTGAAATTATGAGCATTGCTTTCATGTTTTATTTCCTTTTCCGGATCAAAATAATATATGTGTTTTCGACTGTTGTTGATAGTTAAATTAACGTTGAAAGTTCCCTTACGGTTACGGCCCCTTCAATGGAAGGTTGGTTCTATTTTAATATTAGGTTAATCGATATTTTGTTATTGGGTCATGCTTAGTAGTGCCAAGTTAGAAATTAAGTCAGTTAGTTTATTAAGTTAAGCTTGCTTCCTAAATACTCGAACGTTGTTCTATATTCATCAGTCAAATTAAAGTATGTGTGTGATTCTGACTATCGTCCCGTTTTCACTAAGTATAGGTACCTAAAATTGTGTCTATTTCTACAGTTTTGGGAAATACCGGTATGACGTGTACTTCAATTCCGTCTACTTAAGATTTTACCCATACCAAGTGTAGACACTATTTTGCATATATTTTTGGCAATACCTATTTTAATACATCCGGGTCAGGAAGTGAACTTTTTCGCTTGACATTGATTTTAGAGGCAGCTTTATTGAGAATATTTATTACAGTTCAAAAGAGGATTACAATATATGCTCATATTATTGTTATCTTGTGAATATGTTAATAGATGTATCATAATATCTTTTCACAAAAATTTTATTCTTTTGCAATATGTCTAGCCTAGAAGTCTGAGAATAATAATTTCATTGTAATACTCAAATTCAATTTTGAATAATAGATAGCTAGCTTAAGATCTGTACTTGAAAACTTCAATGTCAAAACTAAAATAAATCTCAAGAACAGAGGACATTTTGTAAGGACTTTCTTTATTAAAATAAAACTTATTACTTCTAGTATTCAACCTTGCTTTATTATTACTTACATCTGCCAAGTAAACTAATATTTCTTAAATATGTTTTAAGTGGTTTTAAATTTATATTCGCTGTACCGTGAAAAGTATTACAAAGCGTTGCGGTAATTCAATGGTTGGGTGACTAATTGCTTAATTGACTATTTCTTTATATCATACCCTACATTGAGTTTTAATGTGCTAGGTTTAGTGATTATGTTAGGACGTTACGATATGTAGGTTTTTCTGGGCCAATGATTGTACCCTGTGGGACGCCTTATTTGATCTGATACCTTGACTTTTCTGCTACAATTATTTTTCTTCATTCGTTTTTTGTTGTTGTAATATTTTAGTTACAAAATACCAACTTTCACGATGAAGCCAGTATCTAAAAATGATGAACTAAAATGTACACATTTTTTTAGGGTTGCCAAGAAATAAAATGAATCTGTTTTTTGCCTAATTCTCTTAAATAGGACAGCCGAGTTTTTTTGGCAGCCACCCAAACTTTTCAATACATGACCGTTTATTTAATTACCTTACACACAAAACTAATTGAAACTTTTAAAACCATATCAATAACCTTTTAATTGTCAAAAGTTAACGGTAAAAGACAAAAGTAAAAATAAATCTATTGATAGCTGATTGTGCTTATTGAATTATTCAGCCATTTACCGTTATTAAGGCTTTGTTTGGTGAAGTTTTAGACGTCCATTTTGTTCGTATGTTTCTGCTCTACTTATTAGAGTAGAAACGTGGTTAATGTGCCAGCGGGAGGTTGAAGCCTGTCATAACTTATGCATTGTTGCAATCTGTGGAGTGAAACATGTTATGGTTACATTTGACTCATGCCTTTGTTCGGGTTACGTGCAGGTGAAATTTTTTGTTGCGTAAAATAATAAAAAATAGTTTTGATTTATTTTTAATAGCCGGTGCTGTCCCACTGTCGGGAAAATACCTTCATTAAGTCCTTCCAGGAACCAGTTATAAATTGTGATATTAAATACTTTAATATTCAATTTTTTCTTATGTTTCGTCTGGTGCATCTTCTTAGCTGTCAATTTTGAGATCGACACATTATACCTACTCTCATAGGAGTAGATTATAAATCCTAACAAAATCATTATAAACGATCGAACTTATCGCCAGCAGCCGCCATGTTTTTTCAACACAGTCGCCCGTAATCCCAGTACCAAAGAACTCCGCTTTCGCTCCAAAACACATTCTCATAAAAACACAGACATTATCCGTTTCCACCCTGCTTCCGTACAAAGATCTGAAGATCAGGAGGTCCTTTCAAAAAACGTATAAACAAGGATTGAAGGAGCACCTTCATTGTCCGAGCTCGTAATATCGTTGGTCTTTTGAGGAGGGAAGGGAAGCGCTTTGTCCTCCCACTAATTAAACCCTCTCGGCTTGTCGCGACGAACTTGCAGAGATGTGCTAAAGGGTTGGGCAGACGGGCCGCGCTAATAATTGCGGGCAACTAAGTGCAGAAAAGTCTAAAGATCTTTCAGAGGCACTACGAAATGGACAGGATCTATCAAAAACTATAGAGGGTTCACTTCAAAGTGGAAATGTTACACACCTGTGATAATCCTGGTATTGTAGGTGATCACTGATATAAAATGTGTCTGAAATTTTGGAATGTGTATAAATTAGTTTTTTTTAAGAATTTTTCTTCCTATTAATTAGGTCGGCTATGAAAGCTCAACTTTCGTAGTAGCCAATTAAACGAGTATTAAATAATAAGTACTTTATCTTCTGATCTGATTAAAATTAGACCAGGCTTACGTTTGTAGCGGTATTTAATGAGAACCATTAAAACTGCTAAAGTTATTTGTTCTTCTTGAGAAGCAAGAAAACTATGTCAAGAAAACTTGTTTCTTTTTTGTTTGAGTTCGAAAGAATGAGTATTTGTTTTAGTAACATTTTTGACACGAGTGTCAATTGTTAATTTGCGATATGTCAATTGGCAAAACTATCGAGAGATTATCGATTATATGTTTCGTAGTGGATTATGTACGTTATCTTTGCGACATATGGTTTAGTTTTCAGCGCATGTAATTAACTAATTACAGTTAAGACCCTTAACGGATATAAAAACATTTGTTAGGTTTCACTTATTAGGTAACGTAATTTACATTAAAACAAAACTGGTTTACGGATTAGTTCTCGGTGCCTGACTGTATTAATTACCGTCACTTCAAGGTAAACCGCAAAAACTTTATTATTTACTACTTCTTGAAACAATGTCAATGAAATTGACTCATGACCCTTTTATGTTTCCTTGAAATATCTAAACAACAACGTTTGTAACTGAAAATTGACTAAATAATTGCATTTATGATGAGGTTAACCGCAGCTTGGCGTGGCGCTATTTGAAAATAATGATAATGCACATTTTCGTACTAAATCGGTGTTTATTTGTAAATATGCTACTTTGCATTACTAGGTTGGATTTATTAATTCATAGAATGAATAATAAATACTGGTTGTAATTGGAACTGTATTTACTCATCCGTATAGTAATTTGTTGATTTAGCAAACAACTAAGTTCCTACTTATTCTTATTTTTTATTTTTTTAAAGCATTTTTATTCATACAATTTTAAATAAAATTGGGTGGCGAAACGTCATAGTCGAGATGTGTACCCTAATAAAGAAAGAACAAGAATCAATATCTTCTTATTTTAAGTAAATAACTGCTGTTGATTACTTGAAATAACGGCGGGGTCAGTGAGCGTCGCCGTTAGTAGGTATAATTACTTGCAATTATAATTTTGGTTTATTTTTTCATTTTGTTGATATCGATACCAATGACGTCGGCGGAATTTCGCTATCTTATTTTATTTGACTCAGTATAAATACCCATGAACGAGCCCCGCCACTTTTTGTGTTTCCTCTGTTGCCAGTTTACATCCCACTAACTCTTCCCTCTGGCTATGTTCCAAAACAACTGACGCTTGTTTCAACGCTATCTACAAGGTTTTAGATGTGTTATTTACTTTGGTTATTACATTGAAGACGAATTTACTACAGATGGTTTGTTTAAAATGTGGGATTTTTATTTTATGATAGTTCAGTAACCTTCGCCGGGATATTAGGGATATGAATTACGGCTATTTTCGTCTAGTTTGCTTCCGGAATTTTCTCTTTGAATGAAAATTTTCATTCATTAGTTTTTTCAACAGTAGAAGCATTATTGAATATTTAGGTAGCACACAATCGGCCTTATCAGAAGGCTTAAAATCACCTAGAGGGCAATGGAGAACGCTATGCGTGATCGCATCAGATATAAGGCTACCTAAGTTACCGACATCACCCGACGAATTGCCAAACTGAAGTGGCAGTGTGCATGGCACATTGCCCGCAGAACGGATGGTCGATGGGCCGAAATTCTGGAGTGGAGACTGCGAACCTGAAGACGCACGCTATGTTGGAAGGCCTCTGACTTGGTGGAACGGTGACCTGGTTCAGGTTGCGTAAATTCGCTGCATACGAGGCGCACAGGACCGGTCAATGTGGTGATGCTTGGGGGAAGCCTATGTTCAGCAGTGGACGTCTTTCGGCTGAAACGATGATGATGATAAAATTTAACTAAATAGAAACGGCTAATAAAATAACAGGAAAATTCAATTGAATGTAGCAAACTAGCTTTGGTACGGTATGATAATGTTATCTGACTTGCTGAATAAAATGGTCTTTTATAAATCGGATCGTCAGAAACCTTATTTAGTAATACCGGATTTAAATATTACAATACCATAATCTGATACTAACTAATTATAATAATGTTAAATGGAACATTGGTCTGTATCACTTCGATATCTATCTGTATAAGTCTACACAATATTGAACAATTCTATAAGGACAAAGTTTAATAAAATGTGTGAGGCCTTTTGTCCGCCGTCTTATTATAAACGATAAAGCCTTCTTAGGAAACTAATTCATCTAACTATGGACATTATGTTAATAACGAATAACTCTATTAGATAATTCAACCTCTCCATCACAATATGTTAAATAGTTTTTATTGACATATTAGGGACCTTCCTTATGAGGCGATATCGTACTAGTATTTTCAAAGTAAATTTCAAGTTCATATCGGTTGAATTGCATCCATGTGAACTTACTTGCAATTTCGCATAGTAATCATCGCTTGTCCGTGTGATATAAATAGAATCGTGTTGAACCATCAAGAAGGTAGCTACTAATTCTATGAGATAACAGAACCTCTCCATCACAATATGTAAAATAGTTTTTTAATGAGACGCCAATACTAAATTGTAATAATTTGCCTTTTAAATTAATATTTGACATCATTGAAATATTACCCATAATAGATTCTATAGATAAGGATATTAAACGATCCTAAATCTATATTCATTAAAATAAATTTTACTTTTAGACTAGAAATATTCGACTCGAACAGGTCAAGTACACCATCCGAGGCACAAACAGAATATGTTTTTTTGTTTGAACGCAAAAAATCGTGCAATGGCTGCGTAGACGCATAGAATTGGCGCCATTTGTTACTCACACATTAAACTACGGCACGCCATTGGTGGAAATATGTAAACACGTACTGTTTGTAAGGTCTCTTACACACAGGCATTGCGCCTGAATCATTACTTTATTGTATGAAATTGCGGATTAACTAAACGAAGTGTAAATGGAAATTTTATACGGGTACAAAGCGTGTACGATGGAATATATATCGCTTAAGGCAAAGTAAAACCGTAAAATATTCAAAAACCTTCGCAAGCGTAGCTAAAGAAGAGTTCACCAATGAAATCTCAAACCCGGAACCACAACAAAATAAAATCACGTGACCAAACAGCAAATGTGAACGTTCTCTTAAAAAGTATTCAAGATTCGACCTTGTGAGGCAAGCGTGAGTAACGCCGGTCGTCAAACCGACGACCGAATATTTTCTAAACGTTTTTAGAGCTTCGTGTAATCGTGTCATTGATACTTCGCTATTAATAACTGACATTGCTACTAAATCTGTTTAACTGAATTGTCGTGTTTTAGAAAAGCACTTGGAAGTCAAACTGTCTACATGATATAGTAATGAATGGAGTATGTATGAAAAGCGTGGTTACGTAAATATAGCTGAATGGGTCAATTTTCAAGGTTAAGCAACGCTTGCCGAGGTCGATACACGGATGGGTGATCTTCCACTACATACCTTGTGTCTGTGTGCCTCGGCATTGGGCTCGGATGATATTTAAAGATCTTTGACAGTCGTTACCAGCATTCAGAAGCCTTAAAGTTTGACAACAGATTTAACTACTTATGGAGTATCGTGTTATAGAACAACCATCTCACGAAGGCAGATGAATCGTAACAAAACGACTCTTATTTCGACGTCATAAAAGTCACGTAACCCGCCTTCGTGAGATAGAACAACTATACCCAGCAACTAGGGTATATTGTGGAGGTCATTATAGCTTTCAACGTAATCTGCAGTTCTACTCAACATAAGCTTGCAAAAGGGATGTCAAACGGAGCTAAATGGAAAATATTCTACTGTTAACTAAACATTAGGTACTTCAAATTATACACAAAGTTGGTAAAAGCCAGTAACTTATTTATCAATGGATGTTTGATAAAGTTTGGTAAAAGTAGGGTAATATGTATAATTGTACGTTTCATTCAGTTGGTCGTCTGTTTTGTACAGATTTAATTGAGCTTTGTTTCCTTATTGATGTAAAGTGATATGAAACATGTTTGTTCAAACTCATTAAGGAAAATAGGTTAGTAATAGAAGTTTTAAATGTTTTTAAACTTTGCTATTAGCCTAGGGATAATAGGCATGATGTAAATGTTTTTGATAAAAATATTGATTTCTGATAATGACTATTAAGTGTCGCTAGTAATAATGTAGTAGAAAGAGATTTAGACAGCATAGAAACTATAAAGTAAATATGGACATTAACAAGAGGATATAGTGAAAAAACCTTGAATAATATTGTGTGTCATATAAACCCGACATTATAAGGGAATGCCGAAAACGTGACTTCTAAAAGTGATAAAGTACCTCATGAACTGCTCATATCAACTATCTGAATGAAGCATGGAATTTAAATTAAGTATCAAGACGTACCTAATCTTCTTTTATACTGATATGTCTTTCCTTACAAGCAGTAGCACCAATCAGAATCTAGTAGTAAAATTAGCTAATAATTCAAAGATAAAATTCGTGATACCCGAAGAATTAGAAATGAGTCCATAAATTCGATTCGGGGCTCTTCCTCAGAATTTTATCTGGCATATTTACGAGCTAGATAACGAAAATGTCGGATATTTAACGATGCCTGTATCAAACTATTCGTGTACATATCTGTTAGATTAATAAGCCCATTCGGTGCCCTCTTATCTTATATTTTTATCGCAAATGTTCGTTATATCGGTAACGTGGCTATAGTAGTTATTTTGTTTATTTTAATTGCTGTTAACGTTTAATTATGTAAATAAATGTATTTATTACTGATTTCTTCTGTAGAAGTTCGCGTGGTTACAAAGATTTACCTTTGTTTATTATTCTTGACCTCGCATAAATCTGCATAATGCATGTCAAAATTGTAAAAACCCATTAGTACGAATGCATTTCTAGTATACTTTAACAATACTAACCTACGTGATAATATTACTTGACTTGGCCTTTTCTTTTTATACTTTCTTTGTTTCTGTTTAAATTGTCAAGAAACTATTAGTTACCTAAAATTTCTTGTGTAGACTTTGCTTCTACAAAACCATCACCAATACTTTTATCTTTAAATCTCATATTAGTTCCTTTATACTTCCGTACGTACTTACTTTGTATCATTCCAAACACAATTTTACATTCTATTCACGAAATCTTCATTTAAATGATGGCCACCAAAATCGAGAGGAGCGTGACTATCCTCAACATTATGTTCTATCTTCATTAGATATCTACGAGTAACTAGGTTAAACGGTTATATTGCTTTCTTTTTCACGGTTTTCGTTGCAACACTTATTAGAATCGCCATTCATAAATGTAACATGATCATCTGTATATCTTTTTATATTGACAGGTCTATGGGGTTTTTAATCTTTATTCATATATTCAAAATAAATTACTGTATTCGTTAAAATTCTCTATAGACACGTTTACACTTCTGTGTTGTTTATTTAGTTAGCCAAGCTTGATTGTAATATTTGAGTTGATGCCGATGATCATTATTGTACAATTTATTTTATATAGATCAAAAATTATTTAAATTTTAATTATTATCTCACTGTTTTAAGAAACGATTTATTGGAAACATTATATTTAGTATATGTATTATAATTTCAACTCAAACAGTCACACATTATAAGAAACGCAGGTCGTAGAGATTTCTAAATCGATCCCACAGAATTTTTATGACCTATCCAATTTAATTATACGTCTCCTTAATTGGAAAATTTAAGTAGTGGAACGTATATTTAAACTAAACTATCTTACTTCCTGCAGAACACTAGTACTTAGTCTAATCACCATCCATTTTCGTAAAGGAAATGCTTCTCCGTTGGTATTTTAATTAATAAACGCATAATTCCTTAGTAAACTGTCTCTTAACGGGATAAGATGTATCTGCTCCATAAATATTCTATCATGGGAAAGGGATATAATCGGAGTTCGGAGATTCAAAATGTTAAATTGAAAGAAGGGTTTACTTTTAAATTCTCTTTAATAATTCCTTCTAAAAGGATAAGCTTGTGATTATGAATATTTTATTGGAGCTTCGTGCACTTTTATTTTAGGAATCCATTTTTTTTTGCGGCGTTATTAATGTAAATTTCTTGTGCCATTCCATTTCCATTTTCTAATAAGGTATACGTCACACTATCAAAAAGCACCGATCAATACATAAATATTCCGTTCCTAAACATTTGATCTCACTTTGATCACCTGTGTCTGTATACTTGATTAAATTTGCAGACTCGATAAACATCAAAGGATTATTCAAGGTGTACCTTGGTATAGCCGTTCGTCTTTCGAACTAAAAGATGCTATAATGTTCCCCATCTATATTGGTCCTGTGGTCGGCAGTAAATCTCCATTAATATGCGGTTGACACGCGGTAATGTGACCGTGCCCTATATCATTATCGGCTATGTTAGAAGCTCTCATATCTATATATCAACCTTATAGCCCGAACGTGGGCGAAGACTGTTTCACTTTATTTGTTTAGAGGTAAAAGGTTGGAATTCATTATGAATATTATAATATGAAGTCACTATTGACTTTGTGGGAAGTTGGCGATGAATTGTTCAGGCCTTTGTTCCGTATTTTATCTTCATCCATTTTGTATTGAAATATTTTTGGAACAAGAATTTTCGATATCAATATTTCCCGTTTTGCGAGCAGCCCCAATTAGAGCGACCTGATTTTCAGCTGTCCTTTTTTGCAGACAAAACAATGTACCTAAATCAAAAAGTCTTAGGTAAACACGAAATAATTTGGACATCGGTAGTCACTTAAGGACAGATATATGTGGAAGGGCTGAATATTTAACAAGGGACGTCGGTCCGGTCGCCGTGTCCGGCCACACGGTTCCGTAAAAGCCCTGCAGGAATCTTAGTTGCTTATTTATTAATGATACGTGGACGTTTCTCGTTTTCGTTTCCTTTTTATTTTATTGTTTTATTCAAGAGGTACCGAAATACTGCAGCTATTTTTGGACATAGATATTAGGTTGGAGTATTCCTCAAGCTATCCAAATCTTGTATAACCGTCAATGGTTTTGGGTTGACATAAAATTCGGACGAACAATATAGCACTTAGGTTTCTGGGTCTAGACAAGATTTTATTGTCAGCCTCAAAATAAATTTCGTAAATTATTCTTCTAGAATTTGTGTTTATTTCGGTTGCGATTTTGATCTTGAACGAAATTAAAACCATCGTTGAACATATTTTTCCAAAAGCTAAGTTCTCCCAGCTGCAAAACACAAGTATAATTTCTGACCGCAACATTAACGAAATCCAATTCAGCATTGCAATATTCCCTGACAGGTTACTATTCCATCGCCTGCATACAATTCACCTGACTTGCGAACAATAACATATATCAGTATCACGCTGAACCTACGATGCAATATCAGGAGTGAGAATTGTGAGATATATTCAAGCGGTCGGAGAATATTTGCTGCTATTAATATTTGTAGAGTACTGCCCATGGCCGGCTCCGGTGACATAATGGAGTGGGTTTCAAAAGGTGGTTCTTGGTACTCATTGAATGAACAGAAGCGTCCAGCTGGGTAGTAGTTGGTATCACGCTGTGAGTACAGGTGTATAATATGTAGAATGTGAGGATTGTGACTCATTACATCTCGGTCACGGTAATATAGATATCATTACCGTGTCTCAGTGCATGTTTACTACTCTACAGTTGCGAGAAAAATTGTGTTTGTGTTGTGTTTAGTTTTCGAATAAATTTATTGATGTGGTTTACAAAGATTTTTTACATAGTTTAAATTAGATGCGAAATAGAGATGTAGGTACAGGTACTCTATAGGAGAAATGATGCGCTCATCTTTATTAAATAATGATAAGGTTAGGGGGATTATAGTAAAATTGTATGCGGAAGGCGAAATATACAAGTGCGCTGCTGTTATGGCTTATATTGGGTAAGACCTATATCCAGAGGTGGACAAAATAAGAGCTGATTTTATTGTTTGATTGATATTGGTTCGTTAGTTATATTAGTTCGTAGTTAAAACAATCAACGGGTATTAAGCCAGAAATAGGATCTTCTTAAAAGACACAGACGGATTTGACCCATATTTCTTGCCTTACATTCAACATTTTTGAAATTCTACTTTCAAGGTAATCAATATGGTCGCAACGTGGCGTATCTGCCGCTATGCTATTAATAACTGCTGCTGTACCTATACAAAGGTACCTATAACTTTGAAGGTATTACTCATAAATGATCGGGACTGAATCGCCTTGGCCAGTGATTAGAATTTATTATTGGAAAGGATGCTGCGTTTAGATTGGATTGGTTTTGATGGGAATTTGATTGTTAATCGTGGTTTGTTGCTTTTCTTGGTTTTATCATAATTTATGGCTGTCTATTTTTACCAGATATACAGAATTGCTACCGATAAAATTGTTGTAAGTATTGTTTATCTAAATTCATTTTCAACTGATCTTTCTATTTCATAAATATTTATCTTCCAATCTTCTCTTCAACAAAATTTTGCTATGACGTTTTGTCATCATCATTTTGTCTAGTCTCTTTCACACTGTGTGGTGGTCTGCCTCCAGTCTTAGCAGATGCAGCGAAATACTAGTATTTTAAAAGACGTGTTATACCCAAATACAATTATGCAGTCTGATTTATTAGACCATCTCCCTGAGGAATCCTACACGTGGAAACAATTTGTACTAGTATATACTATATTTTGTACCATTCTCTTCTACACAATCTAAGCCGTTCTATGCCAAATAAGCTCCCAATACTATAGGTAATGTTTAATTAAAGCCACGATTGTTTACGGCTTGTAATTACGCGTCCTAGATCAGCATAGCAACAGCTGTTGCCAACTTAATGATCACAATTATCGTTTTCAGCATTGCTTGTATTTTCCCACGCGATGGTAACTGTGCCAATTGACCCTTGTACTTGACTGTCAGTGTAATATTACTTGATTGTGAATTTTGTTAATGTCAATATATTTTGTGATTGTTTTTAGAATTTTGTTGCGTTGTTATTTTGTTGAGTTGTGTAAGTGTTCCATTTATACTTATTTAGGGACGGTATCGAAAAGACCAAAATCTTGGTTTGCTTATGCCCTGTTTAACTACTTATCTTACTTCCAAACTATTAGTGATAAGCAGCTAACAATATTATTATAGTGATTTTGGGAATCACTAGTCTAGCTTTATCGCATTCAATACACACTCGGTTACTCATATACATGGTCCACATATATTATACGACCACTCATCTGGTAAACTCGTGTTATGGAAACATTGGCGACGTTTATCATCTCTAAATCATTTTTATGGTTGTCAAAAGGTCACGTGCAACATAAACTGCTTACCTTTAAATCTAACGTAACCTTTGTTAGTTAATAATAAATAATGGCAAAGATTTTCCCCAATATTTCTCAAGTTACATCATTAATGACACAGACATTTTGCGCTCTCTGTGAGAAACATTTGGCTTTTTCTTACAAACCTGCAAATAATTGATTATCACGCGATTACACCCATCATTGCATCGACTGGACGGTTGAATCGCTAACCTGTACTTAAAGATACTCAAATAGTACCTTAAGTACTCAGGAGCAATAAACAGAAATATTCAATCATGTTATTAGCAGTCATAAAGCCTAGCACAGCGTCTAGGTCGTATGACTTATGATAAACTGAGTCAATGACATTATATGCGTTCACGATCTGCTGCAATCATTTTGCAGAACGAACCATAATTATGAACTTTATTAAATGCAGCTCAAAGCTCAATTTTGAATATTCGAATCCTACATTAGTTGTAATCACGCCTTTGTATTCATGTCCATTGACTGCTCACATTACTGCACGAAGTCTATCTTTCATTGTTGACATAAGACGTCCTCCATCCCTTTCTAATGCACCATTACCTTGCATTAGCCTATCTTCTTCTGTCGTTGCATTCTTTACAAGTTCTTTAGTTGTCCGTACGACTGTTCGTCTTGTTTTCATCACCATTGAAAAGTTATTCAATCGTGGACAATGAGATTTCCTTTCTGGAGAGCAATGCTTTTTGTTTTTAGATTTAAACCTTTCGTTTTTTTTTTGGTGGGCGTGAGTACCGGTTTTAATTTGAGCAAGTTGTTTGATTGTTAGATATAGGTGGAATGCCGTGGGTGTTGGTACAAGTAATAGAGAAGCTAGGTATCCGCTAGAGTCATGACAGAACCGGTGTTCATGTACATTTTGTTACCTTGTTTGTATCATACATTAGGCAGAAATATCTATGTACAGACAATGATATGTGTAATGTCTGTGACGCTATATTACGCAAGGAGCTTGTGTTTAATACCGTATACAGGTTGTATAACCTAGAAGCGGACCATGTGGGCTGTAAGTGCTAATTTGTTTGTAACATTACGCTTATCTGTAACTGGTGGTAGCGTAGCTATGATATGGAAGGGTTTCTTAAAATTCTAACCGTTGTAATCGTACTTACCTTATATTATTTGCATCACTATTCAGCTCAACAACTTGCTCTATTTCATGAAACCTTCAAAAATGTTCTTTCTTTTTAGTTCAAATTCAGTATTAATGTGCGTTATCAATATAGGGATCTGCCTTCACAACCCTTAATAGAAGAATAGCCTCAACTTGCACAATACAGTACAAAGCAACACGATTAACCTCACTTATCTGCGATATCGTCCCCTCTAAATGACTTGTACGAAACACAAGGGTTTACAAGATAACTTGGAACTAAGAAGAAAAGGATGTGACAATAGATTAGGACTTTTAAGGATGTTAGTGTTACTAAAATGTAGAGCCTGGATAAACATATTTTATGTAACAAATAAAAGAATACACATAAACCAACGCCTTTTTTCTTGTGGGTCAATTGGAACTATAGAACATCAGCGGTTCATACTCCTTAAGCTTCATTTACTTTCATATAATTATATTGACATACATAAAATCATCCTTGAACTTTTGGTGACAAAGAAATCACATACAAATCCTAAAGATACGTATGAATGTTTATAAATAATAGGGTAAGATATTAATATTCATTGAATGCCCTTATAAAGTAAACTATCACACATCAGTATACAATATCAAACAGGGGATTTCGAAACAACATCGACTCTGCATCGCGTTTTAGTGTACGAGAAACACATTTGGTAGTAGCAGCACATTTCGCAAGTAGAAATCGTGAGATTGCGCTTTTTAATGTTCGGGGTTGAGAACTTGATCGTTACAAGCGGCTAGGTAGGTAGTTATAGACTATATCGCCTAACAACAATGGTAAAACTATTGGTATAAAGTTTTATTCGATCTTATGCGATAACAACAAAGAAAGTTACAGAAATACTTTGTTTGTTTTTCATCATAGTGATGTTGCCATTTGACCCCAGACAGAAAATACGTGTAGTACAATGTAGTGTGAACTACAGCTTAGAATAATAAAAATATAGCAATCCAAGTTAGGTCTCCATTTTTTTAATATGGCTTCAAATCTGTTCAAACTGAACACTAAATCGGGTTCGACGAAGCTCTTTCTTTAGGAAAACAGATACTTTTATTCATCCTAAATCCTACAAAGGACACCCACCTAATACTTCCAATTTCACAAACACATCCTCATGTTTCTATGCTCTTAGTACTTTCAACGAGGTATTAGCGACAGTGGAGAGGGGTGGACCCATTGTCACTACACCTAGATCGTTCTAGGCGACTTGTTTTGTAAATATCCCTTTAAGCACCCATGGCACGGGGGTTTAGTTGGGGGTATAAACTTGTGAAGTGTGTGTGAGTACAGTTTACGTTTATAGGAAAAAGTAGATATGTGGTAACGTTTGCAATATTCAGAATGGTTTTTTGTTGAGTTAAACTGGGCACGTTACTAAGTTTTTTTGCCTCTTTTTCCTTTTTGATACTAATATATAGTGTGCGCTGTTGTGTGCGTGCGTATGTGTGTGTCTGTTTTAGTGGTGGCCCAGTGGTAGCGGCCGCGATTTACAAGTTGTAGGTCGTGAGTTCGAACCCAGGCAGGCGCTTTACTTTGTGTAAATTATTTCATCACCACTGCTTTCAAAGTGGTTAAAGAAAACATCTTGAGAAAGCCGGCATGTCCTAACCAAAAATTCGAAGACATTTGTGACATCCACCAACCCGCACTGGGCCCGCGTGGTGAGTTACGGCCTTTTCTCTCTCACAGAGAGGAGAAGGTGTCCCAGCTGTGGGAACATTAAAAGGCTGATGATGATGTTGATGATTATCTCACACAAAGTTACTTAATATTCACAAACTAGGATTTAATTTTGTGAGAGACTCGTGCCTAAAATATTAGAGAATGTGAGACTATTATGACCCTGGTGAGTTAGGCAGGTTTGGCGTGACATGGTAACAGACACCCTTTGCAAAAGTATAGAACTATTGCAAAGGGTGCCTCAAGGGTGCATCGTGACTTTTTTTATTCTCGTTTCTTGTTTTTTATCTTCGTCGAATAAATTTTCTTAAATTAAATTTTCTCTTCGTAGAATAAGTTTAATTTTCTGTTCATAAATATGTCATTTAAAACCAATTTGCATGAACCAGAGTGTAAAATCACGCATCCCTTCATTTCGTAACTGAATCTATTTCATATCTCATCAAGACTCAAGCCCATGCAATATGAAAACGTCGAAGGGAGTGCCAAATCAACGCACGATTTTCACATCTCAAAAATACATTAAAATATAACAAATGAACGTACAGAATCTCCTGACGATTGCTGCAACCCTTACAAACGTCCCCAACGAATGCAATATTACCTTGTCTTTGTAAATTTATTATTATTACACAACATTGCATTTTGAGGGTTGAAATCGCATAGTGCATTTGATGGCAGCTGCTTCTGCGTCCAGTGTGGGGTAGAAATTATACCCTATCCAAATAAATACAAACCTTAAATCTTTCCGTACAAAGTTCCTTTTTGTGTGTAACCAATCAAAATCCCATAGGCACATATGGGATGCCCACCCTCAAAATTAGATTTAGGCAGAAAAAATTACTTAATGGGGTGTTTTCTGTATGAACGGCGAGAGAAGACGGTGTCGTATTTTTTCTAAATCTGTCCGTATCCGTGTATTCACGTTGATATATGAGGATCTGGGGGATTCCAGGGCTGATTAGTTTTGCCCGAATTTGCTGTAGATTGAAATACATAACCATTGTGTGTTAGTGATATTAAATTAATATTTTAGTAGTAAAGTAACTGTAGTATACTATTGAACAGAGGTTTCCTGCAACAATCGCTTATCAAGAAGGAAAATCCGACATTATACACGCATGCAGATTGTCGATTTTTATTAAATTTGGTAAACCTTATGAGGAAAAAAATAATTTATTGAATTTATGGCAGGAGACTGTTGCTGCTGCTGCAGCTACGGGAGTCCGGTGGATGCAAAACGCACAGCACCGATCAGTGTGGTGACGCTAGGGGAAGGCCTATGTCCAGTAGTGGACGTCTTTTGGCTGAAATTATGATGGGAAGAGATGAAGGAAAAACAGTCTGTTGACAGTAGTACGTATTAAGCCACAAACGGTGTACCTACGAAATTTTTAATTCCTTTGGTAAAACTTTATGAGGAAAAAATATTATTGTCTTAAATTATGAGGCAAAAACACGAAGGAACAAAAGGATCTGTAGTCAATCGTATTTATGTGGGCACTTACTTTATAGGTAAGATAGATGTCTTAATAAGATGGAATAGTTATTTCTAGGCAAGCGTGCTTCACCGTCGACTACATCATTGCTTACCACCAAATAAGATAGTGGTCAAACGCGAGCTTATCGTTAAAACCAGTAGTTATAGTTTCTCTAAAACATTACATAAAATACCTTATCTCATAAACACACAAAGTGTACAATTTCTTTCAACAAACAATGCAAATAACATACCTAGTTGTAATCTAAACAGCTTGAGTAATGACAGTGCTGAGTTCGAAAGCTGTTCGTTTGCATCGATCCAATTGCACTTGTGGGAATATCTAGCATTGGCAATCGTGACTCATAATAGCTAGTTATCTTTTAATACACGAAATAGTCTTGAAAGCATAGACTATAGAGGCTATCTATACCATACCAATATTATAAAGAGGAAAGATTTTTTTGTTTGTTTGTACCGAATAGGCTCTAAAACTACTGGTCCGATTTCAAAAATTTTTTCACCGTTGGGAAGCTACTCTATCCCCGGGTGACATAGGCTACACATAGGCTTTTTATCCCTGTATTCCCACGGGAACGGGAACTACGCGGGTGAAACCGCGAGGCGTCCTCTAGTAATATATATGGTTATTGAGAACTAGCTTCTCCCAAAACTTTGTCCAGATGAAAAATGGTCTATCTCACGAAAGAATACATAATATTATTATCTGAATAAAAAGTTATGCAGATATGACTTACCTATGTTCGCATCAAGGCCAAGCAAATCGTCTCGGTCCATGAGGCGCGTTTGTTAAATAAATAGCCAAAAATACATACTTTCACTTATATTAGTAAGAAATAGATTAGGTATATTGATTTTAGAGAGAATATCGCCATATGGTTCTTTACCAAGGTCAGCTATGCATTGACTATTTCCTTAGTATTGATGGTTTCACTAGGCGGTAGCAAGGACAGCATATAATAGGCTTGTTTTTTGACCTATAAAAAAATGCTGTTGTTTAAATGGTCTGAGATTACGGAGCAGGAAAATCTTCATAACAAAGTATGCACAATTTCCACAACTCCTAAGCTTCGTAGGGCATATAAGTACGTCGGCCCAAACGTAAATTCAAACCAAGTAAAATTATCGCTCTATTAAAAGAACTGACGAATATGACATAGTTGCTTCTTATGAGTTCCTTAATTATCTAACAAAAAGTTTCAAGTAGTTTCTATACCGCAGAATACATGATGTTACTACATAGCTATTGTAGCGTACACAGAACTAAATAGGTGCTTCATACGGGTTCCTTTATTATTTATATGAAAAAAATAATTTTCTTTTGATAACAACAAAAATGTAGTTTCTTGAAGACTACTTACTATAATACTTATCCGTTTCCCAAAAGTCTCAACTATCCATCTTTCTGCAAGTGTTTAATAGTCCATAAAAACATTTAGTAGCTCATATCATGAGAGAATGAAATTGCCAAAACGAAAGCTCTAGAAAGTGTATACATACGTATCTGCTTCCAAAGCCCCCCAATGTCAGAATTAATTCCCATTGTGTGATCCGTGGCCTGCGGTGAAAGGGGGCGAGATTATATCCATTTACCGTGAACAGTTTTAATCCTGAGTTTTAGCGAAGTAGCTGTAGAATATTCTTATAGCTAGGGAATAGTAGAGCTTTGTGTAATAAGGAAATATTTTCAGAAAAATCGTAAATATTAAAAAAGATTTCTGCCGGTTTAAATAAAAATAATATAGATAGATTTTTAACTTTCTCTTAAAGGTATTTTGCCTTGCTTTCGCTATTCCGGGATACAGCCCATAAGTGGTGTGGTTTACACTTAGTCAGGTGGCTCCTTTCGTCATTTGACAAAAAATGCAGGTAGCAAAAATATGGACTTCTAATTCGGCGAATAACTTCTTATATTTCCTTCTGGCGTTGTGCAAGTCATAGAACTTGTTTATAGGTAAATTACCCAAGTCGTTTATTAACCAACTCACAAACAATTCATACCAAACGACACGTATTCACGGATTTACTTGGAATTAACAGGAATATTCCTCTAGACACCGTCGTGTCACCACAAGCGTCAGCATGAGCCGCAACAATACGCGGTAATCTATTTGCACAGAGCGTCAACCGTACAATACCATGAACTCTCACAAAAGGGTGTTTACTTAAACCCCTTTCACACCTCCATTGTTCATTGACCACTCACCCAAGACCTCGGCGTTTACTTAAAAATTTACCTCTAAAACCTCTGCCAACAAGGATCGCGAGCGGCGCGGTAGATCAACACAAAATGGCCGCCGTGTCGCTGAATGGCCGTAATGCTGAATCGAGTGGTCCTTGCGTAGTGTGCAGGAATTTTAAACATACGACGCTGATAATATATTCCAATGCGACGAGATTTGTATGTTTGAGGATGCTTATCAAGAGTGTGTATGAGTGGGGTTTAAAAGCCTTGGGATTTTTGGGTGTTCTTCACAGGGTGTTTGAATATGATTTTGTTAGGAGACTATGCATACGTAGTGTGAGAGGCTGTTGAGGGGAGGATCCAGGAAGTTTGGACTTCATTCGGTGCCAGTATAATGCTCACAAAGTGCCGTGCCAAAAAAAATTGTTAAATGGGTTACTTTTTGAGACGCTGAGGAAACTAGAACAAGACAGTGCAAAATGTAAATTTCAATCTATCTCTTTATGCCAAGACACTTTTGGTAGTTTGTCTTCTCTACAACTTTTGTTCATTCTGAAGACATAGTGAAACTACATTTTCCTCCGGTATCGTAACTTGCATCATAACAAATTCTAACAATAATCTTCTCGAAACGAAACCCTGTAAGCTCGTTTGATGTTTGCCCCCACCTAATCCCATACCCCTTAGTAAACTCATCACATAAATAAACAATAGCTGGAGACGTTTTAAAACTTTGATATGAACAGTAAAGCTACACATACAAACACATTGGCAGACGAGTGTACTTCGAGAGACTTACGCACTCATAACAGCTGTTTCGGGCATCCAACTTGAAAAGATCCCTCTCTCTTATAGAAAGTCCCTTCAAAATCCCAATTTTGGAACACAAAAGAGGGAAAGGAAGGTCAGTTAGTTCTGGTTCTTAGTTACAAGGGTCGTTGAAGGGGCGCCTTTGTCCCACGTGTGGGACCCCACGCATCGCGACAAGTGATTTAGTAGTTGTTACAAAAAACTTTGGTTTTGAAGATAGTTACCGGCGTGTATGTGAGAGATAAGTACTATCGATTTTTCGGGGGTAGTTTTGCTACCAATGTGCAAAAACTTGTAGGTATACTCAGGGGCGTATCTGATGACATAACTACTGATTAAGAAAAATAGTAGGAGCTTTGTCGCTTTGGCCTAAAAACTTTAGGAACTCATTCCATATTCTTGAAGATGTTTTAAACCATCAATTAAGTTATTGTACAATAATATCGATCGCACCCCTGTTGATAGTCTTTTGTCTGACCTTTCTGAAGGACATTTTAAATTATGTTGGTGTAACTGTAAGTATGTCTTTACAATGCTATAGTTTTTCTTGGCCTCTAACTAAGTGCCTGAGTTCAAATTAGCCTTCATTATCATCATTTTAGGCAAAACATATCCACTTTTGGTCGCAGACCTTCCCCAGGCTTCACCACATCAATCGACCCTGGTCCAAATCACTAGTAATGTACTTATCTTCATGCCGTAGCGTCTGCAAATTGTCAGGCCGTCTACAAGGTCTGATTGCACCATATTTTGATCGCTCGTTCAATCACTCGTTAATATTAACCAGGTGGCTAGCGCAGTGTCCTAGGGTTGGCCACTCGTGAATATTAATTGCCTGATTAACGCACGGTAAGAGACCGGTTGCAGGTTAAATGTCCGTAAGGAAAATGCCTAGGTATCTCTCTATAGCTGTATATAGCTGACAGGATATAGGATGTATGTTTCTAGAGTAAGTGTTTTAAATATTTTGTACGTCTATAGCTTTTCCCGTGGCCTATCCTATAGGAAACGTACGTTTTTGGAAATATAGAAAGCTGAGTGCTGATACGCAAACTTCACATTTTTCTATCTGTGACAAATTCACGATTTTATTGTCGATAGCCTCGCGCTTAGGGTTGCCAGTTCTTAAAACGGAAAAGCCGGACAGACCAGTAGCCGGACATTTGGGTAAAAAGTCTTAAATTGTTTAGTCTTTCACGGCAATTAAAAAAAAGTAAAATAAGGTATTTTTATCATTTACCACAAAATCTTTCTGTGGAAAGTCAGGGTTAGTTTATGAGGTCCTGTTTTTATAGTTGTTCAATACAGCTTTATAACAGGCTCCCTCTCACAGAGAGAAGTCCTGTGTTCCAGCAAAACATTAATAGGCAGAAGATGAGAGATATATAGCTTTTATTATAAAACCTAAAAACGGTTAGTCTACTTACTCGTATTATTTTCGTTATTCTAATTCTAGGTAGGTATGTAAGACTTGGGGCTCTAAACGCTCCCACACGATACCAAGAAAACTTTAACAACGTAATAAAGAAACCTTTTAGAAACGAGCTTCTGTAATGAACTCAGGATTCTAAGTACAAAACTGTCTTCCACTAACAAAATCAATAATATTACAGTACGAACGCCTACTGTTAATCAATATGTCAACAGACTGTCATCGTGGCGACGGCGATGACGCAATGTCAAATGTGAAGAACGGTCTGATAATATCAGCCTTGAATACTGGGTTTAATGTTTACTATTTGTGAGGCTTCGGTACTTAATTGTGAGTAATTGGAGTTTTAGGCATTCGATGAGTCACTAAATAGGTACGAACGACAAATTATATTTATTTCTGTAAACTTGCTTGAATAGGTTCGAACTTATAATATTGTAAAGCTAGATGTGCTCGGTGTTCTTAGCCGACTACTATAAGAAACGAACTCCGAGATCACGGTCTCTTTGAAAGTTCAGAAATTATCTTGGTGTGGTCATAAGAGAAACCTGCAGATTATGGTTTGAGATGGAACCATTAGGGAAAAAAGCAGATGCATTTTCGGTGATCTTTTAAGGCGTATATATTCCCCAATGTTAACGCAGTACTGGCCGTGTGCCCGGTCAGAGCCAGAATATCAATATTGAACCTCCTTTTGGACAGTTTTTTTTGCAAAATATTTTTTGATTTACAAATGCTATTTCAATTATGAAGAAATTCTAGCCATCAATTTTTCTGTGTAAAAATATTTCTAAACATCCAAGTCGTGTTGGAGGAGTATTCACAAGTAGCAAAAAAATATCGTGTTGTTAATAAAAAAAAATAAAGCAAAACTATTAGTTACCCAAAAAAACATGTTTCACTTAAAATGCATGAATATTTTTTCTTTCAAACCTTTTAACCTAGCCGTTACTAAGGCGTGTGCTGTACGTTTTACGGCACTAAAGCGGTGGAAAGCCCTTAAATTCAACTCAGAACATAAAGTGCTCAACGACTTATCGAACTCTTTTTCATGTAGACACGGACAGTATGAAGACATGCTCCATCCCTGTTACGACTTTAACCATTTGCACATACATACACAGTTCAATAGCCAGTAAGAACAAACCCAATGTCAAAAACAATTGCTATGATTTATAATAATAATAATTTATTTATTTCAGACAACAAAAAGGTCCACACTGGCAAAATAAAATACTTAAAAGGGTGTTAGTAACAACACCCTTTTAAGTATATATAGTATAGTGTGTGTAGTATTTTATTTATATTTTCATACTTGTTGACAAAAGCAAGTCTTTTTAACCCCCGACGGAAAAAGAGGGGTGTCATAAGTTTGACGTGTGTTGCTGTGTATCTGTGTATCTGCGTATCTGTGTGTCTGTCTGTGGCATCATAGCGCCTAATCGAAGAAACCGATTTTGATTTCGTTTTTAGGGTTCCGTACCCAAAGGGTAAAAACGGGACCCTATTACTAAGACTCCGCGGTCCGTCTGTCTGTCTGTCTGTCTGTCTGTCACCAGGCTGTATCTCAAGAACCGTGATAGCTAGAGAGTTGAAATTTTCACAGATGATGTATTTCTGTTGCCGCTATAACAACAAATACTAAAAACAGAATAAAATAAATATTTAAGGGGTACAAAAAACGTGATTTTATGCCGTTTTTTGCTATAATGGTACGGAACCCTTCGTGCGCGAGTCTGACTCGCACTTGGCCGGTTTTTTTTTGTTTATATGGTGATTTTGTCGAGAGTGTTCTTAGCTATGTTTGAATAAAATCGGTTTAGCCGTTCAAAAGTTATGGGCGTTTTACTGTTTGAATCGGGGTGTTTTCGCAAGATATCGTGTCATAATTACGTCTTCAATAGATTGCCGATCGAAGCGTATCTACTATGTACTAGATAAATTATGTAGCATGAAATAATATTGTCGGGGGCTTTTAAATTTTTGAAATTTTACTTGTTAGCTTATCCAATTTGAAGGAACTTCACAGTACCTTCACTAGTTACTTAGGACGCCTACCAACGCGAAGGATGAATACATAACACATTCATCTAACCAACTCCCGCTAATGCTGTTGTATGCAAATGATAACACAACCAATTTGGGTAGGTAATTAAGTCAGTTTAAATTTTACGTCCGTGTAGTCGAATTTAATTAGTTGGTTGTTACATCGCCGGATTTGGCACAGGGCGTCAACGGTGGCGCCGACATCGTGGCTGTATGAAGGTAGGAGTAGGATTTAAGGCTGCTCAGCTGTTACTTGGTAGTGTAATATTTTGATATCTATTTCTTTAGTTGAACTCCTTAAAATGCCGAGTTGAGCTACAACATAGCTAATGAATGCTTGCAATGTCTGGACAGATTCACTGAATTCTGTTTCGCTCTCAGACATTAAGGTTACACTAGTCGATCATTCTTCCATACAAACGTGGTCTGGCGGTTACTTCACTGTTTGACGATGTACGTTCAAAATAAAAGATGATATCAATTTGTCTCATCATTGTCTAGTCCTGTATGGAAACAAAAAAGTAACAATTATGTGCGTCGAAAGTTCCAAATTTCTACACTAATTTTAACCCATCTTTGGGCGGATATAAATACCATAAGAAGAAGGAAAATTGCAAAATGGCCTCCATACAGGGATAGATTAGTAGTTCAACAATGCAATTTATTTTATTATTTAGTAGTTTTTCATGATATCTAGACTCCCAAAGATCTGTTTATAAAATTTGCATTTAAGTTTTATCCATTTCGCCAAAAACTTGCAAAAGTGCTAATTCGTACGCTAACTAGCTTCTTACTGCTCATCACAGCATCTATTTCTTTCGCACGTGTTGTCGGATGAGATAGCATGCATTTTAACCCTGCGCACAAAATAGTTTGTGCCGTCGACTAGGGCAACCTTAACCGTCATGGTCTGACAATGTTATTTATTATATACTTTATTGTGCACCACTTAAATAATTACAGAACAAAACATTTATATAGATAAGTGTACAATGTCACTAAGAGACCTTTAAGCTTGTTTCGGTGAGATGTGTATAGTAGGGACTATACACATCTCACCGAAACAAGCTCTTTAGTCATCTGCTTATTAACAACTGTAGAAACAGGTTATTCAAAGTTTTTATCATAATCATTTTATCAAAATACAATACCTAAAAAGGTGCACCCTGCACCTATCCCTGGTGTATGATCTATGTAAGTTTACATTAAACAGTAAAATATGCCCGTCATTGTTCTATAACAGAATTTTACATCTAGTACTTTAGTAAAGCAATTCACCAAAATACAGGTAGTTTATGAACTGAATCCGTCACTGAATGATGTTCCAAACACTACGTTACACTTCAGTGTAAACACTGCCAGGCCCCTAAGCGATCGTCTTCCAGTCTGCAGTTAAATCCGTGTGCTAACTTAAACCTCGTTTGACAACGGATTAGCTGACGAGCAGTATGTATCATTTTTACCGGCTCTTTAGGTACGATGCATGGATATTATGGTGCAATTTCATGACGCAATATTGTGAAATTACATTAATCAAAATAAGATTACTATATTGCAGAAAGTGGTAGAAAATAGTGCCGTTTAATGTTTAGTAAATTGAGTTGGGTGCGATTGGCACAGAAGCGTGGGGATTGGTAGCAGAAAAGAGAACACTGTGCCCTGCAATGGGCAAAGTCGGGATGCGAATTGCGATGATGAACATGAATCTTACTACTTTTCATATAATTCCTAATCATTTATTTGCGAATATGGGTAATTACATAAAGTTGTTAAAAATATAGCACAGTCCAACCATATTATACCTTAAGGCATGCAAATCACAAGCTTGATAACACACATTTACTTGCAAAGATAATTTATGATTTAGAACACATCTATTTCATTGCGTGGCAAATAACAATGAAAAATTAAGGTATAAATAATGTCACTAAAATAATTAAATTTAAAATGTCATGTATTAAATGAAAATGTCAAGTTAATAATATATAATAATTAAATTCGTGCATTATTTGGTAATTTCACCACGGCAAATAATAATGAAACACAACAATCATGAAGCAAATAGTAATGTCACTAGATTAATTAAAATTTAAATGTCATGTACCTATTAGATGAGAATGTCAAGATATATTTTTAAATAAATGTCAAAATAAAATCAAAGTAATAATATTAATAATAAAATTAGTGCACTAGTCACGTCAACAATATGTCCTTACATCCTCTCTTAAGTAATCCTGAATACTATAATAAAATTTACATAGCAAGAATCTATTTAATTTCTTCATCCCGGTATAATGTTCCCTTGGGATAAAAAAAAACACTTTTCACGCGGGCAAAGCCGCTGGCAGAAGCTAGTTGTCTTATAACATAAATTCCGAGTATAAAGTTTGGTAGGGTTATTGGACGATTCGCACGAATTTAACTCGCCCGAAACGTGCGAGTCGACCCCTTATAAAAATATTAATTGTTTCTGTGGCGATTCGCCCGAAGTGAATTTATCGGTGTGCGAATAGACCACTCCAAAATTATATATACAGATCTTGAAAAATAAACCTAAATATTACAGAATTATAGAATATTTCTGCTCTTTACTACAAAATAAATCAATTTAATTGTCTGTTAATAAATTGTGTCTTCAACTCACAACAGCATGTGATGCCTAAACCGACTGTTTTAGTCGTAAAGTTAAATCCGTGTGCTAACTTCGGCCCGTTTTAGTCGCTCGTTCGACAACCAGCTTAGCTGGCGGAGACTTTGTATAATTAAGCAAGTTAGCGCCCTCCGGCGTCGCCCGTGGTCCTGTTTACTTTTATACTTTGTGGTAAGTACAGAGTGGCATGTGGTGATAGGTAGAAGGTATAAAGTTAAGGAAGGAAGAGATTAACCGTCTATAACCGACTTTCCAGAAAAGAGGAGGTTCTTGTGAAGTAAGTCAAGAGTCAATAGGTTTCTTCTAGGTAAGTGTGCTACTGCTACACCGTCGACCACATCATGGCTTACCATCAGGTGAGATAGTGGTCAAGCGCGAGTATATCAATAACAAAAAAGAAAAAAAGTTGTTGCTGCAATCGCAGTTTATACCATTTCATAACAAAACGGCACGCCATTAAGCTCTAAAGGGGTACGCAGATGTGTACAGTTCACCTTGGTACTCGTACACTCTCATTTCACCGGTTATGTTTCATGATATTCGGGTAATCTATTCTGGCATTATAGGTACCTTACTAAAGAACTTGCCTATTAGGTACAACTAAAAAGTGAAAATTAAAAAATCTTTTTTACAAAAAAATACTAACGACTTCCAAATAAAAACACTACAAAGTGAAAAATTACTTTCTTTTTGGAAGGCGGTGTCCATAACGAAAAAAATGGTACCTAGTTACCTACCAAAGACAACGACTAGGTTGTATTTTTTTAGGTCCATTTTACTTGCACCTTGCCCTTAGTTCTTATTAATCATAATATGTGTAAAGGTACTCTCTCACCTGGAGCGATTGCCTGTAATGTTACTTTTCAGATTCGATTTTGAGCATTACATTAAAATACTGCCGCCCTGACTGACGAGCATTCGCCTGTTATGTAACATTTGATTCGATTTTGAGAATTTAGTTGACTCCACAATGTCAGTCGAAGCGGTCGTTGATGTTACAAGTTGTATCAAAATATTACACATTGTATCATCAAGTTGCGCACTGTAATGCTCGGTTCTCTTCCCTCACCAAGGCAATGCTCGAATCTGTATCATTACAGGTTGCGCACAGTAATGCTCGGTTCTCTTCCCTCACCAATGTAATGCTGGAATCTGTAACATTACAGGTTGCGCACAGTAATGCTCGGTTTTCTTCCTTGCTCGAATCTGTAATCGTTACAGGTTGCGCACAGTAATGCTCGGTTTTTCCCTCACCAAAGTAAAGCTCAAATCTGTAACATTACAGGTTTGAGCCAAGTAGAGGCCTGTGGGAATTCCCAGAGCCGGCTTAATTAACTCTGACACCAGAGGTGGCCACACCTCACACGAAAAGAAGAAGAAGACAGGTTTGCACAGTAATGCTCGGTTCTCTTCCCTCACTAATGTTATGCTCGAATCTGTAACATTACAGGTTGCGCACAGTAATGCTCGGTTCTCCTCCCTCACTGATGTAATGCTTGACTCCGTAGGTACCGCTACATTTAACAGGCAAATGCTCCAAGTGAGGGATCACCTTTATCTTAGGTATCTTGCATGATCCTTAGATATTATTTCAAAGTTATGAATTAATAAGTGTTCGAAAAATAAAATTTGCCGTTTAGGTATTTGCTGTGTTATTTACATCACGTTATCCTCGTTTCCTGGAGTATATTTATAGAGCTAACAAGTGACAATCACGAAGATTCAGAATTATTCTGGCGCAACTTGGGAGAGTCTACTACCGATCCAGCTATGACCGTCTTTAGTAACCTACTAAACTACATGTCACGTTTGTGGGACAAAATCAAAATCATAATTTTTTTGAGCCTAAATGGGCACTTATAAAACGTCGACAAAAGGTGCACGTTCGTGTTGGTCGTTTCCTATATGGAGAAGAATCGGCAAGAAACACCACGGTCACTCTTTTAAAAAATGGTTTGGTTTTACAATATTTCCATGGTACATTGTACATGCATTACATTACATTATTGTGTACATGCATTAGTACTACAAGTACAAACTTGATCTTTAGAGTCGAGTCGAGATCGTCCACGACAGAGAGGTTTGGAAGGAGCAAGGTGAGGCTTTTGCCCAGCTTCCAGGTTAACAAAAAATATAAAAAACTTCCAATGAGGTTTCTTGTAATAAACATACTCTACCAGTTCAATATCCCCCCCTTAAAATGGCCAAGCAATAACTACCCGCAAAAAAATCACTTTCTTTTTTAACAAGAATGATGTGTACATTGAGGTGCGAGTTGGGAAAGCTCTATGTTTAGCTGTGGCATGCTTTAGTACCTACATAATCTTTCTATAAGGTTCCTTTAAAAAAACCAGAACCAATCCAATTTCCTCTCCAAAACCGGCAAAACAAAACTACCCGCAGAACTCCACTTTTTTAATTCCAAAGAGATAGTCTCTTAGGGCTGTGCCAGAATTAAATCCGCACGCCAAGTTCGTACACTCGGCTTAGGCTCGCAGTGTGTATAATTAAATGCGATGACACCCCTAGGCGCTACAGCTAGTAGGCAGGATTTGTATTAACACCTTCGTGTTTTGCCAGAATATAGGATTAGAGGCCATGTTAGAATGTAGTCTGGTGTGTAATTGAGGTTCGAGATACTTACATAGTGAGATTTGGAGATTTTGTATTGTTTTTGCCGAGATTAGGAGATTTTGGTGTGTTTTATACCTTGCTGATCATCTTAAAAGCAGCTTTTTTTTCCCATAGGTATTTAAGGTCCTTTATCTAAGAAATTTAATACATTGCCCTTTGGTCCGCGGGCTTTGTCATTTGTCTATGGTTTTGACAAAAGATCATTGAGCATCGCGGACTTTGTACAATACATAGGTCTACCTACATTTATTATGTTTTATTTATAGATTTGTAGAACTTACACATAATTATATATATAAACAAACTTTGACCCACCTTCTGTGTTTATTCTATTTTGTTGTTATTTATATATTATTTAAGTATTTTCCGTTTCCGTAAGTGTGTCCGTGGCATCAACAGTGGGTCCTATCAGAATATCAGCGCAGCGTTATTTTCTTTTTTGGATATCGCTGCACATGCTGAGATAGGAGCCTTTTTGGTCTCGCACATGGTTTTTTTATTTTTTATTATTGTTTAATTTTATGCATATTTCTCGTGTCTCCTGTGCGGGTCACAAATAAATATTTTTTATTTCTTTCTTTTTTTGCTTTCTGTTGCTTCGGTCACGTTGGCTATTCTACAGGAACCTTGTACTTTGCGAGAAAAAAAAGTAACCCATGGAAAGCCGTGGTAGTCCGAGTATATCCCGAGATTAAACCGTTTACAAGCATATTTAAAAAAAAACTATAAACAAAAAAAAATAACCAACTGCCAAAGCAAACACTACAAAGCGAAAAATAACTTTCTTTTCCGATGTCGGTGTCTTTGATACCTATTGTTTTTCGACACCGACTTCGGAAAAGAAAGTAATTTTTCGCTTTGTAGTGTTTTGCTTTGGAAGTCGAGTTTATTTGGGAGTTCCAGTGCCTGCCTTCCGTATTCATCATCAGATTAGTTATTGCTTCATCATAATCGTTTAACTATTCGAGATATATTATACCCGTGATGTGTGACTAAGGAGTTCCAGTGACCTTCTGCGGTCTGTTTCATCAGTTCCTCTTCATCAAATGATACTTTCTGAATACAAAAATTATAATTATTAATTTAACTATAGGTTCGCCTCGCTCTCTATCTCGCCTGATGGTAAACGATGATGTGGTATACGGAGAAGCACGCTTGCCTAGAAGTAACCTATTCACTTTTGACTTTTTCCCCAAGGTTGTATGTAGCTATCAGGAAACAAGCACTCCGGTAGCGAATTGCAGTTCTTAGAAACTCTTAAAGCATATTCTTTCTAGAAGTTATGACTTCAGTTCTATGAACCACTTACTTATCGCATAGCTTGTCCGTTAGAATTGTATCTTCTATAACTTAAACAGGATGTACATACCTACGACGCACGATTATATTACCTAGTCATTAATTCATTTAATTCTCTCTTTCATCATCCTCTCCTATAAAAATAAATTACTGGCTTGCAAAAGGCTTATTTTATTTCTCACTTCCATACCTAAACACAAAACAAGCACAGACTCGTCTGCCAGTAATTTCCGAGAAGCACGCATGAGTCGATGTTTACGTGACGTCACTGCTATGCCTGATAACGTGAGTAATGATAACACTGACTCAGCTTTCCACGTTTCATTAGACTTAGTTGTCGTCGATATGTTCATTGTGTTTGGATAGAGATTGTTGCGTCAACTATTCGTGCGTATTAGGTATTTAATCGTATTCAACAAAAGCATTCGTATCAGAAGGCCAAAGTGCAACTTCGGGATCTTTCTGCGCGTACAAAGTGGTTAGGTTAGGTGATCATATTGTATATTGATATTCTTCAGGGAATTTAGGCTTTGCGAGCATAATTATAATAGGGTAGTTTACTGAAAATTAGTTTTTTGCCGGTCAAGTAGATTAATAAAAAATATTGGACACGTATTTTTTCTATAAATTGATGACGATATGTTTTGAAATATCGTGTGACGTCACGCCGTTAGTACACTTTATGCTGCCTTAGTGACGTCACAAGCCCCCACTCCTGAACTTTGATGCGCTTTAACTTTGTATATTTTTATTAATTTGGTCGTGGGGTCTTATCCCATACAAGAATCTGTCCCGACGTACTGTACTGATTATACTAATTATTTGATTTATCTATCGATATCGATTGATTATTAGATGGTGATCTAGCTATCGCCGTGGAAAGGAACCGAACGCGATCGATTTACAAAAAATAAACGGTATAATCAGATGAAAAACGCTAACTAGTTACGTGGCACGGTTTCTTTGTATGGGATGAGGCTTATATTATCTGTGATTTGGTAAAGCAAAAAATACGTGTCCAATATTTTTTGTTAATCTCACTGGCGGACTAATTATATTTATAATTTTTCTACCCAGGAAACATCCCTATTATTGTTGTTATACAAAAATAAGCCTATCATTTTCCCTGCTATGTTGGGGTCTGTTTCCAGTCCATTCGGATGCAACTGAATAGATACCAGTTACATGGAGAGACTCCAGTCCATTCGGATGCAACTGAATAGATACCAGTTACATGGAGAGACTCCAGTCCATTCGGATGCAACTGAATAGATACCAGTTACATGGAGAGACTCCAGTCCATTCGGATGCAACTGAATAGATACCAGTTACATGGAGAGACTCCAGTCCATTCGGATGCAACTGAATAGATACCAGTTACATGGAGAGACTCCAGTCCATTCGGATGCAACTGAATAGATACTAGTTACATGGAGATACTGCCTATCTCACCTCCACATTCCAGTTCTGGGTAACAAGATAGATACCCAATGGCGCGACTGGTTACAGACTTTCTGGGTTTTAATTATCCATACCGACTAACATACAAATACACACAGTACAAAGTAGTTTGGTGACCATTAATTTTGTAGTTGCCACTGTCGATTCCGATTAAATACTACCTACACTTGCATTAACATTAGAAGCGGGATATTTACGATGTTTTCTGTTTGTTGCGAGTTTCCGATATTTCCAGCTTCTAACGTTATTGTTAGGGACCATGACAGTTTAAAAACGTATACCTACACTTGATTTGATATGCCAGTGGTCTTATTCTAGGGGTCTTTTGAAGGTTTCCGTCCGATAACGAAAAAAAGGTCCTACCTAGGTAGTCTTTCAGAAGCCAGACAATTTGCCAGCCAATCTAACCTTAGCACATCAAGCTTAGGACATAGTCCTAGTAACTAGATTGCAGACAGCAGATGGCTGTCGTTTCGTGTCAATTATTTATATCCAACCGCATTTGGTTTGCCCGGAAGGCCCAGAATATAGCTCGGACATAGACATGTCCGCGTTATTCTGGGCTTTCTGGCATTTGGCTTAGTCATACTGATGCGTTTAAGGTACTTAGATTACTATTGATAGTATACAGTATGCAGTGACATCTATTTAGATTGGAATCCAACTCGACATTGTTAGAAAATCGCTAAGTAAATGGTGATGATGACAGATTACAGTTATAGCTTCCAGTTCTATCAGCACCCTAATTGTGTTAAACACTTAATCACAGTTTTAATCACAGCCGAATTAAAATATTTAACCATCGCTTCATCATATTAAATATGTTCTCATTGTCGACTGCGTATAACAAGCAATTCAGCAGAAATAATAAAATTAATGTGATCGATTGTGTCTTACGAATTTACTCCATGTCTTCCTCTGTCTTACAAAGACTTCATCTAATTTTCCTGTTATTTGTCCAAGAACACAAGCAATCCAACCCAAAGTTCGTACAGTTAACACTGTAATTTTCAAAACATCACCACGGTGTGAATTGTCACATCCTGCCATTCTCAGAGCATACAATAAATTATTACGCGCAAGTGAACTCGATACAATCAATAACGTATTAAGCTTTAAACTCCACTCAAACCTGCACACGTGCGGGTCTAAAAATGGGGTGCTGTGGTAATCACCAGGATCACAGGCGATCGGTGATTGTATATGATGTTCTTAGTAACATGGATGGATAGTTTTTGTTCACTTGATAAGGTATAATCTCTTGTTTTATTGAAGGGCACATGTTAGTACCCATAGCTGACAATTACTTTTTATTTATTTATTAAAACTTTATGCAATATAGAGGTACATTGGCGGCAATCTTAACAAATCTACCAAGGATGGTGGGGAGCACAGCATAGGAATAAAAACGAACGAATCAAAAGAAGTACTTATGTAAGGGACGTATCTGGTGGCGTTCTGTAGTTACTTCTAGCCCCTTTGTGAGGTAATGTGTGTATGTATTTAGGAATAAAGACAAATATAATAATAAATATAATTAAATAATATAATTCATAAGTAGGTAACTTCTGACTCTGTCAAAACCGCCAAGACGAACTAAAAACTGAACAATACACATTTATAAACTAAAGCAAAATATTGAAAATACATATGTTCTCTATGCGTCATAGGTGTCCGTTCAAACTAGATTTGCTCACTGCCATATCTACGTAAACATACCATAGTCTGTTTGTTTATCTGCATCCTATTCTTCCGTCTGACGATCACGACCATAGCACAATTTGTCTGTGCTATGCAGTCTTCCGTGCTGTGGATCGTTAGGTGCACGCTTCTTCATGCCTTCCTAATTGCACCTTCCTGCAGCATTCTTACACCATCGTGTTGGAACGTTATGCCTGAAACGAACCACAGCAATAACTAGTCTTAGTAAATAATATTAGTACCTATTTGTCACAGACTTCTAGTGATCGTGAAGAGATTCTGCTGAACCATAAGGTCGTAGTTTTGATTCCAGGGTCCGGCAAAGTTATATTGAATTATTCTCTTTGGTTTTTCCTTTAGGGAATAAGGCGTAATCATATGTAGTTTGTTGTGTAACAGATTCTTATATAGCATACAATTATTTTGTTTATCTCTCGGTACCTTGTATCTGTCTGTATGTACATAATAATTATGTACATACAGATGGCTTGAGGATTCTCAAGATCGCAATCCACTCACCAGAACAATGAGACTGCCAGACATAATCAATAGAATTAAGCTGTAAACTGCTCCAAACCCCAGAGCACATGTGGTTCAAAGGGTGCAGTTCAAATAGGAGCTGCGATTAAGCACCCCGGCGGCGCCTTTGATTCTACTACAACGTTGTAATCGGGGTAACGTTCTCACGGTAACACGCGATTTTGGGCAACGGTCTCACTAACAGCGATTTGAAACCCAATCGTAGAGCGTCGAGGTGTAATTTCATCTCAGCAACATTCTATGTCATAAACTTATTAAATGTAGGGAAATTAAATATTTCTTTGACAGATTAGAAAGCCAACATTCTTTAAAAAAAAAACTTTTTACAAAAAATACAACCGACTTCCAAATAAAAAAACAAAAAAGTGAAAAATAACTTCAATTTTGGAAGTCGGTGTTCTTGTTTTATTTTCTTCGTTTTTTGACACCGACTTTCGAAATTGAAGTTATTTTTCACTTTTTAGTTCTGCTACACAATTTATATAGGCTAGGTACCAATAATGCCCATAGTGAAACCAGAATAGATTTACCCAATAACATGAAACTTAAACAAATTCGGTCGAATAAGGATATACCAAGGTGAACTGTTTACACCTGCGTACCCCTTTAGAGCGTACTAGTGTGATGTTATGTTATGAAATGGTGTAAACAATAAACATAAATGCGATTGCAGCTATCCCGAGTGATTTGCCGTCATTTATTGAAGAGTTCTGATGTGTATCTCCGAACTTCTTTATCAGATCTTGATGAAAATTAAATGGGACCACATGACAAACACCAGCATTCAAATAAAGAAAGAATCATCAAAATCGGTTCACCCAGTAACAAGTTCTGAGGTAACACAAATAAAAAATAAAAAAAAATACAGTCGAATTGAGAACCTCCTCCTTTTTTTGAAGTCGGTTAAAAAAGAGAATTGTCCGTTTAGTATAGCCGATACAGAGAAGCTTTCAGATTCGGTCATCTCCGAGAGGTAGATTTTCTAGCTTCGGAGACAATTATATATAGGTCTATACAATATTGCAACACCAACATTTTAGAACAATGGATGTGCAGCTTTTTATTTTTGTTATTTTGTTGTGAACGTAGGTAAGGAAACACTCCAGTCTGGGTCGCGGATAAATTCTGAAAAAGAGTTACCGCGGCACTGGCTCAAGCAACTGAAGGAACACGGGTGGGTTTTAGTCAGTAAAAGTCTGACACGCCCTCCCGCTTCACCCAGAGCGGGAAAAGTCACTGGATGATAACGAACCCAAAAAAAAAAAAAAAAAATTATGGAATCACTATAATCAGACAACAATTAACCTATCGCACCGGCCACTGTTAAAAATAGCGGTCTCCCAAGTTGCGTCGCAAGAATAGTAGTTTATCTGTCATTATTACTCATTAAGTATGGCAGTTAATATGTATAGAAATATCTTGAAGCCCAATGACTACAGCTACATCAAGAATATTGGGGTTGAATAAAATATGTTGCTTTTCGTTTCTCCGCTGCAATCGCTCACAGTAAGACCGAAGCTCACTGCGGCTTCATAGATTTAAAAGAAGGGTAGGTTTTTTCTAATATTTAATTTCATACTAAAAGCCCATTTTTGTTCGACGTGTTGTTTGTTATTAAACATGACTATGAGAAAAAGGTTTATTGAGATAACATTCTTGCCTATTTTGTGTGCGGTTGCCTTTTCGTTATAAATTATTATGTTTTGTAGTCGACCTTTATCCATATAGAGCGAAGGTAGCTTGTGAGTTCATTGACTGTTCGGTCCTTGTCTCAAGTGTTTTCTCTTTGGTAGTGGGTGGTAGGTATCTAGCTCTTATAAAATTAATATTCGCAATTATTATAAATATTGAATCAGGTTAGTTAATGATAGCTAAGTACCAAATATCCTTCCTTTCGAATAATCTTAACTTTAAATTCTTATTTTGTCTAAGTCTAGCCTTGCCAGTGTCTTCACTCACCTGAAAATTGTAAATTACCCCACAGATTTAGGTCTGTGTTCCACTGGAAAGTAAGTACTACTAAGTTATCCTTAGTCCTAATCTATATCATATCTATATCCCGTGTGATCCAAATTCATTCAACCATTGAGGCATGATTTTAAAGATCATCCAAACAATCAAAATTAAACATTTATAATATTAGTAGGAAATAGAATGACCCTAATTCTAGAACTATTTACATGCATATAGGTGATCAAGTACAAGAAAATATATCAATAAATAATTAATAGCATAATTAGACAAAACCACAATTAATTAGAACATAATTTCATTGTCCCCATACATCATCCACATATTTCCCCTTATCTATATGGCCTAAAAGAATTTTTACCCATCGGTTTGCCCATAAATTGTTCATATATATGGCGAGTAATTTCTTTGTTCCTGTCCGTCCCCTCGGTAATACCTTCATTGTTTGGGTACGAAACTGAATTATTTTTATATTGTGTTCTACATTTATATTTTTTTTTGTTATATTCATTCGTTCTTTCAACATATTTTTATTTAATTGTCTTTGTTGAATTTTGTATGGGTCCTTTTTGGTTGTGCTTTATCTCCTGTGGTAGCCTGATGTCTTTTTTTATCTGCATCAATGGTATTTTTATTATTGTCTACTGTCACCTATCTTCCAGTCCCGTGCGTGTTTGGTTGTTAATCAATTTTGGTTGGTTTTGGTTCTCACGAAAGTATTTAGTGTTCCTAGTACATTCATTATTATCATGTAATTAATTACTTTCGTTGTTCACATATAAGCGTTATCTCCCATCTCCTCAAAAACATCGTTTATGCATTGTTCCAGGTCATTATCAGAGGCAAAGAAATTAATTTTAAAATTGCTTATTAGATATCTAATGAGAAATCCATGTTCCAAAGCAGACGGTAACAAATCGATGTACCGACAACAATTTAGATAAGAAATCGCGATTGTCAGACTATCTCACATAGAGGCTACACATTAATATACCGGGCAACATCAAAGGCCAATGCTGCGAGTGTTATACAAAAAGTGAGTGATTACCAACTATTAAGTATTATTGTACTGTCACGCTGCGAATTAATCTCATCTATAAGTCATTCACAAATCAAAAGATTTGTTAGAATACTTTTTATTGGAACGAGATAGGAAGTATTGTCTCTCGCTCTAACATCACCAATGCCCCTTATAGCGTGAAGTCCATTCATTTAAAATCACAGCGTGAAATGAAACGCGCACCGCAACTAGCGACATCTATTAGCCTTTACGTAAAAGATTTACAGTCAACAACATTGTAACACTTGAACTACCAAAACTGCTCTTATTGCTACGATACAAAGGCTCTATCAATGTAATTTTTTTACCATTTTTGTACGGTTGACTGTACGTCCTTTCGTTCCCTCAATAAGGAGTCGGCAGCGCATAACTTCACTCACGCGCATCTGGCAAATCTTTTATAAGTTTTTCGTCAAATATCAACCATATTTTCTAGGCAATAGGAGTGAGTATTCATTATATCAATCTGGAAAAGATTCCGGCTTTATTTATGTCCGTCGTGACTACACTGCTTATACTTCAGCAGTATCTTCAACTACAGAAAGTTTCTTTCGGTTTGCATATTTGATTGTATCAAGCAAATTATTGACCAGATGTTTTTGCGCAGTACTTAAAGACTTTAATGTTCCTTTACATTAGTTATGTCTTTAAAAGTTTCTTAAACATTCGTTATTTTTGTTACACTTTTCATCTTTGGTCCTTTTACCCTAAAGGGTGCATCAACTTCCTGCCCTTGTCCCATGTTAATTAGGATCTGTGCAACTTGTCTTCATCTTCCGTTCTCCCGTATCAATCGTCACGCTATCATTGCAGCTTTTTTTTTTGCCACAAATTTCATCGACAATATTTTGATATACTTCTATAAATATCTTTCCATTATTTTCAATACTCATATCGCTAGAGTGATTGTTCTTAATAAGAATAAAAAAATAGACACGCAGGCAACGTCGGGTGATCCTCTAATATTAGGTACATTATGATATCTCCGTTTTGGAATTGTTGTGTTGAAATGAGATATACGATCACCATATTCATTCAAATACCAACTTTACTACTTCGAACTTATGGTTGGTTTTATGTTGTAAAGCTTGAAAGTCGTGGGCATACCCTCGGGGTGAAGGTATAGCTGGTCGGGCATTGTGCAACGCCACAGGAGAGCAAATACACCGTTATTCTGACCGATTTCGTTGGAATACTGTTTCTAAATCGTGCGACTATTATTGGTCTGTGCTCTGTCGAAAGTTACCGTCTTCCCGAGTTTTTGTTCCTTCAAGTTGAATCATGTGCTACTGGTACACTTTGCAGGCCATTTCTTTTGTCTCCTTTATAGTCGTAAATGTCAGTTTTCATGGTGCTTTAAATAGAGAGCCTATATTTTATTAGCACGTTACTAAGAATTCCATTCGAATAGTTCCTTGCCGTCTCGGTATCCACCTGCCTGCATTCATTATCAAGGATCAATGTTACACGAATATCGACTTCAGTAACAGACAATGGATAATTACAGATTCATTCTGGTCAGCCCTATCATTACAAAGTATCCGCATGCTCCAAAGGCTTCTTACCCGACCATTATAATCTGACACATGAACCCTCATATGGCGCACTCAATATAGGCTTAGAAGAAGTGGAATAATGGAACATAAGAGGAACATAAGAGACCAGGAAACCTTGGTCGGTCCAAATGTTATAGTTAACGGTTTTGGAATTCTCTTGGCGATCGCGAAGGCCTACGGGTCAGGTTTGCATAAGCCCTGCGTTGACCTTTCGTAAGATAAACATGAAAAGGTCAGTATAATGTCTGTTATAGCACAACCCCATTCTGTTGTTGCAATTTGTTTGTAAGTTATGTCTTCTGATATCGCTTTTGTAAGGTGGCTTTAGTTTGGACCTTGTTAGCAAGTAGACCCCTCAAATATCCCAATCGAATCATATTTAATACTAACACATTATTCAAGTTCGTTCGCTCCAGTTATTCAACCAGACGAAAAGGTTGAAGAAGACCAAATTAAACTTTGGTGATAAAAATCAAATCAATTACAACTTTCATCAGACATTCTTTCTGCAAAAATTAAAGTGGTCCAATGAATAAAGTTTTGACAAAGAGATCTAGGAAAAAAGTTGAAGAAGTCGAATGAAATAAGTTTGGGGACCACTGGTCTGTTAGCTAACAGTTTCGTGATTGAAATTTCAGATTCGATGCTGAGAAATTAAATTATTTTAAATTATTCGAGCTTCTAGGTTTCTAAGGACTGGCTGCGAAGCCAGTGTAGATTGCCATCTACATCTGTTTTGCATGTCTACATTGCAAATGGAAAACATTGAGACTAGGATAGTTGTCTTTATTGAAGTAACTATTAGTAACATGTAGGAGCAATGAACTCGCAGTAAAGATGTCATCAAGAGTCCTATTAGTTTTAATTCTATTTCGTTTTCCGCCATCTTGATTTCCGAGAACTTGCCACATCAAGCATTCAAGGATTGCATAGAAATGTCTACACATGTCATAAATATTCTAGATTCTCATGCATATAATAATTATTCTATTCCTATTTTAATTGGCAGACATTGTAAACAAATCCTATGTGTGACGAGTTCCACAAATCGCCGTATATATCGCTAAATTCAATGTACCTACTCATATGAAGCGTAGGAAATGATGAACGCTTATGAATAATTGAACGAACATTGTCTGCGACACAAATACTAGTAAATATTTGTGGTTTTCCTCCTGTCCCGGTTACAGCAGTGCGTTCAACTTTGTACTACAGATATACTTATTTTAGACTCGGAATATATGCCCTAATAGGCCTTGTATAGAGGTGGTTCTGGGGTGGTCTTTTAAGTGGTCACGGGGCTCTACGTTGCTGATGTTGATCACCGGGGTGGTTTTAGTGAGATACAAAATATCCCACACTGTGTGGTGTTTTCCCCAAAAGTCCAGGCCTTTTGAAGGTATCATCCGTTAACAAAAAAAAAGGATATATTTATGCTATCTACAAGTTTTGCAAATATCCTCTTATAATTTAGTCTTTAAAATGACCATAGTTGAACGATTTTATATGTAGGTAAGTGGGCTGCAATCGAATTAAGGGATGGTTTGCATCATGGTTGAGTAAAAATGTATATACTAACTAGTGGTTCCCCGTGGCTTGGCTCCCGTGGACCACCCCACAGGACCCGTTATCGGGATTAAAAAATAGCACTCAGGAATAATGTAGCTTTCTATTGGTTAAAGCATTTTTTAAATTGGTCCAGTAGTTTCGGAGTCTTTTTCGGTACAAACAAACAAAACAATATTTCCTCTTGATATAGGTAAGAAGGATGCCAGCCTTAAATGAGATTGAACGGACCACGTCAGCCGCATGTAATGTGACCGTTGGGCAAAGGTTTGCACACAATGGGTAGGTACCTGAAGACTGACAGCGACGCCGAGGCTAGCTTAGAAAGAGTTGGCGAAATGACCTGGACGCTTACCGTGAGGGCTGGTACGAGGTGGCGTGGGTAAATAAATTCTAGAAGGATTTTAGGGACGCTTTCGCCCAGCAGTGGGATGGCATAAACTTAATACTCATATATCCTTATATCAACATACGGATCTACTCCTAAAACAGGAATAAATCACGTCGTACGAAGCCATAGTTGAACATACATAATTATCATGTTTATTTTCATGCTATATGTAGTTACCTATTACCACAGATAATATAATACTAGCATACAGATGCCTCATCCCATACAAAGAAACCGTGCCGACGTAACTAGCGTTTTTCATCTGATTAATCTTGTTATTTTTTGTACATCGAACACGTTCGGTTCTGTTTCACGGTGATAGATAGATGGTGTTAGCAGTGACTTGCAAGTAAAAGGGTTTACTAAGTTCGTGAATTTTTTTTTTCTTTAAATACAGTGAAGGTTCGTTTTATAGTATTTATTGCCACGTTTTTACAGTTTTTTTTTGCACTAAAATGTGTTACAATGCAAATTTTAACAATCGAGTGGATGCCTCACAAATTAAAAAATGCGCCATCTATTGGCATCAATTCTAAATGATCCGTTAAAATAATCTTTGAAATGTGAATTAAGAGCCCAATATTCCATAATTTTGTACTTAGGAGAGTTGATCAAACAAGAACATACAATTTTTATGTTAAATTCCAGAAAATGTGAATTTTACACACATTCAATAACAGATACGTGCATATCGCGCCATCTAGTGAGATTTATTTGAACCAAATTTTCTTTGTTAGCAATGAGACCCCGTGCTATTACCAAAAACATTTTGTTTGTGTTGTCCCGATCCGGTTCAAGGAAAAGAACCCAGGTAGTATAAGCTTATAGGAAGGAAGGAAAGGGACGAAGTAGTAAAAAGGCTGTTAAAAAAATGTTTAACGTTTACTTTGCCCATGTTTAGGAAGTTGTCCCTAATAACATAAAGATTTTGAAGGGACTTTATAACGTACTTGTAATAAGCTATTGGTACTTCAAAACTTTGGTAGTGCTCTAGTAATTTCGGATGCAAATGAAATCCCAACATTCCGATTGGAAAAAGAGTAATTGGACGGCTTGATTTCAAATCCTTCGTTACTCGTGATTGGACCAATAAAAGTCTGTTCATTTGTGAACTAGCTATGGAATGCTTAGCTGATAGACAAATTGTGATTACGTAACAGAATATATTTGTCATCGTCGAGTTTCTTTTGAACATCAATCCTAATTCATAATAGCATTACTTATTAATCCAAATTCCCTGAATATATCCAATATAACTACGAATCCAAAAAATCATTCCATTTATATCAATAAGGCCACACTTGTTACATTAACATACAAAAAATATACTGTGACGTCAATATATCAATGTGGCTGACATATTAGTTATTACACTTGTAAGGCCCGGTATCCACCAAAGCGGAGAGGAGAGGAGATGTGTTTGAATAAACCAATCCGATTTCGTTATTTCCACATCTCTTCTCCGCTTATCACGAATAAAACAATCCGATTTCGTTATTTCCACATCTCTTCTCCGCTTATCATGAATAAAACAATCCGAATTCGTTATTTCCACATCTCTTCTCCTCTCCGCTTTAGTGGGTACCGGGCCTTACTAATGACCCTTGTCACGTCAAGGCCCTTTTTTATTAAGGCTAGAAGTAAAAGCTAAATCACAATAGATGTCTGATCAAATGGTTCTGTCGATGATTAAAATCAATCTGCCTTTTCTCAACTATATTCGTCTTGGCTTGCAGTCTAACCAGATGCAGCTGAATACTAGTACTACATGGAGCGACTGCCCATCTGACCTCCACAACCCAGTAACTGGGTAACATGATACCCCTTGGCAAGACTGATAGCAAATTTTCTGGCTTCTGAATACCATTAACGACAAATGACAGCCAGAACTAATGGTTTAACGTATTTTCCGAATCACAAAGGAGGCTCGGTATGTAGTAGATGGTCACCCATCCAAGGACGAACCTCGGCAAGCGTTGCTTATCCTTGGAAATCGACCCGTGCGGCAGTTATTATTTAGCCACGAGCTCCTCTGTCGATGATTAAAAGTAACAAGGAAACGATGCTAATAAGGATATGATCGATTGAACTGTTCAATAAAATGATAAGTGAAGCTAGGAGATGGCAATAGATGCATCGATTGCGGATATTCAATTATCAAGACTAGGGCTAGTAACAACCCGCACTGGGCCCGCGTGGTGGAATACTGCCTATTCCCTCCCACAGAGAGGAGGCCTGTATCCCTGTATTATGCAAAACAATACCGTTATGATCACTTTATGACTGGTTTAGAAAATGTATTATTAAATGATATTAAGTATAAACGTGATTTTTCTAAAATAATCTAAATATTAAATGAAAAATAATTAATAATTAAATATCATCATCTGAAACATTTGTAAAGGGAAGCATTTGCCAAATAAATGTTTGTAAAGCGAGTGTTTATAAAAAAAAAAACATTTGCGGAATAAGTTGTTTGTAAAAACAATAAAAAAAAAAACGAATCGTTGGTTGTAAACTAAAAATTTGTCAATGGTGTTTTGGTGAAGCATTAGTGAACCGATTTGCAGCCATCGTTTGCTTTCGAACAAAGAAATAACATTGTCCAAAGAATATGATTAAAATGGTGTAGATGCAGACATTATATTACGAGAATTTATACTCACTCGATTGCGTTAGCGTAAACATTCGCTTTCGTCAAATCATAACGTAGTGTTATCAGGCGGGCGCCATCCTATTTTAAAACAAATGGACGTTTACGTTAATGCGATCGAGTACGTTTAAAAACTCGCACTGTATTCTCGGTCAAAAATCAAATGTAGAATCTTTCACACCCGAACATTTCACATTCGCACTCCACACTGGAAATCATGATAAACTGTCAATTCGACCAAAAATCGTCTAGCTGAACCCTTAGGGTAATATTTGTAGAATCCACGACGGAATAACTTATGGCCGACTTAGCTCCGGAATGAATTCCTTTTCAAATATTACTCTGGAAATGTGGTGTTGGACAAATAAAACCTTTCGGTGTCCCGGATTGAAGATTAATGTTGTTGAAGGAGATTAATTTGGGTGTTATCCGCGATGGGGTCAGGTCGAAAAGTGATAGTGGTGCCACAGAGTTCGATTTGATTGATCGTCGTTGTACAATTAGGTTCAGCTAATTGATTACGTTGGCTAGCTTACGGAATATGAATTTGATGATGGTTGTTGCCTTGGTTTGATTGATTTCTTTGCGATAGGTATCATTATTAGCTTAGTCTTACTGTCTACCCAATTTTCTTATTTTCAGCCTGTTCTGTTCCATTGCAGCAAAGGCCTCCCGTTCTTTTTTTTTTGGGACAATCCCACCGCACTATTCCCAAACCACTGCAACTCCTGAAAGCCAGAATCAACAGTGGCGACCACCAGAAAAGCGCCGAGGCAATGAAGCTCGGTGAAGTCCCGGGGAATGAATTTAACTGTCTTGGATCCCGCAACGAAATTAATCAGAAAAGAATAATGGAGGAGTAAGAAAAAATACAAATTGCCACTTCCCTCCATATCAAGCAGAAGACAGAACAAACAAGACCAATAGGCACAAATTGTCGTTTACAACTGGGATAAGCACAGTTGCCTAGCACCACGGATAAAAATTAGCATTAATATTAATGGGTCCTAACATTGTGAGCTGTTATATTTGATTCCAATAATAGGTATGGCAAAAAGGCTTGAACGCACGGCAATTTGTTCTAGTTTCCACAAAGTCCGTACAGTAAACAGCTCCTGATACTCAACATAGTATTGCGTTCATTCTGCCAAAGAATACACTCCCATAAGATATGATGTGCAGATTGTACATATTCGCAGTCAGATGTAGATGTAGTCATATGGCAACAAGCTTGAAGGAAAATAATTTACTTTTAAAGTTACCATGTCCTGCGAGAAATTGGGCAACACAGTGATCCACCTCCAGCCACGTCCTGGCCAGCCGCGCGCGAATGGATGGAAAAATAATAAATTGGTGGAGGTGTCGGCCCTTGATGGAATTATCCCACCTACATTGCCATTCGGATAAAAGTTCCTCGCAGACGTCAATATGTGGTTTTATTTAAACCACATATTGATGTCTGGGAGGAGCTTTCTTTCGTCTGGGAGAATCTAGAGATTTTCTCACGGTCACTCCTCTTTAAAAAGTCCGCGTCCATGGTCTCTTTTGCGGAATAGTACATTACCGGTAAGGCCTCAGTACTAACCGTCCTGTATGCTTTGCATAATAATATCAAAGCTAAACGCTGACTCTGAAGTAATTTACGTCGTACCGCCCCTATTGTGGCCCTATCAGCCCAAATAGGCGCCCCATAGCAGATACAAACCAACTAAGCAGCCCCATAAATAGTATTTAAAGTAAAAAAAGACAAACCCCACGTAGATTTAGATATTATCGTTAAGGCAAAGAAGTTCTTTTTTGCTTTTTCATCGACTATTTTAATATGATCTATAAATGCAAAATTCGTCATTAACACTAGACCAAGATAGCACACGGACTGCTTCCTTTTTACCGGAACGTTATTAAAATTAATAGTAGGAGACGATTTAAGATTACCTTTCAAAATGAGCTGATAAGTTTTATGCGGAGCAAAGGTCAGGCGGTTTCGATTGCCCCACGGAGATATTAATTGTAGGCAAGTGTCAGCCAAGTTCTCGAGTCCAGCTCGAGTACTTGATTGAATGAGCAGAAGACAGTCGTTCGAGTAACCGGTTTATGAACAGCCGCTTGGAAGCAGAATCGTGAGGAAATAATCAAAGCCTAAATTCCATAAAGGGTGACCAATAACTAAACCCTGAGGACATCCCATGGTGAGAGACTTCGACACGGAATTATGGCCGAGTTTGAGTTTCGCGGAACCATTTAAAAAGTAAGAGTAAACTAAATTGTATATATTTCTTCGAGTTTTCATTTTAAGTAATAGCATTGGCCACCATGCTTTATCAAAAGCCCCGGAAATATGTTGAAAAATCCCAATTACATACTTATGTTCAGATGTACTCGTATTAGCTATTTTCCTAACAGTAAGGGCCGCGTCTACGGTAGATTTTCCAATAGTGAAACCGAATTGATTATTATGAAATTTTGGTCCGTCCGGTAGCAACGTGGAACGATAAGGCGCTCCAGGAGTTTTCCCAAAGATGGAAGTAATGTTATGGGCCGGTACGACTTCGGGTCGTCCGGGGGTTTGTCGCCACTTTTCGTGATGTTCGTATAAATCCGCGTCGCCAAATACGAGGAAATACGCCCTCCGCAATACAACGGTTGTAAACGGTTAAAATCGCATCACCGGCTGTTTTACACGCTTCTATAATCATCCGATTAGACATTTTATCTTTACCTGTTGACTTGTTGAGTGGTAACCTCTTGACAACGTTAATACATTTGTCAGTGGATGGAAGCTCTGACGCTGGTGATTCAGGTGGTACAGCTGCCCACGCTCTGATCTGTTGATGGTATTCTTTGTCATTAGTTAGTAAGTCATCAAGTATTCATTAAAACTTCAGTTGTTTCCTCAATACGGGTGGTGTGTTTATTATTTACTTTAATATTCTGAACAAACGCGAGGTCGACTGATCGATTGGCTTTAAACTCATGATATAAAGGAGACCACGGACCTTCTTTATCTAATTTTTCTACTAAATAAATAAATACGCAATAAATTACCCTTTGATTTTTCCACTGATGCTCTGTAGCGGGACCTGGCAACTCTAAACGTATTTAACGCAATGGAAAGAGGGTCACCGGTGACCTTACGTTTTTAAGATGTTTACGCGCTCGGCGATAATTTTACGCTGTTCAGTTAGGTAGTCACATCACCAATCACATCTACGTATATTGGTCATAGATCCATGACCAATGGCAATGTAGCACAGTAAGTGAAGGTGTCTGACATAATTTCAGCACTTTCTTCAGCTGAAAGCCCATCACGAGTGAAGTATTTGGCGTGAGACGCAACAAGCGAGCTAAAGAATTCCCGATTTGCACCCTTAAATTTATACCTAAAGTTACCAATGACATGTGACGTGCCCTAGGTAAAAACTGGTACAAATTCGTATACGATCATGCGATGATCAATGCAAGACGCGTCCGGTAGGACACGCCACCTATCCAAGCGTTCGTCTGCACTAGAAAGTGTGACGTCAATACAAGATTCGCCCATTTGGCTGCAAAAAGTTGGTGGTGCATCAGGGATATTATGAATAGTCAGATTCATTTCGTCGTTCATAATCCGTAGACCGAACTATGCCATACAGGAGAGATGATGACGCATTAACATCAGCGCAAACGATAACTTTGCAGCCCGCGAGTGACTGCAAGACGTGACGGAGGTTATGTAAATGAGGAGCAACAGGGTCTGATTATTGAAAGTAGCAGCTCACAACGTAAACTTTAAAAGAAGACGATGAGACCTCCGCAACGGCACAATGGGGTGCCATAAGGTTACGCAAAGACGTTACTGTGAAGTTACAAGAATGCGCCACGTAAATTCCAGCTCATGCTTTGCCATCCAACTGTACTACTTTGTGACGTAAACGCGCGTTTTAATATTTTTCTTGAACAAGCACGATATCTAGTTATAATCGATAATTAGTTTGTCCAGTTCAGAAGTCGCTACCCTAAAGTCGCCTCCCGTTCTTCCTTCTATTCCTGCCGCTTTTTGGCAATTGTGAACTAATCCTGTTGATGTTCGTCAAGCTCGTCCTGCCACATTGCCTGGATCTTCCGCGATGTCACCGGATTTTTTTCAGGATGGTTAATTTAGCCAATGAACCATTCGAGATGCGGCTGACGTGTCCGGCATCGTACGATTATAGCTTGGCTGATTTTTAGGTCTATCGTATAGAATTCGATATCATGCAAAGCAAAAGATTTTCCTTTATATAACTGAGGGAAGGTTAGAACGTTATTTAGATCCTCGTATTTTCAGGCGTCTCTTCTGCTAGATTTTTGGTTTAGGTATTTGTATGATAATTAGACTAAATATTACCTATACAAATTTTATTGTTCTTCTAAACGAATAAAGGCTCACCTATTGTTATACTAATTCAACAATGGTTTAGGCATAATTCGGATTATTGTAAGTAAATATTTTGATTTGTGGTTTTTACATTGTCATTGTGTTTTATTGTTAAATGATTGAGGTTAAAATTGGGACTGTACCGATTGTCTTCTCATTTATATTTTTCAACATTTCTTTGTTATGTGTGTATTCACCTCTTTATGAATAATCATGCTTCTTCATTGTTACTTAGTGTTGCCTACTGATCAAATGTCAATTATTAATGTTGTCTTAAATATAATGTATACCTACCTACATAACCTTTTCTTTTATTATAGGAAAATTAAATGTGCCGATCTGATCTTATTTGCGAAGTAAACATGACCAGAGATAGCTCAAAATAATTCGGACTGAGAAAAGAGATGTGTTCTCCCAGCTATGGAACACAATGCAGACTGACAAAAAAAATAAGTATGGCAATACTTGAGTCGCAATTTCAACTACTTTACTCTTTCAGTCACTTTCACTGCGTTCCTTTTGGGCTTGATTTTTGCTTAAATAAACTTATAAATAAAGTAAATATACACCAAAACCTGTACTTATAAATGAAGGCTTGTTTTCGTCAATTATCATTATTAGCATAATTCGTATCTGTCAATCTGTCGCTGCAAACCGAGTGTCGAACAAGATAATTGAATTTATGTAATTGATCCAATTGTAATGGATTAATTGCATTTTGCAGTTTTGGAATTGGAATGAATATTAAAAGATTTAATTTTAAAGTTAAGCTTCGAAAGTTGTCAATTTTAATTTAACTAGATTTAAAAATTAATTGAACCAGATTTCAAATGCTGTGTTGATCAGTCCGAGTCTAATCCAGTACCTGTTATAAATGCAGTACTTTAAGTTTCCCTAATATCACATTGGTGAATTATGTGAAGATTTAGTGGTCAAGGTGCCTTATCCTTATCTAAAGACTATTTCATTGTATTGCTTAAAAGCCGAAATTCTCTTTATAAATCAACTTAAAAAAAATGGAGAAGGTTTTCAAAGTGGTTGTATTTTTTTGGCAGTAAGAAAAAAATATTGACAACACTGAACACACGTAAGCGTAGCCATTTGGTCGTAATTTTAAACAAAATACACATACATAATTGATATATCCCTAGTAAAAACCTATTAATTCCTAGTTCCTATTCGTACCCCATCTCAATCAAACTACAGCACACGTATAGTCACGGCTGAAAGGCCTGCTTACCCTGTAAACGAATAAGAGCGTATAGATAAGTGTAAAAAGTAAACACTACGGGGAAATTATCCGGACCGATGCCCTGTGAGTTTTTGCGCCTTGAATGAAGAATATAATATTGTGGGTTACTAGTTTTTACCCGACTGCCGAAGGAGGGTAATGTGTTTATCAGTCTATGTATGTATGTATGTTTGTTCCTATGTGGCGTTCTAGAGACCAAACGCATTGGCCAATTTTGATGATTCATACGTCAATCGATTCGTATTAAACCTGCGAGTGTCACTGGCTACATTAAAATTGGAAAATAGAAAAATGGAGGATTTTGGGCACCATATTGTGGGGGACAATTTTTTTTTTTCTTCCAGACCCATCGTGCGGGGAATCAAAATAAAGGACTTTAAAAGGTTATTTCAAATATATATAACACTTATATGTTTAAATGTACCTGATTCTAAAAAAAAGTTATTAATAAAAAAAGTTAATTAAAAAAATCAAAAAACCCGACTGCTTAAAAAGCGAACTAAAAAGACGTAAACAAGAAGAAGATCATGCTGTGCAGTCGGAGGATACATCTGGTTTTGGTCAGCCAGCTCGCAAATATGTATGCTCCGACTGCACAGCATGATCTTCTTCTTGTTTACGTCTTTTTAGTTCGCTTTTTAAGCAGTCGGGTTTTATGATTTTTTTACGATTTGTATTGTATTATCGAATGTGAACTTGCGAATCTATACAAATTTTATAAAGAGGTAAAGTTTGTAGGGAGTAATCTCTGGATCTACTGAACCAATTTAGATGAAATTTGGCATGGATATAATTTGAGACCCTGGGAAGAACATGTTCTTTGATTTTTCACATTTTACGCGGGCGAAACCGCGGGCAGAAGCTAGTTGAATAATAAAATTAATAGCTATAGGTAATCGTCATACCACATAGGTTTTCATACCACTTGATATAAAAATGCAAATATTTATGTCTTCGAGAAGAGATTGTGGAAAAGCCATCGTTACCAGCATTGCCCATAGAATTGCCTAACTTAGACCCACTTGCACGAATATCTTAACTCTTGAGATAGTTGCGGTCACGAGGTTAAATTGACATTTTATCATACAATATTGTAAATTTTTGCTCTTTTTGGTAACTAACTTTAAGTTAAGTTTTTCGTGCAAGTGGGTCTTAAGAAGATAGCAGTGGGCAAAGCATATTGCTCGTAGAACGGATGCGCAATGTGGCTGAAGAGTCTGAAGCGGTGAGTTGGAACGTTGCCAAGCAACCAACCTACCACCTGAACCGCAAGAGTCAGGTGTATACGAGAAGAACATGGCCATGTCGATGGGCCGACACTAGAGCGGGATGTTCAGGAGCGGACTTCTTACGCCTGAAACGATAATGATTTATTTATTTATTTATTAAATTAAGGACAACCAACAAAGCATACACCAAAAAATACATGTTGAAGCACTCATATTATTACATTGTATAGTGTAGCCTTAATTAAAGGCTGCCACGGCATGATGACGAAGGTCTTACAGAGCAGAGAAGAAAAAGATGTAAATACATTGTTAATCGTGTGCGTTTTATCCGTGCAGAATAAACTACTCTTGATTTTTATTAGTGAACAGTTACGTGCATTTTGCAATTTTTCAACATTATTCACCGAAATCGCTATCTTTGTGCTCGTTCACTACGATATATTTTTTCTGTACCGTTGTATTTATCGCGCTGCTATTGCAACCAAGTGAAAATGCTTTCACTGTTAGCTAATCTGTCTTTCCTGGTTCCAATCGATGTAGTTTTTGTATGTTTTCACTTTTTCTCGGCGTGAGAATTAGATACACTAACCGCTAATCCACTTGTTAAAGCGCTATTGTGTTTTTGTTAGGAGTGGCGTTTATACGATTTTGTTTTGTGATAGGCAAAATAGTTGTATAGATGCATAGTACTATCGATCTTTGCAAAACATATTATCGTGAACTGTTTAAGAGGAAATGTGGGCAGAGAGCTCCGACTGAAATTCCTTAGTAAAACGTCATAATTCGAGGCTTGGCTCTCGCTTATTTCCTTCTCCAATATTGGACCAATTTGAAAGATAGTCTATAAACTGGAAAATAAAGATATATAATATGCCCCTGTGTTTTTCTTTTTTCATTTATAGTTGTCAAATTTGTACAATAGGCCTCTGTTGACAGCGTAAATTTGTGCATTTTTTGTGGGTTTGAAAGAAAGAAAGAAAGAAAACTAGTTTATTTGGCACACACAGATACACACAATGTAGGTACAAATAAAACTTAATTTTACAACATTTACATACATAGTGTGCCCCGCGGCCGCGCCAAAAAGGTCCAGTTCAGCAAAATGCCAGACAACTGGGAGTTGCCTGACGCTGGTTTTCAACTGAACCTTACGTTGAAGTGTACGGATATGAATCAGTTTTACGGTGTTAAATATGTACAGGTAAATAAATATAAGTTAGTGTGTTATAAACTATACAGGTATAGGTATGTATAATAATTTGGTGCGAAACATTATGCCATGAGCAGCTGAGCGAAATAGACGGATTGCAAGTAACTTTTAATATTAAAAGTTGTTTTTATATTCGGGTAGTTTGAGAAATATTGCGATCAATATGTACATCATTTTTAAAATTTTGTCAGAGCGGAGAAACAAAGTGAAATAAGGACGTTGGCAGAAGGATAGAAGGTAAGTGTCTGATAGAAGCCAAGTGTGTGTCATCCATCAATAATATTAACCATTTAGAATTTAAAATATTAAGCAACATATTCATCTTTACCCACAGGCCTCCCAAGGGTTCTAGTGCTTCTAAAGATAAGAAGACATAGGGGCACAGTATATATATCTTTCTTTTTCGGTTTATGGAATATATTTTAAATTGGTCCAATATCGGAGGAAGAAATAGGCGAGAGCCAAACCTCGAATTATGTTTTATACTTAGGATATGTCTGCGATCGCATTTCCTCTTATGATGTTCTTGTAAACTGTAAGACTTTTGCTTCGACTACCTCAGCACAATGCATAGAACTATCGAATTCAGCAAGGCATTTCGTCAACTGTTTCAGGAATTTTTGTAAACCATAAGGTTACCCTGCCTCGTTGGTCTAGTGTAGTATTGCACAAGCGCTACTGCTCTGCATGAAGTCATGGGTTAGATTTCCGGGTTGAGAAAATGTTATTGGGTATGTGGCAAAACGTTTTCTTCATATTATAAGGGGTTTAAACCAAATTCTTAACCATTCGGGGAACAAATACATGCATAGTGTTATGTATAAGGCTTTTGCCAATTTATTTATGAATAACTGCGCAAAAAGGTCCCGTGTATCTACTGAATAAGGTATAATTTAAAAAAAAAAACGAACAAAACACAGACCCTCTTTTTAGGTCAACCTAATAATATTCGTCCTATTTACTCTGTGACCTGGCTTCCAAGATTGTCGCCGCAACAGCTATGCATGGCACTAGAAATAATATAACTAGCCTCGGTCGCTAGCGCTACTGCTGAGGTCCTGGGTTCATTGCCCGAGTCGTGCAGATTGTTTTTCGGTTATTCCATCTGAAATTTATCAGTAGCACCCTGGATTGGTGACCGGTTCATGTCAATAGGCTTGCTTAGTGTTACATGAGACTAAAATCTAACTATAGTCATCACAATCTAAGAAGTCCGTTGAGGTTTCTCATTTTACATGCCACGTTAACTTTCTACGTAAGAAATTGAAAAATCAAATTCATAATCCTAATTAATTACTATGTTACCCTACACTATAACAACGAGTATCATTCGCAAGCATGCAGTTTAATTATTATTAAGTATTTTTATAGCTGTCAAAACGGGCCTTTTATTTTTTGACAACTTATGTGTAAGTGTTTCTCCAATTCATACATCTTTATGAAAAAACTGCGCAAAAGGTTCTGTGTCCTCCAAATTAAGTAGGTATACTTGTAATAATCATCATCACTTCAGCCAAAAGACGTCCACTGCTGGACATCGGCCTCCCCCAAGCGTCGCCACACTGATTGGCTATATGCGTCTTGCTTCCACCGGGCTCCCGCAGCCTTGACCAGGTCGACGCTCCACCTAGCGGGAGGTCTGCCAACGCAACGTCTTCCGTTTCGCGGTCGCCTCTCCAGAACTGTTCGGCCCCAATGGCCATCCGTTCAGTGAACAATGTGTCTTGTCCGCTGCCACTTAAGTTTGGTAATTTTTTCGTGCTATGTTGGTAACCTTGGTTCTCTTGCTTGGATAAGAGGTAATTGATGGAAATGAAGATAATATTCATACATTAATATTATGTATACCAAAATCTCAGAGAAAACACTGACCCTATTTTTAGGTCACCTACAAAAAGGGCCAACCTAGCTGAAATAGATAATATTCGACCTAGTTTTCAAAATCATCGCCGTAACAGCTATGCTTGGCACTAGAAATGTACCTTGTTCTGTGGTTATGTTATGTAAGAACGAGCTAATAGACCATGACTGATGGCGCCTGTCATGACCCATGAGTTTTCTTGAACACGTCTCCGAGAGCATACAATATGGAGACAAGTGAAGGGTATTATTCAAGGGGTAAGACATTTTCAAAGAGCATGATGCACGGTGGTACATATTGGGTTTGCTTACTTTTTCATTTTGATGGATAGTAGAAGTCTTTCAATATTATTTTTTTATTTATATATACTTTATTGTACACCAAGATATAAGAAAACATATAAAAACCTTAAATCAAAAACAAACACACAATAGACGGCCTTATCAAGTTCCGCGATCTCTACCAGGCAACCAAGAATGGAAAGAGATAGCCTGGACACGACATGGGGTAGCACTTAATGCAAATTTTCAACAAATAATTAGTTGAATAATAGGTACTAAGTAAAAATGACTAAAATTGATAGATAAATACATTATTAAGTCTTTAATAATTGCTGGTATTAAACAAATATATTACATAAAATATCAAACTGTTTTACCTTAAATATCTATCATATCAGATTGCCCGGTTTTGTGAACAGCGTGTCCTGTGTCACATAAGCCTCTTCCAGCTGTTTCCACTCTTCTCTATTATTAGCCTTTCGTTACCAGATTGTCCCTCTAATAATCTTTAAATCGTCTGTCTATCTTTTAGCTTGTCTGCCTCTCTTCATTTTCCCATCACGTGGTTGCCATTCCGTTATAATTTAAATCCATTTTATCCTGCTGTCCCTTGTCATGTGTCCTGTCTATCGCCATTTCAACTGTTTGTTTTCTTCAGTATGTCTTCCACCTTTGTTGTAAATCTAATATCTTTTATATAAATACATCTACATATACAGGCCAGAAAACAATGCATAGATATAAGAATAAGATCATATACAAGTTCTATCGAACTTGTAAAGTTCTGTCTAAGGAGTATCTTTTCTGTTCGATCCTGCTTTGTTCGTGAGAATTGATCATGAGCATACTATCAGCATCTGAAGTTCTTTATTTAGCAGCACACGTTTGATATGAATCTCACTTTAGCACACGTTTTGATATGAATCTCATGATAAGAATAACAAATTTATGACTGATTCTCACAACTTTGAGACTACAAAAGTTGTGAAAATAAATCAATTAAACCCATATATCAAGTTTATTGCCAACAAAAGCTTGCTACTGAGTAAAGTAAAGTCAACCCCATGATTTACTTAACCCCTTTAGTGCCTCAAACGTGTATCCACGCGATATACACAAAAACATTTAGTTACCAACCAGGCATAATTCATCCTAATCAGCTCAACATCGTCTGAAGGTTCTGCAGCAGCGTTGATCACGTAGACGCATGGCATTGTCAAGGATGTGTTAATGTATGGGAGGGCACGAGCAGAGCTTGTAGTTTGCTAATTACTGAATTATTAATTAGTATATTATTATTCTGAACCAAAGCCAGGCAGGGGTGAGAAACTTAGTAGGGAAAAAATTTAAATGGGAAAATAAGAAAGACAAAATGTTGCCTCGATACAAAAAGAAACTAATTGGTTTAGATAATCAAAAAATATTGGAAATATATTGTTTGCTTTATCAAATCAGTAGAAATTGACAAAGATAAAGCGCACCAAAGCTCAGGAGAGAGGGCTTGTGACGTCACTTCTAGGTAAAATTTGTACCAAGGCTTGTCGTCTTTTTTTACGGACTCTATAGTCAAATTTTTAGTTTACGTTACAAAAGAAAAAGTACATGTCCTAATAACTGACGGACCAAATACCATTTTTCAGGCAACTACCCTATTTAGGTATATGGTAGTTGCCTATATCGTATCCATAGGAGCGAAAATCACATTATGAGATTGTAAACGACAAAGGAAATCTCTGTAAATGACTAATTAGATAAGGTCTACGATGCAGACAAAGAGAACTACAACTAAAGATTAAGACGTAGTTAATAAGTAATAAGTGCTTCACTTACTTTGTCATCTAGATAAAGGCGAGGCTAAATGACTAAATCTTAATTACTTGTGTGTACATAACATAATCAAGCTCGGTACCCACTGACGCATGATTTCGTGATAGTGATCTCAACGGAACTTAGTTTCCTATACATAATTACATTAATTACTTACGTGATTATTTAACATTATGATTAAGGTTACATTTTTCTGTCTGTGTTACATCCTATAAGTGCATTCGCGTCAAGAAAATAGTGACTTATCGTTGTCAGCCGCCTCTCGACCAATCGCGTCGGAAACCATTAGAAAGCTTGCGACCCGATTGCTCGACGGGCCGGCTGACACAGATGACTCACTATTTTCTTAACGTGAATGAACTATGGGGCCTAAGACAAAGTGCAATTAAGATTTTCAAAAGTAAAAAAAATAATTATTTCCGATTATACACGTGACATTTCAGTAGTACATCACAAATTCAGTCAAAGACCTGTTTCAACTTTTCGTCAATCGATATGGCAGATTTAATGTCACTTAAAAACGTATGTTACTATTTTAAAAGGGTTATGAATATAACTGTAGGTGGAAGGAAAGGGATAGAAAGGCCAAAGAAAATATAGATGGACTAAATGAGGAGTGAGTGATATGAATGAAAAGGGGGTCAGTGATAACGTGACAGGGGACAGGACGGTATGGAAGAAGGAAACGTGTTGCGCCGACCCCAAGTAAAGTAACATGGGATAAGGGCAGGAAGATTATGAATGTCACATTATCAAGAGCCTTTAAATTCTGCAATTTCCATAAAACTATGCTTATTTGGTAGAGTGGAGGCGGGTAAATATAGAATGAAATGAGATTGTCTATATTACAGTATATTGTAATAAACTGTACTAGCGCCTCAATGAGTCCTAGGGATATTTACTACACCATTAAAACATTTCTTATTCAACAAAAATTTGAAATGCAACAATTATTTTATGGCGTGAGCCTTTTATAATGACTTCTAATGAAATCGCGATTATTGCCGTTAGTCCGGGTCATAGAACATGGAACGATGCGCCAGCTGCGAATACAGACGCCCGCGCCATTGCAAAAAAGAACATGTTTGTATAATTGCGCTGAGCACTAGTTTTGCTGTTATAGCTATAATCGTCACGGGCGTTAAAATTTCGATTCGGAGGTACTCCCTAAGCTCGAAATCCGTAGTTTCGGGCGTTTCCTACTCCGTATCACCTACGGACGGATGATTCGTTCGGGGACCGAACTAAGAATGAATGACAACACAATTTTAAATGTGTTTTTATCCGTCCAAAAAATTGAACTTGATACTTTTTTTAACGGATTTACGAATACGGATAACTTTTGGACGGACCCGTTACTTCGTTGAAGGAGTTAAGGAGGCCCCCTCGAGTAGCGACCGCGTATTAGAAGACGCAGCTTTGGAAGACCTCCCAGAAGGTAGACCTATGGCCTTGTGAAGACTGCGGGAAAACGATGGATGCGAAAAGCTCAGCACACCGGCCGATTTGGTGGCGCTTAAGGGAGGCCTCAAAGGCAGGATTGGGAGGGATCCAATTTTAACATAAAAGCGTTCTATGGGAAGTTTTGCCCTGTAATGTAACCTGTACATGTGAGGACCTTAAGGCTGCGTTAGCGATTGGTGTTGGCGTAGCTGAATATTGGGTCAAACATAACATATAAATTGTATTTGCCATTGACACAATAAGAAGCAGAAGATGGGAAGTTTTGGCAATGCCATCTCTAACAGTGCCCGCCAAAGCGCCTCCTTACTCTGTGGTCTTATGCACGCGAGCTTATTGCGCTTTTTATTATACCTACCTATGCCTTCCAGGAAATAACATTCTTTGTGCTGGATACCCGTGTGTCGGTGGGTTGCGAATGACGTTTCGTTTGTACGAACCTTTGTGCAAGATTTGTTTGTGGAAACGCTAATTTATGTAGCTTTACGTATGCAGCCCGAGGAGTATTATCCAGTAAGGGGTAAAAGTATGGTAAAAGTTATAATTCAACGTGGGTAATTTTCTCTCTCTTTGTTTGCTTGGCATTTTCTGGGTAGTTTTATTTTGGAAGATCGTAATTATTACGTATGAAGACGGCAGATGAAATTTGACAATTTTTTTGTTACTTGGAAATGTCTGTGATACTTACAGATGTAATATTTTCATTATGGGTTTTTGATGTATTTACTATTTAATGCATCAGCATTTTTTAACTTCGGTGATATACAACAGAACTCTTCAATAAATAACGCCAAATCTCTCGGGATTGCTGCAATCGCATGTCTGTTTATTGTTTATACCATTTCATAACATAACATCACGCTAGTACGCTCTTAAGGGGTACGCAGATCTGTCATTTCACCGGTTATGTTCAAGTTTCATGAAATCTATTCTGGCGTTATAGTTACCTTACCAACTTGCCTATTAGTTAGGTACAACTAAAAAGTGAAAAATAAAACTTTTTTGCAAAAAGATACTACCGACTTCCAAATACAAAAGGAAATATTTGGAAGTCGGTAGTATTTTTTTGTAAAAAAGTTTTTTATTTTTCATTTTTTATTAATAGGTACAAACAAATTTAAACAAAACTGATCAACCGGATTGAACTCAAGAAATCTAAAACCCACATGCTCAACACTTCACGTTTGCGACCACCAGCGGTCTTAGTGTAATTTTTATTGAAACATGATATGTGGCTCCTGTTGACACTACAGTGAAGCATAATTTATCATTCCATACGATTGTCAGCGAACGATTCCGTTAACTCAATCGAGTGAGTATAATAACTCGCACTAAAGGTATTTTGGGTCTTTGGTCGATCCCTGTCTATTACTACAATAACTGGCCATTCAGATATTTAATACTAGCTGTGCCCGCGGCGTCGCTCTCATCAACCCTACCCTAAACTGGAACTACCTACCACCATGCCACCTAACCTACCTACCATTTTTTTCCAGGGGCATTATTTTTTGGCGAATCTTAACACCCCTTTCAGAAAATGACGTCAAATGCACAACGCCATCTATCGAATATGGAGTTCAACTGACCGAGTATCCACCACCAATTGCGTGTGTTGTGATATTTTCTTTCTTGAACACTTTAAATTTATTTAACTTTTGATAGAGTGAACTGATTGGAACAAAAACTTTGTAATACTTCAAGATACGCACAATTTATATATCTAAAAGTTATCTGTATTGGTTTCGTACATTTTACGTGATGCGTGCGTGCACAACTAGACAGACAAATAATACAAAAATGCTGGAAATAGGTTCTGTTGCTTATCCTTTAAGAGCCTGGGTATTTTTTAGGCAATATTTTCGATGTACAAAGACGACTTTTCCACAGATTTATTATATGTATTGATTAACAATCATTACAATCTGAATGCTCTCGATAGCATATCCCTTAATAGCTGCAAAACTAGCCCGCGTCATCAAGTCTGTCACCCATCTCGTTATCAGAGGATTTCCTGGTGCTCTGACCCGCGATACGTTATCACACATACTAGCGGAACAGTTACATTGGAACGAGGAATTTGTTGGTAAATAGAGGAAATAACGACTTGGTGTTGTTGACTATCGATAGGTTGGAGAGTGCTGTTTTAGCGTGTAGGATCAATTTTTGTGATGACTGTGTTGGGTTGGTGTGTGTGGTATGTTTATGTACCTATGTCTCAGTGTTAGTCATTTTGTATTCAAGGTTTGTCTAGCTCGTGGAAGTCGTGGTCTTTGAGTTTGCAACCGCCATTTGTAATGTTCATGACTGTCATGTTTAAAGTCTTTCTACACTCCAGACGATGATACTCGTACAGGATGACTTTTAATTAATTGGCTCCAGGGGGTGTAAATACAGTTGAAGAGGCGCATAAGAAAAAATATCGCATTTTAGTATATAGGTAATTAATAGGTAATATGTTCACAGATCTTGTTGGTAAATAAAGGAAATAACGGCTAGGCGTTCACAATTTAAGCAATAGGTTGGAGACTGTTTGTTTTATCGTGTGGTGTGAGATCGATTTCGAGTATCGGTGACATTTACGTAAGTTTCGGAGTTAGTCATCTTAACGTAAATAACCTGTCCCGTTGGTGTAGCTGGTGGTCTTTAAGTTTGCCAGTGTACTTTGAAACCTTTTTGCTTTTGTTTATTTTTTAAAGAGCTACGACACTCCACATGGCTTATAGTTATGATGATATTGTGCAAGACTTATAAATTTGTGACTATATTTTAGGTAGTGAAAGTATTCAAGTATTTGTAAAATTTTCGCTGTATGAAAATAAATGCTGTTCAGTAGGTACATAATTTTGCACAACTCAACAAAGTGTAGGGAGTAGCAACTTTTTTCTTCACATTTCACAGGACATTCTTAAGGTCTATCCACAGATACAGGACCGTGCCCGGGACGTGACAGGGCCGGGCCCAATCATTGAAGCTTCGTCACTGGCCCGTGCACGGATGTGTGTGCGTGCACAAGTTCATATAAATTGTACACAACGATGTATTTTTAAGCCCCTGACGGGGCACGGTCCATCCACGTCTCGGGCACGGCCCTGATATGTGTGGATAGATCTTTAAACTGCTCTTTAGATGTTTCATTAAAATTTCACTACCAAAAGTTTTCACATTTCCTCTGTGCTCTAGCTACGAAATTTTCGCCCAAACGCACCCTGACATAATCTTATTACAATGAAACCTAACCTAAATAAAGTTACAACTGCAGAAATCTGTGGCAACCTATAAACTAGCTCCATATGCCGATATAAACCTAGAAGTCTTCACGACAGCTAGCGTAAAGTCGGCGCCAGTCCTGGCGGCGCCTCTCAAATAGATGCAAACGACTTACGCATGTTGCAATAAAACTTGACAATACCTTCGTCACTTAACTGTTTTTATTTGCTAACAGATTGTCCTAGTTTGGTTAGGTTTTGTAGACGATATGCTTATTGAGATGGGTTAAGATTTGTGGAAGCTTCTTTCTGTTTTATGAGCGCCTGGTAACTTGCTCTTTTTTCTGTTCACGTTGACGTTTGAATTTATTTATGTGGCATGGTCGTTTTCTGCCAAATGTTTGATTTATATATATTTATATCTATCCGCCAAATACATTAGTAAAGATACACAAAATTCACACACTCATCTTACAGAACTCAGTAACTCCTAGGAAACTCCTCTCGTTTTCTGAGCACCTAGTAACCGCATATGATTCAGAACTCGCAACTTTTATCATTCTTCAATGTGGGCTTGGAATATAGGTCATCCAGGGACAAGAAAACATTATCTAGGAGGAGGGTCAGTCTGTAAAATAGTGTCCGAAATCTGCAGAGATGATACGTGAAATTGAAACCTTGCTTCTGCTAAAGCTACCCTTTTACCATCGGACATCTAGACGCACTGCAAGTTACCATCCTTACCTGGTTGCCTTTCCACCAATTCGCAACAAGCGCTTCCAAACATCCTTTATAATGCGCACAGCGAAAGAGTGGAACTCACTGCCTGCGTCTGTGTTTCCGAACGCATACAACCCGAATCTCTTCAAAGTTAGAGTGAACAGGCTCCTTCTGGGTAAGCTCACTCCATCGTCGACTTTGTCTCTGTCACCCTGACCTAGACTAGAGTCAATAGCAAACCCAAGACCCAAGACTAACAATTCTGTATTCCGGTCAAACCAAAAAGCAAGGAGCCCGTGCCAAAATAATTTTAAAACATAATATCTCCTTTCGAAACAAAGTTGGAAACAAATGTTACAGAAGAACGAGCAACAAATAAATCCGACTGTATCCGAGTGTCGACACTTGTGTCAGACACCGGTGCCGGCTGCTCTACGTGTTGCGAAGATATTTCCTAATTTATATGTTACTTTCTTACAGTTCAGATAATAGTTCGCTGTTGTTAGTTAGGTATAGCTATAATATTTTTTGTTTTGTTGTTGGACTTGGTTGGGGTTAAAGAAATACTTTTTTCGGTTAAGGCCTGGCGAATGGACACATTCTTACTTACCTTTGGCTTACCTTTATATATTAAGTCCTTTCCTCTACTCGACACAATAAAATTGTCAGTTATAGCTTGTTATTTACTAATATTATCGTGAATTTTTTTCCATATCTTGGCGACTGAGTCGATTAGAATGGAATTTTTCTTCAAAAGAAGAAGTTTTCTTAAAAAAGCCTTAGATTCTTAATCTAAACCAAGTTTATCCCTGTATCGCTACACATTAGAACAGGAAAAACTGGTCAAGTGCGAGTCGAACTCCTGCGCCGAGGGTTCCGTACCTACCAATTATACCGCCATAATAAAATGGTTATAATTTTTATTGGTGGCTAAGTTTTAAAGATATGGACAAATTTAGATATTCGCGAAAACTGGGACCATAATTTTTTTTAAATTCAGTAACATCAAAATTTAATTAGGGTTTTAAACCATATGTAAATTCGCAAAATATGATCATATTTTTGAAGTCGGTTGAAAATTACTCTGGAATGGAAGAACAAACATATATTGGAAGAATAAAACTGCCCACAGTTTATAAATAGTACGGGGGTCGGGGAGTTTTACATCAAATTGGTTGGAAATTGGAACATGTAATAATTTATGTTAATGTGTAAACTTGATGTAACCGTTTTTTTTTCTGATCCAATAAAAGGTATATTATTATCTATTATTTTTATCTTCATAAAAGATAGCTTGATTTCTGCGACAGCTGTCAGTATCAATACAGTAACAATAGCGCTTGAAAGACTAACAATAGCGCATATGTCAGTTTGACATAATATGTCGCAGCTGTCATTATCATTTATAAAGTATAGTGTAAACGATATCGCCGAACCACAACACAGTTCAAATACGCATCATACTACAAGTATTCAAAACTGTCCGTTCTAAGCTCATAAAAGCTACCTGTTGTGCTACAAAGTATCAGATATCAAGATTTAAGCGAGACAAGGTGTTACAAGGCAATAATGTGACGACAACGCGCCGAGTGCGATCGACAACGTTGACAATGGGATAGTTTGTCCGGACTCGATTTTGATCGAACGACTTATTACTGAACGGCTTTGTATTTAAGAAAAATCCTGGTAAGATTTGCAATCACGATATTTTCTATGAAAGCTCAAACAAGGATTGAAGTAAGTAGAAAAGTATACTTAAGTATACTTTTATTCGATGATTTATTTTATTCATTAATATGAACAATTTAAAGGAGGATTTGTATCGAGGGAAAAGTAGTTTTAAGAAAGATTTTTTCTCAAACATGCATGGAAATATTGTCAATATTTTCGAAAAAAAGAATACGCGAGGTATCGAAGTTACGGACAAAGAAAATTAAATCCATTGCAAGAGCGTTTTTTTGAATTTGGAACATTACAACGCTCCTGCAATGTTGATCAAATCCATTGCAGAAGCGTTTTTTGAATTTGGAACAGTACATCGCTCCAGCAATGTTTTAATAAAATAATGTATAATATAAAAATTATGTTTTATTTCCCTACATTCTTTTGAGAAAAGAACTATATATGCCTCTGTGGAAATGGCAATTGCCTGTCTCGTATTACTGAAGTTAGCCTACGGCTCGGCCTTCAAACTCATACTCGACCTGCAATTACCTATTTCCCGGCCTTTGCAATCATGTACTATTAAATAAAATTTGATTCTAGGCGAGCTTATAAATGGATTATGAGAGTATTATATTTTCATAGAAATAATTTTATTCAATGATTTTTCATAGCTTCGTGACTTAAGTCGCCGAAAGTACCCGCCCAACAACGTTGGCATAGCGGGATGGTTTGCTCTGGATTCGAATTTGATCGAACGACTTATAATGGCTGGCTTTTCTATTTCCTTTCAAGGAGGGATCTTGGTATTAGTGTTAAGATGTCAATCAGGGTTGTTCGCTTATACAAGCGTATATGCGGAGTTTTGATTAAACTTATAAATAAATCAATTTAACATAATTTATCTACCTTATCGTATTTTACGGTTGTAATAGTAACCATTTTTGCTTATTTTGCTCGACCAGAAACTAAAATAATCTTGAACATTGATTAGGTACCAATATAAGACTTGATAGTTGGATATTCTAACCATAATAATATTAAAATGTCGTTTAGATTACCATAACACATAGCTGCAATAACAGCAGTAACTGCATCACTAAATATAAATACCGAAAAACATCTCCATACTTTATCCCCTCATTTACAAATCAAAAGAAAATATACAATAAACGTCCCATTATGCAACTAATTACATTTCAAATGCATAAAACTACTTGTATTACAGAGAAATTACATTCAATTACTTGTATTAATTCTGATATTAACTGACGGGTGTCTTGCGCGGGCGCTGTATACTATTTTACGATTGTAATAAAATTTAATTCTATAAACGACCACACGTGACGATCATACCTACTTATATCATTCAAGTTATTTTGTACCTTATTTTAAAGGTTACAAAGTATTATTTCCACTTAGTACTTTAAACCTTTTTTAAGTTCTAAGATACAGTCAATTTTATACCTTAACATATGTAGGCCAAAGCTAATTATCGTTTGAACGTTCGTAAACAGAGAGATGTTAATTTTTTGCCCTTGTTCTGGCGTTAACTGCGCTCACAGACAAACAAAGAGTTTTATTTGGTGATGACTGATGAGACTTAATCATATAATTTCGTAATCTGCCTCTCCGAAGAGTCGCGTTGGTAAAAGCTGATGATGACTCGATTACGATTAAGCTTTCAAAGTGTTCTTCCATGCATAAAGCATGGGAAAACTGTCTTTCTTAGGGGAAGCCGCATGGCTTACACTGCTACAAAGTTTATGTTGAAAACTGCCATATTTTTTTGTTTAATGCATAATCTGTTACACCGCATTAATTATAGTGGTCATGGTGCCCTGATATTTTTTACAACTTTCTTTCAAAATACCGCATAGATACCGTCTATATATTTTTCTCTGAAAATACCGTGCGGGGTGCTAAATGAATCATATTATTTTTCTTTGTTTCAAGATATACATGTCGCATCATGGCTGGCTGATAGATGTAAACCATCAGGCAGTCAGGATGTATTCCTTTAGATTAAGACATCGTGTGTGGGCAGGTCGGTGGGTACAATCGTGAAAATGAAATCACACAAAATATTCGATACACTTGGTTTATTCAAATCGTCACAACTCAGTTACAATCTTGCTTACTAATATTACGGATCGACACTGATTCTACGACGTCTTAGCTATGAGGCGGTCAGTACTGTATTCAACTGCCATGTTCTGCTGTCCCCAACACGCAAGTGGTTAGAAAAAGCGCGCCAATGCGTAGTTGTTCTTTATTTGCCGCCAGGGCGTGCTTGTTTTGACGTCCGTACTATTGACTAAACCCGACATACATTATGCAACCCAAAATCACCTCATTCATTCTCAATCTAAACTTTTTCAACTTCTGATACTACTTACAAGTCCATAAACCCTTCCATTTGTATCAGCAAAGCTTGTACGATAGTAAAAACATAAAACAGCGTGTTATCAGCTCGTTGTATGAGTCGACTCACGGCTTGTAGCCCGTCATTCCCTATGCTTTACTGCCGCGAAAGTGCATAACAATTGTTATATGTAGAAATGCTCTTTACTATGTGAAGCTAGGTGTGAAGGAACATGGATACTCGATTAGTGGCCATTTCTTGGGCAAGCAATAGGGTTAGGAAACGTCTATGAATGTGACATATTGGGCGGTATCTTTTGTAAATTCTGTAGAACATAAAATATACTTTTTATCTTGTAATTACATGTGTTTATTATCCCCCTATCTTAAAAGATACTTACGTTTCTGCTGTCCTATAGAGGCTTCATTTCATGATCGCGAAATTGTGCTCTTTCTTGCAATATTAACTTTTTAATTGTTTTAATAATGTCGTTTATTAATCTTTCGTCAATTAATATCTTATTATAATTTTTTTTTTTTGATCATCGTAAGGACATTGCTGGCTTGCTGGCAATCTTTGCAGAAAAATAATTCATTAAATCACTCTCTCTAAAAGAAAAAGCTTTAGCAATCGACTAAAAGCCTTTCCCAAAACATCTTCCAAGTCTTTTTACCCAACCATGAGAGCCAGCAGTCCTGCGTCTTCCCGAATTTCTACGCCACTCACAATCAAAGCGAACCACTACAAACTGTTACTTTTAAGTGTGGAAGCTCTAGGAGTCTACGAAATGCATTAGTATTGCCAACATTACTGAATGGTTCCGTTCAGAGCTCCATCTCATGAACGTATGCTCATTCGCTACGACTACAGAACCAGTAAAAATGTTTGCGTTTCTGCATCTGTGGAACCAATCAGGTTGAGTATCTGATTGGGGCTGGGCAACCAGCGGGAGAGATGTAAGCGCCAATAACAGGCCGCGAAAGAAATAATTAGTACTATTGAAAATTGAATAAGGAACGCACAGATCCGAAATGAAGGCAGAAAGAAAAGGAGGTTTTTCTTAGTTTAGTGTATCATTCCAGGTTGATATGATTATGGTGACTCGGGCTCTTGCGATACATAATCTCCTAGTATACAAGAGCCAGGGAGGGCAGCACAAAATAAATAATAATTAAAATATTCTTGTAATGCAAGCCGGAATTTATGTAAATGTTATTTGAAGTTGAAGATGTTTTGATGAAATATTAATTAATTTGTTTTTTATTTGTTTCAGGTAAGTTAATGATTATTTTTAATGATGCTGAATTTGGTGTACGGTGAAGGATAAGTACATTATTTATGTTTTTTTGTTATATTAGGTAGACAAATAAATGCTTAGCCGTTATTTTTAAGTAAAACAATTATGTGCTAAAAACGATTACTTTAATTATATATATCTTCGCTTCTTATTAACAACAGCTAAGTATTAATGAATCATCGTCATCCACTAATTAATGTTTACACAAACAAAATCTTCGGTAAACAACGCTATCGCTCCGCTCTTCAACCCGCTGGCTTTAGGACCTCACAGTTTTATATCAGCAGAACATCACAGGAGCGATCCACAAGCGATTTTCTACTTCTTTATTTCTACAAACTTAGATTATTCGTAGCACTAAGATACTCAATCTACGTAGCCTCTGCTCAACTATGTTGAGATTTTGTCTGACCGGATTCAGCAGAATACCAGTATTCTACATGGAACAACTGACTATCTGACTCCATAACCCAGTAACTGGGTAACACGATACCCCTTGGCAAGACTGGTGGCAGATTCCCTGGGGTTCTGACAACCCGTAAATACTGTTAAAGAAGGAAGACGTCTCGGTATTTAATGAATGGTCACCCATCCACAGAGCGACCTCAGCAAGCGTTCCTTAACTTTGAAGATCGACCCGAGTGGCTGTTTTTTGGATTCCGTACCCGAAGGATCCAAACGGAGCCGCATTGCTGTCACTCACGTGTCCGTCTGTCTGTTCGTCATCTGTCACAAAGGTTTTACAGTCAAACGATTGGAGCGATATTCAAATTTTCACAGTATTTAAGCATCTTGTTGACACAAAAGCCAGACAAATTGTAAAAAATTGTTTTTAAATGTTTTCCATACAGAAAAAGAGGGGCGCGAAAAAGAAATTTTCATAGCCCATCAAATGGAGTATCACTAGAGCTCGTTGAACAGATTTTTTTTTTATACTGTATAGGTTAGTTCTGGTTTAAAAAAAATATTGGAAAACAAAGGAATGAGAAGCGACTAATGCCAATTTTTATTACAAAATTTTGTTCCGAAAGATTTTTAACTTCCCATTGACATTTGAACTTGAAATTAGGTGATAATGTTTATTAAATATTATAAAGAGGAAAGATTTTTTTGTTTGTTTGTTTGTTTGTTTGTACCAAATAGGCTCCGAAACTACTGGACCTAAAATTCTTTCACCTATGGAAAGCTACATTATTCCCGAGTAACATAGGCTATAATTTTGACGGGAGCGAAGCCGCGGGCGTCAGCTAGTGTTTATTATAACGTACTAATTTTACTAACAAATACCAATATATCTATAAATCGGATTTTTCCTTTGAAATTCCCTCATTTTAACTATTACAACCAACTTGATTTTGCGGTCAAGGTACGGAACCCTAAATGTGCGAAGTCAGACACGCACTGTCCGGTTTTTCTTAGCCACTGCTTCTAACACACATCACTTAGTTACCACACAGTTTTATTCACAAAATCCCTGTTACATGAATTATCCTTCAGGATACCGTCGAAGGCTCACAGCTAGGTAACGAGGTATTCATAGAACGCAACAAATGTAATTTTGATTGCAAAGCTACATGAATTCGTGATTAGCTTATTCCTTGAGGATTACCACGAAAATAGGATAAAAAGGTCGGTATTATTTTTATATCGTTTCCAAGATTGCTATTTATATACATAAAAGGTTTTGTTTTCCGTATCTTAGAATAGATTTTCCGGTACATTTATTTATAAATCGGTAGAAAGACTTGGATTTCATTGTTATATTCTTCTCTAAGGGTGTGGCGGGTTTCATTTTACATAGGTATCTAAGCTTGTAGGGTGTGGTACAATTTAACCCTTGATCGGAAGTATAGTTTGGACCTGTCATGAAAATATTTATATTATATTTATTTAGACTTTTAGGGTTCCTTGTTTGAACTACGGATTCCCTCACAGTTTTTGTTCGTTTTCCGTTAGCGTGTTGCAGCCTTTTTATTTGCGGGGTATATTAAGATTTTTGTACCTAATGTTCTATTGTAATACAAAATAGTTTTTGATAAGGAATCTGATGAATGAAACGGGTGTGAATGACGTCACGGTTGACAGAAGGGAATAGAAGAAGAAAATGTTCTGCGCTGACTCTAAGTGTCATGGAATAAGGATAGTAAGTTGGTGATTATGGAGGCTGCAGATGTGATCATCATACTACAAAAAAACTTTTTGCAAAAAAATACTACCGACTTCCAAATACAAAACTACAAAGTGAAAAATAACTTAATTTTTTGAAGTCGGTGTCTTTCGCAGGTACCATTTTTTTGCGTTATGGACACCGACTTCAAAAAATTAAGTTATTTTTCACTTTGTAGTTTTGTATTTGGAAGTCGGTAGTATTTTTTTGCAAAAAGTTTTTTTGTTTTCACTTTTTAGTTGTACGTACCTAATAGGCAAGTTAGTAAGGGATTTTTTTTATTTCGCCAGAATAGATTTCATGAAACTTGAACATAACCGGTGAAATGAGAGATCTGCTTACCCCTTAAGAGCGAACTGGTGTGATGTTATGTTTTAAAATGTTATAAACAACAAACAGACATGCGATTGCAGCAATCCCGAGAGATTTGCTGTTATTTATTGAAGAGTTCTGTTGTATATCTCCGAAGTTCTTCATCAGATCTTCACCAAATTAAAATGGGACCAATTTCGAAACATACTTTTTCAAACGAAAAAAGAATTTTCAAAATCGGTCCACAATTTACGGAAATATCGGTCCACAAACAAAAAAAAAAAAAAAAAACATAAAGTTATAGAACCTCCTCCTTTTTGGGAAGTCGGTTAAAAATAAAGAAACCTTACCAAAAAAAGATAAATCAAAAATCCGAACTAAAAAGACGTAAATAATAAGAAAATCATGCTGTGCAGTCGAAGGGTACTATGTACATATTCTCAAGCTGGCTGATCAAACCCAGCTGTTGGAATCATCAAAATTGGCCAATGGGTTTGGTCTCTAGAACGCCACATAGGAACAAATATACATACATACATGCGTATACTGATAAACCAATTACCCTCCTTCGGCAGTCGAGTAAAAAATGCTATGTCTCATGTAAAGTTGAGCACAATTAACCTATCGTGGAGGTATCATCGAATAGATTTACTCGCCAGATTGTTTGCCAACCTTGTTGCTGACGGCGTTACAATAGAGTACCTTCTTCAAAAATATTAGTGGTCTATTTGATAAGCCCAACCTAAGTGGTTGTCAGCCATTCGTGAAGAAAAACAGATCGCTGTTACTCCTAACTAGGTTGACACTGTTTGTGCAGTAAACGTTAACGGGACAGACGATCTTTGAGAAAGTTCGGTAACCCACAGATTGGAATCAATTTATCAATTGCTTGTTGTTCTCTATAGATGAAAGTAAAGCCAAATGAAGCACGATTTTGCGACCATTTTGGAAACCGTGGATATACTCACATCTACAAATACAATCTTAAGTTTTACAAAACCTGATTCACGTCATTATTTCATTTAGGAAATATGTAGTTTCTTCTAGCTGTATATCAGTCATGACATGAAACAACAAGTAAAATTTCAAAATTTAATAAACCCCCGATACATTTTATTTCATCCTACATAATTTATCTAATACATAGTAGATACGCTTCGATCGGCAATCTATTGAACACGTAATTATGACACGATATCTTGCGAAAACACCCCGATTCAAACAGTAAATCGCCCATAACTTTTGAACGGCCGAACCGATTTTATTCAAACATAGCTAAGAACACTCTCGATTAAGTCACCTTTCAAACAAAAAAAAAACGGTTCACCCGTGAGGACGCTATGATGCCACAGACAGACACACATATACACAGCAACAAATGTCAAACTTATAACACCCCTCTTTTTCCGGCGGGGGTTAAAAAGAAAACGAATTTGGGCAGATTTCAGTTAATACTTTTGTTAGTAGAAACGCCCAAATAGTAAGCTTAGGCAGGCAAAATAGTTTAGGAAGAATGAGTATTTGCAAAGTCCAAATACCTTTAGTTTAGACACATGATTTTAATCATACAATAAGTTAATTACACAGACACTTGTCTAAATACTGAAGATGTGTAAACGATTGCAGCCTCCTGCCTCACTTCATCCAGTGCAGGCCCAATAATAGGGTTACTATTCCACTAGTAGATAAGCGTTAGGCCAGTAACTTGTTACTAAGATACGACTCTATCAACTTTTACAGCGCGTTGCCGTAAAATGTGGTCATTTTATGACACACGTGGTCGCTACAAGTACTATGTCGGTTTGTGTAAATGTGATGTTGTTTGGAATATGTTGTAGTTAACATGATGTACTACAGATTGCCTAAACAATTTTCTTCGATTGAGTTACGGATTAGGATTCATCTACTAAACGGAACTGTGAGGTCTATCATCATCATATAAGTCTGGAATCATACATACATACATAAACTCACGCCTTTTTCCCATGGGGGTAGGCAGAAACTACAGAACGCCACCTGCTACGATCCTAACATACTTCTTTTGCTTCACTCACATTCATGCATCTAGTCATACACACACAACAACCAAGTCTGTAGTCTGGAATCAACCACTGGCATATAGGCCTTCATGTCTGTCAAGTTCACGGTTCTGACTTCTGAGTATATGTTTAGATTTTGTTATTTAACAACTTCTAAATTATGCTTTTGCGCTTCATGGAGCGAGAAAATTAACAATTAAGTTCTATGTTTAGTTCCTATTTTTTGTTTTTTTTTTGCTGCGTAAAGGCTATAACTTAGCCCTTTACCAAATTGTACATAACATATAACTTCACGGCTGTATACCTTAAATGGTAAGGCAGTGGTTCGCCTATAGCAGGCACACCTGCATTGCACCGGTTATATTTAAGTCCCGTATACCAGAGGACGAGCCCTTGGCATGTGTGTTCATCATACACAAAACAGTTCATGAAGGTCCTACAAAACACACTAGTTACAACACTTTCAGGTCACAAAAACCAACCTATTTTCAGTGTAAACAGTTTCAATATTAAACGAATAATCCGGCGGACAGCCGGACGGGGATCACAAAAGGCTTGTGTCCGAAATGGCACAAGAATTCCGCACCCCGTGGGAAATAACGGCGTTTCTTTTTGTAGCCGTCGTATCGAAGATCGTATCGGCTGTCCGGAGCTGTTTGTGGGGCTTGAGTTAGGAGCGGGAGCGGGTAATTATAAGTTTTTATTTAACTTGCAATGTTTGTGTGTATGTAAGTGTGTTCGGGTCAAGTCTTGCAACTGAATTTTAAAGCAGTTATCCTCCACCGATTAAGATGAAATTTTGTATACACGTTTAGTTTAGATCACAATGCATGGTTAGCTAAGTTACGTCATTCTAAATCTAATATGGCGGACGGCCCAAGATCGCGGACTAGTTATTTTTTCTGTACTGCCATGATATGAGTATCAAATGAAAGGTTTTTATGCGAAGAATACGTAAAACGCTGGTTCTAAAAAAAACAGTTTTGTTATTGAATAATTCCTTATGCACATCCTACAGCGCCATTTATTTTAAATGTGAAAATTGACATCGATTGAGAAAAAGTAAAAAAAATATGGAAATGGCAAGCGTTATCGAAAAGTCACACCTTTTTACATTTTGGCACATCGACCATTGCTATCATTGACAGAAGGACACTTGGTCTAGAACAGGACATGGGTTCCCGAAAAGACACAATGTAGGTCAACTGTGATCTATTCTTGTGATTTATGGTGAAGCTTGGTGGCAATTTAGATGTATTAGTGCTCTTTTTTAAAGGCGCAGAACATTTAGCAAAATGCTTATTATTCAGCAAATAATGTAATAATTAAGTTGAATAATTGAATTATATAATGTAATAGATGATGCGATTGTTAATTAATAATGTAATATTTTATTCATTTTATTGTAATATGTTGCACACTTGCCATGGTAGAATATGGTCTAAAGAACTTTTATAAAATGTTACCCCATAACTGATGAAAACTGCCCATATTTCTCAAATAAATTATTTGTTTTGATTTGCTTTGAACGATTCACTTTCATATTTACGCGGTTCAACTTGATTTCCTTACAACTACCAGAAGGGAAAAAAAATTATACCGGGAAGAACCTATCTATTAGGTTGTGTGTGATAATTTTGTATCTTAGCTACTTGAATAAATTATCATAATAAAAATCAAATGTTTATTTAAATGTAACATAAATTAGGTATTCAAATAACTTTATTAGTTTTCTAACTCTTATGTAAAAAATCCGGTTCATAAATAAGCTGATTTACTTTTCATAAATTATACTGCATTTTTTTGAGTTCAAAGACCGTGGGACCTACACGGTGATCGCAAATTTGGTAAAAAAAAATACACATTTTTTAAATAACTCGATAACTTGCAGATTTTAAATAGTGTGGTTTATTTAAATAATCTAGTTTTAAACGCCATACCTATTATTGGAATCAAATATAACAGCTCACAATGTTAGGACCCATTAATATTAATGCTATTTTTTATCCGTGGTGCTAGGCAACTGGGCTTATCCTAGTTGTAAACGACCCTTTGTGCTTAATTGGTCTTGTTTGTTCTGGATCCTGTTTGATATGGGGGGAAGTGGAAATTTTTATATTTCTTACTCCTCCATTATTCTTTTCTGATTAATTTCTTTGCGGGATCCAAAACAGTTAAATACATTGCCTCGGCGCTTTTCTGGTGGTCGCCACTGTTGATTCTGGCTTTCAGGAGTTGCAGTGGTTTGGGAATAGTGCGGGGGGATTGTCCAAAAAAAAAAACTTGTTTTAAACTAACCTTATCTGTTACTTAATCATTTATCTAGAAATTTAACGAGCGAGTTCCATTAAAGATACCTATCTTAATCTGTCAATTTAAATATACGAATCAAGTTTCGGTAGGTATGCAAAATATTTCATGAGATTAAAAATCTAGCCGTTAGATAACATTCCTTAACTAACTAGTTAAACTACTTATGACTAACATATTTTTCACATTCTCTGTGGTTCTTTGAACCAGGTATTAAGTTGGAATGATTAATACGTATCAATGGGATTTTATCAATACAGACGTCGTACTCATTAAAAAGATATAAAAACATGGCGACATTTTACTTTAGCTATGGACATTGAGTAGGTTAAAAGATCACATAGATATAAATAGGACCCCGTTGTCAGAAAGAGATAACTCTGTTCAAAAGTACGTTCGTGTCGCGGCCAGTCACAGGACGGACTGAATTCACTCAAGCTGGTCAGCTTGTGTTTGTATTGCCGCTAGGGTTGCCAGATGGCCGAGATTCATCTGGACTATCCCAACATTTTAAAGGATCTCCGAATCCCGACAAAACTTAAAATGTCCAGACAAACAAGTTCTCGGTAAATTCTTCCTTTCAGATGATTGGTGTTAAGCAATACTTACTGTTAAAGGATGTTTGGTTTGCTAAATAATTTATAAAACCAAAAAGAGAAATTGTAGCCATGGACTTAATAAAATCCGAGTAAGTTATTAGCCCGAACTTTTAAGTAAATTATTTTAATTTTAAATATTTGCCGAATACTATTATAGGATCTAAAATCATAAAAATAGGGTCAGTAAAATCCAAATGCCAAATACATGTGGCAACCTAAGACTTACCTAAATTAGTTATGTTTTATCATTATGAATATACTATTCAACTATTTAATTAAAAAAGTAAACTTTATTTTTAATATTTATTTCGCCCGACAACTTCCTCAAAATCCCGACAATATTCGCCGTTTTTTTTTCCTGCTGATCTGGCAACCCTAATTGCCGCTTAGATATCTGTAAAACGCATCTACCTCGGTATTAATATAACTATATATAGTCTTTGATTTTTTTAGATCGGGGAAGGTTTGGTTAGGTTTTTAACCCCCGACGGAAAAAGAGGGGTGTTATAAGTTTGACGTGTGTTGCTGTGTATCTGTGTGTCTGTCTGTGGCATCATAGCGCCTCAACGGATGCATCGATTTTGATTTTGTTTTTTTTTGTTTGAAAGGTGATTGTGTAAAGAGTGTTCTTAGCTATGTTTGAATAAAACCGTTCAAAAGTTATGTGCGTTTTACTGTTTGAATCGGGATGTTTTCGCAAGATAAATGTGTCGGGGGGTTTTTTAAATTTTATAATTTTACTTGTTTATATAGGATTTAGTCAGAAGCAGACTAGGGTCTGAATTAGTTACTAGGTTTAGGTTAAGGCTTACCGCTTGTTATATGGAACATTTTCCTTAAAGCAAAAAGATAACGTCTGTCTGGTTGGCGGTCTGCCACAAGCAACTGACGGAACACGAGTGGGTTTTAGTCAGTAAAAGTCTGATACGCCCTCCAGCTTCACCCAGAGCGGGAGAAATCATTAGATGATTACCCACAGAAAGAAAACGGCGTATTTACGTTTTTTACACTGTTCAGAAATCGACCTGCTGAAGTATGCACAGTCAGTTCGGTAATTTTTGACTATATTTTTTTTGCCTCCATGAATAGCACTAAGCTGTCACATTTGGCCATATCGGAAACATTGTTTGTGGCCGACTGTAATATCAGTTAAAAAGTTGGTCCAGGATTTGACTATCGTAAATATCTGCTACTATCTTTATTACCACACTTATTTCCCATAACTTACACCACACCCCATATTATTGTGTCGTGTTATTATTATGACGGGCGGTGTCGGCAGGCGAAATTATGCAATTTGTGGTCGATACACCAGCGCGGTGATTTAAGAAAGTGCCGTCTCAAATCGACGGAGTTTTCAATGTAACAGTATTGTAATTTGTTCTACCGTTTTTGGGAACAGTTCTCCTGTGTCGCTAAGTGAGCTTAAATTGTGTTTTTTTTTCCCGGTGATAAACAGAAGTGTCAATTGAATGGAGACATTTTGCTAATGTTGTTGGCACATGTATTTAACTGTGGGAATCCAGAAATAACAGCATTAAGAGCTTTGCAATAAAAACATTTTTATTCCACGATTGCATTAAGCAGTCCTAAATTGAAAATCTGCTGGATGCGAGACGCACATTATCGGTCTATGTGGTGACACTTGGGGTAGGCCTATCTTCAGCAGTTGACGTCTTTCAGCTGATAAGATTGATTAATTAAAATGTAAATAAAATTACTCATTAAAAATATTTTTTTTAACAAGCTTTTTGCATTCTTCTCAGAAAACCCTTTCATTTGATTTCCATATCATGGTAGTGCACAAAAAATAACTAGTCCGCCATCTTGGACCGTCCACCATATTGGATTTAGAATGACGTCACCTAGTAAGCTACTATGCATTGTCATCCAAACTAAACGTGTATGCAAAATTTCATCTTAATCGGTGGAGGATAACGGCTTTAAAATTCAGTTGCAAGATTTGGTCCGAACACACATACATACATTGCAAGTTAAATAAAAGCTATAACATACATAGATACATCGCAAATTAAATAAAAGTTTGTAAAAACAGCTATCATTCGGTAGTGTTAGATTTGAATAAAACAGAAGAACGTCCAAATCTTTTTTTTAAATCAAGCGTGGTGATTCAAGCCCATCCCTTCTTTGTGTCAGAGACCAGCAACTTCGCGCCCTACAGTAAACTAATGCAGAATTGCATTATTATTGATTTCGAAATAGCTAGTCGTAAACAGTGATAATCATGCTCCTCATGATATTTCTGTCAACACTTCAAAGTATTCAAGATGGTATTAAATATTAATTATCATTTTTATTGCCCTCTAAACCAAACGCTACATTGCCATCACCATTACCAGAACCCATAATTTCAGTAATACACACACGTTTAGCGTTGATACATTGTATGGAACACGTAATTTCATCTACATACATTTTATAGCGCATAAAGCCAGTTTTATACCTAATTTCTGCGGGAATTGTATAATATATCGATGTGTGAATCGTTTGTGATTATATCCTGTGGGAATGAAAGCGAATTCCGCCGAGGATTTTTGCTGTATTATTACGCTGTTGAAAGAGATATTTGAGAATTGGTTTGAACGAATCTTGCGGTTGTCGGCAAGAATAAAACGTTTACCTTTTTACCAACTTATGACATGAACAACGTATAGGTTCTATATACACCCAGCTACAGCATTTTTACTTTTTACCAATATAATTTTGTCAAACGTATTTCGAAATGATCAAAACCTAAAAAAATCCAATCACTGGCACACAAGACCGCCTCCAAATGACAAAGGCGAAATCACAGGCCTAAAAAAGCAAACTCAATTTTTGAAATTGGAACTGTTATCTTTGGCCGTTACGAAATCATGTCGGGACCTGTCGGATTCGTTCGACAAGTTCAGACAAGTAAGAAAAAAAGCCTATAAATAGTCTTTGACAATAGACAGACATTGTAAAAAGGTCGGACCGGGCCTGGTTACAAAGGGCCCTATTGTGAGATCTGTGAGGCCACGAGAGCAAAAAATAAAAGGGACTATTAAGGGATTTGAAACGGTGCCCGAGAAATTAGTAAACGGTTAAGTGGTCAACGATTTATTGGAAACACGAGACCAAGATTTGGCGTTGATTTATACTTGGTTGAAGCTGAAATAAGTGTTATTCGTAAAGTTGTCTGTAATTCGTAAAAATTTTGGAAGAAATATGGAAACCGTGTATACAACGACGATTAAGTACCCGGTTGAAATCTAGAATACACAAGATAAGCATGCAATATTGTGTTTCTTTTGTTGCATTTGAACGTCTAGATTTGAGCGAACGCTGTTGTATCTTAAATAGATGAGTTTTCCTATAAGAACGGTATTGGGAAGCGCCGAGTGAGCTCTCGTACATTCACCAATGCGTAAACGAATCGTAATCATGGCAATATATATTTGCCTGATCACTATAAATAGCCTTTCTCATAAAAATGACAATAAACAGAACAAGAGGCCTATTCTATAAAAATGTTCCCATGAAAATTATTAGAAGTGAGTGTGAACTGTCATTTCACCTGAACCCATAGATTGACGGTTCACGTCACGAGCACACTTCACCTTGACTTTCACGGTAAGTTGTTTAAAGAAGAGCACTGCAGTTGTAGTACCTAAACTAGATTCACCAAAGTTTCACAAATCACACCATTTAACCCACGTTTCTTTAATCGGAAGTCCAATAAATCTATAACATATAAATCGTACCTGATTAGCATCCCAACTGTTTTGCACGTCCACAGTCTTGCGTTTATTTCCAAGTAAAGAAAACGCCGTAGGGCATCACTTAGTGCTGTCTGAAACTTTAAAGGTGTCTAGAAAATTTATGAGAAACTAAGAAGGCTGCTCTATTAAACTAGGAAAGCTTTGAACTATGTTTGTTTTCTTTGAACGCTTAGGAAGTGCTGAAACTTTGTTAATTAAGAATTTAATAGTGAGGTCTGTGCGGTGTTTGAATCTTTGGTGAAAGGTGGTGAACTATCTTGGTATAAGTTATTTAATATTTTTGAACTTCATCGTCATTAAGTCTGGTTTTTGTCTTCAGATACCTTTGCCATATCTTGGTTAGGGAATATGAAGTGGACTGTGTTTATACCTAGTAGTTTTCTCAGTAGCAGCTCGTTGTGTAGACTTGGGTTATACAGTGTGGGGACGACGATACGACAATACTGGCTATACTAGTGCATAAGAGTAGTTTGAAACTATTGAATAAACCTTGAACAAAAATCTAAGCACTATGCTTAGATAGTCAAACTACCTATATTGACTAAACTATTGGATATATTTTTAAATTCAGACTGGGAATGTTAATCGATACACTTATATGAAGTTAAAAGTTAAAATGTGGGCACCCCGCCTAAGCCTTCGGGAAATACAGGGATGATGTTACGTTATGTTTATATCTTTCTCAAACAAGATAGCAACAAATCATGATCAGATATTGCAACAACTAAGCAATTGTTTTATACGATAACATTAACCTACATAGAACATCCCTACATCTAATCGGAACATGCTTTCAAAAGCATGCTCATACACCTGTAAAATATATATCTATAAATTTATTTGTTTACCCTCGCACTGGAACGCCTTGCAGCAATTACACCAATGGAACACAAAAACTTACAGATACTAACTATAAGTTCAGGTTTCCTCACGATGTTTTCCTTCACCGTTGTCAGCGATGTCCAAGATAAACTTAGAAAGTACATATAAATTGAAAATGTCACATTGGTACTTGTCCTGATTTGAACCCACGATTTCAAGCACGAGAGGCGAGGTCTTAGCCACTGGGCCACCACGACATCTAAAAACTATTCGTCATTCATTCGAGATAACTGCTGCATAAATTCCTCAACCAACCCACCAGTAGCGTTCCCTATCCCATATACCTAATCTTACCTAGGTAAATACAGTTCAGCCCCGTCCAAAGTAAAGTCTATGTATGTGTCGTTTCTATTTTACTTTGTTATCTGTATACCAAGTTGGACCTGTGTGTCTTCGCGATGCATATTCAAACACCGCGCGGTCGTGAGTCCTGGCTCTGGATGTAATATTTATGTTTGCAGGTCTCTGCAGCCTTCGGCACTATCATTAATTGAAATTCTCTATTTACGTTTTACTTGAAATGTTGGAATGAACAGTCTTACTTCTTCTGTGTCTCGTATTGACACAGACGGTATCAGTCCTTACAGTCCATTCGTTCATTGCAATTCGTATCGCCAGTCCTGGAGGCTCTTTTAATGCATCACCAAGCAATTCATATCTTTAAGTGACGATCTGTAAATGCTCCTTGTAACGTCTATTTTGTCATACTTAACCTATATATGCAGATAGACTTTGCGTTTGAAACAAAACTTTCAATGTTGTTTTACCATTTTGGGCCGATTTTTCAATACTCAGATAACGTTTACCTGGACAAAACTTTGATACTTTGGACAAAATTTGAGTTAATCGTTACGAAAAGAAGAAGAAGGAATAAAATAGCGGTTTGACAGATTTACAAAAGCCAATAAAATTTCAAACAACCTTTATTCATCAGTTAGAAATTACCTAAGTCTTAAAAAAAAAAATGGCCCTTATATAGTGCTATTGTATCTAATTATGATATGGGCAAGCATATTATTTATCCGCCATGATTCTCCATCCCGTCCCATCCCGTCGCGCTAAAGTTCCAGGTTGATTATTCTGTCTGTTTTACGAGGGCCACTGGGAATTATAGTTACGAAATACAATTTGTACCAGCTTCCGTTGCTCCAAACTTTATCATGCATGCATTTGAAATGTGAATGCATTATGATATCCTTCCTCGTACTAGGATTTTGTTGGAATATTACTCATCTTTTGCTTTAAAGAGAATGGCTATTGTTTTAAGACAAAGCTTTTTAGTTTCTTCAGCTATGTCGGAGGGATTCTTTAGATTTAGTGTGTGTGCTTTTTTTGTTGTGGTTCATTAAGAACAACTAAAATAGCAATTCTTGTGGCTTATTTTACAAAGTGCATGAGGCATATAGTTTACTGGACCAACCTACCCAATTTCCTTTCGGAATCAATCTATATACCAATATTTTTCTAACCAGATTTTTCTTGAAATTAGATTTATTTCTAAATAGACTTCATATGCCTATGAAACTCATTGTCCACTGCCTTAGGAAGACTTTCTTAATCTATAGACATTTTAATAGAAATGACATTGCAATTTTTTTTCTCAAATCAATTCTCACGGTTTTCTTCATATAAATATCTATATTTTTATAAACATTAACTATTACATCTTAAACGACAGATGTATTCGATGCTATCGCCGAACAACACACCCACTTCCAGTCAATTAACTTGGCTGACAATAGTCTGCAGCTCGCAGATGAGAATATGATTGCTACAGTGACGGAACTTTTTGACATCCTCTGTTATTAAGTGCCGTTGTGAATGTGCCTTTAATATATACGTTTTTTTGCGAATGATATCACTTTTAGCGGGATGTGTTTGATTTGTTAATTGTTTGATTGCTTTTAAGGATGTGCTAAGAACTAAATGTTTTGTAAGCTTCTGTTTTTGAATCTACTCAGCCTTTCATAATATTGTTTTCGCATGCTAAGTAAGGAATAACCTTATAAGTTTCATTTAGTAGCCAATGATCTTTAATGTAATATTGCCACGTATTTTTTCAAACTCAAGTACTCATTTATTTCTTTACCTGTAACCCTTTCCTTCATAGCTTGGTGTGGTTAAAGTATATTCAAATGCTTTTGACTACATTAAATCACCTAGATCACATACACTGACCGCTAGGCGCCGCCTGACCTCAGAGACCTCTTTTGCCGATCCAAAGGAAGATACCGATATTCCATTGTTGGCTTTTGTCCCTTTTAAGGGTCCAAAGGAAACGAAAGCAATTACTCGAGGGAAGTGATTGAATAATCCACACACGTTGACTTTCGGTTGCTCTCGAGTTTACGGGTTTGTTGAACCAATGGCTTTATGGTTTCCTGGTAACCTTTAATGAATGGGACCGTTATTGGAATTAGTCATAGGTCGAATTTTGGCTTGATTAAATGAGCCGTTGGAAGAAATGCCGACAGAGATTTTGATGGGATTGTTAAATCAACCGTGACATATCATTGTCTCGGTATTATGATTAAAATCGTTTTCATTAAGGCCGTGGTTGTCCAATATACTTTTAATGTGTTTAAAGACCGGTTCATCAAACGTTTTACATACGAGATGCCTATCATATGTTTTAGAAACCTAATGAGGTGCAAACTAGATGGCTTTCGATCGACGTCACCGATCGCCTCAAAATGTCACTATGCTCTCGATCGATCGCGGTCTAGTTGCGACCGCTAATGAGGTGTGATGGCGCTTTAATAAAAATAAGACTAAATAATTAAGGTACAGTGATCTATCTGCGTAGCCTTTTACTATGCCTATTACCTTTTGCTATGTTGGGCTTGGGATCTGCTTCCAGTCTAATTGGATTCAGCTAAGTATCAGTATTTAATTAAAATACGATGGTGAAACATCCATATTCTTACTCATTTTCTCAATTCCACTCAAACTCGACTCAGTCTCAGTCAAATTATAGCTTGTCATTCATCTATTGACATTGACGTCCTCGCTGTGAGAATCCGATGGATGCGAGACGCACAAGACCGATCAGTGTGGCGACGCTTGGGTAGGCCTTTGTCCAGCAGTGGACGTCTTTCGCCTGAAATGATAATGACGTCCTTGCCACGAGAGTTTTTTGTTGCCATGGCCGATGAGTCGACTAGAGTGGAGGAAGTTTCCTTCAAAGGAATTAAGGTGTAAATTACCTCGCAGATAGGTAACCAACTAGCATACCTAATATCTGTTAAAGTTTTACATAATAATACGTCTAAGGTAGGCGGATACTCGAATAGTCGCGTCACAATATTCGTCCTGCTTGAAGGATGCCCGCCGTACGTGTCGCTTCGTTGTGCACCCCGCCTGAATAGTAATGAGGTTTTGTGCGATATGCTGGCGAGAGCTCTTCGGGGTATGGAAGAGGAGTTTCGTTTTTGTATGGGAGGCAGAGTGAAAAGTTGTTTTGTAGTGTTTTCTTTTTATGACTTATAAAGTTATGACTTGGTTACATAACGGCGTAGCATAATGGTTTTTTAATCTACTGATAACACATAACACTTAAAATTCTCTGACTAATATAAAATACTAGCGGACGCCTCGCGGTTTCACCCGCATAGTTCCCGTTCCCGTGGGAATATAGGGATAAAAAGGCTATATCACCCGGGGATAGTGTAGCTTCCCAAAGGTGAGAAGAAGATTTTTTGAAATCGGTCCAGTAGTTTTTAAGTTCATACGTTACATACAAAAATTCAAATCTTTCTAATATCAGTTTTTTCTTTATAATATCAGTATAGATATAGATTAGTATAGAAAATCAATGTCAATATCAAATTGTTACCAAGGACGACAATACTTACAATTTTAAAGCAATTTTGTAACACCTATTGACCTTTACATGAGATGTAACCATGGTGCTAACACCAAACAAAAGTTGCTCATTAAAATATTTCTAGACACTCCTAATGAATTTGTACGTGGGTGTTGGTCTTACAAATACTATAAAAATAAAAACGTAATCTGTTATTTTTTGCGAGATTTCCATCAAATCTTGAAGAAAATAGCAAAAATCATCATCCATACAACCCAATCTCCCACACGTCCCCGCCAAAATAACACCCATTCCACTCAAACTCACCCGTACTCGATATTTCACACACGAGAAGCCACTTATTTAAGGGATCAGAGGTGCCCTAGCTGATTTATTCACGGGACTACTCTAGATTGTTGCTTGACGCCGGGAAATGGCGGACGCTGGCGATAACGTTAGACTTAATGTCAGTTAGGTGTAATGGTGTGTGAGTGACGTTTGAGTTGATGGCCCAGCGTTTCGTATATTGTCGAACTGAGGGTCGAGTTGGTTCTGTTTTCGGATTATTTTTGTGTTTTGTTTCGGGTATACAAGGTATGTTTGGAGCAGTTGTGAAAATTTGAACCAGTTTTTTTTTTTTACTTTGCCCCACACTAAGAATTTCTTCCTGTATCGTGGGTGCGTTTACAAACATTTTAACTCACATACACAAGACACACAAGATCCGGAACAACTATCTGTATGCCATACAAATAACAGTTCCGTGCGGGAATCGAACCCACGCTACGCCAACCGTGTCGTCAAATATATGAGAAGATGGCGGGACGGATGAACTTGACTGTTACTAAAAAGATTGGCCCGCAATAGCAGAAGACAGAATTGTTTGGAAAAGAGAGATCGCTCTCTCTGCGGCTTCTGTCCTGATGTCTCGTGCCTACAACATAGGCTACATAAATATATGGTCCAAGAATAGTACAAAATTTAATTCACTTTGCCCCTCTAAAGTCAGGGAATTAATTGTTCACAAAGAAAGGTCTACTCCTTTATGAGGTTCTTGTGACCTTCAAATCTAAATAAATGTTAGGGGCAAAGAGCGCCAACTGAATTTCCTAAGCAAAAAGTCATAATTCAAGGTTTGGCTCTTGTCTATTGCCTCCTCCAATATTTAATTAACCAATTTAATAGATATTCCATGAACTGTGAAAATAAGGTATATACTATGCCCCTATGTTTTCCTTTTTTCATTTATATTTATCAAATTTGTACACTTAGCCTCTGTCGACAGCGCAATTTTGAGCATTTTGTGAGGGTTCTAGTGCTTCTAAAGATAATGTAACATCAAAAAGGAAAACATAGGGGCATAGTATATATCTTTACTTTTAAGTTTATGTAATATATATTTTAAATTGGTCATTATAGGATATTGGAGGAAGAACCTCGAATTTTGACTTTTTACTAAGGAAATTCAGTCGGAGCTCTCTGCCCATATTTCCTCTTAAGGTTACACTAGACGAAAATCCTTCCATACAAACGTAGTCTGGCGATTACTCCACTATTTGACGTGTACGTTCAAAATAAATATATATATCAATTTGTCTCATCATTATCTAGCCCTGTATGGAAAAAGAAAAGTAAAAAAATACAATATTTGAAAGTTATGAGCGTCGAAAGTTCCATATTTCAAAAATAATTTTAACGCATCTTTGGGCGGAAATAAATACCATAAGAAGGAAAATTGTAAAACGGCCTCCATACAGGTATAGATTAGTAATTCAACAATGCAAATAATTTTATTTTGACAATTTACATTTAGTAGCTTTTTCATGATATCTAGACTACCAAAGGTCTGTTCATAAAATTTCGCACGCTCGTTTTCATCCTAAATCATCATCAATTTCGCTACAAATTTGCAAAAGTGCTAATTCGTACGAGAACTAGCTTCTTACTGCTCATCACAGCATCAATATCTTTCGCACGTTTTGGTACAAAATAATTCGTGCCGTTGACTAGGGGAACCTTAAGGTGATTATTTTAATTTAAAAACTCAAGCGTAGGTACATGCGTACATTTACGGTCAAAACTACAGTATCAGAAGCTATTAAAGGAAAGCTTTTGCTCCTTATTCTCCCATACGAGTTTCATAACAACATCGTAGTACCTATAATACTAAAACATAAGATTATATGTATGTCCGTTAAGTGTAATGTTGTGAGAACGACGTCTATAACCTGCAACCCTGCATTTGATGGGGTTGAGTAGAACGTTTGTTGCCTGGTTATGAGGCCTGAGAACTTTGTGTACTGCAATGACATTAGTTCTAACATGTGGAGTAGTTTATTTTTGTGTGTAGATGAGCAAACGAAGCCGAAAAACAATGCCTTATACGTGATAAGAAGTGAAATTTTATTTTTTAATGAATAAGAAAGATTTTATGTGAGAGAAGGATTGGAGTTATGCTCTTAATGTCTTCTCTCTCTTGTAATGAAAAGTGTCGTAACGTGCGTGACACGTTCTTGGAGTCTCGATTCAAGTCCAATTATCGAAATGCTGCCAAAAGGTGTTTCACTTAGAAAAATGTGTAAAACCGTGTAGGGATTTACTTATTATAAGCACTTTATTATTTTAATATTTGCTTGCCAATTAATATGGTGGAATATGTCACTGTGACTGCACTAATATTTATGTACCTACTATAATATTTTGTACTGCATTGAATGCGAAAGGCTTTGACTTTGAAAAAGTTAAATTTTAAAATCCTCCTCATCATGTTTCGTAAGTTTACCAGACTTTTATCTGTACAATTATGCTAATATAACTAGACGTTCGTAAAGTTACTGTCATAAAGGGCTACTAAAATGTTGTGCCTTGTCAGGCAGTGGTACCGCACTGAGAGACTACGAAACTACGTAATAATTAAATAACTATGTAGTTAACTGGCCGTAATAAAGCTCTTATAATACATTTGAATATTATACTTTTACGTGTATGACCTTATTCCATGTTACTTAAGGTCGGCGTAACACGTTTTCTTCTTCCATACCGTCCTGTCCCCTGTCACGTTATCACTGTCTCTCTTTTCTTTCATATTTCTCCATCATGTAAATAAAATATTATGCAAAAATTGGATTTAAATATTTTGCCCACGTCACAGATAATATAATACTAGCATACAGATACTTCATCCCATACAAAGAAACCGTGCCGACGTAACTAGCATTTTTCGTCTGATTAAACTGATTATTTTTTGTACGTCGATCGCGTTCGATTCCATGCCACGGCGAAAGATAGACGGTGTTTGCAAGAAACAGGGTTTAACTTTACGCGGTCCGTGAATATTTTTTTCCATAAATACTTTGACGATTTGTTTTAAAGTATTTTTTGCACGTTTTTACAGTTTCATTGCACCAAAATGTGTTACAATACAAATTTAAACAATAGGGTGGCATGCCTGAAAAATGTTTATACCGCGCCATCTATTGGCATCAATTTTAAATGATCCGTTTAAATAATCTTTAAAATGTGAATTAATTTCCATGGGAACGGAAACCGCAGACGTCCGCTACTATTCCATAGTTATGTGCTTAGAAGAGCTGATTAAATAAGAACATACAATGTTTATGTTCATTTCCAGAAAATGCTAATTTTACACACAATTCAATAAGAAATCGGTGCATATCGCGCCATCTAGTGATATTTATGAGAACTTAATTTTCTTTCTTAGCGCTGGGACTCCGTGCCTACGTATTCTCAAGGTACGGCGTTCTCACGTAAGGCGTTCGTAAAGTTATGTATTAAAGAAGCGTGCATTTGTGATTGAGATGGATAAATAAATAGAGGCTTCAAATGCTTAAAAAACCAATGGTTCTTCTAAAACTCGATGTCCAATGTTTACAGTCGGCTTCTGTACGTGAATGTTTGTAATTTTTCAGTGCAATTGAGCAAATATTCACACAAATCGTAGTGGTTGTCTGCACCGGAATAGCAATTAACCGGTGACCTACATATGGGGCGGTTAAGCCGCCCAATGGCTTGTTCAGTCCATGGTAACAATTTTACTTTGACATAGCCTTTATTCTATTGCAGTAAAGGTTGTATTCGTACTTTAATTGTTACCTCTTCGTTTACCCGTATGTTGCGCATAATAACTGCAACATTGTTTGATCATCCTGGATGTTGGATTTTGTACAAAGTAGATGAAGACTCCTTAATTTTAGTTGTGCCGAAACTACCTCAATTGAGGCAGAGCGGGTGAAAATAAAGTATTAGGTTCAAATATATGGTCCAAGCAGATCGCAATCCATCGAGGTCTAACACTGAAGTAATGACATGCTTTTTTGAGACTTATGATTGAGGAATGAGGTGAAATAATTTTGAGGCTGCGGTTAACATTGATGGACTGCGGTTTGGTCTAAGCTTTGGTCTCTTGATCGGAATGCACAACGCTGCGGCATGCGGTGCCAAAAAGAAAATCGTTTCAATAACGACTAGAATGTTCTTTTGTTCCGTCACAGTATGCGGTGAGGAGGTACGGCATACCGCAGCGTTGTGCAATCCGATCAAGAGGCCAAAGCTTCATGTCAACATAAATGGTAGTTAATAAAACTATAGGATATACAATAGCAAAGCTTTATTCATGAAATTCAAAAGTGAGGATATCAAAAACACAATTTCTGCAAATTATGTCTTCCATTTTTAGTACATAGGTATGAGAAATTGCTTTCGAGATTCAAATTCGATCTCACGTAATACACCGTTTGTATGGGGTTTGTTGCATGTGTTTTCGATTTCCGTGTTGGTATTTTTAGAATGAAAATTTTTTTTGCGAGGGGAAGGTAAACGGTTAAGTGAGGGGGGGGGTAAATCCTATCTTGTTCTCCTGGATGAAGTAGCGGGGGCGGGGGGGCAAATTTTTTGTCAGAAATGCGCTAACTCCAACCGTTTCTGAGATATGAGGGTTTTAAAATTTTTGTTGGTCGTAATTTTTTTGCCTTTTAACGGTCTCTCTGAGCTGTTATTGTGACAATGGTGATCAATGTGGACCTTATGCTAATGAGAATAAGGGTCACTTTTGCTTGTCAAAGAAAAGCGACCTTATTTCAATGTGAATAGGGGGATTTTTGTTTTGTTTTTTAGAGTTTTATTAATCGTAAATAAATGCGGGTTTGGCTCGCTACGTTTTCGAGTTTTTAACGTTTTTAATTTTTAAGCTATTGCATAGCTTCTATCGCGGGCCTTGAGCGCGGGGACCGAATCCAGAAATTCCGTAACGAAAAAACCTCACGCTCCCCACTCCGACGGGCACGGCGGTGATACTTTGACTTTTAATAAGGTTTTTGAATTCTGTAGAATCTGAGTGGTGAGGGGCAGGGGGGCGGGGGGGGGAGGTTTGTTGCACGTGTTTTCGATTTCCGTGTTGGTATTTTTAGAAAGAAAACGGTTAAGGGGGGGGGGGTAAATCCTATCTTGTTCTCCTGGATGAAGAATTTCTGCCAAAAAATTTGCTCCCGCTAGCAGGGGGGCAAATTTTTTGGCAGAAATGCGCTAACTCCAACCGTTTCTGAGATATGAGGGTTTTAAAATTTTTGTTGGTCGTAATTTTTTTGCCTTTCGATCTCTCTGAGCTGTTTCTGTGACAATGGTGATCAATGTGGACCTTATGCTAATGAGAATAAGGGTCACTTTTGCTTGTCAAAGAAAAGCGACCTTATTTCAATGTGAATAAGGGTATTTTTGTTTTGTTTTTTAGAGTTTTTTTTGTTTTGTTTTTTAGAGTTTTATTAATCGTAAATAAATGCGGGTTTGGCTCGCTACGTTTTCGAGTTTCTAACGTTTTTAATTTTTTTGACGCATTTTCCAGGACTGGATCTAGAATAAATGCTATGCAATAGCTTTACCGCGGCAGTCCCCGAGTGCCACACGACTTTTTATTTTTATAAATAGAGTACTTGATGTTTGGTAATTTTTTGTTTTAGTTCGAAGTCAAATTTCTTTATTTCAACTAGGCCATTAAGCGGCACTTTTAAACGTCAATTTTTTTTAAATAATAATAATTGATTCTACCGTCCATTCGGAAAAGTTCCTTGAAAGATTCGGTGAAGAATGGACAAGAAACTCCACACTTACTCTTTAAAAAAAAACATTTACGTGCATACATTAATTCATATACGTGAGGACGATGCACCCAGACTAACACTACATTACTACGTATAGGTTTAAAGTATTACAAGCACTAACAGGTAAATTCATTCATTTGATAAATAGGAACATGGTTCTCACATACTTACAAATATTGCAAACATACTTTTATTTAACAACAATGGAACAGAGTGCGAGTCAATTTCGAGTTATGAATATAATATAAGTTAACCAGTTTGATTTTGTCTACATTAAATATTGCCCTATGGAGCAGGATCAGCATGTTTACAAGCATACTTGTATTGATTATAATCATATTTTTTTTATTCTGACCGCCTATGATCTACTTAGACTAGACCACAATTTCCATATTCACCGGAATATAATATAAAACAATTCGTAATAATTCAAATTGGGTAGTTTGAAAGTTCCCTTTTTGGACGAATTCCAAACTCGACACTGATTACGTCACGATGAAGGCTCGGTTTCAGCAAAAAACAGAAAAAGTCAAACAGAAGTTTTATAAATAAAAAAATAACCTTTTCACTCGATACACTTAAAAAGGGTGTAACTCTCGGCTAGACTTATCGTAAGCGACATTTTGTCGAAAAAGCATTTTGTAACTTAAATTCGTTTGGGATAAAAATTCGCTTACGATAAGTCGACAGTATGGATTCGGATTGTAAAGAGTTACACCCTTACCTACACACCCAGATTACAAAACTATAACAGTCTTGTGTATTCTTCTAACTATATTTTCTTACCTTCCGACTTCGCGAGCGCGACGTGGTCGAGACTGCTGTGGTGTTGAAGCGTAATCCTTCTGTACCTTCCCTTCTATGTATCCTCAGGCCTTAGTAAATTATTCATAACATCGGTCTTTAATTAGCATGCACTGAACGCCTTCCGACCTAATAAAGTTTTATGTTGATTTATTTGTTGCATCTCTTTCAAAACGGCTATAAATGTGCCGCATTGGCCTTGATCGATTTATTGTGTACTAGGTTGGACCTGTGGCTTTGCCCGCATGAAATAGAAAGCAAATAAAATGTATTCTAACTATCGGTGTGCCAAATTTCCTTAATATCCGTTTAGTGTTTTTGCGTAACAAACATCTTATCCTCACAAACTTTCGCATCTACATTAGTAGGTAAGCAGATAGCCGCTGAAATGCTTCGTCAGGTGTCAGCTGTCTGGCTTCTAACTACCCGTAACGAATATCAGAGATGTAAAAATGAAAGCTGTGTCCAACAATTTATAAATGTGTTTTCCGACGCACGACTCTTCCGTAATTTGTGAACTACGAGATTTTTATTTTATTTCAATGGCTCACCGTGATACAAAGATATGAGATTTCTCCAAGCACATCATGGGTAACTTATTTGCCGATTGACATTGGGCGCCTATTTAAAAAAAATACAACCGAATTAAAAAAAAAAACACTACAGAGTGAAAAATAACTTCAATTTCGGCAGTTGGTGTGCCTGTTTTTGTTTTTTTCGTTTTTTGACATTGACACCAAATTCCGAAATTGAAGTTATTTTAACTTTGTGGTTTTTGGAAGTGGGATGTATTTTTATGTAAAAAAGATTTTATTTTTCAGTTTTTAGTTGTGGTAACTATTGAGCATGTTCTATAGTAAGGTTAGGTACCTTGCACAAAGTTATGCTAGAATAGATTACCCGAATTACATAAAACTTGAACTGAGTGTAATGAGAGTATATCAGGGTAAACCTAAACTGTACACATCTGCGTACCCCTTTAGAGCGTACCGGCGTGATTTTATGTTATGAAATGGCGTAAACAATAAACAGGTATGCGATTGCAGCAATTTCGAGAGATTAGCTGTTGTTTATTGAAGAGTTCTGTTGTATACCTCCGAATTAATCTTCATCAAATATAAATGGGACCATATGAAAAGCACCAGCTTAAAATAAAAAAAAATAATCATATATATCGGTTCACCTAGTGAAAAGTTTGGAGGAGACATAAAAAAAATACAGTCTTTAAATCATCGTTGTTGATTCTATTTATTGGCGATAGGCTTGCGTTTGAACACTATTTCACCAGCATCCTCCCTATCATTATGACAGCTCAACAGTATTCTATGATTGTTTTACGCGGATGCGTAGACGGATTTTTGAATATATGAAGCAATCAATGCAAGTAAAGCATTCATTCGTGCGCCTTTTTTGAAGTTGCGCAATTATGGTGATGGTGATAAGCGATGATGTGGTTGATGGTGAAGCAATCTTGCCTAGAAGTACCTTATTTACCCTTGACTCTTCTCTTTGAAAATTGCTAGAACATGTACCGCATTGGCCTTGATAAGTTTAACTGTAGCATTTGAAATGTTTCGCCCGTTTGCGGTGATAAGTAGTAACTGGAATTATTATTGTTTGTGATTTAATGGTTTTGGTTAGAATAGTTTATGATGTTGCGTCTAGCAGTCTAGTTTTGTGTAACCTTGTTATAAAATTATAGATAGGCACTAGAGATTTGGAGATACTAAGAAAATTATCTAAATTAATTTACATAATTTTAATTTTGTATCCGAAATAATGACGTTAAGGGTGCCCTAGTCGATAGCAGGGTCTATTTTGTGGGCGGGGTTAAAATGCATGCTATCTCATCCGACAACACGTCCGAAAGGGATAGACGCTGTGATGAGCAGTAAGAAGCTAGTACGCGTACGAATACACATTTCTAATGCTGTATGATGCATACATGCGCAATTTTATTGATGAAAATTTTATAAACAGACCTTTGGAATATGGATATCATCAAAAAAGTACTGAAAGTATTTGTTCAAAATAAAATTATTGGCAATTTTGAACTACTAATCTACACCTGTATGGTGACTATTTTGCAATTTTCCATCTTCCTGTAGTATTAATTACCGCCTACATATGCGTTAAAATTTGTGTTGAAATATGCAACTTGCGACGCTCATAACTTTTATATATAATTTGTTTTTACTTTTTTTGTTTCAAACAGGGCTAGATAATTATAAAATTTACCAAAAATTGTTACAATTCAATAAAACCAAATTTTACAATATTTTTTATATGGACATCACAAACTGCGTCCACACGTCAGCCATGTTGTTCGGCGACTATTGGCCCCCCGCGTGTATGTTTGCGAGCAGCGTAGCTTAGTTAGTGTGAGTGCTAGAGTGGTGGGGCGTTTTGTCACCTAGGGCGTATTACCCTATTATAATGCTGGCACACACTACAGCACACCGCTCGTTTTTTACAGTGTCGACTGCGGGATGCTCCCAGCATTATACTGCAAAAAAACGTGCAGTACAGTGCCGTCTGAAATTATTGATACCAACTGCCATAATATGATCATGCATCAATATCTACCATAATCTATATTTCATTATAAACACGTATGACATGAAACAATAGATCCCAGACCACAACATTGCATCAATTCAAACAATGATCCGAATTTATGTAATTAGATCCACGATCGCAATGTTCTGCTGCTATTTAGGCATCTCCTAAATGTTTAGCCTGGCTAATGATGGCCACGGAATCCCAGCTATTCATCATGTATTCCGTCTGATGTAATTAGTACATTATATCGGTTTAGTGGCCATTGTGGAGACGGCCATTGGCCATTAATTGGAATTACAATGTATGGGGTGGTGAGTGGATGATTATTGTAGTGAAATCAAGGGGTTTTGGTGTGGAGACTAGTTGCTGCATATTTAATAAGGGTTATAAAATGATGCATATACAGGTTCAAATTAATTTAGTTAGCGAAACTTTGCAATCGTGATAGTGTTGCCACATACTATCAAAGACTATCAAATAGTGTGATAATAATTTTATAAGTAACTCTTATAAAATTTTATAAGTAACTCTTATAAAATTATTAAACCAAAACGTTTATTTCTGCGAAAACCCTTTCATTTAACGCCCATATACCATGTGGATGCTTAAAAATAATTGGTCCCTACATTGGATTTAGAATGTCACTAACCGTGTATTGAGAGGGAGGTGTCAATGTAACCATATAAGCTTGTGTTATTTTATAATAAAGGCAGTATTGTATCAGCATTCGTTGTGTCATTTACTCATAATATCACTCATCCGTACATAGCGCCCGTGACAGTAAAATAAATTCGAGTAGCTTATGTTCACATTTCTTTGAATAAATCGCGAAGTGGTGTCACAATGTATTTTTCATCACACTTGCACGTAAAAAGTATCTAAACATACAGGTTAACTTGGCCGTAATGCCCCATATAAAACCCTCGGGCTTTCTTTTTGTCATGAAGCCCTAGGGCGGTAAGTAATATTTTTTTTAATTTATGGCACAGCACACAGGTCATGCAAGTTCAAGCAAGGAGTTTACACGCAATTGAAAAAAATTCTTAAAATGTTATCTAAACAGGAATTTCTTTGCAATCTCGCTACATGTTACTTAAATACTCAACTAATGTTCTTAATAATCGATTTTAATAGTTATAGTATGAAAACGTCGAAATTATTTAATTCTTTTTACACTCCGTCATGGCTGTATACCTACGTAAGTATTTGCCCTTAAAGTTTCTGAACGAAACACTGTATAATCTGTGGTGTGGGCAAAAATTCACCAACCGCTTAAAAAAAAGTTCACGTATTTCGTAATAACAGCTGTGCTGACTTGTGTATTAAAACTATAATTCATAATTATTACTCGCAAATGTGATGAAAAACATTGTATGTATCACGGGCGGTACGGGAATTACGAACCTCGACTCAGTAAGCCCACAGTCTTCGACTTCGGGCTTCTACTAGAGTCTCGATCGTAATTCCTTACATACCGCCCTTAATACACAATGTACTATTAACTTTGACTTAACGCGATCAGTATTCTATTTTGTGAATATTTACCGCTTCTATCACAAAATGGGTACAACCAACTCCAAAGGAGAAGTTACGCAAACCAAACGTGTATACAAAATTTCAGCTCAATCGGTTGGGGATACCTGTTTAAAAATTCTGTTGCTTGATTTGACCCCTACACACAAGGCAAGTCAACTTAAATAAAAGCTTGTAAAATCTAAGAGCTAATAATATGTAAATGACCTCAACTTTCGTGAACGGTCAAAGGTCGAATTTATAGTCATTCGGAGACTCAAAAGGTTCTCGTGAACCATCCTGTAATTATAAATTACCATTTCAAAGAACGACAAACAAACCGAAGGGTGTAAAGCTGTGTCTACACCGAAAGTAAGGTCATACATGGTCAGGGCTGTCAGAGATTTGAAAGGGTTTTATGTAAGGTACTAGCTTTTGCCCGCGACTTCGTTCGCGTAGAATAGTGAAAAAAAAAAAAAACTATCCTATGTCCATTCTCAAGATCCAAGCTATGTCTGTACCAAATTTCACACAAATCGGTTCAGTAGTTTAGGCGTGAAGCAAAGACAGACAGACAGACAGACAGACAGAAAGACAGACAGACAGACAGACAGAGTTACTTTCGCATTTATAATATTAGTTTGGATTGAGGAATTAATTTTGTTTTTAAGGATTACAAGTACAGACCTACTAACGATGGGCTTTGCTTTTGTGTGTTACTTAAAACCACACCTACCTGAGCCAAATTTAATGATTATATTTTAAGTACATTGAGTGGGGATCGGATATAACCTTTAGCTTGCCTGACCGCGCCCTTGCTTTTAGACTATTAGTAAAATAATAAAATTATTCAAGAAACAATCCTTTTTTTTAAAACAAGCTTTTTTCAGCAAACCCCTTCATTTGATACCCATATCATGGCAGTGCACATAAATACTTTGTCCGCCATCTTGGGCCGTCCGCCATATTGGATTTAGAATGACGTCACTTAGCTAACCATGCTTTGTCATCCAAACTAAACATGTTTGCAAAATTTCATCTTAATCGGTGGAGGATAACTACTTTAAAATTCAGTTGCAAGATTTGACCCGAACACACATACATACATTGCATGTTAAATAAAAGCTTATTAAATAGAATTAGTTAAGTTTAAGCAATAAATGAAAACGATGACCTACGGATCTAGACGACATTTTTGCTGGTTTTAGAGTCAAGCTGACCGTCGGCACAGATTACTAAATAGTTACTCGTCGGCGCTGACGGTCGGCGTCATACATACATATTAACCTATCAACTCCGACGATCAGGTTGACTCTTATCAGTCCAGCCTTTATCAGTCGTAATCGATACTGATTTTAAAAGTCCAAAATCCCATATATTTTGAACTTTTCGACAATTGTTATCGCTAAAGGAATATCACTTTGTACTTAGGTCCTCGTTACTAGCTTTATCTGTCCTCTTAATGTGACTATGAAAATATCTAAGTACTATCTTCTATTTATACATATAATAAATTTGTAGAAAAGTCGTTTTTGTACATCAAAAATATTTCCAAAAATTTGCCAGGGTGTTAAAGGCGAACCAACAGAACCCATTTCCAGCATTTTTGGAATTTTTGTCTGTTTATTTGTGCACGCATCACGTAAAATGCACGAAACCAATGTAGATAACTTCTATACATACAAATTTGCGTAACTTGAAGTATTACTTAGTTTTTGTTTCATCGGAATCGGTTCACTCTATCAAAAGTTGTATGAATTTAAAGTGTTCAAGAAGTTAAATATCGCAACATACGCAATTCAGATCTTAGGACTCCATATTCGATAGATGCATATCGCATCATTTTCTGAATGGCGGTGTTTAGAAAAAAAAATGGTTGTTAGTTAGGGTCCCTAAAACCCGCCCTCCGCGCCCCCATGCGGGGACGTAGCGAACCAGGGGGGTCAACTATCTATGTCGAATCAACGATATACCTGCAAGGGCCATTTCAAGTGTGGCTAGAGTAAAAATAATAATTCTGGACCTAATACACGAGACTAAAAAATACGAGATTTTAGGTCTCTAATCATACTGCTAATGTCAATAATGACGTTGACGTGCGTGCAATGTCGCTCATAATTTCGCTGCCGCTATTGCCCGTCTGAATAGCCTAATGATAAACGTTGTGGCCTTTACTCTTAAGGTTGTGAGTTCGAGTCCCAGCTAAGGATGGGTATTTTTTAACCGACTTTCCAAAAAGGAGGAGGATCTATGTTCGACATTATGCTTTTTTAGGGTTCCATACCCAAAGGGTAAAAACGGGACCCTATTACTGAGACTCCGCGGTCCGTCTGTCTGTCTGTCACTAGGCTGTAACTCATTAACCGTGATAGCTAGACAGTTGAAATTTTCACAGATGATGTATTTCTGTTGCCGCTATAACAACAAATACTAAAAACAGAATAAAATAAATATTTAAGTGGGGCTCCCATACAACAAACGTGATTTTTTTGCCGTTTTTGCGGTAATGGTACGGAACCCTTCGTGCGCGAGTCCGACTCGCACTTGGCCGGTTTTTTTGTGTTCACCAATATCGCCGTCAATTGAAGACCGATTCTAAAAATTCTTGTTTTTTTTGTAAGATTATGTTCCCAAATTGGTTCCATTTTCAACTTCGGAGATATACAACAGAACTCTTCAATAAATGACAGCAAATCTGTCGGGATTGCTGCAATCGCTTGTCTGTTTATTGTTTATACCATTTCATAACATAACATCACGCCAGTACGCTCTAAAGGGGTACAGTTCACCTTGGTACACCCTCATTTCACCAATTGTGTACAAGTTTCATGATATTCGGGTAATCTATTCTAACATTATAGGTACGTTACTAAATAA